>OX621236.1:35888444-37169941 GCA_951640165.1 Pseudoips prasinana | reverse complement strand
CACCACTACTTACCCCTAACATCTGCCACCCGTATTCCGAACATCATCAACGTAGAATTACGCTATTTATTATTTATAGGGGTCGGTTGTTCGTATGTAACTATAATAGTCAAGTGAAAGACTAGAACTGTGCATTGCGCTTAAGCCCCCATCCTTATTAGTCCATTCGTAATAAAAGTTAAGCACCTAAGCATGCGGTCAGTCTATTGATGGTGACCACCAGAAAGGTGCTATTTCTTCTTAAGACTATTTTTTTTACCTACGAGGCTTTGCTGTTTCGCCGGACATTATCCATAGTTCCCATCATCACCTATACATATAATACTCATCATCTATTATAATAAAATCATAGGAAAGTCAAAACTGTACATTGAATATTTTTTTAAAAGAATACTTGGGGCGTGATCTACAATCGATATCGAAACCAAAAATATAGATTTTAGAATTGTTGTCTGTTTATCTGTTTGTCTTTATGTATATCCGGGCAAAACTCAAAAAGTACTTCATGGATTTACTTCAAATTTTGCATGAATATTACTAAGAGATCGTGTCAACATATAGGCTACATATTATCACTCTATCACCTACTGGTGAAGAGCTGTGATAATTTATAAAGGTTACCGCGGGTAAAACCGCGGGGCACAGTTAGTCTAAACTAAAATTACAAACTATTGAACCCGCGACGAAGGGCATCCCATTCGAGGTTCGAACTTTGGATCTGAACGCGTACCTACTGACATGGAATGTATGTGAAGCGTTGGTTGTTTATGGGAGATCAAAGAGGACATCTATAGAGAGGATGCGACGCATTTATGGTCGCATTCTCAGCTGGCGAGTACAAAAATCTGCTTTGTGTGTCACGAGAGTTTCTTATAGTCTCGACTTACTCAACATGAGTAGTGATCTCGTAGTCTGAATCTTACGGGAGAGATCGATCAGGGTGTATTAGCCTGCCGCGATCACAGAATTTTCTATTTTAGGAATTAGTCTATTGAATAAACGAGTTATCTTTTGCTTTTTAGGGTTCCGTAGCCAAATGGCAAAAGTCGGAACCCTTATAGATTCGTCATGTCTGTCTGTCCATCCGTATGTCACGGCCACTTTTTTCCGAAACTAAGAGCTGTACTGTTGAAACTTGGTAAGTAGATGTATTCTGTGAACCGCATTAAGAGTTTCACACAAAAATGGAAAAAGAATATAATAAATAACTGACACTCAATTTTTTTTTTCTACTATCTAATATCATTTTTTTCTAAACTGAATAGTTTGCGCGAGAGACACTTCTAAAGTGGAAAAATGAGTGCCCCCCCCCCCCCTGTAACTTTTAAAATAAGAGAAGGATAAATATCCAAAAAATATATGATGTACCATGTAAACTAACAACGAAAATTGGTTTGAACGAGATCTAGTTAGTAGTTTTTTTTTAATGCGTAAACCGCAATTTACCTTTCATTTAATCAACTGAAACACTTGCTGCTGCGGAACCCTTCATGGGCGAGTCCGACTCGCACTTGGCCGGTTTTATATATATTCCCAAAAAATATATATACTAGGCCATACGTCCTACGTACAAAGGATCTGTGGGGTCTATCTGTTAAGACTGTTTCATCAATTATTACTATAATCGCCCCACACTTAGCTACTGTGTTCAATTGCTGTGTTGCATCAGGTGTATTTCCTGGCCGGCGCTAGGATCTAGTCCCAGCGCGAGAGAGTATGCGGCGTCCGGCTGGCTTCTCCCCGGCTTGACGTCGCCCCTGGGATCGCTGGCGTTTGGAGGAGGGGAACTCCACTCGTCTTACATAAGCGGTCCCGGGAAGAGGTAACCTGCTGTAGCTCAGGTTGCCTAAACGCGCTTGTGCGTGAAGGGGAGGGTAGGAGGCATCTGGCCCCCTCCCGTCCCCGGAGGAGAGTCTCAGACGCTCAGTGTATGGCGGGGGTACTGGCGAGATCGTTCACGAGTACCCAGGCCCCCCGTTACAGGCATTGTGAGGCTGGCTACCATGGTGGTTTTAGTGCGTATCCCGGGACTAGCCCGAGTGAGTCCCACATAACCCGTCGCCTCCCCAAGCGGCGGGTATGCGTAAGTTTAATGCATTTCCACCATGTAAAAAAAAAAAAAAAAAAAAAAAGGTGTATTTCCTGACTTGATGAAGTATAGTAAAATCTTTCTTTTGTTTAAAGCTGGTGATACTTCAGACCCTTCAAATTTTCGACCTGTTTCCGTGCTGCCCACTCTTAGTAAAATATTTGAAAAGCTTATGCTTAGCCAGCTGCTCAGACACTTTAATATACATAATTTACTACACCGGAAACAGTTTGGATTCACAAAGGGTTGTTCAACCATAGATGCAGGGGTCAACTTATTAAAAAGTATATTCGCGGCGTGGGAAGAATCGCAAGATGCATTAGGTATCTTTTGCGATTTGTCCAAAGCGTTCGATTGCGTTCATCATGATACTCTGGTCAGAAAATTACACCACTACGGTATTAGGAACAAGGCTCTCGAACTTCTGACTTCTTACTTGGGCAATAGAATTCAGAAGGTTGAAATAAACGGTAAAATATCTCCGGGATCGCCAGTGGTAATGGGCGTCCCACAGGGGTCAATTCTTGGCCCATTTTTGTTTTTAATTTATATAAATGACTTACCTTACTATGTAAGAGATAAGCATGAGATTGTGTTGTTTGCAGATGATACTTCCCTGACGTTCAAAATAAACCAACAATTAAGCAATTTTGACGATGTTAATGATGCAATCTCTAAAGTTGTTCATTGGTTTAATGCCAATAATCTCGTGCTTAATGATAAGAAAACTAAAGTCATTAAATTCACTACACCGAATGTGAAACAGGCGACAACCAATGTACAACTTAATGGAGCTAGGTTGGACCCTGTTGAATCAACTGTGTTCTTGGGTATCACTATTGAATCAAAGCTACAATGGAGCCCACAAATAGAAAAACTGTCCGGCAAATTAAGTTCTGCAGCATATGCAGTGAAAACTATTAGACGACTGACTGATGTTGACACAGCTAGAATGGTTTATTTCAGTTATTTTCATAGTGTAATGTCCCATGGAATTCTTCTCTGGGGTAGCTCTGCTGACATTAACACCATATTTATATTGCAAAAAAGAGCTGTAAGAGCTATCTATAATCTTGGCCCGAGAGTGTCTCTAAGAGAAAAGTTCAAAGAGGTCAACATTCTAACTGTACCATCTCAGTATATATATGAAAACTTCCTATATGTGCATAAAAATATCGATTCCTTCTGTAAAAGGAGCGATACACATAATGTAAATACTAGATATAAGAATAATCTCATATTGCATACTACCCGTCTCCACAAAATAAGTAACTCTTTTATGGGGCAATGTATAAGATTCTATAACAAACTTCCCAATGATATTAGAGAATTGTCTACGAATAAGTTTAAAAGAATTATTAAAGCCAAATTGTGTAGCAGGGCATATAACAAAATTTATGATTATTTAAGTGATAAAAGGGATTGAGTTGTTCTGAGTCAACACACATGATTGTAATTAATCTTAAGTATATTTTATTTTAAAAAAGGATTCCTACTGAGTTTTCTGGCAGTGTTTCTCAGTAGCTGCCACGTCATGCACTGCACGGTAGGGTAAAAAAAATATGACGATTCCACATAAATGTAAAATTTTTACGGAATAAAGTACCTTTGACTTTGACTTTGACTTAGCGTGCGTACTTAATCGGTAACCTTTATGTAGGTAGGTATATACAGGCTGGCCAAAGAGTTGATGTTCAAACGCAAAATTTTGATACTTTATGATGAGGAGTATCCGAATCATCCCCATGTATGTTCTACTATACATGGGGACTAACTTTAACTGTTTGCTATAATCATAATCATTTATTTCGGTAAAGTTATTTTACATGTCAAATATTAAATTGAAAGAATATATTGGTCATATATTATAGAAAAAATGATATGTCAACTTACAAATAATTCATTACCTACACATGCCATTCGTAATCCTATGTAGGAAGTCAGAAGTCGTAGGTATTTGTAGACAGTCAGTAGTTTTTATTCATTCGTCGTCAAAAATTCGTCATAACTATAAAACGTTTGTTCAACAAGCCAATGCTTCAGTCTAGACTTAAAACAAGACAAATTCGGAGCCACGGTGACATTACAGGGTAACCTATTGTATACATTCGGTACCATTGCATGTGTCAGTTTACATGACTTGGTTAGAGAGCATTTTACTGTCGTGAGCTTTTGGGCGTTTCTAGTGTTGTATGAGTGGATCTCATTATGCGCGGTGTAATTTCCAAGATTGGATCTTGCATATAATGCAACTTGCAGAATAACTATAGACGGTAAGGTCATGATTCCTAGTTTTTTAAAATAAGTCCTAGCAGAGACATCTTGTGGTATGTCCACGATAGCTCTGATGGCCCGTTTTTGCATGCGGAATGCCCGCTCCCAATCAACAGCACGTCCCCATAATTCCGCACCATATTGAAGCGGTGCGTGTACTGTGGCAAAGTAACAAAGTTACATATATGTATATATATCTATACATATAATAAAATCGTAGGAAAGTCAAAACTGTACATTGAATATGTTTTTAAAAGGATACTTGGGACGCGATTTATAATCGATATCAAAGCCAAAATATAGTTTTTAAAATTTTTGTCTGTTTGTCTGTATGTATGTCCGGGCTAAACTCAAAAAGTACTATATGGATTTACTTCAAATTTTGCACGAATATTACTAAGAGGTCGGGGATATAGGCTACATATTATCACGCTATCACCTACGGGGGAGGAGCTGTGATAATTTATAAAGTTTAACGCAAGTAAAACCGCGGGCCATAGCTATATGTTATAAATGTATGCTTTACTTAACTGTTTTCAGAGGAAATTCCCCCTAAGTCTTAGTTATGGGTCCTTACTAAATTCGTTCAAAGCAAATAGCGCGGCTAAGCCATATGTCCTCTTGCCACTTAACTGATCTTTAAAATTATGGTTCCAGTAGTCTAGGGTGGAGACTGTGCGGTCCCATAAAGTCTTATCATCGGCTGGGTGGTGGGTGGTGGCTGTTGGCCGACTTGACAGGATTAAAAAGTGGGTTTTAATACTGAACACCACCCACCACCCAGCCGATGATAAGACTTTATGGGACCGCACAGTCCACCCTAGACTACTGAAACCATAATTTTATCGATTTATTACCGACTAACTGTGCCCCGCGGTTTTACCCGCGTTAAATTTTTAACCGACTTCAAAAAGAGGAGGTTCTCAAGTTCACCGGTTTTTTTTTATGTATGTACACTGATTACTCGGAGATTTATGATCCGATTTACGTGATTCTTTTTTAGTTTGATGCGAAATAGTTGCCATTTGGTCCCATGAAATTTTTGTATAGTTTGGCCCAGTAGTTTTAATTTTATGGACATTTTTGTATAAAAATTTTTGTTTATGTGGACGATGTAACTGTCTTTGTCACTTTGTTTTAAATCTTAGCCAGCCTAGCTAGACTCATACTGTTCAAATGTGTCCTGGCATGAACATAAAGAACAATTTCAGACGACTAGCATTTAAGACTAGCATACAAGCTCATTTTTGGAAGCGCATGTAGGCGCGCGCACCCTTTTAGCACAAGCGCACTTTTTTACCCATTACGCTGAGATTTATGAACCGATTACGTGATTCTTCTTTAGTTTGATGCGGAATATCTGCCATTTTAGGGTTCTTTAGCCAAATGCCAAAAAACGGAAACCTTATGGATTTGTCATGTCTGTCTGTCGGTATGTCACAGCCACTTTTTTCCGAAACTATAAGAACTATACTGTCGAAACTTGGTAAGCAGATGTATTCCGTGAAGCGCATTAAGATTTACACATTTACACACAAAAATAGAAAAACAAACAATATTCTATTTTTCAATATTTAATTTAGTTCTAAGTTTGGGGTAGCCCTACCCCAAACTTAGAACTAAATTAAAAAAAAATCATCAAACCATACATGTGGGGTATCTATGGATAGGTCTTCGAAAATGATATTGAGGTTTATAATATAATTGTTTTCTTAACTGTATAGTTTGCGCAGAGACACTTCCAAAGACGTAAAATGTGCCCCCCTGAGAATGATAAAACTAAAACAAATAGGTGATGTACATTACCATGCAAACTTCCAGCAAAAATTGTTGAACGAGATCTAGTAAGTAGTTTTTTTTATTGCGTCATAAATCGTAAACCGCAATTTACCTTCCATTCTATCAACTCAAATACTTGCTGCTACAGAAAAAATCATTCCGCCTTTCACGGGCGAGTCCGACTCGAATTCTCTCGACTCGTTGTCTTGATCATCAATACGACCTAGTTTATGAGCCTTCTGCTCAGTACACTAGATGGCTAACCGATCATGAATAAGACCTAGTCTAACAGCCCTCTGCTCAGCAGACTCATTAGCTAATCAACCATAGATAAGACCTAACCTATGAGCCCTTTGCTCAGTGGACTCGTTGGCTCATCGATCATTAATAAGACCTAGTCTTCATAGACTCTGCTCAGCAGAGTTGATGGCTATTCGATCATTAATAAGACATAATCTATAAGCCCTCAGCACACAGACTCGTTAGCTAGATGGTCATAAATACGGCCTAACCTATGCGCTTGCTGTTCAGACTTTCATGAATCTTAGCGAGTCTAGACTCGTACTGTGCGAGTTTTCTTAGAGTGAACGTAATTTTATGTAGTTATTCTTACTTTACAAACGGTCTTTTCGATCTTTCACTGTCTCACAAGAACGTGAAAAAGAGTTACGAACAACATTTTTTCGGAGGATATATCGTTTTCGGTTCTCGTTTGTTGGGTTTTGAGGCGCGCGGCACCTTTCGTAGTCCTTCCCATAGCTAGACACTAAAAAGTAACAAATAAAAAAACTTCATTTAAAAAAACCGACTTCAAAAACTAAAAAGTATTAAAAAAATATCTTAATAAAGATTTAATTTAATACATCTCTTATGCAAACGCAATACCTTTAATATTAATGAAATACTATAATTTGTATGTGCTACCTATTAATAGGTTTGAAGTCGGTGCCAAGCCCTAAGCAAAATAAAAGTTAATATTACATACAGCTTTCATACTTTGTGATGAAATTCCTACACTAAAGATTAACCTACGTAAATAGACTTAAAGAACAATTTGAATTAATATGAAACAGATGAAACCGTATCATAAAAATATATTTAATATTAATACCTGAATGAGTTACTATAGTTATAATAAATCTATATTATGCGTTTATATGAATATATTTTTGGCCCTGACAAATAAACAGATAAATTATTAATTAGGAGACAACGCATCTAAATTTTACTATATTTCGAGACGACCGTCAACGACGTGTGTCCGCTTGGGTTGTTTGTGTAGAAATACGATGCTATCCCGCTGTAAGTAACGCGCGACGAGTGTGGTACCTACTATTACATTTGGCTTGGCACCGACATCAAACTTATTAATAGGTAGCACATACAAATTATAGTATTTCATTAATATTAAAGGTATTGCGTTTGCATAAGAGATGTATTAAATTAAATCTTTATTAAGATATTTTTTTAATACTTTTTAGTTTTTGAAGTCGGTTTTTTTAAACGAAGTTTTTGTATATAAATTATCATAGCTCTTCCCCCGTAGATGACAGCATGATAATATGTAGCCTATATGATGACTCGACCTCTTAGTATTATTCATGCTAACTTTGAAGTAAATCCATGCAGTACTTTTTGAGTTTAGCCCGGACATACATACAGACAAACAGACACACAGACAAAAATTCTTAAAACTATATTTTTGGCTTCGACTTCGATTGTAGATCACGCCCCAAGTATTCTTTAAAAAAAATATTTAATGTACAGTTTTGACTTTCCTACGATTTTATTATAATTATGTATAGATAAAACTATATTTTTGGCTTCGACTTCGATTGTAGATCACGGCCCAAGTATTCTTTAAAAAAAATATTTAATGTACAGTTTTGACTTTCCTACGATTTTATTATAATTATGTATAGATAAAACTATATTTTTGGCTTCGACTTCGATTGTAGATCACGCCCCAAGTATTCTTTTAAAAAAATATTTAATGTACAGTTTTGACTTTCCTACGATTTTATTATATGTATAGATAAAGTCTTATCATCGGCTGGGTGGTGGGTGGTGGCTGTTGGCCGACCTCACAGTATTAAAAACCACCATTTACCGATATTAGCGTTCTCCTCACACTCCTTTGTAATATCAGCTTGAATACTAAGACTAATTTCATTTACTTCTATTAGGCTATTAAAGTAGCTTAGTTAGCACGTAATAGAATTACGTCCCACCTACTGTAACTTTGTGGCTCTGAAGCCAATTTACTTCACGAACCAATAAATTACAGAAAGAACACTATCATATATTTTTTTTAAGACAATGCCCGCATTACGGTTTTTAATCTGCCTGTGTTACGGGGTACTTTACAAACATATAATAGACGGACACAAATTACATCCAGACTCAGAACAACTATTTATGAGTCACACATATAGTTGTCCCCGCCACACGAAGCAGCGAGGCGACTGTCTAAGCCGCTGCGCCACAAGTGCAGTCAATCATTAAAACTATACTTCATTTTCGTTAATAGAATTTAAATTAAATAATTGTAGACATCGTGTAGTACATGACGTGACAGTTACGAGTACTAATTAATATAACCAAAAAATATCATTGTGGATAATCAATCTCTTTTATAAGTTACAAATATTCATAATATTTGTAACTTATAAAAGAGTAAAATAAAAAACAAAAACCTAAATAAAAAAACCTATTTCAAAACACCAAAAAGACTAAAGTGCAGTTCTGTGCAATTCGAACTATGAGTCTTTTACCTACTGATGGTGGTCACTGAAATTTCTGTATAAAGTGCGAGTTTACTAAATATTTGAAAGAGAAAAACAAACCTTATTAACGTAGGTAAAAGGTTTGCAATCCCATTACCATGCAGCGTTCATTGCACTTATGCGAGCGTGAAATAGTATATTAAGGCAGGAGCGATAGAGGCAGGCATTAACATGTTAATGTATGAAATTCTTTCTGTACCTCGACTGCACTTTAATAAACAAATAATATGGTGATTTGAAACCAAAATGAAACGGTCAGGTACAGTCTAATTTCTTATCGTTTAGGGGATGAATAAGAAATAGTAGAACATTTCGAATACTTAATTCGATTTAATATTGTATTTTCTTGCTCCGACGCATTGGGAACGAGACTGTATCTGCAGTAGTAGGGATCTCTATTCCCGACAAATAATGCATATTATTATAGTCCTGCACGCGAGCTCGGAGTAAAACATAAATGAGTATCAAGAAAGCTTTTTAAAAATTAATGCCGTAAGGGGAATAAGAACCTTGAACATGGCCCCGCGTGTCGGATCAGGCAGGATAATATTATAACTACATCATTAATACGTGTTGTTAGATGATTATACTCCGCTTTTATTTTATTATTTACATCGTTTCAATTTATTAAATGTTGTCCTATCCTTAAAATCGAAAAATAACCTGGAATCAGATCACGGGATCGGAGAATCCACACCAACACACACAAATCATCAGAATCAATCCGACAGTTTAAAAGGAGTGTAGGCAAAACTATCACAGATGGCGCTGCATAGGGATTAAGTTTTTTGTTATTTTTTTTATATTTTCCAATGCGTGAGGAAACTACTCGAGACCGAGACGCAATATAATCGCGTAACTTGGTCAATCTATTTTCAAAATGTTATCAAAAAAGTCGTTTCTACAAAATACGAGAGAGATATGAATTGATTGAGAAATGACAGACCTGTTTGTTGTTCTAGTTACCCAAAATGCTAACCCCGAGGGTGTAGGATCGATCTCTAACAAGGACAAATATTTGTGCATGATAGTTTGTCCTGTTTTTGAGTGTAATTTATACATAATATATATTTTGAAATATATATGGTTTATAAGAATGTTTATCAGTTGACTGGTTGCCGTAGTTTGGGATCAAATGACTTCTGAATCTGTATCTGAATAAATTATATTTATTTTCTGGTTAAATAAAGCCCAAACACACATTCTGATACCTTTAAGAAATAATTCTGCATCATTAACGACAAAAAAAACTTGAAGATGTAATTGAAATTCAGAAAATCATGACTTCAAGAACATTGCAATAAAATACAAATATCTGAATTGCAATTAAATTTTGCATATTGTTTGTTTAAAAGATGCAGAACAATTTTTTAAAGGTATCAGAATGTGTGCATGTATGCAGAAACAACGACGCACGCTGATAAGTTATAATTATTTTCTGGTTAAATAGAGGCCATTTAACCAGAAAATAATTATAACTTATCAGCGTGCGTCGTTGTTTCTAATTTACGATCTTTTTTCTACAACATGTAATTTACATATATGTTATTTTTTTCTGACATTCTTTATGGATCCATATTGACAGAGCTATTTCTCAAAAATATCTAGCTGTATGCACAAAGTACGTCTTAACTTTAAATACTATAAAACTTCCCAGCATGTGTGCAAATTTGTATTTTATTGCAATATTCTTGAAGTCGTGCTTTTCTGAATTTCAATTAAATCTTGAATTTTTTTTTGTCATATAAGATGCAGAACTATTTCTTAAAGGTATCAGAATGTATGTTTTGGTCTCTACTTAACTAAAAAATAAATATAACTTATCAGTATGCGTCGTTACGATCGACTTTCTGAAACATGTCGCCTTATACTGTTTTACTTGTAATTTTTGGGAAGTTTACATATAACGAGTGATAGGCTATTGTTTTTCTAGAGAAATATGTCAGAACTATCGTTAAATAGTGTCAGGAACTCTAGAACTCATCGAAATATTATAAAAAAATAAAAAAAATTGGTAAGCTTTTGGAAAATGATCTGCTACGGGAAATTGGCATATCTATCACTTGTTTTAATTATTTTCTTAGGGAAATATGCCAGACCTAATCTCAAAAATGGGATTAGAGAAACGCTTTGCATTGCGAATAATGCTATAAAATTCAATTTTAATGCCAGAACTATTCCTAAAAAGTATCAGGAATTCCAGAACTCATTGGTATGCATCGAGAACTCTCATTTTTAGGGTTCCGTAGCCAAATGGCAAAAAATGGAACCCTTATAGATTCGTCATGTCTGTCTGTCTATCCGTCCGTATGTCACAGCCACTTTTTTCCGAAACTATAAGAGCCGTACTATTGAAACTTAGTAATTAGATGTATTATGTTATTCAAAAATGATATTGAGGTTCCTAATATCATTTTTTTCTAAACTGAATAGTTTGCGCGAGAGACACTTCCAAAGTGGAAAAAAGAGTGTCCCCCCCCCCCCTGTAACTTCTAAAATAAGAGAATAATAAAACTAAAAAAAATATATGATGTACATTATCATGTAAACTGACAACGAAAATGGGTTTGAACGAGATCTAGTTAGTAGTTTTTTTTTAATGCGTCATAAACCGAAAACCGCAATTTACCTCTCATTTAATCAACTGAAATACTTGTTTGACTCGCACTTGGCCGGTTTTTTGTGAGTTTTTTGAAAATGATCTGCTACGGGAAGTTAGCAGATAATTTTTTTGATTGACTTTTTCTTACTATAAATGCCAGAACTATTTTTAAATAGTATCAGGAACTATAGAACTCACCTGCATGCGACGAGGACTAATATTTATTTTTGATCTGCTGACAATCGAATTGCCAAATTCACGGACATCAAAAACTTGAAGTGTATTAAATTAGGTTCCGTTGTTCAAAGTGGTCCTTCTGTATCTTTTACTTTATTCTTTTCCTCTTGACCCTGAGCGGGTTGAAGGTGGAGTGTCTGTGTTTACCTTTGTCTGCCTTCATTATGAAACGATATTGTGTAAGGAATTGTCAGAATTTCAAATTGTGGGTTCATATTTGTTTATGAAGCCAAATTTAACTAGCAAGAAATTCATCAATTTAATTTAATTAAATAAAATAAAAATGGTTTTTATTCACGTAGACTTTAAAAAAGCGCTTGTAAATAGTCAGAACATGTTTGTAGTAATATAGTTATTATTTCTAGTTTTTTTTTTTTTTTTTTTTATTTATTCGGGAAAACAAACAGATATACATTGAGCATTAGGTACTTAATTCTAAACATATAATTTTATGAAATGTATTTCCAACCACATTTTCCACAGGTTGCGATAATAATATTTAAGAAATATAAACCAGAGGCACAACAAGTATTATAGCCTAGTATTATCATGCAAGCACATTAGATTGAAAGAAAAAAAAAGTTACAAAGATAGAAAAGTAATAAATTAGTAATAAGTAATGAATGATTGGATTTCACATTAATAAAGAAAAGAGAAAAAAAAAAAAAGGTAATTATATAAAAATATTTTGTGTGTTTTAAGAATAGTGGAGTAGTACGATGGTTAATTATTTCCGCCAAGCACTTCAATGATCTTTTTCTTAAATTGGTACATAGAACATGCAAAAATATAAAAAGTGCATTGAAATGGATATTGTATTCGTTCACTAACCGATGCATGGGAGTGCGTACACCAGCGTTGGTTCTACAAGACCCAACTGCAAATAGTGTGCGCGCCCTAACCTCTCGACGGTGAACTGTTCTTGGAACTGAGTAACATAATTTATTGTTGATTTCGGTGCAGTCAACATTATTATGGCAAACTTTGTGAAGCATCATAGCTTCCAGTTGAGTACGTCTACATTTTAAAGAAAGCATCTTGTATCTACTCAGTAACTGCGGGTATTTTAGACGACCACGGTGGCATCTATAGTGCATGGATCTAAGGAACTTGAGTTGTACAGCTTCAATTTGATCAACATATTTGCTATAAAGTGGATTCCACACACAGCATGCATATTCCAATTGAGATCTTATTAGTGTATTATATAAAATTAGGTATGTGGATACGTTTTTAAAGTCCTTGCTCGCTCTCATGACAAAACCGAACATCTGAAAGGCTTTGTTCACAATGCTTTCTATATGTACATCAAGGTGTAGCTTTGAGTCCATTAGGACACCAAGATCACGTATTGACGAGACATGTGCTAGATCGACATTGTTGAGCTTATATATGTAATTTATTTTCCTCTTGTTTTTGGTGAATGAGATACTGTTGCATTTAGGTATACTTAAATGAAGTTTGTTATGATAACAATATGTAGACAACCTATCTAAATCTTGTTGGAAAAGGTTACAGTCATCCATGGTGTTAATAATTCTGTATGTCTTTAGGTCATCTGCGTACAAAAGAAATCTAGAGTGCAAGAAACATTTGCCTATGTCATTAATGAACAGTATGAAAAGTAGTGGCCCAATAATCGATCCCTGTGGCACACCTGAAGTGACCTGTATATTTCCGGACTGATGCCCATTCACAACGACTTTTTGCACTCGGTTGGATATATAAGAGGAAAACCAGCGCAGCCAATTTCCCTTGATACCATTGAATGCTAATTTATTTAGAAGTAGCTCATGATCCACTTTGTCGAAAGCTTTTCGAAAGTCAGTGTATATAGCATCTGTTTGGGCTCCTCTATCCATATTTTCAAATATGGTGTTCGTAAAACATAGGAGGTTACTGTTTGTCGATCGGCGCTTAACGAAACCATGTTGCTGAGGTAGAATGATGGTATGTAACATAGGGTATACTTCATCATGAACAAGACTTTCGAGAAGCTTTGACGCTGCATTTAAGATGGATATAGGACGATAATTTTGAACGTCATTTTTAGAGCCACTTTTAAATACCGGTGTAATGTTAGCGGTCTTCCAAGCAACTGGAAATGCTCCCTCTTCAAGACATTTGTTATAAATAATGTACAGGGGGTAGTATATTGTGTCTGCTGTGGATTTGAAAAATAACGGAGGTATACCATCTGGGCCAGGCCCTTTAGTTGGATCGAGCAGTTTGAGCGCTTTACGGACTTTACTAGAGCTGATAGAAATAGTGGAAAGGAGAACATTATTAAAAGAGTCTTCAACGGGTGGAGCCCAGGTGTCACTTAGCGTCGAGGGTTCGTAAACCGAACTAAAAAAGTGCGAGAACATGTTACAGACTTCCTTTGGATCACTTGAAGTTTGAGTCTTGTACTTCATAGTACACGGAACCCCCGGCTTAGGTTTTCTGTTAGCTAAGTAGGTCCAGAAGTATTTAATGTTACTTGGGATACTATCTTCCACACTATTCACATATTTAGTGAATGTTTTTTGACATTCGGATTTGAATTTAGTTCTGAGTAGAGAGAATGATTCATAATCAGATTGGTTTTCAAATTTTTTCCATCGGACCCAGGCCTTGTTTTTTTTATTAAATATGTGTATTAGTGGCCGTGAAAACCATATTGGGAATTTGGAAGATTTATTTGATGTAATAGGCGTGTGTTTTCTGATGATGTTATAGGTATTTGAGTAGAATACATTGAGGGCCAGTTCAGATGGAAGGGGATTCAGTAGTGCATCCCATTCAGTCTCTTTGATGTCTTTGTTAATCAGCTCGTAATTGGCACGGTAGTAGTTTAACCTAGGTACGGGTTTCTTTTTGGTCTTAGGAGAGTCAGTAGAGAGTGGAGACACGATCAACAGAAGGGGTGGTGACCACCGGGTTTCAATAGAGGTAGTGTGGACTCTTGAACCTGACACGCAACGTTAGAGAGAATCAAATCTAGTATTCGTCCTTGGTGGTGTGCATTTGCGATGTTATTGTATTGAGACAGGGTGGTCAATGTCACGAAATTCCTTAGGCTGTCGCATAATTGGGTTGCGCTATTACAATGCATACCGTTACCGGATTGGCTAAACTGCCATGTTGTATGAGGAAAGTTGTAATCCCCCGCTATTAAGAGATTATATCTACATCCACGCTTTCTGTTATATTAAAAAAAAATAAAAAAATATCAAAAAAAAAGTATATAATTTATTTTATAATAGTAGTGATATTTAGCTAGCTTGTATTCAGTATACATTATTTAATGATATTATTATTATTGCCCGAAAGCAAAATATGAGTACTCGACTTTTTAATAATCTTTATTAGGTACCATAGCGACTACACGTGTGGCGCAGCGCCTAAGACAGTCGCGCTGGACAACTATTTGTGTGACCCATAAATAGTTGTTCTGAGTCTGGATGTAATTTGTATCCGTCTATTATATGTTTGTAAAGTACCCAGCGACACAGGGATTAAATTCCCTAGTGCAGCCATTGTCTCAAAAAAAAATTATGTGAGTAATTAAAATACATATAATAATTAAATTATATTAACTTATAAAATTTCGTCCCTGTTTTTTTTATCTGTGGTTATTCAGTTAAAACACATACAATCCAGAAATCTACATATGTATATATAGACTAGCTGTGCCCCGCGGTATTACCCGCGTTAAACTTTATAAATTATCACAGCTCCTCCCCCGTAGTTGATACCGTGCTAATATGTAGCCTATATGTTGAAGTAAATCCATGCAGTACTTTTTGAGCTCAGCCCGGACATACATACAGACAAACAGACAAAAATTCTAAAAACTATATTTTTGGCTTCGATATCGATTGCAGATGACGCGCCAAATATCCTTTAAAAAAAATGTTCAATGTACAGTTTTGATTTTCCTACGATTTTATTATATGTATAGATTTCTGGATTATCTATGTTCTAAAACAGATATCCAATGGCGCAACTGAGAAGCTTTGGTGAAACAAACTCAGTGGAATCTTTACTACACCAGTAAATAAATAATGTAAGTAATTGATTCAAAAACATTTCAAAAAGATGGAATGATAGGGCGCCGTCAATAAATACCTCCTCTGGCTATTTTATAAGTGTTTGAGCTCTTTATTCAGTCGCTTAAAACACAATTCATTTTAAATTCATATCCAGCTGTTGTTATAGAATTTTATTTTGCAGATTTGCATTTTAACTAACAACCACTATTTCGCCAAAAAACGTTGCCACCTTTATCAATTTGGCTTTATTCCAAAACACAGCCGGTACGCCGAGATACGATCAGATTTGTATGCGACACCAAAAAACATAAAATATTTGCAATTCTATCACTATAGCACTAAAATCGGCGCTTGTACAGTCACTCGCAAAAATGTTAAGGGTATTCGAATGTTAAACTAAACATTGTTCGAAGTCAATAAACAATTTAAATATCGAATGGATTGAATAAATTCGTGTCCGATCACTACGGTGCAATGATGGAGTGGATGACGCACTTAGCATAGGGCGTACCCCGTGGTCCGTGGGTTATTTATTTTTATTTGGTTTGACTGTTGGCATGGTTTGCAAATGCTTGCTTTTCACGCCGGAGGTCGTGAGTTCGATTCCCACCAAGGACAGATATTTGTGTGCATGAACATGTCTGTTTGTCCTGAGTCTGGGTGTAATTATCTATATAAGTATGCATTTACAAAAGAAAAGTATATGTATTATATCAGTTATCTGGTTTCCATAGTACAAGCTCTGCTTAGTTTGGGATGCCGTGTGTTAATAGTGTCCCAGAATATTATTATCATTATTTATTAATTTATTTAAAAACTTCTTGCACAGACTTGTACAAAGGCGGACTTAATGCCAAAGGCATTCTCTACAGTCAACATTGGGGTGATGCAGAGGAAACATGGTAGGTGCACTAAAGTATCAAAATATTGTAGATGAGAAGATATAGAAGGTACATAAATTACACAGATACATATCATATATATACCTACTTACATACTATAATATATATATAAATAAATTATATAATAAATAATACAACTGTAATATGATATTAGACTTTCTTTAAAAGATATGCGCAAGTTTACTTTTTAAACGAGTTACGTGGGTTCGATTCCCACCGCAATTAAACTTATACAACTCATTTTAAAGATGTCCGACACATGACTTTTACATTTAATTTTATAGCATTATACTCATTGCAAGGCGATAGAGTTGACTGGCCTGATTGGTCCAGAGGTTAGCGACTCTGACTGGTAAGCCATAGGTCGTGGGTTTGATTCCCACCCGGGATACATCTTTAGTGTGATAAACACGTTTCAAGTAGTTGTAGATTTTATATTTTATATTTTTTTTGTTTTGAACTCAATGCGTATCAAAAATACTTTTCTAATTTATAGCTGACTAGCTGTGCCCCGCGGTTTTACCCGCGTTAAACTTTATAAATTATCACAGCTCCTCACGCGTAGGTGATAGCGTTATAATATGTAGCCTATATTATGTTGACCCGACGTCTTCGTAATATTCATGCAAAATTTGTAGTCAATCCATGGAGTACTTTTTGAGTTTAGCCCGGACATACATACAGATAAACAGACAAAAATTCTAAAAACCATATTTTTGGCTTCGATGACCATTGTAGATCACGCCACTGGTATCTTTAAAAAAAAATACTCAATGTACAGTTTTGACTTTCCTACGATTTTATTATATGTATGTATTGTTAAGCATATCAAATGTAAAATATTTGTCTTGTAAAATTTCTTTCTTGTAAAATATTTTTCTAATGTGTAATATGCATATTGTGTGTAGTGGTTGTTTTATATACAAATAAATAAACACGCGTATTTGTTCTGTATCAGATTGTAAGTTATCTATAATATGTATGTATTGAAAACAACAACAGTGCAACCTCTGGAAAGTTTGGGATCAGATGGCAGTGTGTTAGTTGGCTCAAGATATTTAGTTATATCTATTTATAATTTTAATAACAGAAAACGTAAAGTATGAACTTATTCTAACTCTTATCTTATCTTGTTTTGGGGTGTACTTGTGTACAGCACTTCGACCCTTCAGGATCTTTTGTACTAGCCCCCACTGGTTTTATTCTATCCCTAGAGCCCTGAATGAAGTCTGCACATAATCCAGTACGCTTCTTAGAGGTAGATCCTTGTCCTCCCCAGGATTGCCATTCTGTGTCTTGCCAATGCATCGCATTTGCATATTATATGCAGCATTGTTTCATTTCTATTGTATTCTAGCTCACGATGGGTACGGAGCTTTGTAATTGGCAAAACTTCACGACTGTAACCAATCATAACTTCGAAAGCCCGAACTCATTAGTACGTTTCGTTTTTGCAAACTTAAATTAAAACCTCTAATATTTATCACGGTGACTGTACCTAGGGTCCCTTCGCAACATCGCAGCGGTGTAATTACGCAATGGCGAATGCGCGTGCGCGATTTAAGATAACAACGCGCCGTGGCGGTGCACGGTGTTATTATTGCCGCGACGGGAATAATTGCGCGCAATTTATCAGAATTAAATAATCTTTACAATCTATGTCAATATTGTGGCGGATTGAATGACTGATTGGCTGACACTGAGCATGATTTGTGGCTGGCAATAATTTTAAAGCTGATTTATTGATTTTAGTTGTGATCGTAAAAGGGATCAAAGAATTTTACATTTGAATAGTACGTTATAATAATAATAATGTTCTCCCGACCGAATTGCGGCCACGGCGGCCAGTCTCAATGGAGACTAGCCAATTGCGCAGGACATATTATAGTGCACAAGTGTGTGCGCAAACACAGGGGCACTTTCTATTCCATCGCTCTCATGATCCGATGGGACGACTAGCGACACGACCGGAAAGAGGTCAGGTACAGGACCGACGGCTTTACGTGCTCTCCGAGGCACGGGGCTGTAATACCGCCAACTTCCAGACTTCGGGCTGAGACTGAGAAGTTTCTTATTACAGAAAAATTCCAAAATCACTTTTTGGCCCGACCCGGGATTTGAACCCCGGACCTCATTATCAGCGGTTGAACACGCTACCGCTGCGGTTACCCATCTATGACCTGAACTAACGTTCTGGTGGAAGCGATCGTATGTCACAGCCACTTTTTTCCGAAATTATAAGAACTATACTGTTGAAACTTGGTAAGTAGATGTATTCTGTGAACTGCATTAAGATATTCACAGAAAAATAGAAAAAAGAACAAAAAATTTTGGTTGTACCCCATAGTTAAATTAGAATCTCGATTTTTTTTTCATCTAACCCATACATGTGGAGTATCTCAAAGATAGGTCTTCAAAAAACAGCCATGTTCATGCACACAAATATCTCTAAGTGGGAATCGAACCCACGACCTGTAGCGTGAAAGGTAAGCATTTACCAACGACGTCAACCGGGCCGACAATACAATAAAGATAGGTACAGCCGCTCTCATACTGATAGACGGACCGATGATGCAGGCTAAGTAGCCGGGTTCCGTTGGTACTCTTTAAATCCATCCATCCAAAATTTAAGTGCTTGGTACTTATTTATTTATTTATGTTTAAAGAAACTTTATTCTCAATAAAACATACACAAATGTCACTTACTTGAGAACAATAAATTAATGTTAACAATATAAAAAGGTTCGACTTCACCTCTATGTACAGTTTCACAAACACGACCCACCCAACGCATTCATTTCTGCGAGTGTGTTTTACTTCTTGTTAAATACTGGCCAAGCAGAAATTTGAATGCATTGAGTGAGTGTACATTTCTAATACTTGGTGGTAATTTATTATATAGTTGCACTCCTTCAAATGTAACCATTTTTTTGCCATGATTGGTTCTAGTTTTAGGTAGTACTATTAGGCTCGCTCGTCGTGAGCTTCGTTGGCTGACTTGTCGATATTGAGTTAATATAATGTTTGTGTGTATTTTTTTATTAAGCACTTTATTAATGAATATACATGTTTTATAGATATAGAGTTGCTTGATGTTCATTAATGTAGTGTCATTATAGATTTCTGAAGTTGATGTTTTGATTGTGATTTATTTATTTATTTAAAGATACACCAACAGCTTCTGTAAATAACATTTCAAATAATGATTGGTACCAAGTTATGGTCTTATACAGTTGCCAATAACAGGTGAACCAACACTCACAAATAGAAATGATAACCTAAGCTAAAACAAAGTGTAGTAAAATTAAAGTGATAATAAACTATATAAACAAAAATATGACAAACAGTTATTAAACTTAACTAAACCAATTTATCAAATAGAAATTAAACCAAATTATAGTTATATTTAAAACCAAAAAAAATATATATGTATAAAAAGACAAACAAAAATAAAAAGACATCAATAAACACAAATGTGATAGCATGTAGTATATGAGATATACCTATGTACTAGCATAATATATTAATTGTTTGTGTGCGGGTCTTCAAAATTTGGGTTGGTACTTGTCAAACTCAAACTCACAAAGTCATTTATTCCGTTAAAATATTACATTTGTGTGGAATCGTCAATTTTTTTTACCCTACCGTACGTGGCAGCTACTGAGAAACACTGCCAGAAAACTCAGTAGGAATCCTTTTTTAAAATATTTATTTCTTACATAAAATTACATTGTATTTAAATGTGTTAATTTAGAGCGACTCAATCCCAAGCTGTTTTGTCACTTAAATATTCAGAAGTTTTGTAGTAAGCCCTGCTACACAATTTGGCTTTTATAATTCTTTTAAACTTATTATTTCTCGGATATCACTGGGAAGTTTGTTATAGAATCTTATACATTGCCCCATAAAAGAGTTACTTACTTTGTGGAGACGGGTGGTATGTAACACAAAGTTATGCCTGTGTAGCATTCTCCATTTATTCCGTTGTAGAGCCATCTCTTTTACATCTTTAAAACTGTCCACTTTTAATTTTTCTTAAGTTGATCAGTAAACTTTCTTCTCTGTCTTCCTCTCTTTCTTCTTCCGTATAAACTGGTCACATATTTGTGATAAACTGGTCGTTTCGGATTAGATGTATATCATCTTACTCCTTCTGGTGTGTTTTAAAATATGTCATATTGTCGTGTTTTAAAATATTTTTAAATATAGAACCCCAAAAAGTATACCCATCGCCAATAAATAACAGATCACTATCACCCCAAATAACCACAGATACAAAAACGATAAAACAAATATCATATTAAATTTTTCACTTTCCAATGCGCACAATAATTTGTCTCCAAAATTAATTTCACATCAAATTAAGCAGCTGTCATAAGACACGAGCGGGCGAACAATTGAACGAAATTAAATAATTACTAGTACATGTGTAGGCTTTTAAAAATGCATCAGGCGTCCATCATGCGCACTTCAGTCATTATCGTCGTTATGGATTGTCCGCGATGTCCACATGGCGTGCGCTACCGTTTTGAGGGTTCGCATTCGGAAAGGGCGGAAAGCGTTTAGTAAGCTTACCTTTTTAATACACTAAGATAAGTTAGGTACTGTAACACTCGCAGCAGGGACGGTTTCCTATCAGGGACCTAAAGGAGATCTCCCAGTGATAACACACGGTTAAAACACCAATTACATATTTTATTTTATAACAACAAACTATTTTCACAACACATAACTATTCTTTAGTACTTAACTTTTGTAACTCTTTACATACATCTATCAAATATTAAACTATACTTTTTTATTAATTCAAATTATATTCTACTTCAAAACCTATGCCCAGCTATTTTTACAAAGATGAACAATGTTTTCTAGCTTTTACTCTCCATAGAGGTTTTATTTTATAGAAGGGCAATATCAGGTAATATCTTACTACCGATCTATTAAATATCCATTTCATTAGTTTAATAATTGTAGTAACCAATCTGCTGGCAGAACGAATCTGAAGCAGTTTTCTGCCATATATCGACTACCCGAATTACACAATGCTATTTGCGGAGAAGAGGATATTTAAAAATATATGTTTCGTTATTATTAAGTAATAGTTATGGTTTAGTCATTAGTATTTACTTTTTCTTATTGTTATTGTTGCTGTTGAGGGATCAATTGTCAGCGAAACGGTGATTTAGCAAAGCCCTATCCGGCTTTTAAGCCTTTGCGGCGTTAGCCTTTGGCCATCGAGTGGGTGTCGGGGATCACCATCCATTTTAGCTCTTGCTTGGGAGACTGCAGTCCTGTGATACTCAGGAGGCGCTATGCCAGCTATCCTTAAAAAAAAGTTGGATACATAAGTGGATAATACTTTGCTAAATTGATTCTGTATTTTTTCCGCCATGAGACTATATTATTTAGTGTCGTTCGGGTTCTAGATAATAATGCTTTTCAACTCACTCCTAACCAATGCGTTATATTATTAATAAAAAAATAAAACAAAGAACATTATGAACTAGTCTAATTTTATTTATATGTATGTATGTCATTCATTTGATAGATAATGTTCTGCGATCGGTCCCATAAATTTTCTTTAAATCGGTTGTTGTAAAGAGAATATGAAGTCTGTTCTTTGTGCTTCCGCTTCTCACAAATTCCGCTATGCTCATCACTAAAACCGCATTGTTATTAACATTTTATTAACAAAGGTAGCGTGCGCTTGTCCCGCAACTCACAAATTGGACAGTTTTATTGTTCAGAGCACATGGAAAGAACATGTTGTTAAAAATGGATGCAACTGAACTGTACGAATAACTTTTCACCGAGAACAATAGTGTGTGTTTTTCATTGGATTTTGCCGGCAAAAGTTCGTTACATATTCATTTTTAAACTTCATTATTTATTCACTTTTTCCGGCTTGCTGGATAACCTCATCAATTTCTCGGATGAATATTATCCTATACCGTCGTTTTCAAACTAAAGTAAGTATTTCAATATGAGCTTTCAAACTTTGAAATGCAATAAAACTAATAGTTTAAGTCATGTTGCCACAGTTTTTATTATATGTTAATAGGAGGTTATAGGATATATGATATGTATGGAATATAATTTCCGTCCAATGGCCACCGCGACTCCAATGTTGGTGGTGTTCCTGGGGGGCTACCACTTGATTCACCGGTTGTCGTGATTGGCATTCAAATAACTGAAGGTTAAAAATGACAAAGTCATTCGTTCAATCGGCTTTCATGTGCAAGTATGTGACGTCATACATAACCATCATCTGTTTGAATGCCGATCACCATTACGGCAACTGGTGAATTAGACGGTAGCCCCCCGGTGGACCAATTTTGGATAACATCTACCTACGCATAAATGGGACTCAATTTCACGAAGTACGCAAGTAATGTCGTACCTTTAGGGCGGCAATTGACTGTAGTATGTCAGCATAGACTGAAGATTTCAAAAATCCCCATAGAAAATAGTCACACGACCTTGGTGGCCAGTTGATGTCGTCGAGAACATTCGAACTTCTTATTAGAATAAAATGTTTCCCATTCTGAATGACATGTTAATAATAATTATATCATTTCAAGTGAAGCTGGTAAAGCACAATTAATTATTGCCATAGGCTCAACGTTCCACCCTTAAAACTATATCGTCCAATTTATTCCGAAATGCTTTTAGTATGGTCACTTATATATTTATTCGAATCGGTTCTTATATAGAAAAGGTGATTGTCAAATCCCGACCCAGAACCAACAAAGATTTGACGTATATAATAATTATTATCGTATTTTAATATACTACATCTAGTATCCGGTTTCAAACGGACACCCCGAGATAATAAATTAACATTTTAAAGTATTGTAACGACAACGTATACACCGCCGTTTTATATCCAAAGAGCATAACAGGGTAGAGATCTCCAATTTGTTATTTGTATGTACCGAATCGATAGTGTTTGGGTGGTAATATATTACCACCCAAATACTATCGATTAGGTACAGGTACAGATATTAAACCTTTATAACTGTAGTTATAAAGGATTAATATATTTAATAATTGCTATAAACAAAATAACGCCCTTAGAATATATTTAATTAGAAAAGTATCAGAATAGCAATGATTATTTAAACTTAAAATTCTTAAAGTACTAACCAACATACCTACGTGGCTAAGTAAGTAGGTACACTTCAATATTTTGTTATATCTCCTTGCTTAACAAGCAATTAATAAAAGTACCTAATAACATCGTATTTATTTACTTTTTCTTAGCAATGGACCACTGTTTCTTATTAGATAAACATAATCTCAAAATGTTTGCGTTTTTTGACAATAAACATTTTCTCCCAGGTGTCCGTTTGAAAATATTGTTTTCATAGGTCTATATATGAAATTAAAAACACGCAGAGCAATTTTTCATAGCTGTTGGTTCTGGGGCGGCAAATGTATGGGCGACGAGCAATCTCCTTTAAAAACTTGGTTAAATATTTTTGAAATAGGATTCTTTTCACAAGTACTAGGTACGACCCTCTTAAAACTGACAAAAACAGCTCTTTTTGCCAAAAACCACCCCACAGAATATGAACGCAACCAACAATTGTATTTTAAGCGTTTGACCATCAAGTACTATTGTTGAATCAAATAAATTCAATTGTACTACTTACCTATATCTGATTTCTATTTGATTATAATGCACCGTTGTCTCCAACCGGTTGCTGCCCCCCTTATTTTAATTTGAACCATTTTGTTGAATTAAATTTATTTTATGTAGTCTCTAATGTCCCAGTTGTGTATTTTTTATTGCTGTGAAAGAATTAAATAGAATAATGAACGGATGTAGATAAGGTGAAGTGTTGATGTCATTTTGAGGAAGCGTTTAGTGTTGCGATTTTTTCAGACCCCAGCGATCAACTCTTATACAATACTAGCTGTGCTCTGTGGTTTTACCCGCGTTAAACTTATAGCCTTTGTGTTAATCCAGGATGTAAGCTAACTCTATACCAAATTTTATTAAGATTGCTCCAGCCATTTATACGTGAAGAAGTAACATACATTCGCCTTTATAATATTAGTGTGATACTTTATTTTAACCAGCTTTAACAGAGAAGCCGATTTTTTATTCGACTGTATTTTTTTTCATAATGATCACAACATCATCACAATCCGATCTAACATACATGATCAACATAAATATAAATATGATAAACATGATCCGGTGTTAGTAAACCGATTTTAGGAAACTTTGCTACTCTATAGAGGATGCCTTTGAGATCCGAATAGATTATAAATTGGAAAGTAATCATAGGTTACTTATAAGAAAAAGTCTCTTAGGAAATTAAAAAAACAATAATTAATACTCAGTCACACCGTGGAACTGTGTTTTTTATTACACAATTAGATTTAAGAAGCAGATGTTGTTAGGATAACTAATAATAATAATATCTAGGGACAATGTCACACAGATCATCCTAGCTCCAAACTAAGCAAAGCTTGTACAGTCAACAGCAAAAGTAGATGATCAAAGTCGGATATTTAATACTAATTATCATAAATTGCGACAAAATAGTGTGGTGGTGAAGAGTATCTAGTTGAAGGTGTGCGTGAGTGTTAAGTGTTAAAAATATTAACTAGTGAAAACTGCCGACCAATAGCATCATAAACTCAAAACTCAGGTCCGATTTTGATCATCTACTTATGCTGTTGACTGTACTATGGGTACCAGGCGACGATATACATCTACGGCTCTAAGATCAAAATACTTAAATTTTGTAAAATGTTTCTTGTGTTTCTTAAGTGCAGAAACATGCAATGAGCAGAAGTTGTTGTACTAGAAAAACATCGTATTCTGCGTCGTTTGTGCAATGAACAGTCTTCAAGATACGCTTGTATGAAGAACATTGTGTTTGAAAGACAACGCCCGGACTAGGAAAACTAATTCCTTTGCCGGGTAGTTTACAGACATATAGTTAACGGACAAATAGCTGTCCTGCACGAGAATCGAACCCGGGACACGAGGTGTTGTGGCGACACTCTTAATCGCCACGTAACCCGTGCAGTCAATAATTAAATATTACTGATTCGATCGCGCTGGGATACTCGACCATAGCCCTGTCCATTGATTTTTAAGTGTATAATATATAGTTAGTGTAATATTCACTGTAGTTAACTACAGTGAATTAAAACACGTAGCACGGGTTATAGCACTGTCATCCACTTGTACCGACGATAACAAAGTCAGTCCGCGTCTTTACCGAAATTCTCATTGTGAATAAAATTGTTGGAAATAAGTAGATAATTAAATTCTAATTAGGTGTAGCTGCTATGCTACGTATATAATTTTTCTTTTATTAATACATACTTACATAGATATTTACACCCAAACTCAGGACAAAAAGACATTTGCCATGCGCACAAATATGTCTTGGATAGGTATCGAAACCACGACCTGTGGCGTGAAAAGCAAGTATCCACCAACCACGTCAGCCGGTTGTTAAGTTTTCAGAAGTTATACCATGCTATATTTGGATTGTATAAGCGCCGGTGTTTTATTGTAAAATTAACAAGATTCCCTCCTTTTTTTCACGTACGTGGGGCAAACGATTTTTTTTATTGTATATGTGCAGTATTTCTCACACCTAATTTAATTAAATAAATCCCATTATTTACTTACTTATCGTATGGGCAGTGGTTGGTTACCCTAGTGTCAGAGTTGTTCAAGAGGCCCGTAGGCATCTGACATGGCTTAACGACTGTTGCCTAATGGCTACAACCGGGACCGACAGTTTAACGTGCCCTCCGAAGCAAGGATTTTAGATTTTCTACAAGTTTAAGTACAAAGCAAGATTAGAATGTTCTAGAATAGAATTATATTTGATTAACTTAATTAATACACAATAGGCAATAAATGTAAGCACCGCGAAATTGGGCGGGAATGTAATGCATGATGCTTTACATTCCCGCCCAATTAGTGTCGAATGTTTTAATTCTCGAAATGAGCTTTACTCTTAGCTTAATAAAGGGTAGTTTCCATTACTTCAAATGGCAGATAGTACCGTTATATTTAGTCAAGTTTAAATGCAAAATAGTTTTTAAAAAATAACACCGACAATTTTGCCTTAAAAGCACAACTATCTAACAAACCACTTTCCACCACCATAAAATCCCCATGGAGGACCATTAACACCATAGACAATGTACATTTGACATCTGCCACCCGCATCACACCTCAACAACGAACAAAATTATCGAGTGTAAGGCAATAAACACTCGATATCGAATCGAGTCGAAACGAGTAATGAATAGATACACACCCCTATTAGTGCACTTTGGTCACGGCTGTGTTGTAACCCCCAATTTAACATAACGATTGATGTGTCTGTTTGACTGAGGCTTAAAATAACCAGTAATAATAATAATAATTTATTCCAGAAAATTAATCCATAGATAGGTTCATCATCATATCAACTAAAAAACTCCACTGCTGGACAAAGGTCTCCCCCAAAAATCTCCACAATTGCCGGTCTTGCGCTATTCGCCTCCATCGGTTTCCAGCGACCCGCCCAAAATCATCAGTCCATCTTTTAGGGAGCCTGCCCACGCTGATGGGTTAACCTAGTAACAATAAAATTTATCGAACTATGTTAGTATACAATTCACATTAATCATAACGAAGACAAAAAAAAGAATAAACTTGTAAAAAAACTTGAGAGGTGTCAAGGGACACCTGGATGGAACGAAGTTATTTATAATTTATAGCGAGAGAGAGAGAGACAGAGAGAGAAACATGCGCACGCCGCATAGCTGCAAAAAGTGTCGTGACAACTTTTCGTAAGAATTTTTTCCGTCTTCCCTTTCACAACGCGCGATAAGGAACTTCGTTCCAAAAATACTTATTATCTTATTAGGCCAATTAATCTCTCCACCCAGGTTTTCTGGATAGGACAGTCGTAACGGTAAGCAATCATTTTGGAAATACTCGGTGAAGTATGATGCAGTCCTTTTACGCATTTTTTCAGTAATTGATCCCACGGATACGTAAATGATGCAAGAGTTTAACTACGTAGGAAGACGACCGTCAAAGTAGTTAAATTACTAAGCATCTCTGTGCTTTTGAGGGCACGTTAAGCTGTTTCGATCGTAAGCATTAGACAACAATCGTTAAGCCATGTCAGAGCCTTCTGGCTAGTGCAGAATAGAATATATATATATATATATATGAGTGCGAGACGGGACGCGACGTAGTGCGGGTCGCATTCGCCCTGAAGATGACTTCCAGAAGAAGATGAAACGGTTGGCCGAATCCAGCATAAAATTAATTACGTGAGTTACCCGTTACTATCTTTCATTATGTTACAATATATTAATTTATTTATATTTATAGTAATTACATTTATATTTATAGGTATTACATGTACAATTAATCAACAATTAAAATAATAATATAAACCTTCGGTTGCACATAACGTCTGAAAAAACTGACCCACGTAGTCAGTTACCGCCCAGTGTTAAAGTTCGAACCCCAGACCCTCCTCCGGCACAAGTAATTAGTTGGTACTAATATTTGACTAGATACCTAGAACCTACGTTCGTCATATTGTCCGGTGAAGCAGTGAAAGCCCCCTAACCTGCCTCCTAAAAATCTTAAATGTCCAAATACAGACGCCAGCAAATCCACCTACCCCAATCTGTCAAATTTCTTTTATCGATTTCAACTTTATCACATTAGCATAAGGTTCACTTTCGATTTGGGAAATTTGATAGATTGGGGTAGCTTGATGTGCTGGCGTCTGTACATACAAGTATGTAAAATTTTATTCAAATCTGTTATGTTAAACGACTTCAACAGGAGGCTATTAAGTCGATTGTAAAGTTTTCCTTAATGTATGTTACTCGATTGATCCGTGTTTTAAATTTTGATGTTTTATTTTAACGGTAGGGAATATTTTTAGATGTCTATAAGAAAACGCTTGAAGGTGGGTTTTTGTAATAAAATACTAACGATTTAACAATAATTATATGACAGCCAGTCCTCGCTATGTCACAGCACTCAATGCTCTGCTGTGTGTCCATACTGATCGTGATTTTTTTGCGGATGGATGATCGGATATATTGTCAGAATGTTTGCGTTTCTGTGAGAATTATGTATAATTGTATTTGACTATTGTAATAATTATATTTAATTACTGTAATTGGTGTTCTACCGTTTTAATTAAAGAAAAATATAAATTAATAAATATGACATTCATAAGGTTAAAACATGATTTTGATTTTAAGACCCTCCAGCACCCTCACCTTTAGTACACCTGCCATAAGATGCCAAAAATTTTAGTTAACACAGTAGCTATACATTTATAATCTGTGCCCGACGTATAACGGGGGGGGTGTCAGTATCTGTCTGTAGGAACACAATTAAAACCATTCGGTGCACGACCCGTAATTTTGTTTATAAAACTATATTTATAACGGAATTCTGTTGTGTGACAGTTGCTAGTGTTCTGTGTGATCGATGTTTGGTGGAGAAGCTACCGAGATAAGGTAATCGAAAATTATTCGCCAACACAATTTAGAAAGCACTATCTACCCATTAACAATAACAATAAGGATCGGCAACGCCTAATGATGCCCATGGTGTTGCAAGCGTTCATAGGCTACGGTGACCACTTACCACCAGGTGGGCCGTATGCTTGTTTGCCAACTAAGTTGTATATTTTTTTTAAATAAAATCAGATTGTGAAATACTTAAAATATTTGATATAATAAAATGAATACTAAACTAAAAAAGGTTTTCATTTGCGTATACTCCAAAAAACCGGCTAAGTGCGAGTCGGACTCGCCCATGAAGGGTTCCGTACCAGCAAGTATTTCAATTGATTAAATGAAACGTAAATTGCGGTTAACGATTTATGACCCTCATGTCCCTCATTTTACAACTTTGGAAGTGTCTCGCGCGCAAAGTTTAGAAAAAAAAATATTAGAATCCTCAATATAATTTTTGAAGACCTATTCGTAGATACACAAAAAGGTATGGGTAAAAATATATTAAGTTTCGGTTCTATGTTTGGGGAACACCCAAAATTATTGTTCTTTTTCTATTTTTGTGTAAAAATCTTAATGCGGTTTACAGAATACACCTACTTACCAAGTTTCAGCTCTTATAGTTTCGGAAAAAAAGTGTTTGTGACATACGGACGGACAGACAAACAGACGGACATGACGAATCTATAAGGGTTCCGTTTTTTGCCATTTAACTACTTACTACCCAAAAAAGCGCTTGTAAATAGTGAGAAAATGTTGGGAGTAATATAGTTAATTGTACATATATTAAATATTTTAGATGCATATATATACTTAGGTACACGCATTGTATGACAACATTTAATTTCTAATAGTAATGATTTAGTTATTTAGCTAGCTTATAGCTTATATTTAGTTATTGATCAAGAGACGAATTATCTATTGATGATTCTTAAACTATAAATTTAGATCTAGTGTCGAATTTTATAGTTTATCATATATTTTACTACATCTAGTCTGAAGGTTACTGTCTAGTTTAAGGTAAGAACTCAATATTATAATATATTTTAATATTATTCTGGCGGCACTAGATCCAATGCGCCCCAACTGAGAAGATCCCGCGAAACAAACTCAGCGGGTGTCTCTACAACCAGTTTCAAAGCGGCCCAATTGAGACAGATAGGCAGACAGTTTAGATAATTATTCTTCTAAGAGCAAGTTCATATTTTTGTGTGTATTTTGATGTTCTTATACTTCGTTTAGTGTCGTTGGCGAATTAAGCTACAAAGAGATGATTCTCTTTGCAGATTTGTATATTTGGTTTTTTACCTATAAATTCTTATTTCTCTTTCGTAGGGTTCATTATACGAATACTATTTTTCGTTTCTAATATTAACAAGGATTCAATAATATAAAAGCTTTCCTCGATTCTAGTTAAAATATTCGACAAGCATAACTAATCTCGGAACACTGGAGCTAACTAACCGTATGTGATCAAAATTGACAATAGTCTTTGAAATACTACTGTTGATGTTAGTTCTATATAATGTGATGGGATTATTGCGTATAATCCTCATGAAGCACTCCCCTATCCAGCATCCCCCTCGATCTTTAATATACCACTGATATAGCATAATAGCGTCGAAATCCAATTTACTTAAATATTATTAGTCCATTTGGTTTTATTCAGTTTTATTAGGAGCTTTTAATTATTTTTTGTAAACATCTCTAGTCGTAGTCAGAACGAAGAACCACCGATGACTCAAAATAAAGGTTTTACTTAGTTTGAGAGTCAGAGGCCACGCAAGTTTGCTACTTGTACAATCATAGCCATGTTTTATATCATAATTCAACGCTGATGTAAAGTACGACACGCATCAGCTTAGCTGCCTATTGTATTGTTTTACCACTATGATGCTTATTTATTTAATTTTTTGTAATTTGTAACTGTTTTTTTTTTGAACTTGGGACTTAATGAATAAAAAATAGTGACGTCATTTTCCAGTGATGTATAAATTAAGAACCACATGAAAGTAAAATGAAATTAATTAATCCAACTGGGGCAATAGAAATTACTTATTTTAAACGTTTATGAAGGCCACATTTCATTTTATTTGAAACATATTATAAATATAATTCTTTGGAATAATAATTAGTAAAATTTTAAATCTGGAGCTGCCAGTCACAAACAAAAACATGTGTTCAAGAAGTATATTGGATTCAATATTTATCTGCCAAAGATTAAGATCACGCCGAACGAACAGCCGCTACGACCTCCTACATACTTACCTCCTTATCATTTTCGTCATATTCAGGGTCTATATATTTCATTATGTGCATAAAATGAATAGTAAAGTTTGGAATAACCCGCCCACTGATCGTAAATAATTCATGGGATGATTATGTCTTTTTCACTCCAAACAACATATATTTGGAGTTTTGAATATACTCGGGATAAGAGTTGGCCTAACTTAAAATCCAACCAGTTTTTAAAAAGCAGTTTTAAGACAATATTGTGTAATTTATTTCCTATGTATATTTATCTTGTTAAAGTGTACAATACAGAGTATTCTATTCTATTCCTCTCTTTGGTCATGTTGGTACAGACGCCAGCACATCAAGCTACCCCAATCTGTCAAATTTCCCCAATTGAAAGTGAACCTTATGTGATAAAGTTGAAAATCTATAAAAGAAATTTAATAGATTGGGGTAGCTAGATGTGCTGGCGTTTGTACCAACGCAATTGAAAATACGCTATTACACCTACATAAATAAATGATTGAATAATTGTATCAGTTATAATATGTAATCTTGTAGACCGCATAACCAACCACTAATGTATTATGAATAACATGACAAATACACGAATAATTAAATTCAAAATAAATAAAATATTGCAGTTATTTTAATGCCACAATAAATTTTACACATCTGAAATTCATCTACGGTGTAAATAATGAATTTAGTTTTGCTCAGCGACTTACAGCATCCAGGTAAATGACTGTACAATTTAACTGACTGCACTCAAGTTGAGCTTACGACGTCTCTTGAATTTCTGAACGGAATTCAAATGGTATGAGAAGCCAAATAAGGTCACGCGTAATGACTCAAGCCAGAGAAACCAACCAAACAACTAACTAAATGTCATCATCATATTCATATCAGCTGACTGAAGTCTACTAGAATAGAATAGAAGTCTACTACCGGACAAAGTTCTCCTCAAAAGGTCTCCAAATCAAATCAACTCAACTGTATTTACTCAATATGGGTATACATTGTAGATCTTAAAATTATAGATTGTCTAGGTCCATATTCTACCTTTAAAAGGTGTGCAAAGTTCTTATTTTATAAATTACTAGCTGTGCCCCGCGGTGTTACCCGCGTTAAATTTTATAAATTTTCTTTGCTATAAACCTCACGGAGCCCGAGACCTTTCCAACGAATGCAAAACCGTGGAAGTCGGTTCGTGCGTTTTGGAGATATAGCGTCAGGAAGGAAAACCCGACTTATTTTTATATAGTAGAATTATTGTCTTATTGTAATATTAACCATTCAAATAATACAGATGTCAAAATTATACAGTACCCATACTAAAAATATACGCCAGTCTCATGCAAGAGTAGGCTCGACACAGTGGAATTGCATCCATAATTTTTAGGGATACGCCAAAATCTCCTCGCTTGGCAGCCGGTTTGACAATCGCGGTATGATGGTCATAGTACTTGGAGAGACACTGCTGCCCGTTCTCTTAGGGCCAGCGCAGACAGAGAGGAGCGCAGCGGAGAGGATTTTAATAAGCCACTAGAAAATCAAGTTTAAAGTTATTGAAATAAAGTTCATAAATGCTTAAACATTATATGCCCGGGACCGCGCGAGCATTTTATGTCAGGTTCAAGCATATATGCACTTTACTTCTATAATTTTATAGTTGACTAGCTGTGCCCGCGACTTCGTCCGCGTGTTAATTAGTTTATTTAGTTTTAGAGTAAAATAAAATATTTTTTCTAAAATAAAAGTACTTAGCCTAAGTTACGCCTTATTACATCAGCTACCTGCCAATAAAAGTCCCGTCAAAATCGGTCCAGCCATTTCAGAGATTATCCGGAACAAACAGACAGACAGACAGACAAAAATTGTAAAAAATGTTATTTTGGTGTATGTACCGTATATATATTCATATTTATGTAGTAATAACCGGCTATTTCAATATTACAAACAGACACTCCAATTTTATTTATTTGTATAGATTTCCTAGTGCTTTAATAAAATCCTCTCCGCTGCGCTCCTCTTTGTCTGCGCAGGCCCTTATAGATATTCTCTTAGGACGACTGCCAAGCCTCCCTTGGGATGAGATGGGGTGGTGATGTTCTTTGCAGCCAGCCAGCCACACAGCTGGACTAATTATCCCAAATTCTATATCTTTTAATTCTTAATCATTCATAGAGAATGTTCATAATACTATGAATATTGCTCTTATTTCAACTGTTTTTTTTTTTTTATCTTTATTAATAAGGGGTTTTTATCCACACGGATACGTCAACCCCATTGTACCTTATACTCTAGTTACACAAAACTGTACCTATTTTATAAACTATGAAAATAGAAAAGAGAATCACCGACTAGACTTCTGAATTAAACTACAAATTATGCGTTTAGTCTTTACAGATTTAGGGTATGCCAAAATATTTTGAATCAGACCAACATCCCACATATTTAAATTAAACTCCCTAGTCAGTGATTCCCTTATATGCTTGTTCTTAGCACATTCAAAGTTTAAAATGTTCACTATTACACCATTGTCTGATTAAGGATATTTTTCTTTAATAAAAGACAACATTAGGGAACTGAATCCATATGTCACGGGGTACTTTACAAACATATAATTAAGAACAACTATTTATGGGTATGCTGTGTGGTGACGGAATAGAATATAATCACCCCATCTCATCCCGTGGGCGTAGAAATCGTCCGAGGAAATACCTACCAGAGAACGGGCAGCAGCGTTTTTCTGTGAACTATGACCATCATACTGCGATCGCCAACACGTCTGCCAAGCGTGGCGATTATGGCAAATCCACCAACAACTTCTTCACCACAAAACACCAACTTCGGGTAAAATAAAACAAATAATTTTTTTTTTATTCACGTAGACTTTAAAAAAGCGCTTGTATATAGTCAGAACATTTTTTTAGTAATACACTTAAGTATACATCATATTTCTAGTTACATATTATAGATATTTAGGTACACAGATTAATAAAACATTTATAAAATAATATTTTATAATAGTAATGATATTTAGCTAGCTTGTAATAAGCTATTGTCAAGGAGATTATGTTTAGGTTTAATTATCGAAATTTATATGTTAGTTACTACATATTGTCTGAACGGTTCTGTCTATATTAAGGTACGAATTCAATATTATTATTATGTCGGACCTTGTGTTTATAACGAGGGTCGCGTTTTTATGCTACCACCGGATCCAATGCGCCCCAACTGAGAAGACCCAGCGAAACAAACTCAATGGTTTTATCTAGGTACTACCGGTTTCAACACGGCGCAGTTGAGACGGTCCGGCAAAACATACTCAAGCGGGCTTAAACACGGGATTTGGTCCACTTAAAGTAATTATTTAGTAGGCAAACAAAATATCTGCTCGATCGGTTGTCTGAATACATATTAATTTAGATTACATTTAGAAAACAAAAGAAGGTAGGCTTTTGTCCTGCAGCGGACGTACTTTGGCTGACATAATGATTTATGGGTCACACAAATAGTTGTACTTCACGGGAATCGAACCCGGGAGAGAACGTCAACTAAGTTGCGAGGCGACAGTTTTAACCGCTGCGTCACACGTGCAGTCAATGATCTCCCAAAAAAATAATAAAAATTTACCCTAAAAATCCACAAGTCATAAAACCATTTAAAATTAAATACGTGATTTTTATTCTTATATTTATTTCCCTAATAAACTACAAGATTTTCATACGAAATACATAGATCAAGTGTAATTTGTACAACAATGTACCAAAACAGGCAGATGCATTTAACCCTCAAAGGGGCCCGGTCATTTTTATCCCAATCACATATTTTTTGAGCACGCGCCTATTGTTAATCTTATAAATTATTTACATGCAACAATGGACGATTGTTACGGACGGTTGACCATTCAAATATTAAGTGCAACCTAATTATTTTGTTAAAATAATGATACATTTACGTATGGTTACAATGGGTTACGTGAGGCCGAATTCGGCGGGCAAATTATGGTCAATATGTGTGGTTAGCTCAAGGGTTAATATTAAATGTAAATATATGCTGCATGTGTGATGCAGTGATTATGTTAGTTGCTCTACTTTTCTCCTCACCTAGATGAATTTTACACCTTCCCCATACCCAGTAGTTTATTGGTAATATTAATCACATGTTAAAGATTTTCATATCGATATATATTATATCACAAAACAATATGACAATAATAATGTCCTCCCGGCCGAATTTCGGCCACGGCCGACAGTTGCAATGGAGACTAGCCAATAAAAAAAAACTATTTAGCCTAGCCAAATTAGCCAAAAAAAGTATTATAGTGCACAAGTGTGTGCGCAAACACGGGGGCACTTTCTATTCCATCACTCTCATGATCTGTAAGACGACTAGCGACACGACCGGAAAGAGGTCAGGTACAGGACCGACGGCTTTACGTGCTCTCCGAGGCACGGGGGTGTAATATCGGTAACTTCCAGACTTCGGGCTGACACTGAGACATTTCTTTTTACGGAAAAATCGCAAAAATGACTTTTTGCCCGACCCGGAATTTGAACCCAGGACGTCACACACATTATTTGAGGCAAGAGACCAACGAGGCAGTCAAATGTCAATAATAGGTAGTCATTAATAAATTAACCATCATCATATTAGCCGAAAGACGTCCACTGCTGGACAAAGGCCTCCCCCTAAGATCTTCACAATTGCCGGTCTTGCGCTATTCGCATACAGCGACTTCCCAGCGACCCTCACAAGACCATCGGTCTATCTTGTAGGGGGCCTGTCCACGCTGCTAAATTAATTAATTAATGTTAATATATTTTCTAGTGAAGAAGTAGAATTAGAATACAAATAATTAGTCAACATATGACTATTATTTAAATTTAAAATATTCGTTGTAATTGTGGAACTGCAGCTCGACTAACATAACTTTTCTCGCCGATCGCGCCCAAAAATATATCTACCTACTTTCTTTTATTTTCGAAACAATTGGAGACGCCTATAAAAATAACCAAAGATGAAACAAGTTTGCATTTAGAACGATTTATTTGGAGTACTATTTTGTAGTATTAATAAATTTTTTTATAGATAAATATCTACTATCCACCCATGCGAAGCTGAAGCTGCGTGGTTCACTAGTCGTTATTATTTTTATTAAAGAGCACTATAAAAATTAATCCCTGTGCCGTAGGGTTCTTTAGAAACATATAATATCAAAATAATCACCTAAAAAAACAAATTTCTTAACTTAACTATACTCAGCTCAATATTGGCACGTAGCAGAATGCCTTGCAAACCTAATTTATACTTCTACTCCGACCACCACCACATTCCTGCTAAGGAAACCATCTCCGGGATATTTGATATAATAATATAATATCTAGGGGACAATGTCATACAGATCATCCTAGCCCCAAACTAAGCAAAGCTTGTACTATGGGTACCAGGCGACGATATACATACTTATATAGATAGATAAATACTTAAATACATAGAAAACATCCATAACTCGGAAACAAATATTAGTGCTCATCACACAAATATTTGCACTTACCGGGATTCGAACCCAGGACCACCAGTTTCGTAGGCAGGAGCACTACCAACTCGGCTACGGTGACCGACAATCATACATCATACATCAGGCATACTGGTACACAGCGTTATGCTCTAAAAAAACGGTTTATAAAAAAAAAACCCGGGCAACTTGAGAACCTCCTCCTTTGAAGTTGGTTAAAAAAACAATTGGCTTTGATGATTGGCTTCACTTATTAATATGTCACGCTTAACCGCTGATACATAGTTATTGAACATGTAAAAAAATTATACTGTTATTAAATATTCATGAAAGCAATTCTAGTTTACCTACCAAAGGCTTTTCATATTTTTTTATACCTTCAATAGCAACTAGTAAACAAATCTGCATAACGACATACAATACTAATGAATACTATGCAAACACATTCTATCAATAGCATACTAAAAACTTCGATAAATAATTCCCCTTCCCCCATATCCCAATAGCATATTGATTACCTATTCCAAAGCCATCCATAACCATTTGCCTCCCAATAAAAATACCCGAAAACAGGGCATAAAATCAATCGAGCGTTTCCTATAAAAGTTTTACGCAACGCCACCGGTACGTTACGTAGTTACGCGCGACAAAACATACAGACATACGCACGTATTAAATAATAATTTCGTATGCAAATATGTAATATCTTAAGTGGGATCAAAATACCCACCGCAGTCGTGTACGGTTGAGTACAGGTACGAAGAAAAGTGTTATTTTGGTACATCTATACTCATTGTTCACTCTAATTAACACGGCCGGCGGGTAGCTTTAGCGTTGTCCGAGGCATGTATGCATCTGACTATTCTCGACTAAACTCCATACTTCCGACAGATACAGGGTCTTTTCTATAAAAAAAAACCCGCCAAGAGCGAGTCAGACTCGCGCAAGAAGGGTTCCATACCATCACACTAATATTATAAAGGCGAAAGTTTGTGAGTGTGTGACTGTGTATGTTTGTTACTTCCTCCCGTCTAAACGACTGGAGCGATTTCAATAAAATTTATTTTTTATTTGGTATAGAGTTAGCTGACACCCCGGTTTAACATATAGGCTATAATTTATAAAGTTTAATGCGGGTAAAGAAGTTCGTTTTGCGTTTGTTGTATGGGAAAGTTATTTATTTTATCTTATATATTTATTTTATTTTTTAGTATATGTTGTTATAGCGGCAAGAAATACATCATCTGAGAAAATTTCAACTGTCTAACTATCACGGTTCATGAGATACAGCCATGGTGACAGACGGACAGACAGACAGCGAAGTCTTAGTAATAGGGTCCCGTTTTACCCTTTGGGTACGGAACCCTAAGAATTTTTTTAAAAGACTTTTTGTCCCGACCCGATATTTGTACCCGCTACTCCTAAACCAACGAAGCAATCAATGCTGTTTGAAGGTGCATTATTATTATAAAATTAAATAATGATCGTATTACTTTAATGTATAAGAAACAGAAGGTAAATAAAAATAATCGGAACAATTCATCTGAAAATTATTAGTTATTGGGTACTATATTTATTTATTTTTTATTTATTTAAAAACTTCTTGCACAGAATTGTACAGAGGCGGACTTAATGCCAAAGGCATTCTCTTCCAGTCAACCTTGGGGTGATGCAGAGAAAACATGGTAGGTGCACTAAAGTATCAAAATATTGTAGATGAGAAGATATAGAAGGTACATAAATTACACAGATACATATCATATATATATATATATATATTACATACTATAATATATATATATATATACTAATATATATAAATAAATAAATTATATAATAAATAATACAACTGTAATATGATATTAGATTTTCTTTAAAAGATATGCGCGAGTTTTCATTTTAAAAGAGTAACGACTCTTTGCCATCCTGATTTCCGGTGGAAGGGAGTTCCATAGAAGAATCGATTGTACGACGAAAGAAGAGTGAATGAAATTAGAATGATGAGATGGGCACTGGCATATTATTGGTTATGTACCTACTGTTAATATAACTAACTATAAATTAATATATACTACTAATTTATCATTCCAATAAAAACTATCCTAGTCATCATCATCATCATTACAGCTAAATAAGTCCACTGCTAGACAAGCCTCCCTCAAGAATCGTCTTGGGGGGATATGCCATAATCGCCACGCTTGGCAGGCGGGTTGGCGATCGCAGTAAGATGGTCATAGTACTCAGAAGGAAGCTGCTGCCCATCCTCTGGTAGATATTCCCTCGGGTCGACTTCTACGCCCCCCACGGGATGAGATGGGGTGATGATATTCTGATTCTGATATTTGTCGCCGTCACCACACAGTTAACCCTAAATTAAAATCTAAAAATATCAAATACCTACTGTTTATTTTAAACAATTTTTAATAAGTAACACTTTTGTACTTACCAGTACTACCCCAGAACAGATGTATGTGGTATACCAGCTAATTTGATATGCAGTGGGGTTGACGCTGAGCTCGGCGTGCGCCATTCGAGTCACTCCACATGTCATAAGCACTCGCAGGGAATGACGTCAACATCCAACATTCTTCACGTTCATTAATCCAGGATGACTGAAATATGTACTACTAAGCCAGAGACTTACGCGTGTTCTTTATATGGCTAGCTAGATTACAATTTTTTCCATTTGTTACTATCCTTGCACACCACTCATGCCACCTTCAAGCATCTTCTACAGGGTTGCAAACCAACGTCCCAACAGTTGTCACCCTGGTGGTTGCCATCCATTTAGACTGTAGTTGTGCAGTCTAGATGGTCACCTTGTATGGTTGCCATCTATCTAGACTGCAGTTGTGCAGTCTAGATGGTCACCTTGTACGGTTGCCATCTATCTAGACTGCAGTTGTGCAGACTAGATGATCACCCTGGTGGTTGCCATCCATCTAGACTGCAGTTGTGCAGTCTAGATGGTCACTTTGTATGGTTGCCATCTATCTAGACTGCAGTTGTGCAGACTAGATGATCACCCTGGTGGTTGCCATCCATCTAGATTGCAATTGTGCAGTCTTTGTTTTGAAACCGTGTAGAAGATGCTTCACTCTCATTAATTATGCGATAATAATAAAATAATACATGCATACATAAATAGATTCATTCTGCTTCCGGAAGTGTATACATATTAGAGTTAAATTAGACAGACAGAACATCAGACAGAACAAATAATCGTATTCATCACACCAAGTTTTGTCCTAAGTGGGGATCGAACCCACGACCTCTGGCTTATCAGTCAGGGTCACTAACCGACCAACAAGCCAGTTAACAATAATAATGTATGAACAGGGATTGGGGTACTTTGTAAGTGTATTTTACTTAGCTTGTACAGACGCCAGAACATCAAGCTACACTAATCTGTCAAATTTTCCCAATTGAAAGTGAACCTTATGCTAATGTCATAAAGTTAAAAGATTTTAAAGAAATTTGACAGATTGGAGTAGCTGGATGAGCTGTCTGTACATACGTACACATTTAAAACCGGGGAAACCACATAAAAAAAACCCCGCTAATAAACTACCTCAAAGGTGGCGTGGAAACGTGGGCATATTATGACGATTACAACTCTTTTAACTTTTTGAATCGTTATATCTATCATGAAAATGTAAAAACGGTGGCTCTTAGGAAAAAAGTATTGATACATTTTTATAGATAATTATCTATGCTACAATTTTGTCTCAGCTAATTTTATGATAAAACTTACCGTTTTGCTGAAAATCGCAAAAAAAACCGTTTTTGTGACCTTTGACCCCGAGTTTTTTTTTTGCACGTGCCGAATCGATGAGGACTTTTCACATTTCCTTTATAATAGTGTAATGAAGGATCCTACCAATTTTCAGCCTAATAGGAATTATTGTAACCTTACCCCTATTTTTTTTTTTCATTGGACCGGACTATCAATTCAGTCACCTTTTACAATTTGACAATAGTTAGGTGCATGCTTAGTTATATAACATAAGGTGCGTGCTGAAATTACAACCCCAATGAGGTATATATTGTATTTACATGTTCTCCGAGGCACGGGCGTATAACACTTTCAGACTCTGGGCTTTTGTCTCACCAGAAGAATCCCAACCATAATTAACTAACCCGTAATGTAATTGCGTTATTGGACACGCCAAAAAAATCATCGAAAAGTTCTGGTAACTGGAACCCTAGGAAAGAAGCAACTTCAGACCTTCCACATTCCACGTTTTTGTCCATTTCCATATAAGGAACCCTTGCAGCCTCGTTGTAGAGTTCCATGCAAATGTTTCACTCACTAAGTATTCAACAGTCGTTCCCCTCGACACGGCTCATTGGTAACGAACATATTCAGTCCATTGTGCATCTGCTACCGTTTGATTTGGTGTGTTTTCTAATATTTTGTAGGTTTTATTTATGCCAACATTATTTTAGTGTCCAAGCTTAAATAGTACCTAATAATCATATTTAATTGAACGAAACACTATACCCTAGTGTTTCGTTCAACCCACTGCCCATACGATAAGTAAGTATTTTTGGCGCCCACGCTGAAAAAGACGCATCAGGGCATTGTTTCATTTTCAAAAACTGTAATGTGTAAATTCAAGTTTTTATGTGTAAATATGGTGGATTTTTAGACATAACATCTTCAACAACATACGCAAGTGGAGGAAAGTGCCATATTGCCGTGAATTGCGATTTTCTGTGTTGAATCTAAAACTCCATATAAGCCTCTAGTAAAAACTCCATTGCTTTACTGGGGTACGACAAGGACCAAGTATGACTTGACTGTGACGAACTTTTACTTGACATGACGAAAATAAATGAAATAAAAATAAATTTTACAGAAGGCTCATAAGGCCGAAGAAGCCAGAGCCGTTAAACTGAATTAAAAAAAAACGATAAGTAAGTTACATTGAAAGAAATAAAATCGTTTATTCTTTAAATAGGAATTTAATAATCTTAATAGTTACTTATAATAAGTGAAATTTTTTATTGTGCTTATCGATAACTAGGTGTAGGTAAACGTTCTCCGTTTGGAACATATAGCATGTGAGCTGCAACAAATATATATAGATTTGAAACAAAATATAAATATTAGTATAATAGGTTCATTAGTGCTGTAGTGCTGGTCAAAGAATATCGAGTGCTCGTATTGGAGGTGTCCATTTAGTTAATTTAAATAATATTATCGAAAATTTTATAACAACTATTATAATTAGTAAAAATCCACCATATACACATGCCGTTTAACAGATAATGTTGAGATGAAACGGTGTGACGAAAGGACAGATGAACTGAGACTATGATGTGGAAGCAACTGGTCATGGGTCTTTTTAGAAATTCGATATGTAAACTTAATTAAATGGAGTATAGGTGACCGTATAAAAATACTACGTGAATGCTTCACCAAATGTATCTACACATTCTATCCACGAACTAACTATGCAACATCATATCAGCCAATAGACGCCACTGCTGGACAAAGGCTGCCCCAAGGGTCTTCACCATGGTCGGTCTTGTGCTGCCCGCATCCAGCGGCTTCCCGTGAACCTTGCAAGATCGTCGGTCCACCTTGTAGAGGCCCTGGCCACGGAGCGTGTGCTTGCTTTATTTTACACTATTTTGCCACTATGTGTTTATTTTGAAAAAATCATTTGTCATGTAAAAAATTGATATCATATCTAAGATCTGCGTTCATCTCATGAAAACATGCTTTCGTCTGTATATCAGCAAACGAGCGGAACTCAATCGCCCAGGCCACCTACTTATATCATTAAAAACGAAAGTGCTATTTGAAGGAACATAAAACATTAAAGCAACCCACTCACCGTGTAACCATTACACACCATAAGAGCTTAAGAACCCCTTATTTAACCATAAGTCGACCAATTTTCTTTCAAAAAATGTAATTTGTCAAGTTCACTCTGTGGTATACCCTAAATGCAATTAAAGGTATCGTCCATACCTTTATCTTATCGAAGGGATATCAAAGACAATTAATAATTACTTACGGAACCCCTTGAGAAACACGTGTGAACACTAGCGTGGATTACAATAAGTTTGGATAAGTAATACTACGAGAGGCGACGAGTGAAAAATCTCACAAAGAAAGTTTAAGAACATGAGCCAGATTGCAATGCCACTTCTATAAATCTTAGTCATTTAAATGAAACCAATGGGCCCTTTTCTATATACTGAACTAGCAATGCCCGCGGACTTCGTTCTGCGTTATAAATATTTTTGTCACTACCCGTTGGTCCCGTGTTATACTTCGTGTTAAAAGTTCGGGATACATAAAAATTATGACGATGAATCATAGTATATGACACTCCACAATAACGTAGCTTTCTATTGGTGAAATAATTTTGAAAATCAGTTCAGTAGATCATCTCTGGAGGTAATCTCTGGAGATTACCCCTTAAACGTCACAACCTCACAAACCTACAAACCCACAAACGTTACCTCTTTATAATATTAGTATAGATTTAGGTATTTTCAGATTTTATAACGTGTTACAATATTACTGTCATTTATTTTCAGATAATAAATAAAACAAAGCAATATGTATGTACCATAAATACCATAAATTTTATGTCGTGCGTAATTCATTGATATGACATTACGCACGACATAAAATATATAATATTTTTCTGTAATCACTATAACCAAACTATCGGTTTACAAAGGCTAGCAAACATAGAGGTATAGGCTCAAAAAACATTTACGGCACTTTTTTATAGTTTTCTAAACGAATGTGTATACTTTCTTATCCTGACCGACGAATCTTGGCACCCATAGACAAATTTCAATTAGTGCGTGCAACCGCTACAACTTTCTTATGACTGCCCATAGACAACCCCTTGCTTAATGGTGTCCCAATCCAGAAAGTGAGGGTTAACTATTATACCACGTCTTCAACATTAACCGGTTACTTCGTTGGTATTATTATAATATTAAATATAAAATGTATAATAATATATTTGGGAATTGAGGGAGTGAGTAAGAATTAGACAACCTCTATGTTAGAAAATCCGAAAGACTGGATAAACGACGATTTGATCAAGTTCGGAATAAGCTAATACTGAGTACAGATGAATAAGTTGAATCACATATCGGATTTGATTAACGTATTTTGAAACGGCATCTGTGCAATATAGTTTTAACGTTTTTTTTTTATAATAGCAAGGCAAATGTGGGTAGATGTTTCTTGGGGGAGGCTTTTGTCCTGCAGTGGAGTTCTTACGGCTGTATGATGATGAAATGTGTAAGTAGGTCACCTGATGGTTTGTGGTAACCACCGCCCATAGAAACTCGCAACACCAGTAGAGCCGCACGTTGCCGGCCTGTAAAAACGGAAAGGCTATCTATAGACAAAATTACAGCTTCTTAATTTGGAGCCAACTTCAAATTATATAATTTTTGGTATACCTAGATGTAATTAATTTATACTGTTTAATTGGTTTGTAGTTAATGTTTGTTTTTTTTTTACTTTTTACGTGGCTGGTGTCGATTAGAAATTTTAATAAAAGCTTAATTTTTGCCCAAATGTTTTTTTTATTTTTTTATATTTATGAGGGCGACAAACGAGCAAGTGAGTCACCTGATGGTAAGTGATCACCGCCGCCCATGGACACTCGCAACACCAGCCGGCCTTTAAGAGTCATCTAACAAGTGTTCTGACTCTTCCTCCCACCCCGATGAGCTCTGGCGACCGTAAGGTGCGTGTGGGTAACCACACGCAGAAACACAACATTAAGTTATAAATGTTATTATTAAAGAATGTCTTCTGTAAGGTGGAGGTACTACCCAGTCGGGATGCTCTTAGAGCGAATGAACGCTCTGCCCTACCTCCCTTCAGAAAGGTTAGGAAAGTTGATACATATATGAGAACTTATGTTATTACTCCGGATAAGTGACTATGCTTTTTAGGTCGGTACCGTTTATTTTAATACTTATACTAAAAAAATCCGTAGACATATTTTGTATTTTAATTGAAAAAACAACTGATAATAAAACTATTTTTTAAAAATAGAGTCATGAGTGATAAATAAAAACGCAACTGAAAACCGCAAAACTCTGAACGCATAAAAATGAAAAAAAAAAATTGACATTAAAATCAGACACATTTATTCATAGTACGTATGTCCATTTATAATGGCCACAACTTCATTGTGGAAAACTCTTGGGGAGGCCTTTGTCCAGCAGTGGACTTCATTCAACTCACATCTTAACACATAATAGGATCTAGATAGAAGAATATTTTAAGTTTATTTAATTTTATGAGTCGATACTTAATTAGTTCTCGGATTATTTACTTTTATTATATGGACAATAAATAAAATTTTAGTTATACTATGTAGTGTTTTCTTTTTTTGTACTCTAATTTTTATTATTTTTCGTACTCTTTTTTTATTTTATGGATTACGAATATCGGTATTGTATAGATAGTAAGTTATTCAAATAATCTATATATATTCCTTGTGTTGGAACAGTTACACACATCCACATATTTTTACTTTTTCTTGTACAATACAAAAACAAGATGACTGTGAAATATATTCGTAGACGCACATAATTTGTTAAAACTTTGTATAAACTGAAGTCAGAGTTACCATAATATCATTATTACTATTGTAACAGAGCAAGAAAGTAATATATATGAACATTAAGACAATATTCGTCAGGTAAATGAAATAAAATGAATGTGAAAAATTTTATTCGGTTAAAATTGAATTAAGTTAAACATCATATATAAAATTTGAACAGAAATAAAATGAGAAACTTTTAATTCATATATGTGAAAGAAAATCGAATACCTATACATTATCCTATTAATTGTTAATATGACTCAATATTTTAAGAGACAGATAGAAGAGGGCATATATGAGAGCACATGATATAGAGACTTATCATGTGTTGCGTGTAATAAACAGGATTTTATTTTTACTAATTATTGATCTCCTAGTTCTATTTTGAGCATTGTGACAGATGTTAAAAATAGTGAAACACGTTTTAATGATGTCCTGTCATCAACAGAAAAGCTGACTGATTACGCCGACGGCTAAACGTTCTCTCCGAGGCACGGGAGTGTGATACTGCCATCACCCACATTAATAAATAATAAAATAAAATAAAAAAGGTTTTTATTCACGTAGACTTTAAAAAAGCGCTTGTAAATAGTCAGAACATGTTTGTAGTAATATAGTTGTATACATTAGATATTATTTCTAGTAACATAGATATTTAGGTACATCTTGTATGAAAACATTTATAAAATTTATTTTATTACAGAAATGATATTTAGCTAGCTCGTATCAAGTTATTGTCAAGAGATTATGTTTAATTATCTAGTTTAAGTCTAATATAATATTTTTACTACATATTGTCAATGGTTCTGTCTATATTAAAGGTATTATTATTATGACGGACCTTGTGTTAATAACGACGGTCGCGATTTAATGCTACCACCGGATCCAATGCGCCCCAACTGAGAAGACCCAGCGAAACAAACTCAGTGGGTTCATCTACTACCGGTTTCAACACGACCCAGTTGAGACGGTCCGGCGAAACATACTCAAGCGGGCATGAACACGGGATTTGGTCCAATTAGGGTAATTATTTAGTAGGCAAACACAATATATGCTCGATCGGTTGTCTGAATGCTTATTATTTTAGATTATATTTAGGTATACAAAAGAAAAACTTCGAAACAATAACATTATTCATTTTGAGACAGAGTCAATAATTTTAAATTAAGTATATGATAGCAATCATTTACAGATAGTTCACGTAACACAGCAGATCAGTCATGTCTATATGGCTACAAGATCTCCAGCGAGCAATGTGCAGGTAGGAAGTGAGAGCCAGACGTCTTTGTCATCGATGTACTCTTTAGTGGTGTAATAACCCCTAGCCATAAGTATACGTTTAATATGTGTTTTAAAACTTGTGTCAGGCAGATCAGTAATTTGAGTAGGAAGCTTGTTATAAAGCCTAATACAATTTCCTAAAAATGATTTATTAGTTTTGCTTACTCTAAAACCTGGCATGGCTAGTTTGTTTTTATTCCTAGTATTTATATTATGCAGTTCACTTTTCTTTTTATAATTATGAATATTTTTTCTAACAAACATTATATTCTGATATATATATTCCGATGGCACAGTAAGTATATTTATTTCTTTAAACAAATTTCGCAAAGAATCGCGACTGCTTAAACCATAAATGGCTCTGACTCCTCTTTTCTGCAATACAAAAATAGTACCTATGTCAGCCGCCGAACCCCACAGCAGAATGCCATACGACATAATGCTATGAAAGTACGCGAAATACACTAATCTAGCAGTTTGTTCATCTGACAATTGCCTTATTTTCCAGACAGCATAGGAAGCCGAACTTAATTTACCTGCTAACTTTTCAATCTGAGGACCCATTGCAATTTTGAATCAAGTGTCAATCCCAAAAATACGGTCGATGGGACTAAATCTAATATTTTCGCATTAAGTGCAACTGTTGGTACAATTTGAGTCACATTCGGCAAAGAGAACCTGATGCATTTAGTTTTCCCTGAATTTAACAAGAGATTATTTGCCGAAAACCATTCTGATATAAAGCTGAGTGTTTTATTATGCTTAATAAGATCTTTATCCTTTCTATTTACTTTAAATATAAGCGACGTATCATCAGCGAACAAAAATATGTCTGATACTTTCTCTACCAGATAAGGGAGATCATTTATATAAACTAGAAATAAAAATGGGCCCAATATAGATCCTTGGGGCACCCCCATTTTCACAGGATGACGTGCGGAAGTGACACCGCCTATCGAAACCATCTGTTGTCGCCCCGATAAATAGGACATCAAAAGATCAAGAGATGTGCCAGATATTCCATAGTACTTCAGTTTAACAACGAGCGTACGATGATCAACGCAATCGAAAGCCTTAGAGAGATCACAGAAAACTCCCAGCGCATCCTGTGATCCCTCCCAAGCCTCTAATATTGACCTAATTAATGTGCAACCTGCATCCTGAGTAGAGCGGCCCCTTGTAAACCCGAACTGCTTGTTATGCAATATCTCATTCACGTTAAAGTGCGACAACATTTGGCTGAGCATCAGCTTTTCAAATATTTTACTTAAAGCTGGCAGTATTGAGATAGGCCTATAATTCGTGGCATTTTTTGAACAACCTGCCTTGAAAATGGGTATTATCTTACTTATTTTCATTAAATCGGGAAAGACACCATCACTTATACAGCCATTGTAGATGGCTGCAAGGATTGTAGCAATGTTTAGTATGTATTACGGGCTGATACTGAGAATTTTCTTTACAGAATGACTTGTATACAGTGGGGGGATTTGTGTGCGGGTGGGAATCGAACCCACGACCACGGGGTATCCGGCCCCATGTGCGTTAACCGCTCCGCCACGCACCGTGGTGCTGTGTGTGTATACAATTCAATATTTCTTAACGCATTTAAGACGCTTTTAACGCCATCTTACCGAAACGAAATCTACGCGGCTAACAACGGCTGGATGGAATACTAATACTTAGATCGGATAATTCCAACAGATGGCGCTTTTAAATTAATCATTTTCGAATACTTATTAAACAATAGTTTTTATTATTAACTATAATTTCATTTAGAATTTTTAGAATGTTAAACATGCGAAATTGAAAAAAAAATTTCAGACATTCAAAATGAATTGTATAAATGTTAATACACTCTTTTGTCTCGATCTGGATATGAACCCACGAACTCATTGAACATGCTACCGGCAGGCCAACGAACGAGGCAGCAGCATCGCTTGATATCAATCACGCGTTGCCCCCAGGTCATGAGCTATTGTAACCGCTTAACATCCAAAAGGGCGCATGCTGTCTAGTCTTGGAAACCTGGACATCATTGTGAGCAGCTCATACTACCTCTACACCATTAAGGATGTCTGACAAAAACAAACATAATATAAAACCTTTATAACCCTTTAATACAACCCAAACAATATTTCTAAAATGTCTCTAAATACCCTTTTTTTATCAAAATTCTAACGACAATGCAATTCGGATTAAATCCATACAGCCGCGGGGGATGAGTCGACATTATTTTAACAATAGATATCACCCTGTTTAAATAAAGGGTGTAGGTAGAATCATAAGCCATGGTTTATTCAAGAAGTTTGAAGTTTTAACTGGAAAGCAAGCTCACTCATATTCGGTATCAAAGACCTGAGGGCGTAGTTAACTTTAATAATAACAAATAATAAAAAAAAATGACACGGTAGTGTTATTTTTTGAAACATTATGTCAGTTTGACAATGTATTCGACTTGTTTGGCTTACAAAAGTAATTAGTATAATAATAATAGATACGTGAGTATGCTGTATAGGCACGGCGGCTAAAAACAGAATATCTTCACCCCATCTCTTTTCGTAGGGGGGCGTAGAAGGCGACCCAAGGGAATATCTACCAGAGAATGAGAAGCAGCTTCTTTCTGAGTACTATGACCATCTTACTGCGACTGCCAATCCGTTCGCCAAGCGTGGTGATTAAGGCGTATCCGCCAAAATTATTCTTGGGGGAAGCTTTTGTCACTCAGTGGATGTCTTTGGGCTATTATGCTGATGATGATACCTAAGTATACTTACGTATGGATTTATAGACATAAGGTACAATAATCATACGCGATTTGTGGCTAAATGTCCATGTTGCGAAAGTACACTTCTTGTAATAATAATAATGTCCTCCCGGCCGAGTTTCGACCACGGCGACCAGTCTCAATGGAGATTAGCCAATTGCGCTGGACATATTATAGTGCACAAGTATGTGCGGAAACACAGGGGCACTTTCTATTCCATCACTCTCAAGGTCCGATGGGACGACTAGCGACACGACCGGAAAAAGGTCGGATACAGGTCCGGCGCCTTTACGTGCTCTCCGAGGCACGGGGGTGTAATACCGCCAACTCCCTGACTTCGGGCTGATACTGAGAAATTTCTTTTTATGGAAAAATCCCAAAATCACTTTTTGTCCGACCCGGGATTCGAACCCACGACCTCATTATCTGTGGTTGAACACTACCGCTAGACCAACGAGTTCTTGCGCCCTTATTCCAAACAAAACATAAAAAATTCGGTAAGGAAACGATATCACTTTGATATTTTAGGACCTTATGTATAATGTAATGAGGTAAAAAATATTGTTTTGCTATTATTTCGATAGAGAATTAGGCATAATGATAGTCCGGGCTCCACTCACTATGTGAGAAAACAATTTATTTATTTACATGAACTTAGATCGACTGTTTTCTTTGAAATTTTGGGCCATGAAGTGGCGAGGTGACTGTTTTAACCACTGCGCCACACGTGCATAGTTTTTCTTATGACGATTATGTGTACAACAACATGATATAATAAGGAATAAATAAACATAATTAAAATGTAAAAAAACATAAAATTTTGCCTTGCTATTTGCTCTGAGAGCCGACCTCTCAGTTACACCTGTTACAGCTAACTACTTAGCTAGCAAAATTAATAATAATTCAATATAATAATTAATTGGCCATATTATAATAATAATAAAAATAATAAAAAAATAAAACATTTTAAACACGTGCCGTATCACTAGAAAGTTTTTAACATCTTCCACTATTTCATCATTCGCAATTTAAATTGTCATACTTGACCATGGTCCGTTTGGCAAGTAATTAACCCCTACAAAAAGGAGTTTTTTTTTAAATAATAAATATAAAAAACATTTTTTATTTTTCTCTCACACTAGGTCTAGGTGCCTTACCTCGAAACCTGCAGATTACCAAGAATTGAGATGACTTTCATTTATTATTCTGTCTCTATTAAACGTTTGACTATCTACTCATCATCTATGATTATTGTTACAGGTAACAATAATCATAGATGATCTCTGGTGACAAATGGGGTCTGGTGACTACTAAATAAGATTTGTACGAGACCGGCATCGAACCAATGCAAAAGTTCGGACAGATTAAGACTCGCCATTCAAACAAAAGGTCTTCCAGAACTGGTAATATGTATCTCCAGATATATATCCCATACTTCATGGATAAAATAAAGTGGTCATTCATGAGTCGTCAATAGTTTTGTTTTGCCTCGAGGCTAAATAGCCAGTGTATGTTTAAAAGTCTATTGATATACTTTAAAAAAAATATTTTTCGGACTTTTAAACATGCACACGTTTGAACTTAAATTATTTACATTGTATTATTTGATTTTAAAAATATTCTATTGTAAAATAATAAATAAAATATAAATATAATAAATATATATATTGATTTTAGAATTGGGTCCAGTTGTTAGTATTTATGTTGATCCCACAGAAACCTAACACATAACCGACCGAAATTAAAAGTATGCTACATGTTATGCATTATCCTGTGACTTTCTCGTTCGTCCAGCAGTAGCATATTCAATTGCAGTTAATGAGGTACTGACTTCAAATCCCGGGTCAGGCTTAAAGTGATTTTGGGATTTTTCTGTAAAGAAAACCTTCTCAGTACCACGAAGTCTGGGAGTTGACGGAGTTACATCCCCGTGCCTCGGAGAGCACGTTAAGCCGAAGGTCCTGTACCTGATCTCTTCCGGTCTTGTCGCTAATATTCCCGTCGGATTATGGGTATATTGGATACTAGGTGACCATGTGTTTGCGCACACACTTGTGCACTATATACTCCCGCGCAGATGGCTATTCCTTTATCGCGGGAGATTTTATAAACATACAATTCATGGATACAAAGCACAACCAGACTCAGAACAATAGATTTTCGGCCACACAAATAATTCTCCTGTGTCCTCGAACCAAACACGAGGTCACGTATAGACGCCACCACATCCAGCTACACCAATCTGTCAAATTTCTTTTAAAGATTTTCAGCTTTATCACAAAAGCATAAGGTTCACTTTCAATTGGGGATATTTGAAAGATTGGGGTAGCTTGATGTGCTGGCGTCTGTACCACCACCGCAGCACACGTGCGTATTTTTCTTTAAAACAAGATAGGTACAGTCAACAGCAAAAGTAGATGATCAAAGTCGGATATTCAATACTAATTATCATAAATTGCGACAAAATAGTGTGGTGGTGAAGAGTATATAGTTGAAGGTGTGCGTGAGTGCTAAGTGTAAAAAATATTAACTAGTGAAAACTGCCGCCCAATAGCATCATAAACTCAAAACTCAGGCCGATTTTGATCATCTACTTATGCTGTTGACTGTACCTATAATTATGCAAAACATACAAGCTCGCCATTTCACACCGGCTCCTAACAGACCCTAAAACAGTCATTAATGAGCAAATTACAACAAGTTACTTTTGTCCACCCTTTCGTGTACATCAGTAACTAATTATACACAGTAATCCACCCATGAACTATGTTCATTCGCCGTGAACGAACAGACGGACAGAACTACTATGTCCCTTTGTCTAATGTTACATCAAAATCTTTGGTAACTTGGAAAAGTTTTAGCTTTACAATTAAACTTTGGTTACTGTGTTAGCCATGTTAGGTTTCCCAAAAGGGCGTCCGACCAATTATAGCGGTCCTTCTCGCTATTATAAATCCTACTTATAATAATAGGAATTAAATCACACTGAAAGATTGTGAGTAATAAATTATAGCCTATGTGTCAATCCAGAGTGTCAGCTAACTCCATACTAAATTTCACTAAAATCGCTCCAGCCTTTTAGACGTGAAGAAGTAACAAACATACTGTTACTTCTTCACGTCTAAAAGGCTGGAGCGATTTTAGTGAAATTTAGTATGGAGTTAGCTGGCACTCTGGTTTGACACATAGACTATAATTTATAAATTTTAACGCGGGTAACACCGCGGGGCACCGCTAGTATTATAAATGCGAAAGTTTGTGAGTATGGATGTATAGATGTATGGAAGTATGGACGTTTATTACTTATTTACGCAGGAACTACGGAAATGATGATGAAATTTTGTAGTAATATAGCTTATATACCCGAATAACACATAGGTTACAGTTTGCTGCTTGTAATATAATAAAATGCAAAGTTTGTGAGTATAGATGTTTGTTACTCTTTAACACAGAAACTTTATAGTAATATAGCTTATATATCCGAATAACATATAGGTTACAGTTTATAAAGCTGCTAGTAATATCGTATTGTGCCGCTGTGGCAGAAAGGTTCTCGAGTGGCGACCACGAACCGAAAGACGCAGCGTGGGCAGGCCCCCTACAAGATGGACCGATGATCTTGTGCGGGTCGCTGGAAATCGCTGGATGTGGATAGCGCAAGACCGGCAATTGTGGAGATCTTTGGGGGAGGCCTTTGTCCAGCAGTGGACGTCTTTCGGCTGATATGATGATGATGATGAATATTGTAAATGCAATGTTGTGAGTATGGATCTATGGATGTTTGTAACTCTTTCACACAGAAATTATCTAGTTATATAGCTTATATATCCGAATAACACATAGGCTATAATTTATAAAGTTTAACGCGGCGGAAACCGCGGAGCACAGCAATTAAAGGTCAATTTCTAAAGAATGATTTCTTATAAGGCTAAATTGGAAAATCATAATATGTATCTAATTTCGAGTGTGACGACAACACACCAAATCGTAAACAGATTAAACACAATTTCGAAAAATGTTTTTTTGCATCTATAAAACATCATCAAACTTGCATAAAATTGAATTAAAAATAATAAAATCGAGAATTGGCGCCAACGCGAAATAACAGATGGAAGCATTGTTTCATCTTCTAAAAATAATATGTATATTCGAGATTTTATGTGCAAAAATGGTGTACCTATTTATGAGATGAGAGATAATGGGAACATCTTCGGCAACGTACACGAGTGTAGGAAAGTAGTTGATTATGATACTACATAGAAGCTTTAAGTAAAATCTTGAATACTTTACTAGGGTAGCACTTTCTCTTGACTACGACGGACTTTGACTGTGATTATAATGGTTGATGACGAAAACCCTGCCTAATTGAGAATACATGCGCAAATAACTTCATTTATCAAATTTATTGACACTGATAAATACTCTCAGGCGCTAAACGAAGTCCACGGCAAGTTAGGTTTAGTCGATGTGAGTCTGCACCCGTAGACACTTTATGCAGGCGGCATACGTAGGCATTCCTCCTGTCTTGACAAAAACAAAAAAAATAAAGGATATGAACATGTCTGTTTGTCCCGAGTCTGGGTGTAATTGCAATATATCAGTATCTTAATATGTAGTATATCAGTTGTCTGGTTTCCATAGTACAAGCTCTGATTAGTTTGGGATCAGATGGTCGTGTGTAAAGAATGTCCCAGGATATTATTATTCATTTATATAATGCTTATAATTCTGACTGCCTCGTTGGTCTAGCGGTAGCATGTTCCACCGCAGATAATGAGGTCATGGGTTTAAATCCCGGGTCGGGCCAAAAAGTGATTATAGGATTTTTCCGTAAAAAGAAATTTCTCAGTATCAGCCCGAAGTCTGGAAGTTGGCGGTATTACACCCCCGTGCCTCGGAGAGCACGTTAAGCCGTCGGTCCTGTACCTGAACTCTTTCCGGTTGTGTCGCTAGGCGTCCCATCGGATCATGAGAGTGATGGAATAGAAAGTGCCCCTGTGTTTGCGCACACACTTGTGCACTATAATATGTCCTGCGCAATTGGCTAGTCCCCATTAAGCTGGCCGCCGTGGCCGAAATTCGGTCGGGAGGACATCATCATAATTTTGACAATGTTTTATGGATACTGCAACATGCCAGAAATTAGTTTTTATTCGATTGAAAATATATGAGGTCGGATCATGCAAGAAGATTGTTTGCTCGGTGTAGTGAGTTTAAAAGCAAATTGTAATATTGCTTCTATTTCTTACTGCCATGTTTCTGTCAACCGTGTCTGTCCAGATATCCAGTACCGGATATCCAGGGGGCCTACTCTCTTTCTCCGAATCGAAACTTCGTTAACGAACTATATTGAAACGAAGTTTTGCAAGTGACCCTACTCTAATTCATATTCGGATTCACACTTGTAGTTCGCTTCCATAGACTATTTTACGTGAACGATTGTTTTGAACTATATAGTGCGGAAATTTTAGTTTCTCATTTTGGTAAACTACGATTTGTACATTTTTTAAAATAATTAAATGAATTGGCTTTGTATTTTAATTTTAAATTAATATTGTAGTTTTATAAGCATTTATTGTTATATTAATGCAGAAATTATAAATACAGAAATTTAAAATATATTTCCAACGATATCAACCGCGATTATATAGGTAAATAACCATTTTACTGACGTTATAAACCGGCTAATGTGAAGAGTACTATTTCATATACGCGATCGGTAGAATATGCGACATTAAAAAACATCCGTATATTCACGCAATGTCATCAAACGCCATAGCAACATAGTTTGTTACATTCTCTTTGGTCAAATTTTGATTGAAGGATTTTTTATTTGGATTCTTTGATAAATTAATAGTCTTGTGTTAATAATTACGTTTTCAGGTGCTTTTTACATTTTTCGCAACCGCAAAGTTACAAGGAGTACCTACTGTATGTTCTTCACACATTACCAAAAGTTGTGGTTTCGATTAATACAATTCGTAAGTAAATATCTTAAATACACATAAATATTTATTTTATACTAAAAGTACGGCCTATTCGTAATAATCAGCATTCGTAACATCTTTTCAGTTTGAAATGTCAGTAGTCAAGCAATTGGAAGGCAACTACCAAACTTTAAACAGTCGAAATTGCCCGAAAAAGTTTTGGAGTTTGTAGAACACAGCGAGGACTAAAGTCAGCACACACAACTCTTAGAAACTGCAAGTTAACCATCATTGTCACAAGAAACCCTGACTTTCACAAGTTGTAAGTATTTCTTAGAGGTATTTTCAGTATTAAATATTGTAAAAAAATTGTACATGACAAAACATAAAGGTACTTTTTTTGTTAGTATATTTGTATGAAATAGCTTTCCAATTTATGGTTAGTAATGAAAATTTTACTTTAGCATCCAATAAACATAACTAGGTACTTGCATTATATAAAAAAGTTATTATGAATTGAATTATTTTATATATAGTGGCATATCTGTGTCCCCAAAGAGATGGTAGAGATATATTACAAGTTCCACATTTTGCCTACTGATGGTCTTAGTCTCACATTATAGGGGGGAAGGCAATATTTATTTATAGATAATGATGTACTGAATCCATTGAAGTCATATTTTTAGGGAATCTACCTATTTTAAATTGTAATGTTTTTTTTGTTGCAGCTACAAAATCCAGGAGGAGACAATTAGCAGCTGGCATCAGCAGCAGATTGTTACAATTGGAAGAGATGCATGTAGAGAAAGAAATAGTCAGGAACACTGAGCCTGTAGGCATTAGGGGTGTCCTGTTGAGAGCTGGACTAATGAGAAAATACTTTGATCAATTAAATTTATATCTGCATACTCCACATAATTCACTGTCTGATTAACAGTTTCCAAACTCAATTTTGCAATAAGATAGTATATATAGTCTTTGCCCATTAATCGAACAGTCAATTTTGAGTAAGTTTTTATATTTAATTTAAAATGTCTCATTCGTTTTAATAAATGAATCACAATTGTTATAAACAATTGCACTACTATGCCCAACCACTAGCTTGGCGGGCAATGGAAGAATACATTACATTATAGTAACTGTTGGATGTTCTTAACTATTACTTATAGGTTAAGTATGTAAATAAAACAAATATAAAAAGGCTGTTTTTTATTTCACTACAATTTCAAGTAAATTTATATAGTTGGTGATGGGTGTCCTAAAACAAAGTGAAAGTATATGTATAGCAAATGGTGGCCTCATTGATCTATGCACACAAATATCTGTCCTGCGTGGAAATCAACCCACAATGTCCGCTGTGGAAATAATAAATAAATAAATGAAATAAAATAAGGCACAAGGCATAGTCATAATATTTATTCAGTAAAACTTTGCAATGGTTTTTTAATCATAACAATTTTATTCCCTACCTAAAAACACAGTAACAATTTTTTTTTTAAGTAACTTAACATTTAATACAAATTTATCATCTAAAAGTGTTGAATTAAATCTATTCATTCCCAAGCAGTTTTATCATTAACTTTCTTTCTCCGAATCGAATGCCTTGCTACACAATTTTAAACACTGCCCCATAGAAGAGTTACTGATTTTGTGGAGATCAGTAGCATGTGCAACAAGATTATGCTTATTTAGAGTATTTACATTATGAATACAAAATACTTTTCTTTATAAATGTATCAATATTTTTATGCAATATCAATATATATCAAACTACATTAAAACTCACTCCTACATTGGTCAAATTCATCAACAATGCTTTGGAGTCTGTCCCGTGTGTCTCTGGCATCTTGGTTCTGTAAATGTAATTGTTCCATTTCGTGTTTTAACTATTTTCGGGAATTTGATTCACATTTAATTGATTTCGCAGGCGGCACGGATTTCTTCTACGCTCTACACGGTCTTCACCTAAATCAGCCTCATTCGAAAGCATTATTGCACCTATTTCAATTAAACTGAATGCAAAATCCATACAAAACAAAATCAAAAGGCACTTTTCTCTAGGTCGGCAATTCGATTCACATTTAAATGATTTCTTAGGCGGCACCGTTTTCTTCTACGCTCTAAACATTCTTCACATGAAGCAGGCTCAATTATAAGCATTCTTGCAGACATTTCAGTTAATTTGAAGCAAAATCCACATAAACGAAAATCAAAAGGTAGCACTTTTGTATTCGTCAATTTTGAAGTTAAAATGACGAAGTTTGATGTGTCAAAATCAAATGTTCGTTCGGAACGTCATGAATTAGAGTAGGTTTAGAGAATCTAAATGTCAAACTATGTTCGTTCGATTGAATTCGCGGAACGAATGGAACCGTGGTAGCATACACAAGAAATTCGTAACGAACGAACGAAATTTGGAGAAAGAGAGTAGGCCCCCAGTTCCTAAAAGGAGCTTTGGCATAGATCAAACGTATTATTCGATGAGTTTTGGAACTGCTTACCATTAGGCAGAGCGTATAATAAATAATGTCCTCCTAGCCGAGATCCGGCCACGGCGGCCAGTCTTAAAGGAGACTACCCATCTGCGCGGGACATATTATTATAGTGCTCAAGTGTGTGCGCAAACACAGGAGCACTTTCTATTCCATCACTCTCATGATCCGATGGGACGACTAGCGACACGACCGGAAAGAGGTCAGGTACAGGACCGACGGCTTTACGTGATCTCCGAGGCACGGGGGTATAATACCGCCAACTCCCAGACTTCGGGCTGATATTAAGATAATTTCGTTTTACAGAAAAATCCCATAATCACTTTCGGCCCGACCCAGGATTTGAACCCAGGACCTCGTTATCTACGGTTGAACATGCTACCGCTAGACCAACGAGGCAGCTCGTATACTGCCTTATTGACTTGAAATGTTGTGTAAGTCAAACAGTATATTCTTTCCTGCGGGTTATCTCTAGAAAAATATCCCTTTTTACTTGATTAACGGTACCTCTTAAGCAAATCCGATGACGTCACTGTGTTACGAATAACAGCATCGATCCCTTTATGCAGAGTCACGTAATACAAAATCAACTATGATCACTACGGGGCTGAAGCGTATAAAGTCCTTGTATATACTATATAATAGATAAATTCAGGAATAACTAACTAATTATTCAAATGAATATTTTAGTTATTTGAATTATATTTATAGCATTACTTTATTTAAACAACCACTTAAATTAAGCATCTACCTAATAGGTTGAATTTTTCTGTCGGTGATTCTGATAGACCTGGTATCCATAACACAAGTTAAATCTTACTTTGGATACCAGAGTGTCAATATATACTTACATACTTACTGTGTTGTATCCTAATATGTAAGCTAATAACATTACAATGTATTTTGGTCTGTAAGTGGTTCTGTACTACAATATTCTGGAATAAAGTGATTATTATATTATTATTATTTACGAATGATTTCTTTAAGAAACTGAGTCCGTGTATCGCGGGTACCTTAGAAACATATAATTGACGGACACAAAGTACAAGCATCCATCTTGTTGCTTTAAGAAACTGAGTCCGTGTATGGCGGGGTACCTTAGAAACATATAATTGACGGACACGAAGTACAAGCATCCATCTTGTTGCTTTAAGAAACTGAGTCCGTGTGTGGCGGGGTACCTTAGAAACATATAATTGACGGACACAAAGTACAAGCATCCATCTTGTTGCTTTAAGAAACTGAGTCCGTGTATGGCGGGGTACCTTAGAAACATATAATTGACGGACACAAAGTACAAGCATCCATCTTGTTGCTGTAAGAAACTGAGTCCGTGTATGGCGGGGTACCTTAGAAACATATAATTGACAGACACAAAGTACAAGCATCCATCTTGTTGCTTTAAGAAACTGAGTCCGTGTATCGCGGGTACCTTAGAAACATATAATTGACGGACAAAAAGTACAAGCATCCATCTTGTTGCTTTAAGAAACTGAGTCCGTGTATCGCGGGTACCTTAGAAACATATAATTGACGGACACAAAGTACAAGCATCCATCTTATTGCTTTAAACATTTCTTATACGCTTTTTTTTAAAAGCAATAGTTGGCGTACAAATATAGTAGCTGTCTTATAGTAAACAGTTACCATAATTTGGGACACAATTATACCACTTACATATTTGAAGGTGTATAAGAGTTGTATAATAATAATCTATACATATAATAAAATCGTAGGAAAGTCAAAACTGTACATTGAATATTTTTTTAAAAGGATACTTGGAGCGTGATCTACAATTGATATCGAAGCCAAAAATATAGTTTTTAGTATTTTTGTCTGTGTGTCTGTTTGCCTGTATGTATGTCTGGGCTAAACTCAAAAAGTACTGCATGGATTTACTTCAAATTTTGCATGAATATTACAAGAGGTCGGGTCAACATATAGGCTACATATTATCACGCTATCATCTACGGGGGAGGAGCTGAGATAATTTGCAACGTTTAACGCGGGTAAAACCGCGGGGCACACCTAGTAAATAAATATTTTGATACAACTTAACACATTGCCATCTGATCCTAAACAAGGCAGTGCCTACCCTGTATTGGTAGAGGGTTTCGAATCGGAATATTAAATTCATGATATCCCATTTTTGAGATTAGAGTTTTGCTTTGCATTGCGAATCATACTAATATTATAAGGGCAATGGTTTATGAGTGTGTATGTTTGTTACTTCTTCACGTTTAAACGGCTGGAGCGATTTTAATAATATTTGATATGGAGTTAGCTGACACCCTGGATTAACACATAGCTATAATTTATAAAGTTTAACGCGGGTAAAACCGCGGGGCAAAGCTAGTAATAGTAAATAATAATAATATCTAGGGACAATGTCACACAGATCATCCTAGCCCCAAACTAAGCAAAGCTTGTACTATGGGTACCAGGCGACGATATACATACTTAAATAGATAGATAAATACTTAAATACATAGAAAACAGCCATGACTCAGAATAAATATTCGTGCTCATCACACAAATATTTGCACTTACCGGGATTCGAACCCAGGACCACCAGCTTCGTAGGCAGGAGCACTACCAACTAGGCTACGGTGACCGTATAAAAGTTGTATAATAATAATAAATAAATATTTTGATACAACTTAACACATTGCCATCTGATCCTAAACAAGGCAGTGCCTCTACCCTGTATTGGTAGAGGGTTTCGAGTCGGAATATTAAATTCATAATATCCCATTTTTGAGATTAGAGTTCGCTTTGCATTGCGAATCACACTAATATTATAAAGGCGATGGTTTGTGAGTGTGTGAGTGCGTATGTTTGTTATTTCTTCACGTTTAAATGGCTAGAGCAATTTTAATAATATTCGATATGGAGTTAGCTGACACCCTGGATTAACACATAGGCTATAATTTATAAAATTTAACGCGGGTAAAACCGCGGGGCAAAGCTAGTAATAGTAAATAATAATAATATAATAATCACTTTATTCCAGAATATTGTAGTACAGAACCACTTACAGACCAAAATACATTGTAATGTTATTAGCTTACATATTAGGATACAACACAGTAAGTATGTAAGTATATATTGACACTCTGGTATCCAAAGTAAGATTTAACTTGTGTTATGGATACCAGGTCTATCAGAATCACCGACAGAAAAATTCAACCTATTAGGTAGATGCTTAATTTAAGTGGTTGTTTAAATAAAGTAATGCTATAAATATATGAGAATATGAGTCCGTGTATGGCGGGGTAGCCATACACGGACTCAGTCACTTAAAGCAAAAGAAAATCCAACTTCAGTTTCTTAATAAAAATAAATATCGTTGATAAAACGATTTTGGGAACGAAGTTCCTTATCGCGCGTTGTGAAAGGGGGCTAGACGGAAAAAATTCTTACGAAAAGTTGTCACGACACTTTTTGCAGCTGTGCGGCGTGCCCATGTTTCTCTCTCTCTCTCTCTCTCTCTCTTATAGACAGCAAGCCAGATATTTTCATTTCTATTTCGCATTGAACAGTGTGGTGTCGCGACGATTATTTTTGTTGAGTGTATACAGGTTTTTTGTACATAATAAATAATAAGAAATAACTTCGTTCCATCCGGGTGTCCCTTGACACCTCTCAAGTTTTTTTTTTTCTTGTCGACGTCCGCTTTACAGAACTGACTCCGTGTGTGGAACTCTATTGCTGACTGACAGGTTTTTGTAAATCATTTACATATAAGATTTTTTTAAGTGCTCCTTGTTCCAAAAGGCAATCAACAGCTTGTAGGCCGATATGTATGCAAAAGGACGGTTGTATAAGTGAAATAGTTCATCCTTTCTAACTTATTTATTCTTTGTAAAGTATCACAATGTAAACGGTAAATCTGATGACGTAATTGTGTGGTGGACCATCCCTCTATGCCGACTCACGTAATATAGAATTATCTATGAGCGGTGCGGGGCAGAAGCGTTCATTATCTTTTTATTATGCTAAACTGCCGCCATTGTACAGTTGCCAATAAACAAAGATTATATAACTATTATGCGACTCTTATACAGCTTATAAAATAGGGTTGTTATTGATATGTAAGGATTAAAAATAATCTGTTAGTTTTATAGTCAAGCGGTTCGCAAATATTATTTTTTTTCTTTTGACCTAAGTGGTATTGAATTATGTGTGTAGTTGCTTAGGGTTAGTATGAGTGAACAAACATGTCTTTTTTCAAGATGGAGTTTATGTTTAGACTAGGAGCCTTTCACTACTTCACCGGGACTTGTTCAAAACTATCGTATCATCATCATCATCATCATCATATCAGCCGAAAGACTGATGGACCAAGGCCTCCCCCAAGGATCTCCACAATAGCCGGTAGGTATATATAACTAACGTATACTTAAATATTATTAAAATTTATTGAAAGTAAAACTTCTTGACGCACGATTGTCTCGAGAAGTAAGCTGGTGAATGCGTGTATAGAGCGTTACGAAAAGTGTGATCGGACGAATAGGGAAGATAGGAAAAGAGAGAGTTCCGTTCGTATATTACTTTGGGGCAAGAGAGAGTGAGGTGTGAGCACACATTTCTTTCTCTCTTTCTCTCATCGCCAGTAACGTTTCGTAAACCTAAGTTTTACTTCAGTCGTGTGGTCTTGTTTTTTGTTAAAATTTATATATACTAGATAATTTATTTATTTAAATTTATATATACTATATTAAGAATTTTTTTTTACATTTTCAAACTGTACCTACCCATAAAAACACAGTAAAATATTATAAAACACCACAGGACATGCCCAGCCTAGTTTGGAGAGTCTTACCTACATACCAGAAATTTTTAAAAAAGTTATTAAATTTAATTTTTAATTTAGTATGATCCCACTAAAAATCAATTATCTTATAGGCTTTTTGAAATATTTTATATTCTTTTTAATAATTCTACCACCTAAGTACCTATATTATTTAATTGCGACATCGTGTATCGAACCAATCGAACAGGGGGCCTACTCTCTTTCTCCGAATCGAAACTTCGTTAACGAACTATATTGAAACGAAGTTTTGCAAGTGACCCTACTCTATTTTATTTTCGGATTCACACTTGTAGTTCGCTTCCATAGACTATTTTACGTGAACGATTGTTTTGAACTATATAGTGTGGGGATTTTAGTTTCTCATTATGGTAAACAACGGTTTGGACTTTTTTTTAAATAATAAAATGAATTGGCTTTGTAATTTAATTTTAAATTAATCTTGTAGTTTTTTAAGCATTTATTGTTATATTAATGCAGAAATTATAAATACAGAAATTTAAAATATATTTTCAACGATATCAACCGCGATTATATAAATAACCCTTTTACTGACGTTATACACCGGCTAATGTATTACAGTACTATTTCATATAAACGATCGGTAGAATATGCGACATTTAAAAACATCCGTATATTCACGGAATGTCATCAATCGCCATGGCAACATAGTTTGTTATATTCTCTTTGGTTGACCATCTTGATAGAAGGATTTTTATTGGGATTCTTTGATAAATTAATAGTTTTGTGTTAATAATTACGATTTCAGGCGCTTTTTACATTTTTGGCAACCGCAAAGTTACAAGGAGTACCTACTGTATGTTCTCCACAAATGACCAAAAGTTGTGGTTTCGATTAATACAATTCGTAAGTAAATATCTTAAATACACATAAATATTTATTTTTATACTAAAAGTACGGCCTATTCGTAATAATAAGCATTCGTAATATCTTTTCAGTTTGAAATGTCAGTAGTCAAGCAATTGGAAGGCAACTACCGAACTTTAAACTGCCGCTATTGCCCGAAAAAGTTTTGGAGTATGTAGAACACAGAGAGAACTATAGTCAGCACACACAACTCTTAGAAACTTCAAGTTAACCATCAGTGTCACAAGAAACCCTGACTTTCACAAGTTGTAAGTATTTCTTTGAGGTATTTTCAGTATTTAATATTGTAAAAAAATTGTACAGACACCAGCACATCAAGCTACCCCAATCTGTCTAATTTCCTCAATTGAAAGTAAACCATCAAAAGTGATAAAGTAGAAAATCTTTGAAAGAAATTTGACAGATTGGGGTAGCTGGATGTGCTGGCGTCTATACATGACAAAACATAAAGGTACTTTTTTTGTTAGTATATTTGTATGAAATAGCTTTCCAATTTATGGTTAGTAATGAAAATTTTACTTTAGCATCCAATAAACATAACTAGGTACTTGCATTATATAAAAAAGTTATTGTGAATTGAATTATTTTATATATAGTGGCATATCTGTGTCCCCAAAGAGATGGTAGAGATATATTACAACTTCCACATTTTGCCTACTGATGGTCTTAGTCCCACATTATAGGGGGAAGGCAATATTTATTTAGAGATAATGATGTACTGAATCCATTGAAGAGTCATACTTTTACGGAATGTACCTATTTTAAATTGTAATGTTGTTTTTGTTGCAGCTACAAAATCCAGGAGGAGACAATAAGCAGCAGGCATCAGCAGCAGATTGTTACAATTGGAAGAGATGCATGTAAAGAAAGAAATAGTCAGGAACACTGAGCCTGCAGGCATTAGGGGTGTCCTGTTGAGAGCTGGACTAATGAAAAAATACTTTGATCAATTAAATTTATATCTGCATACTCCACATAATTAACTGTCTGATTAACAGTTTCCTAACTCAATTTTGCAATAAGATAGTATATATAGTCTTTGCCCATTAATCAAACAGTGAATTATGAGTAAGTTTTTATACCTATTAAATTTAAAATGTCTCCGTCGTTTTAATAAATGAATCACAATTTTTATAAACAATTGCACTACTATGCCCAACCATTAGCTTGCTGGGCAATGGAAGAATACATTACATTATAGTAACTGTTGGATGTTCTAAACTATTACTTCTAGGTTAAGTATGTAAATAAAACAAATATAAAAAGGCTGTTTTTTATTTCACTACAATTTCAAGTAAATTTATATAGTTGGTGATGGATGTCCTAAAACAATGTGAAAGTATATTTATAGCAAATGGTGGCCTCATTGATCTATGCACACAAATATCTGTCCTGCATGGAAATCATCCCTCAACGTCCGCTGTGAAAATTATAAATGAAATAAAAAAAGGCACAAGGCATAGTCATAATATTTATTCAGTAAAAATTTGCAATGGTTTTTGAATCATTACAATTTTATTCCCAACCTAAAAACACAGTAAGTATTCTTTTTTAAAATAGTAATTTAACATTTAATACAAATTTATCATCTAAAAGTGTTGAATTAAATCTACTCATTCCCAAGCAGTTTTATCATTAACATGCATTGCTACACAATTGTAAACACTGCCCCATATAAGAGTTACCGATTTTGTGGAGATCAGTAGCATGTGCAACAAGATTATGCTTATTTAGAGTATTTACATTATGAATACACAATACATTTTTTTATACTTAAATGTATCAATATTTTTATGCAATATCAATATATATCAAACTACATTAAAACTCACTCCTACATTGGTCAAATTCATCAACAATGGTTTGGAGTATGTGCCGTGTGTCTCTGGCATCTTGGTTCTGTAAATGTAATTGTTCCATTTCTTGTTTTAACTATTTTCGGGAATTTGATTCACATTTAATTGATTTCGCAGGCGGCACGGATTTCTTCTACGCTCTACACGTTCTTCACCCAAATCAGCCTCATTTGAAAGCATTATTGCACCTATTTCAATTAAACTGAATGCAAAATCCATACAAAACAAAACCAAAAGGCACTTTTCTCTAGGTCGGCAATTCGATTGACATTTAAATGATTTCTTAGGCGGCACCGTTTTCTTCTACGCTCTAAACATTCTTCACATGAAGCAGGCTCAATTATAAGCATTCTTGCAGACATTTCAATTAATTTGAAGCAAAATCCACATAAACTAAAATCAAAAGGTAGCACTTTTGTATTCGTCAATTTTGAAGTTAAAATGACGAAGTTTGATGTGTCAAAATCAAATGTTCGTTCGGAACGTCATGAATTAGAGTAGGTTTAGAGAATCTAAATGTCAAACTATGTTCGTTCGATTGAATTCGCGGAACGAATGGAACCGTGGTAGCATACACAAGAAATTCGTAACGAACGAACGAAATTTGGAGAAAGAGAGTAGGCCCCCAGTTGTTTCGTTCGTCTCGGGCTCGAGTAGGTATGTGGCACAACAAGCGAACATTCGAACTAAGTATAGTGAGTCGTCAACTGTTTTGCCGCACAAGCGTTAAAATCCTACATCCAGTTGTCGAGCTCACGAGTGCAAGTGCACTTTGTAAAGTTACAAAGGAGTGTAATGGTGGTCGCGGGGTATTGTACTCACGGCCGATGAGTACAATTTGTCGGATCGATCATCGAGAAAGTTCCCGCCACGACGCGTGAAGGTGCTACGGGAGAGAACGGTTGCCGTCAAAAACTAATAATGAGTATTTGTCGGCTGCGACTACCAAGCTGAGTCTAAAAAGCATTTAGACACCTCATCCAAGTATCCAAGTGTAGTCGAATTCGGTACCTAGAAAGAAAATAGAGATATCATTAAAAAGCATTGAAAGGAACTGAAGAAAGCGCCATCTATACATTGTGCTCATAACTATGAAGGGAGTGACTAAGGTGTTGGCGTTCATATGCAGCTCCATTGTCCCAACGACACGAAGACATCGACTTGTGTTAAAAAGTGATTATCGCGATATCTTTTTGTATTATTGCTTTACATGCAGTAAAATTAGTCTAGTTTTAATAGTTTAAATCATTACGATTATTAAATATTAGATAAATATAATATTAGCCCTTATTATTAGTCGTATAGTGTAACTAGGCGAGTTCAATCATGTCAGATCGGTGTTTGTTTGGATTGTATAAAACATAGCTGTTAGTAACTCATTAAAAATAGCACTAACAATACACATACTTTTAAATCAAAATTATTGCAATACGCTAACTAACCTTCTTTAATATAAGGCAGATATATTAAATTATCATAGCGCACTACGTTAGCGACAGCTTACGTTAAGTAACTAATTTGACAATTTTAATACTACCTACGCTGCTTAATCGGTGTCGTGTCGGTTGACTTGAATACCACTTTAAAATAGCATGCTGATAAGGGCTGTCCCTACTTAGTTTGTAGAATTCGTCATAGATGGCGCACCTGAAAGTACACGATATAACTATCTATACGACTAATATTATAATTAATCTTTTAAACTCATCTAATTACTGAGATAACATAATTTTACAAAAATACCGAATACGTAGTAATCTAAATTATAAAAAAAAAAATTACAAAATTTAAGCACACTTTTCTACAACGGGGAGTTGTGATTATGACGTAAATAACCAGTCGGAGTTGGATCTTATTAGTATTTCCGATTAGTAATTAGTATTTCCGATTAATTAATTATACACCAAACTAAGTTTATACATAAGCGCGGCTGCGAATAAAGGAAGTTTTGGAATTCCATTCCATTTTGTACGAACCGTCAAATATAACGTTATTTTATTGAATATATTATTATCAAGGAAATGGAGAAGGGTGAAAAATTACCTTTATTAACTAAGGTAAAGACAAAAATATGTTAGAAAATATTTTGTCTTTCTTTTAGGCGGATGATCGAGCTGTCTAGCCTATTGGACTACCAACTAAATAACACGCACCAGAGGGAGTCCCGGTCCATTGAACCCGCTCCCTTTTAAGTTCGAAACCTGGGGATAGAGCGGTTACGGAAGTGGACTTGCATGAAACGGATCAGTTTTAAGCACGTTTTGTGCAATTTTTGCTCAACGTTAATACGCGACGATAAGGGCCGCTCGTCCTATTGATTCACGATCAGAGGCGGCATTTTATCAATACACTAGCAGCTGTGCCCGTGGTTTTACCCGCGTTAAATTGTATAAATGATCACAGCTCCTCCCCCGTAGGTGATAGCGTGATAATATGTAGCCTATAGGTTGACCCGACGATTTACTTCAAATTTTGCGTGAATATTACTAAGAGAGTAATATTCACGCAAAATTTGAAGTAAATCCATGCGGTAGTTTTTGAGTTTTGCCCGGACATATATACAGACAAACAGCCATTCAGAAAAAAATTCTAAAAACTATATTTTTGGCTTCGATATCGATTACAGATCACGCCCCAAGTATCCTTTAAAAAAAATATTCAATGTACAGTTTTGACTTTCCTATGATTTTATTATATGTATAGATTGACAACAATGGTGGTCGCGGCGCACTCGCCGGCTAGTACAATAAAATAAAAAAAGGTTTTTTTTTGAAAAAGCGCTAAATAGTCAAAACATATTTGTAGTAATATAGTTAAGTATACATAATTATTTCTAGTTACATAAATACTTAAGATTTTTTATAGATATTTAAGTACACGGATTGTATAAAAACATTTATAAAATTTATTTTATAATAATAATAAATCTTTATTTCGGAATCTTTACACTCCATATTTTACACAGAAAACGAACAAAAAAAAATAACTTATCCGTATCTATTAAAAAGAAAATAAATAAAGTTACATAACAAACAAAATTAATATATTTAACCTCTCTACGCTTTAGCTAAAAATGACGCTATTAGATACAATTATTACGCTGCATTCTGTAACCATTTATTGTACTTACATTGTGGTAGTATACAGTCTTTCAGAAAACTCTTTGATAATACTGATAGCAATGATATTTAGCTTGCTTGTATTAAGGTAGTGTCAAAGAGATTATGTTTAAGTTTAATTATCGAAATTTATAGTAGATATAGGATTGTAAAATATTATAGGATTGTATACAGTACCACGAGGGTTTCTATTAACATTAAATTGTCCGACTCGCGTGGTTGGTAGACGCTTGCCTCTCACGCCACAGGCGTACGTTCGATTCCCATCCCGTACAGATATTTGTGTGCATGAACATGTCTGTTTGTCCTGAGCCTCGGTGTTAATATCTATATAAGTATGTATTTACAAAAGAAAAGTTGTATGTGTAGTATATCAGTTACTTATCTGGTTTCCATAGTACAATCTCGGCATACTTAGTTTGGGATCAGATGGCTGTGTGGATGATGTCCCGGGATATTATTATCGCTTGTTTAGTACCAATAAAGCGCGACAGTCGTTTTAAACACAAGGTCCGTTATAATAATAATACTGAATTCATTACTTAATATAGACAGAAACATTCAGACAATATGTAGTAAAATATACATTTCAATCATTAAACCTAAACATAATCTCCTTGACAATAACTTAATACAAGCTAGCTAAATATCACCACTACTATTATAAAATAAATTGTATAAATGTTTTAACATTCCGTGTACCTAAATATCTGTAATATGCAACTATAAATAATAACTGTATTACTACAAACATGTTCTGACTATTTACAAGCGCTTTTTTGAAGTCTACGTGAATAAAAACCTTATTTATTTTACTATTTAATATCATATACAATACAAGGGTATTATAATACAAATAAAGCTTGTAATATTTGGGCTACATGGAGTGAAATTTCCGCACAATCCTGGGATTCGCCAGCAAAACCACCTTCTGTAAGTAACTCTCCAGCCAGATATCATCATTATTATTATCTAAAGACAACATATATCATTGTGATTACCATCATAGTGCGATCGCCAACCCGTCTGCCAAGCGTGGCGATTATGGCATATCCCCCAAGATGATTCTTTATGTATGATGATATTTTCCCTTGTTTTTTATCTTATCTGTTATTTTAAGTTGAAATTTAATTTACCGATCCCTTGTATTCTTGGCTGCTAATAAACCATTTATTATTATTTTATAATGTTTTTATATATCCATATATCTCGGCTAGTGCCGCTATCTTAACGCTAGGTCAAGTACTACCCCGAAGGAAGGAAATGATATTATTATTATTAAACTTTGTGTATTTTTTTATTTTATAATTTTATAAAATTAAAAAAAAGCACAAATCCGTCCATTTCAATTAATTTCGGTGCACCGGACATTTTCTGAGTTCCCGTGTAATTTAATTACCACTTATAATTGTTAGCAATTATAATAATGTAGGTAATTAGATATGACAAATGATTATCGTTTGGAACCGCCATAACTCACGAGTCAACAGACAGTCCATGATGGACGCGGTAAGAGGAATGGATGAGAAATATCAATTCATCATATTTTATGATGGTAAAGTTTTTTGCTATCATCAGTGAGTTTTTTTTTTATATAAGTGAATTCCTTTCAGTAAATAATTTTAGAGTACTATTCTAGCTTATATGAATTAAATTGATTATAAAGTAATCAATTTAATTCATATAAGCTAGAATAGTAGTCTAAAATAAAATTATTTACTGAAAGGAATTCCCTTATATTAAAATAAAATCGGCCAAGTGCGAGTCGGACTCGCGCATGAAGAGTTCCGTACCATTATCTATAAAAACGACCAAAAATTGACGTTTGTTGTATGGGGGCTCCCATATTTAACTCAATGGTTTCCATAGTAAAAGCTCTCCTTGGTTTGGGATCAGATGGCCGTGTGTAAATAATGTCCCAGTATATTATATCTACTATACATTAAAGGGAGAAGCAATGAAATTTAAATTTGCTTTGTGATGTTTAATACAGAATTGCTAGCATACAAAAAGTGGCTTTATTTCCTGAACCAAGCCTTTGAGTCAATTTTTTTGTAAGTACTTACTTACGTATGTCGCAAACTGATGTTCTACAACTTGTTCAGTTTGAGTACTTACTTAACCTGATTTTGAAACACGTTGTATTTGAACCGTTAACCTCCAAAGTTGCTACAATAAAAGGTATCAACTACCAACCCATTATCTTCTTACATCAGCGGTATAGACTGCGTACGCGCCGACATGCGACAGCGACATCGCGACAAGACATAATGACGTCACAAGACACGACTCCGTGGGAACACGATGTTCTTGCACCGAGGATATTATATTTATGTACATTGTTTTATTAAGAAATCTTTATGAGCTGGGAATCAGGCAGGTAACAGTGGTTTCGAATGGTGGTCATCTTAAGGAATAACTGACATCGGTCGCCCGATCACACTTTATGTAACGCTCTCGTCAGGCATTCAACGGCTTACTCCCCAAGACAAGCGTGTCTAAAGAAGTTTTACTTCAAAATACATGGGTTAAGCCACTTTGTTGAGACAGATTTATTTATTGAGTACAGCCACATCATAAACATTAACAATTCACATAGCAGATATCATAACAATGATCACATGATGACAATAACGGCGTACATAATAATCGCCACATTTAACAGTTATATAAGATTAAGCTAAGTATAAAATAACAATTAAAACATTAAAATAATAAATTAAATTTATATTACATTTACAAATTATATTATGATGACAGTCAATGTGATATAGTAGTTAAATTAAAGAAATTATATCTATAACTAACTAGATTAACCCAAGCGTAACTAATAATAAACAAAACAAGAATGAAAGTATAATCAAAGAATAGAAATTTATCATTATGTCCTAGAATTAATTTTAGTTTAGTTTATGTCAGATTGTCAAATGTGAATAGATAATGAAACACGAGGTAGGTGCAATCTAAAAGTTTTACACTCCGACAAATTTTAGACTCCGAACTAAGTAATGCTTTTTAGATCGACCCGAATTCGAATCCAGGACCACGTTTATTTAGTCGGCGGTGTTATCTACGACACAGGTAATCCTAGTATGGAGACCAGAGATTTAAGTAACTTAACTATGTATTTTCTGAACAATCATCATCATCATCATATCAGCCGAAAGACGTCCACTGCTGGACAAAGGCTTCCCCCGAAGATATCCACAATTGCCGGTCTTGCGCTATCCGCTGCCAGCGACTTTCGACTTCCAACGACCCTCACAAGATCATCGGTCCATCTTGTAGACCTGCGCACGCTGCGTCTTCCGATTCGTGGTCGCCACTCGAGAACCTTTCTACCCCAGCTGCCGTAGCGTCGGCTACGAGCTATGTGCCCTGCCCACTGCCAATTCAGCTTGGCAATTCTTCGGGCTATGTCGGTTACTTTCAGAATTCTGATTCGATAACTGAAAACTCGAAGCATAGCCCTTTCCATTGCTCTTTAGGTTACCTTGAATCGCCTGATAAGGCCCATAGTGAGCGACTACGTCTCTATTCCGTAAGTCATCACTGGCAATTCTGAACAATAAAGATTATTATTATTATACTGTCGCATTGGTCTAGCGGTAGCGTGTTCAATCGCAGGCGGAACAGCATACCTTCGATCCCGGGGCCTCCCATCCGGCGCCTAGAGAAGTCCACGGCAGGTTAGGTTTACTCGGTGCGAGACCGATATACCCACCCGCAGACACTTTTCGCGGGCGGCATGCGTAGGCATTCCTCCTGACATATAAAGAAAAGTTAATGTGGTACAAAAAGTATTGCAGGAATTTTTCAGGCAAGAAAAACAACCAGCTTGGAAACTGGAAGTTAGATGTCTGATAAGATGTAGTACCTGCGCCTGATCGTGATGGAGAGCCGTTCCATTGCACTGTGATATTAAGAGAGTTGTGCCTGTATTTCCGCACACACTCCAACTCTATAATATGTCCTACACAGTTGACTACTTGTCGTTAACATTTAGTTAGCGTGGTTGGTAAATGCTTGCCTTTCACACCGCAAGTCGTGTGTTCGACTCCCACCCAGCACAGATATATTTTGTGTGTCTCACAGATAAACTGTGGTGTGCGTGAACATATCTGTTGTTAATAATTCTGTGTAATGTTTGTGTGTAATAATTATCTATGTAAGTAGGTATGTATTTAGAAAAGAAAAGTAGTAGGTATATGAAATATATCAGTTATCTGGTATCCATAGTACAAATAATAATTTTAATGTCCCAGAATATTATATATTAGCCCTTTTTGGAGGGGTAAGTTTAGATACTTAACTTATGGGTCTCTTAACCAAGCACTGTAGTGGTGAAATAATAATTATTATTATTATAGAAATCCGCAGGCGAACCAATGTCATCGACATAGCCCGCAGAATTGCACAAATGAAGTGGTAGTGGGCAGGGCACATAGCTCATAGAACCGACAGCCGTGGGGGCAGAAAGGTTCTCGAGTGGCGACCACGAACCGGTAGACGCAGCGTGGGTAGGCCCCCTACAAGAGGGATAGATGATCTTGTGTGGAGATCTTTGGTGGAGGTCTTTGTGCAGCAGTGGACGTCTTTCGGCTGATATGATGATGATTATTATTATTGGTCACCCTAGCCTATACTCGCCCATGACCATTATTGTATTATTACTGATAAAAAACGTAAAAAATACGAGTAAAAGTAAGTTCAAAGTCGGGAACATCCAATTTAACCGCAGGCTCATTTCACCATTCCGTACATTCCGAGGATTACACACGAAATTGCTTGGATTGCTCGAAGCACAATCTACTTAATGAGCGCAAAGATGATAGGGTCCTAGCGTCCAAACTTACGGAACACACACAATGGGACACAGACCATAGTACATGTCTTCCGTAGACAAGACTCCCACTTACGAACTTATTTTTTATCACATATTTTGGAGACGGCTCTCGAACGCCATATGTATACATATAACTACAAATAAAACTAAAGTTTTTCAATCCGTTGTGTAGTACCTAGCTTAGTTATCTAGATGGAGTTGTTCTATATTTTTTTTGAAGTTATACTTCTTTTGGCGCGATGGAGAAAAATGATGAGAGTGAATTTTTACGATGCGCGCGCTCACCGACACCAAAAAATTTAACAGCATGAAGTTAGTTCTACATACATACATACATACATAGACTCACGCCTGTTTCCCAGAGGGGTAGGCAGAGACAACGGATTTCCATTTGTCACGATCTTTGCATACTTCTTTTGCCTCGATTACTGTCATTATATTCTTCATACATGCTCGCCGGTTTAGGGTACTTCTGACCTTCCCTTTCTTGAGAACATCTCCAATTTGGTCAGAGAATGTTCGACGTGGTCTTCCCCTTCCGGTTGACCCATTCACACAGGCCAGGTATACTTCTTTTGTCAATCTTCTTTCATTCATCCTTTCTAAATGGCCAAACCATCTCAGCATGCCTTTTTAAATCTTTGTGACTACATCCTCTTTCACACCACAACGCCCTCTTACATCAGTATTTCGAATTCTCGATTTTTCGAAATTTCGAGTTAGTTCTAGGTGGTATGAAAATTGATAACTATGTTCAAGTTGTATATTAAGAAGTATAACTTCTAACGCGTGTACATAAGTACACACAAGTTTTTTATATACGAGGGTGACCAACGAATAAGTGGGTCACCTGATGATAAGTTATCACCGCCGCCCATGTACACTCGCAACACCGGAGGGTACGTTGCCGACCTTCAAAAGAGTCCGTAAACACGCATTGCTGACCATTACTCCCACCCCGATGAGCTCTGGCGACCTTACTCACATGCAGAAACTCAATATTAAGTTATTAATGTTATTACTAAGGAATGTCTTCTGTAAGGTGAGGCTTCCCCAGTCGGGCTGCTCTTTGAGCGAGTCAACGCTATGCACTACCTCTCTTTATCCCGGATATTTATTATAATTATCATGGGCTTATTTTTTCCATATTGTAAGGCTTGTTAACCGCATTAGTGAGACTTTATTTAACTATGTAATCTTTGTAAAAATATTAAAAAATGATTGATAGGTGTATAGCACACCTGTTAATTATAGAGTCATGAGTAACACTATTATTTCACTGACTAGTAACTAATGTGTAATTATGAATAAATTCTTTAATTATTACTAAATGATATGATTAAATAAATTAGTTGGTGATGTATTTAGAAATGTATAAGTAAGTATGTTTATCAGTTGTCTGGTTGCTATATTACAGTATGCCTGGTTTGGGATCAGATGACTGTGTGGTAGGTGTCCCAAGATATTAATTTACTGATATTTATTTAATTAGCTTATTTTGTGCAATAAAACCTTTTGAATTTCAAATTTGTATGTCTAGGTGGATTTATATTTTGGGGAAACAAATTTTTTTCATATAAGTACCTAATTTTATCAAAAGTCATGCTAATCTATTGCACAACTTTTGTATAGTTTATATTAATGGCGCCAATTTTTTACAAATAGAATAATGTGTTTTGTATACATTCAGCCTATCCAATACCCTTAAATGAACCGTTTCTTCTAAAATCTTACACAAGGAAAACGGTGGTTCCACTTTTTGAAAATAAATTTATGACACTTCTATATGTATTATCAACTCTATCACATCCATCATAATTCCCGTCCCAAAACAATGCATCCATGCGTCGACTAATACCACACCACATCACTTGAATCTATGCTCTATCTCTATTACGACAAGGTTACGTTTCAGCTTCACGTATTCGCTATTTTCGGAACGACACGGAAATCTGTTCTTTATTAGCTCTAGCATAAAGTTCATTTTGAATACAACAAAGTTGTAATTTTCGGAATGGAACTTACTTTTTCCCATAAATGATCGAATTAAAGGCGTCATAAAATTGATTATCTGAGGACAATGATGTAATGACGCGTGTGATGATCATGAGCTAAGACTATGATGACTTCCGTGGGTAAGGCTTCGGGGTCCGTTGGCTTGGGGAAGACGATGTCAAAAATGCATTACTTTTTGACATCTTCTATAATCGAGTTCCCTTAAAGACTTAAGGATCCGTCTACTCATGAAACTGAACGATTTAACAAGTTCAGTTTGTGGAATTCAAACAATATTTATGTCATTTTTTTTATTTAAAGGGACTAGTCCCTCCCTCTTACCCACCACTGCAACTCCTGTAAGCCAGGATCAACAGTGGCACACAATGAAATGACACTGAGCGGTGAAGCTCAGGCATGGCCCGGGGAATCGCTTGAACTGTCTTGGATCCCGCAACGAATTTAATCAGAAAGTGAAAAAGGCGGAGTTAGAAAAAGAATAGTTCCACTTCCCTCCAGAACAAAGCGGGAGACAGAATTATGTAAATGAGAGATTTGCAACTAGAGAAGCCTGCTGCAAAAGCAATATTTATGTCAGCTAATCATTTTGCTGTGTAGCTATTTCATCTCGTGGGGGTGCAGAAGTCGCCCGGAGCTATCGCCACGCTTGGCAGACGGGTTGGCGATCGCTGTTTGATGGTCATAGTACTCAGAAAAACTCCTTCGGACGATAACGGGGTGATGATATTCTATGCCGTCACCACACATCAAATTATTTATTGATTAATATATTTAATATTTTTATTTGTAAGTATTAATTCTTTAATTTGTTTTTTTTTTTATTAATTAAGTAAGGAATTTTTTTCTCATTTTCCAAAAACTTTGTAAGTAGTTGTTTAAGCGATGTAAAAACATACAAACCAACAAACTATTTTGCAGTTTGCAGACGTATCAAATTTGTTGTTAAAGAATTGAATTTACAGTGAATAAACTTTTATTTATTTATTATTTATATTTTATCTGGTTTCCATAGTACAATCTCTTCTTAGTTTGGGGTCAGATGGCCGTGTGTGAACAGTATCCCAGGATAATATACTTATATTACATTATGTTACTAGTATATAGGTAGATAGAATACTCTGCTTTTACACACTCAAGCAGGAACCTTTAGACCACACATTCATACATTTCATTTCATTTATTAATTTGTTAACAAAATACATTGTGTCCGAAATACAATACACTTATAACTAGCACGACTTAAGTAAAACTTAGATATACGAATCGTAACTGGCTATGAGAGAAAGAAAGAAAGAAAAGAATACTCATCAGCTCGCTTTATGCCTTGCACCATATAAATTTTGTTAGAATCGATTGTAACACACAAACGTTTAAGTCGATTCAATATTTTTTAAAGCAGTAATACTTATTTCTTACACATTTTTTCTAAAAGATCCTCTGTTCTACCACTTAGTTAACAACGATGCCTTTGTCTACGTATTTGAGTACTGTACCGTGGATATATAACATTATGTTTTCAAGAAAGCTCATAAAATATGAATCATTGGTACAAAGGGCCGATTCATAAATTTGGGTCGACTAGAATGTGTTATTATTGAGGAAAAAGTGTATTTGAGTAAGATTATTTGTTACGGTATAATCAAAAATAAAGAGAACGCTACAAGAATTTTGGGGTTACGTATTGACATTCGTCGATGGTCGTTACTTATGTTTTAGTTAATTTAGGTATTAATGTTTTATAGTTTGAAATAAGTAAGATTAAGGGCGGGACATACTCTTGATTCTTTAGATTCTTGTCATCATAATGTCATATATAATAATAATAATAAATCCCGGGACTTAATTCACACACGGCCAACTGATCCCAAAACAAACAAAAACAGACATGGAAGCCATATAACTAAGATACTAGAAATACTATTTTGCTTTTGTAAATACATACCTACTTACATAGAAAAATGTGAGCCGTCACGGAACGCCTGGCAGATGTGAAACATCGACATTAATTTGTAAAAGTAATATGCAGAAAAGAACATATTGTGATAGGAACTAAATATGTCATAATGATAAAATAAAAAGTCGATTGCGCATGGCGACGCGTCGCCACACCGTACACACTACTATCGTATAGCGTGGCGACGCGTCGCCACGGCATGCGTCGCCACGCCAGAAATCTGTTTTACGTGCGGCTACTTGCGGCTGTTTCACATCAATAATGATACCCAGACTCATGACAAACAGACATGTTCATGCACACAAATATCTGTCCTGGACGGGAATCGAAGCGGGACCTGTAGCATGAAAGGCGAATATGAAATATCTACCAAACACGCCAACCAAAAGTGGAAGATTTGGAGAAACTAAAATTAAACCTGTATTTTAAGACTCCCTTGCAATTTTATGGACGCACCAAAATTAAATTGACAAATCTGACAAGACCTGTCATTTTCATAAAATATATGTCAAATGTATGCAGTGACTTTAAAATTATTTAAGTTGGTATTGCATATAATCGTAGGCACTGTTTACTAATAGACCTTAGCGTAGATAGCATGGCGACGTGAAGGATGTTTGACGAAATGACCCAACTGCAAAACCTAGAGCATCGGCGCCACCGTGGCGTCAGGATGCAAGTTTAGCGGTCTTCTACAAATTGTGTCACGGAGAATGGGCTAGGGAACTCTATAATGTTATCCCTCCATCCCCTTTCTTTTATATGACCAATAGGCTACGGTTCAGTCGTTGACAGACATTCCATCTTGCTGTACCAAGACTGACTACGTGTCTCCATAACTACAACATCGGTTTAATCAAGGCCCGAGTGAAGAAAACTCTTAGAGGTCACCGTAGCCTAGTTGGTAGTGCTCCTGCCTACGAAGCTGGTGGTCCTGGGTTCGAATCCCGGTAAGTGCAAATATTTGTGTGATAAGCACGAATATTTGTTTCTGAGTCATGGATATTTTCTATGTATATAAGTATTTATCTATCTATATAAGTATGTATATCGTCGCCTGGTACCCATAGTACAAGCTTTGCTTAGTTTGGGGCTAGGATGATCTGTATGAAATTGTCCCGAGATATTATATATATTTATTATTATTATTATTATTTTATCGATATTTATTATTATTATAGGTACGCGAGGCTCACCCTAAGCTACATCTCTGCTTACCATCAGAGTAGTGGTCGTGAATGAGTCTACAACAATAAAGCAATCCTCAATGCTCTCTACAACTTTCAACCAATCACCATGTTCACATTCGGGTGGTTTTCTGTGATTTGATTGGTAGAATAAAAAAAAACCGGCCAAGTGCGAGTCGGACTCGCACACGAAGGGTTTTGTACCATTAGCTATAAAAACGAGCCCATATGGGAGCTCCCTTAAATATTTATTTTATTTTGTTTTTTAGTATTTGTTTTTATAGCGGCAACAGAAATACATCATCTGTGAAAATTTCAACTGTCTAACTGTAACGGTTCATGAGTTACAGCCTAGTGACAGTCGGACAGACAGACAGACAGCGAAGTCTTAGGAATAAGGTCCCGTTTTACCCTTTGGGTATGGAACCCTAAAACATTAGCCTTTCAATTCATTAGAATAAGAATAATGTTTATTTGACAACAAACACAGGTACATTAAAGGTGTTATAAATTAATCATGGCCCACTATGTTTTGCTCTTACGAGCGTACAAATATTTTATGAAGCTAAATACATTCTTGTTTTTCAACAGCACAATCTAACAATATAATGTCAATTTATAATTTAAATTCAAAGAAATCATGAATGCTATAGAAACATTTTTCATCAATTAGGTATGTGAATTGAAGACGCATCCTTCCCACCACTATAGGTACTATTTGTGTGTGGGACTACCGAGTATTGCGGTCAACTATCAACAGTCTAACCGCATGCCTAAGTGCTTAAGCTTGCCTACCGTTTACAGAGTGGTCATCTGGAGGTGGGCGTTGGTAGTGTAGATACATGTGTAATAAATGCTCTCACCGATTGATTAAAGTCAGATCGGTCTGTTGAAAGGTGAACTCCAAGATGGTTTAAATTTCGGGTTCTTGAAATTTTCCTGATCCATTTGTCACCCGGAGTCTGGTGGATCCAATAAAATATATTATCAAATGGATATCTTTAAAAGAACTTAACACTCATCAAAATATATTATCAATTAAATAAACCTATTTATATACTCCTATTTTAATTTTACTAAATGCTAAAATCTGTGACATATTATTTACTGTGTTGTGACAATTAATTATTATAAGCTATGTACTATGTTCGCATGCCTTAAAGAGGCTAAATAGATTATAAGGACTACCCTATAATAAGACCTAAATACATTGTAAACTCTATTTACTGTGAACTGTGAATAAATGAAATGAAATGAAAATAACTTTCATATGAAATATACTGATTGCACAAAATATTTACCCGGGCGTAATTGAAAATGTATTTAGCTACTAGAAAAGTAGGTTAAGTTAGATTACAACTGCGACCATAGAACATGCGATCCGAGCGAGCGCAGTGGTAGCGGACGGTGAGTGCAAAAACAATTTTATTTACAACAAAAATATACTTTTAAATAAATAGCACTGCGTTTTGAACTTAAATTGCTGCTAAAATGTAATATTTTGAGATAACTATTAATAACTAGCTATGCCCCGCGGTGTTACCCGCGTTAAATTTTATAAATTTTCTTTGCTATAAACCTCACGGAGCCCGAGACCTTTCCAACGAATGCAAAACCGTGGAAATCGGTTCGTGCGTTCTGGAGTTATAGCGTCAGGAAGGAAAACCCGACTTTTTTTATATACGAGTAGTAGATATGTTGTGCAATTAGCATTTTTGCTTAGGATACGGAACGTCAAATGGAAGATTTGTTTATTTGAAGTTGAATTTAGGGGTTTGACCGCGTTTCAGGACGGTTATGGTTAGTTTTAAACAACTATTGCTATAAGTTAATAGGCCCTTGTGAACAAGATGAGAATTAACAAGACTTGCAGATTCGACCCATTGTGACGTAAGCGAGACCGGTATTCGCTCACGCCCGCCCTTAGGTTCATCCATCACGTCCAAACGCTTCAGAATTCGGTTCATGCAACATGCCGTGTCTGTTGTTCCTGAGTCTGGGTGTAATTATCTATATAAGTATGTATTTACAAAAGAAAAATAGTATATCAGTTATCTGGTTTCCATAGTACAAGCTCTGCTTAGTTTGGGATTAGATGGCCGTGTCTAAATAATGTCCCAGGATATTATAGGTAGGGAGGTAGAACGTCTCATTCTCGACTCAAAATCAGACTGTGCAAGTGGTGGGGATAATATTAGTAATACATTTTTGAAAACCTATATAAACATCATTGTACCACCTCTTACAAAGATCATAAATGACTGTCTGCAAAATGGAGTGTTCCCTGACGTCCTTAAAAAGGCAGAAGTTTGTCCAATCTATAAGAGTGGTGACAGAAATCGTATCAACAATTATAGACCTATATCTATTTTACCAGCACTATCAAAAATAATAGAAAAAAATATAAATTCACGATTAGTTAATTATTTAGAAAAAAATAACTTGCTTTCAGTTAACCAATACGGTTTTCGTCAGGGAAAATCAACTAAGCAAGCTGTTAATAAACTTATTAAATTTGTTGTCTCTATCTTAGATAAAAAGAAAAAATGTCTTACTATCTTTCTAGATCTCGCTAAGGCATTTGATACGATTTCTGTTTCCCTCTTACTAGAAAAACTCGAAAGATTGGGAGTTAGAGGTACACAGCTGAAACTTTTTTCTACTTACCTGAGTGGCCGAGTAGGAAAATATAAAAGTTCTCACCTCATGTTCACTCACGGCGTACCACAAGGCAGCATACTTGGACCTACGTTATTTCTTATATATATAGAAGGTCTCACGAGTTTTGAAGTTACCCATGGGGAAATCATATCTTTTGCAGATGATACATGGGAAGAGGCTTTCAGTGCTGCACAGCGCGGCTTCGATACCGTGAGAAAGTGGCTTCAGAGAAATATTCTCACATTAAATGTTGACAAAACCAAGTATATCTGCTTTAGCATAAAAAAATTTACTGGGGATGGCATCGTCAGAAATATCACATCGCACGAGTGTCTCTCCGAAGAAAATTGCAAGTGTCTTCCACTGGAACGAGTCGAAACAATAAAATATTTAGGAGTTAACATAGACAGCAATCTAAATTTCAAAGAACACATTAGGCTGCTATGCGGTAGTATTAGAAAGCTGATATATATATTTAAAAACTTGAGGCACATTGCTGACTTTAAGTTGCTAAAGCAGATATACTATGCCCTCTGTCAATCACTTCTTACATATTGCCTATCATCTTGGGGACGTCAAAAACCACTTTAAAGTCTATCGAGGTGGCCCAGCGTGCAGTACTGAAAGTCGCTACGTTCAAGCCCATTAGATTCTCTACAACAACGTTATATGAAAAATGGGAGGTTTTGACCGTGAGACAATTATACATGTTAAGCGTTGTCCTCCTACAACACAGTAAGTTAAGCTACTTGCTACTTACGTATGCGAGAGAACTAAGCTGTCTAACACTACATTTTGTCAACGATTTGCCCAGTCCATTGTATAATAGGTTAAACAGAATCCTCAACATATACCCATTAACAAAAATACAATGTAAGAAGGAACTTACCGAATACCTGAAAAATCTTACCTATGAACAGACTGAACTCCTGCAAATAGCGTCCTAAAAAAACCTAAGCAATACGATCGTACATACATTTCTCATAACACACACACACACTCACACAAACGCGTACATGCTCACTCACATTACAACACAGAACATAACCCTACACAATATCACACACAACACCACACACAACTTCTTACACACCAGTCACATACATGCCCATCCCACACAAATAAGAGGACCTGCATGCAAACACTACACAAACGTTTTTATTTTAATTTATTTTTCTTTTTATTTCCTTTTGCATTGTAAGTAAATACATTACAAATTATTAATTTGATTATACTCAGAATATAACATATAAATATGAAATTATGTAAATGGCTAAAATAAATGTTCAATACTCGAGGGGTTGGGCGCTGATAGCCGAAATACAGGCTCTGCCTAGTTCGGCTACAGATGACTAGACCATTTAATCTGACCTAAATTAGCCTGATAAAATATTTTGTAACTTACGCTTAAGTTTTTTTGAACAATAAACATTATTATTATTTATTATTATATTATTAATAGGGTCTTTCGTCAGTCTGATGGCATAATGTAGATACATCGTATGCCTTTGGATACCAGTATCATTCTTCGTTTAATGACTAATAGCCAAGATTCGTAAATCAAACAAACACAACTCATTTTCTTTAATTTAACAACCTTCTACCAACTTTTCTTTCAAACCGAGCCGTTGCCGTGTTGATATGTTCTTTTAAAACTTAAACAAAAGAGCAACGATCATTAATAACCTTATAATGAAAATTAATCATGTCTGTGTGACGTGGCATTAAATCTGTTTGTTTGTTTGTGTGGTGCCGACAGAAAGAAGTTGTATTTCATTTCTCATGGAAGTTTTGTACTTTTTGGTGTAATTTCTACTTGAGTCAAAGGTGAGCGGTAAGTTCAAGTGGTGAAAACGGACTCTAGAATCACTCTTGGGGAATTCGTTTTTAATAAGAGGTAGATCACGAGGTTTGCCATCATAGTTTTAGGTCTGCTGGAGCAAGGAAAACATGATGGAAATGATGTAGCAAATCCGAGCTGTCTCTGGGTGCTGGAACCCAAATTAAGTTATCGAAAAGACTGCTCTGTTCCTCTAGTGGTAAGTGACCCTGACTGCTAAGTCAGAGGTCGTAGGTTCGATCCCCACTCAGCAAAAATCTTCGTGTGATGGCCACGATTATTTATTATTTATTTATTTATTTATTACAGATATCTTATTGCTAACAGATAATTCCAAGCACAATAAGTGATACAATCATAATAATTTATATACATAATCTATAGGTACTATACTATAATATAATAAGCTAATTAATTAACCATGTTAAAAAAAAATAAAGTGAAAAGTTTTCTAATATTATGTATCTACTGCATAATATTAGAAAAAGATAAAATTGTAATAAGAAGTTACTGTATACTGCTCTCAATAGTCAATGCCTCAATGTGACGTCCTGCAACGGTTAGGAATGCATTTTCCGTGCATGAGAATATATCTATTGTTGAGTCATTCTCGATATCATTGATATAGCGAACTGCGCGGGACAGAGGTGCATTTCGGGCTAGATTTGTTCGAGCGGCCGGCACCGCCAATAGGTTATGTTGACGTCGCGCCTGGACAAAGTATGTCCTGTGTCGCGGCACACGGAACTGTAATAGTGCCAATAGTAAAGAGTTATATGTGTAACCACGCATTAACCTGAAGAAATACGTGACTAATGCAATGTTACGTCGTACTGCTAACATACGATAGTCCACCATACCCACGATATAAAGTGTTGGATATAAATACGGATAATAATAATATAATCTTTTGAACAAATAGCGTACAAATGATTTCTGTATTTTTTCGACTTTTTGTATGTACTGAACTTGATGGGGATTCCATATCACTGAATTAGTCTCGAGTGTGGTACGAACGTACGCGTTATATAAGGTACACAAAGTTTTACGATTACAAAAGCTTCTAGACTGTCTCAGAACGAATCCTAGGCTTTTCCGCGATTTATCACAGAGTTTGCAAATATTATCATGGTAAGTTAATTGGCTATCAAACCATGTGCCCAAATCTTTTACGGTGTCCGCTCTTTTCACAATCGTATTATGTGTCTGGTGTAATTTATCTATTACATGCATGAATATTTAGAAATATAAAGTACAGAATTGACAGATTGGGGTAGCTTGCGCCAGCACATCAAGCTACCCCAATCTGTCAATATTCCCCAATTGAATGTAAACCTTATGTTTAAGTCATAAAGTTGAAAATCTATAAAAGAAATTTGACAGATCGGGGGAGACTGGATGTGCTAGCGTCTGTACATTTATCAGTTGTCCAATTGCAATAGCACAGGGTTTCCTAGTTTGGACTCAGATAGCTGTGTGTTAGTCGACCCAATACAACATGTAACTTAATTAACGCAACTGAAAATAATTAGTTCAGAATTGTTTACTGAATCGATTTATATCATTTTTAATATAGGTAATTTTTTATTCCAAAATAATAAAGTTACGGAAATTAATCTTTTTTTTAACCCTTTACCTACAGTCAAAACAAATTGAAATGGACCGTAAGTCAAAGTAATAAGACTTTTAAATCGCACTTTTATTTGTATTCATACAAATTCCATCATTCATAACAAAATAAAGAAAAATAAACTTTATTTCAAGAGACTAATATAGTCAATAACAATGCATATAGGTACATGTTAAATTAAAAATTCAGTGTATGTATTATGATTACAACATAATATTCTAATTGGGGTGTTTGAGTGTGTGCGTTAATAACGTTACATGTTGTATATTTAAGACTAGCTGTGCCCGCGACTTTGTCCGCGTGTTAATTAGTTTATTTAGATTTTTTTGTTTTTTAGTAAAATAAATGACTTTTTCTAATATAAAAGTAGCCTAAGTTACTCCTTATTACATCAGCTACCTGCCAATAAAAGTCCCGTCAAAATCGGTCCAGCCGTTTCAGAGATTAGCCGGAACAAACAGACAGACAGACAGACAAAAATTGTAAAAAATGTTATTTTGGTGTATGTACCGTATATATATTCATATTTATGTAGTAAAAACCGGTTATTTCAATATTACAAACAGACACTCCAATTTTATTTATTTGTATAGATAATTGTATGTGGTCTCTTATATCGTTAAGGGTTAAAGGAATTTTGGTGGAATAGATATCGATAGCAATTGAATTTAAAGCCAGAAAATTATACTACACTCATTAGTTAGCCTTTTCTAGATCTATTGAAGCCTACTTATCCCCCACAATGAACGCATTACTTGAACGCAACGACGCTTCTATACAATTTAATAAGTCGTATATAGTACAGCGGACTCACGAAAATGGATACAATTGGACCTTCATAGCATCTTTATTTGTTCCTACTATAAGGGTGATTTTTGTAGTGCATTTGTATCCATAGAAGTGACGTCGTCTTTACATACCATTACGCCTCGTGAGAACTTCGGCGCGATGAAAGGCGCTTATTACATCTCTCTATCCTTCCCAACAACTTGAATATATCCCCATCTCTTTCAAAATTCGTGACTGTACGATTTTACTTCAGAAACTGAGAGGCAATTTGTGTTTTGTTTTTTGACAGACGATTTTTTAATGAAGATATTTATCTGAGTTATGTTTATCATTTTTTTCTGGTCTGTAAAGGTCATTTTTGTAATGCCGATATTTGAAACATTAATTATAAAGCCTTTGTTAGAAATGGTCTTCACTACGCACTGTCTTTTCAGAATCTAATTAAAATTCATTTTATTTCACTTAAAATTAGGTACAACGATGTTTTTAATATAGCCTAGGAGGCCGAAAGGCGAGTCCTGGTCGCAGGGATCGGACGGGATCTGTCCCCGCCAGCGATCTTAGGCGCGATTCTGGCGGGTGACTCCACCAAATGGGACACCGTGGTCTCTTTCTGTAAGGCAGTCATCAGAACATCTGGCACACAGAGCAAAAAGGGTGGACAGGAGCAGCATTCCCGGGGCTCCCCCCACCAGGCGTCAAGAGAAGTCCACGGCAGGTAGGTTTAGTCGGTGCAAGTCCTACATACCCACCCGTAGACACTATTTGCGGGCTGCATGCGTAGGCATTCCCTCTACATTACAAAAAAAATAAGCTTTCATCTTTATTACTGATCAGCAGCATGCGAAATGATTGATTGTAAGATGTCAATCGTAGCTTTTGCCACAAATAATTGAATAATTTATTAAAGCACTGATGGAATTTTTCTAGGAGCCGCAGTCTGAGATGTTATTTGAACTTTGGCGGCGAAAAATCTCTAATATTAAGTGGCACAGCATTAAACAATTTTACATATGTACATAGCTTATGAGCTTTTCTAGAGTTTAATAAGCGCAATACACACGAATTATTCTTTCTGATTAGTCGTGAAATTACGATATTATATACTTTTTACGATGTGGTTCAGACACATCCTATTTTTTTTTCGATAGGGCGCATTAACTTAGTTTTACAAATTATCTGAGACAGAGATCGTCGAATAACTTTTATTTTCTGTTAGCAATGTTTAGAGAGAGTAAACGAGGTAACTAGTAAAAGAAGTGTGCAAGGATCGTGACAAATGGAACTCCATTGTTTCTGCCCCTTGGAAATAGATGTGAGTCTATGTATATATGTAGTGTTTAGAATAAGATAATAAGTTTGTCACGAAATTGTACCTACGCTATATTTTAATTGCATGAGCGCCGATGTTTAAGCAAAAATAAACACTATTTCTATCTTCTATTTTTTTTTCTCTAACATTATTAAGGTCGGTTCTAACAACGGGAAAATCGCGTAACATACTCAATTCTTTATTGCATTCTACAATGTATGTCTAGGTGGTAGGTACAAGTAGAAAGTTCATCATGGACCCTGTCAGGCCTGTGTAGGGTTACCATATGACAAGCGTTAGCCTCATTTGACAGGCATTTTACGGTTTAGACAGGCGTGCGGCCGGCATTGGTCTGAGACAGGCATTTTACAGTTTAGACAGGCGTGCGGCCGGCATAGACAGGCATTTTCGCAGGCTCTCGTCAACGCCCAGTGGATTAAAGAAAGAAATCGGCTGGCAATTGAATCAATAAAAGCAATATTTATTACACAGGAAAACTACAAAACTGTATCTTGTGAAGATTTTTAAGTTTAACTCTTAGAAAAGAAAGAACTATTAAAAAACAAAATGTCCTCTGACTAATATCAGTAATAAACATCCTTCTTCATTATTATCTGTTCGCTTTTAGTTAGCGTTTTGCTTCAGACAGGCATTTTGATGTGAAACATCTATAGACGCACGTAAAACAGATTTCTGGCGTGGCGACGCATGCGCAATAGACTTTTTATTTTATCATTATGACATATTTAGTTCCTATCACAATATGTCCTTTTCTGCATATTACTTTTACAAAATAATGTCGATGTTTCACATCTGCCAGGCGTCCCGTGACGGCTCACATTTTTTTTTCTGAAAATTTAGGCATTTTAGGTACCATAGACAGGCATCCCTCTGTATACATATGGTAACCCTAGTGTGTGTGGTAGCCTATGCCTAAAGTACATACATAAAGAATCATGCAGTCAAATATATAAACTGCTCCTTTTTGAAGCCGGTAGTAACAAGTTTTAATTAATCTATCGAAAGGTACAAATAACCGGTCAAGTGCGAGTCGGACACGTTACCATTACCAATCATAAAATTGCGATCCATTGCAATCGAGAGACGCAAGATTTCTTTTCTTTTTGAAGTTATACTTCTAAACTACCAAAAAATTTAACAGCATGAAGTTAGTTCTAGGTGGTATGACAGTGAAGTTTTACATCGTAAAAATAACAGCATGAAGTTTAGTTCTAGGTGGTATGAAAATTCATAACTATGTTCAAGTTGTATATTAAGAAGTATAACTTCTAACGCGTGTACATAAGTACACACAAGTTTTTTTTTTGTTATAGCTGCAATAAAACTAACTGTAAAAATGATAACCTATGACTGACAGACAACTTACAGACGGACTGACAGAGGCGGTTTGGTAATAAGGCTCCTTTGGCGTCCCACGGGTACGGAACCAAGAAACTGTTCCTAACATTAAAGTTAACGTCCAAAGATGAAACACCTTTTTATGAAAGAAAGAAAGAAGAAGAAAGAAAAATGTTTTTATTGAACACATATACACACACATGAATTCCACGTCTATAGAATTGCGGTTCATAAATTGAATTTTGGCTGAAATTTATATCAGTATTCAACAGACAAATATTTCTTGGAAATCGTATTTTCAGGTAAAACCTCAATTTTAAATTGCATTTGACGCTGCTCAAATACCGTATCAAAAGGAATGACAGGTTGCATGGCAGTAAAGAGTAACTTCGTCAATGAGCACATAGTACGAGATCCGACGTCACTATTTCTACGTTCATGGTTTCTGAGTTCAATTGCATATTATAGATATAATTGTCTGATAGACCGACTATTAAGCTAGCTGGCGAGTGCTTTTATTGATTAATTTACTTTCTAATTACCTACTTACTTGCTCTTTAATAATATTGCCTAAACATCCTATACCGGCTTTTAGATAGTGTTCACCGTCAAAAGAAGGTAGTTTAGAATTGTGATTAGATTTAGTTGCGTGTTGGACTCGCGCACGAAGGGTTCTGTATCATTATCTATAAAAAAGAGCAAAAAATTCACGTTTGTTGTATTAATTTTATTTTGGTTCTTAGTATTTTTTGGCATAGGTAGTGGCAATAGAATTACATCATCTGTAAATATTTCAACTGTCTAACTAACTATCACGGTTCATGAGATACAGCCTGGTGACAGACGGACAGACAGACAGAGAAACAGACAGGCAGACAGCGAAGTCTTAGTAATAGGGTCCCGTTCTACCCTTTGGGTACGGAACCCTGAAAAGGTTAAAATAGACATTTTGAATTTCCAGCAAAATGAAATTATTGATAAACAAGAATAAATTGTATTAATTTTTCTACCGGTTTGGGTAGTAAACACCATTTTTACGAGATACATTATAATACCAGTTGTATCAATTCTAAAAAACTTTATTTCAGGAAACATAATTCCATTTATATACTTTCTTTCTTTTTGAACACCTTCTTTAATCAATCGCCACTTATAACTGAAGATTATTTTCTTGCCCAATTCCGCGTTATCCCTTCGAATTCTAATTTCGAATGGAGAAGATTCGAATTTAGAATTCGAAGCCATAACGCGGACGCGGATATTTATCTCATTACAGTTCCTATCTTGAACGTTGACGAACTTTCGCGATTACACTTGTAGCGCAATCGCATAACAGTTTGTTGGTATTGTGGTTCCACTCTTTGATATGAGATGGCGTTAGTAGTTCGAACACTTCTCATTGTAATTTTATCTCCTAGAGGACGCTAGCCGTCATACAAAATAAATAAAATTTTAGTATCAGAAAATGTCGTTGGATCTTGTTCTAATAATAATGGACTGTTTCCCCTTGTTAACTACAAGCCGTGAAATGACAGCGTACTCTATGGCTTCATGTACCGTATCATAAATGAACTCAAACATTAACATGTCAACTATATGCATTAACAACTTAGAAATTGGTTTTAATACAAGAGTTCCACAAAAAAAGAAATAATGAAGTAGTTAATTGGAATTTTATGATGGAACATTATTACAAAAGGTGCGCTATCTATCCATGATAGTGAAATTGAACCAAATTATGAGAAATACGATAAATATTTCTTTGACTTCTCACACAAAATGTATCATCTGATCGTTATTTTTGTATGGGAAGTTTATGTTTTTTTTGTGTATTTTGATGATGTTGATGTCTTACATGTGGTTCACTTTCATATGCAAATTAAGCTCAATGGTATAATAGTTACCACCTCATTTTATACTCTATTATGATGTAATAAGAGCTAAAACCAATTAATTATACGTACACTGTAACCGATTAACGATTAAGTTACGTCCACTATACAAGTTAATAATATAATAATATCCTGGGACATTATTTACACACGGTCATCTGATCCCCAACTAAGCAGAGCTTGTACTATGGAAACCATATAACTGCTATACTCCATATACCTACTACTTTTATTTTGTAAATACATACTTAAATATATAGATAATTACACCCAGACTCAGGACAAACAGACATTTTCATGCACACAAATATCTGTCCTGGATGGGAATCGAACCCACGACCTCCGGCGTGAAAGGCAAGCATTTGCCAACCACGCCAACTAGCCCGTCAATTTACACCTTGTATGTATAGGGAGATATTGTTATATTTGTATACAAGAGAATAATTATGATCTGACTGTAAATGGACTATTTCTAATGATTGGATTCATTAAGTGGACAAAAGTTGAATTTCTCATAAAATCTCAACTATTCTTATAACTACTATGCTGCTCATTCTGATACAAATAAGAAGCGTGATGTCAAACTAGTTTTTAGTTTGGGTCCGTCTGCCGGCACGCGGCGCCGCGCTCACGTAATACGAAGTATTGTTTACGAATAACCTCTTAACAGTTTGTAGGGGGACCAATAATATTATTTTTATAAGGACTCATAGTTCCCCTTAACCCACCCCTCCCCCTACTCCTACTGGACGGAATGATTTAAATTTGGTAAGCATATCAATTAGGAAGGATCCAAACACCGGCAAGATGGATATAAATATAAATTAATTAATGTAATATATAAGAGTTACTTTAAGGGTTTGTTTTCATAATTTTAAAATCTTTAATGCTATTTAAGGAAATAGATGAAAAGTTAAAAGATACAAAAACACAGAAACATATTTTTTATTAGTAGTTTTCAGTTACAAAGTTTATTCATAGATATTCATTAATATTTGTAAGGAATGCTCTTCATGCGAGTTCCAGTCCTGTTTGTTCGGATTTTTATTATATTATAACATGAGCTTAGTTCTACTCAGTACTTCTATCTTACGCATTTTATTAAAAAAAACAAATATTAGTACAATTGCCAGAACTAATCATGGACGAACGATGGTAACGGCCACTTGCAGCTCATGGACTCATGGACCGTAAGACACTCTGAGGCTATCCTTTTTAGCAAAATAGGTTGGAGATAAGAGAGGTTGGTAATATTATTATATTTAATATTGTAGATTTATAAAGAAAAGAAAGAAAGAAATAATTTTATTTTCAAAACTTGTACGGTAAATACATAACCAAGTTTTCGCCAAATGGATGTATGGATGTTTGTTAACTTTCCACGCAAAACTACCGACTAGTTTTTCTTGAAAATTTGTAATAATATAGTTTCTATATTCGAATAAAATATAAGGTATAATATATATAGTTTAACATGAGTTCAAGCACGGGGCACAAAAATGATGGCGTAAAACTTATTTATTTTTGGCATGAAAAAAAAATGTCCACCATTGAGTAATCCCATGGTCACTTAGCGACACCCACCGTCAGCTGACCGACATCCGAACCAATCCGGACAGACAATACACGGAACGTTATTATTAGAGAACAATAAATTTTTATCTCGGTTCTATTCGGTTCTAAATGGCATGTGATCTATGAATATCGATTGTCGAATATCGATGGTTTATTCGATTGTGCAACTCGATATTGGGTGTGGGGTTATTTTTATAGGTCTGAAGAGTTTTGAAATTGTATTGGTATTTTATATTATTCACTTAATATTGTTTAATAGTCATCTATTTAGAATCCTATTGGAACTGAAAACTTGTCGCTGGAGTTGCTAGGCTTTCTAGTAGGATATTAAGAAAATCTAATTATCACGTTTTTGAAATGTACAGTTTCGTGGGCAATGAAACCCACCTATTTTCACCTGGAGAATTCCAAATGCGAAGCATATTATTAAAATTTATGGCGGAGAAGACCTTCTCCAGTAGGGTTTCCGCCCTCACTCTGCTTTTTCTTCCTTCATTTCTTCTATTACAATTTTATTGTTTTGTTTTTTAGGTGACAAGAATGCTTGCGATTGGTTCGCTCTAGGTTAACACGTATAAAAAAAAACTTGTGTGTACTTATGTACACGCGTTAGAAGTTATACTTCTTAATATACAACTTGAACATAGTTATCAATTTTCATACCACCTAGAACTAACTTCATGCTGTTATTTTTACGATGCGCGCGCACGATTCGCGCGCATCGTAAAAATTCACTCTCAACTCTCATACCACCTAGAACTAACTTCATGCTGTTAAATTTTTTGGTCTCGGTGTGCGCGCGCATCGTAAAAATTCACTCTTCATCATTTTTCTCCATCGCGCCAAAAGAAGTATAACTTCAATAAAGTAAGTATTAAATCTTATGAAAAATTAATATTAATGAAGGATGAATACTTTCTGGTATTATTAGGGTAAAAAATAATTGTGGATTCCACATTATTGTAACATTTTACCGGAATAATTATTTTTTCATTATCAGGACTGGTTTTAAAATCGTTAAGTTAAATTTGGATTGCCTAGGGAGTGGAAGAAGAACAATATATACTTACTTATTACAAAATCGCAGTAACGATGATGAAATTGAGTAAAAAATGACCTAAAAAGGCTTGTCTTAAACTAGAACCATTGTTATTGACTACATCATTCACGTAGATCTTACTATCCTACTAATAATTGCAAAGTTTGTGAGTATGGAAGTATGGATGTTTGTTACTCTTTCTCGCAAAAACTTTCGAACAGATTTTGATGAAACATTGTAATAATTGGTTTATATATTCGAATGACAAAAGGGCTATAATTAATAAAAATTTAACGCGTGTAAAATCGCAAGGCGCCGCTAGTAATAAATAAATTCATTTTCGGGAAGTTGTTGGTTAATAAAATATAACTAGGTACCTACCTACCAATACCACCCCAAATGACACATTACTTCCCCAACAAGAACCCTACCCATACCCAACCCTACCCTGCCATTTGGTACGTACACTACGTACTACACCTTTACCAAATGGCAACGAAGCCTTTGTAATAAAGAACTCTTTTCCGGGACAAGCACGGAAGGAATTCACACGGACCAATGCCCACAATCATCGGAGGCATCGCTTTGGCGCCAAAACAACCAGTCTATGTCCGCTCGGCTTTCTGAGCGCATGCGCGACCACCCGCCATCTTTCCGTTACCACAGCAACGTCGATTGTAAATAAAAAACTATCTACTATAAATTGTGAAAAACTTTATTAGTGTTTGTGAAATTATAAGATACTTATTATAAGTTTGAAAAAAAAATGGTGAGCATTTAATTTTTATGAATGTGTTTCCATTTGTATGTTTGTTTGCGAAGTAAGTAAAGAAATAATATGTATATTATGGCGTTGGTTTATTATGTTTCCGATTTGTAGTATCGTTTATGGCAAGCTATTTTTATCTGTCAAAAACTCGTGCGCAGTTTTTATTGTTCGTCTATTGGGGAATGTAGAGTGTGTAGAGTATGTAGACGCCCTTTTCGAGGGAATTGGTTTATTTAATAAGGTAAAGGTGAAGTCTCACTTACTTATATTGTTACTTTAAATGTTTTCAGATAAGAATATATGTACCTATAAGTACGTATGTAGTTAATTACCGATACATCTATGCATGCACGATTGTTGTACGTATGTATTTAGGTAGAAGACAAGTATGAGTACCTTATTCACAAAAATACGAAAGGTTTTATAATATTAAGTTTAATTGTTGTGGTACGAAAACGTATAAGGTAAGTGTAAAAAAAACAAATAATTATGTTTTTAAAATAATATTATATTTGAATAGAGTCGGTGAAAAGAAGGCGTAGAATGTAAAATTAGACATTTTTATATACATCAATTTAAATTTTATAAATTATCACAGCTCCTCCCCCGTAGTTGATAATATGTAGCCTATATTTTGACCTGACCTCTTAGTAATATTCATGCAATATTTTAAGTAAATCAATGCAGTATTTTTTGAGTTTAGCCCGGACATACATACAAGCAAACAAACAAAAATTCTAAAAACTATATATTTGGCTTCGATATCGACTGTAGATCACGCCCTATTATCCTTTGTAAAAAATATTCAATGTACAGTTTTTTTCCTACGATTTTATTATACAGTATGTAACTTAATTAACGCACATCCTGAAAATAGTTTGTTCAGAATCGTTTACTGAATCGGTTTATATCATTTTTAATATAGGTAATTTTTTATTCTAAAATAATTAAAACTACGGAAAATATTGTAATATTAACCCTGTACAGTCAAAACAAATTTAAATGGACCGTAAGTTAAAGTAATAATGTTTTAAAATCGCAGTTTTATTTGTATTCATACAAATTCCATCATTCAATACAAAATAAAGAAAAATAAACTTTATTCCAAGAAACTAATTTAGTAAATAACAATTCATATACATGTTAAATAAAAAATTCAGTGTATGTATTATGATTAGAACATAATATTCTAATTGGGATGTTTGAGGGTGTGCGTTAATTACGTTACATGTTGTATATTATCTGCTATACTCTATATATTATTGTGCCCTTACGTCTAGTGACTGACGTACCTGCTAGCCTAGTCTATATTCGGTGATTCGGGTGATTCGGATACTCCTCATCATAAAGTATCTAAATTTTGCGTTGAAACGTCAACTCCTCGGCCAGCCTGTATAACATAGAAGCCATATCTACCTACTTTGGTCTAAGTCCAGGACTTCAAAATTAAAACCAAATAAGTCGAGTTTCGTAATTTTATGTAATCTTGACCCACACGAGCTGGGTGCTGGTTACCAAAAGGATTATACAACATGTGATCAACAAAAAGTCCATGGCATTTTTTTTAAATGACACTTCCGCATTAGGGAATTTAATCCCTGTGTCGTGGGGTACTTTACAAACATATAATAGACGGAGACAAATTACATCCAGACTCAGAACAACTATTTATGGGTCACACAAATAGTTGTCCAGCGCGGGACACGAACCCGCGTCACGAAGCGGCGAAGCGACTGTCTAAGCCGCTGCACCACACGTGCTAATGATACGTAACGGCTAAATGATTAAGCTACTATCATTCCATAACCTCGCTATTCAATGACCATTCACTAATCACTGATCCCAACTGACTATAAGCGGTTGGAACTGATCAATTAATACTCTTGTCTAATGTAAACCGTCTGCGGTAAACTGAAACCGCAGTTAAGTAGTTTAGTAGTCTGTCAAAATGTGTTACTGTGACTTACGTTACTTTTTTTTTAATATGGAGTTTGCAGTTAGCTATCCGACTAATAATTGTAAAAGTTGTAAGTATAGAACTTTTATTATTCTTTCTCACAAAAACATCCGAACGAATTTTGATGAAACATTTAATAATATTGCTGACATATTCGAATGACACAAAGGCTATAATTTATAAAATTTAAAGCGGGTATAACCGTAAGGCACCACTAGTAATAAATAAGTTCAGTTTCGGGATCAATTAATACTCTTGTCTAATTTAAACCGTCTGCTGTAAACTCAAACCGCAGTTAAGTTAAGTAGTTTAATAGTCTGCCAAAATGTTGCACTGTGACTTATGTTTCTTTTTATTTACATGAAGTTTACAGTTACCTTTTTTTTGTTGTTTAATCGGGACACCTCTTACAGCCATCTCTTACCCACCACTGAAACTCCTGTAAGTCAGGATCAACAGTGGCACACAATGAAATGACACTGAGCGGTGAGGCTCAGGCATGTCCAGGGGAATCGCTTTAACTGTCTTGGATCCCGCAACGAATTTAATCAGAAATAAAAAAGGAGTAGTTAGAAAATTAATAGATCCACTTCCCTCCAGAGCAAAGCGGGAGACAGAATGATGTAAAGAAGCTTAGCCTCATAAAACGAGAGAATTGCAACTAGAGAAGCCAGCTGCTACAGTTAGCTTAGATAAGATAAGATATATACACTTTATTGTACATCATTTACAGAACACAATTTATGATATAGTTAATTATATTTAAAAAAGGTACAATTGGCGGTCTTATCGCTTACAGCGATCTCTTCCAGACAACCTTTAGTTGGACCATATTGTAAGGAATTTGGAGTAGGGATATAGTGTATGATGTAAGAATTTAGGTGATAATAACTTAACACTAATAGTAATACCTACTTAGTTGTAGTATTCCCACTAATTTAATACTTATAATACTAAAACTTATCTATATCTAAATACAAATAATAATAAATAAATAATATTCTAACACATAGCACGCTTAGGTACCTATTCACCACGTCACCGGACGAAAGAGGTGGCTGACGCCATCTAGCAAGTAGTCTACAAAATAAGTTAGCCATGTCAGTGAGCACTCTCAAGGAGTTCCTCGGCACAGGGCGGTTATACCAGCGGAGGTGTCTATGCCACCAACTCCCACACTTCAGACTCGTACTGAGAAATATTCTTTTTCATAAAAATCTCAAAATCACTTTTGGCCCGACCCGGGATTTGAACCCAGAACTCCTTTTCTGCGATTGAACAAACTACCGCTAGATCAACGCTTGAAAGTAATATAGTATAAAGTTAACAATCAGTGGTAGACTCATACCCTTCTTTGTGGCGATTCAGTTAGCCTAGGAATCAGAGAATAACTGCTTCACCAGACAATTGAGTACTCTTTGTGAGTAGAGTTCTAACCTCGGCCCAGGGCATGAGAAGGTCGGTATTTAGGGACGTTTATTACAACTGTAATTTTTTTTTTTGGCAACCACGCGGTGGCAAACTGCAAAGGGGACGACAGCGAAGAGGTGGACAGATGACATTAGAAAAATTGGAGGCGTTACCTGGTTTAGAAAAGCTAGAGACAGGAATGATTGGAAACAGCTGGAAGAGGCCTATGTGTCCCATGACACGCTGATCACTAAACCGGAAAACCCGGTGTGTAAGGTTTAAGATTTTTTAAACCGTTCGATTCAATATTTGTTTAGTTTACAGCAATAAAGGCTTAATAATAATTACAACTGTCAATAACATGTGCCACTCTGGTTTAAACAGATTAATTAAGACATATGTACCTATGTGTAACGTAAATCGTCTGCGGTAAACTCAAACTAAGTAGTTGCCTGCCAAAATATTCCACCGTGACTTACCGTTATTTGCAGCTAGTATTACTTTTACAATCCGTCTAGCTAATTAGACTTAACTGCACATTTTTTCAACGTTTGAATATAAAACTGGTGTTCTAAAGTCCGTTAGGAAAACAATTATCTGATTACCTCCCCCATGAACGAGGATTAATCTAATCCTGGACAAATTAGAAAACTAAACTACTACTATAAACTTTATAACTTCTGCATAAGGTTGCATAAGGTTCATATTAGGGCTCCGCATAACGATGTACTTCTCCAAATATCGCATCAAGCTCGAGTGGCTTCCCATACGCCTTCTCTGACATACTCTCACCTCTTTGAAGTAATCACATACATCATAATAATTATTATAACTTATTCTTAAGGTCTCGTGGTGACAAGGAATAAAATAAAATTAGCGCCTAATGATAATTAATAATCTTTTGGAATTTACTTTTCAGTGGTAGAGACGATAGATATAATAATTATATTCTGGGGCATTATTAACACACGGCCATCTGATTCTAAACTAAGCAAAGCACTACTGTACTATGGAAACCAGATAACTGACAAATTACATAAATACTTACTACTTTTCTTCTTTGTAAATACATACTGATACAGTTAATTACAACCAGACTTAGGACAAACAGACATGTTCATGCACACAAATATCTGTCCTGTGTAGGAATCGAACCCACGACGTGGGGCGTAAAAGGCTAGCATTTACCAACCACGCTAACCGGCCCGGCCAGTAATTATTATGACTTATCCGAAAGATATCATGGTGACGAGGAATAACATAAAATTTGAGACCAAATAATTGGCAATCTTTTGTGTTTTACTTTTCAGCGGCACAATATAATGGTATTGGGTACAGATGATAAATAAATATCCCGGACATATCGCGCCATCTAGTCCAATCTAAGCAAAGCTTTTACTATGGACAGAATCACAACGGATAGAAATACTTATTATTTGTATTTGTATACGCACAATACAGAAAAACCCAGACCAAGAAAGATAGCCATGTAACAACGGCAACAAAAATATTTGTTTGTGCGAGCACGGAACCCGGAACCTTTAGATCAGTAGGCAGGTTCACTACAAACTGATACAACTGAACTGAACTGAAGGAAGATATGATATTCCCAAAAATAAGTTTCTAATTAGAAACATGAAGACTGGAACATCGGCCAACGAATTAGTCACCGAGATATCTTTTTGGGAAGTGTGTACAAATAATTCCGTCACCGTAGCCTAGTTGGTAGTGCTCCTGCCAACGAAGCTGGTGGTCCTGGGTTCGAATCCCGGTAAGGACAAATATTTGTGTGATGAGCAGGAATATTTGTTACTGAGTCATGGATGTTTTCTATGTATTTAAGTATTTATCTATCTATTATTATTATTAATATATATATATATATATATATATCATCATCATCATCATCATCTTGACCCACCAATATGCCAGTGGGTCTGCTTTCCGCACTTAGTCCCGATGTGGACCATTGTACGTAAGCCACGGTGGCCTTTACTCCATCCAGCCCACCTCCTTCCAGAAGCATATTAGATCTCCCAAACTTCTCAGGGCCTCCGGAAGAGTTCTTGGTGAGCCCAAGGTTTCTCTCCGGATTTTCACGATGCCTGTGCACTCGAGGAGCACATGCGCGACCGTTTCGTCAGCGTCCATGCACGCTCTACACAGAGGGCTGTCAGTTATGCCAATAGTGTGAAAGTGTTTGTTGAGTGAGCAGTGTCCGGTGATGGTCCCCACCACAACTCGTAGGTTTTTCCTGTTGAGCCGTAGTAGACGCCGCTTCAGCTTACCATCCAGGCATGGCATTGCTTCTTTGGATTGTCTACAGCCCGATGCTGAGGACCACCAGATCTCGGACTGTGTGTGTGTGTGTTTTTGTAGCCATCTACGTATTTGAGTGAAGGGTATGGGCACAGTTGGTTCCGGTCCAATGGCCGCTGTGTTTGAGCCTCTCCTGGCTAGCTCGTCAGCTGCATCATTGCCCAGCGACCCGCTGTGTCCTTTGATCCATTGTAGAGTTATTGTGTTGTTGTAGTGTCCCACAACATGTTCCAGTGCGTTATGGCATTCCAGTATTAATCCCGAGGCAAAGTGGTATCTTTCCAAGGATTGGAGTACTGATGCGCTATCAGATAGTATGCGTATGCAGGTGTTTGTGATTTTTCTAGCCTTAATTGCATGTGCTGCAAGGATGATGCCAACACACTCAGCCTGGTATACAGTGTTGAACGTACTTAGGGGCCTTGATATTTTGATGTTCAGGTCATTTGAGAAAACTCCCACTCCTGTTCCGGAGTCGGTTTTTGACCCATCAGTGTAGATTCTTATCTCCGTTGGGTTCGGATGGTCACATTCTTCTTCAGTGAGTTGTATATTGTAGTGCTTCTGGAAATGGTGTGTTTTTAAGATTTTATCACTAGGTGATGCCATCATGGGTTGCCGTTTGATCGCGTCTTCGTGAATACGAGTATGCTTTATTCTAGGGTCATTGTTTAGGGTGTCGTTCATGCTGAGTCTAAAGATTGCTATGGTTGCATCCTCCTGCACAGTAAGATGTAGGGGTGGCAGTCCCAGCATTGCTTGTAGGGCGGCGGTGGGTGTTGTTCTCATGCTGCCAGTGATTGCTACACATGCCAGTCGCTGCAGCTTTTCTAGTTCTTTTTGATTTGAGCTCAAGTTGGTCCTGGGCCACCAGACCAGCGAGCCGTATGTGACGAGTGGTCTGATAACAGAGGTGTATAGCCAGTAGGTGACCCTAGGGCTAATGCCCCAGTTTTTTCCCAGCAGTTGCTTACACTGCCACATTGATATGCTGGCTTTGGTGGTCAAGTATTCAGTGTGTTTTGCCCAATTCAGTTGTTTGTCCAAATATATGCCCAGATATTTGGTTTCAGTTGAAAGGGTCAGGGTTGTGCCGAAAAATTTTGGTAACTGAAGTTTGCTAATATACATATATATATATATATTTTCATTAAAATAAAATTTGAATTCTATAAAACATAAAATACTTTTACCAATTGCATGTTTTTCATTTAAAATATCATTACTATTATGAAATAAATTTTAAAAATGTTTTTACTATCCGTGTACCTATATATCTATATGCAACTAGAAATAATTATGTATACTTAACTTTATTATACTACAAACATGTTCTGACTATTTACAAGGGCTTTTTTTAAATCTACGAACGAAGTTCCATAACGCGCGTTGTGAAAGGGGGCTAGACGGAAAAAAATTCTCACGAAAAGTTGTCACGACACTTTTTGCAGCTGTGCGGCGTGCGCATGTTTCTCTGTCTGTCTCTCTCTCTCTCTCTCTCTCTCTTATAGAAAGCAAGCCAGATATTTTCATTTCTATTTCGCATTGAACAGTGTGATTGTGCGCGACGATTATTTTTGTTGAGTGTATACAGGTTTTTTGTACATAATAAATAATAAGAAATAACTTCGTTCCATCCGGGTGTCCCTTGACACCTCTCAAGTTTTTTATTTTACTTTAAGGCCCTTAATTCAATTCTCCAGCAGCAGCAAGCCTGCCTCTACAGCGAGATGGGTGCGCCCCGAATTTAGGGCATCAAATGATAAACATACAATTGCACAAAGTATCCAGCACAATATTAAGCACCGCAATCAAACACCAAAACCACGCTTGAATCGGTTCAGTCGTTTCAGAGAAAGCTGGCTACAAACAGAATGGAGAGGCTTACAAATAAAAACCACATCCGTATCGTCTTAAATTTTCTTGGACTTTAGGGTTCCGTAACTTAAAATGCGAAAACAGTACCCTTAAAATTAATTCTTTAGTCATTGAGTATAGCATAGTCACTGATATTTTTTATATAGAAAGTATTTATATTTTATCTGTATTTTGCATTTGGATGTGCACCACGTTGATCAGTTTCATAGGCAATTTCTCCTACACTACCCACTATTACACTATTTATTACACCTTGCATATTCAATGGCATCCCATACACCGTCACATTGTTTATTTATAGACCAGGGTAGAAGCGTTTAAAATTATTAAAAAGTGAAAAAAAATAATAGTAGGATGAAACCCATTAGAAAAAGGAAGGGAATATTATAAAAATGAAAGGAAAAATTATTTACGGGCGATCTGAGGTCGGGAAGGGGATGGGGGTGAGTTTTTAAGGGTAAAAAACGGTTTTCTCGATTTTCGGCAAAACTAAAAGTCCTATGAGAAGATTTACTATAGGTACATATTTATTTTTTTTCACAATCGGAAAGTAGAGATTTCAACGAACAGAAAACATACCAACTTTTTGAAAAAAGCTGATATTTTGACGGGTGACTTTTCGATTGAAAATTAGGGTGATTTTTCGATATTAATTCAAAATAAGGTGAAAAAATTAATATTTTTGATCAAATAAATTACAGCGTGTTTGAGACATAATAAGGTAAGGTTAAGGTTTCACCAAATTACCTTAAAAAAGAAAAATTTATGTAAAAGATATAATATAAATAAAAAACCAAAAACTTGGTTTTTTGAAGTTTTCACATAAATTTTAGGTTATGTGAAAAAAGTGTAAATACAAAAGTTTTAGATCTTTTTATTACCTACAACTTTGCTATTTGACTTTTTTCGATAGGACTTTTAGTTTTGCCGAAAATCGAGAAAAACCGTTTTTTACCCTTAAAAACTCACCCCCATACCCTTCCCGAACTCAGATCGCCCGTAAATTATTTTTCCTTTCATTTTTATAATATTCCGCTCCTTTTCTAATGGGTTTCATCCTACTATTATTTTTTTTGGTTGTAAAAATTATCGACCCTGGTCTATTAGTACTATACATAAATATACATCGTATATACTTATAAATTAAATAAGGGGCACCTAAATTGTAGTGTTTCACAAATTAATGATGTCTTCCCGGCCGAATTTCGGCCCCGGCGGCCATTCTCAATGGAGATTAGCCAATTGCGCAGGACATATTATAGTGCACAGGTGTGTGCACAAACACAGGGGCACTTTCTTTTCCATCACTTTCATGATCCGATGGGACGACTAGTGACACGACCGGAAAGAGGTCAGGCACAGGACCGACGGCTTTACGTGCTCTCCGAGGCACGTGGGTGTAATGCCGCCAACTTCCAGACTTCGGGCTGATACTGAGAAATTTCATTTTACGGAAAAATCCCAAAATCACTTTTTGGCCCGACCCGGGATTTGAAACCAGGACCTCATTTTCTGCGGGTGGACACGCTACCGGTTTAGAAATTGAACTCTGTTGAGAGACGCTTATATTTATTTTTGAGTAAGTGTTTACCATCAGCGTGGCTACCACAAATTCAGGTAAGTAGTTTACTTCCTCGATGATGACTAAAAGCCATTAAAATCGAGTTACTATAAATACCCTAGAATCTGATTGTAACGCTATCTACCGGATCTGATTGTAAATTTAAATAATCAAGGGTCCCACTCAAACGTATAAAAATTAACCATCAGACAGGCCGTTTAATTATCTGTATCAAAATGGGTTTAGAGATGTCAAAAAAATATGATTTATATTGAATGAGGTCATTTGAAAGAGCAAGGACATATTAGAAGTAAAGAAGTACAATATTTGATTAATTGGAATTACTTCATGCTGTTACTATTTGCACAGATGTTAATTTTCATCGTAATGCGGTGTCGTAATAATGCGTCAATAGTGGAAAGTCTGTATTGTATGACTGAACTAATTTCAAAATCATTACGTCACTTTCTGTTACAAGTCGTATGAAAGGGACATTTGATGTCAGATCGCACGCGGGGTTATCACTCCTTTTTTTCGAGGTAGGCCTTTCATAATTCAATCATCGCATCGGTTCCTCGTCAGTGTCGTTAAGCATTATTCAATAAACAAAATGTCATAATATAGTGTACTAGTGTATACAGTTGTATACACTAGTACCTACATAATATATATGTATATATAGTATAGGTATAGTTAGTATAGGTATGTATATATACCTATCCACAGTACTAGTAGTACTGTGGATAGGTTGAATGTGCGCTAAACACTTATTTTCTAACAAAACATCAACTTTAATTAAAAATGTGCCTAATAGAAAAGTTATACAATAGCTTTCGGTACAGACATCAAGCTACCCCAATCCATCAAATTTACCCAATTGAAAGTGAATCTTATGCTTATGTAATAAAGTTGAAAATCTATAAAAGAAATTTGAAAGATTGGGGTAGCTGGATGCGCTGGCGTCTGTATTATACTTGAGTCTTATTGATTTTAGATTAAAAATTTCAAAAGAATTTGGCTGTTAGTTAGTGTTAGTTGTTGTTAGTTAGTGTTGGTTAGTGTTAGTTGGTTTAAATAGTAAATTGTTGCCCTAGCTTTTAATATTTTTTTATACTGTAAGTTTCATCGAAAAATAAGCTATATGGGATCGTAGTAGAGGTACTCATATATAAATCGGCTCTTATTGTTTGAGGCTAGGCTGAGTTTATTTGCTTCTGCGTAGCCTAGCTTAAGTCTTGATGAAAAGCTTTTTCTTTATATTTTTGCACAATTTTTCTATTTTTTACATTTTTAATTAAACGTTTAATTAACTGTCGATTTTGGTAGAAAAATAAAAATGCATTTTGCTCACATTCAACTTATCTACAGTCATACTAACACCAAAAATAATTAAGCAGTTATATTATAGCAGACATAGACTCATCGCCGGCTCTTTGCCTCACATCATCATCATATCAGCCGAAAGACGTCCACTGCTGGACAAAGGCCTCCCCCAAAGATCTCCACAATTGCCGGTCTTGCGCTATTCGCATCCAGCGATTTCCAGCGTCCCCGCACAAGATCATCGGTCCATCTTGTAGGGGGCCTGTCCACGCTGCGCCTTCCGGTTTGTGGTCGCCACTAAATAAATATACTCTCAATAAATTATTTATATAATAATAATATCTCAGGACAATGTCACACAGATCATCCTAGCCCCAAACTAAGCAAAGCTTGTACTATGGGTACCAGGCGACGATATACATACTTATATAGATAGATAAATACTTATATACATAGAAAACATCCATGACTCAGAAACAAATATTCGTGCTCATCACACAAATATTTGCACTTACCGGGATTCGAACCCAGGACCACCAGCTTCGTAGGCAGGAGCACTACCAACTAGGCTACGGTGACCGCATTTAAACATGCACCGATTTAAACATGCACATCGGTATAAAATCCTTATGAAGCGCTCTTTTTTTAAAGATAAAGTATAACTGCAATTGCTGTGTGGTGACGGCATAGAATATCATCACCCCATCACATCCCATGGGGGGCGTAGAAATCGACCGAGGGAATGCCTACCAGAGAACGGGCAGCAGCGTTATTCTGTGAACTATGACTATCAAACTGCGATCGCCAACCCGTCTGCCAAGCGAGGCGATTATGGCATATCCCCCATTCTTTGGGGAGGCTTCTGTCCAGCTGCGGACGTACTTAGGCTGACATGATGATGATGATGTTGATAACGGCATTGTTATATAACATGATTTGTTATATATGTACAACATATAACCTCTCTTTGAAATCAATTAACTGCGGAGGTATTTACGATCCCGTATGACCTGGCAACCTTCAAGAAGCGAGACTATTCCTTTCTTAAAAGCCGGAAATTACTTGCAGCTCCTTCGTTGTTGCGAGTGACCATGGGCGGCTGAGATCACTTACTATCAGGTTACACATATACTCGTTTGCCATCAATTTTTTTAAAGACTACGCCCGCACTAGGGAATCCAGTCCCTGTGTCGTGGGGTACTTTAAAATTTTACTTTTCAAAAATACAATAAATTGTCCTCTTCCATGTTGTTATTTATATTAATTGATTGAAATAAAATTGCCGTACGACTATTTTACCCACAGATCGTGCATGAGTTTAGAAGGCATATTATTATGGTGAAAAAATACTTTCATTCAATATAAGAATGAATCTTTTCTATGAATATTTTATACTTATATTTATAAATTTTATTAGAAATATTAAATCTCACCCCAACGTTTATTTTTGATAACTAAATTTCAAGCATTCTAAAATTATCCCTTAAAAATATCCCTATCCATTATAAAATACTGTCAAAATCGTTTCCCCAACAACGACGAAATCGCCTACATACAAAAAGCATACAGTCGAAAATAAATTTAATTTTTCTAGAATGTTCTGTAAACAGTAATACGAAAATAAAATGTTGCGTATAAAAATTTGTCACAATTATTTCACACAAAAAAAGCAATTTATTGTGAGCGGTGAAATAAAACCTAGGCAATTAAATATTATTCATTAAAAAACATACGGGAATTAATTGATAAATTAACAAAAAGAATACTTTGTATTCGCGCATCCCTGGTGGGGATCGAACCCACGACCTTTGGATTAGAAGTCCAACGCGCTATCCTCTGCGCCACAGGGACTGTGATAGAGACGGCGAAATAGTGTAGTGCGTGCTACGTCACTCACACATACGCATGTTGCGATGTTTCTGTAACGCGTGGCGCGTGGGTGTGTGACTGACGGTGTAAGCTGCCTGTAAGCGATTTTATTTGGGTCCATTGTTTAATCTTAATGTTTATGAACAAATATAATGCAAAATAGGTACTTATCATAATAATTTAAATAATAAAATATTCTCAAATAATAGTCCGCATATAAAAGTATAGGGTATAATAAACTGGTTTTTATACGTAAATTTATAATATAATATTCAATCAATCAATCAATCAATCAATCATTTATTGCTGAACATAGTAATTACAATATATAGTACATTTCAAGATGTCAGGTAAATGTAGGTGTGGCCAATATGTTCTGCCTGATAGGGCATGCAAAATATTTTACAACAAATTCACAAATTTTAAATTAAAAAATTAGTTATATCAATTTCATTTCATGTCAATACAAATTTACACTTAAAAATATCACATAAATAAATCAAAACGAAATTGTATCACAAATCGGACCTATGAAGTATTCGCCTAAATATCTAGCTTATCGGTAAAATACTCTCTTAGAGAATAGTACGCCTTACTTATTAAAAGTTCGAGAAGTTTATTTTTGAATTTAGGGACATTATCTTCTCGTAGAATATTTTTTGGTAGTTTATTAAAAATTTTGGGAGCCATGCCTAACAAATTTTTGTTGTATACTGCCTTTTTATGTGGCCTGCATCTAATTTTGGTTTTATTTCGCATGCTATTTAAAGTGTCAAATAGGGAAAAATTATTTTTTACAAACATTACAACCTCATAAATATAAAGGCTGGTTATTGTCAATATACTAAGATGAGTAAACCATGGTTTGCAGCTATCGGTACTTTGTATTCCACATATGGCTCGAAGACACTTTTTTTGGGCTTTGAAGACTATCTCAATATTTGTTGCATTTCCCCATTATATTAACCCGTAACGTAGAGTCGATGTAACATAAGCGTGGTAGGCAGTTAATAAAGTTGTCCTATTTACCTCCGTATAAAGTTTGTACAGAGCATATGAGTACTGACTAAGGCGGCTACATACACTGTCTGTGTGTGTTCTCCATGAAATATCTCTGTCCAGTTCAAGTCCTAAAAACTTGGTACTTGTGGTTTGAGAAATTATAGTATCCCCATATCGTACGTCTGGTTTAGTATGGTTAGTTTTCTGTTCAAATGTCATAATTTTGGTTTTTTCGAGATTTATCTTTAAGTTGTTTACTTTTAACCAGTCAATCAATAAGTTAAGACAAACATTTATTTCGCTTTCAAGGGTCTGAACATCCTTTGCACTAAAGACTACCGTACTATCATCAGCAAACAGTACCATTGGATGATAAGTTACATTAGGCATATCGTTAATGTAGATAAGGAAAAGCAAAGGTCCCAAAATGCTGCCTTGAGGTACACCATAATAAATTAATCTCTGACTTGAGACGTAACTTTGTTCAGTTCTTGTAGACATACAAATTTGATTTAATTGCGTAATTTGTTTTCTATTCGTTAGATACGACCTTAGCAGGTTGAATGCATTTCCTCTAATTCCATACCTTTCCAATTTGTTCAAATTGTTATTTCAAATTGTAATTCAAATTGTAATACATTTGAGAACAAGTGTTATCACTTATCACAGGTTAGCCACATACAGTTGACAAACTCAGCTTGGTACAAAGGTCAATTATGATGTAGTCACTAAGGTTGGAGTATTGCGTCATTTGCGTAACCTGAACTCTTTTACGTTCGGGGTACGGAGATTCTTTACGCATATTGTATTAAGTCCACATCTTTTTTGCTTCAAAGTTATGTTAATAAAGCTATATTGGCTTTATTAACATAAATTTGAAGTTAAGCTGTGCCTTGTTTGTTCTTCTTACCCTCGTTAGCGTCAGCATTTTTCAATACATAAAATGCTTCAACAAATACGTATTTGTTGAAGCAATATTTTTTGCAAAATCCCAATTTTCAAAAAAGATTCTGCGCATTCTTAAACCATTTATAACAGAATAACAGAAATGTACAACCTTTATACCTTTACCTTCCGATAAGGGCTTGTTTCCCAGAGGGGTAGGCAGATAACAGATTTCATTATATTCTTATACATGCTCGCCGGTTTAGGGTAAGTACTTCTGACCTGGCCTTTCTTGAGAACAGCTCCGATTAGGTTAAGTCAGAAAATGTTCTACGAGGTTCCCCTTCCGGTTCTACCATTCACACAGGCCAGGTATACTTCAAAAAAAAATTCTGGAAGGTATGCTGAGATGGTTTGGGCATATAGAAAGGATGAACGAAAGAAAATTAACAAAAGAAGCAGAAATAATAATATAATAAAATTTTGCAAATATATCGGAAATTATGTGTTATTGTATTGTAAGATCATAATTTAGTAATGCTATGGGGAAATAGTGAAAATGAAATATTTATAATACAAAAGAAATGCATTAGAATTACTGCCCAAATTGACAATACCCAGAGTAGAAAACCGTACGTCATAATTCCCATTCTTTCGTTTTTCCTTTCTTTTAATTGCCTTATATAATCTTTATGGTATGGTAGGTATAGACAATAAATACAGTTAAGTTAGTTACAGTTTTTTTCGGTTTTTAATAGAAAGCTAAAATGTTTTCTAGTAAATAATTGCTTCTATACAGTCAAAGATTATAAAGACAGGAATCATACTACCCTCGAATGAGTAGCCTAGTTGGTAGTGCTCCTGCCTACGAAGCTGGTGGTCCTGGGTTCGAATCCTGGTAAGTGCAAATATTTGTGTGATGAGCACGAATATTTGTTTCTGAGTCATGGATGTTTTCTATGTATTTAAGTATTTATCTATCTATATAAGTATGTATATCGTCGCCTGGTACCCATAGTACAAGCTTTGCTTAGTTTGGGGCTAGGAGGATCTGTGTGACATTGTCCCTTGATATATTATATATATTATATTATATAATTACCCACGTTAAATATAATTAAGTTCCAACGACCCCCTCACAAGATCATCTCGTAGGGGGCCTGCCCAAGCTGCGTCTTCCTGTTCGTGGTCGCCACTCGAGAACCGTTTCATTGTCCAGGAGTGGGCGTCTTTCGGCTGATATGATGATGATGATAATTAAGTTATATGCACTGTGCGTCGTAGGGCACGTTAAGCCTTTGGTCCCGGTTGTTGTCATTAAACAACAGTCATTCCCATTGGATGGCTTGACCGACCCTGAGTCCAGAGTAACTATTGGCCATACGATTAAGGAAGAAGAATACTAACTATCATCCTGCAACTATAGACGTCAGAAGATGAATAGTTCTGTCGTGATCAGCGTCAATATATAAAATTTTATAGTACTACATATGAATAGAAGTGCCATACAAAATATATATTTCAAATCGAATTTGGCCCGATCAATGGCGATCTTTTATTGGATGGTCTACGATCGGAAATAATATGGCTTGTTATAAAATTAATAAGTAATATAATAATATCTAGGGACAATGTCACACAGATCATCCTAGCCCCAAACTAAGCAAAGCTTGTACTATGGGTACCAGGCGACGATATACATACTTATATAGATAGATAAATACTTAAATGCATAGAAAACATCCATGACTCAGAAACAAATATTCGTGCTCATCACACAATTATTTGCGCTTACTGGGATTCGAACCCAGGACCACCAGCTTCGTAGGCAGGAGCACTACCAACAAGGCTACGGTGACCGTCTGACCGTCTGGTTCTTTCTGGATTGCAAACCTGTATAATATCAATTTCGTCACAATCCCTGTGGCGCAGAGGATAGCGCGTTGGACTTCTAATCCAAAGGTCGTGGGTTCGATCCCCACCAGGGATGCAAAATTTTAAGCAGGTTTAAAAGTCTTGAGTTTTCTTCAAGCTGATAAGAAAAAGCATTTTTTTACTTCGTTATTGCGAAAAGTCCTAGTGTGGAGTCTAGTGGACTGCCAAAGTTCAATTACCTGTATTGTTGCTGTTAAGTACTCGTAAATATGTTAAACTGAAATGTACTAAATTATTTGGATTCAATAAATAACTTATTATTATAATTAAAAAAAAAAAAAAATAGAAGGATTACGAAAGAGAGGAGGGTTACGATTTTGTTTTTGAGGCTAGTATGATATTCAAACAACTTTGATGACTGACGCCTTGTCTATATTATATTAAAATACAGACAACTCACCATACAGATCTATTCATATTTTGTATATGTATAGGATCTATACATATACAAAAGCCGGGCAGCGCAGGACCGGCTATTGTGGAGATCCTTGGGGGAGGCCTTTGTCCAGCAGTGGACGTCTTTCGGCTGATATCATGATGATGACGATGATAGGATCTATTTAAGAAAATAATGAGAAATGAAATAAGGGGTTGACAACAGCTAAATTTACTATTTTGGGGATTTAAAATGTCATATGATTAAAAAGAAATGTATATTACGATTTGACTGCTGGTGTTTGCGCAGCGGTTTAGAAAGTGACCCCGCCACTTCGTATCCCGGCTTCGATTCCCGCACAGGACCACTATTTCTATGACCCATGATAAGTTTTTCTTAATCTGGATGTGCTTTGTGTTAGTATTATATGTTTGTAAAGTACCCCGCGACACAAATAATCGTACTCATCACACAAAAAATTGTTTTCGGTGGGCATCGAACCCTCGAACTCTGGCTTATCAGTCAAGAACACTAACTACTATGCCAACTGGCCAGTCAAGCTATGGTAATGTAATGCTTTAGTTTTATTTAGCTGTGCCCGCGACTTCGTCCGCGTGTTAATTAGTTTTTTAGTAAAATAAAAGACTTTTTCTAAAATAAAATTAGCCTAAGTTACTCCTTATTACATCAGCTACCTGCCAATAAAAGTCCCGTCAAAATCGGTCCAGCCGTTTCAGAGATTAGCCGGAACAAACAGACAGACAGACAGACAAAAAATGTAAAAAGTGTTATTTTGGTGTATGTACCGTATATATATTCATATTTATGTAGTAAAATCCGGTTATTTCAATATTACAAACAGACACTCCAATTTAATTTATTTGTATAGACTAGCTGTGCCCCTCGATTTTACCCGCGTTAAACTTTATAAATTATAGCATACTAGCTGTGCCCCGCGGTTTTACGCGCATTAAGCTTTATACATTATAGCCTATGTGTTATTCGGATATATAACCTACCAAAAAATTATAAATTAAGAACCGCTCGACCGATTTTGTGCAAACTTCACATAAACCATGTACTTAATAGTCCGAGCAAAGCCTAAACATTTGGTTTGGATAGGTGAGCCCGTTCTTGAGTTATAAAATTACAACGAAAAGTGGCATTGATTTTTATATATATTTATGTGTTATTTTTTTATTTATTTATTTGGACAACCAGTAGTTCTAGTAAAGTGTTCTAGTAACCTGTTCTAGTAAAGTGGACGTCTTGTCAATGGAAACACTTTAACCTGGACAGCATCTTTATTACGTATGATTAAAGGTCAAATTCGTAGTTAGTGTTTCCAGTGACGTGCGTCGACCGCACCTAGGTTAAAAGGAGTAGAGTAAAAAAAATAAACGACAAAACCTAACACGTGGTTATCATTTATTTACTTTGAATGCTGTTTGTTTTATTTTATTTTAAACAGTTTCGAACTACATACTAACTCTTGCGCATACCCCGTATACGTAGGTAATTGTGAACATTAGAATTAATTGGCTCGATAGATATTTATCTGAACTCGTAATTATTTAAAGATGAGACCGAGACATATACTTTGCAGGAGCCAGATCAAGACAAATCCCGCACTAGTTAAAAAATCACACTAATATTATAAAGTCGAATGTTTGTGTGTGAGTGTGTGCCTATGTTTGTTACTTCGTCACGCAAAAACTACCGAACGGATTTTGTATAATTTATAAAGTTTAACGCGGGTAAAACCGCGGTATAATATAAATTCCTGTACCAAACTTTAACTGAGCCATTTTTTTTAATAAATAAAATAAAATAAAAAAGGTTTTTATTCACGTAGACTTTAAAAAAGCGCTTGTAAATAGTCAGAACATGTTTGTAGTAATATAGTTGTATACATTATTATTTCTAGTAACAGTAGTAACATAGATATTTAGGTACATATTGTATGAAAACATTCAAAAAAATTATTTTAATAGCAATGATATTTAGCTAGCTGGTATCAAGTTATTGTCAAGAAATTATGTTTAATTATTATTTTAAATTATTAAAACAATACCTACGTTTGGTGTAGCACTTATATATGCAATTTTATTTACTTAATAATAATCTCAACCATTTGGTAACAATATAGTTTTAAAGAGGGCGCGGCGTAGAGATCATCCGAGGCCAAGCGTGGCGATTATGGCATACCCCACCTCCCCCATTTTTTGGGGAGGCTTTTGTCCAGCAGTGGACGTACTTTGACTGACAGGATGATGATTCTTTTAAAAAGGACAAAAGAAAATATATTGAGCCTACTTTTAATTTTTTTGTGCTTCTTGGTAAAACATACTAGTACCTTAGTGTTATAGTCAAAACATTACACATAATTTTCCAATCTTTGAATGGAAAGAAAATTGAGAATTTAATTATTTGTATTTTATTTAATTATAAACTACAAAGTAGGTTCTATAACAGTTCGGTCTTCAGCACATTCGTTTTTTTTATTTCTCTTTTTGTTTTAATAGTAAATCTCAAAAACGACTTAAGTGATTGTAAAAAATATTTCACCTACAGAAAGGTACAGACGCCAGCACATCCAGCTACCCCAATCTGTCCAATTTCTTTCATAGATTTTCAACTTTATTACATAACCATAAGGTTCACTTTCAATTGGGGAAATTTGACAGTTTGGCCGGTACATTATGAGCGAATAAAAAGAAGAAAAAAGAAATTTACTATAAAAAAAGTAAAATCTCTACGTTCTCTAAAATGTCGTCAAAATTATAATAATGTAACCCAAGTTATCAAAATAGTGCATATAAAAGCAGTCATTATTTAGTAGAATACAAATTAATCTTAAACCTACATACCCGTACGAAGCCGCTGTGAATCTTTCTCTAGAGCCGATTGCTAAAAAAAGCAACACAAAGACTACCTATCATGTAATGTATATTTACGTAAGTCTCTTAACCAGCTCCTAAACGGTCGTTAAACAGACACAGTTAGTTATCCAGTTCTTCCGCCTCGTTTATCCGGGCAGTCGGTCAATCTACATCAATGGCCGGTAAAAATATTTCGATCAACTATCGACCCACTTCTGATATAGTGTGGTTGTACATTTACTAGGTACGTTTCCGGAGAGGAATGTTTGGGATGTTTAATAGGTACAGTCAGCAAAACAATGACTTGACTGCACGTGTGGTTCAGTAAAGTAAGTAGTAAATAGTAAAGTGCAGTTAAAGTTAAAAATATTTCGATCAACTATCGACCCACTTCCACTTCTGATATAGTGTAGTTGTACATTTACTACGTTTCCGGAGTGGGATGTTTAATAGGTACAGTCAGCAAAACAATGACTTAACTGCAAGTGTGTTTCAGTAAAGTAAGAAGTAAATAGTAAAACGCAGTTAAAAACTAAATTAAAAGAATTGTTAGGGTATGGGATAGACAAATAATTATAATATCCTGGGATATTATTTAGACACGGCCATCAGATCTCAAACTAAGCGGAGCGTGTACTATGGAAACCAGATAGCTGATATATTACATATACTAAATACTTTTCTTTTGTAAATAAATACTTATATAGATAATTACTCCAAACAGACATGTTCATGCACATAAATATCTGTCCTGGGTGGGAATCGAACCCACAATCTCCGGCAGGAAAAGCAAGCATTTGTAAACTATTATATTCACAACGATGAAATTAGCCCAAGAATATATAGTCAAATATTTAATAGACGTTTCCTAATATATTATACATAATACTAAACTACGTATTACATAAAAACAAATCCCACCAACAGCCATATTATTAACATATTATTACAATCATGTGAACTAGTCGCGGTTCAAGGCCAGAAAACAACAAAACCGGTCAAGTGCGAGTCGAGGCCACGTTTTTGTGTCGATGAGTAATAAATTAATATTGATCGGTTCTCGTTTTCTACTTAATATGCAAGATGGCGGACTTGTTTGTAAACATTGTTTAGCCTTTGACCATAGTTTGAGAATAAATTAGCAAATAAAGTGTCATCACATCAAAGAACATTACTTGTAGTTTTTGAAGTAAAACTTCTTTGTGAGGGAAATTTAAGTTAGTGACGATAGGCAGAGAGAGAGAGAGAGAGAGAGAGTTACGTTTCGTATATTACTGTAGTGGCAAGAGAGAGAGCAGACATTCTCTTTCTCTCATAGCCAGTTACGTTTGATGTTATACTTCGGTTGTGTGGTCTAAGAAACACTCGTTTTCCTTATTCTTTTGTTCTTATTTATCGTACCGACTGTTGTCTATAACCACGAACCCTGGGACCGACAGTTTAATGTGCCCTGCGAAGCACAGAAATTGAACCACTTTAACCGTCACCCATCTATTAACTGACCGCGCACATAGGTGCTTTACATCGCCGAACAGTTAGGGACCGTCTCATAATATGATTTTCTTATTATTATAACCTTAAACCACGTAACTTTATTACAAAACGGTTTTTTATGATTTTAATATTTTAACTGTGTCTGTTAGAATAAACATGGTAAATATTTTCCTGGAATATTTAATTCATTCATTGAGTTTAACACGCTCAGCGCCAAACCATATTAGCCAATTCCTTTAAATTTTAACCGAACCTTATTTTCTGTTATTTTTGCGTTTTTTTATGTTAAGATTACACTATTTCTATCCCACCCGTGTGGTCCTTACCCTCTTTTTCGATGTGTATCATTTTTGATATACGTGGCCTGTGAAAAATAAATAAGATAAAACCAAAAAGTTACTTGTGTATCAAAAATGATACACACATGATTGGACAGTGTGTATCAAAAATGATACACTGGCGTCGAGCGTGTTAATTCTTCGTGTTTGGGACACTGAAAATCAAATGTGCACAAAAGTATACGGATAAAATCGACCCTAACAATCGGAAAGATATCTTTATAAGGGCTCCATTACTTTATTTGGACGTACGGAACCCCAAAAAGTGTTTAACTTATTATGTTGCAATTTAGATCACATTATTCAGAGGCGCGTCTAAAAGAGCAACAATTGTTTGTCTGAATAATATATTTACCTACATAATATTAAAAAAGGGTACCTACCGAACACGTCAATTGTCTTAATAAAATGATATCCTCGGAGAAGCAAAAACACGCATACAAAAACTTTAAGAAGAGGTTTTCCTATTAAAAGACGTAGTATACATATATATATATATATATATATATATATTAATTAATCACGTGTGCAAGACCCGTTTCCGTAGGTAAATCTCAGTTCCCGTCCTCTGGTAGATATTCCCTCTGGTCGACTTCTACTCCCTCTTCCGGATGAGATGGGGTGATGATATTCTAATAATCACCGTCGTAACCACACAGCAGCAACTGTAATTATATTAGTCAGAATCGGAGCCAGGCCTTTGCGGAAAATAATCTTTTCAAGAAGCAAAACATAGTTGTTTTTTTAAGTCATCTCTTATGTTTTCCTTGTAACCTCATACATAAATAAGCATGTATTACATAGTATATACTAGACTATAGTACCAATGTCAGCACGTACATTGTTTTCTTAAGGTCGACTTTATTGATTCGACCTCACCTTACACAATCGCTTACGAAACGTGTGTGAAGGTACTGTTTCCGATTGAGTGATTATAGTCAGCGAATTGTGGGTTATTTCGGCAATCATTCGAGAAGAACTTTGTGGAGAAAGTTAATGGCTATATTTTAAAGTTAGGTAATACGAAATTTGCGGAACAGAGACGTGGTCGATTAATATGGGCCTCATAAGAAGGCTCAAAGTCACCCGAAGAGCAATGGAGAGGGTTATGCTTGGACTATTAATGCCCTAGTGGATTTAGCTTAAGGTGTTTAATTTGCCTATGAAACTGAACGACTTGAACATCAACATTGTAGAGGTAAAATTTTGTAGAGGTAGGGCATAGCGTTCATTCGCTCAAAGAGCAGCCCGACTGGGGGAGTACCTCCACTTTACAGAAGACACTCCTTAATAATAACATTAATGATTTTAATGTTGTGTTTCCAAGCCAGAGCTCATTGGGGTGGGGGAAGGGTCAGCAACACTTGTTTGCTGACTTTAAAGGCCGGCAACGCACCCGCGACACCTCTGGTGTTGCGAGTGTCCATGGGCGGCGGTGATCACTTACCATCAGGTGACCCACTTGCTAGTTTGTCGCACTATGATATAAAAAAAAATTCAACGTGCAAAATATGAAAAAAGTTATTAACTGTCCCATTCTTATTCTTCTGGTGGCGGCTATTTCCAGTCCCCGTAGGTCCTGGTAACACTGCGTCCAGCGCTGAACTATTGTGCTCGCCGCTCCAACTAAACTTCCCTGTCCAACCCTGCAACATAGATAAATTGCAGAATCTTTTTGGCAGGAGTGTTGGTCGTCCTGGTGCACGAAGTGTTGGTTCAGAACGGTGTTACGTTTATGCATCAGTGGTTCACATTGGCAGAGTGAGTGTAACGGTGTTTCGTCCGCAACTTTCCCATTCTAGAATAGTACTCGGCTGAACCTTGGACTATGGACATAACTTTATTTTTCTCATTTAACAAATTCATAACAAAAATATTTTTAGTATTTATTTCAAAACATATAATGTACAATTATAATAGCACCGCCAAACTTCACAAACAACTTTTGTTTAATTGGTAAAATTTCATGTGTATATAATACTCGCTAGAGTTGCTAACTCAATTTATGTTACACCTTGTATAAATAGTTAACTTGTAATACTAAACCCAAGTTATGGCTATTTAGAAGCGGTTTTTAAAGTCTAAGTGAACTAAAATCTATTTTATTTTATTTAATCTCTACTTATGAAAGGAAATTATACTCCTTTTTAAGTCGATAGTACACAGACATTGCGAGTATTTAAAGTATTAGATGAATTATTGGAAATGTATATACCTAACCGTCTGTTGCCAAAAAAAAAACATAAGATGAAGACAGAAGGAAGTCGTGTAATGAGCACCCTACGCCCCTACTACTACTCTTATAACAGTTATTATTAGAACGCCTCAGGCAAACTTGACCTAACTACTTCTGTCAAAAATTTAAACAAACACAAACAAACATATCGACATCACAATCACTGATTGACACAGATAATAATTCATTGTCAGGTAATATTTCATCTAACTATTTACTTAAAAAACCAGCCCAGTGCGAGTCGGACTCGCCCATGAAGGGCTCCGTAACAGCAAATATTTCAGTTGATTAAATGAAAGGTAAATTGCGGTTTACGATTTATGACGTATTAAAAAAAACTACTCGTTAGATCTCGTTCAAACCAATTTTCGTTATTAGTTTGCATGGTAATGTACAACATATTTTTCGTTTTAGTTTTATCATTTTCTTATTTTAGAAGTTACAGGGGGGGGATTATTTTATCACTTTGGAAGCGTCTGTCGCGCAAACTATTCAATTTAGAAAAAAATTATAAAACCTCAATATAATTTTTGAAGACCTATCTATAGATACCCCACATGTATGGGTACAATGAAAGAAAAAAATTTGAGTTTCAGTTCTATGTATGGGGAACCGCCAAAATTGTTGTTCTTTTTCTATTTTTGTGTGAAAATCTTAATGCGGTTCACAGAATACATCTACTTACTAAGTTTCAACAGTGCAGCTCTTATAGTTTCGGAAAAAAGTAGCTGTGACATACGGATGGAAAGACAGACAGACATGACGAATCTATAAGGGTTCCGTTTTTTGCCATTTGGCTACGGAACCCTAAAAAGTAGTAGGTTCGAATTTCAATCTACAATAAAAGAGGGGTACTGTTCTGATCTTAATTCTATTTATGTGAAGAAAAGGAGTCTAATAAGCGCACAGACTAGACACCCGATACTAATATTGCTAATGAGTCGAAGTAATACTACATTTTTAACAAAGCTCAAAAGAATGAGGTTATGAAAGGTACGAATATATTTTTTTATATACGCGATTTCTCTATTGTCAGTGAACTGATTTTGATAATTCTTATTAAAAATTATTAAATTTAAATTATTTTACGTAATTATTTCTATTTACAGTTATCTGATTTCCAAAGTACAACCTGTACTATGGAAATCAGATAACTGATATACTACGTGTACTACTTTTCTTTTGTAAATACATACTTACGTAGATAATTACACCCAGACACAGGACAAACAGACATGTTCATGCATACACATATCTGTCTAGGATGGGAATCGGACTCACGACCTGCGACGAGAAAGGTGTACCACCTACCAACCACGCCAACTGCCAACCGTGAAATGATGATTGCATGGTTTGCTAGTCTTTCTTTTCAATTCAATTCACTTTATTTGCCAAAAAATATGGTTACATAATGATGTTACATATACAGAATAAAGGCCTGACATTTAGCCCAAAAGCATGCAAATACAAGACACAAAATTAATATCAAATCACTACCTGCAGTCACAATAATTAAGTCGTTCATAAAATCAAACAAATTTATAAAAATGTCATAAAAAAAAAGTATTCTAGTCAAAATAAAATGTCGTAAGTACGTTATTATGTTTTTTGTTCCTTGTTAAGAATTCATTTACAGAATAATACATTTGTTCTAGAAGCCATGCCCTTTTGACGTTATGATCTTAATCTTCATACATGTGCACACCAATCACGATCATGTTGATTGGCGAATTAGGTGGTAGTCCTCCAGGAGCATTATTAATGCATTTCTGCTCATACTTGCATTTAAAGTTATCAATAAGAGCAAAGTAAGAGAAAACTGGTTGCGAGACTCATGTAGAGCGGTCAAGGTCAACCCGTTTCGCTACGCGCATCCTGCTTCTCGATGTAGAGCGCCTACCTACTTCTTGTTTATCTATTTCTGTTTGATGATACCAAAAGGTGTAAAGTTATTGAGTAGCAAATAATGTGAGCCGTCACGGGACGCCTGGCAGATTGGAAACATCGACATTATTTTGTAAAAGTAATATGCAGAAAAGAACATATTGTGATAGGAACTAAATATGTCATAATGATAAAATAAAAAGTCGATTGCGCATGACGACTCGTCGCCACACCGTACACACTACTATCGTATAGCGTGGCGACGCGTCGCCACGGCATGCGTCGCCACGCCAGAAATCTGTTTTACGTGCGGCTATAGCTGTTTCACATCAAAATTTTGTTCTATTTCTAAATTGTTGTACTGAGTGTAAACGAAGCTCTTTATTTGGCAACTCATGTAGTTCGTTTCTGAACATACTCCTCCTGAATGGCTGAACCGATCTTCTTCAAACTTGACACAGTGGTAGTGACCGTACTCGTGAGTGCATATATGTGAATTCATAAATATCGCACACGACACAGAAGAATAGTCACCGAATAAAATAAAAGTACTATTGTCACATTACCAATTTTCTTTTCCGAAAAATTTCAATAACATTTTATGATCACTATCTACTTCAATTTTCTTTCCCAAAAAATCTCAATTACATTTTATGACTCGACTGAATTGTCACAGTACCAACTTTATTTCCCGAAAATTCTCAATAGGTAACATTTTATGACTCGACCGAATTGTCACACGACCAACTTTCTTTCCCGAAAAATCTTAATAACACTTTGTGATCCGACCCAACAACTGATCCATGGACGTCATATTGTACAATTGAAAACGATACGACAATAAACTAGATAAAATGTCTTAGGTCTACTTCATCTCAAAAACGATACGAAGTTAGCATTTTGCATTTATGCACAAAAGTAATAATAAACTAAAGATTTTCTTTAAGCGTCAGTAATAACTAGCATATATTTTATTATTACCATTATTTTCCTACTAACGTGTCCATCTTTTACAGTATTACATGATTACAAGTGTAGTAAATAATTCCAATTAAGTATACGCTTATCTGCCCACGCAATTGTAAATGACTCACCGAAAAATGTACGCAACCACATGATCCGAAGCTGGCGGGACAGTCCCGCTTTTTATACAATTAATAAATAAATATCTTGGGAAAACTGATACACTATCTCATCCGATCTCAAACCAGGCAGAGCCTGTACTATGGCAGCCAGACAACTGAATAAACATACTTATATATTTCTAAATACAGTATACATATAGTAGATAAATTATTAAATATTTTATTATATGTTCACACACGATAAAATTAAGGTTTAGAAGTAGACAAATAAAATGAAACTGATTATTAGTCTGTACATTAGATAAACAGTTCTCAAAATTAAACTATCTAATAAATTTTTAATGATCTTTATTTTCCTAGGTCCCAAGACTTTCAAAGTCACTGCGATTTTAGCGATGCTCTGAAATTATTTATTTATTTAGCACTTGGGTAATATCATATACTCTTGTGTTTAAAAAAAAAACTTGTGTGTACTTATGTACACGCGTTAGAAGTTATACTTCTTAATATACAACTTGAACATTATCAATTTTCATACCACCTAGAACTAACTTCATGCTGTTAAATTTTTTGGTGTCGGTGTGCGCGCGCATCGTAAAAATTCACTCTCATCATTTTTCTCCATCGCGCCAAAAGAAGTATAATTTCAATAACAACAAAAGGAGCATCATGTCAGTTGTCCACTGCTGAATAAGAGCCTCTCCCAATAAAGCGGGGATGTGGCAGAATCGCCACGCTTGGCAGGCAGGCTTGGCAGGTGGCGAGTGCAGTATGATAGTCATAGTATTCACCGAAACGCTCCTGCATATTCTCTGGTATGTATTCCCTCGGACCGACTTCTACATCCCCCCACGGGACGGTATGGGGTGGTGATATTCTTTAGCCGTAAAAGGATACGAAGATATTCAACTTAAAATTTTACGTTGTTTACAAATATGTATGTCCTGCCAAGAACAAAAATTAATGGTTATATTAAAAATGCGTGTCCGCCTACGAATTGGTGCCTATAGTGTTTCCTTGACATTGTGACAATGAATTGATATTTATAGATCGCAACTGGTTTAAAACTTCCGTATTTTTAAATGTACTGTTACTCCTACATGGAATTTGTTCTATTTATCTTCATCCAATAGGGACTTACTTATAGCGTACTGTAGCGTGTGGGAGTTGGATTTGAATTTTCTTTGACATTGTTTTATAGGTAAAGTAAGTTTTGGTAATATATTAAGTTGTGAAATGTATGTGGTATGTTACAATTTCTTCACTTATCCAGAATTTCTTTTAACATTTAAATATGTTTGTTTACAATTTTTTCTAACGAATATCTTGACCAGTTACTTTATTTTTTTTTAATTTTACCGTGATAACGCATGACGATGGATTGATTCTTGGATTTTTTGATGAAGAAAAAGTTTAGCTTAGTAATAAAATTACTTATTATCTTCTGGGCTAGATTGTCAAGGCATGAATGCGATCGTCATTTGTTTTTTTTATGTATTTAAAATTGACTAAGGAATGTCGATGGAATGATTCTTAGATTTAATGATGATGAAGAAATTTAGAAAATTGTGTTACCTTCTGGACTTGATTGCAATACAAATACATACTAAGATATATACATAAATACGTACCTAACCTACTATACGAAGCGCTTTATACACAAAATTATGTAGAGCTAGTCATTTTCCGCTTTTGACTTAAAAGTAAGCGCTAAAAGATACCAAAATAACACTAATTATGAACAGATTTAATTCTTTATTTAATAAGGGCACTGTTGGATGGGTTGAAAATTCACACAATTTTCTTTTTGTTCCAAAATCGCCAACATTGATTGACTCATAGACAATAGACAAGCCGGCTCTTCCTCTTGATTACAACTGGACTGTGGATGATTAAATGAACGCGGGATGTTATCTACATATAAATGCTAATACTCACCTCAACACAGGATGTAAGGAACAAAGTAACGAATAACGGAAGTAAATAGAGATTTAGCAAATATTGTCATATTTAATTTGAGACTTAAAAAAAATGCACAGAAGGACAACAGAACATGAACATAATAATGCAGCTTACTTAGTAAGGTAGAGGTACTTAATCAAAAAAGATTTCCAAATAATTTTATTTTATTATATTTTCTGAAGTCTTGTTAGATGTCTATTGTTCTGATCTGTATGTCAATTTGTATAATTGGACATTCTTGCACTGATTTTTTACTGTTTTGATTATTAATAACAACATGTATGACATTTAATATCCAATGTCAAAATAAATTTAATCTGCGTTAATGCCTTCTTACGACATTGTATCTGTATTAAGGTGTTTATATTATTTTGCTTAATACGTTAATGCTCATTGCAATTGATAATACCTAATAAGTATAATACTTTGCATATCTAGTTACATTCTCTAACAAACATAGAGAACATTTGTACCTAATACCCCAAAATGTATTAAAATGTACCCGTGTTCGTAACGAATAGATTGAACGAAATAGAAAACTGTCTCAATCAAGCTGATTATAGAGCGGTAAAAAACGATGCAACCTGTCTAAAGAAAACTTTTCGAAACGTTGCACCTTACACCGTATTAAAATCCAAATCAGTTTACACAATCCACAATCCACTACAGTTCTTTTGCGTCAGTACTCAAATTATATTCGCTATCAAGTAATTCAAAGCGTACAGTCGGTCAGCCAGTCAGTATGATTCTGACCGCACCGGGCATCAGACGCGAGTTGTATCAATACATAAATACGTGCGAAATATATTACGTTTTTGTGATTGTGTGATTTGTTAATTTGATAAGTGCTTTGAGGATTTTGTTTGTATTTAGTTTTGAGGTACGTTGTAATTTAAATTATTGTTATTATTATTAGGTATAATTACAGTTGTTTTTTTGTGGTTTCAGTATGTAACTAGTAATCTATTTTCTATGGAGTGTAAGATATATGTATATGCCGAAGAAAACTATTGAGGTGTGTGGTTATTATATGTATTGTTGTTGACTCATCTGTTTCGTTGCCTTACCCTTTTTTCTATGTTAACATAATGTAAACAAAGCGAATACTACAATAATCTTATTTGAATATTGTATAGCCTGATATCTTGGGTTATATGTTGATTTGTGGCTAATTGGTATGAATATGGACGATCACCGTAGCCTAGTTGGTAGTGCTCCTGCCTACGAAGCTGGTGGTCCTGGGTTCGAATCCCGGTAAGTGCAAATATTTGTGTGATGAGCACGAATATTTGTTTCTGAGTCATGGATGTTTTCTATGTATTTAAGTATTTATCTATCTATATAAGTATGTATATGGTCGCCTGGTACCCATAGTTTGGGGCTGGGATGATCTGTGTGATATTGTCCTTTGATATTATTATTATTAATATTACAACCCCATCTCATCCCGTGTGGGGCGTAAAATATGTCCCAAGGTCTACGAGAGGATGGACAGCAGCGTCTCTCTATATCTCGTATTATGACCATCTAACTGCGATTGCCAACCCGTCTGCCATGCGTGGCCATTATAACATATCCCTCTAAATAATGAACATAATCGACTCTACTAATATAAGGTAGAGTTTGATATAACATTGAAATTACTTCTATAGTACCCATTAGAAGATATAGAGTAGGTATATCTTTGTAAAGAGATGGTTGTTTTTATAGAAACGAAAGAGGGATAAACACAGTGGGTTCTAATTTACTAAACAACACTGCACAGTTGGCTAGGCAGGTCTTGTTGAAATTGAGTGAAAAGACCCCTATTCAATCACCAAATCGATAAAAAATTAATATATTGCATTTTATATCCTACTTAATACATATATAAAAGACCACTATTAGTCCTAATTCTCCCCGAAGCCAAATTTTTGTTAATTATACAAGACCACATTTCACTCACAAAGTCGGTTAAAGATAAAATTATTGTACTCGTATTTCACATCCTACTTAACATAAATGCAACATAACACATTCAGTCTGAGAAACTACAAATATGTATGCATCTACAAAATTATAACAAAGATAAATATTATAACAAAACCCTTTTCTAAATTTTGTGGCTGACGGCGAAGAATATCACCACCCCATCTCATCCCGTGGGGGGACGTTGAAGTCGTCCCGGGATATATTCCATATCCCAGAAAACGGGAGGAGCGTCGCTCTGTGTACTTTGACCCTCATACTGCGATCGCCAGCCCGCCTGCCAAGCGTGGGCAGGTATGGCATAACTCTTCAAATGATTGACACAACCATATTGTGGTAATCTTTCGGGAGGTCTTTATCCATCAGTGGATTCGACTGAAACGATGAAATTTTGTGGCTTTGTTAATGTTCTTAGAACACTAGCAACACACGTGGATTCTCTTGCACCGTCTCTTCTTTCCAATTCGCTAAATAAACAGCGCGGCGCGTCTGAATCGGGACTTTCAAGAGGCACAAATATGGTATAACTTTATAGCGGTAGCATATTTGTGCCTTTTGGGGGGTGGTTCGGCGATCACAGTTATCCTTAACGAAGAAGCTAGACGCCTTGTTTCGGCGAGACTTTCTCGGTATGCCGGTATGTTCTTTCAGTCTTAACTCTTCTTCTTAACATTAAATTTTTTTTTAAATCTTGATGGTTAAGTAAGCCTGTATTGTATGTATACAAGATAATATTTTACTAGCTTTCTTTCCTCACTTCATTCGCGTTATTTACCGGTTTCATTAATATTGCATGAAAGGTAAAAGTACGTACTCTTTTTCTGTACGCCTCACAAAATGTGTACAAAATTTCATGACGAGCAGTTTAGTAGTTAAAACGTGATAGTATAACAAACAAACTCATATTCGCATTTATAATATTGTATGGATAGACTTTCTTTTATCATATACATAGACGGGCCAGTTGGAGTGGTTGGTAAATGTTTGCCTGTCAAGTCGCAGGTTATGGGTTCGATTCCCACCAAGAACAGATATTTGTTTGCATGAACATATGTGCTTTTCCTGTGTCTGGGTGTAATTATCTACATATATAAGTATGTATTTTCAAAAGAAAAGTATAATATGTCATCTGGTTTCTTAATGTACATACAAGCTCTGCTTAGTGTGTGAATAATGTCCCAAAATGTTATATTAATATTATATATTTTTGGATTCGTTTTCGTAATAAATTGTAAAACACTCGGGTATAATAAAATATAATAGTTGTAGTAGATAGATACGTACAAGTGTATAGCTAATCTAATCTATTTACAAACCGATATGCTTACATTAATTCATTGTTAGTGACTATTCTTGACGGAATTTTGATAACGTTGTTGATTCAATAATATAATAATGTAAATGCATTTATATCGAATTACTCTACTTAAATTCAAATTACCCTCTTAAAAAAAAAATCTAAAATGTCTTTATTTACTACACGTAGTTGTTAATGTGTGGGTCTCTTCTTTTAAGTTATATATAACTTCTATTAGAAAAGACCTCTTCCCTTCCTCTTACCCACCACTGCAACTCCTGTAAGTCAAGATCAACATTAGCACGCAATGAAATGACACTGAGCGGCGAAGCTCAGGCATGTCCCGGGGAATCACCTTAACTGTCTAGGATCCCGAAACTAATTTAATCAGAAATGAACAAGGAGTTTGAAAATGAATAGTTCCATATTACTCGGTGTTGACTGTTACAGTTAGTTTCTGCCTCGTTGGAGTCGTTGGTCTAGCGGTAGCGTGTTCAACCGCAGATAATGAGGTCCTGGGTTCAAATGGATCGGGCCAAACAGTGATTTCGGGATTTTTCCGTAAAATAGAAATTTCGCAGTGTCAGCCCGAAGTCTGGGAGTTGGCGGAATTACACCTCCGTGCCTCGGAGAGCAAGTGAATACCTGTTTCCGGTCGTATCACTAGTCGGCCAATCGTATCATGAGAATGATGGAATAGAATGTGCCCCTGTATTTGCGCACATACTTGCGTATATGTCCTGCTCAATTGGCTAGTGTCCATTGAGACTGGCCGCCGTGGCCAAGATTCGGTCGGGAGGACATTATTATTTATTAAAATAGTTAATTTAGGAGGCTATCTCTTCACCGAATAAGTACAGGCAACAACAAAAGTAGATGATCAAAATCGGATATTCAAAAGTTATTACAGTAAATTGCGTCAAACTAGTGTGGCGGTGAAGTGTTCTAAAGTGTATGGTTTATAAGTGTAAACAATATAATAATTTAAATAATATATTTATATTTATGTTATAAAGGCGAAAGTTGATGAGTGTGTATGTTTGTTACTTCTTCACGCGAAAATTACCGAACGGATTTTGATGAAGCTTTGTAGTAATATAGCGTATATATCCGAATAACACATAGGCTATAATTTACAAACCTTTCGTCCGATTTTGAACGTACACTTTTGCCGTTGACTTTACCTCAAAGTTTATTATCAACTCTTTTCAATGTTTGGGATTGCTTTTTTAGGGCACTTCTTTATTAAATAAAAAGAAAAAGTTATGATTTTGGAATTAATTGAAACCAACGTAACTAAGGGGCCATTTTTCCTTAAATGTCGGGTATCCATGATGGATTTTCCCACGATAAAAAATACAGTAAATCCAAATATTGTTTCAGGATTCTTAATGAAATGTGGGCCAAAGGTCACTCTGAATAAACACATGTGTTTGTTTAGATGGAATTTGGAACGTGCGATAGTCCGATACTAAGAAATATACATAAAAATACATTGGCAACCTTTCATGTGCTTATTCTAGGCATCTATTTGTCTCAGAATAATCTGTTATTTGTTTGTAATAATTTTCACTGCGTGACAACTCACATCGGTCTTCATGAACATGAGGTAGATAATTGTGGAGTTATTATGCTGCTTCTAATGACATAAAAATGTGTTTACTACGACTTTGATCCCTTGAGCATAAAATGGCATTGTAAATACCTCGAGAAAAGTAAGACACTACCATCTGACCCCAAACTCGGCAGAGCTTGCACTATGGCAACCTGAAAACTGATAAACATATATATATGTTGTTTAAAAACATACATTTTGTACGTGCTACTCACACCAAGATTTGAATTGTAATCGAACCCGCGACTTCTGGCTTCGCAATCATGGTTTTAACCTCTTAACCAATAGGCGAGTCACTACGGGCAATGTTAGCAGGAATTAAATCCTGTTTATAAAAAAATCTGTATACCTGGCTACATATAACTACATTACCAATTGCTCTGTATGGCAGAATGCTGTCTTCTAAGACACAGTACTACCTAGTTTAGGAGGCAGGGTTGCCTAAACATTAGCCTAGATTTATGTTGATTTTCAATATGCTAAGATAGAATGTAATAACCGCAGGTACTATGCACTAATAATACCTACCATTATAATAATAATAATATCTAGGGACTTGTTTTGAATAAATATTATTATTATTTATGTGCCGTAGGTAAGCATTTATATATGTATATAAAGCCGGACTTTTTTATATATCAGTGGCCGTAAGCCTAAATTGCGTTCCTACCATTCACTTTGGTCATTAGAATGTTTCTGATGTGGAAACAACGGGGCTGGTGATTTCCCTCAATGAGCTTGCAATCGATTGCAGCCGGAATATTTGAACGTAGTCACCGGAACCCTTCCACTTACGCAGAGAAGTCAGATATATGTAGTTTGGGCTAACAAATAACCCAGTGCTGTTCAGGCAGTGGATGTCCATAATGAATCTTGTCACGTAAGAAAAATAACAACACTATTAGTTGATTTTAACTAAATAAATAAATGAAATAAAAATGGTTTCTATTCAAAAAGACTTTAAAACAGCGCTTGTAAATAGTCAGAACTAGAACATGAATGATAATTGTGGTATTTCAAATTAACTATGTATTAATTCTAGGTACAAATAGATTATTAGACCGTGGCATATATTTTTATTCATACAAAATTATAATTTAATTTATGATAGTCATGGTTTATTGTCAAAATTACTATAGAACCAGTTTGTACCTACATATATAGTTTCAGTTATATATTTTACTACATCTTGTTTGAATGGTTCTGCCTATATTGAGGTAAGTACATACATACTAACAGGAAACATTGTTCAATTTATATTAATTATCTCATAGTCTAGAGATGGGTATGATAAGCACATTATAGACGTGACTTAGAAATGCCACGTACTAAAATCCTACTCCGATATTAGGTTTATAAGATTAGGTATAAGAGTTTTTTGCTTATGACCAAGTATCGAAGCAACTGATTTATTGATAATGATGTGTTATTTATCTGTTGTCAAGATTACAAAAAATAATTATTTAATATTAAGGTAGGTAGAAAAAATATTGCATGCCCGATATGGGTAACTGTTGATCAATCAAATTGTTATAACATCTTCTGTACACAGTTTCTGGCAATAAAATGATCTATGTCTATGTCTATGTCTAGGAGAAAAGAGAAAAAGAACTAAAGCAACACCTACTTAATAGCCATATCTGTGGCGATGCATACCACGTCTTTCGATAAACCACTCGATAAAACGAAATTATACCGATAACGATATTTTACCGATAATCGAAACACGTTCTTATCTTAATGTGAAATTCTATTAGTTTGCTTGACCCGACCTAAGAAGCGAGGCGGGTCGCACCGAACGTTAACCTTTAGATTAATTAACGGTTTATCACAGGAAATAAAGTTGATATTGCTTGTTAAATTCGTTTAGACTGAAATGGTTTATTATTATGTTGATTATTTTTATGTTGGTCGTCTTAAGTATGAAGGTAATTGATGTAATGATACGTACTTCTTCGCCTAAAACCCATGTAAAAACTATTTATATGTAATCTTAATTTTTTTTTTATAGAAGGTACAGTTACAGATTATATAATATAAAGTATACAACTATATTAATACATTGTGAGTGAATCTGAAATCCAGTTACAGCTATACACAACACTTGTAGTAGACAATACTTCGTTGTAAGTTAAATTAGAGTTAATCTTAAGTTAAGTTAAAAAAGTACAATTAGATTTAAGTTATTAATAATCAATCTTAAGTGTTGAAAACCATGTAGGTAGGTATTTTATATATAAGAATAACTTACATTTTTGTCGCTTTAAAATATTTGCGCCTTTGCATTTGGGTCCCGGTAAATATGATAGGTAAATTTCCCAATCGTTAAAGGTTCTAAAAAGCCTAAGATAAGATAATTAGGTCATGTTGCTGATACTCGATTAATTCTATCTAATTCTATTTGAAAACGTTTAACTGGGAGGTGACCCAAATAGGAATTCAAAAAAGGCGTGGAAGTAGAAGTGGAAGGTCATTGATCAATTGAAAGCAACAGCAACAGACACTTAATATAAACCAAATGTACATGTGATAAAACAATTCAACCGCCATTTAGCTGTCGTGGTTTGAAGTTAATGATGATCTTACTTCATTAATATCGATAACCGTTAACACAGATGATGACAGCTTGATGTACAAATCTTAATATTTCAGTAACACGCGATACCTAATATTATATTTCCTTGCTCTCACGAAGCTAGATAGCGTGAACAATTTTTAGAAAGTTGGCCGATTTTTTCGGTTGTAATAATAATCTTTTACGCAAATCGGTAATAACAGCGTTTTGCAATAAACGTTAACTGCTAGATGGTGCAGACGACTTTTAGTGTCGTGACATAATTTTATTATTATTGTTAAGAGTGTGACCGTTACCGTGTCATGCATACTATTCTTTTGGACGATTACGATCAGGCGAGGGTTATGTGTTTTTTATGACTCGAATCAAGGGTTAAAGTCATAAACTTTAATCCCTGTGATGTTTGCCGAAATTATTTGGAATGGGTAGATACTTTTTATATGAAAAGTAATAAAATATATTCATAACTAATGTTAATTTGAATTTTTTATATCTTTTTTCTTTTTGGCTGTGTGGCTGACGGCCATAAAGAATATGTTCACCACATCTCAACCCGTGGGGGGAGTAGAAGTCGTCCTGAGGAAATATCTTCCAGAGGACGGGCAGCAGCGTCTCTCTGTGTATTATGACATTTATGACCATCACGATGCAATCGCTAACCCGTCTGCCAAGCGTGGCGATTATGGCGTATACCCTTGATGCATGCATGATGATTCTTGGGGGAGGCTTTAGTCCAGCTGTTATGATATCTTTTTCGATTATTAAAGTGACAATTTGCTGATAGAGATCGTATACCCTTAACCAATGGGATAAGCATGCAATAAAAAGAATTGCGAACCTAACCTAACCCAAATTATTTCATAAAAGTACAAAATAGATAAGACTTTGAATAATAGCGTAAAAGATGGTTATGTTGAGAAAATATAGGAAAACAAATAAAAGTATAATAGATATTTATTGCGACGAATTTAGGAAGATGAATGCTTCGGAATTAAAAACATATTTAAAAAAAACAAACACCGCATTAGCGATATTAATCCCTGTGTCTCGGGGTACTTTACAAACATATAATAAATGGACACAAAATACTTCCAGACTCAGAACAACTATTTGTGGATCACACAAATAGATGTCCGGCGCGGGACTCGAACCCGCAACACAAAGCGGCGAGGCGACTGTCTTAGCCGCTGCGCCAAACGTCCAGTCAAAAACATTAAAAACATTAGAGACAGAGTAGTTAGGAATTGTGATTGTTAGGATGAAAAATGTTAGGAAGAACATTACCTAAATTTTCAACTCCGATACTTGGAAATCCTATTCCAATGAGGGCTACCGTTTTTGTGCTCACCAGTCGGCGCCAATGTCGCGGAAGGTCCACTATAGCTGATCAAAATCATTGTTATTGTGGACGCGACGAATGTTTTTACGAAAAATATTTAAAATCCTGTTAAAGTGTTTCATAAATAGCATGCCGCAGTGTTGTGCAGTCCCCGCACAACACTGCGGCATGATATTTATGAAACACTTTAACAGGATTTTAAATATTTTTTCAAATATTTATTACAGTCATCGAGCTGTTACTCATTTTGTAATTTATTTAGTTTTAAACCAAAATTTTTAGTTATAATCGCAGTTTTTATTAATAAACAGCGTAACCCGAACAAAAACAGTGTATTTTGACGTTTCGTAGACCTGCCGCGATGGTAGCGCCTCTAGCGGCAAATTGATACGCGGCAGCCCTCATTAACGGAGTTGAAAATTTAGGTGAACTTTGGCGCACCCGTCGCCGCGTCGCGTCGCGTCGGTGTGACGGGAACACACCATTAATACCATTTCATAAAAACGTTATAAATAGTATTGTATTCCAAACTCATGTTAACAAAATTTTAGCTATATGTTTACTAAAATAGAATAAGTCTTATGTATTACTAACAATTTAGAGTCTTTGGTTTCTTTAATAAATAACTTTATCATTATTATTATAGTAGGTATGCTCCTTGCAGTATTGCTTTAACCATTCAATAATTCAAAATGAATTAATCGTGCATAATAAATGAATTAAGCCCGATGTCATTTAATGATTCATTCTTGTAGCTGATGACGAATCGATTACGATGTATTTTATGTGACATACCAAAATAACTGTACGATATTATCCAAAGAAACAATTGCATGAATGAACGCTTGTTATTTACGAGACCATTTTATGAGCTGGCTTAGCGACAAATACTCATGTATACGACCAATCTAGATATACATAGACGTGTTTTTCTGTGATTTCATTGGTTAAAAAAGCAGAAACCTTCATTGCCATGCTAGCTAAGTATAGCTTTTGGCCAATCCCCATGCTTGGAATCATAGACTTTGGTGTTTTTCTGTGATTTCAATAGTCGAACACTATGTAGCAGCAGAAATGGTTTCCATACTTTGAGTAACGAGATAGCCGGAGTGGCGGCAAAGACACATGTCCCGACCAATCCTCATGCTTGCAATCATAGACTTGAGTGTTTTCTGTGATTTCATTGGTCGAGCGCTATAGAGAAACATAAGCCTGCGTTACTACGCTGTATGTAGGTACGCTGGTTTTCATACATTAAATCGATTGGTATGTATTAGAAAAAATTGGTTATTTTATTATCCAGTACTGGATATTTTTTCTCGAGATCAATTATAATATCCCATTTTTTATGTCCCATTCATCATAATCACCCTAAAGATATCCACTACTGGACATAGACTTCCACGCTAAGTTTCCACAACGTCGACGTAACGTAGGATTTGCCGTAATCACCACACTTGGCATACGAGTTGGCGGCCACAGTTAGATGGTAGCTAGTCCACGGTGGGCGCTCTTTAACAACTACCCCGCAAAAGGTATAGGGTGATCCTGTTATAAGGACCGGGAACTACACGGCTATTTTTTATTAGTTTTATCCATACCAAGATTGTTTGTAAGAAATCGCAATAAGTGATAAGAATGGAGTACATTAATTTTTAGGAGTACGTTGACGTGCCGTATTGTGTTTTTGGTAGATGCTTGCTTTTCACGCCGCAGATCTGGGGTTCGATTCTCACCCAGGATGGATATTTGTGTGCTTGAGCATGTCTGTTTGTTCTGAGTCAAAAGAAAAGTAGTAGATGTATGAAATAATATAAAAAAAATATATCAGTTATGTGGTTTCCATAGTACAAGCTCTGCTTAGTTTGGGAATAATGTCCCAGAATATTATAAAAAAAAAATAATAAATGGTTCCTCACTCTGTCGCCCTGACCACCGGCGGCCTAGGGCGTATAACCCCGCCGCTGGGGACCTCTGTTTTTTAAGTATTTATTTGTGTATTATTGTTTTATATATCAATTTTATAAGAATAAATATTTATAAAATATGAAAATAAATATATAAGTTGGAATAATAATAAAAAGTATTAAATGCTCCTTTCAACTAATACTGCTGATTCACTTATATGGGTAGTAGATACTAGCGCCCCTAATATCTACAGAAAGAATTTTCCTTTATTTTTCTAACTGCCCCTGACCCTGGACACGATTAGCACCCAAACATATTTATTTAATTACGACGCAGGTAAAGTCAACAACCTGAATTAATTAAGTTAACTAATTATATTAGATGCCATACGCCACGGTTCCGGTCAGTGCGTGCGCACAATGGCGGATTGTGTTGTGTGGCTTTGTTCTTGTGTACACCCGAGTTTAGAGGGAGACATGATCATATGAAATGTTCCTATATCTGTCTCGTTAGTGTAACCGCAGATAATGAGGTCCTGGGCTCAAATCCCGGGTCGGGTCTAAAAGTGATTTTGGGATTTTTCTGTAAAAAGAAAATACTTTTTTACAACACTTAAATTATGTCTGTTCAAAACAATTTGCATGCTGTGATCTCCTATAATTAAAGATGCATAGGAACTGAGTACCTATAGTTATAAGCTAAGCTAAGCCTTTTGTAATCTTTTTATCAAATTACGACGCAGGTAAAGTCAACAACCTGAATTAATTAAGTTAACTAATTATATTAGATGCCATACGCCACAGTTCCGGTCAGTGCGTGCGCACAATGGCGGATTGTGTTGTGTGGCTTTGTTCTTGTGTACACCCGAGTTTAGAGGGAGACATGATCATATGAAATGTTCCTATATCTGTCTCGTTAGTGTAGCGGCAGCGTGTTCAACCGCAGATAATGAGGTCCTGGGTTCGAATCCCGCGGCGGGACAAAGTGATATTGAGATTTTCCTGTATAGAAAAAGAAAACTTCTTGGTATCAATCGGAAGTCTGGGAATTGACGGTATCACATGTCGGTCCTGTTTCCGGTCGTGTCGCTAGTCGTCCCATCAGATCATGAGAGTAATGGCATAGAAAGTAGCCCTGTGTATGTGCACACACTTACTCACTATAATATGACCCGCACAGATCTCCACACACAGGTCTCCATTAAGACTAGCCTCCGCGAAATTTGGCTAGGGGGAAATTATTATTATCATTATATCTGCCGCAAAAGGTGGCACCCCACCGGAGTCAAATGTTTTCACTGAGTATAAGGTACATTTTAAACTAGGTACGGTATAAATGCTGTTGGTGTGCTGCTGTGTGGTGACGGCGACAAATATCAGAATCAGAATATCATCACCCCATCTCATCCCGTGGGGGGCGTAGAAGTCGACCCGAGGGTATATCTACCAGAGGATGGGCAGCAGCTTCCTTCTGAGTACTATGACCATCTTACTGCGATCGCCAACCCGCCTGCCAAGCGTGGCGATTATGGCATATCCCCCCAAGACGATTCTTGAGGGAGGCTTGTCCAGCAGTGGACTTATTTAGCTGTAATGATGATGATGATGACGGTATAAATACTTGAACTTGCAGTGTCTTAACTGCTCATATCATGTGGCGCTTAAGACAGTCGCCTCATCACTACGTAACCCGAGTTCGATTCCAACAGTTATCTAGTTGTTCTACCTACGGGTCGCACAAATATTTATTCCGTGCGGGAATCGAACCCAATCATCGAAATTGAAAAATAATGCATGTTTCGTTTATATCTTGGCATATCATACGTTTCTATCAGTCATATAAATCCTTATCCAGACAAAACATTTTTTTCTCTGGTTCAATGGACCCAGTACGGTTTCAGCCTTAGACTCACAAGTTTTATGCTCAAATTCGGCTACGTACCCGTTGGACCTACAAGTTTAGACCCTCTATCGCAAAAGTACCCGTTTGACCTCATTTTAAGTCCCTTTGGACCTTCTTTAAAATATAATAATCAATGTGCCCATTGGACCTCTTTTTAAGTACCCTTTGGACCTTCAAGATTAAAACTACTAAAGATGAACCTGTTGGACCTCTATTCTAGTACCTTTTGGACCTTAATAAAATATGTTTTTATTTAGTATTCGTCCGGTAAAAAAAGGTACAGTTGTGATGAAAATGTTTAACCAGAATTCTAATAATTAGGCGAAATAGCATAAGCGAATACAGGCACAGTGTAGGTCATTGCTTAGAAAAGTTACTTACTTATGTGTTTTAGATTTTTTATTTGACATAACTTAATGTTTTTACACTAATTTATTTAAAGAATTTGACTAAACTTGTCTAAACTTGACCTGATATTTGTGATCTATTATGTATTAGATAGGGTTTAGTTTTCTTAGGTTAAAGTAACAATTTTTTTTAAGGAAAATTGTAGGATAATACTGTGATTATAATGATTGATCTGTGATTTATAGCTAATAACATAATTGTTTTTGTTTTTGAAAAGCTTATCTTAATGTTAGGCAATACGGTACTTTATTATAATTATCTGCGAGATTTATGATAGAAAACTATGTATGTATTATGATATTTTTATTAAGTGTACTTAGTTTACATAGGTAAAAATAAGACTGATTTTAACATTTGATCTGTGATTTATATACTTTATTTTACTTATATACATTATTTTAAATTTACAACAAATCTAAGAGAATAAGACTGTGATTACTTGAAAAGTTATTTACAAATATGTAAAATACAAAGATATCTTATATTTACAAATTTAATTAAGTTGCTGCCTGTAAAACCAATCTTCACAAATTCAGTTGCTACGGCATACAATTTAGATTTAGATTTACTTACATTATTATATCAGTGTTTCTTTCTTTTAAAATGTGATATAAACATTGAAAATTAATATATAGTATGCATTTTTATGTATACCTACGGTCTTGAAGATTTGTCAAATTAGAAAAATGTAACTGGAATATGTGTTTTTATTTGTTACATAACGTTGTGATCTTTTATATTTTTGATTAATAACATTGATTTATATTGTAGTGTTTTATTTTTATTAAGGTGTGTCACTTTTGTGCACGAGTGTATTTTAACTTTTTACACGAAGACATGTGAATGAGGTCCAACAGAACTCGTTACTTAATAGAGGGTCTAACGGGTAATCAAGTATAGACAACATCCAAGTTTGAAGGTCCAAACGGTACAAAGGGGTCCAAAGGGTCATCTTTTTAGACGAGGTCCAAACTAGGAGGTCCTACGGGTACGTAGCCTCAAATTCAACTCAAGAACGCGCTGATTAAGTTCAGCGTGCCAATGTTAGCACTTAGCAAGGCGCGGAGTAGTCGAGACCTTGGTTGGAGTTGGTGCTAATAGTGTCTGGTAATAAGAATCACACTCACTCCATAAGTTATTTTTCTCTATCGGACCGCGAGCTGAACTACACTGAGTGTCGAAAGCACTTATAAAAAAACCGGCAAAGTTCGAGTCGAACTCGCGCACGAAGGGTTCCGTGCCATTATCTATAAAAACGAGCAAAAAATTCACGTTTGTTGTATGGAGTATTTTTTGTTATAGCGGCAAAAGAAATACATCATCTGTGAAAATTTCAACTGTCTAACTATCACGGTTTATGAGATACAGCCTGGTGACAGACGGACAGGCAGACAGACAGCGAAGTCTTAGTAATAACGTCCCGTTTTACCCTTTGGGTACGGAACCCGACAAAAGAACGTACTCCAATTTCGCGATGACCTTCGGAAATGAAAGATAGGTACTTACGACAGCCGGCTTGTGACGAATCAATGTCACGATTTCCCATAAAAAGCCATTCGTTTCCCATAAAATAAGATCAACAAACAATTCTAGAGTTCAATACTTCGTAACTCTAACAGTTTTTATGGGAGTGGAGAAACAGACCATGAAAACACAGGGATAGTTTAATACCATCATCATGATCATAATATCAGCTGAAAGACGTCCACTGCTGGACAAAGGCCTCTCTCAAATAAGAAGAACACTTTGTTGCAAAAATAAGTAGTACAAAACAACAGTATAAGAAACAAGAAAATTTGCTTATTTGAATGCTATTGGCGGCCTTTTCGCTAAAAGCGATCTTTTCCAGGCAACCGTATATGTATCTCAAAGATCAAGAAGAGAAGAGATTCGAACACTCTGGACTTGTAACTTTACTTAGGACAGGCCTTAGATCCCTATACGGTAGTGTCAGGTAAGGCAAGAATCATTATCATCATCATTATATCAGCCCAAAGACGTCCACTGCTGGACAAAGGCCTCTCTCAAGGATCAAGGAGAGAAGAGATACAAACACTTTGGACTAATACTTGTAACTTTACTTAGGGTAGGCGTTAGACCCCTATACGGTAGTGACGGGTAAGCCAAGGATCATTATCATCATCATTATATCAGCCCAAAGACGTCCTCGGCTGGAGAAAAGTCTCCCACAAAGATCTCCACAATTGCCGGTCTGGTTCTTCCCGCATCGGGCTTGCAGTGACCCTCGCAAGACCATCGTTCCATCTTGTAGGGAGCCTGCCCACGCTGCGTCTGCCGGTTCATGGTCGCCACTCGAGAACCTTATTTAAACAGCTGTCCGTTCTACGAACTGCCCCGCCCACCGCCACTTCTGCTTTGGATTAATTTGGTCTATGTCAGTTACTTTATTTCGCCGGCAGAGTTTAATACAACTAGCTGATTCCCGCGGTGTGTAACACGAATTGGCAATTTATTCGTAGTTTATATATTGATTCATTCCAAATTTAATTCAAATCCGTCCAGTCTTCTTTGCGACATTAAGTTACAAACATCACCTCTATCCACCCAGGGATTACTATTCATCTCCTTTTACCGTACGGTTTTTCGGTTTCTCTTTGAAGTTTATACTCTGTGGGAGACCAGCGCACGCGCATTTTATCTAAAGTCACGGTCTATCGTGGTACAAGATGTTTTTTATAAACAACTGCATTGGATTAGTAGCATTTCGTAACTCAGTTCTTCATACCAATAGAATAAGTGTGTTCTGTAACTACGCAATACTTTTCAATACTTTTAGTGACGTTTTGTACAGTTGATGCCACGTCGGCGCCGATAATTACTCTTCGACCTTGAAGCGTATTACGTAGGTAGTAAAGTCGATAATGTACTGCAGGGGCATGCACTATGCCCTTGACAGTGTTGTATTACGGGTAGAGTAAAGTCGTTTGTCGTAGTGCAAGTATACATATATAGAGAAAAAGGCTAATGTGGCGTTTTAGTCAGAACCGTCTAACATAACCCATAGACTTAGCTCGAGCGAGTGTATCCATGGCGGATTACCTCACGATAAACTGTATAAAGAAAACTTTTTGTTTTCCTGCGACATTATTCACACACGGCCGTCTGATCCCAAATTAAGCTCAGCTTTTACTTTGGAAGCCAGATAACTGATATACTACATATATTACTTTTCTTTTGTAAATACATCATCATATCAGCTGAAAGACGTCCACTGCTGGACAAAGGCCTCCCCCAAAGCTCTCCACAATTGCCGCTCTCGCGCTATCCACAACCAGCGATTTCCAGCGACCCTCACAAGATCATATAGAAAATTACACCTAGACTCAGAACAAACAGACATATTCATGCACACAAATATCAGACCTGGGTGGATATCGAACCCACGACCTGCGGCGTGAAAGGCAAGTATCTGACACGCACACCGGCCCGTCAAAAATTAAAAAAAGGTGTTTCCACTGCGACTGATATTTTCGGTAGGTACTATTATAGGTTTTTACTCAGAATATTAATTTAATAACAAGTTAAAAAATCTGTGCGCAGTACACGTTTCATATTATATTTAATAGAACTCTAATCCCATTAAGAACTTCTTCACCTTTCCACAAGCATACGCGTCATAATACCAGGCTAATACCAGGCCACTAATTGTATTAGCCGCAGTTAACACAACCCGCCCCAGTTCCACCTGACCTGTGTTCGTTACAAAACATTCAGAACAAGCAATATTCGATACTATTGCAAACAATACGCTTTTTCAAAATACGAATTGCAATTTGTGGGTCGCGAAAGGTTAGGAACTAATCAATATAACATCTTAAGAAATTGTTTGGGTATAATATTCTTTTTATAAAAAATACAATTGTGTAAAAGTAAGGATTCCTTTCGGGGTGAAGGTCTACCCTCTGTGCCTCGGAGTGGACTTTAGAACACACGATTCTATCTTATCGCGCCGGTATAAGGAAACATTTAACAAACACGGGTCTAAATAAAGTGGACAAAATGTTATCAGAACGAATTAGAAACATGGTGAAATTGAACAAATAATTAACAGCGTTCAAAATATCGTCTTTCGGCTGATGTGGTGATGAGAATGAAGCATCATCATCAGCATATGAGCCGAAAAAATATTAAAAAAAAATTAAAAAAGCGTGTTTTTTATTTTTTTTTTACTATCATTTATTGTTCATATTTTAGTTAAATATTCTATAAAAGCGACTCAATTATAGATAAAATTTATATAAATTGGCAAAAATCTTAGTTAGCAAATTTATCAAATTACTATATTGTCATCGGTCCTCGATAAGTCTACAAAGTTTGAATGTATTCTAACCGTTTAAAAGTGGGTCCAAATCGCTTCTAAACGAGTCAGTTACAAACATACAAGTGAAGCTAATATAAAGCGTGTAAAAATAGAACTGAAAATGGAAACTTCCTTATTGTACCTAGAGATAGAGATCTTTGGGGAGGTCCCAGCTTTGGAAGTCTTTCGGCTGATATGATGACTTTGCGTGTTTTTGTCTCTAGAAAAAAGTTTTCAATCGTTTTCAATAAACTTCTTTGCAATACGATAATACTTTTATACAACATGTAACGTAATTAACGCACACCCTCAAACACCCCAATTAGAATATTATGTTGTAATTATAATACATACACTAAATTTTTAGTTCAACATATATATGCATTGTTATTTACTAAATTGGTTTCTTGGACTAAAGTTTATTTTTCTTTATTTTGCGTTGAATGATGGAATTTGTATGAATACAAATAAAGCTGCGATTTAAAAGTCTTATTACTTTGACTTACGGTCCATTTCAATTAGTTTTGACTGTAAAGGGTTAAAATAACGATTATTTTCGTAACTTTAATTATTTAGAAATAAAAAATTGCCTATATTAAAAATGATATAAACAGATTCAGTAAACGATTGCGTTATTTAAGTTACATGTTGTATATAGGTATGTTTTCAACTGAGCCTGTTAATAAGGTATATGTCGGATTACGGAACTAAACTACTTTGAAGGTTATTACCTCTTTATTATAGTCGCCCAATAATATGTTTTCAATAGAATTTTACTAACCTCCTTCTTAATTTAGATTCGTTTAGAAACACGATATCATATGATAATAATAGTTCCAATCCTGAATATAAAATTTCAAAAATTGTGTTCCAATCTTGAATAAAAAATATCATAAAAATGTTCCAATCTTGAATATAAAATGACAATGCATGCAACAATCGGATGACCAACTTTCACTGGAATGCAACGTGTTGATGCAAAAACTTGTGAATTTCTTGCGCAAGTCGGGTCGAATGCATGCAAGCTTTGATATTGGAGCAGAGGAAATTCTATACATTCTTATGTAGGCATTTATACTAAGAAAGCCTTCTTTTTTGTCATGTTTCTTGATTAGATATTTATTTATAAGCTTCTAGCTGTTCCACCAAACGTTGTACTGCCTTAACAATAGAAATAAAACCGGGAATCTCATCGCAACTTTTATTTTACAGGGTCCAATTGTTAATCTAAATCATCGAGGGACCCAATGAATACAAAAAAAAAATCGTCGGATATACCAAAAAAATTAAAATAAAAATGTTAAAATTGCTATTAAAAATAGTTATATTTACAATACAATTCCTTCAGTAATCAAAGAGCAACCATATAACACATTTAAGAATAGACTGATTACTCTATTACTAGAAAGGTGCTACTATTCAGTTACGGATTATTTATATGTTTTGTAATTTAATTAAATAGAAATTTAATTTAGTAATTTATTAGATTCCCTATTTAGTTTTATTTTAGCTTTAAGTCATTGCAATGTTTGTATGCCAAATTGGCAGAATGTGCCTACTCGGTATCTTTTTTATTTCTAACATCACATATTGTAATCACCTACATTCTATGCAAATAAAGAAAGGAGAAAAAGGAAAAGTGTCATTATACATGTGTACCTATAGTGTCATTGGTGGGGAAAATGTTTTATAACTTCTTGAATAGAAATAGGTATAGACTGACATGATACAACTAAATATCTTTGTATCCCATCCCTTCCCATATCTATACTTTTTTAAGCTATTGCATAGCTTCTATCGCATAGAAATTAAAGCAATTAAAAGCATATAGAAATTCCGTAACGAAAAAAACCTAACACCCCCCCACTCCGACCGCCATCTATCGATAAATACCAGAACTTTTAATGACTTTTTGAAATATCACGCTTGTCACTTTAGTTCAGTAACCCGCCTTTAGGTGGCATTGGTTGTATTGGAAAATTACCGTAATCAGCTGTTTGTGAGAAAGTATATAGGTATTTATCATCTACGTACAACAGTGAATATCTGTACTCTTATAATTTGTGTACAAAGTGTTTTAAATATGAATAAACAAAGTGCATTTATTAATGAAGAAAGTCACGAAAAAATAGTGAACGAAAATGAGTTAGTACTCTATATACATTCATTTTATTATTATTATCACAAATGCAGTATTATAAAATAAATAAATAATTATAATTGCATAAGTTGATAAAAAATGCTATGCAATAGCATTACCGCGGCAGTCTCCGAGTGCCACACGTCTTTTTTTATTTATTTTTATTTAATAAAATCAATATTCAGACATATAACCCACTGCCATTTGATCGCAACTAGGCAGATCTTGTACTGAGAGAACCACACAACTAATAAATTAGAATTCTAAATACATACATCGCACGAAGATCTTTCCTGGGTGGGGATTGAACCCACGACCACGACTGGCTTAGCAATCAGGGTTACGAACCACAAGACCAACAGTACTCAGAATCTCAACCGGTCAGAGTAAATTTCACTCTAGATTTTTGAATTTATACTTCTTTTGGCGCGATGGAGAAAAATGATGAGAGTGAATTTTGACGATGCGCGCGCACACCGACACCAAAAAATTTTACAGCATGAAGTTAGTTCTAGGTGGTATGAGAGTGAATTTTTACGATGCGCGCGCATCGTAAAAATAACAGCATGACGTTAGTTCTAAGTGGTATGAAAATTGATAACTATGTTCAAGTTGTATATTAAGAAGTATAACTTCTAACGCGTGTACATAAGTACACACAAGTTTTTTTTTTATATAAGGAGGGAATACAAAGAGTCCAATGTGAAATTTAACAAAAAAAAACAAATAACTAAGCACACATATGTGAAATTTAACAAAAAAGAACACGTAACTAAGCACACATATGCTATTAATATTACCTATATACCCAAAGTTATTTTTCTCGCAACGCTACAGCAGGCAGCGTGTGAAATATTCATATTTGAATCCACTAGAGCGAAGCAAGCCTAGAAATTACACTAGGAAAGTAAGGCGAGGCGCTCACGGAAACGGAATCTATGTGACAGATATGTCAAGAACAGAAAAGTTCTGAGTGCCCAAACCTACAGTCGTTTGAAACTATAGATATAAAATACTAACATTGATCGACTGCCAAGACATCTACTATATAAAAATAAGTCGGGTTTTCCTTCCTGACGCTATAACTCCAGAACGCACGAACCGATTTCTACGGTTTTGCATTCGTTGGAAAGGTCTCGGGCTCCGTGAGGTTTATAGCAAAGAAAAGTTATAAAATTTAACGCGGGTAACACCGCGGGGCACAGCTAGTACAGATATAAAATGAAAACACTTGTATACATTTGCTATATCTTATTCGTCATGTATTGACGTTACAATAAAAAAGAACATCATTTATAAATTCAATATACACTTTTTAGGGCTCCGAATTCAAATGGCAAAAAACGGAACCCTTATAGATTCGTCATGTCTGTCTGTCCGTCTGTCCATCCGTATGGCACAGCCACTTTTTTCCGAAACTATAAGAGCTGTACTGTTGAAACTTAGTAAGTAGATGTAGTCTGTGAACCGCATTAAGATTTTCACACAAAAATAGAAAAATAACAATAGTTTTCGGGGTTCCCCATTCATAGAACTGAAACTCAAAATCCTTTTTACATCGTACCCATACATGTAGAGTATCTGTGGAAAGGTCTGCAAAAATGATATTGAGGTTTCTAATATCATTTTTTTCTAAACTGAATAGTTTGCGCAAGAGACACTTCCAAAGTGGTAAAATGAGTGCCCCCCCCCCCCCCCCCCGTAGCTTCTAAAATAAGAGAATGATAAAACTAAAAAAATATATGATGTACATTACCATGAAAACTAACAACGAAAATTGGTTTGAAGGAGATCTAGTAAGTAGTATTTTTTATGATAAATCGTAATTTACCTTTCATTTAAACAACTGAAATACTTGCTGCTACGGAACCCTTCATGGGCGAGTCCGACTCGCACTTTGCTGGTTTTTAGTGATTATTATTTTACAATAAAAAACTGTATATTAAATTTATAAATTATGCTCTTCGTTAACTTAAAATTAGTTCAATGATGTAATAGGTTTTACAGGTTGAGATTAATAAAATATATTTTCTTTAAGATTGGGCATTCCATTCCAATCCCGAAAATTAAAGTTAATATTTAAATAAACTCGACCATTGTAAACGTATAACCTATTAAATGTTACCAACTTCAAACACGAAAACAAAATACGTGTATTAATTTGTTTTGTTAGGTCTCTAGCGTTTTTTAAAATTACCCGACAAGTAGAGTTTATGAAGATAACAAAAGCATGACCAATCTACGCCATACACAAATACCGAATTCTTAATCTATTATTTGAAACAACAGCTAATTTTATCAGTTTATCAGTAACACTGCAGCTGCAAACGCAAGAATTAAGTATATGGTAACGTAGAAATTCTTCTTCTTCTTCTTCTCACTTCGTGCCATCGGAATTCAAATAAGTTTGTATAAACGCCAGCACTCAAAGTGCCATCCCAATCTGTCAAACTTATTTTATAGATTTTCAACTTTATCACATAATAATAAGGTTTACTTCCAATTGGGGAAATTTGACAGATTTGGGTAGCTGGATGTGCTGGCGTCTGCACTAAAAAGAAAGCCGGTTAACATTAAATACAATATTTTTTATTTTAATTTAATTTGACGGACAACTTAATCTTTATTGTACGCTCGGGATCAAACTACGATATTCAAGCTGTAAATGCCAAAATTTGTAATTCCTAGCCCCAGTAGCCACGAAGTTTTTACATAACTTGAAACAATGAACACTTTAATACTTTCGCGTATATAACTATACATATTATTAACAATATTGTATAATAAGATAATATCCTGGGACATTATTCACACAGGACCATCTGATCCCAAACTAAGCAGAGTTTGTACCATGAAAACCATGAAATGAAATGAAATAATGAAATTTATTCAGCACTTCGGTATTTACATACACTTGTACTTGTCAAGCTCACAATGTATTACATAAACACAGTGATTAAAGCAACAAAATATTTTGAATTAGTCCGTCCGTGCGGTCTATTTCGTGACATATATTTTTAATATCCTTAAATAAATAATAAATAGCAAGTTACTAAGCTATTATTGTTACATTTAGCAATTGTTTATTAAAATTAAAAAATTGAAAACAACGAGCAGTTAGCTAGCGCAAAAGGCCCTCAACCAGTAGCTTAATTTAAGCGACTAATACCTGAGGGCACCCTTATGGGGTTCGGGCCACGGCTCTGGCGGCCGCTGAAGTAAAAAGATGGAATTCGAAATGGGGGTCAGATCACTTGCACGGGATTAACGATCACGTGTTAAGGGGGCAACGCGATCCTCGCCGCTCAGTATCCTACCCTAGCTGGCCTGTGGCTTTCTCTAGCTACCTACCACATAACTGATATATTAAATAGGTATACTACTTTTCTTTTTTAAATACATACTTATATATAGGTAGATAATTCCACCCAGACTTAGGACAAACATACATTTTCATGTACACAAATATCTGTCCTAGGTGGGAATCAAACCCACGATCTGCGGCGTGAAAGGCAAGCATTTACCAATCACGCGAACGGGCCCGTCGTGTATAATGTTATGTAATGACTAACCTATGTTGTTATTGTCCCAACGCCGCGACGTTTCGACCAACTTGCATGATCGTGGTCACTGTTAGTCGATTAGTTAATTAAGACAATAAGCCTAAATAACTATTTATATAGGCAAATTATTCCTAAAACCCCTAGGTTGTTATTCTACGTTTATACCTTCCGATATAAACTATTCTATGAATAATTTCTGATGGTTGTAATCAGATCAGTTTGGGCAATTATTTGTTAATGTTATACTGAGATGTTATTTAAATAAACAACATTAAAACAGTGCAACCGAAGTCTATAGATTATATGGGTCTTTGGTGATCTGAAATAAAGGTCTTACCTACATCAGAAACCAGATTCTGTAAAATGTTCCTACTATGAAAAATTCGCATGTCACTCCGAGACAAATGAAGAAATATTAATATTATAAACTAGCTATTCCATTATAGCCTTTGTGTTGTTTGGATATATCACACTAATATTATCAAGGCGAAAGATTGTGAGTGTGTATGTTTGTTACTTCTTCACGTCTAAACGGCTAGAGCGATTTTAATAAAATATGGTATGGAGTTAGCCGACACCCTGGATTAAGACATAGGATATAATTTATAAAGTGGAATACAGGTAGTAAGATATATTACTACAAAGTTTCATCAAAATCCGTTCGGTAGTATTTACGTGAAAGAGCAACAAGCATCCACTCACAAACTTTTGCGTTTATAATATAAGTAGGATATTTTGTTGGGCAGGGCTCCCACAAGGTGGACCGACGATGTTACAATGGTCGCGGCATGCCGGGCAGCGTAAGACCGTCAGTTGTGGAGATCCTGGGAAGGCCTTTCTCCAGCAGTGAGTGTCTTTCGGCTGATATGATGATATGTGGCAAAACTACTTTAAGTTAATAGTTGACCAACAAATAGGTTATATTTAGTTCACTCACTTTGGTACATTCGTAACACATAGAATAAATTGGTAACCGGGCTCTAATTGGTAACCGGGCTCTATTTGGTTCTCTAGTAATATTATCAAATTTGACATCTTATTTAGCTTCAATGTATTTCCTGGCTTTATAAGTTTTGTATATCTTTACAAGAAAATGAGAAAAAATAGTTTAGTGCCGTGGGGTCAGAATCACCAACACAGTCCTTTTAACTACGCTGTGTGCGTCTGCCTTAACATAGTTTTGGAAACGATTTGTAGTTATAATGTAGTACTACCTATATCATTTGAAAGATAAGAATCTTTTACAAAACTATGTGGGAGGTTTAAATGTACCGTGAGAATATTGCTCTTAAATATTTGAATACTTTAAGGGGCTGTCAAATTGGAATTACTTGTATTATTTGGTGGATCGGTTGGCGTCGTTGGTAGACAGATACTTACCTTTCATGCCGCAGGGCATGGGTTGGATTCCCGTCTGGGTGTAATTTTCTATGTATGTACAGAAGTTATTTGGTTTCCATAGTACCAACTCTGCTTAGTTTGGGATGAGGCCATGAGCGAATAATGTCCCAGGATATTATTATTATTACAGTGTTTTTTTGGGAAATTGCCTTAATGAACATTCTTAGGGTAGAGTCTTCTTCTGGAGGGACTTTTTGTATAGGGGGTCTGATTTCTAAATCTTTTTCTATAAGGTACAGGCTACTTCTCTTCAAATATGTGGATTTCCATAAATGTACGTTTGCAAGGCAAAAATACCAAATTTGGCGTCGCTATCAGTTTGATATGAGCAACGGATTTCTCGCAGCTATTCTACTGTTAATAGTTGTGTCGTAATACGAATGCGATTTTTTATCAATTTACTATCACCACTAGCTTTTGCCCACGACTTCGCTCGCGTGGAATAGTGACTTCCGGCAGATTTTTGGTTTTACCCACATAGTTCCCGATCTCGCGGGATCTCTTCAAAAATGAAATGTGGAAGATATTCTAGGGAACTCTTCAAAAATCAACATAACGAGCTCTGCGTTTGAATTGAAGATATGTATACTCACTTGGGGCATTAAATGCCGGCCGTTATTGCCGGAAGTCACTATTCCACGCGAACGAAGTCGCGGGCAACAGCTAGTTATATTATATTTTCATACCTTTTTACTATTTATTTACATTTTTCCGATGAATTTGCAGTACTGAATTGATGCCGACTCTTGACCAATAGATGGCGCTATTTTATTTTTTATTTTATTTTTTGTAATAGCAGATCCTATGTACTCTTCGTTTCCGTTATGTTAAATTTTGTATGTTTTTTGTGTGTACATAAATAAATAAATAAAATAAATAAATAAAAACTATCCTATGTCCTTTCTCAAGTTCCAAACTATGTCTGTACCAAATTTCACACAAATCGGTTCAGTAGTTTAGGCGTGAAGCAAAGACAGACAGACAGACAGACAGAAAGACAGACAGACAGACAAACAGAGTTACTTTCGCATTTATAATATTAGTTTGGATGACTCTAGCGAATACATATGTACGTCAGAATACGATATGAAATTATTAGTCTTGTAGTTGCTAGTTGATACCGATAGATGGCGCGGACAACTACAATCAACAAACTATGGAGGTAATTTGTGTCCGTGTACTATATGTTAGTAAGTACCCCGCGACACAGGGATTAGATTCCCAAGTGCGGGCACTGACTTTAACAAAAAAAACTATAAACAACAATACTTATTAACCCAACTCTGGTATCGTGTTTAATTGCAATATTGAAAACTTAAATTGATATAAGTACAAAAATGAAAGAACTTAGATACTATGACAGTGATCGGCGCTAGACGGTGTACAAATCTGCGCACGATCTAGATTTGTCGAAAGGTCGTTCACGCCAAAACAGTTTTATAAGTAAAGACTTTTACAAATTTCATAAAATCCTTGACAAACATCTTAACGCGTGTTTATTGTTTCTTGTAATCGCAAAACGCAAACGAAGGGCCACCTCTCCGGTCACGGGAAGCGTCTGTATTGAGAACATATATACATACATACATAGACTCTCGCCTGTTTCCCAGAGGGGTATGCAGAGACCTCTTTGCACACCTCTTTTGCCTCATTTACTGTCATTATATATGTATATGTATTCTTCATACATGATCGCCGGTTTAGAGTACCTACTTCTGATCTGCCCTTTCTTGAGAACGTCTCCGATTTGAGAAGTATCAAGTAATTCCCTAAACAGAAGCTTCCCGTGACCAGAGAACTGGCCTTTTTAGGGATTAAGTCAAGACTGCCAACCTTCTGGGCACGCTCATTAGCTGGTAATGAAACAATTAATTTAAATTATATTTTTCTCATTTAATGTAATTTTATTATTTGTCTTAGTTTTATTTAGGAGGCACTTCACCATCAATGTGATACTTATGGGTAAACACTTGGTAAAATCTTAACTGCTACTTAAAATTGGTGACTAAGAGTTTTTAGGTTATCAGCTCGTCATAGTGACCCATATCTTATAGATAAGCGGAGAATATCCGCCGCAGTTGGTTAATGATTAATTATTGCAGCTGTTGTTTAGGATATTCCAATCGATTACACATCAACTTAATTAAAAGCAGACAAATAAATATTAATTGGAAGTTTTTTAAATGTGTTCATAAGAACTCCTTTAGTTATCATTTTAACTGCTTTTTTAAAGTATATTACGCGAATTTTCCGTCTTCTATGGACTGTGTGTGATATTCTGTGGTAGATAATACAGAGAACTATAATACTAATAATATCCTGAGACATTATTTACACACGGGGATCGGATCCCAAACTAAGCAGATCTTGTACTATGGAAACCACATAACTGATATAGGTACTACTTTTCTTTTGTAAATACATACTTATATAGATAATTACACACAGACTCAGGACAAACATACATGTTCATGCACACAAATACCTGTCCTGGGTGGGAATCGAACCCACGACCTCCGGCGTGAAAAGCAAGCATTTACCAACCACGTCAAACTTTTTAATACAGATATTTTTTAAATAAAATTGTAGCCAAGCGGACATGTGCTTCTTGTGTCCTAAGCTTTTCTTACGAGTATAAAATATAAACGTCGCGTCACATCGATGGACACACTTTGACAGTGACAGCGTCATTATTACATAGCAGTTAGAGCTGTTTTCGCAGGGCATGTATATTCTCCGACGTAGCGATGCCTATACTAATACGTTGAGTGCCGTAATGAGTGAGTGTTATTCTGTAGAATTAAACTAATTCACCGAAGTCATTCAATTCTACTAAATAGTACTTGAACATATTGCTTGGTACCATAGCGTGGATCTATATGCATTTGAGAGGTTAACAACAACCAAATTGGTATTTTCCGGTGAAGCAGTAGGAAAATTATAAACGTTATGATACAAAACCGGTCAAGTGCGAGTCTGTCCCGCTTACAAAGAGTTCTGTACCATTATCTATAAAAACGGCAAATAAAATCACATTTTGTTGTATGGGCGCCCTTAAATATTTGTTTCTTTTTGTGAACTTTATATTCTGTGAATATTTCAAGCATCTGCCGTCAACATGTTGCCGTTATCAATATAGAGCAAAAATGAGCAAAAATAATCACATTTGTTGTATGGGAGTGTTGGAGGTTGTATTAAATATATATATTATTACAGCGGCAACAGAAATACATCATCTGGGAAAATTTAAATTGTCATGAGATACAGTCTGGTGACCTGTATGAGGGTTCGCTCCCCACACACACAAATGTTTGTGTGGTGAGTACGATTAATTGTTATGTGTCTCGGTGTAATTTATCTATAATATTAATATTTCGCAAATTTTCAGACAACACTCAGTTCACATTCCAAAAAAAGCACATGTGAACGTTCTTATATCAATATAACGTAAAAGCTCCTATTAACGACCCCCTAAAAAGTGTACTCTATTAACGATCTAATTTTTAAATCACTCATATTAGACATAATATAGGGTTCCAGAATGTGATACTTTAAAAATTAGTTATTTATTTTAGTTGGGCAGCAAAAAGATTAATGTTTATGTGTGTAAATAGCCAGTAAAAGAAATAATTTGACAATGAGTGGGACGCACCCGAAATTGACGCACGTTTCATAGTGTCGCGTCTCCGGCCACGTAAGAACACCTAAATATTACTTAAGGAAAATAACACACTAAGAATGGATTGGTCATCTTGCTATCACATTACAACTGTAACGTATATATTTGTTTTCTAAATTAAATCTTGATATTATACTTCTTATTAGTTTTAGTGTTATAAAATCATGTTTTAATTTAAGGCGGTAATAGAACCCGAATTTCAAAACTTGATTCTAATAACGACCCATGGCGTTGTTAAATTTTTAGAACATTTAGTATTTTTAAATAATATCTATTATAAACTACCTCATTCGATTTTACTTTTTTCTTGTTCAATTCTTAAAATTATTTTACTTCGTTAGCTCTATTAACGACACAGCTACTTCTTAAAGTTTTTGTGTAAAACTCTATTCAACGTTAGACAATATCCCTATTATTATAACGATATTCTACTGTAAATAACCACTATTATCTGAATTGAAGACTAACTGAGACTAAAAAAATAATATAGTAATGAGATCGAATTTAACAGTATTCCATAAAACGGATATTTTATCTGTTTATTATTAATTTTATTGGTCGCTAATAGAATATTGTAACCTTCATACGTGATTCTATTACCGACTCACAGCTATGACGATATTTTTGGTAGTATTACAGTACACAAAAACAAAATGAATATTTTTGAACAAATTGGCTTATTTCTTGCTAACGTGACGTTTTGAGAGATTTTGTCACAGGCCATATTATTAATGTAAAATAATATTTGCTATCCAGTTTCATTCATGGCTTCATGGCATTGGCTATATTTCATATGTTTTCAAATCAAATAAAATGGCGGGACGGAATGAGGGCCATGTAACTTTTGAAATCTTCTTTCGAAGATTTAAATTCTATATCGTTGATTAATGTCTCTCTCTCTTCTCCTAGCCTTATTAATCCCAAGCATCTTGGGGTCGGCTTCTGTATTGAGCAAATTATAAATGTGTTATTATAAAATTAACCTATTATAAAGGTATTTTGTGATTGTATTACAGATAAAATATTTTTGTTATTGATTTATAATATTTATATAGTAGTTAGTATGTAGGTAATGAAAAAGTAAGCTTTTAATTATTTGAAGACTGTTTTTGTTGTTTATAACAAAAAGTAAGTCCTCTAAGCGTTGCAATAAATAAATATGTTCATATTGTAATAATGGTGATCTCATAACTATTGTTATTATATAATATATACCTTAAAAAACATTTTTTATTTTGTTTAATAGTAGAGAAGAAGTGACATGTTCGTAGCGGTCGGTAAAAGAAGTAGAAAAATCGGTAATAGAATCTTGCCGCATACTATGGGTCGGTAATAGAATCAACTACTCCTTTGGATTAAATAATTATTTAGTAATTATTGCGTTATTGAATATTGAATTTAAGTACTGAATTGCAAAGAATACTTTGTTGAGATTAAATAAAAATTATAACATCTTTTCTAACATAACAGCTTATATCTATTTTTTTAAAGTGAATCCTAAGACAGCTAAAACTGGCGGTAATAGGAGCTTTTACGTTAGTTTGTTATAGAGCATAATTATTTTACGTTTATTCGATGGAATAAAAAGAGCAATTTATTCTGAAAAATAAGTTTACTAATTATAAATACTACATGAGCTTTTAGTAGAGAGCACAGCGTTCATTCGCTCAAACAGCAGCCCGACTGGGGAAGTATCTCCAGACATTCCTTAAAAATAACATTAATAATTATTAATGTTGTTAATAATTTAATGTTGTGTTTCTGAGTTCAGACCACACGACTGAAGTAAATAGATACATATACAAACTTAACTGGCTAAGAGAGAAAGAAAATGTGTGCAATTATATATATCTTGCCCCTATCTTCTTTATTTAAATTTTCTCTAACTTATATTTCCCTCTCAACTTCCGTTCGCATGGTCCGATCACACTCCAGCTGAGTACCCGCGTGCGTGCAATTCTGTCTTTTACACCACTAATCTAATTTCAATGTCTGTAATGACATCTAAATTTATTTAGTGGTAGCTCGTATGAACAAAACAAGGCATAATCATCCAGTCAGCTGAATGACGTCCACTGCTGGACAAGAGCCTCCCCAAGAATGGGGGGATATGCCATAATCACACGCTTGGCAGCCGGATCGATCTCGCAGTATTTTTTTTTATTTTTATATCAGAGTGCGGCATACGAGCAAGTGGGTCACCTGGTGGTACGTGATCACCGCCGCCCATAGACACTCGTGACACCAGAGGAGTCGCGAGTGTGTTGCCGGCCTTTTAGAGTCAGCAAACAAGTGTTGCTGACCCTTCACCCCACCCCAATGAGCTCTGGCGACCTTACTCGCACTCGGAAACACAACATTAAAATTATTAATGTTATTATCAAGGAATGTCTTCTGTAAGGTGGAGGTACTTCTCCAGTCGGGCTGCTCTTTGTGCGAATGAACGCTATGCCCTACCTCTCTCTGTGTACTATGGTGCTCATAGTACACAGAAAGAGGCTACTGCCCGTTCTCTGGTAGATATTCCCTCGGGTCGGCTTCCACGCGTTCCACGGGATGACATGGGATGATGATATTCTATGCCATCAGCCACACAGCGTGCATAACTATAATAATAATAATATCCTGGGACATTATTTACACACGGCCGTCTGATCCCAAACTAAGCAGAGCTTGTACTATGGGAACCAGATAACTGATATACTACATATACTACTATTCTTTTGTAAATATAATTATCTATATAGATAATTACACCCAGACTCAGGACAAACAGACATGTTCATGCACACAAATATCTGTTCTGGGTGGGAATGGAACCCACGACCTCCGGCGCGGCGTGAAAAGCAAGCATTTGCCAACCACGCTAACAGGCCCGTCAACTGCTTAGAAAGCGCGCACCGGGTGCACTATTGATAAACAGGGGCTCTACCGGCTAAGTCGCCTAACATCGATTTCTTAAATGGCATTCAAATAAATTAAGATTAAAAATGACTTAATCAATCGTTAAATCGGCTTTAATGAGCACATGACGTTACGTCATAAATGGTCCAGAATCGAATGTCAACGTTGAAGCCGATTTAACGATTGATTAAGTCATTTTCAACCTTTATTTATTTGTACGCCATTTAAGAAATCGATTTTCGGCGAATTAGCCGGTAGAGCCCCAGGTTCTAACATGAATTGTACAATTAAATATGCCCAAGAATGTATTAAAAAGTGATGCAAAAAATTTGAAATTAGTTTATTGCACTTACATGTCGTATACACCTAGCTCGTATAGTACATTATTTATGTTCTATCATACTGTCTATGATAAAACCCACTCCACAGCCTCATCTCGTGACAAGTATTTTTCCTATATCTTAATTAATCATTATCTTATCTCGTCACTGTTCTCATTATAATTATATTTTTACATTTTGCGTAGACGTGAGGCGAGGTGCGCGTGTTCCTGGTTCCCGATCGTTCCCGACGTTCGCCGTGTTTAGCCGATCCCGAAGTCCCCGTGACGTCATCATGAAGGGATGGGAGTTGTGCCTGGTGGTCCTGGTGGGGACTGCTTTGGCCCAAGGCCCGGAAAAACGTAAGTGGTAGTATTACTACATATTTGAAACTTTTTTAACGTTTTTTTTTACCATTGGACATCAACCTTCAAACAATAAAACATTGCCGTAAAAATTTTAGATACTTTACATTAGTTAAGGCCTAGAACTCAGGGCACAGTTATCTTCTTACAGCATTTGCATATTTTAAAAGTCATCATGACTGAACCACATTTTTGAGATTTATATGACAATTCATATTCTTTATATAATTAAAATTTATATACAGATTAATATCCCAAAATTTCCAGAACAAGTTTCGGTTCCTACATTACTTGTAACGACTACAAAAAATTGCATAAATAGTGTCTCCTATTTTTTTTGTCTGTTAAAACAAAATAATAAAAAGTAACCCTTTCTTAAATTTTTGGCACCTTTAAAACCTGAACGAAACACATTTCTGAGAAGTACATAAAATAAATAACTTCACATTCATTAAAATATACAAGCACGTGAGGGAAATAGCTGCGTTCTAAAGCCTTAAGCTGCGAACAAAGATTTCCTGAATAAACCGGTGTTCTATTTTTCTTTTTTAACTTATATGTAAATTTTATAAAGGTTCCGTACAAGAAATTTAGCTTTTACAATGCGATTTTCATATTTTAACATAGTATCTAATTAGAAAGAGTTGAACTAAGTTAGTTTTATAGTCAGAAAACAAAATGTTTAGATGTATGCTCTTTGTGTAACTAAAACCAGTAGATTTTGATAAAGTATCTAAGCGGTTATCATTTTTAGGATCTCATTTTGTACCCTGGTGATGTATCTCTCGCTAAAGATAGAGGCCAAATATAACACCTACATATGTAGTTTAAGTATTCAAGACTGAAATTAGATTCCTTTACAAAATAACGGAGTGATGACAAAAATAAATCTCAATGTCAATGGGAACGTTACGAGCCTTTTTGAGATTTTATGTAAGGTCAAAGAACACATGTCTAGAAATATGCGTAACTAGGTAGGGCATAGCGTTCATTCGGTCAAAGAGCATCCCGACTGGGGAAGTACCTCCACCTTACAGCAGACACTCCTTAATAATAACATTAATAATTTTAATGATGTGTTTCCGAGTGTGAGTAATGTCGCCAGAGCTCATTGGGGTGGGGGGAAGGGTCAGCAACACTTGTATGCTGACTTTTAAAGGCCGGCAACGCACCCGCGACACCTCTGGTTTGCGAGTGTCCATGGGCGGCGGTGATCACTTACCATCAGGTGACCCACTTGCTAATTTTTCGCCCTCTGATATAAAAAAAAATGTAATAGATTTTGATAAAGTAAGTTACCATCATTTTAATAACCTCATCTTGCACCCTGGTGCTGTATCTCTCGCTAGTGATGGCGGGCATGTATTACAACACCTATGTAGTTTAAGTATTCAAGACTCAAATTGGTTTCATACACAAAATTACAAGGTGACGACAAAAATAAATCTCAAGGTCATTATGAACGTTCCGAGCCTTTTTAGATATTATGTAACGTCAAACATAATCTATTGAAATATTCTCTTTGTATTGAAACCAGTACATTTTCTTATTCTTTATTGGTTTATCGACGGAGAAGAGTCATATCTACTGACTCCGATAAACTATACGCGAAATTGAACTTCAAAGTATCTGATTTCAGAGCCTTAACGCCCTTCTAGTAAACACTATGTAAATACAAATGATCCTAGAGATAAATAAGAAAAAGGAACAATAAAAGTAAAAGCAATAGTAATTGAAGCCTCTTTAGTCTATCGGTACCGCGTTAAACCGCAGATAATGAGGTCCTGGGTTCAATACTCGGGTCGGGGCTAAAAGTGATTCTCGTATAATTCTTTAAAATAAAATAATTCTCGGTATCGACCCGAAATCTCTCATCATCATCATCATCATATCAGCCGAAAGACGTCCACTGCTGGACAAAGGCCTCCCCCAAAGATCTCCACAATTGCCGGTCTTGTGCTATTCGCATCCAGCAGTTTCCAGCGACCCGCACAAGATCATCGGTCCATCTTGTAGGGGGCCTGCCCACGCTGCGTCTTCCGGTTCGTGGTCGCCACTCGAGAACCTTTCTGCCCCAACGGCCGTCGGCTCTACGAGCTATGTGCCCTGCCCACTGCCACTTCAGCTTGGCAATTCTTCGGGCTATGTCGGTGACTTTGGTTCGCCTGCGGATTTCGACATTTCTGATGCGATCCCGCAGGGAAACTCCAAGCATAGCCCTCTCCATTGCTCTTTGGGTGACCTTGAGCCTTCTAATAAGGCCCATAGTGAGCGACCACGTCTCTGTTCCGTATGTCATCACTGGCAACACACACTGGTCGAAGACTTTCGACTTGAGACACTGCGGTATTTTGGACGAGAAGATGTTACGTAGCTTCCCGAACGCTGCCCATCCGAGTTGGATTCTACGATTGACCTCCTTCTCGAAGTTAGACCTACCTAGTTGGATGGTCTGTCCTAGGTAAATATAGTTCTCTACAACTTCGAGTGCAGAGTCACCAACTTTCAATTGAGTGGATGCAACATGGACGTTTGACATGATTTTCGTCTTATCCATGTTCATTTTCAGACCCACTTGTTGAGAGACTCTACTGAGGTCATCGAGCATTGTACCGAGGTCTTCCATGGTCTCAGCCATGACTACGATATCATCGGCAAATCGAAGGTGAGTGATGTACTCGCCATTGACATTGATGCCAAAGCCTTTCCAGTCCAGAAGCTTGAAGACGTCTTCCAATGCAGCGGTGAACAGTTTCGGAGATATAACATCTCCCTGTCTCACGCCTCGCTGCAAGTGGATAGGTTTCGAGATCTGGTCCTGGAGTCGCACTGACATAGTGGCGTTTTCATACAAACACTTTATCACCTCGATATACCGGTAGTCAATTTGGCACCTTATGAGAGACCTCAGCACGGCCCATGTTTCGATAGAATCAAAGGCTTTCTCATAGTCCAGAAACGCTAAGCACAGTGGCTTGTTATACTCTTCGGTCTTCTGTATAACTTGCCGCAGCGTATGTATGTGGTCTATGGTGCTAAAGCCTTTTCGGAAACCGGCTTGTTCGGGAGGCTGGAAGTCGTCAAACCTGCGCGCGAGACGGTTCGTAACGACCCTCGAAAACAACTTGTAAACATGGCTCAGCAGTGTGATGGGTCTATAATTCTTCAATAGGGTTTTGTCGCCCTTTTTGAAGAAGAGCACCACCACACTTCTGTGCCATGCTTGTGGCGTTTGACCATCTAGTATGACGGAGTTAAATAACTTCTGAAGGGCCCGTAGGATTGGTGTACCACCCGCCTTCAGAAGCTCTGCTGTAACTCCATCATCACCAGGCGCCTTGTTGTTCTTGAGTTGTTTGAGAGCCATTCTAATCTCGTACAGGCTGACGTCCGGGATGTCTTCGGTGTAATGTCGGGTTAGTCGTGCTCTGGGATCTGAGGCATGACTTTTGACAGGTGGCTGTGTTGTCGTATATAACCGTCCGTAGAACTTCTCGATCTCTCCCAGCAACTCAGGTTTAGACGTGACGATTCTACCATCCTCAGTCTTCAGCTTCATCAGTTGGCTCTGTCCAACAGACAGAGCTCTTGCGAACACTTTGGAGCCTTTGTTCCGCTCGATGGCCTCTTTAATACTAATTGTATTAAATTGGCGCGTGTCGCGAGTCAAAGACTTTGAGATCTGTCTGTTGAGCTGCCGATATCTGGTAGCATCATCTGAGGATGTCAGAACCATTTTCCGTCTATCTTCCATAAGTTGCAGGGTAAAGTCAGAGATCTTTTTAGTTCTGTTTGTACGACGGGCCTTGAAGACCTTAGACCCAGCCGTATGGATAGCTTCTACGAGCCTGTCATAGTATGAGTCCACTTCCTCGCAGTCTGCTAGGCATTCGAAACGGTTTTGCAGTTCGAGCTGAAATGGTTCGGGGTTTTGGACGTGGATAGGTAAGGGTCGGAGCGTAGACTTTATCAGTCGGGACCTCTGGAGTTTGACATTAAGGTTCAATGAGCCTCTGACCAGTCTGTGATCGCTCCCGGTTTTAACCGCATTGATCACGGAGACATCATTGAACATCTGTCGTCTCGTCGACAAGATAAAGTCTATCTCATTTTTAGTCTTACCATCGGGGCTCACCCAGGTCCATTTGCGGTGATCCGGCTTCCTGAAGAAGGAATTCATCATAAAGAGTCCCTCCTTCTCCATGAAGTCGGCCAACATTTGGCCCCGGGGGTTTCGGTCACCAGTTCCAAATTGCCCCACTCTCAGATCATTACCGAATCGTTTGCCCAGCTTCGCGTTAAAGTCCCCCATGACCACAGTGAAATACGAGTTAAAGGTATGTATGGCTCTGGATATGTCCTCATACATAACCTCGACTTCATCGTCGGAGTGCGTCGAAGTGGGTGCGTATACCTGTATAACCTTCAACGAATACCGCTTGGTGATTCTGAGTATAAGGTACGCAACCCTCGTCGACACACGTCGACGACAGGTTGTTCACGAGGGACTTGTGGACTATGAACCCGACACCACCTTGGGATATTTGGTCACCCTCCCGGTAATAGAGCAGGTTTCCGGATTTCAGTATTATCGAGTCCTCCCCCTCTCTTCGGACTTCAGATAATCCTACAATATCCCAATGTAACCTGCTCAATTCTTCCTCCAGTTCTGTTATCTTCTCGTCGGACCGCAGTGTACGTGTGTTATATGTTGCCAGGGCCAGAGGTCGTCGGTGTTGGTAACGCGGAATCTGCCGGGGATTCTTAGCACCCCCTGCCCTGCCGTAACCACGGCTGTTACCACGGCTGGGAATAGCAGGGCTGCCGGGGACTGGGGGCCGCGGTTTGGTTGTGTCCATCATTTGAGGGGATTTGCCATAATCGCCACGCTTGGCAGACGGGTTGGCGATCGCAGTAAGGTGGACATGGTACTCAGGAGAACGCTGCTGCCCGTTCTCTGGTATATATTCCCTCGGGACGACTTTTACGTCCCCCCACGGGATGAGAGGGGGTGGTGATATTCTTAGGCCGTCACCACACAGCAAATCCGAAATCTCTATTCATGTATTTTATTTTGTGACAAATATTCAATCCGCCCCTATAGAAGCTTCGCGACCCCCCTAAACGGGCTGCGTAACCCCCCAGGGGGTCGCGACCCACAAGTTGAAAAACACTGGTAACCATTTGAAACACAATAAACATTTTTCATTTTTCATAATGACCGGGCATTATGTAAAATGCCCAATTTCTCACTTGGTCCATAACATATACAGAGCACGTGATTGTGTTAATAACCTCTCCGATTATTTTACGGACTGGCAAATGGAACTGGCTATTAGCGTTTCAGTGTTCTTAACGATAAGAATAATGTAGAATTTTCTCCGCTGATGGAAATGTTAATTTATCCGATAACAATGCATACAATTGGCTGGGAAAACCGCCTTTATTAAGCAAATAAACAAAAACTAAAACAAGATATAAAAAATATTTTCAAGTTTCGATAACTTAAATAAATACAGAAATATCTTGAGACAACAAAGACACCGCTATCAGATCCCAAATTAGGCAGAGCCTGTACAATGGCAACCAGACATCTAATAAACGAACTTATATACAATAGAGGTGCCTGAGCTTATAGGGGGGGGGGAGGGTCAGCAACACTATTTTGCTGACTTTTAAAGGCCGGCAACGCACCCGCGACACCTCTGGTGTTGCGAGTGTCCATGGGCGGCGGTGATCACTTACCATCAGGTGACCCACTCGCTCGTTTGTCACCCTCTGATATAAATATATATATAATAAAAGTAAGTAGAAATATATATATTTCTACTTACTTATCGTATGGGCAGTGGTTACCCTAGTGTCAGAGTTCTTCAAGCCGCTGACATGCCTTAACGACTGTAGCTTAATGGCTACAACCGGGACTGACAGCTTAACGTGCCCACCGAGTCACGGAGACGCTCAGAAGTTAAACCATTTTGGCGCTCACCCATCTATGGACTGACCGTGAGCCTAGTTGCTTAACTACACTTACGGACCAGTGAGAGCATGAGCTATGAGCGCCGCTTACAATAATTAAAACACTATATTTCTAAATACATATGTACAGACACCAGCACATCAAGCTACCCCAATCTGTTAAAAAATTCCCCAATTGAAAGTGAACCTTATACTTTTGTGATAAAGCTGAAAATCTATAAAAGAAATTTGACAGAGTGGTGTAGCTGGAAGTGCTGGCGTCTGTACATTTTATAGATAAATCACACCCAGACAAAGAACAAATAATCAAGCACATCACACAAAGATTTGTCCTGAGTGGGGTGCCCATGACCTCTAGTTTAGCAGTCAGGGTCACTTACCACTACACCAACAAGACAAAATTTCTCTATACCATACTCATACAAAAAAAAACCGGCCAAGTGCGAGTCGGACTCGCCCATGAAGGGTTCCGTAGCAGCAAGTATTTCAGTTGATTAAATGAAAGCAAATTGCGGTTTACGATTTATGACGTATTAAAAAAAACCGGCCAAGTGCGAGTTGGACTCGCCCATGAAGGGTCCGCAGCAACAAGTATTTCAGTGAAAGGTAAATTGCGGTTTACGCATTATGACGCATTAAAAAAAAATACTTACTAGATTTCGTTCAAACCAATTTTCGTTGTTAGTTTACATGGTTTACAAGTTACAGGGGGGGGACACTCATTTTTCCACTTTGGAAGTGTCTGTCGCGCAAACTATTCAGTTTAGAAAAAAATGATATTAGAAACCTCTATATCATTTTTAAAGATCTATCCATAGACAAAAAAAAAATTTTGAGTTTCAGTTCTATGTATGGGGACCCCCCAAAATTATTGTTTATTTTCTTTTTTGTGTAATAATCTTAATGCGGTTCACCGAATACATCTACTTACCAAGTTTCTTATTATTAGAAATAAAAAATTTGTGTTACACAAAGGCCCTTCTACGAATCATACGATCCCGCTTAAAACAGATGCGGTGAGATGTACTTTTATTTACATGTTAACACCACTAGCCATTTCTAATAAAAACCGGCCAAGTGCGAGTCGGACTCGCACATGAAGGGTTCCGTAGCAGCAAGTATTTCAGTTGATAAAATGAAAGCAAATTGCGGTTTATAACGTATTAAAAAAAAATTCTTGTTAGATCTCGTTCCAACCAATTTTCGTTGTTAGTTTCTATAGTAATGCACATCATATTTTTTTTTAGTTTTATCATTCTCCTATTTTAGAAGTTAGAGGGGGGGGGGGGCACTCATTTTACCGCTTTGGAAGTGTCTCTCGCGCAAACTATTCAGTTTAGAAAAAAATTATATTAGGAACCTCAACATCATTTTTGAAGACCTATCCATAGACACCCCACATGTATGGGTACCTACGATGAAAAAAATTTTTTGAGCTTCAGTTCTATGTATGGCGACACCCAAAATATTTTTTTTTCTATTTTTGTGTAAAAATCTTAATGCGGTTCACAGAATACATCTACTTACCAAGTTTCAGTAGTACCTACAGCTCTTATAGTTTCGGAAAAAAGTGGCTGTGACATGCGGACGGACAGACAGATAAATAGACAGACATGACGAATCTATAAGGGTTACGTTTTTTGCCATTACCCATACCGATACTTTCTTTTTGGTTGGGAGATGTACCTACGTCGTGGAGAATATATATGAATGACTAACTCATTTACTTAATTAATAATAACCCAAATCACGAACTAAAGAGCTGGGACACACGAAAAGATGGACAGACATCAGAGTGACATGGGTACAGTGAAATGGCTCCGTTTTTCCTTTGATAAGATAAGATAATGTTAGTTGGTAGGTAAGTTAATTAGGTCTGGTATTTCCTTAAAAATCCTAACACTTATTGGAACGAAGTTCCTTATCGCGCGTTATGAAAGGGGGCTAGACGGAAAAAAATCAAACGAAAAATTGTCACGACACTTTTTGCAGCTGTGCGGCGTGCGCATGTTTCTCTGTCTGTCTCTCTCCCTCTCTCTTATAGAAAGCAAGCCAGATATTTTCATTTCTATTTCGCATTGAACAGTGTGGTGTCGCGACGATTATTTTTGTTGAGTATATACAGGTTTTTTGAACATAATCTATACATATAATAAAATCGTGGGAAAGTCAAAACTGTACATTGAATATTTTTTTTAAAGGAATCTTGGAGCGTTATCTACAGTCGATATCGAAGCCAAAAATATAGTTTTTAGAATTTTTGTCTGTATGTCTGTTTGTCTGTATGTATGTCCGGGCTAAACTCAAAAAGTACTGCATGGATTTACTTCAAAGTTTGCATGAATATTACTAAGAGGTCGGGTCAACATATATGACACCTACGAGGGAGGAGCTGATAAAATTAAACGCGGGTAAAACCGCGGGACACAGCTAGTAAATAATAAGAAATAACTTCGTTCCATCCGGGTGTCCCTTGACACCTCTCAAGTTTTATTTTTATTTATATACTAGCTGTGCCCCGCCTTTTCGCCGCGTTAAACTTAATAAATTAAAACCTATATGTTTTCCGAAATATAAGCCATATTACCACAAAATTTCATAAAAACCCGTTCCATAGTATTTCCGTGAAAGAGTAACAAACATCCATTCATCTATATATCCATACTCACAAACTTTCGCATTTATAATATTAGTAGGATAATTTCCTTCTTGAATACAGAACTGATTTCTCTAATAGTACCTATATCGCCAGTTGCACTATATTCTACAGTGGAAATATCATAACACTTTTTTCTACTTTCACATTATTTGCACCTTTTACTTGGAAAGATGGAATTACACAATATATATGTGACATTTTCTCCCACGCGCGAGAAGGAAATACATATCCGCTTCCCTTTCCTTACTGATATTACGTATCGTTAATTAGTTACCTACATAATTGTCTATAAATCAGGTGACACTGATACTGTTTCTTCTTTGGAATTGGTAATTAAAATGAAAACCCATTAAGAGCCCGCTTGTTGCACGGATTTCCTTAAGAGACTGACAACACCCATTTGGAACCGCCGACGTAAAAAGAGAGACGTCGATGTCTGTGTATGTGTATGAGTCTGTGGCATCGTAACTCTCAACAGATGGATTTTGATGCCGCTTTTTGTCATTTGAAACCCAGTTTCCTTGCGGTGGTTCTTACCTATGTTTGGTTAATATCACTGCTGAGTGTAAGAGTATCAGCTCTTCTAAAATGTTGTAATTGTAGTTGGGGTCAGGGGCTTTCATACGGTTAGGTTATTTTTATCTTATCACGTGTATCTGCCCGTAAAGGTGAACATGTACGGGTCATAATAGAGTGAACAGTAAACTATCAAAACTTTAAAAACTGGGTGGAATTGAAAAAAATAATATTTTATTTAAATAAATGCATAAATAATTTTTTTTTTTTCAATTTCTCCCAGTTTTTAAGTTTTTTTTATTGTGCAATTTGAATGTGGTACTTTTTCGAGATTCATTTGTTTTAACACTTTTTTTAATAGGTCGTTATGTGATTTTTTCTATCAAGGCATTTTTGAATCGGGTTTTGGGGTAGATCTTTAAAATATTGTCAAATTTGACATATATGTTTTATTAAAAAGTTAAGGTCCAAGTGTGAAGTCCAGTTCAATTCGTGGTTAAAGACTTGCGGAATTTAAATGTTTTAGGGCGCTGTAGAAATGGTTTCTTTTTTCTAAATGAAATGGGTTTAATATTAGCGTGATATTATTGAGCTGATACGGTGGAGATCTTTGGGGGAGGCCCTTTCCCCAAATTTGATGATGATGATTATTAAGAGGAGACGTAACGCTGAGCTCTTGATGTAACACAAGCATTATTAAGAAACAAAAGAAGTACACTTTATTGCCAAAAAAAATACATAAAGAAATTAAGAAAAGAACCGTTTGATGGTAAGAAATCGTAGATTAAATAATAGTGATCGAGAATTATTTATTCACCGCTCCGCCACTTCTTTTGCCAACCGTACCTTAATTCTATTTTTAATCAATGTTTACTTTTTAAAGTAAATAAATATCCTGTTTTCAAGTATCTCAATTGTATCTATAATGTGTATTTGTTTGATTAACGATATCAATTGACTATCAGGAAGGTTTTGTTTAGATTAATAGTCCCAAGTTACAAAACGGTGAAATGCGAGTCGTACTGAAGACCCTTCAATCTATATTTAGTTACTTGTTCATGTGATAAAAAAACAAAAAGCAAAAGATGATGAAAAAGCAAGCCCGGAGTTTCTTTGTGGCTTTTCTTAGTGTCTTTCCCCGGGTCGTCGGTTGTCTGCTAAAAGGATCCTGTACACCCTACATTATAGACTAGATGATTTATATATTTACCACTTACTCAATAAGAGTACACTTTAGCTTGATTACACCGTGGTCAAGAAGTGTACATATTGATGAAGGCAAATTGAGTGCTTTACCTTATCCGGCGCATGACGCAAGGAGGGCAAGGTGACGCCTCGTACGTGCGGTACTTACGGTTTAAGAAGACACATCACGCACAAGGACACTTATTGGTTAAAAATTTAAATGTAAAATGAATTAACTTAACAATAAAAATGTATCCATACAAATAATACAACGTTTTTGTCCTGTAATTAACCATTTAATCCAAATATTAAAACTTTAAACAATCGACTTTCAGCTTTTTTGTAACTAAAGTTCTGTACATACAACTTTAGTTACAAAAAAAGCTGAAAGTCTTTCAATATTTAAATGTTTTTCAACTTATCTTTTTAAGGTATGACAGGTTCCAAAATTAAAAAAAGAAAAAATTGAACTGAAAAAAAAATGAAACAGCACATAGAGATTTTTAGCAGTATCGTTTAGATTGTTTCTTTCTTTCTTTCTCGTATGGGTGGTTGTGGCAAGAAGACTCATCATCAGATAGGTCGTATGACTGTTTGCCGACTGTCTCTTTCATAATTTTTACAAACTTTTTCTACTCAATACATAATAACATTTCATACAACTCAAATCTTCCTCAATTCGTCACAACGTTCATTGAATTTCAGCAAACTTTGTTGCCAATGATTTGGAAAACATAAAGTTTTCTTTTTCTGTTAATGTAATTTGTGGTTCGCCCAAAACTTGGTCAACGAGGCGTCAACATAACAAACGAAAACTTTTGGTGAATTATGTAGCGTGTTTGTATTGAAAGTCTGACGTCAACATAATCATTATCGCTTTTGGGAACTTTTCTACTTTCGGGACTGTCGGTATAGTAGATATACAAACAATACATAGATTTCAAAATGGTGTTATTTAAAAACAAAAACTTGTAACCGTTACTGTCTTAATACGCATCTTATAAACCGCGTAATTATGTCCTCCTAGCCGAATTTCGGCCGCGGCGGCCAGTCTCAATGGAGAATCGTCTCAAGGAGATGTTTACTTTACGCTCTTCGCTATTTTTAAACGTGGGTATTAAGGAACAAAATTTTAATATTTTTAATTGCTATTGGGAGCCCTACTAAAGGTGCGCTCCGAGGAATAAAAAAGGAGCGCCTCATTAGGTGCGCCTCAAAATGGTAGTGCTGCGAGGAATACCTCTATTACATACCTTATACTACTTTTCTTTTATGAATTCATACTTATTTAGATAATTACACCCAGACTCAGAACAAACAGACATCTTCATGTACACAAATATTTGTCCTGGGTGGGAATCGAACTCACGACCTGCAGCGGGAAAGGCAATCATTTACCAATTCCCAATCTCAGTTAAAAACAGCTCAATAAACTTGTAACACTGAGACGTCAACACTAGCATTATTCACAATAGCATTACTCGATGGTATTACCAAGCGGAGATAACTATAGCAACCGTTATGAACCATTTGCAATACTCGATTCGTTTCGTTTGAACCGTGTCGAACTTACGTCTCGGACAGATCAGGGCTAGGGCTGCCCCTTTTTAGTTTAAACTAGCTGTGCCCCGCGGTTTAACCCGCGTTACACTTTACAAATTATAGCGTTCATCATTGCCTTATTCAGATAAGCATGGCTATATATATACAGGAATACGCAGGCCGCCGAAAAGCTCACACCGTAATCAAAGACTTATGTTATCCGAGTTCGGATATAACTAAATACATAAAAAAGAAACGAGTGGCGACTAGAAAAATGAGTCAATTTCAAAGGCGCTAGCGCCGCACCACTTCCCCGCGACCTCGCAAGGGTATGTTTACGTAATTCAAGTCACTTCAAAGACGTTATTTCAGACATAAGTCCAAAGTGTTAGTAGAAACAAGATAATTTAATAAATATGGTTAGTAATAAAGCTGCCTCCATTACAACTGGATCCTTACCCTGTGAGGCAACACACACCGATCTGAGAAGACGCCCAGGAGACAATTAGTGGTGGTGCGCAGTCGGCCTATTGATGCGGTCCTCTTTCTTATTATGGCGTAAAAATCATCAGTGGCGTAGTAATATTTGTGATGCCCGTAGAGTTATTAACATTCAAGCGGGAAATTAAATGAATACTTATTTATGTCCGAAAATAAAATCTAAGAAATTACCAAAAGTTGTACAACAAAAGTTGTTGGTTATGGTGTTATATTTCTAGTCCTGCGAGGTTGTTGGTGTTTTACAAGTAACCCTTTATAAGCTAAGTATATAAATAAATAAAAATAAAATATGGTTTATTTCTCTCGTAAAAGTTCATGTATACATAAATGACTGCGATGTATAAACAATTTTTGCTTAATTAGAACTTTAGAGAGAGCTGGAGTCTGTACTAGGCTCTAAACCTGTATGACAGATCTCCAGGCATTCTCGAATCTTGCATGTCGCGCAAGAATTTTATTATAATAAACAAAATTTACTTAAATTCTAAAATTGAGTTGCATACAAAAAAGGTTGAGAGACAGAAATAATGCTACTACAATAAAGAGAAAATTAAAGAAAAATATTACTCTTTGTAGTATTATTATTATTGAATAAAATCCGTTTCATAGTTTTTGCGTGAAAGAGTATCAAACATCCGAACATCGTATATACATATATGACAAGCCTGTTGGCGTGGTTGGCAAATGCTTGCTTTTCACGCCGGAGGTCGTGTGTTCGATTCCCACCCAGGACACATATTTGTGTGCATGGACATGTCTGTTTGTCCTGAGTCTGGGTGTAATAACCTATATAAGTGTGTATTTCCAAAAGAAAGGTAGTGTATGTAGTATATCAGTTACCTTGTTTCCAAAGTAAATTAGTTTGGGATCAGATGGCCGTGTGTAAATAATGTCCCAGGCTATTATTATACTTCCGCACTTTTAATATCACACAACTCAGGTGACACTTATATTTCATTTCCATTTTCGAATTTTCTTTATATTTCATTTTCGAACATCGATAAGTATGGGATTGCAAATTGATTGTGTTTTTTTATTTGCTGTTAGCCCTAATACAAAAAGTTAAATTATGATTGGTAAACAACTGCGGTCAATTAGAGGCAGTGCCTGACCGCGGAAAATTGATTTTTTTCCGACTCTCTCAACTCTATCTAATTTTTATTATGAAGTACCTCAGCGCGTTCCCTTTGGTTTGATAATAATAACTGGTAGTAGGTCCATGAACTATATGCCTCGTTAGTCTAGCGATAGCGTGTTCTAACGCAGAAACTAAAGTCCTGGGTTCAAATCCCGGGTCGGGCCAAAAACAGATATTGAAGATTTTTCTGTCAAAAAAAAATTCTCAGTAACAGCCCGAAGTCTGGGAGGCAGCAAAATTATATCCCCATGCCTAGGAGAGCACGTAAAGCCGTCGGTCCTTTACCTGACCTATTTCCGGTCGTGTCGCTAGTCGTCACATCGGATCATGAGAGTGATGGGATAGAAAATGCCCCTGTGTTGGTTAATCTCCATTGAACCCCAGCCTCCTTATGAGGTCCATGTTCCAATAGAGAGTGACCACTTCGCCACTCCTTAAGTCATTACTGGTAGCACACTGGGCGAAAATTTTAGACTTGGGTCACTGCGGTATTTGGGACGAGAAGATGTCACAAATTTTTTACGAACTATTTATGTTTGGCAGTTTGCAATAAGCTTTTTCTTCTTTTAAATAGGTTTTTTTTTTCAAAACGTCATGCACTAAGTTGTACACAGGTGGTTAATGCCATAGAAATTTTCTGCCAGTAGCTCTTTAGGAGGTGCAGAGATATTTATATAGGAATTGGTTCCTAGGAATAAACAGTAAAGATAAAACGAGTGTGCTTTAGACCACACGACTGAAGTTAAACTTCAAACGTAATTGGCTATGAGAAAACAGTGTATTTACACTTTTTCATAACGCATTCAACAGCTTACTCCCCTAATCAAACGTGCGTGAAGTAGTAGAAGTTTTAGTTCAAAATCCACTTCAAAAATTAACTGTCAATTCAAATCAAGGTCGAAATATATCCACCGAGGTGTCATCGACAGTTGAAAGACCTTTACGCACTAATATAGAATATGCATATTGTATTGAGTTTCTTCTAGCCGAATACTGAACACATGAAGGCCGAACATTTTCTTTTCGTATTCAAAACATGGCCGTCGATATTTGCTATAGTTTTTGCACTCTCAGACGTCATGCACGAGCAGTTTATTATTTATTAATGTACTTTGTAATGCTTCACCGACGCAATAAATAAGATTAACACGGTCTGACAAAGAACAATGTTACAGTAAAAATAACTTCAGGTTGTCATTTCATTTGAATATTACTTTGTTACTTTGGAAAACTGTAGCTAATCATAAATAATCATGAGACACTCATAGCGAGATCAGCCAGCTCATACTGGTCCGTAAGTGATCGACGAGGTTAATCAACCAGGCTCGGCAGTCCATAGATGGATGGCCGCCAAAGTGGTTTATATTCTGAGCGTCTCCGTGCTTCGGAGGGCACGTTAAGCTGTCGGCCCAGTTGTTGCCATAGTCGTTAAGCCATGTCAGAGGCCTACTGGGTGGCTTGAACAACTCTGACACTATACTTTTTGCGTTGTAGCATGGTGCGGGTGACAGTTGCTTATTTGACGTTGACATCGATAAGTACCACATTACTAGGGATGTGCTATACATTTTTATTGCTAACGATACTCGCAGCATAAATCTAATAAGTTCTCTATGATATTGACAATATAATAGATTGACAATATAATAGAGTCATCATTAATTATATCCGTCACAGATTCTGATGATGAATTAAGTGACAATTCAGAGTCAGGATCTGATACGAGTTCAGACTAATTAAATGCATTTTTTACCTTACCCTAATGTTCTGTTGTATAATTATAGGCAATATTGCATTTTAACAATAAAAATTTACCTATGCACAAAATACGTTTTTTTATTATACAAAAATATCGACTACCCATCGTAGCAGTCCATCCCATCACTAAATACGTCTATGACGTTACGTTATACGCATAACGCTTTGCTTACTTTTTCATTCAATTTAATTTAATTTGTAGAGATGAACATTCTGGTTGCATTTAATTCAATTTACAACAGTTATTAATCATTTAATATGTAACAAATGTGGTACAGCTGAGATACTAAGACATAATTTGTAAATCGCTGCGCCTTTCAAGAGTGAAACGAAATGTTACTGAAACCGTCACCCGCACCATGCTAGAACGCAAATAGCAATAGGTTACCACTGCCCATACGATAAGTAGTAAGTAATAATGATGATTGTGGCTTTAGTTCGGGAAGCTACGTAATATCTTCTCGTCCCAAATACCGCAGTATCTAAAGTGGAAAGTCTTCCACCTGTGTGTGTCCAATGACTTATGAAACAGAGACGCGGTAGCTTACTATGGGCCTCATAAGAAGGCTCAAAGTCACTCAAAGATCAAAGGAGAATAGCGCTCTCCATTGACCTTGATTCTCGGAGTATTCCGATCAGAAACGTCGAAATCCGCAGGCGAACCAAAGTAGCCGACATAGCCCAAAGAATTGCCAAACTGAAGTGGCAGTGAGCGGGGCACATGATGTATGTACCCCGTAAAACGGCAGCAGGAGAAGAAAGGTTCTCGAGGGGCGAAAGTAGTTGTCGAAAATATTTATTTATATATTTAACTTTTGCATATAATTCTGTAATATGTACTTATGTTCTGTAAGGTCAAGATGAATTAAACGCTAGCTATCATAAGCTAGCTAAATATTAGATACTGCTATTGCTATTATAAAATAAATTTTATAAATGTTAAATAATAATAAAACTAGAAATAATTATGTATACTTAATTATAGTACTACAAACATGTTCTAACTATTTACAAGCGCTTTTTTTAATTGCGTGATTAAAAACCTTTTGTTATTTATTTATTTTTATCTAACTATAGTGAAAAAAGCGTTATACTCCGCCTCTTTAAAAGATCTAAAACATTTCTCGCTATTATCAACAATAACTCCACTTTAAGCACGGCAGCCGTACCGTAATAAATTTTTATTTTATTACTTGAATAATCTTAATCAAGCATAAAGTAGGTAATAAAAAAACGTTCCTTAACAAATGACCAAACTTTTTGTTTTCAAACTAATAAAAAGTGCCTTAAAACAATCCAATTTATCTTAGTCTTATTTAGGTTAGCCTTGGAAGTAGTAAAAAATTTGCTAATAAAATTACACTGCCGTGCCATAAAATAGACAACATCTTGTAACAGTTTGTCTAGCGTTGATTACACTTGGGTGCAAACAAACTCGTTATCTGCCAACTGATAATATGTTTACTTTAAAATCAGTTCTCATTTCGTTTCATGAAAATTGTATCTACTAACTAAATTATATAGAACACTAGCTGTGCCCGCCACTACGTCCGCGTGAAATAGGGAAATGAAATAAAATGAAATTTATTCAGCACTTGGGTAGAAACATACAATTGTACTTGTCAAGCTAACAATGCAGTTCATAAACATAGTCGAATACAGTATAAAAGTTACAAAAAAAAATAGTGTTTTATCAAATATATTTTCTTAAGTCATTAAATAAATAAATAACAAGTTACTAATCTACTATTTTAAGATTTAGTTCTACTATATTAAATTTAAAGAATTGAAGGCAACGAGCAGTTGCCTAGCTAGCGCAGAAGGCTCTTAACCAGTAGCTTAATATAAGCGACTAATACCTGAGGGCACCCTTTTGGGGTTCGGGCCGCAGCTCAGGGGGCCGCTGAAGCAAAAAGAAGGAATTCTAGGTGAGGGTGTGATCACTTGCACGGGATCACCGATCACGCGTTAAGGGGCCAAAGCGATCCTCGCCGCAGAGGAACCTACCCTAGCTAACCTAAGTTTCTTTGGATCTTACAAAATCATGTTCGCATGCATGTGGCACAGTTGTCTGCCCTCACGTGTCTGCCCGTTCGGGTAAGCACGCTTTAGGCAAATTTCCCCACCTAAACCACGCCTTACCATGCCGCGCGCTCGTTCTACACAGCTTCGTGCTTGATAAGATTCTTACTCTGTTGTTTTTTATGTATATAAGTATTTATCTATCTATATAAGTATATATATCGTCATAATATTATACCGAATGAATTGCTAATGAGAAACGTAATGATTATTTTATATAGACCTAATGATTTCATAACGAGTATTATGACAGTTAAATTGCATTATAATTAAATTTTAATAATGGAAATGTTTGCACGTCAATAAAGACTGTATAATATGTGAAACTATTATGATGTAATACCAATTATACCAATATTTGAAAAAATAAAATGATTTGATGTTATTTTTTTTATTTTGTATTTTTATATCACGGTGTTTACTAACCGAATATATCTGAAGTTCTGGTACTTGTACTATAAAGCGAAAAGATAGGATTTTTTTGTATACACAAATAATTAATTCATATTTCTAAGTATCTTCATTGTAATAGATAAATTCAAAAACTGCTTCATCCCAATTAAAAAATGCCAAATCATAAATTTAATAGAGAGTAGACGAGGAAAAATGATTGAACATTTAATTCGACACGACCAGTTCATCACCAACATCATAGAAGGCAAAATCGAGGCAAGAAGAAAGAGAGGCAGACCGAGACGTAAATATATGGACCAGGTGAAGGAAGTAGTGAAATTGAAGGCTTACAAGGAAGTCAAGGAGAAGGCTTACGATAGAGAAGGCACAGCACTTGAATTAGAGAGAGAAATTTAATCGTCCGGCGGGTATCGAACTAGCACCATCTACCAATCCGGGGTAGGCGCTCTGCGCTATACTACAAACGATACATACACTGGCAGATCAAATTTAGGATTCCCTGGCAAAAACCCTTCCGGAGGTAGTAGGTATTATCCATCGGCTTTGTTTTCAAGAAACATGGCCGACTGATATGTTCACAGTTGCATGTTAAAGATTGTTGATGTTGCATGTTATTCGCAATACAAAGCGTTAATCACATCTCAAAAACGCTTTGCATTGCGAGTTATTCTATAAAATTCAAATTTAATACTTCATACAAAGCCGAAGTCCACTGCTGGTCAAAAGCACTCCTCCAAAGGTCTTCACAATTCCAACCTTGTGCTACCCTCATCCAACGGTTTCCAGCGACCCTCACAAGACCATCGGTGAAAGAAAACTAAAACTTACTAAAACTATTAACCGATTTAAATTTTTCTTTCATCTGTTGAAAGCTACATTATCAGTGAATGATTTATTTAATTTGCATAAAGTCAAAGATCTCTACATCCTACTAATATTATAAACGCGAAAGTTTGTAAGTATGTATGGATGTTTGGTACTCTTCAACGTAAAAACTACTGAATGGATTTTAATGAAACTTTACAATAATATAGCTTATACATCAGATAATACATAGGCTATAAACTAAAAAAATTTACGCGGGTAAAACCGCGGAACGCAGCTAGTAATAATAAAGTAACTCATGGTATCAAAATTTTGCCTATAAAAGACATATTTCCCGTGCGCTACTAATAATATTGAGGATGCATAAAAAGAAAAGTTTGCACCACATGACTTCTCTCTTTCTCTCACAGCCAGTTACTTCAACTGGCTATGAGAGTAAGAGAGAAAGAAAATTTGTGCACGCACCTCTCACTCTTTCTATCTTCATTAACTTATATCTCACCCTCAACTTCCATTCGCGTCGCCCGATCACACTTTTCGTAACGCTCCCGTATTCACCAGCTTTTACTTCAATAATAATGTACAGACGCCAGCACATCAAGCTACCCCAATCTGTCAAATTTCACCAATTAAAATTGAACCTTATGCTTATGTGATAAAGTTGAAAATTTACAAAAGAAATTTGCCAGATTGGGGTAGCTGGATGTGCTGGCGTCTGTACCTAATACATGTTTATACTAGTTATTATTACCCACAAAAAATTGTTGTTCTCTTAGTGAGTTAAAGCGTCATCTGCTCCGTAACCCCGTGACTTTTACTCATGCGGAAACAAAAGATGCAGCGGCATAGTTACAAGCACTATCTTAGCACTTTATCAATGCCCTTGAAACACTATCAGACAATAGACATCACACAAATAAGACCTATGCCTCTAGCACGAGTTCCTGCAGTTTACTTACTCGATCACACGTACAGTTTCGTCCCATACATTGAGCACCAGATTTTTAGTTCTTAATAGTTTCCGCGAGAGGCGCTGGTGCTCAAGTGATCGAGTAAGTAAACTGCAGGAACTCGTGCTAGAGGCTCTAGACAGACGGACTACGACACTTTGTCAAGAAACATGTTCTAACTTAGCTTGTGTTTGTAACAGACCACCCATACGAATGCATTCGAGCTAAGAAGAATGCCGCGTTGTGAATGTTTGTCCGGATTTCGTTAATGCCAATCAGAATGCTCCAATTCGTTCAAACGTTATATTTTTTAGAACATCTAAGCCTATTGATCAGTCAATGCAATGTATTCGAGCATTCTTCGAGCTAAGCAGAATGCAGCGTTGTGCATAATGGTCGTCCGGATTATGTCAGACTGCTCCAATTCGATCATAAGTTTAAATTTTATAGATTTACTAGCTGTGCCCCGCGGTGTTACCCGCGTTAAATTTATAAATTTTCTTTGCTATAAACCTCACGGAGCCCGAGACCTTTCCAACGAATGCAAAACCGTGGAAATCGGTTCGTGCGTTCTGGAGTTATAGCGTCAGGAAGGAAAACCCGACTTATTTTTTTATAGTAGAATGGTACACTTAGTCATTTAGTTTAAAAAAAACACAAAACTTATTTTTAAAGCTTCGTAACATAGACAATGTCTTTATATAGACAATCTGCTTGCCAAACACAGCTATTTATTGCTGGTTCTTTTAACATTTTTTTTAAACAAATCTCTACTTTTACATCGCATTAAAGTTGGAGTTCTAGAAGGGATTAGTTAATCCGCCTCTCATGTATTAAATTATGATAAGCTGAGACTTCTTTTACGAATGTTTACTGCAACCAGCTATGCCTGTGAGAAAAACCGTTGTTGAAATTGACATTAGTTGCAAATCAACTTAAGGTGCTTTCCAAACACAGATAATTGAGTGTTTTCAGCCTCTCTGTTTTAAGATGTAAAATTATTATAGTAATTAATAAAACGATAATCACTAATTAAATAAATAATTACAATACAACATGTAATACATACAAACACAACATGTAAATATATAATTATAATATAGCAGCTACGTCATAACCGTTGCGCGGCTATTGAGTACTTGATTACAGTATCATACAATTTAAAGACAACTCCAAAATTAATTAACAACGACATCTATTTTTCGCCTTTTTCGACCTAATTCCAATGGAAAACATACGTATTTAGAAGGAACTAAGTGTAAATTATATAGATTAAACTAAATACTTGATGATGATGCATAGGCCACCACACCAGCGTAGTGCGAGTTGGCAGAATAAATACTTACTAGTTTAAAAAGAGCCAATTGTAACTTAACTCACTAATAACGTAGCAAAGGTAAATTGACATTATTTCATCATCATTCTATTCATGTCAATGACGTAACTCAGTGATATTTTGAAAAACATTATGGACGATATATCTTACAAATGATAAATATACTAGATCAATCATCCCATTGTTCAACAGTTGAGAATCTGCGAAATTTTTTAAGTGTTACTGTTATACTCATTTGAATAATATTCTAAATTATTATTAGCTGAAGTATTGAATGGTATCTTAAGAGTGTAAACTTTTTTTTTTTCTTTATAAGGCAGGGAGAATGCTAATGCATGCTACCCGCAAAAAGTGTCTGCGGGTGGGTATGTCGGACTCGCACCGACTAAACCTAACCTGCCGTGGACTTCTTCTGGCGCCTGATACGGGGAGCCCGGGGAACGCGGGTATGCTGCTCCGGCGCAAAAGGGGGGCCCTTTTGCGCCGTGTCCCAGATGGTCGGGACACGCACCCGGGGAGAGTTGTGGGTTGCCCTCCCCATTTGCCGACTCCTGCCAGTACGGCACAGCGACTGCGCCACAAACAGTTCGCTGTCTTCCCGGGGCTGCTTGCACGTGGCGGCAGTAGAGGACACTTCTCATACTGCCACCGCAACCCCGAGGGGAGTAGGGCTAACGGCTGCCACCACCGCCCCGACGCCTCCTCCATCTACGAGCGGGGTCGGCTCGTTCCCGATCCCGCTCGGCGGCCTCCTTCTGGAGCATGACTGCTTCGCAGAAGGAGCGTCCCATTTGGTGGAGTCACCAGCCAGCATCGCATACACGACTGCTGGCGGCGAGAGATCCCGTCCGATCTCAGCGACCAGGACTCGTCTCTCGGCCTCCCAGGCCGGGCACTCCTCCAGCGTATGCTGGGCAGAGTCCAGGTCGCTCCCGCAATGGTGACAATGTGTCGTCACTTCTCGGCCGACCCGGCACAGATACTCACCGAAACACCCGTGTCCGGTGAGTATCTGAGTCAGTCTGTAGGTGACGTAACCACCCTTCCTTCCCACCCAGGCCTCGAGGTGAGGCAGGGTAGCACCGACGGCACGTTGGCGCGCGTTCAGGCGCAACTCAAGCCGTGCGCGCCACTGTGTTAGTACGCGCCGGTGTGCATCCCGCCTATAGCCAACGAGCGTCTGCTCTGGCGCCTCACCGCTCTCCCGGCGGACGCGGATCTCGGTGTAAACCGTCGCGTCGACTGCCGCCAGGAGATCAAACGGCGGGAGGCGCGCCAGGAGTGTCGCCGCCTCAAAGGATACCGTCCGGTATCCTCGTTCGATCCGTATGGCCACCACACGCTGCAGGCTGTTCAGGATAGCTCTGCAGCGGGAGGCGCCCATCAGGCGTTCAGACCAGACGAGCGCCCCATAAAGAACCATGGATCGCACGACACCTACGTAGAGGCGGCGAACTTCTTCCCTGGGACCCCCGAGGTTTGGCAAAAGCCGGTTTAACACACCGGTTACCCGGCGCACTGGGGGGGCCAGACGCCCGAAATGCTCCTCGAAGCCCCTAAGAGTGTAAACTTGTCACGTGAAACCCTTAACTATGTGGTCTGCTAATAGAATATCTGTGTCTAGAAAATCATTAATTGTAAGATATAAGAAAAAATCTCAATACTCAATATATACACTGTATATTGCATTCCACAATGTATGATTAGGTGATAGATTATAAAATGTATTAGTTCATTGTGGGCCCTGTCGGGCACAGCAAATTAGAAGAGAGGCATTTCATTAATGAATAATTCATCTCATGCATCGTATACAATTTTCAATGTCGTTAATTCTTTAACCTACTCCCTGACAATAGTTTATCGGCCAGTTCAAAGAATTTAAGCAGCCAAGTTTATGCCGTGCGAACAACCCAAAGAAATTACCACTACGGCTATATTCCTCTATAACTCTGCATTGGCGAGAAGTTCCTTTATTGCGAATTGAACTGCTACCTTCTAGGCATCATCATTTCCCCATTGGTTTACATATTAGTCTATATAACAAAAGTCATAACATTCAAAAATCGCGTTATACAAGCGCTGTGTGAGTACACGATCAGTCTAGGTAAAGGGAAAACGTAGTTTTCTAGTAGGATTCCCAGCTGCAATATCCAAAAGTCTGGTGTAAAGGCCTAATTACCATTAAGAGAGATTTTTATAGTTTGAGAATTTTCTTACATATGTACTTTACAATTAAAAATGGTCGTAATTTTATCGTTTTTAGGGTTCCGTAGCCAAATGGCAAAAAACGGAACCCTTATAGATTCGTCATGTCTGTCTGTCTATCCGTCCGTATGTCACAGTCATTTTTTTCCGAAACTATAAGAGCTGTACTGTTGAAACTTGGTAAGTAGATGTATTCTGTGAACCTCATTAAGATTTTTACACAAAAATAATAATAATTTTAGGGGCTCCCCATACATAGAACTGAAATGCAATTTTTTTTTTGGTCGTACCAATACGTGTGGGGTATCTATGGATAGGTCTTCAAAAATTATATTGAGGTTCCTAATATATTTTTTTCTAAACGGAATTGTTTGCGCGAGAGACACTTCCAAAGTGGAAAAATGAGTGTCCCCCCTCCCCCCTGTAACTTCTAAAATAAGAGAATGATAAAAGTAAAAAAAATATATGGTGTACATTACCATGTAAACTAACAACGAAAATTGGTTTGAACGAGATCTAGTAAGTAGTTTTTTATAATACGTCATAAACCGTAAACCGCAATTTACCTTTCATTTAATCAACTAAAATACTTGCTGCTACGGAAACCTTCATGGGCGAGTCCGACTCGTACTTGGCGGGTTTTTCTACACTACAGATCTCGCCTACGTGTTGCACATAGCAACTGAACTGAATTTAATTTAAACTATAGTTTAAATTAAACTACGAAACGGCAGCTCTAAACAAAGAAGTAAAGAGTTGCTTGCTATAAGTATTAATTTAAAAAAAAAACAGTGTTCGTGTCAGCTTTTGTCCACCTCGAGATAATTCAAGCAATCTTCCTTTTCTTTGCAATATCTTACACTACTTTTCTTTTCTTCACCAGGTCGAACGGGGAACATCTGCAAGGTAGACATGGACTGTCCAGATAACGCGTTCTGCAAGCTTGGCAGTTACTGTGTTTGCAAAGAAGGTTATGTATACGCAGCAGTTAACAGCACGCATAAAGGATGCTTAAAAGGTAAGGACTGTTACGGACTGTTATTGACTAAAATGACGTTGGCCATCTTAACCAACAAGAACAAACTTGACGTAACGAAAAAAAAGTTTTTTTTTTAAATATAGAAATGGAACAGAAGGAAAAAAGACAAAATAAAACGACGAAAAAATATAAGTTCTATGTTTTTTTTAATAAGGGTATATGAATTTGTTTAAGTTCTTTATATCATTTCAATGGTAATTGTCATACCTTTACGGCCCAAACATTGTTGCCTTGAAAGACATTGCTGCAGTCTCATGCAGCTCTTAGTGTTTTAAAAAATCATAAAGATAAGTAGTAATAATATATAAGTTCATGAATAGGCTATCTACAGGAGTATTAAGTACACGTCATTATATCCCCATTTGCACATCTTTTCTTGTGACTCAGTCTGTTCAATGCTTTTCAGATCTGCTATGGCAAATCGTATCTTTGGTACGATTTGCCATAGCAATCTGTCCTGTCTTTGCAGTCAGGTTACAAGTTACTTATAAATTAGTAAAGATTAAATTATTATCTGTCTCCGCGAAAATGTTCGATGGCGAATTATCATTTATCTTCAGCACATCATGAATCCACTGCACACTAAAATCATTTGTATAATGTTACAGAGGCCCGCATTGGAGAGGAATGTGTGCAACACATCCAATGCCATTCTACTACCGGCATCCACTCCGAGTGCGCCAATGGAGTGTGCGCGTGCAATCCTTCCGCGCATTTCGAAGATGAACGGTGTTATGAAACTGCTGGTAAGATACATTCATTTCCAAAGACATAAAAACTACCTAATATCGATTGAGATCAAATTAGAAGGCCAGAAGACTAGCCAAATGCGCAGAAAATATTATAGTTCCTAATCATAAGCAGGCGACCCAAAGTAACCGACATAGCCGTAAGAATTGCCAAGCTGAAGTGGCAGTGGGCAGGGCTCGTAGAGCCGACGGCCGCTGGGGCAGAAAGGTTCTCGAGTGGCGACCACGAACCGGAAGACGCAGCGTGGGCAGGCCCCCTACAAGATGGACAGATGATCTTGTGTGGGTCGCTGGAAATCGCTGGATGCGGATAGCGCAAGACCGGCAATTGTGGAGATCTTTGGGGGAGGCCTTTGGCCAGCAGTGGACGTCTTTCGGCTGATATGATGATGATGATGAATCATAAATACAATCATAGCTAGTTCTCACCGGTCCGATAGTGATTAGCGAGGTTAAGCCACTAGGCTCGCGGTCAGTTCATAGATAGGTTTACCGCCAAAGTGGTTTAATTTCTGAGCGTTTACGTGCTTCGGAGGCCACGTTAATCTATTGCTTGGGCATCGTCTGTCACCCAAACGGGTCCGAGTCATAGACAATAATAGACAACAGCCGTTAAGCCACGTCAGGCTCGAACAACTCTGACAATAGAGTAACCACTGCCCATTTGATAAATAAGTACTTAAGTAAAAATAGACGCACTCTCTATTAATTCACTCTCATACTCCGATTAGGCACAGCGGTGCAGTAAGATAACCTTTCCGGTTCCAGAATAAAGCTGAGTTTTCTTGAATTATTCTAGAGGTTTGTTCCCAGAAAAAGGGGGATTTGATAGTGTTAGTCCAACGAGACAATCAGCACGTGTGTTATTATAAAGATCTAGATCCTAGGCCAATCACAATAGTCAGTACGCGTACCTTTGTGTCGACGGGAAGAAGCTGTGTGATGGAATAATAGGTTTCTTCCTTGAGCATCTTTACTGTAACGGTTAGGTTGAGGTGGATACATAACATAAGAAGTAGTGTTACATATTTGAGAAAATAGTAGATATGTACTTATCTATATGCTTAACTTAGTATTAAAACAGCATAAAAATTTGTCAGTCGTAGAGAAAATTGTCTTTGTCAGGACACAAAAAAGGCGATGTCAGTGTAGGTGAAGTAAAGGTCTAGGTGATAGGAAAAGGTGACGTCAGTCTTGATAAAGCTAAGGTCTAGGTGGAAATTAAAAATTTAGACGAAATAGAGTTAAATTTATCTCTGTATTAAATACCTTCGATTTTATTTAGGCGTGAGGAATAATTGCAATGAATCATCAAATCATTTCGAACGAAAGATTATTTACCTCTGGCCTCGCTATATCATTCTGTCCCTCTTTTGCTGGCTGACTAACTAGGCCGCGACGGCAGAGCCCTTCGATGTACTAGTATGGTGGCACCGAAAGTGCCGAGTGACACAGGCCTGTTAATTTATTAATTTTAGTAACTTTTATGTAATTTAGTAAAAAAATTACTCAATAAAATGAAATGAAATGAAGAAATGTTGTCGCTTAGTATAGACTCTTTACCGACTTGTAACTAAAGCACTTTATAAAAGATCCGGCCGTAATATCTTTTCTATCTTATCTGGGGAATTTCCAATACACAACATGTCAGCCGAATGACGTCCATTGCTGGACAAAGGCGTTGTATCCACAATGGAGTTGTCTCCATCATTTGGAGACAACTCCATTGTGTTGCCATAATCGCCACGGTTGTCAGACGGGTTGTCGATCGCAGTATGATTATCATAGTACACCGAGAGACGCTGCTGACTGTTCTCTGGCATTCCCTCGGGACGAATTATACGCCCCCCATGGGAAGAGATGGGGCAGCGATATTTTACGCCGTCTGCCACGCAGTAAATTTACAATACACTGGGATACCTTATTAATGAACTTTTTATTAATAAGGTATTAGGACACACTAATATTATAAAGGCGAAAGTTTGTGAGTGTGTATGTTTGTTAAAATTTGGTATGGAGTCAACTGACATCCAGGATTAACACATAGGCTATAATTTATAAAGTTTAACGCGGGTAAAACCGCGGGGCACAGCTAGTCCTTAATAAATTAGAAATCTTTTTAACGACGCCATGACTGTGATGTTTGTTCTTTTTAGGTTTATTTGTGCTGATTTAGAGAAACTTTAATTACTGGAGCATCAGAACCGTTTTAAGTAGACTAAATAAATGTAAAAGCGAAAAGAGAATTTAATTTTGCACAAAAACAAGGCTATTTAACGGTCATTGCGACAGTTTTATTTATTTTTTTAAGTATCGTCAACTTTACAAACATTAATGTAAGTATGTACAATACATACTTAAAAATAATAGTGCCGCAACAAAATAATTAAAGTTAATTACAAAAAAAATGGAATCTTATTATTGCCTGAATGGCTGATGGCCAAAAAGAATATCGCCACCCCATCTCATCTCCTGGAGGTTCATCCCGAGGGAATATAATTGTACCAGAGACGGGCAGCAGCGTTCCTCTGAGTAAAATGACCATTATACTGCGATCGCCAAACCGTCTGCCAAGCGTGGCGATTATGGAATATCCCCTTAAATGATGGACACAATCATTGTGGAGATCCTTGGGGGTTGCCTTGACAATGATGAAAATGAAATAGTAATATAATACTTTTCGTAAGGCTGTACCCTACGAAAACTATTTTAGTATATGACAAAATATAAATAAAAATCCATTTGATCAAACAGATGTATCCATGAACTTATGTGTTTTCATTTATAATAGGACATAAAATTATTGTATGCCCTTTGAAAATATTGATTAATTTGTTTTATTTTTCTATGATAAATATTACAAAATATTCAGAAGAAATTTTCGCTTTAATATATTGGCAAAATATACTGGCAAAAATTAACGGAAACAATTGTTTTTCCCAATTTTTAGGGTCATTATAAATTTTTATTTTACTGTATATTTCGGAAGTGTAGTGGTCTAGTCTGACTGCTAAGCCACAGGTCGTGGGTTCTATCCTAGACCAAGACAAAACTTTATATATTTATTTATAATATCTCTCATATAATATTCATAAATCTTTATATTTATCTATAATATTGATGTATTTACAAAGATGTAAATTTACTAGGTGTGCCCCGCGGTTTTACCCGCGTTAAATTTTATAAATTATCACAGCTCCTCCCCCGTAGGTGATAGCGTGATAATATGTAGCCTTCATGTTGACCCGACCTCTTAGTAATATTCATGCAAAATTATATGCAAATCCATGCAGTACTTTTTGAGATCACATCATACAGACAAACAGACAAACTAAAAACTATATTTTTGGCTTCGATATCGGTTGTAGATCACACCCCATGTATCCTTTTTAAAAATATTCAATGTACAGTTTTGACTTTCCTACGATTTATTATATGTAGGTATAGATTGGTTGTGTGGTTGTCATAGTTTAGGCTGTGTCTTGTTTGGGATCAGACGGCAGTATGTTAGTTATCCCGAGACATTAATACCATTTCTATTATTTTATCAATCTCACCAGAGGGATATTCCATTAGACATAAAAATACGCCTTGGAAATACTTCCCCGTTGAATTATGCGCCTTAAAAGTGTTTATAATCATTAATCAACGTAGGAACCCCATTTCACAATTGATTTTTCCTTAATCGTGCTTAACTAATGATGTTCCGTTTCCCCAGTGATTGGCGAGCGGTGCGTGGTGGATCAAAATTGCTACCTCGGCGACACTGGACCGGAGCGAATGACGTTCTGCGTCAGAGGATACTGCACCTGTCAGCTACAGTTCAGTCCTAGAGACAACGGCACCAGGTGAGGATTTTACCTTCTGCTTAGTGTGCAATCGTGTTTATCCGCAGATAACGTTCCTTAGTTTCAAATTCCAAGTGCACGTCAGTAACTGCCATGGGTCTTGGTTCGAATCCCAACCCCTCTGGCGTGGGCTACTTAGTTTCTGGTCTTATTTGCTCAATGGCTTAAACGCCCGCTCGCCTCTTTTGTGGCTTCATAACCAATTTTAATAAGATTTATTCTGATAATAAACGCGATTGAGGAAAAAAATGTAGGTACTGCCAATTTTATATTAAAAGCATGAATTTTATTAAAATTATCCGGAATAACTCAATTAAAAATAAACTCGTAATCTTTTACGAGCGTATTTTTAATGAAGTATTCTAATTTTAAAACTGACAGTTGATAGCGCTGTGTCAATTTACCGCGCGAAATTTGAGCGGGATCTGTTACTTTGTTTTTCTTTACAGTTTTTGCTTGTCATACTTTTGGGTCTCTAATATTATTGTAATTAAAAAAAATTATTAACTTATTCTTCTTAAGTTTTTGGTTTCAGTCTTTAGATACAATGTGGGTATGCTATGAATCAATGATGTAATTATCGCAATGCAAAGCGTAAAATCTAATAATCTAATCTTGAAATTAAATAATAATAATATCCTCCTGATCGAATTGCGGCCACGGCGGCCAGTCTCAATGCACTTTTCATTTGCGCAGGACATATTAAAGTGCACAACTATGTGCACAAACACAAGGAGACTTTCTATTTCATTACTCTCATGATCTGAAGGGACCACTAGCGACACAACCAGAAAGATCGGTGTAAAACCGACGCTTTATGTGCTATTAATATATTCACCAATTGGTAACCTTTTAAAATTTAGCTTAAGCAGAAGACTTATTTTATTTAAATGTGTATACGACACGCATCTTTCATGGCCTCTCTTAGACTCCAGTATCTCTTCCAGCCATTTGTAATTCTTCTGTCCACTTCCTTCTGCATAGGATCTTTTTGAGTTATGAGCTGCCCTAGATATACGTACTCGTCTGTATAGTTGATTTCTGTGTTTCCTAGATCTATAGTATGTTTGTACCCGTTTGTCATCACCCTAGTTTTATCGGGATTCATTACCAGCCCGATAAAGAGCTCCATATAAACCTAAAAAGCAAACTTTTTAACACCTGCATACTACCTGTCCTTACGTACGGGTGTCAGTCATGGTTCTTAAATCAGGTCACCTCAAACAAACTAGCAACTTGCCAGTATGCAATGGAAAGGAGTATGCTAAACATTAAAAAGTCCGACAGAGTAAAAAAAATCGCCATTAGAATCAAAACAAAAACTAGCGATGTAATAAGCAAAATCAAAAGACTCAAATGGCGATGGGCTGGTCACCTGGTAAGAGGACACGAAAAATGGAGCAAAAGGGTGACATGGTGGTATCCAAGGGAAAGCAAAAGGAAAAGAGGCCGACCACAGAAAAGGTGGGACGATGATATTAGACAAGTGGCAGGAGTCACATGGAACAAAGTGGCTCAAGAAAGAAAGGAATGGAAAAGGTTGGAGGAAGCCTTTGCCGATTGGCAAACAGATCTAGGAAAGATAACCAAACAACAAATCTTAGTTTAAATTTATTCATATCTATTAAGTTTAAGATTTTAATGCTAGTCCTTTACATACGTTTAAAAATTCATTGTACTAAGAGATCTGAATAAAAGGCTATTTTATTTTTATTTATTTATTTTACGACACGCATCTAACGCAACTAAACCGTATTTGCATGCGCAATTTTTATTCGTTACAACGTAACTTTTCAAGTATTCGCGTTATAAAGGCCCCATGTGCATGGATCAAATACTATGGATGGGGTTACATTCCCACATCACAATAGATCTGCGAGTGCGGCTTGTCACCCCAAAGTATGGCCCATATACCTGTTATCGGGACTTAATTAGAGACCTCCTGGACTGCGATTTATCTGTTCTTCCCTTCAGGAGTTGTATGACGCTTCAGCCAAAGCAGACAGCGTTACCCAATTATGGGCAGGTAAAATTTAATTTCGACACGATAAGAAGAAGATCGTAACTCTTTTATCGTCAACAATTCCAGATGCGTCCGTGATGCAACGCTAGGTGAGGAGTGTGAAGATCAACTGCAATGCGCTGGCGCAGGTTTAGAGTGCAGAGGGACGTGTCGCTGCAGAGAGAACTGGGTTGTCCACAACTTTACCAACTCTTGTGTAGAATGTAAGTATAAATCACCTATTTATACCCAATCTCAAAAAGGAGGAGGTTTTCAATTCCATGTTTTTTTATTATTTTTGTATATATGTTACTGCTATAATTAGTATATTGAAAAGAAAACAATGTGCTTCTTGTAGTAACAGAACGGCAGAACGAACTGAACTTTTTTTTTACACTTAATAAAAACAAGCATTAAAGTGTGTCATAACTAGCACCTTTGCTAAGTTATAGGAATAACTTGTATTAAAGGTACTAGCGCCAACCCCATTTGTCAAAGAGTAAACACAATCATCGATCATAGATTATAAGTGGAATGTTTACACACAACAAATATAGAGGTCGCTACTAAACAGTGTTTTGTCTATTTTGAGCAGTATTATACCAGTCACGGTATCGCTGATTTTAGTTATTGTTTTATATCTGAAAGGGAATGTTTTTGAGACCGTATCAGAAAGGTTTTGTTTAAAACCCGTTGATATGAAAAATAGTTGATTTCGATGGTATGTTTCATCAAAACAGTAATTATATTATATAATAGTCTAAGAGACGTGGAAGATCGTCCTTCACCGATCTGATAACCAGATGAGACGTATTTTTTATCAAATATTTTTTATAAACAAATATGCCTATAATTGCTTGCCTATCGAAAAGTGCTCATGGCTATTTTTAATTAAATTAACTTTTATCGATTTTTTTTCATCACCTTCATACTTTTGATAACCAAATAAAATTTATTTCACTGATAGTTTTTAATACACAGAATATGCCTAGGTATACTTGCCTACTCATTTCAGTGTATAACTACCTGGCAAGCAGGTGTAAACAGGTAAGTCAAAATAGGTGACTCCATCGATCTGCTAACTTATCAAAAGTTATCTCAAATTTTAGTTTATTTTATTTCAAAATTAGTCATTTAAACTTGCCTGCGAAAAATAGTACTTAAAGTACTGTTGCCAGGCTAAAAACTTTTAAAAGTTTTAGAGTTTTAGCCACTTGATAGGTGCAACAGAGAAAGTAGAGCGTCCGAGGTCCGTGTGCTAGAGCAGGACACAACATAGCAGCTGCTCGCTACCTGACCGTAGAATGTATCCGAGTGCGCATGCTCGTGCACATGTGAGTGACAGAGACAGCATTTATATACACTTGTCAGTAATTTTGAACTCCAATTTATTACAACTAATTTTGATCTCAATTTTTCGCTATTCTTACATACTTACAGCTATGCAATAATTGAAAATAAATAATTTGCCACATCAGTAGACACACTTTGATATTTACAGTATCTTTATTACTTAGGCGGTAAGAGTGATTTTCGAACTGCAACGTTTCCACGGTCATGGGGTTGACCCACAGATTACCAAAAGTAACCTTAAAATAAAACTGGCTATAACTTTTATATCCCAAGTTCTAAAAATCTAAGAAATTAAAAATGCCTTTTCTATCACATTAACCACCAATTAAAACATAAAATATCCCGTAACCCGAAATTTTCCTAGCGGTCCAAATTTTTTTTTATTACTGTAACTTTGTTGTAACACGTGTAAACACGATAACCAAGACAATCCACCGATTCTTTGCTTAATTCAATATCTCCATACTTAAAGCAATGTTTTAAATGAATGTTCATTAAAGTCAATCATTTGTTTTTTTCACCACACAAAAACAATTTTTACTCATTTTTTAAATCAAAATTCTTGAAAATTAATGTTATTTAGCACGTGTTGTCACTAATAAATAATTTTCGACTCCGACTATACACGAGCATGCGCACTCGGATACGTTCTACAGTCAGGTAGCGAACAGCTGCTATGTTGTGTCCTGCTCTAGCACACGGACCTCGGACGCTCTACTTTCTCTGTCGCACCTATCAAGTGGCTAAAACTCTAAAAGTTTTTAGCCTGGCAACAGTACTTTAATAACGATTTTTCGCAGGCAAGTTTATATGACTAATTTTAAAATAAAATAATCTAAAATTTGAGATAACTTTTGATAAGTTAGCAGATCGATGGAGTCACCTATTTTGACTTACCTGTTTACACCTGCTTGCCAGGTAGTTATACACTGAAATGAGTAGGCAAGCATACCTAGGCATATTCTGTGTATTAAAAACTATCAGTGAAATAAATTTTATTTGGTTATCAAAAGGATGAAGGTGATGAAAAAAAATCGATAAAAGTTAATTTAATTAAAAATAGCCATGAGCACTTTTCGATAGGCAAGCAATTATAGGCATATTTGTTTATAAAAAATATTTGATAAAAATTACGTCTCATCTGGTTATCAGATCGGTGAAGGACGATCTTCCACGTCTCTCCTACTATAATTAATGGCATACATTATATAATTAGTGTACAGACCCCAGCACATCAAGCTACCCAAATCTGTCAATTTTCCCCAATTGAAAGTGAACCTTATGCTCTTGTGATAAAGTTGAAAATCTATAAAAGAAATTTGACAGATTGGGTGTACACTAAAATGTCGGATCATATTCTTTGGTCTAGTGATTAGTGACCCTGACTGCTAAGACAGTGGTCGTGGATTCGATCCCCAACCTAGTTTTAAACTTTGTGTGAAGAGAAGGATTATTTGTTCTATCTCTGGGTGTAATTTATCTAAATAGTATATATTTAGATATACAACATGTAACTTAATTAATGCACATCCTGAAAATAGTTTGTTCAGAATCGTTTTCCTGAATCGATTTATATCATTTTTAATATAGGTAATTTTTATCCAAAATAGTTAAAATATTGTCATATTAACGCTGTACAGTCAAAACAAATTGAAATGGACCGTAAGTCAAAGTAATAAGACTTTAAAATCGCAGTTTTACTTGTATTCATACAAATTCCATCATTCAATACAAAATACAGAAATATAAACTTTATTCCAAGAAACTAATTTAGTAAATGACAATGCATATACATGTTAAATAAAAAATTCAGTGTATGTACTATGATTACAACATAATATTCTAATTGGGGTGTCTGAGGGGGTGCGTTAATTACGTTACTTGTTGTATGTAAGTGTGTTTATCAGTTGTCTGGGTCCCATAGTTTATTATTAGAGAAATAAGACGAAACACAACACAAAATTACATTAGAACTTAAAAAGAAAACTGGCAAAGTCAATGAATTAAAATTAATCACATGTCACGAAAATTAAAATATTAAAATTAAAATATAATTAAGAACATACGGACCGATAATAAAACTTTGCGTTTAGGCTCTGCCTGCTGTGTTAAGTGTCCCAAGATATTTATTTATTGATATGGACAGGATCTTACACTAATTTGCCGATTCCTTAAAGAGTACATTTTCTATAGGCATGTAGAAAAATCAATGTTAATTGATCGGCCCTTGGTCCAAATAGCCTTAATTAAAAGGGCATGGCGGGAAAGGGATCAATGTCGAACCAATTAATTAGACACTTTATCGACTCCGAATAGGGCCAGGGGCTTCTAATTAAATTTTGATTTGTTTCCCTTCTCATTTTAGTTTCTTATGTTCATTGTTAATTACCCATATTAACTAATTTGGGAGCATTTTTATCACCGGACTCAAGGGCGCTAGGTGTACGTTGGAATTGGGTATCTGAGTAAGTATATGTACAGACGCCAGCACATCCAGCTGCCCAATCTGTCAATTTCTTTTATAGATTTTGAACTTTATCACAAAAGCATAAGGTTCACATTCAACTGGGGAAATTTGACCGATTGGGGTGGCTTGATGTGCTGACGTCTGGACATATATAATATGCACATGTGGCGAGTCTCTCGCGTAGGACAACCATTTGTGTGACCCATATAAGTATTTTTTCTGAGTCTGGGTGTACTGTGTCCATTAATTACATATGGGGATTCCATCCGGTATTGCGGGCTTTGTGTTAAAACAATAATAATATGTCTGTGACAATGTAGCTCCGAAGCGGATGGATTCCAGTGCCAGTTTTTTTCTTAAATCCTATTTACTTAAAAAAAGGAACCCTTATAGGATTGTTCACGTGACTGTCATAGCCAATTCTCAACGAACATACTGTACTTATTGAGATGAAATGTACCAACACATATGTAAATCGGTCATTCAAAAATAGATGTAAAACGTAAATAAATGAATGTGGCAACTTTTAGGGGTCAACAGAAAATATAAAAAGAAAATTTAAAATATAATCATAATAATATCCAGGAACATTATTCAAACATGGCCATCTGATCCTAAACTAAGCATAGCTTTTACTACAGATAACTGATATACTAGAGGTACATATACTACTTTTCTTTTGTAAATACATACTTATATAGATAATTACACCCAGACTCAGGACAACCGAACATGTTCATGCACTAATACCTGTCCTAGTTGGGAATCAAACCGACGACCTGCGGCATGAAAGGCAAGCATTTACCAACCACGCAAGCGGCTACTAAAGTTCTTATTTTGGTTTTCAGCTGTGAAAGCTTTGGAAGAGTTTTGCGAATACGACGTGCAGTGTGATGGTTTGGCCGGCGACGGTGATGTCAAGTCTCCTGGTGCCGCCATGTGCTTGGGTGGAGTCTGCACCTGTTCTTATAACGCCAGGGCAGCTGGCAACCCTCTAAGATGCTGGCACAGGAGGAGGCCGGGGCAGGAGTGTAGGGCAGATGAGGTAAGGACAATGTTGTCTATACAACTAACTAAGGCTAGTCTGCCCCTCTTCGTACAACGCCTAATCTTGTAAGTTGCTGGCATAAGAGGAGAGTAGGTAGTGCAGTATATGATAGGTGTAGTAAGGTCATGTTTGTCTGTGCAACTAAGTTCGACGAGTATCGAGTGTTTGGCTCACAACTTGTTGTAATTTGACCTATGTTAACAAACAAATAAAGATTCTGATTCTGATTCTTGGATGGCGTTATAGGAGGAAACCGGGACAGAAGTGAATGGTAGATGATAACTACAATATGACTCAACCAGATGACTTAGGTACGCCCCCACCACATATTGTGGGATTGTTGAAAATAAACAACAAATGAAAATATTATCAATTTATTATTAACACACATTTCAATAAAAAGATTATCTTAAACAGTAAACTTATATATACTTTGTCTATTTTTTAAATAAATGTTCTTAAACCTATAACGTTGACTTAATTTACACGAATACTAACATTATTGTCAGTTTAGCTTTTACATTTTGTGAGATATATTAAGTATGTATATGTACGGTAAAAAATATTAAAAAGATATATGTAAGGACGGCTGGCGAGGCCCCAAAATAAGTTATTTGTCATCATCGTTATTTGACTGATGTCTTGCAAGCCCGCAATAGGGGGCTCGTATCTCCCCACGGCTTAGAATAGTTAAGCGCTGCCCCTGGATATTGAATGGCGCATTATTTAATCAAAAAGTGACTCGGCCGTAACCAAATGATGCGTCGAATAGAATAATTATACCTGTTCTAATCCTCAGGGAAGTTATTAATACTGGACTGCTATGGAAATTAAAAAATACTGTTTGCTGATTCAAAATGATTTTAAGATTCTATGTATTTTCAAAGACATATTAAACGCTAAATGACATTATATCGTTCGTTGTTTGTGGTGCCGTCCGTATAATTTTACTATAATAGGTATTAAATGTAAAAAAATTTAAATAGGTACCTACCTAAACTGTGAGCAGTATCAATAACTTAGATGGACTAACTAGTAAATTAAAAAAGTTTTTGATTCGATTTATTTAGTATACGACGTCTTTATGACGTCACAAGAACTAATAAAACCTTGGATTTGCGTTCAAAACTACCTACTCCGTACAACTACCCTTGAAACAACTTACTTAAAATAGCGAAATGTAGAAAGTATGACTGTATGCAGTAGAATAGATAATGTATTTTATATACCGAAGTAGGTATATAAAGTACATTATCTATAAATCTATCTATCTTATGTAAGTGTCAACTTTTTATAATTATGAAACACTGAAGTCGAATGTTTTATAATTATAATAATTATAAAACATTCGACTTCAGTATTTCATAATTATAAAAAGTTGACAATTCTTAAAAGATTTAAGCTTTACTTTTATACTCGTATATTCGTATTTTTAAATCAAACTCCAATCAGAACTCTACTTCTACACAGCTTACATCCGAATTTTATTTCTAAATACCGACCTAAAATATATATTTACACTCAGTTCCGTACTATTCAAAAGATTGTAGAGATAGAAAGCGTTGAAATATACCTTACTTCATTTAGCTATTAGCTTAGAATATAAGAGAAAGAAAGAAAGAAAGAGGAAGACATCAGAAACGCGATGTATAACTGTTTTCAACCAATATAACTCCTATACCTACTAAAACTATACACCTAATTAAAACAATTAAATATTCAATTTTTCAGGAATGTGTGTCAGAGGAAGACGAGCCTGGCTACTGTCTGTCTGGGCGCTGCACTTGCAAGACTTGTTCACCTGACGCGCGGGATTTCGGCGGCGCCAGCACGCTGTCCAGTCCACTCACTGTCACCGCCGCCATCTTGACGACGGCCGCCATTTTGAGATACCAGCTCTGAAATATAGAAACAAATTAATAAATTCCAAATTTTTGAAAGGTTACAGAAATCGATGGAACTATTGTGGATGTTAATTAATACTGATAAATTTTTACTGTGGATGGTTCCTAAAATCTTAAATACCTACGTGTAGTAAAAAGAATCGGAATAAAGGCCGGACATAAAAAGAGGTTAAAAAATAGCGACACGAATATCATACGTATTTTCTGTATTTAATATGGATTCTTTAAAATCAAATAAAACTCCTTTCAAAAGTAAAATACTTAATAATAAATACGAAAGTAATTTATTTGTTTTCAATAATGCATAATTCTATGTTTTAATTTATCTCAATATTTGGCAATACATTCATAAATTTAAAAAAAATATAAATGTAGAGATTATTTTTAAGATCAGATCGATATGATAATGTCAAGAAAAGAACTAATAAGCTTAAATTTTGGATTTTTTAAGACCTTTCATGAAATATTTGATGTTATGTACTACTTAATGAAATAACCTTAACCAAATAAGGTTATATCCTACCTTCTCCGGAAGAGTGTCAGCAAAGGAACCATATCTCAATCTGCCAGTGCGTATCGTTTGTAGCTTAACGCAGAGCGCCTATTTGAGGTTGTTAGAGGATGCTGGTTCGCGACCCGCCGGATGATTTAATTTAAGATTTCAAATTTTAAGGAGGATGTCCCCATTTGATAAGGTTATATCAGCTTTACTGGATAAATACAGTACCTACATAATACAATATGAATACAATTATTGTTATTTATGAAATTACTTAATTTGAACAAAATACACGAACATATTAAAAGCCAGCCAAGTGCGAGTCGGACTCGCGCATGAAGGGTTCCGTTCTATAAAAAGTCATAATATCACGATTGTTGTATGGGAGCCCACTTAAATAGTTATTTTATTATATTTTTATATCTGTTACGATAGCGGCTCTATCATCAATGAAAATGTCAATTGTCAAACTATCACAGTTCATTTGATGCAGCCTGGTGACAGACGGACAGACAGACATACAGCAAGTCTTAGTAATCAGGTCCCGTTTTACCCTTTGGAAACGGAACCCTAAAAAATTAAACTGTATTAATATATTATTATGGCACAATTTCATGTTTTAGTTTTTAGGATGTTACAATATTGTTGTAGTTTCAAAGTTTAAATAAGTTGTAAATAATTATTGTTGATGTTAATTATGTAAAGTTTAAGAGTAGTTTTATAATCAGTTAGAAGCAGTATTTTTGTGTGCAATTTTATATATTTGTTTTAATGAATGGGTAGTGTTTATGCCAAAGAAGTGTACACATTATATTGAATGTATTGTGTAAATAAATAAAATAAATACTATTTATTTTAAAATACTGGATTTTTCTTATAATTATGTCCTCCTAGCCGAATTACGGCCACGGCGGCCAGTCTCAATAGAGATTAGCCATCTGCGGGGGAGATATTATAGTGCACAAGTGTGTACGCAAGCACAGGAGCACTTTCCATTCCATCACTCTCATGATCCAATGGGACGCCTAGTGTCACGACCGGAAAGAGGTCAAGTACAGGACCGACGGCTTTACGTGCTGTAATTATGAGGTAACTTTGGAGGCATTTTTACATAACCAAGCTTACCTACATAAGTAAGCTTCCTTATGTAAGGAAGCTTATTATGTAAGCTTACTTACATAACGAAGCTTACTTATCTAAGTAAGCATTATATTGATGATATAATCATCATTATATCATCAATATTGTGATGGTAATGATCATCATAATATTGATGATCATCAATATTAATAATCAATTATTAATATTGAGGCGTCCATAGACAGTTGCTCTCACCAGACCGCAAGTGATCGAAGCGAGTTTAAGCAGCTAGGCTCGCAGTCAGTCCATAGGTAGGTGACCGCCAGAGTGGTTAAGATAAGTTATATCCCCTTCTACACGATTAGGCATTTTTAGACTGACCACGTACTTAAATGGGGGCCTTCATTTGTACAGACGCCAGCACATCAGGCTACTCCAATCTGTCAAATTTCTTTTATCGATTTTCAACTTTATCACATAAACACTTTCAATTGGGGAAATTTGACAGATTGGGGTAGCTTGATGTGCTGGCGTCTGTACCTAGCCGATTACTTAAGAACCGGCGAATGCATATCTTATCTTACTAATATTATAAATGCGAAAGTTTGTGAGTGTGTGACTGTGTGAGTATGTATGTTTGTTACTTCATCACGCGCAAACGGCTGAAGCGATTTTAATAAAATTTGGTGTGGAGTTAGCTGACGCCCTGGATTAACACAAAGGCTATAATATTTATAAAGTTTAATGCGGGTAAAACCGCGGGGCACAGCTAGTTTTTGATAATTCTTACCATCAACCAGTTTGTTCAATATATTTTCTACCAACTTCAAATGCATTCACTAGTAATTATTGAAATATACTAGTAGTATGTTTCGACTTTAAGCACCTTTAATGACTACGCAATTATCAATTAACACTTCATCATTGTTAATAGGTGTTAACGCCACTAACCTTAATTGCAACTTGGTTGAAACCTCGGGAAAATAACAATGAAGGTTAGACGCGTTAATACCTGTTTAAGTTTAACGCGTCATCTGTTAATTACTGCCAATTTTAACACCTAATTAATAATGAGCAATTTAAATTGAGGCCCAATTTATTATTTTATTTAATCACATACTAATTATAACTGAATAATTTTTGGTACGAGTTCGCAGGAGCAAGAAAATAATACTGGTGAATTGATTAGGTACGTTTACTGTCTTGTAATAATACTTGGTACAATCAAACAATAATAATGTCCTCCTAGCCGAATTTCGGCCACGGTGGCCAGTCTCAAAAGAGATTAGCCATCTGCGCGGAACATATTATAGTGCTCAAGTGAATGCGCAAACACAGGAGCACTTTCAATTCCATCACTCTCATGATCCGATGGGACGCCTAGGCGACACGACCGGAAAGAGTTCAGGTACAGTACCGACGGCTTTACGTGCTCTCTGAGGCACGGGGGTATAATACCGCCAAATCCCAGACTTCGGGCTGATGCTGAGAAATTTTTCTTTTTACAGAATATTCCCATTATCACTTTTTGGCCCAACCCGGGATTTGAACCCAGGACCTCGTTCTCTGCGGGTGAACACGCTACCGCTTGACCAATGAGGCAGCAAAAAAACAATAATAAATACCAAAAGAGTGGAATACAATATTTTTCTCTTCCTTGTCACGGAAAATATGTCTGTCCTGTATTACATAACTTTTTGATCTTATAAAAAGAACAACAACGCAGAGGTTTAACAATAAGTGAAAAGAGGCCGTAAAACGCCACAAATTTATTGCATGGATTTATAGTCTAATATAAAAGGGTTGTTTAAATATTCTTTTGGACATTAATTATTTAATTAATCGTTCGATGCCAATTAATTGACAAGCGCTAGTTTATAACTGATGAAGTGGATATTATAATATATTATATTTATCTATTCTATTGGTCTTAACCACAAACGGGGCACACCAGTTGATCTGGATACATCTGATAATCTATCCACTTGTGTATGTGCTGAGATTGAAAGATAGTTTAACTAGTGACCCGTGGTTTTACTCGCGTTAAATTTTATAAATTATCATAGCTCCTCCCCCGTAGGTGATAGCGTGATAAAATGTAGCCTATACGTTGACCCGACCTCTTAGTAATATTCATGCAAAATTTGAAGTAAATCCATGCAGTACTTTTTGAGTTTAGCCCGGACATACATACAGACAAAAATTCTAAAAACTGTAATTTTGGCTTCGATGTCAATAGCAGATCACGCCCCAAGTATACTTTTATAAAATATTCAATGTACAGTAGATAGACTTTCCTACGATTTTATTATATGTATAGATTTAACTATAACATACTCGTAGTTTTTGTTTAATTATAACACTCAAAAGTTTTAAAGTGTATAACACGTCATCAGTTAATCACAGCTAATTTTGACACCTAATTAATAATGAGCAATTTGAAATTTATGCAAAAATTCATTATTTAATCACATTCTAATGGTAACTGATTAATGCATGGCCTAGTGGGGATATGTAATCTAATATAAAAGGGTTGTTTAAATATTATTTTAGACATTACTTGCCTATGATTTATTGAGGAAGCACACTTTTATAGCTGTCAAAATGGAGTTGCATTTACATTTAACTGTAGCATTTCGCGCTTTAGACCACAAATGGGGAACACCAGTGGATTTGGATACGTCTGAAAATCTTTCTACTTGTGTATCTGCTGAGATTGAAAGACCTACAGCTACGTTCTCTTCTGAAGAATACTTGTTAACAAGAAGGAGATCGAAACCATATTGCAGGAAAGAAGAAAGGAAACAAAAAGAGCGTATCGATAGAAATGATTCTTTCACAAATATATCTTGTGCAAGAATTCCTTCAGTGAGTGATTTAAAAGATTTAAGTTACAAACAAAATGCAGTGCCAGAAAATACTGCTGCTTCAAAAGATTTTAAGAAGTACGCAACTGAATATTTAGAAGATTATCCAAAGATGAATGTTGGTGCTGATACCTGCACTGCCACCTTAGATTTTGGTTACAGAAAAAAGCGAAATGTATTGACACAGCTAAAAGATTCTGCTAAATTGTATATTAACAAGAGGTGTTACAGAAAATAATAATATAATATTCTGGCACATTATTCACACACGGCCATCTGATCCCAAGATAAGCTACTTATAGAGATAATTACACTCAGACTGAGGACAAATGGACATGTTAATGCACATAAATGTATGTCCCGGGGGAGAGTGCACCCCACGGCATCGGCGTGAAAGGCAAGAATTTACCAACCACGCCAACCGGCCCGTCAAAGATTGGTGAAATTGGAAATATTGTTATGTTTTGTGTAATATCTAAATTATTTATAGAAAAATGTTTATTAATTTATTGTTTATATGTATTTAGAGATAGTTTTTTAGCGAATAAAATTAAACATCATAACTTGGTATTTTTTTATTGCTTTTAAATTCAATTCGTTATTTATAAATTTCCGATACTTTCACATAGGAGTAAATTAGAGTTAGACGGTTACTGCTACACAATGAGGTCCTGTGTTCAGAGACCGGGTCGAGCTATATAATGACATTAAAATTTTTCTGTAAAGAAAATGATTCCATATTAGTCCGGAGTCGAGAAGTTGATGGTTATACCTCCAAACTTCAAAGACCATATCGAGCCTAACCTATATTAGGCTGTGTTGGCTAGTTCGTAATATTAGATCACGAATGAGTCTACAGGCTGGCCGAGGAGTTGACGTTCAAACGTCAAATTTAGATACTTTATGATGAGGAGTATCCGAATCACCCCCATGTATGTTCTACGATTTTGAGTATTTATGAGTACTGAGCTCAAACCCTAATTTTGAACTTTCGAATAAATTCTAAGTCAGATCTGCAATGATTAGATAAACCATACTTTTTAGGGTTTTACGTTAAACTATGCCAATTAGTTATCACAAAAAAACTGAACCAGAAATGTTCAACAGAACGAGAATAATATCGAAAACTGATGTTAAGTAAAATGTACGAAAAAAATCATTAAAAAAAACTTGTGTGTACTTATGTACACGCGTTAGAAGTTATACTTCTTAATATACAACTTGAACATAGTTATCAATTTTCATACCACCTAGAACTAACGTCATGCTGTTAAATTTTTTGGTATCGGTGTGCGCGCGCATCGTAAAAATTCACTCTCATCATTTTTCTCCATCGCGCCAAAAGAAGTATATCTTCAAAAATTATATCTCGAAAACTACGCAAAATCGTAGAACATACATGGGGGCGATCCGGATACTTCTCATCATAAAGTATCTAAATATTGTGTTTTAACGTCAACTCCTCAGCCAGCCTGTATATGTTGCTATCTGTTTACCTCAACGTCTACTAGGGCTCAGCGGCACTTCCTCTCGTCGACTGGAACCAGTGAGTGAGCCTTGCAAGGCACGTCGCACGCTGGGTGACGTTGCGGCGTACACTAAAGGATTTAGCGCAGAGTTGCAGTACCCCAGCCATGTGAACCACTCCCATACCGAATCGTTGACACAGTCACAAAGAGAGTCTGAAAAGATATAACAAATATACATGATTTTTATACACGTAGACTAAAAAAGCAGTAGTAAATAGTCATAACATGTTTGTAGTAATAGTTAACATTGATTAACTAATGTCTCGGTAGTCCAGCAGTAGCGAATTGAACTGAAGATGTTGTCTTAGTATGCCAGGTCGAGCAAAAATTTGTTATTAGATTTTTCCTCGCAGTCTTTGACCGAGTAGTAAGAAATTTGGCACAATTAATAGAGAGTGCAGGAAGCTAATATTTTTCTGTAATACGCATAAAAAATATATAAAATTCATAAAGAAACATGACCACCACGAGTTTAACACACAATAACGCACACTCTCACACACACACACACACAAACACACACACACAAACACACACACACAAACACACACACACATACACACAGAATTCTTTAAAGTCTATAATATGATTGAAATTTAAATAAATGACGGTCTCATCATCATCATCATGTCAGCCGAATGACGTCTACTGCTGGACAAAGGCCTCCGTAAAAGATTTCCATAATGAAGTAGGTGTCCATTATTTGGACGGATATGTCATAATTAAAACGTTTCACCGGCCGTTTTGCGTTAAATTATGGTCTAATTTCCAGCAATCTTGGATTGATTGATGGCAGAGTGTTACTAGTATTTTAAAATAAAGGGTTAGTAATTCTACTTACCAATAGGCAGCATGAGAAAGAAAGGTGTCCAGCAAAAAAGGAACATCGCCATGAGACGGATTATAGTTCGAGTCGCGCGTCGCTGACGGTTCAATATGTTTCTCCTGAAAATTATATCAAGTAGGTACCTTCTTTAAATAGTACGTATTTGTTGCTTGTAAGTAGAGTTTTACCAGGTACAGCGTAAAATCAACTAAAAAAAATATTAAAAAATTAAAAATAAAAGTTTGTAAGGTACAATGGATGTTGATTACATTTTTATAATAAAAGAATAAGTTTAAAGGAATTATTATAGCCAAATTGTGTAGCAGGGCTTATTGCAAAATTTCTGATTATTTAAGTGGTAAAAGTGCTTGGGATTGAGTTGTTCTGAGTCAACACACATGATTGTAATTAATCTTAAGTATATTTTATTTTAAAAAAGGATTCCTACTGCACGGTAGGGTAAAAAATAGGACGATTCCACATAAATGTAAATTTTTTTCGGAATAAATAATTTTTGACTTTGACTTGAAGCATCGTTATCGTGAATGGCGTTCAAATAAATAAAGGTCAAAAATGACTTAATCAATCGTTAAATCGGCTTCCATGACCACATGTGACGTCATAAATGGTCCGGAATGGATTGTCAGCGTTGAAGCCGATTTACCGATTGATTAATTCATTTTTAACCTTTATTTATTTGAACGCCATTCACGAAAACGATGTTCGGCGACTTAGCCGGTAGAGCCCGTGAATGGGCTCCAAAATAACCCGTCCACATACATGACACGTATTCAGGTGAATCTAAAGAGTATTAAATAATAGTACGTTATCTACTTACGACGCTCCCGCATGCTTGGCACCTTCTGTCAATGGTGTTGTAGTGGCAGTTACCTGCTTAGAACCTTCGGGGATGTTTAGATTAGCACCCTTTGGTGACTGCTGACTGAAATATTGAAGTTACTCTGTAGTTACAGTCGATAACAGGTAACTTAATACATTTGACTGCCTCGTTGGTCTGGTTCAGGGTTCAATTCTCGGGTCCGGCCAAAAATGTTTTTGTGTTTTTCTTCTCAAGAAAATCAAATCCTTTCGTAGTCTAGAAATTGTTGGTGTTGTACGCGCGTGTCTCGAAAAGCACGTAAGTTAAACTATTGGTCCTGTACCAGATTACTTCACGATTGTGTCCTTCCACACACACTCCTGAACTAAAATGTGCCCTGCATTGGCTAGTCACCGTTGAGGTTGGCCGCTGTAAGCCGATAATTGAGGCCAAAAACCCTTTTATTATAGGAAAACGAGAACCGTAATTACTGCTTGTATTATTAGAACAAGAATCAAATATTATAGGCAAGAAAGAGTTATGTGGAAATCTTTATATAATAATAAAGAATACCTAAATACTTACATATCATTGTTATTTTCTAAAGTGGGATCAGCCGCAGATTTGCCCTGAAAAATAAATTCAATTTCAACATCATATCAGCCGAAAGACGTCCACTGCTGGACAAAGTCCTGCCCAAGGATCTCCACAATGGCCGGTCTTGTGCTGCCAGAGCCCAAGGGATTACCGCGACCCTTGCAAGATCGTCGGTCCACCTTGAAGAGGGGCCTGCCCACGCTGCATCTTCCGGTTCGTGGTTGCCTCTCGAGAACCTATCGCTTCTACCCTCGCTTGTGCCCCTCCCAGTGCCAGTTCAGTTTGGCAATTCTTAAATAAATTATTCAATTTAAAAAATCTAAAACCTTACTTAAATTTATTCCTTACTCATTTTAAAGAATATGTATAGATATACGTTGGTAGTATTTCGCTGTTAAAGTAAATTGAAATAATATAATTAACTAAGGAAGAGCTGAGTAACCAATCAGATCTTAGAATCAGATCCTTCAAATCTGAACTGAAACATCACCTCTAAATACAGCTCTTATAGGTACCAAAGGCCTTAAAACCGCTGTGTAGATAGATAGATAGATACACTGCATTGCACAAAATATAAAAAACACAGTTTACAGAAAAATAACTTAATATTTAAATAAATTACAATTCTTATCGCATTATAGCGATTCCAGACAACCGTAGGATGGACTAATATAGCCGATAGTGTACAATCGTCAGTTCTACAGAGAGTAGTAGTAGTGTTCTAACCTAATAATATTGAAATTTATTCAGCACTTGGGTTTTAACATACATTTGTACTCGTCAGGTATAAAAGTCACAAAATATTAATTACTCCGTCCGTGCGGTCTGTTTTATCAAATATATTTTCTTAAATCCTTAAATAAATAACAAGTTAATAATCTATTATTTTGACATTTGGTTCTAATATATTAAAATTAATGAATTGAAGGCAACTTGCAGTTGGCTAGCGCAGAAGGCTCTTAACCAGTAGCTTAATTTAAGCGACTAATATCTGAGAGCACCCTTTTTAGGTTCAGGCCACAGCTCAGGGCGCCGCTGAAACAAAACGACGGAATTCTAAGTGAGGGTGTGATCCTGCAAGTGCACGGGATCACCGATGACGTCTTAAGGGGCCAAAGCGATCCTCGCTGCTGAGGAACCTACCCTAGATAACCAGCGGCTTTCTCTAGCTACCTAGGTGGCGACCCGTATATATATATATATATATAGTACATAAATAAACAAGTATAATAAACTAATAAATATTTAATAATACATGTTATATCCATAAATAAATATATTTTTTTTATTTATGTCTAAATTATGGTTGGACTCTTGAACTAGCCTGTCAGCGGCGGCCCTAAAACTAGCCTTGAAAGTCAAATGAGCAATGAAATTCATACCTTAATAGCAATACCAACTTTACCTGTCTCTGTTTATCTTGAGGGGACCCTCCTCGATGTGCGCGGATTTGTGGCGGAACTGACAGAGCGCACAGAATCCTGGCATACAGCACCACCATAATAACCGCAGGCAAGTAGAACGAAAAGGTAGTGCTGAAGAACACGTAGCTGTAAGTACATAAATATAAATGTTTGAAGTAAAAGTTCTCTACACACGCTTTACGTAAAATGAATGACAATAAAATGATATGATATGATGATATGAGTTACTTTTTGTATATTACTGTATGAGCAAAATAGATAGGTACGACGCGAGCACACATTTTCTTTCTCTCATAGTCAGTTACGTTATATATGTTTTACTTCAGTCGTGTAGTCCAAAACACACTATTTTATTATTTTATTCGTAGAAGACAAAGGGGTACGTCTTAAAAATATAATAGACAGACATAATGCATACACAGACTTAGAACGACTACTTATCAAAATGAGTGCCTTCTCGTCAGATCTCGAACTTCTCTGGCAACACAGAAGGTCTCTATTAACGAATACCATGTCTAGTTACGAACGTTGACAACCTAGCCTATGAATATTTCAGGCCTATTATACATTTCTTGGCATATTAACTTATGTAATTTGACGTGTTTTTTGTTCCTAGTCCCAGTTTCAGACATACAGTAACTTACCCAACATTTGTATTATCAGGGCAGGCCTTCACCTCCTCCCCCTCATGCAGGTGCCTCGGTGAAGATATAAACGCAGTCGGCAGCGCAACAGCTAAAGAGACAGGCCAGACCATACCTGCCAGCAGTCTGGAGCGCTTAGCGCGCCTGGCGCGTGCGAGTGGTGCCGTTATGCCAGACCAGCGCTCCCAACCGAGAGCACAGAGGGAGAGGATGGAAGCTGTGCAACAGAGGATATCGAGGGTCTTCCAGCACGAGCACACTATCCAATCTGGAAGAAATATGATAGTACAAATTATTTGATTAGATCTCATAAGACGGTTAAAAAATAAAGTCCGGGGCAGACTTTGGGGAGTGCCCATAGAAGTGAAAACTATTTTATACACGTCTAATCTAAATAATCTACAATATTAAAGTTATACATATAGCTCATGGGAAGCGTGACGTGACGATGACGAGAGTACCATGATTTTTTATCAACCAAAAGTGGTCAACGCGCCTAAAGAAGTTGTCACTTCAAAAATATCCTAGACAATATATAGACTGATTAATTATTACGCCTACTATACAAATAACTTGTTCTAGTGATAGCGAAAAGTTTATTTTCACAGGGCACTATATTTTAACAAAGTGCACATTGTACAATGTACAGACGCCAGCACATCCAGCTACCCCAATCCGTCAAATTTCTTTCATAGATTTTCAAATTATCACATAAGACTAAGGTTCACTTTGTATTGGGGAAATTTGACAGATTGGGGTAGCTTGATGTGCTGGCGTCTGTACATTGAATGTTCTTACATTTATTGCAGAAAGCAACACTTATTTAAAAATTATATTGGACAACTCGTAAATGTTGTTTACCTAAATGGGTAAATTTTATCCTTCCCTGTTTATTTTACACGTTGTACAAACTACAACAATAATCAACTGATAGCAAATCAATTAACCGTCTGACCTACGGAATTAACTTTGCATATTTTATATAAAATAACGCATCTCTAGGTCAATAAACAACAAACAAACAACAAACTTAATAATAAGTAGACAGTAGCATATAGAACTTACCGAACTGGAAAATAAATAGCTCCCTGGCAGCAGCAATAGGCAATATGAAACAGCCTACAAGCATATCTGCAGCAGCTAAACTTGCGAGCGGGTAGTGTGATGGCGCCCTGCGCACGCGCCGCAGCGCTACCAGCACACAGCTATTGCCAATAATTGTAGCGGTAGTCAGTGCCGTCATCGCCATGACACACACGCACCAGCTGGATGTCAACCCTCCACGGGGCTTAAAAGATCGAAAGTACATCTGAAAATAGTAGAATCTCTTCTTTTTTGTCATCTCAGAGTATTTACATCCTCGGTTTCGCTATTACATGTTAAGACTTGACTGCCTCGTTGGTCTAGCGGTAGCGTGTTCAACCGCAGATAATGAGGTCCTGGGTTCAAATCCCGGGTCGGGCCAAAAAGTGATTTTGGGATTTTTCCGTAAAAAGCAATTTCTCAGTATCAGCCCGAAGTCTGGAAGTTGGCGGGGGGTATTACACCCCCGTGCCTCGGAGAGCACGTAAAGCCGTCGGTCCTGTACCTGAACTCTTTCCGGTCGTGTCGCTAGGCGTCCCATCGGATCATGAGAGTGATGGAATAGAAAGTGCCCCTGTGTTTGCGCACACACTTGTGCACTTTAATATGTCCTGCGCAATTGGCTAGTCTCCATTAAGACTGGCCGCCGTGGCCGAATATCGGTCGGGAGGACATCATCACATGTTAAGACTAAGCACTAAGCAGCAATGTGTAAGTCAGACAAATTTAATTAAATCCTATAAACTGATTTAATTAGGCATTTACAATTGGGATTATTTTAAATGCATATTAAAGAATTTATCACCCATCAATAAATTCATCAAATAAATAATTTTCATATAAAATATACTGATTCTACATCAAATTTACCTGGACATAACTGAAAATGTACAGACGCCAGCACAAGCTACCCCAATCTGTCAAATTTCCCCAATTGAAACTGAACCTTATGATTTTGTGATAAAGTTGAAAATCTATAAAATAAATTTCATGGATTGAGGTAGCTGAATGTGCTGGCGTCTGTACATCGCTACTATAAAATAGCTTAAGCTATCCTATGTTGGAACTGCGACCATACAAACAGAAACAAATTTATTTACACAAACAATCCGCTTTCAAATGAATAGCAATGCGTCATAAATTTAATTTGCTGCTAAGATTATAATATTTTGAGATAACTAATAATCAGTATTTATAATTATTAAGGTTCGGACTTATTTGTAATAGAAAAGGAAGATTTTTTATTTGCAGTTAAATACTACCCTTTAGAATTATCTATTCCGAATATTTGCAAACTTAATTCGTTGCCTTGTCATTACCTTGTAAAATATAAAAACGTTTCTTAAAGAGCAGTTTTTAATATTTTTTTCTCTCTTGTAAAAGTTTAATGATAGTTTCATAATTGTTATGAAAAATTTAATTCCCCACCTGCAATACCGTCATTTTATTGCATTATTCTTATATTTTAAGGGACAATGACATACATAAAACAAAACAACAGAAAGTGTTTATATTTACGAAATTGTCTACATATTTTCAACTATTTGTACATACACGTCGACTTTCATCATATGCTTTAACTTATATTTATTTTTATATTTATTAATATTATATTTATTTTTCTTACCATATTCACTGGTCTCCGTTCCTCTTGTAGAAAAATGTATCTATTGTATCATTACACTGTTAAAACAACTCTGTCCTTCCTTATTTCATCATCAATTCAAATAAAATCACACTTATTTTAATCACACAATAAACTTCACCACTTTAAATCACACATATTATTCAATTTCATTTGTTACGTATTACAATTTTTTATCTTGCGGGTAGTTTGATATTTATACATGAATACAATATTGCGTTGACGCTTTTCGGATTGTTTGCCCTTTGCATAGACAATGGTTGCAAACACTGACATTGATAAAATGATACATGCGAAGACTGACTCACTTTGTTCATTTTGTAACTCCTCCTTTTTTCGTTCTGATTCAATTAGTTGCGGGATCCAAGACAGAAGTTTATTTTTTGGAAAGTCGATGTTAATTTGTACGTATGTGTTCAACTCGGAAAAATATTACATGTCGGATGTTTAACCCACAATTTCATAATTTAAAATGAAACTAGATTAACAATCAGGTAGATAAGGACGTTATTTGTGCTTTATAGCACATTTTTTCTTTTTTGGTTAGCACATGTAATAACTTAATACGAAGTGTTTTTATCCCTATAGTCAGGTAGCATTTGCAAGATCGAAATCACGTGGACATAGTAAAATCAAGTGTCAAATGAACCGGGACGTACTGTTGATCCTGGCTTACAGGAGTTGAATTAGAAAAGAACTGATCAATGTCAGTTTTTTTTATACGGGACAAGTCCCTCCCTCTTACCCACCACTGCAAATCCTGTAAGCCACGATCAACAGGATAGTTTAGATATATGTATTTATATACACACATCAACACAATCTAGGGATATTGAACATTTCATTGATTATCTAGAAAACTATAAACATTTTGTTATGACTGTAAATGGAAGAATTAAAGATAATTTCATGGCCGATATTTAAACATTAACAACACGATGCGATTTTGTTTTTCTAATTAATAAAAGTCTTAAATTAATTAAGCCATAGAAAATTACTGAGTGAACAAAAACATTTTATTCTTATAAAATTATTCAATCGAATTAAATGAATAAAAATCTTACCAAATCTGATAATCAGTAATCGGTATTTCCTCCTCTAACATTAATCACACAGCGGCAACGATTTTCCATACTTAAAATTAAGGTGTCAATGTCTTGCTGGGGTATGCAGTCCCAAGTTCTTTTTAAATGTTCGAAAAGTTGTTCTTCTGTTGTCAAGTTGGGCGGAAAATCCCTCAATGCTCTTCGCTGTAACATGTCCCAGGCGTGTTCAATTGGGTTTAAGTCTGGCGACTGTGGAGGCCAATCTAATACCTGAACATCGTGTTCTCGAAGGGCGGCCCTCACCAGCCGCGCTGTATGGGAAGGTGCATTGTCATGCATGAGCTGAAATTCTTGCCCCGTTAGGGCCCTGAGCGGGACAATGACACGTTCTACTACCTCCTCACGGTATCTATGGGCAGTCATGCTGCCCTGAATCCAAATGAGTTGGGTTCGTCCGCCGATTCGTATTCCTGCCCACACCATAATTGTCCCGCCTTGGTAAGAGTGGACCTCCTGTGGATGTCGGAGACGGCTGACCCTGCCTGGAGTTCTCCAAACGCGTGTTCGTCTCGAATCTGGATGAAATCCATAGCGGGACTCATCAGTGAACAGCACCAATGACCATTGTTGATCACTCCATGTCAAATGTTCTTGAGCCCATAAAAGTCGCCTACCGCGATTGCCACGTCGCAGCGCTGGGACTCGTAGCGGTCTGCGAGCATGAAGACCAACTTCATGCAGCCTCCTTCGCACGGTTTGGTCGCTCACCAGCAGCTGCTGACCCTCCTGGAGCCTTTGCACTAGTTGCATCGCTGTGATATTGGGTAGTCTTCTGGCGGTCATTTGGAGAAATCGATCCTGTCTCTGAGTGGTAACACGATATCTACCTGTGTGCCGTTCTGCCACATCTCCAGTAGCGCGATAACGTGACCACAGCCTGGATACCACATTTTGGCTTGTGCCCAGAGACTCAGCAACGACGCGTTGAATAGCACCGTTTTGTAACATGCCAACTGCCCGTAACATTTCATCTCGACTCAAATGATGGCGTGGCATGACGCTAAAAAGCTTACACAACCAATTGAGAAAAGAAAATAAAACAATTTATCAGGTTTTCTTCAATTAACACGCAAAAAAAGTTTTAATGCAACTTCTTGAAATTAGATACAACTCAAGATTGCGCTGTGCTTTGCGTGTTTTCATTTGTTTCTCATTTTAATTTTTAAATTTTGAATAAAGAATAGACAAGGTTTAAATCTGTAAATAAACTTTTTAAGGAAACTAAATAGGTTTTAAACAATAAAGCCATGTTTGATTTCAAAATAACGTATCCCTAGACTTTGTTGATGTGTGTATATTACTCCTGTAATCATATCAGCCGAAAGACGTCCACTGCTGGACAAAGGCCTCCCCCAAAGATCTCCACAATTGCCGGTCTTGTGCTATTCGCATCCAGCAGTTTCCAGCGACCCGCACAAGATCATCGGTCCATCTTGTAGGGGGCCTGCCCACGCTGCGTCTTCCGGTTCGTGGTCGCCACTCGAGAACCTTTCTGCCCCAACGGCCGTCGGCTCTACGAGCTATGTGCCCTGCCCACTGCCACTTCAGCTTGGCAATTCTTCGGGCTATGTCGGTGACTTTGGTTCGCCTGCGGATTTCGACATTTCTGATTCGATCCCGCAGGGAAACTCCGAGCATAGCCCTCTCCATTGCTCTTTGGGTGACCTTGAGCCTTCTAATAAGGCCCATAGTGAGCGACCACGTCTCTGTTCCGTATGTCATCACTGGCAATACACACTGGTCGAAGACTTTCGACTTGAGACACTGCGGTATTTTGGACGAGAAGATTTTGCGTAGCTTCCCGAACGCTGCCCAGCCGAGTTGGATTCTACGATTGACCTCCTTCTCGAAGTTGGACCTACCTAGTTGGATGGTCTGTCCTAGGTAAATATAGTTCTCTACAACTTCGAGTGCAGAGTCACCAACTTTCAATTGAGTGGGTGCAACATGGACGTTTGACATGATTTTTGTCTTATCCATGTTCATTTTCAGACCCACTTGTTGAGAGACTCTGCTGAGGTCATCGAGCATTGTACCGAGGTCTTCCATGGTCTCAGCCATGACTACGATATCATCGGCAAATCGAAGGTGAGTGATGTACTCGCCATTGACATTGATGCCAAAGCCTTTCCAGTCCAGAAGCTTGAAGACGTCTTCCAATGCAGCGGTGAACAGTTTCGGAGATATAACATCTCCCTGTCTCACGCCTCGCTGCAAGTGGATAGGTTTCGAGATCTGGTCCTGGAGTCGCACTGACATAGTGGCGTTTTCATACAAACACTTTATCACCTCGATATACCGGTAGTCAATTTGGCACCTTATGAGAGACCTCAGCACGGCCCATGTTTCGATAGAATCGAAGGCTTTCTCATAGTCCACAAACGCTAAGCACAGTGGCTTGTTATACTCTTCGGTCTTCTGTATAACTTGCCGCAGCGTATGTATGTGGTCTATGGTGCTAAAGCCTTTTCGGAAACCGGCTTGTTCGGGAGGCTGGAAGTCGTCAAACCTGCGCGCGAGACGATTCGTAACGACCCTCGAAAACAACTTGTAAACATGGCTCAGCAGTGTGATGGGTCTATAATTATTCAATAGGGTTTTGTCGCCCTTTTTGAAGAAGAGCACCACCACACTTCTGTGCCATGCTTGTGGCGTTTGACCATCTAGTATGACGGAGTTAAATAACTTCTGAAGGGCCCGTAGGATTGGTGTACCACCCGCCTTCAGAAGCTCTGCTGTAACTCCATCATCACCAGGCGCCTTGTTGTTCTTGAGTTGTTTGAGAGCCATTCTAATCTCGTACAGGCTGACGTCCGGGATGTCTTCGGTGTAATGTCGGGTTAGTCATGCTCTGGGATCTGAGGCATGACATTTGACAGGTGGCTGTGTTGTCGTATATAACTGTCCGTAGAACTTCTCGATCTCTCCCAGCAACTCAGGTTTAGACGTGACGATTCTACCATCCTCAGTCTTCAGCTTCGTCAGTTGGCTCTGTCCAACAGACAGAGCTCTTGCGAACACTTTGGAGCTTTTGTTCCGCTCGATGGCCTCTTTAATACTAATTGTATTAAATTGCCGCGTGTCGCGAGTCAAAGACTTTGAGATCTGTCTGTTGAGCTGCCGATATCTGGTAGCATCATCTGAGGATGTCAGAACCATTTTCCGTCTATCTTCCATAAGTTGCAGGGTAAAGTCAGAGATCTTTTTAGTTCTGTTTGTACGACGGGCCTTGAAGACCTTAGACCCAGCCGTATGGACAGCTTCTACGAGCCTGTCATAGTATGAGTCCACTTCCTCGCAGTCTGCTAGGCATTCGAAACGGTTTTGCAGTTCGAGCTGAAATGGTTCGGGGTTTTGGACGTGGATAGGTAAGGGTCGGAGCGTAGACTTTATCAGTCGGGACCTCTGGAGTTTGACATTAAGGTTCAATGAGCCTCTGACCAGTCTGTGATCGCTCCCGGTTTTAACCGCATTGATCACGGAGACATCATTGAACATCTGTCATCTCGTCGACAAGATAAAGTCTATCTCATTTTTAGTTTTACCTTCGGGGCTCACCCAGGTCCATTTGCGGTGATCCGGCTTCCTGAAGAAGGAATTCATCATAAAGAGTCCCTCCTTCTCCATGAAGTCGGCCAACATTTGGCCCCGGGGGTTCCGGTCACCAGTTCCAAATTGCCCCACTCTCAGCTCATTACCGAATCGTTTGCCCAGCTTCGCGTTAAAGTCCCCCATGACCACAGTGAAATAGGAGTTAGAGGTATGTATGGCTCTGGATATGACCTCATACATAACCTCGACTTCATCGTCGGAGTGTGTCAAAGTGGGCGCGTATACCTGTATAACCTTCAACGAATACCGCTTGGTGATTCTGAGTATAAGGTACGCAACCCTCGTCGACACACTCTCGATTTTCACTAGGTTGTTCACGAGGGACTTGTGGACTATGAACCCGACACCACCTTGGGATATTTGGTCACCCTCCCGGTAATAGAGCAGGTTTCCGGATTTCAGTATTATCGAGTCCTCCCCCTCTCTTCGGACTTCAGATAATCCTACAATATCCCAATGTAACCTGCTCAATTCTTCCTCCAGTTCGGTTATCTTCTCGTCGGACCGCAGTGTACGTGTGTTATATGTTGCCAGGGCCAAAGGTCGTCGGTGTTGGTAACGCGGAATCTGCCGGGGATTCTTAGCACCCCCTGCCCTGCCGTAACCACGGCTGTTACCACGGCTGGGAATAGCAGGGCTGCCGGGGACTGGGGGCCGCGGTTTGGTTGTGTCCATCATTTGAGGGGATTTGCCATAATCGCCACGCTTGGCAGACGGGTTGGCGATCGCAGTAAGGTGGACATGGTACTCAGGAGAACGCTGCTGCCCGTTCTCTGGTATATATTCCCTCGGGACGGCTTTTACGTCCCCCCACGGGATGAGAGGGGGTGGTGATAGTCTTAGGCCGTCACCACACAGCATACTCCTGTAATATGATAGTTTAGATATATTACTCCTGTAAGCCAGGATCAACAGGATAGTTTAGATATATTGTTGACTGATGGATCGTAAATTTAACAAACATAGACGATCGTGGGTGTTTTCTTACAAGCAGCACTTAGTGTGTTATGCGTAGATATAATACTAAAATAAAAAGCAAATGGCCTGATCGTCTAGCGGGATCGATTCCTACACAGAAGAAATCTCTGTGCGATGACATGTATTTGGATATATATGAGAATTTCTGGTTACCATAGGCATACAGGCTCAAGGTGTTTTAAATGAGATGGTAGTGGTTTACCTACTTGTCCAACGATATTTATTTATGGTGCGCTTATGTACAGACGCCAGCTCATCCAGCTACCCCAATCTGTCAAATTTCTTTTATAGATTTTCAACTTTATCACAAAAGTATAAGGTTCACTTTCAATTGGGGATATTTGACAGATTAGGGTAACTTGATGTGTGGCATGTTATGAGCACATGTGACGTCACAAATGGTCCGGAATCAATTGTTAACGTTGAAGCCGATTTAGCGATTGATTAAGTAATTTTAACCTTTATTTATTTGAACGCCATTTAAGGAATCGATGTTCGGTGACTTAGCCGGTAGAGCCCCAGGTAAAAGCCCGTGCGGGAGTCACGTGTGGATTCTTTTAATTTGTGCCCTATCTCGCCGATAAGCTGCTTGGACTCAAGAGCCCCAGCGCCCCATGGTCTCCACAGCAATAGGGACAAAATAGTATATTGGCTCCAGAACGGCGTAATTTAGCCTCTTTAGTATAATTAATTTTTCATACATTTTTTATGGAACACCTTTTTTATCCTTTTTGGATTTACAACTGGACTCGATAGGTAGCGCTGTCATCGGATCGGATCACAGGTTCTTCTTTAAGTAACTAGGCATGACATAGTCTGTCTGGACAGCTAGTTTTTTATAAGCCTTAAGATTATAATGCTAGTAGTAAAATTATAGGGATGATGAGGATTTGACGGGCCTGTTGGCGTGGTTGGCAAATGCTTGCTTTTCACGCCACAACTCGTGAGTTCGATTCCCACCCAGGACAGATATTTGTGTGCGTGAACATGTCTGTTTGTCCTGAGTCTGGGTCTAATTATCTATATAAGTATGTATTTACAAAAGAAAAGTAGTATATGTAGATCAGTTATCTGGTTTCCATAGTACAAGGTCGGCTTAGTTTGGGATCTGACGGCCGTGTGTAAATAATGTCCCAGGATATTATTATTATTTCCAAAATAAACCAAGAGTGAAGGAAAGTTGAATAACAAAAAATGCGAGATTTTTATTTTATTCCTTTATTGTCATTACGGGAGAACATTTATTAAAATTTCATTTTTTTCTTACAAATTAAATGCAATCGTGTTCAATGAACATAATTGTTTTATAAAATATATTTACAGATCTACAAACTAGAACCTACAGAACTAAACTAATTTAATAGTTTTAAATTACAAACATCTTATCTAAAAGGCACACGGAGTCATGATCATTGTCTATTTTAAAAAAAAGTGCCTTTAGAGTGCATTAGAATGTGCCATGGCGAATTGTTGATAATCTTTCACAATATTATAAATAAGAGATGATAATTCCGAGTATATATTTTAGTTGTAAACACTCCTTTAAAAGTCAACAAACTTGTAAAATTTAAAAGGTTTAATTTAATGTTTGAAACTTTGTACTTTCAGCCAATAATTTCTACATGCATTTAATTCATATAATGCTTAAACAATAAGCAATTAGGAAGCACAATCCCCTTATCCATTTATTCTACAACTAGTAATACACTTGTAATAATTTCTGAGTTTCCCCCTAACGGTACATTAACTCAAATCTGCTCATTGGCACATTACGATGACACAAAAAAAATATATAAAAATAGATTAAAAACTATCGTACAGCTACGAAGATCAGTTATTTCATTCGTATTTAAATATTACTTACATTAAAAAAAAAATGATAAAAAAATATTTACAATAATGGGGGTTTACAACATCGGAAGCTAATCGAAACATTTAAAATACTTAATTATGTAAAATATATTACAATATAAAAGAGTATATGTATGGAATTGAGTAAAATTGAGCATGAGTGGTCCCGTTAACATTTAACGAATATAGTAATTGTCATTTTAAAGCGAAAATGGAATGAATGAGATCTTAAACGAATATAAAATGGAAAACAATACTTTGTATGCACGAGGTGCCGTTATATAAAGTTATACAAGAAACGATGGTCAGTCACATCAGGTTATATATACTTTGACATTGACATCGTCTTTATGACACTAGAAATAAGGGCGGTTTTCGTAGAACAAATGTAGCCACTGCAGTGGCGCCAACTGTTACTACTGAGCCCAGTAAATAGTATGAACATTTAATTTTAATGTCAAATGTCTATTTATTTTCAATATTATAACCTGCGCCGTAACACTTATACCCTTATTTAAAAACGAAGTTCAAAGTTAAACTGCAGTTGAACTATGGATCAAGCAATCTCATTGAACGTTTTTCGACTAAACCAAGGATCAACTAGAGTTTAACTTTAGACTTCGTTTTTAAATAAGGGTGTTAAGGTTTCAATTACTAGTACAATGTTTAAAATTTTATATATTTTGTATTACTAAGTAAGCATTTATTTTATTGAATTTCTTGTTTTTATCATACCTTCACCTCGATACGTAAAAAGCGAAATGGAAGCAAACATGGAATGAATTGACAAAGTAGATATGTAAACTATAAATTACCATAATATAAAAACTGAGATTATTGCCAGATCAAAAAAAACTAAAGTCAGCGAAACGAAAAGATAAAATATTATAATACTTAAAAAAATATATAAAATGCAATGACAGGCATCAATCTCAGTCAATATTACACATTAAATACTTAATTAACAATTTGTTCTTAAAGCCGACATAAATAAAAAATAAAAAAAACACAGCTGTTCTTGTTTTAAAAATAGAATTTCATTCAAATATTTACTTTTATCGTTGCTTTAATAACAAATCGACAGTATCTTTACATTGTAAGCACTACTCTTAGCGCTAGTGTTACAGAATCACACATAAATAATATACGCTCATCTTATTAAAATCGGTCTTCACGCTGGGCTTTTACACCGATTGTAATCAACAAATCCCCCGTGCCAAACCAACGGTCTAAACACAGGCTTACAATTAATATTAAAAAAAAAATCAACAACGTAACAAGATGTGTCTTTAATTTTACCAGAATGCGATCGTAACCTATGTATATTCGGTGTATTTTTTATGTATTTATCTTACATAGTATTGTATAAAATATGTATGTAAAACTAATCATATACATACATAAGCTAGCATTATAAATGTTGGTACCCAATATTGGGTAGTAAAAAGCATAATTTATGAGAAATTAATTTTCATATTCCTCGAGTATTTTATTGTTAAGGTCTTTTAAGATAACGGAAAAAGGAAAATTCCATGTACACACGGCTACATATCAAGCTATACATTTCCATTATAAGCCGACCTGTCTTTGTATGGAAATCCTATACAACGCGTGATCAGTTTATACTGGATTTGTATAGCTTGATGTGTAGCCGTGTGTACAGAAGACAGCACATCAGACTACCCCAATCTGTCAAATTTCCTCAATTGAAAGTTAACCTTATGCTTATGTGATAAAGTTGAAAATCTACAAAAGAAATTTGACAGATTGGAGTAGGTGTATGTGCATAGATTACCTTAACAATTAATTACATTTAAATGCACCGTGTCACATCAAAAATACACCGAAAGGAATGCAAATTAAATCACGAGATTTCTTCGATATTGTTTGAGTGCAATATTCTACGATAATCCTATACATTCGAGTCATGGCTGTACAATTCAGTCTATACTACGGCACTGCGTCGACGGCAGACGAGCCGCGGGCTGCACCTATCAGCAGGCTTACAAAATGGCCGACAAATACGTGGTTTTATTCTAACTACCGCCCTTTTCACTGCAAATGTTTGTCATTGCCTTTTCGGCGTTGAATAAAGTTCTGGATTATATAATATACTAATGAGAGCAGTCCACGGCTAATGCGTTATAGAACGCCGATAATATCAATTTACACGTCTTCTGTACAACGATTTTCGTGATAAACATCGTTTGGTAGATTTTTGTTGGCATAATGTTGCTACTAGAAAAAAAATATGTTTTTCTTTTATCGGCAATCGGTCAGTAGACTATAAGACGATGTCGACTATGAGTCGAAAAAAAATTGCAAATATTAAGTGATGATTAGTAGTAAAAACTGAAACTTTGAAACTGTGCATGTGCAGAATTTTCAGCGAGAATAAGTTCGCTATCATTTTAGCGTTGATAAGCTGGCAACATTTGCAACAAAAACACCATTCTCACGAGATCCGAAATCAATTTATCCCCTATTCTAAATATAAATGGCTTCCGTAGTCCCCTTGCTGCTTTGCTGGAGCTCGTTTGGCGAGAGCGCGGCGCGGTCCGACCAGTCCGAGTGCGGGGACTGCGTCAGAGGAGTCTGCGGCGAGGGGGACGACCAGTGCTCCGGGGACTCTGGGGACGGGGTGGGGAACGTGTCACCTAGGCCCCAGCCGCCATATAGGCCTGTGAATAAAATAATTATGTTAGTTTCGACATAAAACCGATGTAGTATAATATAATAAATTTAGTTAAATATTTTCAGGACACATTCAACAGCACCAAGAGCAGAATGTATTTCAAGTTTAGCTTTTATGAAACTTGAACGGTTTTAGCCAGATGCTCTCACCAGGCCGTAAGCGATTGGCGAGGGTAAGTAACTAGGCTTGCGGTCACTCCATAGATCGTTGACCGCCAAAGTGGTTTTACTTCTCAGCGTGTCCGTGCTTCGAAGGGCACGGAAGGCGGTCGGTCATAGTGTAGCCATCGGGCAAGAGTCGTTAAGCGTCAGTCAGAGGCGTAAGGGGCGAATTGAACAACTCTGACACTAGGGTAACCGCTGCCTATACGGTAAGTAAGTAATTATTGTATGGTTTTCTATTTCTTTCTAGTTTTAATATGTATCCATTACAAACATACGAGATTTTTTTGCTATTTATAATACTAGCTCAGATTGATAATATAAATTCGAATACCTCAGATCTATTACCCACACTGGGTATTAGTCTGATTGTTCTAAATAAACATAACCAATGAAAGAATCATATATAATACTAGCTGTGCTCCGCGGTTTTATGCGCATTAAACTTTATAAATTATGTGTTAATCCATGGTGTCAGCTAATTCCATACCAAATTTAATTAAAATCACTCCAGCCGTTCAGGCGTGAAGAAGTAAGAAACATACACACTCACACACTCAAAAACTTTCGCCTTTATAATATTAGTGTGATACAAAAGATACAATTAAATGAAGTGAAAACAAAGTTAAATCGTTCTAATCATTCACCTAAAGCGGCGCATGGAATTTGAATATATTTACTGAAGGCAAATCAGTTTTTGTCTGTCTGTTATATACTTGTAAAGTACCCCGCGACACAGGGATTAGTCTCCCTGTGTCGCGGGCGTAGACCTTTATAAAAATAAAAAAACTTGAGAGGTGTCAAGGGACACCCGGATGGAACGAAGTTATTTCTTATTATTTATTATGTACAAAAAACCTATATACACTCAACAAAAATAATCGTCGAGACACCACACTGTTCAATGCGAAATAGAAATGAAAATATCTGGCTTGCTTTCTATAAGAGAGAGACAGACAGAGAAACATGCGCACGCCGCACAGCTGCAAAAAGTTTCGTGACAACTTTTCGTGACATTTTTTTCCGTCTAGCCCCCTTTCACAACGCGCGATAAGCAACTTCGTTCCAAAAACACATGAATCCTAAAGTATAGAAATACTCACTCGACATCATGTTGGTAAGAGCGGGGTGCTGGGCTCCCTGCACCTGTCCGAGCGACGCGGCTTGCGACATCGCTGCTTGCAGCTGTGCGTGTTGACTATTAGCATCTGTGGGAAAATTAAGTTTTAATGCGGTTAAAGACATAGACAACAGAAGGAGTCCTTCTCTTTGTATTTCTACACCACTGTAATATCGAGAGCAAAATTGCGTAGGCGAATAGTACACATAGCACGGATATATGGAGATGTCCTCCTACACGCATTTGGAGCGGTCGTCCCAATAATGATGAAATGAAATGAAATTTATTCAGCACTTGGGTATTAACATACACTTGTACTTGACAAGCTCACAATGCAGTACATAAACATAGTAGATAGTATAAAAGTTACAAAAAAAAAATTATTAGTCAGTCCGTGCGATTTGTTTCATGGCATATATTTTCTGAAATCCTTAAATAAGGAACAATTTACTAATCTATTATTTTGAAATTTAGTTCTACTATATTAAAATTAAAGAATGGAAGACTAAAGCAAAAAGACGAAATTCTAAATGAGGGTGTGATCACTGATAACTTACATGACATCATACTGACATCACACTCGCATTTATTTTTTAATTTCTCCACCTCACTTTCCTTTGCTACATACCACTAATATTGATCAAAATTGCATAGGTGAATAAGGGACGGCCACTTAGCACGCAAATGTGGAGCGGTCCTCCTAAACGCATTTGGAGCGGTCGTGCCAATAATAATAACTGATAACTTAGTCGCCTCGCATTTATTTTTTCGTTACTCGATACTATCAGTTCTAATATAATATACTAGAACTGATATTATAGAGTAACGAAATTATAATTAATATGTTGGCTTATTTGTATTATAATTTTATTTCTATATTAAGACAAATTGACAATGTATTAATTATATGTACGTTTGACATGACTACCTATTATTGACATTGTTTGTGATATTATAAATAATCAATGTGAACATTTATGACATGTAATTAAAATTACCAATAAATTACTATTTGACTGCTACTATTGACTATTGACTAATATAATGTCTAAATACACTCGTATTATTAGTTAAAAGAATTGATATAAAACTTAATCTAAGTTTTAATTGGATGTCGTATCTAACTGGTTTCTAAACTTAGCTATTACGCTCTTCAAGGAAATGGTTGTTAATTTTCTTGCAAGGGCTCAATATTTTACAATATATTTAAATTTAGAACTAATGTCGAAGTGTAAAGATTTTTATACGAAGCGCTGGATGTTTTGTGGCTTTTATAATAATAATAAATAATAATAATATACAACCAAGAAGGAGCTATACACGTAGTGGAACAACTGTCGCTGCATCTTAACCTTAAAGCTCTATAAATGGGCTACTCACTGAGTTGCGCGAGCGCGGAGTAGGCGGCCACGTCGAGCTGGTGCTGGTGCGAGTGGCGCAGCGCCGCCATGTGCGCCGGCGACGTGGGCAGTGACGGCCGCGACTTGCCCGGAGACGGGGACCCTAAAATGTTATTTTGGTGTTAAAATTGAACTTTAACCGATCTGCTATTGACGTTACTGGACAAAGGTCCTCCTAAAACATTTTCACAATGGATTTGTGTCCATTTTTGGAGAGACATGTCATAATCGCCACGCGTGGCCACGTCGGTGGCGATCGTAGTACGATACTCATAGTACAAAGAGCGACGCTGATGCCCGTTCTTTGGGAGGATGATTGATATTCACTCAGAATGACTTTAAAACCCCCACAGGATGAGATGGGATGGTTATAATCTTTGCTGACAGCCACACGGTAAAATAAAAGGAATATATTTTATGTACCTGCTAGTAACTATGATTTCATCATCAAGAAAAGTCCTCGTCAAAGATAACAATTTTATCGACAAATATTAATACATAACTGTATACAAAATACATTCAGTACGGACACCGTTTTGAATTAGTGTCGCATCAAATCGATAAAACCGTAAGAAAAAGCCATTAATCTTATTAATATCGTTAAAAACAATGCATGCTTATACACGCGACCGCAAACTTACGAACGTGTCGCAATTAACGCACGCGGCCGTATTTAGCGTACACGTGCTTACGTACAAGTTCCACTTACCTATGTAGGCGTGCGGCGAGGTGGTGTGGTTGCTGTGCGTGGGCGAGTGGTTGGAGTAGGGAGGAGACAGCGAGGCCATGGCGCCGCCGCCGTACGAGTGCAACGTCTGACCCGTCTGCGGGGGAAAGTACTAAACCACTAAATTATTATGCCTGACTATTAAACACTAACAGGACCACCGACAGGATTTGAACGTACCAATCTGGGTAAATCTAGTCGAAGTTTATTAAATTCTTTCTAGCATATGAGCGATAGCGATAGATGGCGGTAATATGAGGAATATTACCGCCATCTATCGCTACTACTTAGCAATTACTCTAATGATATATCGAGTAACAGGTTCAGTACATGTTAGTGGTCTAAATATACTATTTTCAAAATAAAATCTAAATATATTAAAGGTAAAAACAGAAGAGTGAAATCTCAATACTTTCCTTAGACGTACGTAATGTCTTATACATTTTAGATGGATGTTAAACGTAAAAAGCATTTGCAAAATATGACAATTTTTCCCAAATTTTCATTTGGAACAAAACGTTTGTCAAAACAACATCTCCCAAAATGAAGTAGTTTTAAGCTAACTGTAAAATGAAATGAAAATTTGCTAAATATGCATTTGATAACTAAAAGTAAGGCGATAAGTTTTTAAGGAAGTAAAATTTTACTAAAAATATAACGCCCATTTCTTATACATAAATTTTATTTTATTTGAATAAGATTTTCAGATTTTTTAAAAATGGAACGATGAATTGTAATTATTTAAGTTTTGAACTTTAGAGATTAGATTACTTTGATGGCAGATGACAGAGAAAACTAAGTGAACTAAATTCTATTTAGCTTTTGACTACCTATACTGATTGCCATATGTAAACTATACACGCAAGTTCCTTTTAGAACATTGTCAGACTTGGTACAGAATGTTATATTGTATTACCTTGACACAGTCCTCATAGCTGGGCGGCTGCTTGTGCTGCACTAGCTCGATGCCAACGAACTGCGCCATCGCGTTCGAGTACAGGGACGTTGCGTCGTACGGCGACGGCAAGTCCTACAACATAACACAAACAAATAAGCATCAAAATCAAGCAGAAAATAAGCATCAAAATCGGCACTAGCCCACTGCGTTATAAGAGTTAACAAACAAAAATACTTAGTTGTTTTGAGTCTGGATGTAATTTTTGTGTGTCTATTATATGTTTGTAAAGTACCCTCCGACACAGGGATTAGATTCCCTGATGTGTCTTTTAAAAAGAATCTGATATGCATATGCTAAAAAGCCGTTATAAATGAAAATTTGTCATGATAAATGCACCGTATTAAAGTCGCATTTACGTTAATATCTCATTGTTCTGTAACGGCAATCTAGTGATTGTACGGCAGAACTGTGGGTATGACCACGACCACGACCCAGAATCATCAGTACCATACAAAGAAAATGTTTTGAGCCCAGACTCCAAGTACTTAGATCGTGAAATTAAAGACAGAGTGAACGTACCTGTAAATTTTGGAGCGGAGATTCAACTGGGCTGAGGCTGGAGCCGAGGCTCTCAACGCTCTGTGGCACCTCCTGTGCCACCTTCTTGTTGCTCTTTTTTACACTGGGCTTCCTGTTGCAACGGAATAAGGTTCAAATTAGTTTAGCGTGCACAAATTCTTATATATATTAACCAATGCACGATATTTTCAACGATGACATAATTATTATGGCCGATACTACGCGCGGGTACTGAAAAAGATCCTAATATATTTTCTCTCTTACCGTCTTATTTGCGTCGACTGCAAGTTATTGTTGTCATAAGGTTGGTCGGGGCTGTCGGGGCCGGCTTTTGCTCGCGGCTTCTTCGGCTTCCCCTTCGCCGACGTGCTGATCACTGTCGGCTGGCTGAGTAGTTGAGGGTGTGGGTTCGGCGATGCTGTAAACAAAACTAAGTCCGTTAAGAGCAGAAAACAGGGCTAAACACAATTTTTTTGCTGTCACAATATCAACACACAAATATTGCAGAGCTTTCAGCATTGACAAAGCAACTTCCATTTATCCGCATACACATCACAACAAAATTTCTAGTCCGTAAGTGTTCAGAACATGAAGAAGATGCGAGGAGCTGGAGAGTTGATGGGAAATGTCGTCTAACTCAGCTGTAGACATTTCGACATATAGGAAACGTAGAACGTACAATAGTTGAAGAACTAATAGGTCTTCAACTATTGTAGGAATGCAAATATTTGCAACAATGATCTTAAGCACTGTTCCCTTTTTGATCCCACTTCTAGAGTGTTTTAATCCCAAACAGCCCAAAACATACGAAGATTACTACATAAAAGGAAAAAAATAACCGTGATAATTATATCCCTACTTTAACTTGATTGTTTACTATTTGCCCATATCCATATCATGATCTGAAAAATACTCTATATTATTAATATATCACCGTCAATGACAACAGAGACACTAAATTCGCAAGTAACAATAAAAATTCTCTTACTGTACTCACGCATGAGATGATGATGCTGCGGCGGTCTGGGACAATGCTCGTCCAGCAGTCGTACGATGTCGTCGTGCATTCTCTCCTGAGCCACGTCCCGGGGCAGGCGGTCCATGTGGTCCGTGATCTCCCTGTTGGCCATAGCGTCTAGCAACGCCCGGCACGCTCCATAGGAGCCTTCCCGGGCACCTAGGAAAAGTGGAGTCTCGTCCTGCGATAATAACAGTAAAATTAGTAGATTGAAAGTGCAAATAAAATATTTTTTTAGAAACACTTGTCTTGTTTTGGTAGGGTTGTTCGTGCGTACAGCACTTCAACCCTTCAGGATCCTTTGAACTAAATTTTGATTAAGAAACACTTAGTAAAATATATAAATCTTATAAAATTAGCTTTTTCCAAACGATGACTGAATGGGGCCTAAGCCTGGGCCATAAGTTTCCAGTTGCATAAAATTAATATTCTCTCAAACTTCCGTATCCAGTTGGTCAAAATGGCACTTGGAAGTTTTCAAGATATATTACTTGCACTACATAAAATTTTCATGATATTATTATTTTCAAATGAGAGAGAAGAATTAAAGCAGTGTTTTCTCGAAGTTTCGTGCGCTTTTCTGTGCTATTATTAAATCGAAGTCTATAACTGTTTACTGGTGATTATTACTAACTATTGTTTTTTCTTGGAAACCATGAAACTAACGAGTAAAAGTAATTATTTTTTTACAAACCTTGTCGTCTTGCGCGTCTCTGTTGGCGCCGTGCGCTAGCAGCACATTGACGGCATCAATGTTATTAACAGCGGCGGCCCAGTGCAGCGCCGTTTTGCCGCTGTTGTCCGCCGCGTTTATATCTGCGTCTGCGTTTATCAGGTCTTCCACCATGCCTTCAATGGCTAGCCTGGATAAAACGGAGAAAGGGTTAATAATATTCAAAACATTACAGTGCACTCCATAGCGCATTTCAGCTGGTTCTCTATATTTCCTCACTCCCATTATCCGATAGGGCACCAATTGTCATATCAATTTGTATCTGCGAGGCTCGGGGAGTTAACACCTCTACCTAGTTCTAAGCTGCTACTTAAGTTGCCTTGCCAGAATAATCCCGGTTATATTGTGTATCATTATCGGCGGCTGCACAGGCTGCCGTTAGGTACTTTTTAAAACATGGTCTTTGGTGCAAATTTAGGTGGAATATATATTTTCCCGGATATAGAGCTTTTATTAATTTACAACTACTTAAGAAACGTAACAAAAGGCATAAATACATTTGGAGCATGAAACACATATAATGTGTTAGATGCTCCAAATGATTGGAGTTCCTCCATATAACATGGAAATAAAAAGTAACAACTGGTTTATTGCAGTCTCTAACACTCTAAAATACACTTTAAAGTTTTCTATTGGTATATATATATATCCAGTTTTATTATATATAGTCAGACATATATATACCTTGCAGCCAAAATAAGTGGTGTAGTCCCATCATGCATCCTCGCGTTCAGGTTGGTCGCTCTATTCCTCAGCAGTATCTGGAACACGCCCATTGCATCGGCTGCCACCGCAGCGTGCAGTGGGGTACGGCCGGTGTTATCTTGAGAGTTCGCGTCTGCTCCCGCATCTAAGAGACGTTTTGCAGCATCTGCTCTCGCATATCTGAAAAAAACGGTTTGATGAAAAACGCCGAAACTGATAATTAGACCACCATCTAGGTATTTCACAGCGGAGTCACTAAACCCACTGGATAACTTTGAATACTTCAGAAGACCATTATTGATAGCTGGAAGGTTAGTAGGGCAGATAGAAGTAATTTAAGTTATCGGGTACAATACAATATAAATTCCGCTGAAGAAACCAACCATTGTTTTGATAAAATTGTTGATTGCACCAATTGTAGAAACAGATCCAAGTCTGATGGCAGTGTAATATTGGTCTAACACCTTTAATGGCAGCTTTACAGGTTTTAGACAAGCTTAGTGATAATTAATTAGTACTTCAGCAGTAATGGATGACAAAATGTTAATAATAATGAGTACATACTTCAAATTATGCCCAATTATTACAACCTAATAGTAATCAATTAATAAATCTGTTTCGGAATTACGATACCACAGATATTATAATAAAGGTTCCGTCATTTTGAAACTTTTACTAACCTAGCTGCCAAATGTAGACTCGTTTCTCCAGTCTTGTCCATGGCTGCGTTGAGCTGAGCACCCTGAGCTACTAGCTCAGATATGATGTGAGCTGTCTGTTCGTCTTCAGCGTCAGACCCTGTGTCCAAACCTCCACCTCTCACAGCAGCTACCATAAGAGGAGTCATGCCTAAAGGTCCTCTAGCGTCGACTTCGACATGGCCGTCATGCTGTAAGAAAATTAATGGATATTTTATTAAATGTTCAAATATACTGCAGTAATTAAAATGGTGAATTAATATTATTAAAAAGCTGGAAGAAAAAAATTGTTGGAAATACTCACGATAGCAGGGGGCGTCATCATACTAGGTGGGACTCTAATATCGGCAGCGTCCAGATGCTGTTGCGTCCATACTCTGGAGTCATGTCCCGCTTCTTCATAATCCGTGATAGCCGTGTGGTCTGATGCGTACCCTCCAGGAGCTCCGTTAGCGTCCCCTGGACCTCGAGCTCTTTTAGCCCTTGGTGGAGCGGACCCATCATCGTCCTCATCTGACCAGTGGTGAGGAGGTCCCATATGACCTCCATTAATATCCACATCCATGCATCCGATCGAACCCTTATTCAAATTTCTCATCTCTTGTCCATCTGGGCCCCGACGCCTTGATCTCCGCCTCGATGAAGAATTGTTACGTATAAAACCTTCTGGGAACCATGTTATACCAGCAGCACGTTTCCTTTGAGCAGTAACCAATACTCCTATCAACAAACCCGCCAGTAAAACCAGGATAACTCCGATGAAGACGTATTTAGAGTTTGTTGGACCTCCGGTGGGTTCCGGTAGGGGCTCATCTTTTACCCGTAAAATTGGGAAACCAGCCGATAGTGAATGTTTGGATGCCGTAGCCCCTAAGAACTCGGCCGCTTCCTTAGCCGAGAAGAAGCACTCTGAACCACTCGTGCTACATTTCCTGTTATCGATCTCTAAATACACCTTCACTCCTGATTGTCCTCTCTCAGGGAATACCATGTCGTTCCCTAAATGATCTTTCTTTATCACAAGTGTGGTTCTTAACATGTGGCCTAAATCCCGGAGGAAAGCTACCGAACTGTCCTTAAAGGTTTTCATATCCATTAGTAGAGTTACTGACATAACACCTTCGGCTAAGTTTGGAGGTTCGTTTTCGCAGTCTAGACCGTCCCAGTTACATTCAGCGTTATTACATCCATAATCGCAATGGCCGTTAGCATAATGCTTTTGGCAGTAAGCATCGTATATTGGGTTACAGCGTTGAAGAGATTTCTGGCAATCCCGTCCATCAAATAAGCAAGCCTGAGTGTTACAGACTTCATTACATTCTCCATCCATGAAAACCTCCCAGCATTTGATGGGTGCCGTGCAGTTAGCCCAAGGATTGATACCTAACGAACAGTCATTGCCATCAAACTCACAGGCGTAAGTATTACATTCCTCATCACAACGGTGGTCTCCTTGCTTTTCCTTGCAACCCATCTTCACACATTGTTCTCTTTGGAATTCTAGATCTAACTCTTGGAAACTGAGCGCAGGGTTTTTGGAACTAAATCCTCCATTGCTTATAGGACTTCCATAACCCCCTCTAGAATGAGGGTCGTGTATGTCGCAACTCTTTCCGGTCCACTGTCTGGGACAGTAACAAAGATAGTCCCCAGGTTTGTCGATACATCTAGCTTCAGGATGTTTACAAGGATTGCTTAGACATTCATTCATAGAGTCGATTTCGCAATTGATTCCAGAGAGACCCGATGGACAGTCACATACATATCCTCCTATTTCTGATGTTCGACAGTACCCACCATTTTGACATGGATTAGAATCACAGGCATATCCTGAATATTCACAATTCTTGCCGTAAAATCCTTCGCTGCAAAGACATTCATGCCCACCTTGGATTGCAGTACAAATACCTCCGTTTTGACATGGGGAATTAGCACAGAAGTTTACTTTAGCATCGCAATGCCTTCCCATGAACCCTGGCTTGCAATTACAGTGGTAATCGTTCACTAACTGAACACAATCTTGGGTACCAGGTACAGAACATGGATTAGATAAACACTCGTTTATATCTCCTTCACATCGTGGACCGACAAAACCTGGAGGACATTTGCATTCAAAGCCACCAACTTTATCGATACAAGTACCGTTATTATGGCAAGCATCTTGCGTGCAGTCATTCACATTAATCTCGCATATTTTGCCAAGAGTACCGAAAGGACAAGAGCATGAGAAGTTGTTAATCAGATCATGACAAGTGCCTCCATTCTGGCATGGATTTGGTAAGCAGTCATTGACATTTAGTTCGCAGTTCTGTCCTTGGAATCCTTTGGCACATTGACATTGATAAGTACCCACAAGGTCTTTGCATACTGCACCATTTTGACATGGGGCGGAATCACATTCGTTTATTTCTTTCTGGCAATATGAGCCGGTGTAACCGTCTTGGCAGTGGCAGCGGTGAGAATTGCCGATGTCTTCACAAGAACCGTTGTTGCACAGTTGTTTTAGTTTCACACCTGGAGGAGAAATAGTAACAATTAAAATCATTTATAAATTTCCAACAATTTTAAAGATTTTTTGTAAAATCTTGTATATAAAATGTGATTTTTGATCTAAATCTTTTACTTACTTTTTCTAATACTCGCGTCCTTGCAAGACACCATTTCGACATCGCACAGTTTGCCTGACCAGCCCGGTGCACACGTGCAAGTGTACTGCGGACCTTTTTGTGAGCATGTTGCACCATTCTCGCATGGATTACCTTCGCACCTGAGAGAGAATAATAAGTAGAGTTAGCTTACATATTCTATGAACTTCGTTACTAAGGAAATATCATTAAGGTTCATAAAAAAATACTTTTCAGGATGAATCGAGTAATAAAAACGCTGGTATTATTTTTTATGCTAGATGTTATTGCGCTTGACCACGTTCTCATCTGATGGTAAGTGAAGATGTGGTCGAAGGCGGACTGCACGTACCCATACTATGCCTGTTCTCTCTAGCCTTTAATAAACCCATGTTGTATGAGTCTGGAAACATGTTGTTCGGGAGAGTGTTCCACAGCTTAGCCGCGCGCATGATGAAAGAGGAAGCAAAGCGCTTCGTACGGCATAATGGGATGTTAACAAAAGCGGTGGAGACCCTCCTGACGCCTGATAAACCGATGAAAAAAGGGGGAAAGAGGGATAAATTCATGGAGATCTTAAGCGCATTCTCCATGAAACATTCCTGATTTATCTTGAGCCTACTTGAGTGACTAACCAATCAACATAGGAAATAAATGTCTTACCATTCAACATAGGTCTCGCAATGTTTCCCTGTGTACCCGTACGGACAATGACAAGTGTAGTACGTGATGTGATCGTGACAGGTGGCGCCATTGTCGCAAGGTGAACTGTCACACATGTTGATGCGGAACTGGCAGTTGGAACCCGTGTAGCTATAAAAGAAACAAAAATAAGTTATATTCAAAACTAATTACTATCGATATATATATATCCATAATTGGGTCTAGTAACTTGTATTACGTATTTGGTGTGGATTGCTTCATATAACATGAATAAGAAATAGGCAGAATGATAAATTAACTATCAATATGTCCAACGATACTAAATATAATCCTAACACATTTTATTCATTCGAAAATAACTATGTCTGTCTGTCGCGCTTTCACGCCGAAACTACTGGACCGTTTTAAATTAAATTTGAGGTTGTCTAGAGCCTAAGAAAGGACTTAGGCTTCTTTTTAATGCGAAAGAAGGGATCAAAGGCGGGGGGGGGGATAAAAGTTGTATCGAATATATATTAGTTGTATCGTCATTTTTAGAACTAGAAGCAGAAACTTATTTTTTGGGCTGTATATTCGTCATAAATATAAATACGACATTCAAAGTACGTAAAAGTTAAACACTCAAGGGTGTAAAATAACAATAGGGAAAATGACGATGAAAGTATACATGAAAATATGTAAGGTTTATGTGAATGTTTTATAATTACATAACTACTCGATATTCTGATCTTCATTTACGGAGTCATAACAATATGTGCGAACGAAATCGCGGGCACAGTTAGCCTTTTAAAATTGCCTTAACTATTTAGCTGTTTTTGTGCCTTTAATGTACCGCTAAATTAAATTAAATTCAGTATTCAGTTTGTATCGCAATAATTCAGCAAAATCTTGTGGCATTTCATTAGCAGAACATTCGAAATACATGGTTATCTGCGTTGCTAATAGGGAAGTCTACTTACCCCGGCGGACATGAGCAGTTATAAGAGTTGATGCCATCGATGCAGGTGCCTCCGTTCATGCAGCTGGACTCGGTGCAGTCCTCATCGTTGGTCTGGCAGTTGATCCCGGAGAAACCCAGCGGACACGTACACGTGTAGGAGGCCACATACTGAAACAAAAGGGATACATTAGAATATAAAGATCACAGAGAAAATTGCAGTAAGAAGTGGTTTTAGTCATTGCATTCAAAATTTACAGGTGTAAGGATAGAGCACACTTCAATATTATTCATTGGCGTGGTTCGATTGCCACCCAGGACAGATATTTGTATGCATGAACTTGTTTCTTTGTCCTGAGTTTGGGTTTCTATATAAGTATGGATTTACAAAAGAAAAGTATTATATGTATTATATCAGTTATCTGGTTTCCATAGTACAAGCTCTGCTTAGTTTGGGATCAGATGGCCGTGTGGGAATAATGCCCTTGGATATTATTATTATTTTATTGCCTTGCCACACACTGCGTTGCTAAGCTAAATCTATTACTCTCTTGGTTGGCTTTATTCGTAGAGTATGTACGTCCAAAGCTAAGCAGTTAATAAAAATCAGTAGTAAGAGTTGGAAAGCCAGACTGAAAGGGCATTTCGATTGTTTTTTGGAACACCATATTTGATCCTGTTTGTGCTAGCTAACAGGCTCAAAAGTAGGAAGCTTCATAAGCTTTTCCTGTGAAAGGATTCAAATAACGATAACTTTTTATCTTTTACCTGGTTGCAAGTAGCGCCGTTCATACAGGGGCTGGACTGGCACTCGTCGATGTCAACCTCGCAGTGTTTCCCCGCGAACCCACTTGCGCACACGCAATTGTAATCGCCGATACTGTCCAAACATGTGGCACCATTTTGACACGGGACTGTAAACAAATAATAATATTGGTTATGCAATCAAATATTTTAAAGTGAGAAATAGTAAAAGTTGTGAAAAGAATGAGATAGTGAAATGTGAAAAATCGAAGGTTTACTTTAACTTAGATTAAATATGCAGCTAAATTTTCATTTGTTTAAGCAATTGTGTTATTTTATCATTTTTCTAGTTTATCACCTTCTGTTCCAACCTTAAGCTATACCTCATTTATTTTGTGAATTTGACTACCTAAAACTATTAATTATTGTAGAAAACCAATGTTAATCTTAGACCAATAAATAATTATTATTTATTATAAACATGTTATACTCTGGCATGTCGTGCTGGTAACGCAAAAGTTAATACAACGCAACGCTATGACAGGGCACTCGTGGATGTGGGCGTTGGGAGAGCATGCTGTGAATGCATGCTCCCTGAACGCGCTCACAATGCCATAGTACATTTTCACGTTAACCACGCAATAGTAAATATCTGACTGTCTCGTTTGTCTAGCGGTAACGTTCAATCACAGACAATGAGGACCTGGGTCAAATCCCGGGTCGGACCAAATAGTTCTTTTTTGGATTTTTCTGTTAAGAAAATTCCTCATTATCAGACCCAAGTCTGGGAAACGGCAGTATTACAGCCCCGCGCCTCTGAGAGCACGTAAACCGTCAGTCCTGATACCTAACCAATTCCGGACGTATCGCTAGTGATAGACTAGAATGTGGCTCTATGTTTTCGCACACTTGTGCACTATAATAGGTCCCGCACAGAGGGATAGCCTCTATTGAGACTGGCCGCCGGGGCCGACTAGGAGGACATAAGTAAATATAAATAAAAATCACACTTACAAGAAGCACAATCATCGGTGTTGATAGCACAGTCTTTGCCCTCATAGCCTCTTGCGCAAAGGCACGCGTACGATCCTTCTGTGTTGATGCAAGTAGCCTCATTGTGGCACGGCGCCGTGACCGCGCACTCGTCCACGTCACGCTCGCACAACGCGCCCGTCCAACCGACGGGACATTGGCACGTGAACTCAGCGTAAGATGCTTCAGCCATACAGCGGCCGCCGTGACGACATCTAAACATGAAAAGAAAATGAGTTTATGGCATTTTAGGCAAAGAAGGCATAACAAGGACCAACTACGCTCACGGTCAGTCCATAGATAGGTGACCACCAAAGGGATTTAATTTCTGAGCGTTTCCGCGCTTCAGCGGGCACGTAATCAGTTTTTTCCGGTTGTAGTTATTGGACAACAATCGTTAAGCCGTGTCAGAAGCCTAGTGGGCGGCTTGACCAACTCTGACACTAGGGTAACTACTGTCCATACGATAATTAAGTATAATTTTAGATAATAGTAAAAATGTTGATTTAATAGCATTTTTGCAAACTGGGAAATCGTACATTTCTTCGTCTGGCGGGGATCAAAAGTGATCATTACCAATCTGGGTTAGGCGCTGTTTTTTTTTTAATGACTTCTGCCTTTTCTGGTCTATTCTACCCAATTATTTTAAAGAATTCTGACATTTGTGGTCTATTATAATTTTATTGACTTTTGACATTTGTGGTTTATCATATCCAATTATTATGACTTCTGACATTTGTGGTCTATTATATCCAATTATTACGACTTCTGACATTTGTGGTCTAATATATCCAATCATTACGACCTCTGACATTTGTGGTTTATTATATCCAATTATTTTAACGACTTCTGACATTTGTGGTCTATTCTACCCAATTATTTTAACGACTTCTGACATTTGTGGTCTATTCTATACAATTATTTTAAAGAATTCTGACATTTGTGGTCTATTATAATTTTATTGACTTTTGACATTTGTGGTTTATCGTATCCAATTATTATGACTTCTGACATTTGTGGTCTAATATATCCAATTATTACGACCTCTGACATTTGTGGTTTATTATATCCAATTATTTTAACGACTTCTGACATTTGTGGTCTATTCTACCCAATTATTTTAACGACTTCTGACATTTGTGGTCTATTATATCCAATTATTTTAACGACTTCTGACATTTGTGGTCTATTCTACCCAATTATTTTAACGACTTCTGACATTTGTGGTCTATTATATCCAATTATTTTAAAGACTTCTGACTTTGGGGGTCTATTATACCTAATTATTTTTAATGACTGAATTTTTGAAAATTAATTGGTTTACTAACTGGTTTGGCGTGCATGGGTCCAGCGTGTTCTCGCAGTTGCGGCCGGAGTGCGGCGGCGCGCACACGCAGCGGTACCCGTTGACCAGGTCGATGCACGAGCCGCCGTGCAGGCACGGGTTGCCCGCGCAGTCGTCGATGTTCGTTTCGCAGTTTACTCCTGGGAAAGTTAAGTAATACTCATTCAGAAAACATTACACTTTTAATGAAAGATGCGAGTTGTGGAAATCTTTGAGGACATTGTCCAGCTGCATGTAATTCTAAAGGGAACTCACCAGTGAACCCAAGAACACAGTCGCACTTGTAAGCATTGAGTCTGTCGTGACACGTGCCTCCATGTTGGCAAGGATTCGAACTGCACTCATCTATATCTCTCTCGCAACGTTGTCCTGGAAAACATTTATCATTAAGACGATTGTTAAATCCTGTTAACCAGTATCACTACGAAAGTCAAACTACTTACACTATATTATATGTATGCATAACATAATATGTCATGTCATGTCATTATCCTACTAATATTAAAAACGCGAAAGTTCGTAAGTATGGATGGATGGATGTTTGTTACTCTTTCACGACTGAATGGATTTTAATGAAACTTAACAATAATATAGCTTATACATCAGAATAACACATAGGCTACAATTTATAGAGAAATTGTGTGAATTGTCCAAAATATGACGATAAGTATCAAGTATGAAAAATCTAACATCTGCGAGCTATTTTGGCGTGCACTTCCAATACTGCTATATATATGGATAGATGTATGGATGTTTGTTTCTTACTCTTTTACGCCAAAACTACTTAACGCGGGTGAAACCGCAGGCCATAGCTAGTATATTATATAAGTATGATTAAGAGTTGTCTAGTTGCCATAGTACAGGCTGTGCCTAGTTTGGGATCAGATCGCAATGTGTTAGATGAATCAAGATGTTTATATTTATTTATTTCATATCAATATCGAGGAATTACGATCATTTCATTTCTTTTTCTTTCATCAATATAATAATATGTATTAGTATATTTAGGAGTTTTATATATATATATGTAGTATGTATAGTATGTAATTTGTTTGTATTATTAGTATGTAGATATATATATATATATTTCTACCAGTTGGTAGTAGCAATTAGCATCACTTAATTTTATTTTTCTTTTGATGTTGTACACTGTTTTTACCCTTCTTCTACAAATCTCCCTCTGTCAGTGGTTTGCTGGAAGAAAACTCATCAATGAGTTAAGCTCGCCCTTGTACATTAATTTAAAAAATACACATATATAAAATGTTTATTTTCTGTGTACAATAAAGAATAAGAATTATTCTCAATCTGTTCCATGTTACGATCAAAAGATTCATTGAGAGTGGTATGGAGAATGAACAGCAGTGATGAAGTGTTTGTAACTTACCTCCATACCCTGGCAGACAATGACAGATGAACTGGTTGACTCCATCTTCGCAAGAGCCACCGTTGATGCAGGGGTTCGAAGCACACTCGTTCACGTCGGAGAGACATCTATAAAGTATAATGAACATAAAGATATTTAATTCACTCATAACATGTAATAGTCCGATTTTGTAGGTATCACTGTTATAAATAAGGCTTTATTAAGGCTAATGGTTAGATTAGTAGAAAGCCGAATTATTTTCTCTCCTAAATACTTCAGATTTTAACAAAATCGTCGGGACAGGGTACACCGTACCCTGTCTGTGATCTTGTTGTTTGATGTACTTCCTACCTATAAAGGATAGTCTTTATGCCTGCATTGGCAAACGGGTTGGCGATCGCAGTATGATGGTCATAGAACACAGAGACGCTGCTGCCCGTTCTCTGGGAGAAATGAGCTCGGGCTGTGTGCTTTTATTCCCCCCCACGGGATGAGATGGGGTGGTGATTTTCTTTGCTGTCAGCCACATAGCATATCTAAATAACGTCTACTAATTGCCGATGATTAACAGCCATGTACAAATTTTTCATTGTTAGGTACATATATAATGTATTGATGCAAAATCCTGTAATACCTAATATTACTCATTATATTTAGTTTAATTGCATTTCATCCTGTATTACTTTTGCATAAGCTACAGAAAAATCCGTTGTAATCTAAAGCATCAATGTAACTCTCTGTATTACCTATTATTGCTGTTATAGACCTACAAAAGTCACAAAAGTACAATAAAACTTTTAAAATCATTTATTTTTCCTGTATTGAGTTAAGTCCGAACTCGTAGAACAAAAGTTGTTGCTTAAGATATTAGCAATCTAGTCCTGCGCGGTTGTTGGTGTTTTACAAATAACCATGTGTATCCTAAAATTCCTATTATGTTGCTTAGTTCTGCTGTACCTAAATCTGTTCTAACCCTTGTACCGTGTCATACCTAGCGTCATAATATCCCCTAGGGCATTCACACCGGAATCCGTTGATCCTGTCGATGCACTTGCCGCCGTTGGCGCAGGGGTTCGACAGGCACTCATTGATGTTGGTCTCGCAGTGCTGTCCCGTGAAGCCCGGGATGCACTCGCAAGTGTACCTGGGAGGGGACGAAATAATTGAATGTAACGCAAGCGTGATATTATAACGATAGATACTATTTGATAAAACACCTGTATAATATGTAAACTTTGGCAAAGCTTTATGGGACAATCAACTTTTAAAGTGCTCCTTTCAATGCTTTGAACAAGATTTTTTTGAAAATATATTTTTACATATTTTAATAAACTTATTCTACCATCACCAAGGAAATTCATTGAATTTTATGTTTTTCGTAGTAGCTGCGAAGTTTTTGTTATATTTTCGGATATTTTTTATACTTTATGATTATGGATCTCTCGCGTTACTAAAATTAGAACTTATTATTATGGAGTAAAACACAACATATTACTTATACAAATTGTATAAGTGGTTAGAGATAATCAAACAGTAGATATTAATATAATCAGACTTTCTTTTTCATTATATTATCACATAATAAATGATGTTTTAAGGTCTACGGTGTTACCATAACTATTGCGACAGCTTATTTTTTAATATAATCATACTTGAACATAATCAGTATTAATAATTATATAATATGACAACAAGCAGGTATTAAGGTTAACATTTTGTTAGTTTTTATGTATAAATGAGTGAAAATCTTGTAACAAACTACCAAAACAAAATCGAAAACGTAGGGACATTTAGTAACGCTAGAGAAAACTATTTGGTAACAACAGAGAATGTGTTGAAAATCCGCATGTTAAAAATAAATGAGATCTAAGGCCTAAAAGAGATCTAAGAAACCATTATAAAATAAAAGCAATGAAAAATATCTTCTCAAATAACAAATACTTAATATAACCTTCTTCATTATTTTCTAAACTAATATTTGGCGAGTAATATAAACATAAAATTAAATTTTTGATTTAAAATTTTGTAAGAATCTGCGTAAATGTGAAGGAGTAGATCACCAACTGCGATTTTAGAATTTTCTTCATTGTAACTTGAACAAGGTTGTTCATCATCAGAAGAATATATCGTCATATCAGCTGAAAGACGCCTACTGATGGACAAAGGCCTCCCCGAAAGATCGCCACAATTACCGGTCTTGCGCTATCCGCATCCAGGGACCATGGGTCCATTTTGTAGAGGGCCTGCCTACGCTGCGTCTTCCGGATCGTGGTCGCCACTCGAGAACTTTTCGGCCGTCGGTTCTACGAGCTATGTGCCCTGCCCACTGTCACTTCAGCTTCTCAATTCTTCGGGATATATCGGTTACTTTGGTTCGCCTGCGGATCTCAGCATTTTTGATTCGATCTCGCAGGGAAACTCCAAGTATAGCACTTTCCATTGCTCTTTGGGTGATCTTGAGCCGTCTGATAAGGGCCATAGTGAGCGACCACGCCTCTGTTCCGTAAATCATCACTGGTCGAAGACTTTCGACTGGAGACACGGCCGTATTTGGGACGAGAAGATGTTACGTAGCTTCCCGAACGCTGCCCAGCCGAGCTGGATTCTACGACTGACCTCCTTCTCAAAGTTGGACACAATTAGTTGGATGATATTGTCCTAGGTAAATATAGTTCTCTACAACTTCGAGTGCAGAGTCTCCAACCTTAACTAGAGTGGGTGATTAATGGATGTTTCAGAACCACTTGTTGAGAGACTTTGCTGAGGTCATCGAGCATTGTAGCGAGGTCTTCAAAGGTCTTAGCCATGACATTGATGCCAAAGCCTTCCTATTCCAGAAGCTTGAAGACATCTTCCAATGCAGCGGTGAACAGTTTCGAAGATATGACATCTCCCAGTCTCACACCTCGCTGCAAGTGGATAGGTTTCGAGTTCTGGTCCTGGAGTCGCATAGACATAGTAGCGTATTCATACAAACACTTTAACACCTCGATATACCGGTATTCGATTCCTTTGGAGAAACCCCATTACGGCCCAGGTTTCGATTGAATCCGAGGTTTTCTCATAGTCCACAAACGCTAAGCATAATGGCTAGTTATACTCCTCGGTCTTCTGTATAACGTGCCGCAGCGTATGTATGTGGTCTATGCTACTGAAGTCTTTACGGAAACTGGCTTGTTCGGGAGGCTGGAAGTCGTCAAACCTGCGTGCGAGACGTTTCGTAATGACTCTTGAAAACAATTTGTAAACATGGCTCAGCAGTGTGGGTCTGTACTTCTTCAGGAGGGTTTTATCACCCTTTTTGAAGAAGAGCACCGCCACACCTCTGTGCAATGCTTGTGGCGTTTGACCTTCTAGTATGACGGAGTTAAATAACTTTTGAAGGGCCCGTAGGATTGGTGTACCACCCGCTTTTAGAAGCTCTGCTGTAAGTCCATCAGCACCAGGCGTCTTGTTATTCTTAAGCTGTTTGAGAGCCATTCTAATGTCGTACAGGCTGACGTCCGGGATGTCTTCGGTAAAGTGTTGGGTTAGTCGTGCTCTGGGAATATACAGCTCTTCATATATATATATATATTGCGCCTCTTATTAGTAATGTCCTTTGGTAAATTTGAGATCAACCAAGGGTTCATCATCGTCCAAAGATTTAGCTGTTTGTCAAGATTGGTGAGCATCATTATTTACCGTACCATCAATCATTGGAGTGAATATAAAAATTGTCATCATTTTCTGTGATTTTCCGCATTTCTTAAATTGTAATTTCAGGTCTCCGAAACTTGGCGGTGTATTTTCCAAAACTCTGTTTAACATATTTTTCGTTATTTTCTTTTGGAGTCAAATCTTTGACTAATCTTTATGTTTCGGGATATCGTTCCCTTGGCTTTTTGCCTCCTCCTCTTTTTGCCTCTTCGTAACTCTCGGAATTATTTTCCAATCGTTTTCTATAAAGTTTCTGTTTTTCAGCCGCACTAATTGACATTTATACTTTTTGTTTTGTATTTTATTTCAATCTGAAATTACATATAATACAGTTATTTAAATATTTAGTTCAAATATTTTAAAAATAATAGAAAGTTGACGTTATTATTACGAATAAAGACGAATTATTATGATTCAAATCGGTATCACCTTTGCCATACATTCTCTAAAGTTACCTACAACGCCAGAGAAATTTACAGAAACGCGGGGGAAAAAGTAACAGAAAATCGATTATAAATTCACATTTACGTAATGGAACGAAATGATAGTGGTCTAATTTTAAAATTAGAGCAAAAAGGCTTTAAATTTTAATAACAAAAGCAACTAATTATAAAATCTTACCCAAATCTATGTCGTAACTTAGTAGAGCGGTAATAAAACCACGCACACCTCTTGAGAGCTTTTCGCACAGTGTCGGCCGACCTGTGAGACATTGATCTTGCTGCGGCTTGCCAACGTAGTTAGAGACAATCACTCTCACTAATAACTAAAGCTTAGAACTATTTCTCGAGAAATTTTGTATTTTTTTCATATAACGCAGTAGAATTGATGTTTTAGATTCTCTTTGGGGACAAACACTTAAAAAAATAAAAATGTGCGTTATAATTAAAAAAATATGTATCAACTGTCTTTTTAGCTAAGCTTACTCCAATAGCTATCTAATAAAAATATTAAAAACCTATGTCTCTAAGCAGCTAAGCCGAAAAAAAGGCAAATGTTTGTTGTGACCCATACCTGGGGACATACTGTTTTTGTACGAATATCGACAGTGTTCCCCTGCGTTTTTACAAAAAAGCGACTAATAATTTAAAAAGTTGTACATATAAACATAGTAACATAACATCTAAGCATCTTATTCCATAATATAACAACAATATTTACATATTATTCATATTTAATATTGTTTTTGGATTTTAATTTCATAGGGACACGAAAGGAGTACTTTAAAAGTTGATTGACCCTTATAACAAAGGTGTAATGTTTTGGCATGCTTATATCGAAAATATAGGACGAAATAGTTATTATGTTTTTCTTAAATATTACTTCTTTTATTAATTGAGTAGGTAATGAATAAAATCCAAATATCGCATGCCTTAAACATTATAGTATAATTTAGAAACTTACTCTAAATAACTATTGCTGCATGTGAAGAAAAAAAAGTGAATTAATAAAAATAGAAAAGTGAAGTGTACAGTAAATATATAAAAAAGCATTAATACATATTAGTAAATACTAAATAGAAGAAATAAAGAAAAGAAAGCTGTGCTTATAAATACTCTTTTTTAAGCTGCTGTCAGAATACCTATTAGAAAAGTTGCTACCAATTAATTTCAATCTATTTGATTTCAATTACATCAATATATGTGATTGACCTCAAGATTCGATTTTACTTTTCAGATATTCTTAAGCGAATAGTTATATCGCAATCCACGTATATTTTATAAATAAGTTAGACAACATAGTTTACAGGTATTAACGTGTTACCACGATCAATGCAACTTGGTGGAAACGTAAGGAAAATAATAATAAAGGTTGGTCGACAATGTTGTATACCTATGACACGCGAAAGTTTAAAAGTGTATATAAATTTAGAATTAGAAATCAAGATTAACATATGAGTTCGTTACATACGAATTCGTTCAATTTCAGCGATACTTACCATATATCGTATCAAACAAACTAATCGGCAACAAATTTTCTAAAAGCGCAGATTTCTTTGCAAGATGCAAAAGTACCAAAAGCAATACAGTTTTTACTATTGATTTTATCCATAAATGCTACCAATTTCTCATAAATCTAGCAACTAACCTGTTGATTCCATCGATGCAGGTGGCGCCGTTCCGACATGGGTTGGAGTAGCACTCGTTGACGTTGATTTCACAGTTGCGGCCTGACGTGCCGGGCTTGCAGCGGCACTGGTACCCACCGATCAGATCTTCGCAGTGACCTTTGACAAAATAAATATTTAGAAAAAATCACATGACACATACATACAAACACATACAAATAGAGATCAAAATTTCGCATCTGACGATATTGGAAAATATTATACATCAGCTTTAATTTCTCTATGCAATCACAAGCGGCTGATTAGCACCGTACGCGCGTAGGTCCGCGTTGACACGCCAACAACGCGCACCCAACGTTTGTTGGCGTGCATACGACGCCCTCCAACGAGGTAACAAACCAGGATCAATTAAAAAGGGCTTAATACTTTTGATATGACCTTACTCTTTTTAATGTTCAAATTCTGAATATAAATTCCTAAGTAAGGCGTAAGGCGCGTCTCTGATGGGTCCGTATGGTCCAGGAAGTACGCACCATACGGACCCATCAGAGAAGCGCCTCTAGGTGTTCTCATATTGGCAAGAATGGAAACATTAATTGTTAAAGAAATATTCAGCAAAACTCTGGATCAAACCCATGGTCTAGCGTCTCCATAACGAGTTCCTATCTGTGTAGCATCAAGAAGCAAATAAAAACAGGAATTATGACCGTGTAGTCAGGATTTGATTTGTCATCAAATAGAGGCTACCTAAATGGATTAGAAAAAATACTACTGGGGAATTCCAAATCACCTTCAACATTTTTTGTATTATTTTCATTTCCTTAGTTACATTCGTATTTAAAATTGTTGTGCACTATTTGTAACCCAATACATATAAGCTCTCACTACGACAAAGGTTTGATGGAAGAGAACTCACACACTTGAGTTATCTGATCTGTTATATAAATATGTATTTATGTGTGCAATAAAAATAAATAACCAGTCCCATGCCATTGGCAGTAACCTCGTTAAAATTGACTTTTGCAATAAGTAATCCTACCTCCAAACTGGCACGGGTTAGACTCGCACTCGTTGATCTGTGTCTGGCACACTCTGCCCGTGTACCCCGGGTGACAGTTGCAGGTGAAGCTGTTGTCTCCGTCAATACATTCTCCGCGGTGACATGGCGCTGACAGGCAGTCGTTAATATTCGTTTCACATGACATTCCTAAAACATAAGATAAGTTATATAAATTAAAAATAAATATGCCTCGAGGCAGCACCTTAATGTAATTTTACAAAGAACTAAGCCATCAATAATAATAATATATTTTTTTAATTTATATTATAATAATAATATAATTTATTTCCCTCAAAGGTTACAAATATATACATTTCAAATGGTCTTAACTGTCTAGAAATAACCTTGTGAGAGCTGGAGGCTGTAGTAGATTCAAGACTATTCTTGTTCACTAATGTTACTGTTCATATCCATATGGTCCCAAAATAGGCAGTCTGCACTATGGCAATCATACAACAGATAATGATATTTATATTTCTAAATAGATATATATTATAGATAAATTAGACACAGAAATAATAATCGTGTTGATCACACAAATATATGTCATAGGTGGGGATCGAAACCACGGCTTCAGGCTTAACAGTCAGGCTCACTAACCACTGGACCAATAGACCAGTCAAACATAAATATGCATATACATTTCGGAAAAATACTAGTTTTATTTGTGAATTGAAAACATCTATTTTTATATTTCATAAACAATGATATGTGAAGCTACAACTAAATATTCAAATAATAATAATATCTTGGGACATTATTTACACACGGCCATCTGATCCCAAATTAAGCAGAACTTGTACTATGGAGACCAGATAACTGATATACTACTTTTCTTTTGTAAATACATACTAATATAGATAATTACACCCAGACTCTGGAGAAACAGACATGTTCATGCACATAAATATCTGTCCTGCGTGGGAATCGAACCCACGACCTCCGGCGTGAAAAGGAAACATTTTCCATCCACGCCAACAGACCCGTCAAATAACAGGCGGTCTTTGTCATTTCAATTTAAATAGGATTTACACGTTTAAATATGATTCCTAATTCGAATTTGACACATAAAAGATGTGTCAAATTCATGTGTCAAGTTGAGCGTAAGGAGGTAAAAGAAAAAGGCAAAGTTACCAGTATATCCAGGTAAACATTCACAGGTGTAGCCGGCGATGGAGTCGTGACACGTGCCTCCGTTGCGGCACGGGCTTGAAGCGCAGTCGTCGATGTTCACTTGGCAACGAGCCCCCGTAAACCTGAAGGTAGAAGATATTGCATTTAACATTTTAGATTTATTATGATAAACTTCATGAAATATTAGAACGTCCTCCTAGCCGAATTTCGGCCACGGCGGCCAGTCTCAACAGGGATTAGCAATCTGCGCGGGACATATTATAGTGCTCAAGTGTGTGCGCAATCTCAGGAGCACTTGCTATTCCATCACTCTCATGATCCGATGGGACGCCTAGCGACACGACCGGAAAGAGGTCAGATACAGGACTGACGGCTTTACGTGTTCTCCGAGGAACGGGGGTATAATACCACCAACTCCCAGACTTCGGGCTGATGCAGAGAAATTTTTCTTTTTACAGAAAAGTCCCAAAATCACTTTTGGCTCGACCCAGGAGATCGTTCTCTGCGGGTGAACACGCTACCGCTAGACCAACGAGGCAGTCATGAAATATTGAAATAAGCTGCTCAAAGACATTTCTTCTTCTACGTATCTTCAAGAACAAGTATTCAAGCATTTGAAGATGCCTTCTGCCTCAATAAGCAATTCCGCCTTATTGGAGCATTTATTTAACGTTATAGTGTTCTATCAGTAAGAGCATAATTTTTAAATTGGATAGAGAGAGAGAGAGAGAGATAGCATGCTCAAGCAGATAAAGAGGTCATGTGTTCCAATTCCGGCTCGGGCCAAAAAGTGATTGTGATTTTCTTGTAAGACGTGCCTCGAAGAGCACGTAAAGCAGTCGGTCCTGTATTCTACCTCTTTCTGGTCATTTCGCTAGTCGTCTCATCGGATCATCAGATTGATGGAAAAGAAATTGCTTCTGTGCTTGCGCTTTATATATACACTTAGGCAATATAACATGTCCCGCGTAGATGGCTAGTTTACATAGAGACGAGCCGCCGTATTACAGCTTAATAACTATGTAAATCCACTTACCCAATAACGCATGTGCACCTAAATGCGTTGATCATGTCATGACAGACGCCTCCGTTCAGGCATGGGTTGTTAGCACACTCGTCGATTTCTACTTCACACTGTGTACCCGTGAACCCTGAAAAAGAAACAATAATATATATTAATGATTATAATAAAAATGCAACTTGTTGTGAGGCCCTCGAATCGCGATTCACTAATCCATACCCATGATAGACCCATAATAGATGAGCCTAATGATTAGACCGTTCGACTTAAAAGCCAGTGGTCTCGAGTTCAAACCCAAACACTTTCGAAATCATATGCGTATCTATTAGAAATCAAATATCTCGTACTTAAAACATCGCGCCAAAACTAAATTGACTAAACTAAAGATGCCCTGTCCTTTTCATAAGAAATATGTTATAGGGAAATATAATATCCTGGGACATTATTCACACACGGCCATCAGATCCCAAACTACGCAGAACTTGTACTATGGAATCCAGATAACTGATATACTACATACTTATACTAGTTTTATTTTGTAAATACATACTTATATAGTTAATTTCACCCAGACTTAGGACAAACAGACATGTTCATGCACACGAAATTATCTGTCCTCGGTGGGAATCGAACCCACGACATCCAAAGGCAAGCATTTACTAACCACGCCAACGGGCTCGTAACAATGAAATTAAAATAAATTAAGATCGTATTGCATAGAATCAGCGGCAGTCTACACTCAACTAACACATTCATAATTTTGATCGAACAAAATCTAATTAAAGCCAAACAATGCATAATTCATACACAATGAACCATCGCAGTAGAAAGCCGAACTATCCACATGAATAGCATTATGAAGAACAACAAATTTTATGTTTATACCATAGACCTGTCTCTGTACAAGAATGCTAATTGACATAAGCGTTCCAGACCCATCAAAACCATGCCATGAAAGTTCTCCCATTCAAAATTCAACCTTAACACAACTACATACGAGTTGCAATAATTTAACCTATCAATTCTTCCAAGAACTGGACGCTGGAGTTAGATAAGTGAAAAGAAGCTCTAAGCTACCATGATAAAGTCCAAATTGGAATGAGGCAAATATAAATGCCCGAGGCAGGACAATCTAGCTCCAACCAGTATCGAGTCTGCCCTTTTAAAGAAGCAAAAATATTTTGCAGTTATTTAATTCTTAATGTAAGGGAATAAGACTGAAGTTCATGTTATTTTATAGCTTTAAACTCGAAAATATTACTCTCAAGAAAATCACTATCCAACCAAATTGGGATTGTGGTACTGCATATAAAAATAGTGGTATTGAGAGTTGAATAACTTTCAAATGTGTTTATTTCGATTCAGATTTATATCAGAAACACAACATTGTTACAGAATAGTTATATTCTGATATGATAAATGCATTTAATTGGAATATTCGCAAATACTTACTATCAATTCTTTCCGGACGTTTGCAAACGGTTAAATCAAACTTGGCTTATCGTAGACTATACTGTAAATTTATGTAGCAGCTATTTCTTGCCGGACACAGAAATTTTAAAAGTAAATATTTTAGTTTACTCTGTAACAACCAGACCCGCGATAATCCAATTCAAGCTAACCTGAGTTTTTCCTAGTTATCTAGATATTAAAAATAAGTGATTTTCTTTTCTACGTCATAAATTGATCGAAAAGTATAAATCGAAGGTATGAACATTCGTGCGTTTATAATATCGAATGGTTAATAGATCGCACATTCAATATTTCTAATATATTGTAGTTAGACGGTCTCATCGGTCCGCAAGTGATCGGCGAGGTTAAGCAACTATGCTCACGGTCAGCCCATAGATGGATGCCACCAAAGCGGTTACATTTACAAATACAAATAATTTGCGACTCCATGCTTCGGGGGGCACGTTAAGCTGTCGGTCCCGGTTGTAGTCATTAGACAACAATCGTTAAGTCATGTCAGAGGCCTACTGGGCGGCTTGGATATCTCTGACACTATAGTAAGTAAGTATCGAATGTTCAAAATATCGTAGGTATATTTGTTTGATCGAACGTTCATTCTATCGCATATTCATTCTATCGAAATATCAATATGTTTATTTATACAGAATATCAGAAAAACACGATATTTCCTAATCATATTTGAATCTTTAATTATTAATATTATTATCTTTTATATAGGTACACTTTAAAATTTTGTATGAAGAATTAATATTACGTAATCGAAGCAAGCCGTTTGCGGAAAGCTAAAAGCTTATAATAACAATAAGAGTGTATAAAATATTCCCATTGAATGGGTAACCAAATCTTTGTGAATGGGTCTTATCTGCGTATAGTATTAGTTGGGATCTCATATCATGTTACGGGGGTCAGAGGTAATGCACGGGGCGCGGGACTGAAGGTAAGTGCTAGTAGGTGGTACAATTGTGGCTATGTGAACAGAACATGATTATTCGAAATCATTCGAATTACGTTCTCTAAACAACCTTTTTCTCATGGTAATAAAGACAATCAGTAAAGAAATTCGAAGCCATCAACAAAGATAATATATGATAATAGCCAATTTTATTCTTCTAATAATCAGTCTCGTCCATATAAATAAAGGTTAAGTGTCAATATGTAGTGAACAGAAAACTATTAGATGCAAGTAAAACAAAATAATTTAATGCGAAAAATCACACTAATATTATGAAGGCGAAAGTAAAAGTTTAATATAATAAAAATCAAGGGAATTGGAAGACAGTAATGGTTATTGCTTTCATTAAGGAAGGAGAAGTGATCAGTTTTTTGTTACTCTGGTGTATCGCACTAGTATTATAAAGGCGAAAGTTTGTGAGTGTTTGTTACTTCTTCAGGTCTAAACGGCTGGAGCAATTTCAATAAAATTTGGTATGGAGTTAGCTGACACCCTGGATTAACACATAGGCTATAATTTATAAAGTTTAACGCGGGTAAAACCGCGGGGCACAGCTAGTATACCATAATAATGAATTGCGTATAAGACACAATTTTTCCGAAATGTCATATTTTTCGTATCTCACTAATCTAGTCCGTATAAACAAGCGGGTACGGGTCAAAATAAAGTGAACAGAATACTATTTGAAACAAGTAAAATAACTGGGGTAATATAACAAAATAATGAATTGCGAAAAAGATATAATTTTTGTATCACAATAATCTCGTCCGTATAAACAAGCGGGTACAGGTAAAAATAAAGTAAACAGAATTGTACTATTTGATACAAGTAAAACCACTGGGGTAATATAACAAAATAATGAATTGCGAAAAAGATATAATTTTTCGTATCTCACTAATCTCGTCCGTATAAACAAACTGGTATGGGTGATAATAAAATAAACAGAATACTATTTGATACAAGTAAAACAACTGGGGTAATATAACAAAATAATGAATTGCGAAAATGATATATGTTTTCCGATAAATCTAATTTATCGTATCACACTAAACTCGTCCGTATAAACAAGAGGATACGGGTCAATATGGAATGAACAGTAAACTATTTGATACAATTAAAACAACTGGTTAAGGTAACAAAATAATGTATTGCGAAAAAAATATAATATTAACGAATATTCTAACACAACAATTTTTATATTAATCATAAAGTGTAATACATAGCGGCTTCCATGAGCCCATGTGACGTCATAAATGGTCCGGAATCGATTGTCAACGTTGAAGCCGATTTAACGATTGATTAAGTTATTTTTAACCTCTATTTATTTGAACGCCATAAGAAATCGATGTTCGGCGACTTAGCCGGTAGAGGCCCTGTTCAGCCGTTCACCGGTCTAGTGATCAGCAAGGTAAAGAACCAAGGCATGCGGTCAGTCTATAAATGGGTGAACGTTAGTATTTCTAACAGTGTCCGTGCTTCGGGTGGCACGTTAAGCCGTCGGTAGAGTTGCCAACTATACTGTTTTGAACAGAATTACACTGTTTTTTTACTAAATTGTACTTTTTACTGTTGTTTTTATACAAAACACTGTTTACGTTTATTTAGTCAGAGGGCGTTCACTGCTCGGTGCAGCGCACAAACAAATCACACTGAGATTGTAAATTGTGCCAGAAGCTCTAAATATATTTATTTAAAACAATATACAAATAAAATACTATTCATTTTTCTAAAATACTGTTTAATATTCTCCATAGACCTTCTAGTAAAAAAAAGTTGGCAACCCTACTAGCCGTCGGTCCCCGTTATATTCATTAGACAACAGTCGATAACCCACGTCGTCGGAGATCTTCAGGGTGGCTTGATCAACTCAGACACTATATCAATCTCTTATCTGGGTTCCATTTGTTAATGCTTAGATTACCTAAACCCAGTCACTCGCGATTACCATAATGTTGAATCTAAATCCCTTCCTAATTCCTTTTACTACACTATAAATGTTAAAACATGCTAGTTAAATTGCTGACCCCGCGTGAACATACTCCATCTACCGTGGACTAACGTCACGATTTGGGATCACAAGTACCATGATAGACTAAGATCCCGTGACGTTTTCACTCAGATAAGAGATTTGAAAAGAAAAAATATATATAAATCAGTCTTCAAAGTACATTTTTCTACAGGATTAAAAATTAATTACGTCGTATAACTTTAGGGATTTAACGGAATATTTGCCTGCTCAATTATTGTATTAGAATTTATTTTTAATTGTGGTAGACTGAGAATGTAGATAAAATTTAAAGCCGTTTTGCCTGGCTCGCCATTTATTGGCCATCTATTGGGATTGCGACATGAATTAATATAGCTCTTACCGCATAGCCAGTAATGTAACCATTAATACCTTTTCCCAAACACTTCATTAAATACAAAAAGTAGTTTCACGTTCCACTTTAACAGGTATACTGGAAATCGATAGTACATTACACAAATAAAGCAAAAAAAACCTAGTGTTTTTTTATTTCGTAGGTAACCTATCACACGCTAAGCTTACTAATTTGACTTAAATTGTTATAAAACCATTTTCTCCTAAAGCAATGAAACCTGTGTATTTTTGAAACCACTGTGGTCACGTAATCTGAAAAAACACGCACCTGTTTAACAACAAGGACCTAAATGTTATTGTACCTATGAATTCTGAAATAAATAAATTATAATACTAAATCATTGAGTATGTGCCGTTCTCTTATTTCTTTAGTATCCAAAGTAGTTTTTAGTCAAGAGATCTGTCTATAAGAACGGGCAATGCATGCTAATTCTTAATACCCGAATAAATGAATATCTAACAGACACTTTAAATAAATATCTGGCAAAATAGTTGAAATACTTTAAATATTATGTAGGACTTGGGAAACCCGAATTTTTGTGGGAATTTTATGTGTCATCTAGATTTATGGAGTAACTGATTTATAGTCATGAAGGTGCGTTGTTTTACGAGGTGCTTGTATTAGATGTGTTTAATGCCCTGCTGTGTGGTGACGGCATAGAATTTCATCACCCCATCTCATCACGTGGGGGGCGTAGAAATCATGCGAGGAAATACCAGGGCACGGGCAGCAGCGTTTTACTGTGAACTATGACTATCAAACTGCGATCGCCAACCCGTCTGGCAAGCGTGGCGATTATGGCATTGCCCCTCATAGTTGAGATAGGGCCATATTTCATACCAGTACGGATAAAATTAGAAATGTTTAAAATGTATACCACAATTGCAATGTATTTTCCGTATATGTTATGGAAATAAAATTATTTCTTTCTTTCTTTCTTCGGGGAGGCTTTTGTCCAGCAGTGGACGTACTTTGACATGATGAATGCCCAGATGGTACCGAAAGTTGGCACAAGATGGAGCTATATACCGGGTTTGGGTGTGGTGCTCTGATCAGGAAGGCTACCGCCTAAATACGCTGATCATCGTGATCGTGATCGCCGTTCAAATAGATGAATCTCAAATATGATTACATCATTATCATTACGGTCTATCATTATCTTGACGGTCACCGTAGCCTAGTTGGTAGTGATCCTGCCTACGAAGCTGGTGGTCCTGGGTTCGAATACCGGTAAGTGAAAATATTTGTGTGATGAGCACGAATATTTGTTTCTGAGTCATGGATGTTTTCTATGTATATAAGTATTTATCTATCTATATAAGTACGTATATCGTCGCCTGGTACCCATAGTACAAGCTTCGCTTAGTTTGGGGCTAGGATGATCTGTGTGACATTGTCCCCAGATATTATTATTATTATATTCCATTGGTTAATATAGACACAATTCCATTGTGGAAATGTTTTAGGGAGAGTTTTGTCCAGCAAATGACGTCATTCCGTCATTAAAAGTTAACAATAAGACATATACATGGAATTGAGAACCCTCTTTCTTTTCGAGATCAATTAAAAGCAAAAAAAGGGCAATTATGATAATCATAAGAGATACAACTGCCATTTTTTAAATAAACAATACAAACAAGTTCAAGGAACTAATGACTTATACAAATAAAATGGCCAAGAGCAAGCTAGAATTCACTATAAGGGGTTCCGTTTCACCCACAACATTGAGTACCTATCACATAACTGGTCACTGGACACAGGCCTCCCCCAAAGGTGTCTAGTGTAAATGTTTAACATGCTATTTTTAGAATATTTAGCATTTATTTCTCTCATCACAAATGTAGTTAACATTTGTTGAAAATAAGATGACATTTAGCATTGTACAGGTGTTAGAAATGCAACCAGTTTTGTGAGAGACTGGTGCCTGAGTTAGGTTTGGGAAAACTTGTATTGATTTATTTCTTATAAGATTAATATACAGAATAAGTACTCATTTTAAAATACATAGTTGTAAGGACCACTACATATGGAAAAAGCTTGAGAGGTGTCAAGGGACACCGGGATGGAACGAAGTTATTTCTTATTATTTATTATGTACAAAAAACCTGTATACACTCAACAAAAACAATCGTCGCGACACCACACTGTTCAATGCGAAATAGAAATGAAAATATCTGGCTTGCTTTCTATAAGAGAGAGAGAGAAACATGCGCACGCCGCACAGCTGCAAAAAGTGTCGTGACAACTTTTCGTAAGATTATTTTTCTTTTGGTAAGTAAATTAGATATAAACGTGGTACCTGTTTCGAAAATATTTTAATATTATAGATGTTCATTATTCTAAAGTGCATAGAGCAACTGAATTTTATAGCAAGTAAAACATATAACAGTGTGAACGAGATAGCTGCGCCCTTAACTCTGGGCCTTAATTAACAGACTTGCAGTTGAGAAATAGGGCTCCGTTTTAGTCTTTGAGTACGGAGCCCTAAAATATAATGCTGTCGCAGAGCAGGCGTGGCCTTATTCGTAGTCGCATGACAAGTTCGGGCGCAGTCAAGCGACGCGGCGCGGGGCTAACCACATGTCGAGTAATATTACCAGGTATTACTAGCGATGACGACCAGACCCGTAATCCTTAGTTTACATTCATATCGATAGAATCCCCTCCCACCTCACCCCAATAAAATTTCTGGTGAGCTTTAAGGTGCTAACATCGGTAACATTAAGATTTTTCAGGCAAGTTTTTAGCCAATTACTACGAGGTCCATCGTAGCCTAGATGGTAGTGCTCCTGCCTACGAAGCTGGTGGTCCTGGGTTCGAATCCCGGTAAGTGAAAATATTTGTGTGATGAGCAGGAATATTTGTTTCTAGTACAAGCTTTGCTTAGTTTGGAGCTAGATTGATCTGTGTGACATTGTCAAAAAAAAAAAATTGGCGAAATTAGACAGATTGGGATAGCTTGATGTGCTGGCGTCTGTACATAGGCAGTAGGCAACTAGGCAGTAGTTTGGGATCAGATAGCAGTGCGTTAGTTGTCATCAAAACTTAACCATTCCTTTACTCAGTTTGAGTTGAATAGAATAGTCCGGTATATTGATAACGATGGTAACTTTAGTCAATGGCTATTGCATTTTTTATTAGATACGTTTAGGTTTTAGATTTAAATTCTAATTAACTTATTTAACTTACAGACTTTAGTCATTGATGATAATTAAATTCGATATTTAGAAATTGGTATGGTTCCAAGACTTCCATTACCGGAACCATTTCTTTAACTCAGATTTAGTTTAATAATAGTTCCGGAAAAATAGCCAAACCATTGACTAACTAAATTAGACAGGCCGGTTGGCGTGGTTCAAAAATCAAAAAATCAAAATCAAAATTTCTTTATTTAGTATAATAAACCTAATACAGAAGAGAACACAGGAGTTTGCATGCATGTATCTACATTATATACTTAAAACTACGGTGTATCCACTAAATATGCATGGACCATGTTATTTTAGGCTATTTTTAGCATATTATCCGTACCCTCTGAACTAGTTAAGACTGTGACTCAGAAGGTAACTGTTCATTCGTGCTAATAATATCCTAAATAATTACAAGTATGTGCAGGTGGTTGTTAGGCATATTACAGTATCAAATTTAGAAAATTAGGAAACTAAGACATTTCAAAGATTGATGGAAGGAAGGAAGGTTGGTGGATACTTGCCTTTCACGCCGCAGGTCGTGGGTTCGATTCCCACCCAGGACAGATATTTGTGTGCATGAACATGTCTGTTACTCCTGAGTTTGGGTGTAATTATATATGTATACATACATAGACTCACGCCTGTTTCCCAGAGGGGTAGGCAGAGACAACGGATTTCCATTTATCACGATCTTTGCATACTTCTTTTGCCTCGATTACTGTCATTATATTCTTCATACATGCTCGCCGGTTTAGGGTACTTGGGTGTAATTATCTATATAAATATGTATTTAGAAAAGAAAAGTAGTATATGTAATATATCAGATAGCTGGGATACATAGTACAAGCTCTGCTTAGTTTGGGATCAGATGGCCGTGTGAGAAAAACGTTCCGGGATATTATTATTAAAACTTTTGCAGTATACTAGCAGCATTGCCACATTATACGGCAATGCCTATTTGTTAAAGCCATATAATTTTCTAATAAATAAACATCTTCCCAGCAAAAAGAAATCGTAATATGGGATAATAAAAACTCGGAAAAAGGGCATAAACAGACTACTGAAGCGAAATTGTGCGTTATTTTATTACACAAGAAAATTATACCATACTTAGCGAGCCGTACACAACCACATATTGTCCGTCCTATAACCAAACCGCATATGTTTAATACACGGATTTGCGGTTATACACCTTCTTTTAAGTGCATTAGGGTCTATTATCGCAGAACACAAATTGGCACTTACAAGCCATAACAGTATCAACGAAGATATTATACAACCATATTAAGCGGTAACGTTGATGCAAGGTAATGTTTGATGTGATAGAGGTTTTTAATCGAGCAGGGTTATTCATGGGAGTAAGCAGCGGTTCCAAAGAGTGCGCTGCTTCGCGTCATTGCGCTTGTGACATGTTTTATCTTATTATATCCACTTGACTTGGGTTTTGAGTTAAATGAACTGATTTATGATAAGACTTTTTTTTTAATCTCATAAAGGCGTAACAGCGGGCATGCGCGCGGTATACTTCTGCTCGCCCGCGTCTGCGGCATGTTATTAGAAACTCTCGTGACACTGTGTACAATTCTTTATGTTTAATGATTGAAAGAAAACCTGCTATCATAAACCATATAGCATTGTACACAGTGTCACGAGAGTTTCTAATAGGTAACATGATGCAAGCGTGATTAATGCTTCTTAAACCTTTGTTAATATTTTTTTAAATATACAATCTGAATTGAAGTCTTTGTCAAAAATGGTTATTGGTATACTTATAACGGATTTCTTAAAAAATATATATAAACATTCATTAAATAAATATATTGGTAAACAATAAAAAAATACATTTTACAATACTGGGTGAACTTGACGACTAGATCATCATCCTCATAATAATATCAGTCGAAAGACTCTCTACAACTGCCCGTCTTGCCCTACCCGCAGTAGCGTCTAACTACTAGATTACAATAGGTACTAATAATAATTTCTAACATTAAATAGTTTTTCAAAATAATGTATTTCTCACGGCTCATTAAACAGTAGAACTTCGACAATAAACGTAAGATGTGCCGATACCCTACGAATTTCGGTTAAGCAATAACCGATTGTGGCAAAAGATTCGCTTTATTCAATCTATACATATAATAAAATCGTACGAAAATCAAAACTGTACATTGAATATTTTTTTAAAAGGATACTTGGGGCGTGATCTACAATCGACATCGAAGCCAAAAATATAGTTTTTAGAATTTTTGTTTGTTTGTCTGTATGTATATCCGGGCTAGACTCAAAAAGTACTGCATGGTTTACTTCAATTTTGCATGAACATTACTAAGAGGTCGGGTCAACATATAGGCTACATATTATCACGTTATCACCTACGGGGGAGGAGCTGTGATAATTTATAAAGTTTAACGCGGGTAAAACCGCGGGGCACAGCTAGTAAATTTTATAAATATTGACATGGGTTTATAGTTAGAGGTGTCCAATTAAACTAGTTGCCTCATGTGAAATAGAAAACCAAATGCTTTTATTTATAACGCCTGTTGGCGTGGTTGGCAAAAGCTTGCTTTTCACGCCGGAGGTCGTGGGTTCGATTCCCACCCAGGACAGATATTTGTGTGCATGAACATGTCTGTTTGTCCTGATCATCTATTCATTATTTATAGTATGTATTTACAAAAGAAAAGTAGTATATCAGTTATCTGGTTTCCATAGTACACGCTCTGCTTAGTTTGGGATCAGATGGCCGTGTGTAAATAATTTCCCAGGATATTATTATTGTCTATGACTAAACACGACCAATGCTGACGATTTAATAAAATACCATTCAAATAAAAAATAAATAACTAACTTTTTTTTAAGAACCGATTTTGAAAATACTTCTTTATTGGAAATTTGGCTCAAATCGGATTTATAAACAGAAGTTCAAGTCGTATATACGATTTTAAACCGGAAATAATTAACGTCCAATTCAAACTCCATAATTCTGTTCATTAAATTAATGATAAGGTATCATGTATTTCATTAAGCCTATTTTTTTGTGGCCAGGGAGGTCCCTGGCCTACCAGGTGGTAGTTGCAGTTCGGAGTCAAGTTGGCTCCATGGACTCTGGTTACTCAAGACATTTCGGACAACGGAGGTATAGTAATTGGGTTGTGTTGGAACTGGGTGTACGGAAACCAGAAAATATAATACTTCTACACAGTAAAAGCATTCCACTTAAGAAGTAGAATATTACAATTTTGCTTTGAATGACATTTGCTAAAAACGTACATAAAAAAAGTACAGAGACACCACTTTGGCGGTCACCCATCTTTGAACTGACCGCGAGCCTAGTTGCTTAACCTCGCCAATCACTTATGGACCGGTGAGAGCACCTGGTTTCACCTACGAACGCTTAGCTTCCGACCGTCAAAGTTTGTTAATTGTTTTACCATCGCCTCTCTTGTCTGGAGAAGCATTATAAGCTTCTTTCAAACGTTTGATCATTAGCATAATCACCATTCATCAGATTACAGTCTAGGCGTGACGTTATAGTTAGCGATTACGTGGTGTCGCGGTGTTTCCGCGTACGGAACAATGCCAGCTCTCATCGCCTGGGAACCAGGTCCCAAGTAGGGCTGGGCTCGTTTATTGTACCTGCTTGGTTACTTAATGATTTCATAGTGCCTGATTCATATAATGTAATGTTTTGAGCGTATGATTATGGAGAAAACCGCTTTGTTGTTGACATCCCATTCTGCCGTACGAAGCTTTGCTTCCTCCTTTATCATACGGACGGCTAAGCAGTGGAACATCCTCCCGAACGACGTGTTTCCAGACTCATAAAACATGGGTTTATTCAAGCCTAGAGTGAACATGCATCTTATGGGTACGCGCGGTCCATCTTCGACCACATCTTCACTTACCATCAGGTAAGGATCAGATCAGATCGTGGTCAAGCGCAAACCCATTCAGCATAAAAAAAATGCAAAGTTTACCGCCATAATTGCTGGTGTAATGAGTGCAGTCACAGCACGGGCATACTTTCTATACAACTTAGTTGGCAAGCATACAGCCATGGCCTATGAACGCTTGCAACACCAGAGGCATGATTAGTTGACGACCCTTTAGAAACCTTATGAATCCCTTTTTGAAACCCATGGCAAAACAGGGGCTTTACCGGCTAAGTCACCGAACATCGATTTCTTAAATGGCGTTCAAATAAATAAAGGTTAAATATTACTTAATCAATCATTAAATCGGCTTCAACGTTGACAATCGATTCCGGACCATTTAAGACGTCATATGTGTTCATGGAAGCCAATTTAACGATAAATTAAGTCATTTTTAACCTTTATTTATTTGAACGTCATTTAAGAAATCGAAGTTCGGTGACTTAGCCGGCAGAGCCCCAGGGAGTTCATTCGACAACGTCAGCGTACGTGGGTGGAAGTTTCGCTGAAAGCGAACCGTACGAGATCGAAAAGGTTCGAGAATGTGAGAATGAACTCCCTGTCTGTGGCGAGATGAGGTATTTATTATTTTGTGGGTAGATTGGCTATGAGCCGTGATTCCTGTGGGTCCCGGTTATTGTACCTACTAAGACAATAATCGTTAAGCCTTGTTGTTCGGAGTCACTGAAAATGTTACAGAAGGCTTACGGTGAATCGGTTTAAACAACCACTGCCCGCCACCGGTTGCCAAATTGAGTAGTCCTCCTTTGTTTGTCCCGCCAAAGGAAAAATCACCTCCGGGGCATAGTTTGTCATGGCCAACATGGAGGACTCTTAATAGACTACGTATCCTGGGGCTCTACCGGCTAAACCGCCGAGCATCGATTTCTTAAATGGCGTTCAAATAAATAAAGGTTAAAAATGACTTAATCAATCGTTAAATCGGCGTCAACGTTGACAATCGATTCCGGACCATTTATAACGTCACATGTGCGCATGGAAGCCGATTTAACGATTGATTAAGTCATTTTTAAACTTTATTTATTCGAACGCCATTCACGAAAACGATGCTCGGCGACTTAGCCGGTAGTGCCCCAGGTTGGTAGTAGATAGAAAGAAAACATGTGCAAATGGGGTTACATTCCCACATCACAAAACATTTGCGAGTGCACCCCAAAGTATGGCACATTTATCTACTTGTCCCACCTGTCCAATCTCGAGTTCCGTACAGGACTTGTATGACGCTTCAGCCAAAGCGGACAGCGTTGCTCAATTTGGATTCTTACCATCGACATGATAAGAAGAAGACCAAAATTTTCTCCTTAATAATGGCTGCCGGTCAACGCTTTTATCTACCAAAAGTTACTGTTTCACGTGGCAGCCCTAATGGCATCCCTCCCGCTATGCAAAAGGAATTAATGATAATCATCAAGCTGTGTCTGCCGGCAACAAATTGTAACTTGGCTGCACTTGGCTATACTTAGCATGGCTCGGAGAAATCGACTGCGTTCTGTTCATTGAAATGTTACGCCAAGCTTTTATGTAAATACGACAGACATTTCGATAAGGAAGGTGGTTTGCTTAGAAAAAGGGAGACATAGTTTTGAAGTTTTAAAAGCTTTGTCTGCACGTGGCGTAGGGCCTAAGGTATCGCCTTGCTAGAGCATGATTAGGGTTTGATTCCCGCATAAAAAAATGTGCCCATAAATTTTAGTTTTGTACCATAATTTGTAATGCAAAGCCTAAGTCAAATATTTTATTTGCTCAAATATGTGTTTAATAAAAAATCTTAAAAATAATACAGGGTAAGCTCCATATTAGCATTTCGACGTGAAAATGTAGACAAAGTGTGTTGTTGTTGACTAGGTCTTAGCTGAATCTTACCTATGCCTTTTTTTACAGACAATTCCCGCACTAGGGAAATAAATCTCTGTGTTGCGGGGTACTTTACAAACATGTATGTAATTGACAGACACAAAGTACATACATCCAGATTCAGAACAACTATCTATGGGTCACACAAATAGTTGCCCTGCGTGGGAATCGAACCCAGGACATGAAGTAGTAAGGCAACCGTTTTAATCGCTGCGCCACACATGCAGCCTTTGTATATTGTCCGAAAGAAATCTGATGTAAATCTAAGTGATATGGGAATAGCACTTACCAGGCATGCAGACACATCTGAAGGTGCCAGGGTCGTCTAGACAAGAGCCGTCGTTCCTGCAGGGGTGGCTCTCGCATTCGTTGACGTTGGTCTCGCATCGGGGTCCAGTAAACCCCACGGAGCAGTTGCACGCGAACGACCCCGGGGTATTCACGCAAATGCCGTCATGTTCGCATGGGGAGCCTGAACGAAACAAAACACATGTAGATACAAAATGTAATGTAACACTAAAGATATTAGAGAATTATTCTTATTTGTCTTCGATAGAACAGATTTAAAAAAATCCGGCAAAGTGCGAGTCGGCCTCGCGCACGAAGGGTTCCTATATAAACGAGCAAAAAATAGTATTTGTTGTTATAGCGGCAACTGAAATACACCAATTGTGTAAATTTTAACTGTCTAACTATCACGGTTCATGAGATACAGCCTAGTGACAGACAGACAGCGAAGTCTTAGAAATAGGGTCCCGTTTTACCCTTTGAGTACGGAATCCTAAAAAAAGGCTAGTCCGCGTTAACCTCTTGTGGAGAGGGTTCCGTAAGTCAAATTAAAATGAAGTACTTACTCAAAAATATTGAAGGCAGACAACAGAACCCAAAAAAAATAATTAAAAAGATGATATCATTGTATCACTGAAATAAAAATAAGTCGCGGTTATCTTTTGAAGACAGAGCACAGTCCTTTACCTTGTTCACACTCGTCGATGTCCTCAGAGCAGTCCAGACCCTTGTACCCCGAAGCACAGGAGCAGGTATAAGAGCCGTTAATAGGGCTCGTATCACAGATGGCGTCCGCGTGGCAGGGGTTCGATGTGCATGCGTCGTCTAAGTGGCAAAGCAGACCTGGGAAGAAATAAAAAAGTTTAGAAACATGTACCAACTAGGAAAGAGTTCAGTGTATATTTTATTTTCTGGAGTCAGGTGAAGTTTAGATCAGCATTTACCTCTCTTTAGTTGGTACCCAAAATAATATAAATCTTCCCCCAAAGTCGTTACCCACATTTTACACACACTTTTTGCGGGGAAGACTTTGTAATCTATAAGGTTTAAAGATGGTCTTTATGAACAGGTTCTGCAGATTGGGCGTTCATGGGCCTCGATGGTCATTAGTTTTGTAAGACACTAATCTAAATTTATGTATCTGAAACTAAAGGAACAGAACATAAATGCATACACAACATAAGAAATAAAGACCGAGTACCTTTTAAGTCACCAGTCCGATCTTAGATTTACATATACCTACCACGAAAATCTAAAAGACTAATCATAGTAATGACTAAGAGAACGGTCTTGCAGAAACATGGATGATAAAAGATCCAACTAAGCAAGCAAAGTGAGGAACTGGTATTGGTTATGGAACCAAATTTTTCATCATCAATATTTCAGCCAAATTACTGGCTGCTCTGCAAAAGCCTCCCCAAAGCATGGGGGATATGTTATAACCGCCACGCTTGGCAGACGGGTAGGCGATCGTAGTTCGATGGTCATAATTCACTGAAAAATGCTACTGGCCGTTCTCCGGTAAGTGTTCCCTCGGGACGATTTCTACGCCCCCCACGGGATGAGAATGATTTTCTTCGCCGTCACCAAACAGGAACCCTAATGATTGCACTGAACTTATCCATATTTAAGCGAAATATTTTAATTAATAAAATCTTACCCGTCTTCCCCGGTGTGCATTTGCAGTAGAAAGCTCCAACTCTATCGATGCAAGTAGCGCCGTTGAAGCACGCTGCTCCTGCGCAGTCGTCTATGTTGACGGAACACTCGGGGCCGGTCCAGCCGTTGACGCATATGCAGGAGAACCCACCCACCGAGTTCGTACAGGTGGCGCCGTTCTGACAGACTAGTGGCCTGGAAAGAAGACCAGAGTTATTGACAGGCAATGGAAGTAAAGAATGAAGTTCCTACACAGATAATCATTTAATAGTTAATTACATCATTGTTAAAACAAAATGTTGATCAGAACAAGCTATTTGATTGGTGGGGCTAATGGTCATGGTGAAAATAAGCCTTATTCATGTAAAAATATACATATTTATTTAATTGACTTTGGCTTGAAGACAGATACTACTCTTAAAACCATCGGAAACTTAAAACTATAGCTTGTATTCATTGCTTCTAGACAATATACATACATATTGATCCTTGCTTCGACTGTTATTACCCATCTAATGTTTTAACTATTCAATGGTTAAAATACAAAATGAACATGTATGGAAACTAATTGTCTGTTTAATTAAGCTGTAAATCGCGTAATTTGTTGTTGTAAACAAGCAAATAAAATACACCAGTATCATACCCAACACGTGTTTCACTCCTTCACGGACCATACTCAAAAAGTGCGAAATCTCGTCGAGTGCGAAACACACCGCATTGCATATTTTTTGCAGGCGGTGCAAATTGCATTCAGGTTTAATTAAACTGACAATTAGCGGAATTAACACTAAAACCTAAAGTATTTTGATAGTCATTGATAACGCCAAGTAACCGTTGATTGCATGACTTATGATCTATGATATATGGGTCAATCAACTTTTAAAGTACTCCTTTCGTGTCCCTATGAAATTAAAATCCAAAAACAATATTAAATATGTATATTTTGTAAATATTGTTGTTATATTATGGATTAAGATGCTTAGATGTTATGTTACTATGTTTATATGTACAACTTTTTAAATTATTAGTCGCTTTTTTGTAAAAACGCAGGGGAACACTGTCGATATTCGTTCAAAAACAGTATGTCCCCAGGTATGGGTCACAACAAACATTTGCCTTTTTTTCGGCTTAGCTGCTTAGAGACATAGGTTTTTAATATTTTTATTAGATAGCTATTGGAGTAAGCTTAGCTAAAAAGACAGTTCATACATATTTTTTTAATTATAACGTACTTTGTTATTTTTTTAAGTGTTTGTCCCCAAAGAGAGTCTAAAACATCAATTCTACTGCGTTATATGAAAAAAAATCAAAATTTCTCGAGAAATAGCTCTAAGCTTTAGTTATTAGCGAGAGTGATTGTCTCTAACTACGTTGGCAAGCCGCAGCAAGATCAGTGTCCCACAGGTCGGCCGTCACTGTGCGACAAGCTCTCAAGGGGTGTGCGTGGTTTTATTACCGCTCTACTAAGTTACGACATAAATTTGGGTAAGATTTTATAATTAGTTGCTTTTGTTAAATTTAAAGCCTTTTTGCTCTAATTTTAAAATTAGACCACTATCATTTCGTTTCATTCCGTAAATGTGAATTTATAATCGATTTTCTGTTACTTTTTCCCCCGCGTTTCTGTAAATTTCTCTGGCGTTGTAGGTAACTTTAGAGAATGTATGGCAAAGGTGATACCGATTTTAATCATAATAATTCGTCTTTATTTGTAATAATAACGTCAACTTTCTATTAATTTTAAAATATTTGAACTAAATATTTAAATAACTGTATTACATGTAATTTCAGATTGAAATAAAATACAAAACAAAAAGTGTAAATGTCAATTAGTGCGGCTGAAAAACAGTAACTTTATAGAGAACGATTGGAAAATAATTCCGAGAGTTACGAAGAGGCAAAGAAAGCCAAGGGAACGAAATCCGGAAACATAAAGATTAGTCAAAGATTTGACTCCAAAAGAAAATAACGAAAAATATGTTAAACAGAGTTTTGGAAAATACACCGCCAAGTTTTCGGAGACCTGAAATTACGATTTAAGAAATGCGGAAAATCACAGAAAATGATGAACATTTTTATATTCACTCCAATGATGGTACGGTAAATAATGATGCTCACCAATCTTGACAAACAGCTAAATCTTCGGACGATGATGAACCCTTGGTTGATCTCAAATTTACCAAAGGACATTACTAATAAGAGGCGCAAAATATATATGAAGAGGTATATTCCCACAGCACGACTAACCCAACACTTTACCGAGGATATCCCGGACGTCAGCCTGTACGACATTAGAATGGCTCTCAAACAGCTTGAGAATAACAAGACGCCTGGTGATGATGGACTTACAGCAGAGCTTCTAAAGGCGGGTGGTACACCAATCCTACGGGCCCTTCAGAAGTTATTTAACTCCGTCATACTAGAAGGTCAAACGCCACAAGCATGGTGTGGTGGTGCTCTTCTTCAAAAAGGGTGATAAAACCCTCCTGAAGAAGTACAGACCCATCACACTGCTGAGCCATGTTTATAAATTGTTTTCGAGAGTTATTACGAAACGTCTCGCACGCAGGTTTGGCGACTTCCAGCCTCCCGAACAAGCCAGTTTCCATAAAGGCTTTAGTACCATAGACCACATACATACGCTGCGGCAAGTTATACAGAAGACCGAGGAGTATAACCAGCCATTATGCTTAGCGTGTGTTGACTACGAGAAAACCTCGGATTCAATCGAAACCTGGGCCGTAATGAGGTTTCTCCAAAGGAATCGAATACCGGTATATCGAGGTGTTAAAGTGTTTGTATGAATACGCTACTATGTCTATGCGACTCCAGGACTAGAACTCGAAACCTATCCACTTTGCAGCGAGGTGTGAGACTGGGAGATGTCATATCTTCAAAACTGTTCACCGCTGCATTGGACGATGTCTTCAAGCTTCTGGAATAGGAAGGCTTTGGCATCAATGTCATGGCTGAGACCTTTGAAGACCTCGGTACAATGCTCGATGGCGTCAGCAGAGTCTCTCAACAAGTGGGTCTGAAACGTCCATGAATCACCCACTCTAGTTTAAGTTGGAGACTTTGCACTCGAAGTTGTAGAGAACTATATTTACCTAGGACAAGATCATCCAACTAATTAGGTCCAACTTCGAGAAGGAGGTCATTCGTAGAATCCAGCTCGGCTGGGCATCGTTCGGGAAGCTACGTAACATCTTCTCGTCCCAAATACCGCCGTGTCTCAAGTCGAAAGTCTTCGACCAATGTGTGTTGCCAGTGATGACTTACGGAATAGAGACGTGGTCGCTCACTATGGCCCTTATCAGACGGCTCAAGATCACCCAAATAGCAATGGAAAGGGCTATGCTTGGAGTTTCCCTGCGAGATCGAATCAAAAATGCTGAGATCCGCAGGCGAACTAAAGTAACCGACATATCCCGAAGAATTAAGAAGCTGAAGTGACAGTGGGCAGGGCACATAGCTCGTAGAACCGACGGCCGAAAAGTTCTCGAGTGGCGACCACGATCCGGAAGTCGCAGCGTAGGCAGGCCCTCTACAAAATGGACCCATGGTCGCTGGATACGGATAGCGCAAGACCGGTAATTGTGGCGATCTTTCGGGGAGGCCTTTGTCCATCAGTGGGCGTCTTTCGGCTGATATGACGCTATATTCTTCTGATGATGAACAACCTGGTTCAAGTTACAATGAAGAAAATTCTAAAATCGCAGTTGGTGATCTACTCCTTAACATTTACGCAGATATTTACAAAAAATAAAATCAAAAATTTAATTTTATGTTGATCTTACTCGCCGAATATTAGTTTAGAAAATAATGAATTATTTGAGAAGATATTTTTCATTGCTTTTATTTTATAATGGTTTCTTAGATCTCTTTTAGGCCTTAGATCTCATTTATTTTTAACATGCGGATTTTCAACACATTCTCTGTTGTTACCAAATAGTTTTCTCTAGCGTTACTAAATGTCCCTACCTTTTCGATTTTATTTTGGTAGTTTGTTACAAGATTTTCACTCATTTATACATAAAAACTAACAAAATGTAAACCTTAATACCTGCTTGTTGTCATATTATATAACTATTAATACTGATTATGTTCAAGTATGATTATTTTAAAAAATAAGCTGTCGCAATGGTTATGGTAACACCGTAGACCTTAAAACATCATTTATTATGTGATAATATAATGAAAAAGAAAGTCTGATTATATTAATATCTACTGTTTGATTATCTCTAACCACTAATACAATTTGTATAAGTAATATGTTGTGTTTTACTCCATAATAATAAGTCCTAATTTTAGTAACGCGAGAGATCCATAATCATAAAGTATAAAAAATATCCGAAAATATAACAAAAACTTCGCAGCTACTACGAAAAACATAAAATTCAATGAATTTCCTTGGTGACGGTACAATAAGTTTATTAAAATATGCAAAAATATATTTTCAAAAAAATCTTGTTCAAACCATTGAAAGGAGCACTTTAAAAGTTGATTGTCCCATATGTCTATGGAATAATCAAAAGTCAATGTAATATATTCAGTTTCTGACAACCCCCGTATGTTTTTAATTGATTTGATGCTACTTTGTATAAGTAATATAATAATAATAATAATATCTGGGTACAATGTCACACAGATCATCCCAGTCCCAAACTAAGCAAAGCTTGTACTATGGGTACCAGGCGACGACATACATACTTATATAGATAGATAAATACATGTATACATAGAAAACATCCATGACTCAGAAACAAATATTCGTGCTCATCACACAAATATTTGCACTTACCGGGATTTGAACCCAGGACCACCAGCTTCGTAGGCAGGAGCACTACCAACTAGGCTATGGTGACCGTCAAGTATATATTTAACCGTTATTTCAAAACATCGCGATATTTACAACCATGAAATAACCAAGTAAATTAAAATGGAACAATTTAAAGAAACATAATACATATTTAGGAACCGTAAATACGTAATTACCAAAAGTATCAACAATAAACTCCACACTGAGAAAATAATTTAACAACAGCGCAATATTTCAACGGGAAATTAACAAAAACTGCCCGCCATATTTTTCGGGCATTTTAGTACAAAAATGGCCTATTAAAAGACTTTGAATATTTCGGTAGAGCTTTTATTTTAAGCATGCTTATTAGTTACCGTTTAGCATAACTTGGTGTGTGCTTAAAGTGACTGAATTTAAGAGTAATTGTGCTAAGGAACAGTTTATTTTTGTAATTATAGGCGTTCTTTACTGCCGCTTTACAGGAATTCATTTATATGTACTTACTTCCTTGTCATCGTCATTTAAAAACAATATCTGATTTTTAATCAGGAAAGATACTTACGACCCTCACAACTGCATAAATATTTCTGGTTTACATTGAATCTTTAACTTTTTGGACTCTGGGCTTGCGGTAGGAGTTCATTGGTTAAGAGATAGGAGTGCATAACTCATTTTCCTTTTCCGACAATGCACCCTTTTCTTTGTTTTTTACAGTTAGCCTAGAAGGCTTTCACTGTAGAACCTTTTTTCTCTCTTTCTATTATACATATATGAGTGACTTTGCATTATTTTACTTATTTATTTATGCCCTAGGCATTTTCTGCCAGTGCCAGTCAACCTTAGGGTGGTGCAGAAGAAATAATAATAATGGTAAATCATATATAAGTTATTTGAAATGAACGAAACATCTGCATGATCTATGTAGGTAACTGTTTTTTGTTTCACAGAGAGCGTATTTACAATCTTTATCATGTCAGCCAAAGCACGTCCACTGCTGGACAAAAGCCTCCCCAAAGAATGGGGGGATATGCCAAAATCGCCACGCTGTGCAGAGGGGTTGGTGATGGTAATAGTTCACAGAAAAACGCTGCTGTGAACTATTACAAACAACATCTAACTGCGTTCTCCAAGCCGTCTCACAAGTCTTAAATATTTTTGGTCCTGATTGTTAACTACAATTTTATAAAAAATAAATAACAATTGTAATATAAAATGACTACTTATAAATACATATATATATATTATAATATTTCAACAACAAAGGTTAAAAGGCTTAATGTAAATTACAATGTTGGTATTACGAAAGATTTATACGGCCGGTCGCGCATAATCGGGTATGATCGGCAAGGATCGAGAGCGGGCGCGGCACGAGCTTGCGTTTGCGCATATCAGATCAAATTCGTATTGCCAAACCTTTTGCTATAAGCATAGTTTATAGCCGAGAGGTCATTAATGTTAGGCTTAGTTTATCGACCAAGGATTTAGGAAAAACATACAAAATATTTTATTATTTACGGTTTATTTGACAAATAGTCTTTTAACAATATCTAAAATTATTAATTCATATTTATGTTGTGGCTATAAGAATGTTTGAAAGATTTTTTTTACGAAACGATTTATAAAGTACTAGGTGTGCCCCGCGGTTTCACCCGCATGAAATTTATAAATTGTTATTCGAATAAACAAAAAGATTTTGATGAAACTTTGTAGTAATACAGCTTATATATCCCAATAACACATACATACATATACTACTAATAATATTATAAAAGCAAAAGTTTGTGAGTATGGATGGATGTTTGTCGTTCACGCAAAAACTATCGAACGGAATTTAATGAAACTTTGTAGTATATAGCTTATAAAGAAAATCTGCTAATCTGAATAAAACATAGGCTATAATTCATAAAGTTTAATTAATAATTTTTTACGGTCACCGTAGCCTAGTTGGTAGTGCTCCTGCCTACGAAGCTGGTGGTCCTGGGTTCGAATCCCGGTAAGTGCAAATATTTGTGTAATGAACACGAATATTTGTTTCCGAGTCATGGATGTTTTCTATGTATTTAAGTATTTATCTATCTATATAAGTATGTATATCGTCGCCTGGTGGTACCCATAGTACAAGCTTTGTTTAGTTTGGGGCTAGGATGATCTGTGTGACATTGTCCATAGATATTATTATTATAAAAAAAAATGAAAAAAAAAAAGAAATACGGGTAAAACCGCGAGGCACAGTTAGTAATTTATAAACTTTAACGTGGGGCATACATAGGGGCATAGCTAGTGTATGATAATTCGGTGATGCTGTTTCAAAGTCCAGGCCAAAACCCTTCCACTAATTATATCACCTTGCCGACAGCAACACAAGCCCCTCCCAATCAGAATCCCATCACCTAACCGGTCGGTCCCGTAACGAAGTGATTAATGATGACGACCTCGCAATCATCTCTGTACTTCCGTGCTACTGGATGATGAATGGCCCCCTTTAATAGATAGATAAGCGAACTGAAGTTGCTGATCTGAACGATGCTACTTTTTGTTAAGAAGGATTTGTGATTGACGAGCTAGGGTTTTGTAGGATTGAAAACTTGCTCATTAATTCATTCAAGTCGTAGTTCAGCGCATTCAAGTCTTGTTAAGGTACACAAAATAATAGTATTATCCTGGGACATTATTCACCCATGGCCATCTGATCCCAAACTAAGCAGAGCTTGTACTATGGAAACCAGATAACTAATATTTTAATATTTTATTTGGTTCACCAACAATCGTTTAAACTGGTATAAGCAAATGAAATATAAGTAATTAATCGGAATAAAGTGTAAAGTGTGTGTCGTAACTTACTAACTAAAAGATATAAATAAAAAGAACTAAAACCAAATTAAACTAAGTACCTAATACCAGAGTGGGTAATATATACTATATTACCAATATACTAAATATACTACTTTTCTTTTATAAATACATACTTATGTATCATGTCAATTTATAGTATTTGATATTCTTTTAAAGTGTTATGATTATTTACAACATATATGCTATTTAATGTGCGACATAATTAATTTAATCTTTATTTATTTTTGTTTTATTAGATAGTTTATTATTTTACAACCGTCGTGGTTTTTTACAACCGGACCGTCATAGAAGGTCATCATCAGGTAAGTGTTTATTAGAAAGGGACAACCGATCCTCATATTCCGCTCCCAAGTTCCATAACTCCCTCGTTACATAACTCAGACATTACAGACAGCATGACCTTTGCTTATCTATCTAGTCTGATGTTCTTTGGTGTCTCGTTGTAATAGGCGGAATAAAATATACGTCCGTTTAGTACGAACCTGTGGCGCTTATAACGATTTGCCCTTACTGTACACACGGCTAAACATCAAGCTACACGTTACCAGTATAAGCCGATCTCGTGTTGTATAGGATTTCCATACAATGACAGGTCTGCTTATATTGGAAATGTGTAGCTTGATATGTAGACGTGTGTACCTGTACCACGACGCCATCTGTAGTATAATTACTTGATGAAACTTATAGCTTTTAGTCTAGACATTTTAAGTTCATTGAAGTTTCCGCTAGGGGCGATGGTAGTTAGTATGATTTTGTGGTAGACAAGCTGATAGCCAATAGGCTCGCGGTAGATGGAACTAGTTTAATTTCGTGGCGTTTACGTGTTTTGTTAAGGCGTTTTCCGCCAAATTGATGTTACTTCGCATTTGGCCAATATCTCGAAACCGAAATCATGAAAAAGCACATTTTTTTTTGTATAATTTATAAGGATCGTGTTATTTTGTGTATCATCTCTGTATAGCATATTTATGACTCCCTGTGGCAGGTAGCTAAGAATCAGCGTTACAGCCATATTGCGGTTGTAACATGGTTTCTGCTCCTAAAAAGGGACAACCTAAATCTTGTAGCCCAAGTTCTCGCTCATCAGTTTTAATACATTTTGATTGGTTAAAGTTCAGTGGGTGTTTGAGCACCAATTATGTTTACTGCCATAAGATAACCCAATAACGAAACCGTAAAATGATTTGCTCTTTTTGTCCGCTGTCGCTTATGCCTCTAACTTGGGTCGGAAATAACCGGTAGCATCAACATAATTATATGTTAAACTTAAAAGATCGAATTCACCCGAAAAAGGACCTCAATGTTGCAAATTAACTTCTCGATCATCGGTTTCAATACATTTTAATTCGGTAGTTTAGTAGGTACTTTTGAGTGCTAATTATGTTTACTTCTGCAACATGAACATATCTTCCTGGATGATGGGAGTGTTTTGAGGATTTGTTTGAATCTACCGCCGTTGTGGTAAATTTCATCCTTATCATCTGAATGAATGGTCGTAAACTAGCATGCGTTTCCCAAGAAACTTTTTGCCGCTTTGTCCATTCAATTCACAGCTCGGTATTTCGTATCCAGTAAGACATGGCAACGCAAGCCTATTCTTTTTTTTAAGGTGAGCAACGAACTTGCGGCAACTCTGGTGCCGCGAATATACATGAGCGGCGGTGATCACTTACCATCAAGAGATATGCGAGTTCTAATGCTTTCTATTTTATCACCACCATCATCATATCAGCCGAAAGACGTCCACTGCTGGACAAAGGCCTCCTCCAAAGATCTCCACAATTGCCGGTCTTGCGCTATTCGCATCCAGCAGTTTGCAGCGACCCGCACAAGATCATCGGTCCACCTTGTAGGGGGGCTGCCCACGCTGCGTCTTCCAGTTCGTGGTCGCCACTCACGAACCTTTCTGCCCCAACGGCCGTCGGTTCTACGAGCTATGTGCCCCGCCCACTGCCACTTCAGTATTGAAATTCTTCGGGCTATGTCGGTGATTTAGGTTCGTCTGTTTCGATTCTATATTAAATAAATATAGCTCTCGCTATCGCCTTTAGCTTGGGTCGGAAATAGCCGGTAGCATCAACATGCTATGCAGCTCTGCTTAACGATCTACACGGGCAGGCCATGTAGCCCGGATTGTACTCCGCAATTTCATCATAAAAGTATCAAGTTTTTAAAGCATAAGCATAAAAGTTTTTATGCCTCGTTGATTATTGAGGACAGCGACGGGTGGCCTAAGAATTATAGCTGACTTTGAAATGTTTTAGAATGAGAGAAACGACTATTGGAGATTAAACTGCACATTAAACGCTATAAGGAATCGCCAATATTAATTAAGAATATTATTAATTATTTATTTTATGAACTTAATTTAATACAAGTAATTAAAGAACATACAATCGACATCGACTTTTCCTTTTCTTGTTATTTACTCGTTTTGAGATTTCCTTTCTTCACTCTAGAACTCTTATACGGGCGAACCCTTATGTTGACGTAAAACCATATAATTGAATATTGTCAGCCTCTTAAAGGCTAATTCAAATGATTTGAGGAGAATTTTTCGGTGAAGCAGTGAAACTTTAGGTACTAGGTTAACAATAAACGTCATATAAAATAGTCAATTGACATCGAACGAACGAATTTGGTTGAAATTTGGCATGAAGATTTGGTTATAAACTGAATTAAGAAATAAGCCACAATACATTGTAAAATCACGGGTGCAAATAGGAATAATTAAAAAAGACGCGAATATTAAGCAAATAATATGTCCATCCTTTTACTGACAGTACATGCGCAAACGCAGTGCGCTTCATATGAAATAATCGATTATTCAATGATTAATAGTCTTCACGATGGTTCAAATTGAATATCCTTCCCGCAATCTAGTAGCCATTGACTAATTATTATCATGTTCTTACAATATTTATGTAACCGGTAAAGAATCTTATTACATCTCACCAGGTAAGGTAATTGATTATCTAATACCTTCTTTTTACATTGGACTAGCTGCGCTCCACGGCGTTACCAGCGGTTAAACAATTGACTATAGTATTTATGATTAGGAGGAGGCATAAACTGTCTCATTCCAAAACTCATGTCAAACCATTGATCCATTTCAGCTTGACACTAACTCACATACCTTCTCTCTTTTTCGCCTTGTAATAAAAAATAACTTAAGAATAAAAGTGAAAAAATTTAAAAATTCATGTTATAAAAAGAACGCGCTATACTTAGATATGGCGTCACTTGTAATGGATTCGTAGAAGTTCCATACTAGCTGTTATTTTCCAGGAATGCATCGCCACCGTATTCCCGCCAAGAACAAAGTCACCGATTTGGTTCAACATTGCTTCTCGTGATCATTCCTCCCTACCAAACTATATCAATATTCTGTCCGCCACTTTAGAAGTAATTGGAAATCCTTTTATCTAACTTTGTCTTATTTCTTTCAGATTCAATTTAAAGCGAGTCTCCGGGCCGTGCTTAGAGATCGACTACTCCATGTTTTTTCCATGAAAAGTTTCACTGTTGTTCCTAGCTCATCATAACAGCGGAAAAAAGTCCAATGCTGAACAAAAGCTTCCTCCAAGAATCATCGTGGAGGGATATGCCATAATCGCCACGCTTGGCAGACGGGTTGGTGATCGCAGTATGATATATAAAAGTACTCAGAAAGTAGCTGCTGTCCGTCTTCTGGTACATTCCCTCGGGTCGACTTCTACGCCTCCACGGGATTCCAAGCTTACAGGAGTTGAAGTGGTGAGTAAGAGTGGACCAAAAAACATGACCACAATATTAAAGTTTCGGTTTATTGAAAAATCTATTTTCATTGATGAATAGTTCAGAATCTGTCAACCCTTATAGGCTGTCCACTCCTACATCACTACCAGTCTTTTTCATACATAAAAATTATGGTCGGTAGTTATCCTTGTCAAGTACGTAATTACGCCTGTCTATCAACCTACTATATCTAAATAATTCTCGATCAATTGACATACAAGTTTCAGGAAGACGCAGCTGTCACATTCCATCCGGTATAAGGAGGTACAGAAATATTTAAGGACAACGTTTCCCCCCTCCATCGTCTATTATGTATGACTAGTTGTCCGTTTCTGTAGGTAGGTAAGTATTGTATCTAATTTATTAATGACATGGTAGTATTACTATTAAGTAAATGCCATTATTAGTTTGTATTTATTTCAATTCGTACTTAAATTCGTTCACCTTGCTCTACCCTTATCGTGTTGTCATTTTTTATTTTTGCTTTTTACATATTATAGATGAATTACACCCGGGCGATTGGTACGATTATTTGTTCTATGTCTGGACATAGAACAAATAGTCGTGCTCCTCACACAAAAATTTGTACTGGGTTGGGATCAAACCTACTGCCACTTAGATCAACAGGTCAATATATATTATTCTTATTTTATTAGTTTAGTTTCTGATTATTTTTACCTACTTCTTGTATGTTGTTTTATCTAGTTTCTAATACATACGTCTAACTATATTTGTTTTACAGTCAATTTAAGAACCTTCTTCGTGTAAAGTCAGTTAAAAACGGAAATGACATATTTAAAAGTATGTCATATAAAAAAGTTTACGTGAATAAAACCTTTTTTATTTATTTATTTAAGATATTACCCATATCTTAATACGAAATCATAAACTAAAAGACAACATAATTAAATAACTATTAATTAACGCAGATTTAAATCTCAAATATTATAATCCTAATTTAATAGGCCAATAACGTTTAGACTCTCTTAATATGAATAAAGACTTTTTTATTTAGTCTAACCTGGAACTAATGAAATCTATCAACTAACTTTATTTTTACCTGCAGAGAACAAGGATAATAATGCTAAGTCATTCTACTACTATGTATGTGTATCATAAAAAGTCAGTAACAGCAAATTTTATATTGTTGCAAGAGGCAGTACGTTTTCAATGAATACCTCTATATTCTATACAAAAACTTGTAAGTACATTTGCTAGGGCTTCAACATTTAAAGTACTGTTATAATTAAGTGTGTTTAACAATTTTCTATCTGCAGTATTCCTGTGGCGTAAAAAAATAAAATTGTGCGTCTAACAAGCGGACTGATTGCTCGCGGCCGCACGTTGTAAATCTAAGCAATTTGCTGGTGACGTTTGTGAGTGTTTAGGGTTAGGCAGGGTTAGATACCAAGCTTTTTGCCATCCATAATTTAGCATCGTTACAACTTGTTTAATTGAAATTCTTACTTATGTTTACAAGGGTAAAGCTTCGTATATTACGTTTCCTAATTAAAACACCGTTGCCGCATTGTAACAACATTATTTTCCTAATTATTGTCACTTACATTTTTGAAATGAAACATCTTTGGCGAAGACCAATATATGGAAGATAATTGAGAGTTAAATTTAATATTCGTATTCTCCTATTTCCTGCATTAAAATTCAAACGTTACTATTTTTCAGTAGTGTAACGCCAAGAAAACAGAAAACAGGCTAAGCTTGACCGTTTTAATTGTCCTGCAAATGTAGTTCTGCAATATTTGAGTTAAAAAAAATCTGTTTATTGATTAAGTAGATTTATCATTACAATATGAGATTTTTATTGTATTTTGGAGGTATTTTCTACTTACCACACACACAATTACAGTCAATAGTTATGGTAGATATCTATATTGCGTAAAACATTAGTAGTCTAGTCTTGAGTGTATGTGTTCAATAAAAGCATTTTTTGCTTTCTTACTTTCTTTCCTATCTTTCCTTTCGATCTTTCTTTCTTTTCGATCTTTCTTTCTTTTATTTCTTTCTTTTCATTCTTTCCTTTCTTTCTTTCTTAACGCCAGGTAATAAAACAGGAATTTGTTGATATGAGAAAGCTCTATCCGTGTGCTTAAAACTATGCCCAAATTCCCTGTTCAATTAATTATTCAACATCCTGAACTAAAGCATTCTCATATCACTTCGAGCAAACATAACCATTAGTTATCCTAAACGTAAGCTTTAATTCCATTAATTAAAATATAAACAACTCTTGAATAATTAACTTAACAAAATTAAATGCATCATGAATAAACATTTAAAATGACGCATTTTTGTCTAAGCGACAAAGTAATTTCCATTTTATATAATACATAAAGAAGTTTCCCAGGCGAAAAAGGTCGCTTTTAGTCTTGGGCAATAATAATCTGGTAGAACCGCGGGGCACAGCTAGTAAGTACCTACCCTATAGATACCCCGCGATTTTACCCGCGTTAGCCTGTATAAGTTAAATCTTATGTGTTATTCTGATATATAAGCTATTATACTACAAAATTTCATCAGAATCCGTTCAGTAGTTTTTGCGTGAAAGAGTAACAAACAACCATACATATGTATATACATCCATACTCGCAAACTTTCGCATTTATAATATAAGTAGGATTATGTTAAGGGTATTGGATAGTTTAAATGCTATAAAACAACCTAATTATAATAATAATATTTAGGGACAATGACACACAGATCATCCTAGCCCCAAACTAAGCAAAGCTTGTACTATGGGTACCAGGCGACGATATGCATACTTATATAGATAGATAAATACTTAAATACATAGAAAACATCCATGACTCAGAAACAAATATTCGTGCTCACCACACAAATATTTGGCTTAGTAGCGGTTTCGCCCGAATTTCGCTCGCCCGAAACGGGCGAATGAACTACTTTCAATTTTGAATATTTTTTAGGGCCGGTTTCGCCCGAAGCAAATTTAATGGCGGGCGAATCAGGTAAAGCAAAATTCAGTAGGGTACGATTCGCCCGAATACTATTATACCTCAGAAAAATAAGTAGTACAGTCGGGCGCACCAATTTAAAGAGAATTTACTCAGGCACATATTGTGTTAATCGAAAATAGTAAGTAACCTACTAGATAATATGCACAATGACTTTTGTTCCTCAGCGATAAACGTAAAGACACACCAAATAAACGCACCCACAGGAACACAAAAGATAGTAGTATATTGCTGTCTCTGTCACTCATTTGCAAATTGTGCGGCGTGTTTCCCACCATATGGTTTAGTGTGTCTAAAATTCTGACAGTGTAACAACATAACTGCATAAAGTGCGTGCATAAATAATGTGAAGTTAAAAATATAATTGGTTTTATGTGTACTGTTTCTTCATAAAAGCCTGGTTACACTAAGAAGTAAGCAGTTAATATGTACTCAGTTGTTTATACTTGTTATTCTAGGTACTTTTTGTTTTATTTACATATAAATATTATACAAATTTAATTGTATTCTTAAATACTATTTTGAAAGATTCAAATGATTATTTACCATTACATAAAAAAAATCAATATACATCTAAAAAAGTCCTGAGACTATTAAATTACACAATAGGATCGATGATTTCCTGCAACAATTATTTGATGGGGAAATAAATTTACCATTGTGTATTGAAAAATTGCGAGTCTAATTTTGTATCTTTGTAAAATCAAAACACTAATTACGAATTAATACCAAATAAAAAATTAGAAAAAAAAACTGTGATAATGATTGTGATTAAAAATTAGATTTAGTTAATAGATATTATAGTAAAACGCTGTATATACACTGATTATAATTACAAATACCGTGATTATTATTCAAATCTGCTATACTTTTTATGTTACTCAAATATTTAACATTTATATTTCATAAGTACAAAATTATATTTGTAAAATTGCTTTGATATTTGTAAAACTACTGTGACTGATTATTAGTGAGTAAAAAGTTATAACGCGTAAAAGACTGTTAGGTATATTATAAGAAATATTTAAGTGTTGATATATTATTAATAGTTTTCATTTCAAATTTTTTGTGTGAATTAAAATATATCTGATTATTATGTATGATTTTTATTTAATACTTACCCACCCGTTCTGGATCCCATCTAAACCAATTGACTCACATAATAGTTATATATATTCTATTTTTATCAATAGCTCGTTTGTTGAGTAGATAGTAATAGACATACAGGAATAACCAGATTCACCAACAGAAATTTTGTTATTATTGTAAGTAACAATTGTGTACGCAACTGTACTTTTCTTTATAAAATTTCACATTTTATTATTAAACAAAGGCTTATTTTTGAGGTATAATAGTATTCGGGCGAATCGAAAGAATTTTGCTTGACCTGATTCGCCCGCCATTAAATTTGCTTCGGGCGAAACCGGCCATAAAAAATATTCAAAATTGAAAGTAGTTCATTCGCCCGATTCGGGCGAGCCACATTCGGGCGAAACCGCTACTAAGCCAAATATTTGCACTTACCGGGATTCGAACCCAGGACCACCAGCTTCGTAGGCAGGAGCACTACCAACTAGGCTACGGTGACTGTAATGGTTAAGGGGCCTATTACAGTCCACTAGCGCCGCCAATCGAAAAAATGTCATAACTCGTAAATAGAATCAAAAATACAAAATGTGGTCTATTATTACTGTAGAAAAGGCAATAACGTAATTTTATAACACATTGTCAACACTTGAAATATAGCTGTTTAGCTAAATCGTGCATTTGTAACAAAAACGGCCGTTTATGTTTTGAATGCACGATTTAGCTAAACGAGTTATGACATTTTTTCGATTGGCGGCGCTATTGGACTGTAATAGGCCTCTCAACAAAGTGTTGACAAATTCAGACCTTAAAAATAATCTAAAACATCAAAAGTTTTCCATTGTTAATATTGCATTATTAAAACTTATGTATTCAGGACATTAATTGCTTCCAAAATATATAAGAAACACGCTAGATGTGGACCCAATAGTCATTGTCTAACTACGTAATGTGATAGGCTTACCACCTGTGCCATTGGTTTCGCTTCCGGCGAAGCTTCCATACTTCATACACTTCAAACATCTGTCATTACGATACCAGATTATAATACATATTTTCCACATTCAGAAGATATAAAGATTAATGACACGAATGGCTATTTCCATTGTCTTGTCTGTGGAATATCTATGGCCACTATTTAGTAACGATAATATGATACTATATCATTGCATCAGAAAGGTATTCGAGTGGCGACCACGAACCGGACGACGGAGCGTGGGCAGGACCCCTTCAAGATGGACTGATGATCTGTGAAGGTCGCTGGAAGCGCAAGACCAGCAATTGGAGAAATCTTTGAGGGTGGCATATGTCCAGCAGTGGTCTTTCGGCTGATATGATGTTGATCAGAACGAACCTGACCTGCCTGACGGTCACCGCAGCCTAGTTGGTAGTGCTACTGCCTACGAAGCTGGTGGTCCTGGGTTCGAATCCCAGTAAGTGCAAATATTTGTGTGATGAGCACGAATATTAGTTTCCGAGTCAAGGATGTTTTCTATGTATTTAGGTTTTTATCTATCTATATATAAGTATGTATATCGTCGGCTGGTACCCATAGTACAAGCTTTGCTTAGTTTGGGGCTAGGATAATCTGTGTGACATTGTCCCTAGATACTATTATTATTATATCATTGTATTCTGCTGGTTTCATGTTGTCTCCAGGATACTTTTTATTTTACCCTATAAGGTGGCCTCCGAACTGTATTTGTGACTACTGTCTAATGACTTTTTTGTATAGAAAAACAAGGTCAACGAGCAAGCGGGTCATAAGATATAATACCTTATTCTCTGCCTTAACTTTTGAAGGTACTAATAGTGCTAACTTACAAAATTTATAGCAAATAATTTACGAACCAAAGACAAGATCACATTGATAAACCAAACAGACCACAAGTAAATAGTATTCAAATTATATTAAAGCATTTCAATAAAAAACGTGTCAATTCTAACACGTATACCAAGATGTGATCTAGAATAAAATTTTATCAATACAAAAACTATATCAGCTTCCACCACACAGACTTCCAAACCGAAGAAAAATAAAAAAGAACACCTAAGTAACCTGATATTGGGCACGCATTTATCCGACGCGTTTCATGATCCAACGAGTCGGATACGATGACACTATCCCATGAACTAACTTGACATGCAATTATAAACTTTAATCCATCGAAATAAAGTCCAAGATTAGTTCATTTAAAACAATGAAGTATACGCGATACGTAAAACAAAATGTAAGCACCAACACTACGCTTAAGTGTGTCCATACAAATATATCCTATAAAGCTTTATAATAAGATTAACGTACAAGATTGAACTTTATGGCATTGTAATAAGGACTCAGTATATTCGAAAAATGTATTTGAGCGCAAGTAAAGTTTGTGTGGTTTCTTAAAACGCCTTTGCAGCGGGAGGTCTAACATATCCATAGACGGTCGAAATATTAATAGTTTGTTCAGGAACGATTAATTTAAAAGAAGTGGGTAATAACGTTCATTTTATAATCGTATTATTTTTATGACGTAAACTATCCATCAGAAGACCCAAACAAAATTTTAGTAAGGTTATAATATCTAAGCATTTCGTAGAGGTTTTTCTTAATTGGTCACCATTAGATGGTCCCAATAGGTGGTCGTTTTAGGTCCTTCACAGGATATCATATAGATAAAGAAATTCAAAGGATTGAACAGGTTTTATAGCGCGACTTTCAATATTGAGTGCCGTATCAAATGAATTTCACGTCAATAATAAATAAGTAATATATTTTTTACTACAATTCCAAATATAAAAGCTTATTATATACTTCCAATGACCACCTTAATTATAAGTAAAAAAAGTCAAGAAAAGGCACCTCATCTTTCAACTCTTTTGATCCATCAATCTCTGCCGGTTCTAAAGGCGCCATATTGATGTTACATTTATGACACATTTTGGACAGCTTCATAACTTTGTACAGTTAATCTGTCCAAATACTCACGATTATCATAGATAAAATGAATAATTCGAATGCCTAACATTCGATACGCGTGACATTTAACGAAACAGAAGACCGATGCGAAAGAATTTCCCATGTAAATCACCTTAAAAAACATAATTGAGAATATATACTTTTTGTAAGAGAAACCTCGAAATCCGGACACGAAGAAGCCCCATAGTTTGCTAAACATGGTAAAAATCTTATAGGATGTGAATTTGATACGAACAAAAACTTTTCACAGTAAAAGAGGGAGGGAAGCCCATTTTTATAAAAAGATATGATGTCCTACCGAATTTCGGCCACGGCGGACAGCCTTATGGAGACTAGCCAATTACGCAGGATATAGTATAGTGCACAAGTGTGTGCGCAAATACAAGTCATAAGTCATAAGTAATTTTATTTGCAGAACACAGGTGATACAGGATGGTACAATAAAATTTTAATGTGCACTGTGTCTTACCATCATGGGCATGCAAATATATATATTTTTTTGCAAATATATATATAGTTTTCAATTTTAAGTCACAGTCACCTTTTACATTATCCAATGCTTAGTAATAATAACATGACATGCGTGCTGAAATTATAACCCCAATGAGGTATACAATAAATAATAACATAATTTAAAAATAGTACATCTATTGAGCCTGATCAATTGAAAAAATTATTAAGAAAATATTATAATGTCAAAGAATTCTTAAAAATAAAATAATGTAAAAACAAATGTCAAATTATGTACTTAATACGAAATGTCAAAAATAATTGAAAATGTCAAATACTTATAAATTAAGAAGTCGAATATAATTAAGCATGTTAAATATAATTGATTAGAAAGAAAGAAAGAAAAATCCATTTATTCAGTAAACTGACACAGATAATAATAACAATATATATAAATGTATACAAACAGAAGTCCTTAATTCTTATCTGTGTGAGTCCGAATTGGTCCCATCTCAGCACTAGCTGCAACATTAACAGTTGCAGCGCTGGTTTTATGATGGATTAATTGATGATGTCAAACTAATATCGTAAATTCGTCCATCCTCATCAAAAATTGTCTGATAGGAAGTCCTTGACACTATAGTAAGATTTATCGCTAAGAAGGTTTTTTAATTTTAGTTTAAATATGGTCACTTGCGTCTCTCTCAGGCTTTTTGGTAATTTGTTATATATCTTCTGAGCCATACAGAAAATACTGCTATGCATTAATGTCGTATTTGCCTTACGCATACATAGGCGGCTTTTATCCCTTTGCTGGCGATTAGAAACTTCAGAGGCTAGCTCAAATAAATTCAAATTCAGTTTTACGAAAACAGCTATTTCGTATATGTAGAGAGAAGGCAGAGTAAGAATCCTATGCTTTTTAAAATATGGTAAGCAGCTATCAATTGTTTTTATTGAGAACATTGCCCGTATACAGCGCTTTTGTGCCCTAAATATAAGAAGTCTGTCAGTTGAGTTACCCCAAAAAATAATCCCATATCTGAGGATCGATCCCACTAAACCATGGTATGCAGTCAAAAGTGCATCCAAATTCACAATTTGTGCCAATTCATATAGCGCATAAGAGGCCCTACTAATCTTTTTACATAATAGTTGTATGTGCGGCTTCCAAGTAAGTTTTTTATCTATTGTTAGTCCCAAAAATTTTGTAGACTCTGTCTCTTGTACAGATTGGCCATTCATTATTATATTTAAGTTATCTATTGTTGGAATACGTTGACTGAAATGCATTATCATTGTTTTGGTAATATTAATCTTTAGGTTATTTATGTCTAACCAGTCAACAATATAACTAACCAGTCAATAATACAGGGGCACTTTCTATTCCATCACTCTCATAATCCGAGGGGACGCCTGGCGACACGACCGGAAAGAGTTCAGGTACAGGACCGACGGCTTTACGTGCTCTCCGAGGCACGGGGTGTAATACCGCCAACTTCCAGACTTCGGGCTGATCCTGAGAAATTTATTTTTACGGAAACATCCCAAAATCACTTTTTGGCCCGACCCGGGATTTGAACCCAGGACCTCATTATCTGCTGTTGAACACGCTACCGCTAGACCAACAAGGCAGTCAAAAAAGATATAGGTATACATTCAAAAACGTAATAAAAGACATGACTGCAAATGATTTTCAACTTTCGTCACTATGTCTGAAGATAAAACTTTAAAAGAAAGCCCCAAAATCTTTAATCACCATTCGATTGTAAAGACGACTAATAACTCATATACTAATCATCATTTCTTCTCTTTAGAAGTCAGTTACTGGGAAAAATGAAGTCATTTGCGTGTTGAAACGTCCAACTATTATAAAGTCGCGACGATGCTTACTATTACCGTGCGAACCTAGCATCATATCGTTTTTGTAGCCAATCATTAGCTAACAATTAATGTAGAAGCGACGACGCATCGCACATGGCGACTTAGGACGTTGATCTTTAGATAAGTTGTAAGGATCTAGCGGAAAAACTAGAAATAGATATAAGAATAGCTTTAAATGTTGTTGGTGGAATCCATACAATTAATAGTCAAGGCTAACAGGTATTCAAATACTGCATTACTATAATGCTAGGTACAAATTGATTAAGACATAACGTTATAAGTAAAGTAATGATTACATAACGAATTCTGTGAAACAACATGAAATTGTTAAAGATAACAAAAGGCAAATCAAAAGTACAAACACTAGAACTAAACAAACAGGAAGAATTAAGTGTGTTCCGCCACTCTGTCGTGGCTTGAGACGCGGGGCCGTTGACTCCTTGACGAGTTATTTTGTAATTAACGCCCAATACATCGACGCAACTGCGATGATACAATACCATACAAAAACCATCTTAATACAGATGTAGATATCATTAGCCCGTTTATAATAACATTTGGCAGTAATTCCTTTCGTTAACTTGTCGGTTTTTTAACGGTATTTCGCAAAAAATATGGATATAGTCGCATGCGCGGGGCAATCCAACATGGCGTCTCATATTGAATTACAGGATTGGTACGTGGTGTCATTTGATAAAATTATTTCGTCGCCAGATTATAGACCTTGCGTACTTGTAATAAAGAATAATATTTCGTTCAACGTATTATTTTTTCGAGGAATAATCATCCGATTCGTTCCAGACCTTAAGTTGCCAGGATGCTGGACTGATTGAGGTACACTGATTACTTAACGTTCCAAAAGAAATACGAGTATGCTCTAAATTATTACTTTCAAAAATAAACACTGCCAATTTTTTTTACATTTTGACCACAATCTTGCAAGGATCGCGAGTAACCGCTGGATGCGGGTAGCCCAGGACCGGCCATTGTGGAGATCCTTGGGGGACGCCTCTGTCCAGCAGTGGACGTATTTCGTCTGATATGATGATGATGACCACCACAGATATGTATTGCATCATATTGGTTTGTCATCTATGCATGACTGTCGCATTCAAAGTTTAAGTCTTAATAAGTGTATATTCCATATACATCTAGAGGTATAAAACAGATATAGATCTAAGAGATTAGAAACAAATCGCCATTGGTATCTTTTGGCCTATGACAACAGCCCAAGGGTACTGAATTAGTTATTCGACTATGCAGATTGGCTGAGAAGGTATAGAAATCGATTTGGCGCTTGCCATATAAGCTTCCATGTTTAGGTTTATAATGTACAAAAATTCTGCACAAAAATATTACACGTTGCCACCAATTTGCAAGTTACAAATAACAGTATTATTTAGTGCTTAAAAATTTTATTCTCATTAAAAACTCATCGGTTAAATAATGTTATATTGTTATATAGAGATGGTAATTATTTTAAAATTTGCAAATTAATTGATCAGTTAATCTATTTGCTACGCTTGAGTTTGGTAACTAACTTTTTACAAGATCCACAATTAATTCAAGTTAATTGACAGGTTGCGACGCTTTGTTAAAATAACGGTACTTTTAACATTGATTTAGACAAAGCTTTTGACCATAATCGCAAAGTCATGATTTTTTACCATCAATATCTAGATCTCCAATATTATCTACCATTGGGGTCAAAAGGAAATGAGAGTTAAAGAATTTGATTAAGTAAGAAATTTTAAAATTATTTACCTCTTAGTATCTTAGCGGTAATGATAAATCATTATTACCAGGAAATATCTGATGATAGGATGATTAAATCAATTGAGTACTGACAAATGATGTTATTAACGTGAAAGCTATTTACGATGCTATATGCCTATTATTTCGTAGTATCCACTATTATTCGTAAGGAATCTATTCTGTTGTCAGTCTTGTATCGTCAATATTATCCGATTCGAGCAACGGTTCAATAGGACTGAACCATTTGACTGATGTAGTAATGCTTAGTGCTTTTAGATCATCTGATTTGTGAGTTGAATTTAGTGATTAAGTTCAGTGACATCTAAAGAGTTTTTACTATTTTCTGTGTTTCTTGGTTTGGCTCAATATTTCGACTACCAGATTCGATTCGATACGTACCAGACCTTAAGTTGCCAAGAAGCTACACCGATAGAGTTTCGCCTATTAATTAACGTTTAAAAAGAAATACCAGTATGTTATACATTATAATAATTCCTTGATAATATAAATAAATTCTGGTCTATCCAAAGCAAATAGGTTGCCTAGAAGAGATAGCATAAGGCCGCCAATTGCAAAATAAAGTACTAGGTATATTGTTCTGTATTCTTTACTAGTTGTGCCCCGCGGTTTTACCCGTATAAAAGTTTATAAATTATAGCCTATGTGTTAATCCAGGGTGTTAGATAACTCCATACCAAATTTTATTATAATCGCTCCAGCCGTATAGACGTGAATATGTAACAATCATATACACTCACACACTCACTAATTTTCGACTTTATAATATTAGTGTGATGCAATCAAGTGTACTTCTTCTTCATTATTACAAATATTACTGACTAGCTTCCTACATTGGATTCTGAATGACATGTTTAAGGAATTATTTTTAAGATGACATACATATACATTTTCTATCATCTAATATCAATATTTAGGTATATCTTTTAATTAATTTAAAATTTGACGTGTAATCCTATTAACCAAAATAAATGATTAACATTATTATTTTCAAAAACCAATACTGCCGGCTTTTTATACTTTTGGCTACCATTTGTCAACTTTACATGACTGGCAGTTAAGAGTACATTAGGTTTTCAATATTGCATTCCTATTTCGGCTACACATTTTTAATATTTACATATGTGTGATATTATTATGTCGAACATGCCCAATCTTGCATCGGCACCTTACTTATTTCAAACTTTATTTAATTTTCTATTGATGTTCTTAAAGTGCAGTTAAGTTTGCTTTTAACAGCTTGAGATGGGATTTCGTGTTTTATTTGCCATTCACTTTATTAGTTTCAATGCTTATTTAAGATAAGAAAGAGAGAAAAATGTTTTTACTATGTTATTACTTGATACCAAACTAAAATTTTAACTCTCTCTCTTTCTTCTTGACTATTCTTCTTCTTAGCGACTCTATGGCAATTCAAATTGTGTCCGCCCATAACTTGGCCACGAGAAACTCATTATGAGTAGTTTCCATCAGATCTTTAAGTGTGCAGTAGTTAGGGCATATAATAGATGTTCCATCGTTTGTGGGACTGCGCCACATTTGCATTGCAGGCTGCGATCATTAATGTATCCCCACTTGAACAAGTTTTCCCTGCTACGACCAACCTGGGTTCGAAAGCCTAAAAACAAACTTACCTCAAAGCACATTCATCGACGTCGTTTTCACACAGTGTCCCAGTGAAAGTCGGGGGGCACTCGCACGTATAGGTGTTGAGTCCATCCACGCAGGTCGCTCCATTCTGGCATATGTTACTCGGGCAGTCGTCGATGTCGATCTCGCAGTTCTGGCCCCGATATCCTGGGAGACAAAGATTAACGTTATTAGATTAAAGGCTCATTATTATGCGATAGACTTTAAAATGATTAAGAACATGACGTACTTATTGGTAGTTATTGGTATTTATTGGTACTTAGTCGTAGAACATTCTCTGACCAAATCGGAGATGTTCGCAGGAAAGGCCAGGTCAGAATTAAACTAAACCGGTGAGCATGTATGAAGAATATATTGATAGAAAACGAGGCAAAAGAGGTGTGCAAAGACAAATGGAAATCAGTTCTCTCTACCTTCCCCTCTGGTAAATAGGCGTGAATTTATGTATATTGAATCTCAAAAATAGGAAATCATAATTTAAATCCTCCGGCGAATCTCCAACCAGCATCCTCTCCCAATTCGGGATCGGCCCTCTGCGTTAAGAAACGATATATACAAATTTAGGATTCTTTCTTTGCTAACACCCTTTCGGAGGATATAGGTGTTATCTATTGGCTTTGTTTTCTATAAGCAACACCCATTTTTAAGATTAAATTTATGCATTGTAAATTTACGAGTAGGAACATCGATTTATTTATATAAATGACAGTTATAATGTCGTGTTTCTTACAAAATATATGTAGATATAATAATAATAATAATATCCTGGGATAACAAACTAAGCAGAGCTTGTTCCATGGAAACCACCAGATAACTGATATACTACATATACCACTTTTCTTTTGTAAATACATACTTATAAAGATAATTACAACCAGACTCAGGACAAACATACATGTTCATGCACACAAATATCTGTCCTGGATGGGAACGAACACACGACCTACGACGTGAAAAGCAAGCATTTGCCAACCACGCCAACAGGCCCGCCATTATAATATAGGTGTAGTAACAAACATTAGCCAAGCAGGTACGTTTAATGCCTAACCGATTTCCTTTGTAAAAAAAATTAAACCCGATGAAAGTATTTAACTGAAAGTTTACCGTTACAAACCGAAATTCTTAGACTATGAATCAGCTATTGAATTCATGAGAGTTGCAGTAACATACGGTTCCCAAATTAATTACTCATCTATCCTCTTAAAATTCGATAGACTCTTAATTCTGAGTACCACATCTGGTTACTATTCCAAACTGAAGTGTTCATGCCATATGAAGCATTAAAACAAATATAATTTTTCAGTAGTTAAAATAACTATTTATAGCACTAGTTTTAAACAGCTTGATTCAAGATGTTTAAATTTTTGCCAACTAGAAACTAATTAACCTTTACAAAATTAACGAACCGTAAAACATAAATTACTGTCAAGCGAATACAAGAATATTCTCACCAAATCTAGTTCAAAATAAAGGCAGCAAAAAATACCTAAAGAAATATACATAAGAAGGTATATTGCAGCAAAAATCGATGCCATAGCGTGAAACCAAAAATAACCAAAGGACTAAGTAATAAAAAACGGTTAATCCGAAACAATCACGTAAAGATATACATAATTAAGTCAATGCGTATTACTCAAGTTCAGAGCGAATTCAGTCAATAATAATAATAATGCCGAATTTCTGCCACGGCGGCCAGGCTCAATGGAGGCAAGCCATATGTGCGGGACATATTATAATGCACAAGTGTGTGCGCAATCCCCTGTGATTGCGATGTCCTTTTATGAGACGACGAGCGACACGATCGGAAAGTGGTCAGGTACAGGACCGACAGCTTTACGTGGTCTCCGAGGCACGGGGGCATAATCCAACTCACAGACTACGGGCTGATACTGAGAATTTTATCTTTTTACAGAAAAATTCCAAATCACTTTTGGCCCGACCCGGGATTTGAACCCAGGACGGCATCTGCGGTTGAACACGCTACCGCTATACCAACGAGGCAGTCAATGCCTAGGTGTTGAAACCAACCGACCGGCTCTACAGTAACCCCAGTTAGCGAGTTAAGAATCTCATTATATTCATTAAAGGGTTCCCACGAGCACATGTGCTACTGTTTACGACGGAGGCACCTAGTTTTAAAACTTTCAACGCCCTTTTTTGTCTCAAAACTAACATGCGGAAAGTTAGGGATAAATATTTTGGTTCTGATTTAGCCAAGGAGGGAACTTTTGCAGGACTACTCTCGCCTTATTTTTTACTGCCTTTAAGTTTTGTTAGTGATGAAATCTTTACACTAATACTATAAAGGCGAAAGTCTGTAAATATGTGAGTGTGTATGTTTGTTACCTTTCACGTATTATCTAATTTGTATTTGTATTTCACGTCTAAACGGCTAGAGCGATTTTAATTAAATTTGGTATGGAGTTAAATGACGCCCTGGATTAACACATATGCTATAATTAAAGTTTAACGCAGGTAAAACCGCGGGGCACAGCTAGTGTATAAACGTATAACTTTAATTAATGGTATTCAGTTTTTATAATGCAATTTTAATGGTACTAAACTTTGATTTAACATCTCTGTTAATCTTGAAGTTTGGAGAATTCAATGAAAACAAAGATTCTCCAATTTAATAGACACTTGCCTCGCAGTTTAAGATACATCCATTACTTTTAGGGATATAAAGCATAATAAACACAACTATAAAATTTCAACTTCCCTCCCGAATATAGGTTTAATTGAATGATTTAATCCTAATTAGCACTTAATAAGATTGAAAATAGTTATAGCGGCACAGTAAAACGAAGATCTCTATAAAAATGTAATTTAAGATGCGCAAACGCAGATTTTATCTTCACACCGTCACTTTTATATGTGTGGAAACAAAATTCTTTAGTTTATTGTACATTCGTTTCACTATTCAAGTTGAGAAACGATGTATGGAAATTAAATTTCCATTAAGAAAATTAACATACGCTTCCTTCTGAGCATGAAATTATAGATTCATTAGTTAATAAAAGCTGTACTATAAATAATCGTTATTTATTGTTTTCTTAATTTTTTGTATTTTAAATTTGCTTTTTTAATATCTTAGCGTTAATTTTATTAAACTTCATTGGTAACAAAATATGTTTTTTATCGTGTTTGGCAGTTAATTTGTTACTTTAATATTTTTAAACTTCCTCAATGAAGTCTACGCCTCTATTAAAACCTTAAAAACAACATATGAAGAACCCTTAGACTTGGGTCCTTTACTGGGGTTTGGATAAAACCAAAAAGATCAGTGTACTCGGGAGTGCGGCTAGTGGAACCAACACCCCGTCTGATGTATACCAATTTCCAACTTATATACTGATAATAACTACAGATCATATTTGGATTGTAAAACAAGATATCTTGTTTATTTTCTTCTTGTTTTTTTCTTTAATTACTTACTTATCGTAAGGGCAGTGGTTACCCTAGTGTCAGAGTTGTTCAAGCCGCCCAGTAGGCCTCTGACATGGCTTAACGACTGTACGGGTCTCGAGGTGGTGTGTAGATAAACGAGTTGAGTTGACTTAAAACCACGTTTATTACTCAAGTATACAATATAAGTTATTTGGATGCTAATCTGTTCGTTGTTATTGTTATTTGTCAACTAACTATATTAATGTCGAAAGTATGTATAAGTAATGCGCCGAAACTAGGTTAAGGCGGCGTAAGCAAAATAAGCCTGTACGTGAACCGTACAACGACTGTTGCCTAATGGCGACAACCCGGACCGACAGCTTAACGTGCCCTCCGAAGCACGGAGACGCTCAGAAATTAAACCACTTTGGCGGACACCCATCTAATGATTGACCGCGAGCCTCGTTGCTTAACCTCGCCGATCGCGTACGGACCGATGAGAGCATCTAGCTATGAGCGCCTTTTTTATTACATGTAAGATTATCCAAAATTCTTCTCGATTTCCAAGATCCTTACAATTCTGAACAATATTTACCTTCATACAATTGAAACAGCCACAAATATTGGTACTATCGTTACGTAAATGGAATCTAAATTGACAATCAGATTACCATATTACGAGTGTGAGAGATCGCCTCTCGGCATTCCCATAGATCGTGCGGAAGCTACACATGTTAGCCCGTTCAGACATGTGTTAATGTTTCATTAATATTAACTAATGAGTATATTAATACTGTCTATTATGATCGAGGAAATGGGGAGACAGTAATGGTTATTGTTTTCATTAAGGAAGGAGAGGAGATCAGTTTTTTGTTACTTTGGTGTATTGATAAATAAATTAAATTTGGGGCGCTCAAGATGCTCTCACCTCGGTCGGCGAGGTTAAGTAACTAGGCTCGCGGTCACTCCATAGATGGGTGACCGCCAAGATGGTTTCATTTCTGAGCGTGTCCGTGCTTCGGAGGGCACGATCAGCTGTCGATCCCGGTTGTAGTCACTAGGTTACAGTCGTTAAGCCATGTCAGAGGCCTACTGGGCGGCTTGAACAACTCTGACACTATCCACCTACTACTACTACTATCTAACCACTGCCCATACGATAAGTAAGTAAGTATCTATACCTATAATAAAATCGTAGGAAAGTCAAAACGGTACATTGAATATTTTTTAAAAAGGATATTTGGGGCGTGATCTACAATCAATATGGAAGCCAAAATATAGTTTTTAGAATTTGTGTCTGTTTGTCTATATGTATGTCCGGGCTAAACTCAAAAAGTACCGCATGGATTTACTTCAAATTTTGCAGTAATATTACTAAGAGGTCGGGTCTACATATAGGCTACATATTATCACGCTACCACCTACGGGGAAGGAACTGTGATAATTTATAAAATTTAACGCGGGTAAAACCGATGGGCGCAGCTAGTTGATAAATAAATTGATTGTGTATGGGCAGTGGTTACCCTAGTGTCAGAGTTCTTCAAGCCGCCCACTAAACTTCTGACATGGCTTAACGACTGTTGCCCAATGGCTAAAACCGACGGCTTAACGTGCCCCCGGTAGCACGGAGACGCTCATAAATTCAGCCACTTTTACGGTCACCCATCTATGGGCTGACCGCGAGCCTAGTTGCTTAACCTTGCCGATCACTTACGGATTGGTGAGAGCATCTAGCTCTCAGGCGCCACGTAAAAAAATAAACTTGTACTAAAAAAATCCCCGCGAGGTACACAAGGCTACATATCAAGCTATACATTTCCAATATAAGCTGACCTTTCAATGTATGGAAATCCTATATAACGCGAGATCAGCTTATACTGGAAATGTATAGATTGATATGTAGCCGTGGTACGTAGGTATATACCTACTGCAATACATAGGTACGATTGATATGTGGCTCCAAGATCAATATCTTTTATAATTATAGATTCTATTTTAATTACCAGTCTTTTAATATACACCTCGTATTATATGACATGTGGGTTTAATTTATTCCTTCTTTCTACGATCCAGTGTATTAATATGCGTCCACTAAATTAATTAAATATGAATGGGAGAGAACGTTCATAACATTTCACATTGTACAGACGCCATCACATCCAGCTACCCCAAACTGTCAAGTTTCTTTTATAGATTTTTCAACTTTATCACTTAATTGTAAGGTTCACTTTCAATTGGCGATATTATAGTCCTCAAGTGTGTGCGCAAGCACAGAAGCACTTTCTATCCATCACGCTCATGATCCGATGGGACGCCTAGCGACACGACCGGAAAGAGGTCAGGTACAGGACCGACGACTTAACGTGCTCTCCGAGGCACGGGGCTATAACACCGCCAACTCCCAGACTTCGGGCTGATGCTGAGAATTTTTTTTTACAGAAATGGTCCAATATAGTATAAATAGTAATATAATAATAATATCTAGGGACAATGTCACACCGATCATCCTAGCCCCAAACTAAGCAAAGCTTGTACTATGGGTACCAGGCGACGATATACATACGTATATAGATAGATAAATACTTAAATACATAGAAAACATCCATGACTCAAAAACAAATATTCGTGCTCATCACACAAATATTTGCACTTACCGGGATTCGAACCCTGGACCACCCACCAGCTTCGCAACCGTCTAGTAATTAATAAATTAGTGAAAATAGAATGGCTTTGGTGCTACTAGAAGTTGTGTGCGTCGAAATCTGGGCTTAGCTGGAGCGGAATGTGGGCGGAGACAGGCTTAAGGTCTTGAGATCCGGATTAAGGAGGTCAGATGGTAGCCCTAGGTAGTGCCATAGTCTTATGTTCGGTTTATGCATTTATTGCGGCAGATTGATTAAATGATGATAGCCATATAAAAGCCGTTGTGGTCATGCAGATAATTTTCTGGGAAGCTCTTTACTTTGTTGGAGTATTGGAGAAAGTTTTTATATACTACTATAATTAGTAAACTCGTTTAGCAGTAAATTAATGAAACATGTCGAACCCCAATAAGTAGCCACAGTCTTTGGTTAAATATACCTCTTTTAACGTGATGGTCTATTGGTTCCATTCCCACATATAACAAATATTTGTGTTATTAATTATTATTAATATTGAGTTATTAATTATTATTAATATTGAGTTATTAATTATTATTAATATTGAGTTATTAATTATTATTTATTTATAATATGTATGTATTTAGAAATATATAGTTATGTTTATAAGTTGTCTAGTTGCCATAGTTATAGACTCAGCTTAGTTTGGGATGCGATTACAGTTGTTAAGTTGTCTTGGTGTTTATTTATTGTCTGGAGTCTGGTTTTTTATATATTTTACCCGATTTCTTCGTTGTTTATGAAACGATTTTGATATATATTTGTTGTCTTGGTTCCATATAAATTTTATTTCAATCGGTGTGTGCTAATTAGGCATAAGTGTTGAAATAGGTCCTACATATATATATTTTTTAGTTTTATTTTTTACTTAATGTAGTTCGTTAAAATTATCTATAATTTGGTTTAGATTACGAATATAATAGGTTCTTTCTGTTTAACTAAGGTACCCAGAAAATTGTTTTTTTGTTTTTTTTTAAACGACAACGTCCGCATTAGGGAATTTTATTCCTGTGTCGCGGGGTACTTTACAAACATATAATAGACGGACACGAATTACATCCAGACTCAGAACAACTATTTATGGGTCACACTAATAATTGTCCGGCTCGGGAATCAAACCCGCGACACGAAGCGGCGCGGCGACTGTCTAAGCCGCTGCGCCACACGTGCAGTCTTATCAATGTCAATTGATCAACAGTCCGGATTCCGAACGCAGTCTGCCATTTGACGACCCCTGGTACATACTGTAAGACGCCTACGCAGTTTGATCAATTTCCTACATTAATCTACGAGTATTTTTTCACATCATCAAATCAATGGCTTCTGTATCCACAACTAATAAACTGATACTTTGGGCGTTAATTAAGTGTAACCATTGCTTTTCTCACGTTACGGCGTGTGACGTCATTGAGTTCATTTCAAGTACTTAGTGGAAGTGATCTCAAAGTGAAAATAGAATTAGGGGATCATATTTCAAGTAAAACTTCTTTACTCACGCTTGACTTGGGGAGTAAGCTGGTGAATGCGTGTAGAGAGCGTTACGAAAAATGTGCTAAATAACCATAGCAGAAGATAATATATCAAGGTAAATTAGGCTTTATTACGTTATCGAGCAGTGGTGACAAATTTCACTTTATCACAACCCTTTAGCATATATAGGACTGATATACCTTCCTCTTTCTTATCATAGCAAAATTATAAAACAACAGTCAACAGGCATAAAGCAACAGTCTAGATGCGACTGTACACCTTAAACACTCCTAAATAGGATCAAAAATTTCTTGTCTGTAATGTGTGTTTTAAATAATTAAACTATATAATAACATTAGGTTCACCTGCGTACTCTGTACAGCAATTTCCTACGTTATGCATAGTGACGAAGACCCTTCGTCGTACGTCGGTAATAACGTATGTACGGGGCTCTACCACCAAAAACTCTAAGGCTGGATATAGACAATTGCACAGGAAAATGCTAATACCGCTCTTTGGCCCGACCCCATTACTTGCGGTTGACAAACGACGCAGTGAAATATCCAATTTTATATCAAGCTATTAAAAGCCACATAGCATATACTAGAAACTGCAATATTACGAAACTAAAACCATCATCAAACATAATTAAACACCGCAAGAGAAACAATTACAAAAAGCTATATTAAATTCTCAGTGCCTATCTTCATTTCCTGAATTGCGCAATATTTTCTCACAAACTAACTAACTAAACTACGAAATATGGAACATTTCTCAGCTCAATTAATTTTGCAAGAACTCACCGAGGACTTTTGCAAGAGTGATAAAGATAATGAAGCTACAACTGTGTAAAACTTAAATAAGCTGATGATGTCGAAGCCTCGATTTTTTTCGACCATTAAGTCATCTAACAAGCAAATAGCCTTAGTATGATCATCCACTTCTGACGTAGTCAACGTCAGAAGTGGATGATCAGAATCGGACAAGAGTTTTGGGTTAATGAATGTTTTTTTTAGGGCAGCAGTCTCATTAGCTATTATTCTTGACATTTATCACTCGTGCACTTAACAATACTTCATCGCCAAACTGTTTTGACGCAATTTACGATAATTAGTACTGTATATCCCATTTTACTTATCAACTTTAGCCGTCTACTATAAGAGTAAAAAAGAGTAAATAAATTACTTATCGTATGGGCAGTTGTTACCCTAGTGTTAGATTTGTTCAAGCCGCCCGGTAAGCCTGAAATGGCAGTTATAGTCTTGTCAAAATCGATCCAGCCGTTTCGCAAATTATCAGGAACAAACAGACAAAAAATGTTGCAATAGTTTTTGTAATGCGTTCCGTAAAAACTTTCATATGCATTTAGTAAAAAGCGGTTGTTTGGAAATTACAAATAGACACTTTAATTTTATTTATGATTATTTAGATGGAAAGTAGTTAATAAACTGTTTAATTTATACTGTTTGACACCTTCGCCGCTGTACACAGAACACACAAAAAGTTTCATTATAATCAGATCAATAGTTTAGGAAGACAGAACAAATATACAAACATTAATTTTTATTCACATATTAATATTTATATAAATAAGATGATGTTCTAGTATCTACTCTGTTGATGCTAAGCATCGGCGCAGTTAGAATTCAGTGAGGTTAATTCGCACCATTAGATGCGTTAGCGCACTTCATAAAAGTTGTGACGTAACTGTTACATCAGAGCTGCGGTTTTAGCGAATTACACCGAATAATTGAAAAGGAGTGTGGAGGAGTATGTCGTGATTCGATATGGAGATTCTTAACCGTAACATTTTAATAAAAATTACTTTGGCAATTTTGATATTTTATTTTGAGTCTCTAACTCTAGAATTATTATTTTACTAGCTGTGCCCCGCGGTTTTACCTGCGTTAAACTTTATATATACCTTATGTGTTAATCCGGGGTGTCAGCTAACTCCATACCAAATTTTATTAAAATCGCTCCAGCCGTTTAGTCGTGAAGAAGTAACAAACATACACACTCACAAACTTTCGCCTTTATAGTATTAGTGTCATGTTTAGAAGTAGCGGAAATAATTCAATTTTCTTTTTATAATGTCCTCATCGTTAATATATGAATAAACTCGGTTCGGAATAAACGGGCCGGTAGGGGTGGTTGGTAAATGCTTGCCTTTCGTGCCGCGGGTCGTGGGTTCGATTCCCACCCAGGGCAGATATTTGTACTGAGTCTGGGTATAATTATCTATATAAGTATGTATTTACAACAGAAAATAAGTATATGTAGTATATCAGTTATCTGGAATACAAAGTACAAGGGCTGCTTAGTTTGGGATCAGTTGGCTGTGTGTGAATAATGTCCAAGGATATTATTATTATTACTTTAATAATAATAATATCTGGGGACAATGTCACACAGATCATCCTAGCCCCAAACTAAGCAAAGCTTGTACTATGGGTACCAGGCGATGATATACATACTTATATAGATAGATAAATACTTATATAAATAGAAAACATCCATGACTCAGAAACAAATATTCGTGCTCATCACACAAATATTTGCACTTACCGGGATTCGAACCCAGGACCACCAGCTTCGTAGGCAGGGGCACTACCAACTAGGCTACGGTGACCGTCAATGGTGACGGTTACTATATTTAAGTGGCTTAACAAGTTTCCTCTGGGCCAGCATTATGGTACCTAACCTTTCCATGAATATCATTACTGGCTACGTCAAAGTTCTTACGAACACCAGATCCATATAAATCGTGTGGTGCTCCTTAAGCCGCGTGCGTACGTACAGAACTCATTGTTCGTAATGATGTGTTGTTATACCCGCAAACACCACGACATCCCGTTTAGGTAAATAAGACTATTGTGTGGAAGTTTATGTAGAAGCTACAATAATGGAGGACTAAATATATCTATACACATAATAAAATCGTAGGAAAGTCAAAACTGTACATTGAATATTATTTAAAAAGGATACTTGGGGCGTGATCTACAATCGATATCGAAGCCAAAAATATAGTTTTTAGAATTTTTGTCTGTGTGTCTGTTTGTCTGTATGTATGTCCGGGCTAAACTCAAAAAGTACTGCATGGATTTACTTCAAATTTAGCATTAATATTACTTTGAGGTCGGGTCACATATAGGCTACATATTATCATGCTATCACCTACGGGGGAGGAGCTGTAATATTTTATAAACTGTAACGCGGGTAAAACCGCGGGGCGCAGCTAGTAGACAATATCTAAACAGTTCCCCATATTTGACGGTCACCGTAGCCTAGTTGGTAGTGCTCTTGCCTACGAAGCTGGTGGTCCTGGGTTCGAATCCCGGTAAGTGAAAATATTTGTGTGATGAGCACGAATATTTATTTCTGAGTCATGGATGTTTTCTATGTATTTAAGTATTTATCTATCTATATAAGTATGTATATCGTCGCCTGGTACCCATAGCACAAGCTTTGCTTAGTTTGGGGCTAGGATGATCTGTGTGACAATGTCCCTAGATATTATTATAATTATATTTCAAAAGAGTTCACCTAATGATAGGGTTGCTGTTATTGTTGAGAACTGATATGGAACTTATTAGTGGAAAATAAATAATACGTAGTATTGACAGGCCGGTTGGTAAATGCTTGCTTTTCACGCCGCAGGTCGTGGGTTCGATTCCCACCCAGGACAGATATTTGTGTGCATGAACATGTCTGTTTGTTCTGACTCTGGGTGTTATTATCTATATCTGTATGCATTTTCAAAAGAAAAGTAGTATATGTAGTATATCAGTTATCTGGTTTCCATAGTACAAGCTCTGTTTAGTTTGGGATCAGATGGCCGTGCGTATATAATATCCCAGGATATCATTGTATTCAACCTATACAATGCCCTTAAGTATAGTAAGCACTACCTAGGCTATTTTCATGTTCAACATTCAAAGAGTACATCAAGTCTCTATCCACATTCTCAGCGAAGAGGCTCATCTTTTTGTAGTCTTAACTAGTTCACTATTACGACGGGCTTATTGGCGTGGTTGGCAAATGCTTGCTTTTCACGCCGGAGGTCGTGGGTTCTATTCCCACCCAGGACAGATATTTGAAATGAAATGAAATAATCATCATCATCATATCAGCCGAAAGACGTCCACTGCTGGACAAAGGCCTCCCCCAAATATCTCCACAATTGCCGGTCTTGCGCTATTCGCATCCAGCAGTTTCCAGTGAACCGCACAAGATCATCGGTCCATCTTGTAGGGGGCCTGCCCACGCTGCGTTTTCCGGTTCGTGGTCGCCACTCAAGAACCTTTCTGCCGCAACGGCCATCGGTTCTACGAGGTATGTGCCCCGCCCACTGCCACTTCAGTTTTGCAATTCTTCAATTGCAAATGAAATTATGAAATGAAATATAGAATTATATTCAACCTATACAATGCCCTTAAGTATAGTAAGCACGAACTAAGTATAGTAAGGCTATTTTCATGTTCAACATTCAAAGAGTACATCAAGCCTCCATCCACATTCCCAGCGAAGAGGCTCATCTTTTTGTAGTCTTAACTAGTTCACTATTACCATAGCTTGGGTCGTGGCCGCCTCGGGGCCCGGTCGTCGTACAGATGACGTAAATATCGCCGACATTATTATGAATGTGGGCCTGATTGCATGCGTAGTGCGTCTGCCTCGTATTTGTTGAATAAATTGGATTTGTATTGCTTTAGCGGTTTATGTTGATATAAATGTGATGTTTGTTGGTATGGAGGATTCCTGTGATAAGGATGAACTGTCTGAACGGAATACGTTTTTAAGAGAAGCTTTTATGGAGATTAAATCAACTAAGGAAAGCTAACGTGCAATGGACGTGTGGCGCGGTGGTTAATGTAGCCTCGATACCTACTACGTGTTTTGGGTTCGATTCCCGCCCAGGATACATGTATGGTCCATTTACAAAGTGTAACATAAAATAAATAGTGGAAGTAACTTAAGGAGCTTAATTTGCTTAAGAAACTAAACAACATGCCCATAGAAGATGGTTGTGGTTCATGTCTGTGAAATGCCCTTCTGTAAAGGGATTAATTTCCCTAATGCGGGCGTTGTCATAGAATAAATTACTAAAAATTTTATTAGACATAATTTAGGCCTTTTTTAAGATACCTCACTTAATCTGTACGTTGGAATATTGGCCAATTGTACTTAGAAAAATCATTTTTTAAGAAAATATATTTGTAATATTAAATTTACGTGGAGAAATTAAGGAACACGTTCGATGAAATGCAATAAACAAAGGGATAAATAGTATACCATTACAATGAACTACACCAGGTATTCGGGGAGCAGCGCCACCTACCACCTAACTGCGGTCACAAAAGCATTTTCCTACGGTTGCAAGCCAACGTCTCAACAGAGGTCACCCTGGTGGTTGCCATCCATCTAGACTGCAGTCTCTTAACTCACATGCCGTGGCGCTGCTCCCCGAATACCTGGTGTAGTTCATTGTAATGGTATACTATTTATCCCTTTATTTATTGCATTTCATCGAACGTGTTCCTTAATTTCCCCACGTAAATTGAATATTACAAATATATTTTCTTAAAAAATGATTTTTCTAAGTACCATTGGCCAATATTCCAACGTACAGATTAAGTGATATATCTTAAAAAAGGCCAAATCCGACTGACAACGTAAACAAGTAGCCTAATAATGTCATTTAATTTAAAGCACACCATACACGCGACTTCACCTAATTAATATAATTCATAGCTCTATATATTACCACTGCCACATAAACTTGTACCAGTTTCGCAGTAAATTTTAGACGTACTTTCGCAAGTGTAGCCTGGAACATTGACATTACATAGTGTAAATTATATCCGAGCTTGTCTTAATAGTTTATGGGAATGAGAAACCTCATTTAGACCTTGGAAAGTAAGGTCCAGTTTACTATAACTCTAGTTTAATAAGCTGTCTTTGAATAACTTTCAGAGTAACTTTGCTGCATGGCAAGTTGAAAATCAAGTTTTTAACTTATTTTATGGTCTGAAGAGGACTTTGTTACGAGTCCTCTGGGTCTGAGAAGTGTAAGCTTGATCGATTTCCACCCAAAAAACGAAAGTTTTGCACAGGGTGTGGATGCTTGTGGGACTAATAACTCTCAGTAAAAAATAAAATAAAATAAAAAAGGTTTTTATTCACGTAGACTTTAAAAAAGCGCTTGTAAATAGTCAGAACATGTTTGTAGTAATATAGTTGTATACATTAGATATTATTTCTAGTAACATAGATATTTAGGTACATCTTGTATGAAAACATTTATAAAATTTATTTTATTACAGAAATGATATTTAGCTAGCTCGTATCAAGTTATTGTCAAGTGCCTCGTAGAACACGTTAAGCTGACATATCTTGGGAAATTATTCACACACGGTCCAAATTAAGCAGAGCTTGTACTATGGAAATCAGATAACTGATATAGTACATCTACTAGTTTTCTTTTGTAATTACATACTTATATAGATAAAAAAACTTGAGAGGTGTCAAGGGACACCCGGATGGAACGAAATTATTTTTTATTATCTATTATGTACAAAAAACCTGTATAGACTCAACAAAAATAATCGTCGCGACACCACACTGTTCAATGCGAAATAGAAATGAAAATATCTGGCTTGCTTTCTATAAGAGAGAGAGAGAAACATGCGCACGCCGCACAGCTGCAAAAAGTGTCGTGACAACTTTTCGTAAGATTTTTTTCCGTCTAGCCCCCTTTCACAACGCGCGATAAGGAACTTCGGTCCAATAACACCTAGACACAGGGCAAATAGACATGTCCATGCACACAAATATCTGTCCTGGATGAGAATGGATCCCATGACCTGCGGCGTGAAAGGCAACCACGCCAACCTTTGATAATTATTAGGGGTATAATATAAAATCTAGTCTAAGATATTAAACCAGGTGACATATTATACTAGCTTTTTATGGGTTTTTGAGGTCAGATAGGAAAACAGCGGAATACAATTTATTTCACTATTTGTATTAAAATTAAAAAGAAAATGGTTTGTGGCGGACGGCATAGCATATTGCCACCCTATTTCATCCCGTTAGGGGCGTAGAAGTCGTCAGAGCGTCAGCAGCGTCTCTCTGTCTATTATGACCTGTCTGCCAAGTGTAGCGATTTCGATCCGATGAAATGCCCGCTCCGGACCGAAGCGAGGCCTGCGTCGCGTATTAACGTAGAGCGACAGTTGCACAAAACATCCCTAAAAACCACGATCTCTCGCCCTCTCCCCGTCAGTATCCGCCCAGAGCCGAGGTTCGAACCCCACAGGGGGTGCCCTCCGGCGCGGGTACTTGGTTTGTAGTTTTATATTTTGCTAGGCGGTTAGAGCCCACTCTCACCCCTACTGTCCGGTGAAGCAGTAAAAGACGTGAGGCTAACTGCACGCGTGATGTTAAAAAAAAAGTGTAGCGATTATGGCATATCCCTCCAAATGGACACAACTTCATTGTGGAAATCTTTTGGGGAGGCCTTTGTCCAGCAGTGGAAGTCTTCGGCTAACATGATGCTTAAAATTCTAAAATGAACTATATCGCGCTACCTAGTTACCTGTTAGTTCAAATATAGTTTACAGCAAAATATATCAAACAGTTTACGTTTAGACCACCGGTGAACCCGAGTTAACTAGTGTTAACGTCAACGCCCGTCCGGTTGCGAAAAACTACTGCCGGCACTAAAACCTGCACTCCACTTATGGCAACTTGTCCCGCAGCATTGTGCATCATAAGATTGAATAATCAGCAAACTTGCTGCAGGGAGTTAAGAACCGGAAGAAGAAATAAATATAATATTTTATGTTGACGATAAAATATGAGCATTAGAATTATTACTATGATTATTAAGGCGGACCTTTTGGCGTAGTTGGCAAATGCTTGCTTTTCACGCCGGAGGTCGTGGCTTCGATCCCCACCCAGGACAGGTATTTGTGTGCATGAACATGCCTGTTTGTCCTGAGTCTGGGTGTAATTATCTATATAAGTATGTATTTACAAAAGAAAATTAGTATATGTAGTATATCGGTTATGTGCTTTCCATAGTACAAGCTCTGATAATTTGGGTTCAAATGGCCATGTGTTGTGTACATAATGTTATTATTATTTATTTTTATTGTTGTACCAAAATTGGCAATATTAATTTATGTATGTAATCTAAATTATAAATATTATATAATACTGTTTCCTTTTAGGCTCAAATATCGATAGTAGATAATTAATAAGTTTATTGTATTCTAATTAACTTAAGGTTTAGGCTACATTACAAAGCAACCTGCTTGTTAGCAAATTAACATTTAATTAAATTAAACATTAAAATCTTGACATATTAAAAAATAATGTATATGTTATTATATATGTATGTATTGGTGCCCTATCACCGGTGCGACCTGATCAAATCAAGGACAGAGGTATGCTCATATTTTTCAAGGATAAAAAAAAATAAAAAATAATGGTCAGGAATGGAAAAAGGAGAGTCTATGGTCAGTCAGTTAGTGTAAGTAGAGAAGACAACACACATTCAATATTCAATGAAAATCACTTAGGCTGACTGTAAACTTTAAAAAAATACATAAAAACGTAGTAATTAGAAGCAGACTTACCAGTCGGACAATCGCACTCATATCTCAGCTGATCCAATGGTGTGCACCTCCCATCATGATGACACGGCGAAGGTTCACAAGGTACATATTCCGCATCACAATCCCTGCCCGTATACCCTGGGAGACATATACACGTATACGATCCATGGGTGTTGAAGCACTGGCCATGGTGACAAGGTCCTGAACCACTAGAGCATTCGATCACGTCCTCGATACATCGAGAGCCTGTGAATCCAGGAGGACATGCGCAGGAGTAGCCGGCGGCTGTGGTGTTGTCGGCTACACAGCGACCGCCGTTACGACAGGGTTGGGATGCGCAATGGTCTTCGTGTGAGCACTCGTCACCTGGAAAAGAATTTGGAGTTTAGTTTCACTGCGTATTTTTACCCCAGACGCGAGTATCTTTGGGTGATGTGGAAAATGTCGATGTTACTCGTGACCAGGATTTTGAGAAGCGCTCAGACATAGTCCCACAGGTTACTAGGCTCGGTGACCGCCGAAGTGGTCTAAGTGCTGAGCGTATCCGTGCTTCGGAGAGCACGTTGAGCGGTCGGTCCCGATTTTAGCCACTAGGCAACAGCCGTTAAGCCATGCCAGAGGCCTGCTGGGCAGGCCATACGATAAGTTAGTAACAGGATTTGAATCTTATTTAATACGTGGGAATGCTGCCAGTCTTCTGGACACTGCTGATGAATTAAGTTTACATACAATACAATACAATTCTTTATTGCAATCATGTGTACAATATTGGTGATACACAATCATATTAGTATCAACATGAACCCTGTTAAGGCACAGCAATTAATTTTTATCTTTAATATTATTCAGCCAAACAGGTACAATATTTCAATGAAGTTAAAAACAATAATCAAAAATATTATACAATAAAATAAAATACATAACAAATTTAATTTCAATACAATATGAATGTCAAATTAATTATAATTTATGGTTGATGCATGATTATTTATTAAATTATAATAATGACTGAATAAATTCTAACATCATAAATCATGTCATTTTCCGCATAATTGGAACAAATAAATTGGCACTTATACGTGTTTATAATAGACCTTTGTCCAGGAGTTGACATGATATGTGTTTAGGAAAGTTACATCTCGTTTCGTTTAAATTATTGGATATTTTTAATTCCACCATTTTGAATTGGTAATCATTTTTATGACAAGACGTAATTACATATTTGTTTACCCAAATCACACCACGCTGGGCCTGTTTAGTGAGAAGTTTGATTATTATAATTGATAGATATAGAATAACTTAAACCATTTGAATATAAAATTTTAATGTCAGGTCAAAAATAGGTATTCAACGCCAGAGATTAGATGCTAGTAAACAAATTTTCAAAAACTAAAATATATTAAAATTGTTGATATAAAAGTTTGGTGGAAAAATTAAAATATTAATAGTCCGCAACTATTTTTATTATTCCATTTAGCCAAATTTGGAGTGCCAATCATTATCGAGGTAACATAGGACAAGCTGTATCTAGCTAGAGCAAGACGTATATAGAGATGGAAATAATAATTAAGGAGCACATTCTGCCCATGAAACTCAACTTAGTAAGAAAACAAATATAAAAAAAAAATTTTGATACTCATACAAAATGCATCAGCTGTTTGACTTTCTAGTAAAAAGTGTTTTGTCCAGTTCCAAAGTTACATTTCACTCGTAAACTAAATTTACCAATAAACAGGTTAATAAATGTATGCCTTTAAATTAAGAATCATAATGACGTATTTATATAAAGTTGTCATTGCAATGATTAGTATTAGATGAGATAAAAAACCAATGTATAGTTCAATTATTCAATATAATAGTAATATAGAATCTAGTTAAGCAGATTAGACATATTATTGTCATCTGAATAAGTCGTAGCATTTTACTAAAAGTAATTTATGTCAAATCGATTTTTTTACTTTTAATATCTCACAAGTTAAATGGTAAATTATAAATACATTTCACTGCTCCGTAAATAAAGCTATTTGTAATTTATTTTAATAACTTGTCTTGCTATTTCAATAAAGTATTAATATATAATCACAATTATATGTATTATACTAAAAAATACATCGTAATTTATGTTTAATACGGCCTATGAAAATGTCGCAATGTCTACTCATTCAAAAGAACTCACATTTATTGTCTATAAAATATCTTGGATCAACTAACAAACCACCATCCCAGGTACTAACAGGTACACTATTCAGAGCCTACCAGAGATCCTATGGCTACCAGACAGGTGATAATATTTCTACTATACGTATTATAGACAAATTACAGAACCAGAAGAACTAATCTTGCTCTTCACATAAAGATTTGTTCTGGGTGTGGATCCAACCCACGGCCTCTCACTTAGCAGTCTGGATCACTTATCACTACACCAACAAGCTAGTCAACATAAATAATCTATACAAATAAATAAAATTGAAGTATCTGTTTGTAATATTGAAATAACCGATTTTTAATACATGTATATGAATATATATACGGTACATACTCCAAAATATTTTTTTTTACAATTTTTGTCTGTCTGTCTGTCTGTTTGTTCCGGCTAATCTCTGAAATAGCTCGACCGATTTTGACGGGACTTTTATTGGCAGGTAGCTGATGTAATAAGGAGTAACTTAGGCTACGTTTATTTTAGAAAAAAAATATTTTTGAAAAAAAAAAACAAAATAAACTAATTCACACGCGGACGAAGTCGCGGGCACAGCTAGTACATTATAAATATGAGAGTATGTATCTTTGAATGTTTGTTATACACTCACGGAACGAGAACAAAGGAGATGAGACGGAGAGACATATACTATACACATTGAAATACATATACATTCTGGACATTATATTCACCAGAACATAATGTGTAGAATGTATATGTATTTCAATGTGTATAGTATTTTTAGCAATGTACTGTAGCTTATATGTATAACCATATACATATAAGCTACAGTACATTGCTAAATCCCGGGCAACAGAGTGGGTAACAGCTAGTAAACAATAAAATTAGTCCACTTATGATTGCTGTAGAACTATCAATACATCCTAATATTCTTCAAGCAATTTGTACCACTTGATAATGTCACAGTACTGATACAAACTCAATTGGCCATTTAAAAAGGCGTTGCTCTATATGACGACAGACGAATGAACTAATAAAATCTGATTTACTGACATATATCACCTATAAAAAGGTCGTAAACCCATCTAGACTCACGGAATCTAAGTTTCTTACGATCTCGTCAATAATACGTATACTAAAATCGCTAAAATGAAACGGATAGAAATAATTTGCATACATATTACCGAATCGGCAGATATTAATCGTATTTATAATCGAGAAGATCCCACTCGATAACGAATAATCGGATAATTAAAACGATTGTTGATCGAATAATTTACTCGTTTTGGATTCCGTAGTACCTTTGACATCGTTTTGGTGTGGTAATCTGATCTCCTAATCACTTCATTTCACTGATTTATGAAATGCGTGGGAATATATTATTTTGCGATGTTTAGATTTCATAGCTATTAACTGGTTTTAGATGAGTAAAGCGAAGCCTTTTCATCATAATATTCATCACTAAATTAGTTCATCTAGTATACCTACTAGACAATGTAGTATATTAAATTATTTAATTTTATTAAAAAAAACATATCAAGACTGCAATAAATCGTAATAAACGGCACAAAAATAAAAATAGGTTTATTTCCAACAAATTCATTGACTAAATTAATACAAATTATAATAAAGATCACATCATTTTTGTAAGCGAATAATAATTTTAATAAAACGTTTGGACAACAATTAATATTTATGATTCAAAATTTTAAAAATAATTAATGATCTATCTAAGCTCTTTTTAATTCAAATCATCGCATCGCTGAAACTAATGATGCTACCAAATTGATTTACATATCAAAAGAAAAACAAAATCAATATTAATGTGCACAATCATAATCAACAAAATGTTGTTGAAGAAGAAGAATAAATTGCATTTATTACAGCACAACACACAAGAAAACAAGTACAGAAGGCACAATTATTTCAGTACGACTTAAAAGAAAATAAATAGTCATTAAAACAGAAGGTTCAAAGTATTTTAAGGTGGAACTAGTACTGATACTTTAAATAGAGACGGAGTTGCTAAAACCAGTGTAGAACTCGACCTAACCATGACCTCAGAGGATTCACACATAGGCCAGGCTGACTAAGCGGTGCCTAAACGAAAGAATTCGGGTTGATTGGTAAGAACGAGCTCAATTACTGTTATGGACACTGTTTCGATCTTTATGTAAGTTTATATACTATTTACTTGGCGGCTGATATTGAGAACAGAGTTTAGAGACGTTTTTTATGGAGTTCTTTTTACTCAAACTCAAAACACTTATTGGCGATTAAGTTACATAGAGGTGTTACACTTAATAAGATCACTTTTTACTTAGAGCCTTTTACAAGCATTGAAATATAGAGCACACTCACTAACTGATACAGGATTATAGTGGCCATGTTATGTAATACCTAAACTTTATAAAAAAAAACCCCATTACCGTAATAACGTAAACATGTTTAAGAACAAGATAAAACATTTGTAAATCGCGCCTAAATATACAATTAATGCAAAAAGAATTGGTAAAAGGGATCTACTTGGCCCAAAAACTACTATGCAGTGTGGCAGAAGTATAAGTTCTATGTAAATTTGTACATTAATTATGAATAAAGATTTAATGTTCTTTTTTCTACTTTAATTAAAACATTAATAAAGTAACAAAACAGGGATAGCAAAACCTGGTCAACTTGTTAAAATCCTTCAATTGCATTGATAAGACGCAAGAGTGTGCTTTCACGACACCTGTCACTTTAGAACATTTTACGTAAAATTTTAGCAAATTATTGTCGTTCGTTGCCGCCGCACATTAGATTGATAAAACCGTAATTTGTACACACATCGTCTAACGAACAGTAAACCACTAATAGGTACGTTTAACCAAAAACAATTGATCTGAAATTGGACACATTCACACCGTATTAGTACAAATTCCAAAAGTATTACAAGTTAACAGTTAATTCTATAATTCAGGAAATGACAAATTGCGCGCTTTCAAGCTTTCTCCATCTCCCGTGTGATACTTACAATATAATGTGTAATTTTCCATATAATCTATTAAAAGTTTTAGACGTATAATTGGAAATTGGCAGCGGTTTCGTTAACGAACTTTGAGTACAAGTTACTATTTGATAGAGATAACAGTAAGAACTTTACACATATGGACTCGCGCCCCGTTAAATAACTCAAATAGTCGCTATCCAGTCCAAAAGTCTAGTTTCTTATCTGTAATGTATCCAAAATTACAGGGCTTACATGAACAAATGTTGTTTTGGAAGCGTTCTGTGACCAAAAAGTACTCAACGCGCCTAAAGATGTTTTTACTTCAACAAAACAAGAAACTATATCAGACATTATAACGATTTCGCTATACAATAAACTATTGCAAAAACATATTCGTCATAATATTTTAATTAATTTTCTTGTAGTATTTTACCATGGCCATATTGGTTCTAATGGTCCTTTTGCGGTTGAGTGCGCTAAAGTTTTAACGTTGCATAAAATGTTGTTTTTGTAAGGTACTAAAAGTGCCAATATCACAAAACATTTAGCTCAATGATAATAATCAAGCCAAATATATATAGCACACAGGGTTCGATAGAGCGACTCTTAAAGATATGAATTTTATAATATCAATAGTTTTAGTCGATAATTAATAATTAGTATTATTACGATGATAAAATTCATGTTTGAAAAGACCGGTTGTTTGTTTGTTTGGGTTTGTTTAATCCTAGTAAACTTGCTCCTTTTTGTACCCTGGCAATATATTTCCAAAATTTCATGATAACTGATGAGTCCTGAAGGCTTGAAAGCATAAGGAACAAGCTCATATTCGGCTTTTATAATTAGGATACACTGTAAGAGACGTGGTATATCAAAAATACCAATTTGCAAAAAAAAATTCTTTTCCTCCTCTAGGAATTTAAACCTCTTCTTCCTCAGCCGGTACGACTGTGTGGCAAAAAGAGGTTCTATCAGTATCTATCGATAAAAACTAATTTTCTTGTGCATCATGAATATTCCTTTCCCAAAGCATACCTTAATCAACTTTTTTCATCATCCACCGTTTATTCTGAATACCCCTCTAAACTATTTATCGTCTAAATGCACCGCCATAATTGCCGTCTATATATGGCGTCTACGCAACTCAGCGGCGCAATTTTTTGCACCATCTCCCTGTTTATGGTCGCCTATTACATGTAACTTCTGTTTTAGTGCAAGTGACGTCAGAAACGCGGTTAGAAAAGTAAACAGGTTCTTTGAATACGTAACTTCGGACATGATTAAGAAACCCAAGCTAGTTTTTTTTTATAGGCACTAAGAGTTTAATTGTAGCTGTTTTGGAGGCACCAGTATTTTGGTTTCGGCATACATTAAACACCTTTTATATCCCGGATAACCTATCCCCATAGAACACTACCCAACCAGAGACAGACTGCAGCCGTCCAAGGGAGGAAAATCTTTAAACCGACTAGGGTCTTAAAATGGTGCAATATGGGGAATGGGAAGATCCTACTCAAACCAAATGCGAATGATAGTGCTGTTGACTAAACTATGATCCACTTTCTCAACTGCCCTAATAGCTGCATCATTTAAGACCTATACGATTCCACGTATAGAGCCATCAAGTTGCTCATATTTAAGAAGCATCGTCAAGATAAAATAACAAGAAGACCAATAAAGAATTATGCGTAATATTCTTGGCGTGTCTCTGATATAGAACTATGCAAAGACACTGCTGATTTTAACGCTGATGAGTTAAGAGTATCTTTGTGTTGTAATATTATATAGTAAATTAAATAAAATTTATTTGCACTATATAAGGTGTTGTGAACAAAGTCCATGAAATGAAAATTATAAGAAATTGAATGTCATAAAACCTGTCATTGTTTATTTGCTAACTTATGCAAAGCTCATTAAGCTCAGCTTCCACAAATTTGTAATTAACAAAACGCGTACCTAACAGGTTAAACATCATAAAAATTTAATTAATACTGTGTATAAACATTTCATCAGTTTCCAATTATAATTTTCATTACCAGGATCTCTATTTAATGGCGATAAAATTAATGAAGTTGTAGTTGTCTCTTATAAAATCAATTACAAAACTACTTATAACGTTTACAAGTAAACTAAGAGAAAGAAACACTATAAAAATAAAATAAGTATAATGAGGATCATCGAAATATTATGGTAGATACTAAAATGGTGCTGTGACGTGGTAAAGAACTTTATGTTAGCTTCATAGCAATAAATTTTATAGACATGAGTGAACTCACAAAAATAGCCAACGTCAAGTACGTACAAGCTAAAAGTCAATTTATATGATTACCTAACAATTTAATTAAATCTTAAGTCATAATAACTGTGGGTTGACAGATGATTTAACTGATAATAATGAATCAGAACGCAACAGGAAACAAAATAATAATGTTCATTGATAAATAGACGTAATTAACATAGCTTTAATTTATGCTAAAATGCAACCAGGTAATTGAGACCACGCTTCAAAGAAACTCACTTAAGACCGATTGCAAAGAACGGAACTAACTTTGATAACCGTCTTAGATCCAAATCGAAATTCACTTCCCAAAAAATGTTATATTTTTGTGTATGTTTTTAGTAAAATATCGTCTTTATATGCGATAGAATAAGATCTATTAGATTCAGACCAACAATTACGATGCAGTGCTTGAAAGGAAATGGCAGTAACAACTTTCCAAATTTTAACAGTCGCTCCTTCCTTACGACATTTATGGTCCACTTAATCATATCGATAACATAATTCCGAGACCAGTTTAGCCCGAGGCACTGATTGATCGAATTTCGCTTTTAATTCTGTATCTTTTATATTCACAATTTATTTTACGCCAACTTTGACATTAAAATCTTAGTTAGCTTATGTTGCGGGATTTATATTGACTTTTATTGATATCGCTGTGAGTATTATTAACCTTTCCATATTTTGATGGTTATTTCAGATTTAATGATTTAATATGTCTTGTGATGCCTCTTGCTTCGTAATTAGGTCGTTGTAAATCAATACAATTTGAGATGTTTTTTTATTGATGTCATCAGGTGTCAAATTCTGTGGTGGGAATCACATATAATCAGTGAGTCGAAATATCATTATTAATTTCTATAAAATTGATCCACCATTTTAAATTTATTGACACGATTTTTTTACTTGTTTAGCGGCTTTGTGCAGTTTTTTGGGATGGGTAAAAAATTACAAACTGCGTCTGGACATGTGACCTGTGCCAATACGGAGGGTCTCTTTCTTTTAATTCCGGCCGCTTTATTCACACTCATGACCGCAGCATTGTTGAAGTGAAAATTTCATTACGGGGTTGTGAACTTTTTTTCTTAATTATGTTACATTTTTACAGCCAACCAAATTTAGTTCTATTTTTAAATTTATTCCCACCATAGGGAGCCATAGCCATTACTATGACTCTTTGTACAGACGCCAGCACATCCACCTACCCCAATCTGTCAAATTTCTTTTATCGATTTTTAACTTTATCACCTAAGCATAACCTTCAAATGGGGAAATTTGACAGATTGGGGTAGCTTGATGTGCCGGCGTCTGTACTTCCCATCTTTGGGTGGCAAAGGTGGGAAGTAGCATATTCGCTACTCGGATCAAATAAACATTACTATTCAAGTATGAAAAATTAAAATATAATTTACACTTCTATCGGCAGTCCCCAAAGACTGCCCCGCATGTTTTTTTTTTAATATTTATTCGGTTATGTAGGTATCCATTGTCGTCGTTCTATCTGTATTTATTCTTGAAACTCATGACCGCAGCATTGTTGAAGTGAAAATCCATTCTTTAGCGGTGTTGTGCACTTTTTTTTCTTAATTATGTTAGATTATTACAGCCAACCAAATTTAGTTCTATTTTTAAATTTATTCCCACCATAGGGAGAGAAGCAATTACTATGACTCTTTGTACAGACGCCAGCACATCCACCTACCCCAATCTGTCAAATTGCTTTTATCGATTTTCAACTTTATCACATACGCAAAAGGTTCACTTTCAATTGGGGAAATTTGACAGATTGGGGTAGCTTGATGTGCAGACGCCGTCTGTACTTCCCACCTTTGGCTGGTAGTAGTAGCATATTCCACTACTCGAGTATGAGAAATGAAAATATAGTTTACACTTCTATCGGCAGTTCCCAAAGACTGCCCCGCATGTTTTTGAAGTTATACTTCTTTTGGCGCGATGGAGAAAAATGATGAGAGTGAATTTTTACGATGCGCGCGCACACCGACACCAAAAAATTTAACAGCATGAAGTTAGTTCTAGGTGGTATGACAGTGAATTTTTACGATGCGCGCGCATCTGCGCGCGCATTGTAAAAATAACGGCATGAAGTTAGTTCTAGGTGGTATGAAAATTGATAACTATGTTCAAGTTGTATATTAAGAAGTATAACTTCTAACGCGTGTACATAAGTACACACAAGTTTTTTTTATATTTTATTAGGTTATCCATCCGTTGTCGTCGTTCTATCTATATTTATTCTTGAACATAACATCGTTGTGAATGAATGTGATCTCATTCAACACAGTCCATAATAAAACCCGTAAATGGCAGACTATGCACTTACCTACTAAGCCAGTGCCAATTAAAGATCCTAAGATTAAAATCAATGCTAAGTATGACCACAATACATACCATACCATGTACTTTAACATAGTTCATTAAATTGCGTATGCACCTGTTTTATTAGTCATCTAAATACTTAGGTATACACATAAAGGATCTTATATATCAGACAGTTAGACGGATGAAACACGATAATATATCAATTAATGCATCAAGAGTAATAAGTTAACTATTACAGAGATAAATGACCAATCAAGAACTGAGAAATATGTTAAGACATAACAGAATACTTATCTATAGATGGATGAAACGGAAGTAAGATTGTAAGCCAAGAATTGTGAACATCATAATTCTTGGCTAAATGTTTTATGAATTTTGTGTATATGGAAAATACTATCTTGGCTGATTAACGGTTAATTATTGGTAGCAAACAAGTCACCAACTATTTCTTGTGACATTTAATAACGTTTACAATAATATTTTGACTGATATATTTTCGTAGCACATTCTGTGACATTTAAATTATGTGCGACTATTGAATTTATTATTATTATTAAATGTATCTTTAAGTTTCATAATTAATGATAATTAAATTATTTAAAATAAATTTGCATGCCATACAGGTATGAATGGCCAAGGCAAACTAATACGAGCATGATGAACATTGACGGTCACCGTAGCCTAGTTGGTAGTGCTCCTGCCTACGACACTGGTAGTCCTGGGTTCGAATCCCGGTAACTGCAAATATTTGTGTGATGAGCACGACTATTTGTTTCTGAGTTATGGATGTTTTCTATGTATATAAGTATTTATCTATCTATAAAGTATGTATATCGTCGCCTGGTACCCATAGTACAAGTTTTGCTTAGTTTGGGGCTAGGATGATCTGTGTGATATTGTCCCCAGATATTATTATTATAAACAAAACAAAAAAAAGACTCTATTTATTACTTAGGTATAGAAACAAGACCATAAAATGAACTAACCTGTATAACCAGGCGGACAATCGCACTCGTACGTATCCAAAGAGGTCAATCGACAAGTAGCGCCATTCAGACAAGGAGCCGAGTCACAGGCAGCAGGTATTCTGATCTCGCATAGTGACGCACTGAAGCCCAAAGGGCAGTCACACGCGAAGGACGGTGGGCCGCCGCCGGCTCCTGGCCGGACGCGGCACGTACCACCGTTCTGGCACCTTGGACTCGACTCGCTGTGGCATGGGTTCAGATGCTGACAGAATTCTCCTGCGTACCGGGACGTGCAACTGAAACAAGGAGAAAGAAAAGGTTAATTACACGTCAAAATATGTTTTATATAAAGTAAGATATATTTTTGGAACAAAGTTCCTTATCGCGCGTTGTGAAAGGGGGCTAGACGGAAAAAAATCTCACGAAAAGTTGTCACGACACTTTTTGCAGCTGTGCGGCGTGCGCATGTTTCTCTGTCTATCTCTCTCTGTCTCTCTCTTATAGAAAGCAAGCCAGATATTTTCATTTCTATTTCGCATTGAACAGTGTGGTGTCGCGACGATTATTTTTGTTGAGTGTATACAGGTTTTTTGTACATAATAAATAATAAGAAATAACTTCGTTCCATCCGGGTGTCCCTTGACACCTCTCAAGTTTTTTTTATGTTAAGCGTAGATCTACTCTAGAGTGGACCGCACGTTCCCTTTTTAAATCCCTAGCTCAGAATTTAAACTACTTTGGCGGCCACCCATCTATGGACTGACCGGGAGCCTAGTTGCTTAACCTCGCCGATCACTTACCGACCGGTGAGAGCATTGGGCTTTGAGCGCCTCAAAAATTAACTACGTATATTTGAAAGCATTTCAACTCGAAAAAGTATTATCTACACTTGATACTGCTTACACTTGTAATCATTATATTATAATGTCATATACATTACTAAACAACTGTAAAACATTTTTACATCTACCTCCCATTCAACCGAACCGACCACGCACTCATGTATTTATATTTTTCTCTGTGTTAGACACTTGTGAAAGTTCTTTATGTAAAGCTCCTACATTAAAGTGCTAGTGTTTATTGCCAGCGCTTCGTCGGAGGTCTTTATAAGATACAATAGCATATCTAACATGAGTACCTACGGACGAATATATAAGGTACAAACAGATAATGTATTTTAGACAAGACCAGATAGTTTACTTCTGACGTAATTGAATAAAGAACGAGTTCAAGTTTTGAATCTGTTTTTAGAGTCGTAACAAATTTGGTCCATTTTCAGACCTATCTATACATGTAATAAAATCGTAGGAAAATCAAAACTGTACATTGAATATTTTTTAAAAAGGATACTTGGGGCGTGATACACAATGTATATCGAAGCCAAAAAGAATTTTAGAATTTTTGTCTGTGTGTCTGTTTGTCTGTATGTAAAGTAAAGTAAAATACTCTTTATTGTACACCATAACTTAAAATTAAAAAAAGAGCATACATAAATTAAGTACAAAGGGCGGTCTTATCGCTACTGCGATTTCTTCCAGACAACCAATTATGGAGTGGATAGACTAAGGAAAGGGAAAACAGGGTAGGTAGGTGTAACAATAGGTCAACTTAATGTAAACATAAACTTATACAAATTAGGTAATAACAAAAAGTAAAAAAAGAAATTCATAGAATAATTTAAAAAAAGTCTAATAAAGCAGGAATGCGCGAGAAAGAAAAACCAAAGGCGACAGCGGTAAATAAATATGCTTATACAGTAGTCTAGGCAGATAGATAATGTTTTTTAACATTATTTTTTAAAATATTTAACGATTGCGCTTTTCTTATTGTTAAGGGCAGTGCGTTCCACAGGCGCACAGCCTGCACTGTAAATGATTTGCCGTAATAATCGGTGGAATGACTTGGCATTTGCAGTTTAAGGTTCTCTGATGACCTCAAGCATCTTGAATGTGTGTAGGAACTCGAAACGTTCTTTAAGATAAGATGGTGATGAAGGATTAAACTGTATATTATAAAGAAGGGCTAAAATGTGAGTGTTCCGGCGAAGGCGAATAGGAAGCCACTTGAGCTGACGGCGATAATCAGAAACATGGTCATATTTGCGTAATCCAAATATAAACCTTATGCAGACATTTTGAAGCCGCTCAAGTTTGTCAAGTTGTGCTTCTGTGAGATCAAGATAGCTGGTATCGGCATAGTCAAGAATAGGAAGAAGGAGGGATTGTGCGAGCGCAATTTTTGTGGCAGTGGGTAGAAAGTTGCGTAGTCTTCGCAAGATCCCTGCAGAGGCAAAAACCTTACGACTAACTTCTTGTAGCTGTAGATCCCAGGATAACTTATTGTCTATATAAATTCCCAAGTTTTTTACATTTTCCTTAAAAGGTATTGTGATGTTGTTAAAGTAAACTGGTGGAACCTGAGACCAAGCTATCTTTGAAATTAACCTGGGGCTACCAACAACTGTAACCTGCGTCTTTTCAGGATTAACAGTCAGCCCGTATTGAATACTCCAGGTGCAAACACGTCTTAGGTCCCCATTTAAGCTATCAATGGCCATCGGCAAATCGTTAAGCTCGGCTTGTGTATATATTTGCAGGTCATCTGCATAAAGGTGGTAGGAAGAATTAAGATTACTGGAAATAGTGTTAATAAATAACGCAAAGAGAAGCGGAGAAAGAACGCCACCCTGTGGTACGCCGACTACAGTATTGCGCCACGAGGATACACACAGGTATGTATGTCCGTGCTAAACTCTAAAAGTACTGCATGGATTTTTGCATGAATATTTCTAAGAGGTCGGGTCAACATATAGGCTACATATTATCACGCTATCACCTACGGGGGAGGAGCTGTGATAATTTATAAAGTTTAACTGAATTACCGCGTAAGAAACAAACAGTTAAGTATGCAATTGCACATTTAGCGACAATAAGTAATCAAAATGATCAAATATTTGTGTATAATAATAGTAATTATTTATAGGATACTATAGGATAAAAAAATTACAACTTAGTGCAAAGACCATCGTCATCCATAAGTAAAGTAGGTATTTGAAAATATTATTAGACATTCATTTATTTATTGAGGATAAATTTAACTAACCACAATTCCATTATTTTCTTTTATCTCGGAGCACAGAGCTGCCATCTCTCCAATAATAACAAACAATACAAAAGCAGCCCAACATAACATATTCCACGTAACTGCAAGTCATACACAAGTGACGTACAGTCGTACACGTAGGTGTACAGTCGTGCGCGCTGCGCCGGACGTCGACAATAAATAACGCAGATACGTCGCGACACGACCACGTGACGCGCACGCGCATATACCACCTTTGTATTGACCAGCCAGGACTTTTCAATGTACAGTTTCATTATGTAAAGTCGGGGATATGAGAGAGAAATGTGTAAATAATAATATTCTGAGAACATGAATTCTTAGACAAAGAATTTTGATTATCATACATCACAATGTACAGGGGGGGGGGGGGTATATTTGTTTTAAACCCCCGACGCAAAAAGAGGGGTGTTTTAAGTATGACGTCAATATTTGTTTATCTGTGTGTGTCTGTCTGTGGTTTCGTAGCTCTGAAATGGATGTACCGATTTCGATGTAGTTTTTTTTATTTGAAAGCCAGTTTCCTTGCGGTGGGTCTTAGCTATGTTAATATTGGTCCATCAGTGTAAGAGTATCACCTTATTTCCTCAATTATGTAATCATAGTTGGGGTCGAGGGTTTCTCTAACGTTTAGGTTAGGTTATTTGTTTGGCTACATTACCCCCGACTATAGTACCTATTATAAATAGTCCGGAATCGATTTTCAACGTTGAAACCGATTGAACGTTTTAGCCATTTTTAACCATCATCTATTTGAACGCCGATCACGATGAGGCGGTAGCCCACATCATGAGAATCAAAAATTAAGAATACGAAAACCAAGATTAAAAGTCAATTAATCTCCCTGATCGTGGACCACGTTTAAGTAATAATTTTCGTCTACGAATTTCCCACAAGTAAATAAGATATGTAAAACTCGAGATATCTACGTAATGCTGATACGTTATCGTATCTCCACATATTTATTATGCCACATTACTTTAAATCAGAAGTCTATGTGAAGACTTCCGACATGTGTTTCTTCAAAACTGTAAATTCTGATTTAGTTGCGGACGGTTTTAAATAAATTATTGTATTCGTATAACAAAGCACCGGTTTCGAGTATTATTGATATGAGAACTGGGACGGCCGAACAATTCGATGGCCAAGCTTAAAGTCAATCGGCTGCTTTTGGAGATAAAGTGGACAAACGCCCACTCAAGAACCGACAACATTTTCTTGGTCGAGTAAGAAAGGTGTATTATCATAATCTCACCATAAATTTTGGTGACATGATATCGAAAAGCATATAATATAAATCATTGTCCGTCATCCTGATTTATGCCAATCAAAAATATTCTGAATTATTGACGGGAAGAACGGTCTCTTGCAAGTTCCATGATTTATTCACAAAGTAAATTACATTTTACATGATGTCTATCACTGTTACTTTAGTCTTATTTGCTTTATAAATCCTTTATCATAAAGAGCTGTAAGAAGTCCACTGCTAGACAAAAGTCTACCCCAAGAATTATTTGGGGGAAATATGCCATAATTGCCACGCTTGGCAGACGATTACAGTAAGATGGTCACTCAGAAAGAAGCTGCTACCCGTCCTCTGGTAGATATTCCCTCAGGTCCACTTCACGCCCTCCATTGGATATGATGGGGTGATGATATTCCGATATTCGCCACTGTCACCACACAGTGGAATCGTTTATAAACTTAGAACTTTAAAAATAGACTACTTACATCTATCCGAATCAAAATGTTTAATGAATGCCCCTATCACATGGCTTAGTAGCGTATTAGCTGTGTGGTTCTGGTTCCCGGACCAGAAAAAATAACAGGGTTACCCCAGTAGATTCCGTGGGTGTGCTAAAAGGCGACAAAGGGGTGCAGTTACCTGTGTACTAGCTACCACCTAACTGCGGCCACCAACCAACAAATTTGCCATAATTGCCACACTTGGCGGACTTTTTGGCGATCGCAGTATGATGGTCATAGTACACAGAGAGACGATGCTACCCATTCTCTAAGTATTGCCTCGAGGCAACTTCTACGCTCCTTACAGGATAAAATGGAGTAGCGATATTCTATGCCGTCAGCAACAAAACAATATTAGTTAACGTTACATTAGCTAGATGCTTTTATCGGTCCGCAAGTGATCGGCGAGGTTAAGCAACTAGGCTCGCGGTCAGTCCGTAGATGGGTGACCGCTGGTTCAGTTTTTGAGCGTCTCCGTGCTTCGGAGGGCACGATAAGCTGTTGGTCCCGATTGTAGTCATTCGACAACAGTCGTTAAGCCATGTCAGAGGCCTACTGGGCGACTTGAACAACTCTGACTGACACTGTAAGTAAGTGCATTATTGGACCTCTAATTCCCATTTCTAAATCAAAATATACCCACCCACATCATTTAACGTTCTTAGGCAAGCGAAGTAAATCTCATTTATTGACCCATTCCGATACCAACACTTTAGGTGTTGTGGGAAAATGACTATACTAATAGTAAACTAACCAATTCATAGACATTTTACACAAATTGAACATCATAAACCCATATTCGTCTGTTTGATTATACATTCATAAACGGTTTGTGTATTTAATACTGTTTATATTATTTGTTACAATTATCATTCCACAATTTATGATCAATGAAACTCATAAAATTAATATCGCTGTAAGGTTTGTTTATTTTATAATAATTATGAATACTAGTCTTTTATTGGCTCTGAATCAACAAGGTATTATTTATGAGAAAGTTTCCATTCATTTCACGCAGGTCGTGAGTTTGATTCCCAACCAGGACAGATATTTGTGTGCATAAACATGTCTGTTTGTCTTGAGTCTGGCTGTAATCTATACAAATAAATAAAAATGGAGTGTCTGTTTGTATAATTGAAATAACCAGTTTTTACTACATAAATATGAATATATATACGGTACATACACCAAAATAACATTTTTTTCCATTTTTGTCTGTCTGTCTGTTTGTTCCGGCTAATCTCTGAATCGGCTGGACCGATTTTGACGGGACTTTTATTGGCAGGTAGCTGATGTAATAAGGAGTAACTTAGGCTACTTTTATTTTGGAAAATGTATTTTATTTTACTATAAAAACAAAAAAAAACGATTTAAACTAATTAACGCGCGGACGAAGTCGCGGGCACAGCTAGTTATTCATATAAGTACTAGCGGTGCTGTGCCCCGCGGGTTTTTCCGAGTTAAACTTATGTTTTGATGAAACTTTGTAGTAATACAGTTTATATATCTGTGTTATATTCTGTAGTTTTTGCGTGAAAGAGTAACAAACATATAATATTATATTAGTAGGATACAAAAATAAAGTAGTATAACGGTTATCTATTTTCATAGTACGAGCTCTGCTTAGTAGCTCTCAGATGGTCGTGTGCGAATAATGCCCCAGGATATGTTTAATAAAACTTTATTTTTTTAAATATAAAGAAAATTTATCATAAAGATGAGAATTGAACAAAAACCTACAGACATTTATCGAAACAAAACCTAAGAGGATTCTTTTTGCTGCAAAAAAGTTTTGAATCTAAACAATGGGTTTTACCAAATACATGGCAACGGATTTATCGTGATTCTGTTACTGTGCTCGAATGCAGGTGAGGTTGAATCTGTATGCTTGGTGTGTGGGAGGACGGGGCCTGTTCGTTGCGCCCACGCATTGACCTTAGCTGAAGGGTGCATGTACCGGACAAACTACCTCGATCATGCCATTGTGCATGCTGAAATATATATAAATATTTTGTGCAGAAACGCTTGGCTAAGACTCGCCATTCATATGTTAATTTATAATAATTATTATCATGAAGACCTGCTTACTTTTATTTTATGGCTAAGGTTCAACTGAATTTTGAGTGACTTAAATAAGTCTGATGCAAGTGTACCCAGGAATTGAATTTCCAATTATCTACTTTTAGGATTGATTAAAAATGACTTAAAATATATATGATCAACTTCAATTTCACCTTCAGTTGGTTGTGAAGCTATATTCTGATACAAAGGTAGCGGGTTCGATCCGAAATCTTAGTCTTTGTCTTTGTAAATATATAAATTTAAAAATAAGTTAATTACTATTTATATCCATACCACAAGCTTTACTTAGTTTGAGATAGGTGTGGCACTGTGTGGTGTCCTTATATTTAGTTATGATTATATTTATATATTTAATACCTGTGTGACTGATTTCAGCAAAATTTATATGGGACCACAACGGAAACAAATTCAATAAAAGGTTTACCAACAACGAAATAAAATTGCATTACATAAATACAAAGAAGACACCATACAGTCAGTCAAAAATGTTACCAAACTAGGTTCTCTTTTTTGGCGATTACCTGTATATGTATTCTCATTATAAACTGGAGACTACCACCAACAAAAAATAATTGAAGCAAGGAAAGATTTTCATAAAAAATCTAAAGAACATCAATTTACTTGACTCACGAGCAAACTGAGGTATTTTCTCTCTGCTACCTTTAATTACGACGTCGCGTCGTCGAAACAATAAGATTGCGAGATGACGGTGGTGGGTGCTCAGAGATTATCTCTAGAAATTATAACCCGTCGTGAAAATAGGGCTTTTGTTCGAAACCTAACAAGACTAGGAGCTAAATCTTCATTATAGAGCGAACTATAAATTATTACTATCGCTGATCTAATTATAGCGAGGGTAAAAAGAACAGGGAGTGTGTGGATAGGACATGGTTTAGAGTGTTGCGTGCTCTGCGTACTCCTTTCATTGATTTAATACTGCAGGTACTAATAGAGAAGGTAAAATTTAATTAAATAATTAATCAAATTGAATGTCAGTTTATCGGCTAGGATGATCTGTGTGACATTGTCCCAACATATTATTATTATTATATAAGGTTGAATCTTGGATAATTTTCTTAGTAAATTACATAAATAACAATGAAACAAAAACTAAATAGCGCCAAAAAATTCATCAACATTGTTGTCGGACAAAAAGGAAGCAAAACATATAATTATTTTTTAAACACAGTCATAGATTGTTTTTTTTTATGTTTTCAAAAGCTATCTTTATTGCTTGATTGTCAACATTAGCTCAAATGGAATAATCAATCTTTGAATGGGTCAGGTTTTCAAAGCACCCTCAGATTCAGAACAACTATTTATGTGTCATACAAATAGTGCTGGGGATCGAATCCAAAACACATAGAAGCGGAAATATTAGTTAACTACCTCAACCACTGAGCCAAGTGGAAATAGGTTTGTACGACAACGATGAACATAGACTCAAAACTAAATTGTCAATTTCGGCTTCATTAACAGGATCTAGAGCGCGCAGTCGCCACAAAGCGGCGCGGGCGGCGTTGGAAACCGCGCAACACCAAGGTTGGGTAGCGACCATAATTTATACTTGGCGACAGCAGATCCTGTGTCGCGACGAGCGCAGTGCCCGCAATAAATAAATAGTGTTGCGTGCGCCTTGTAACCGCTAGACGGTTATACGATACTACAACGATAGACCTTTGGTACTCTAGTTAAATGCCGAAATCGATTTGAAAGGGAAATTTGCGCTTGTTGGGGAAGACGATACCACTTGTTGGGCTGAACCTATATAGTATAGATTACTACATCTATCAATGCTTCGGTTAGCCTTTTTTGTAAGCAGGATACAAGATAGCTTCTCCATAAAATACATTAAGTTGTTTCTATCTGGGATTGGGAATCCAATCATCCATAAAAGTAAGTACATATAACTAGATTCTTAACCATTTTTTTTCATGTTAGCTAACAAAGGCTGTTTATATAAAACTCAAAATTTGAGTATATATTTTAATTTAATAGTATAATTTACATCATATTTATGACTGAATAACCATATCACGTATGTACCAAAGGTAAATTTAATAAATGTATTAAAATAAATTAATTATTAATTGCTTGTAAATAGTGTTGCGTGCGCCATGTAACCGCTAGACGGTTATACGATACTACAACGATAGACCTTTGGTACTCTAGTTAAATGCCGAAATCGATTTGAAAGGGAAATTTGCGCTTGCTGGGGAAGACGATATCACTTGTTGTTCTGGTCTGAGGCACTTACTACTAAATATACATGTTCCTATGATATGGATTACGTATTATTATTTACGTATTACATTATCTACGTAATGTACGTCGTACGTATTACGTATGCTTTAGTCAGTCTTTTTTATAAGAGGATATAAGATTGCTTCTAAACAATTTTACAATTGTACTTACTAACTTTTTTTATATCAGAGGGCGACAAATGAGCAAGTAGGTCACTTGATGGTAAGTGATCACCGCCGCCCATAGACACTCGCCACGCTAGAGGAGTCGCGGGTACATTGTCGGCCTTTAACTTCTTAACTTAGCAGTGATAGCAACTATTATTTTAACGTTTTCGAAGCAAATGGTGATGGTAAATTAAGGACTTAAAAAGATAAATATTTATAGTAAAATAAATGATAAAAGATGCAAATAAATCGTTTATGTTTCTAACATTAATATTCAATTGAGGTCCTGATATTTTAATCGACCATAGTATATGGCAGCCCTATTCGCATGCCGTTATCAGATGCGCAGGCGCTGACAGGCTGCGTGCGCAAGGGCAAGACGCAAGTAGTTTCAGGACAGGAGTGTCGTAGAAATGAATAATATTTTCCAACACTGATCGAGGATACTTTTTATATTGAAGTAGTTTAATCATCGAATCTTACAATGGAAGCAAGAAGAAGTTTTTAATATTATTACTTTTTTAGTAATTTGTATTAAAAATGTGACTGTTTTATAATTGTCCATATATTATGTTCCGTAAACATGAATAATATTCATGTATATGAATATGCCAAATTCGCCACGCTTGGTAGTCGGGTTGACCATCGCAGTTGGATGGTCATAGTTCACAGAAAAACGCTGCTGCCCGTTCTCTGGTAGGTATTCTCTCGTGTCGATTTCTACGCCCCCCACGGGATGAGAAAGGGTGATGACTGATGATATTCGTCACCACACAGCGTATAACTTATAATTAAGTACCTAATTCATATTATGTAACACCAATCTTATGTCCTGCCTTACCATGACCCGTTACTTTGTTTCAATGAATGTCAGAGACCACATTCCCATTTATTACTTTCCTCAAATATGGTGCAAAACAAGTCCACCATTACCACTTATCCACCAGACCAATTTATACTAACGGTCAACAGCAACTTGTCCGTCAAGAAAAAGTCTTCTTCTATAAAGTTCCATTTTTTCCAGAACCTGTTTAGTTCCTGTCATCATTAGAGGAACGCTTGTATGGTCTTGCGCAGTTATGCGGCCCGTAAAGGGCGGTAACAAGTGCAACGTACCCATCGCTGATCCAGTTTAATGGGATCCAATGAGAATTATGGTAATTCAAGTTAATTGTAAAATTAAACATGAGATTTCATGTTTTTTGAACTAATTTGCTTCGCCGAGTTCGGCGCAGAGTGCTTGAAGACGGCATCAGGGTACCGATTGATAAATAATGAGTACTAGTGATCGCACTTGTTAGAAATTCGAGCATTAAGGTTGTATTGTCAAAGAGTATAGACATTAAAGACAAATAATATTAAACTATTCTCTATATGTAAGTATTTTAAGTTGTTAATGAGGATTGTCATGATGTTCTTTCCCTTTATCGCAAAACGAGCCATAGTTACTATGGCTCCACTCTTTTAAAATATTTTTCCATAGTATAGTGCGAAATGAGCTCCTGTTTCTTATTAATTTATTTTATTCCGTCTACCTACGGGTAAGAAGCCATAAAACGCATAGCACAGTAGCATGCGCCCGAGCCGCTCTATAGCTCATCGGCGCCGGCGCACGCCTACATTACGAGTACGACTACAATTCGCTTGTACAATAAATACTTCTCTTTTCTCTAGGCTTTGTATGCAAATTATATTTTCAATGTCTTATTTGTTTTGTGAATGGATTTTAACCAGTTACTATACATAAGCGGACATTGAGACCCCGTTCCCATAGATATTTGGCTTAGTAGGTACAATGCTTTGCATGCATAAAATGCTTTGACGGATTGGATTTCTTCGCTTCTGAGAAGAAGGTTGTTTATAAGGTGTAAGTTGAGTTTCTAATTAAATTGTAGATTGTGCTTCATTCAATGTTATGGGTTCTATATCCATATTATCTGACACTATACAAATATCATCAGCTTAAATTAGAGATTATTAAAACTAAAAGCTTAATTTATTGCGAAATAACTGCGTCGCTGGTCCTATAGTAGTGTGTTCAACAGCAAAATAGTTTATTTACCTTATTCAGCCAAAAATACTTGTGGAGGTTTTATTTATCTTCTTATTTTCTTTTATAATTATTTCTATAGGGGAAAAACACAGGGGCACTTTATATTCCATCACTCACATGATCCGATGAGACAAGCGACACGACCTTAAAGATAAGAGATCAGGTACAGGACCGACGGCTTTATATGTCCTCCGAGGCACGAGTACTAATTCTTTTAATACAAAAATTTCTAAATTACTTTTTGGCACGACCCTGAATTAGAACCCAGGATGCGGATGCACTGCGGATGCACTCGCTACCGTTAGACCAATGTGTCCAGTTAATTACATCAGTAACAATTAGTATTACGAGTACAAAGGCCAGGGATTGTATCTGCGACTTCCGAGGACTTCCCGCTGCCTGTAAATCTTCCCGATAGTGGCTGTAGACACAGCCAGATAAGAGCCCACACGACCCAAGCCAAGTAATTGACGTAATAAGCTAAAGGTTTTCGAACCCCTAGAGAGGCTTTATGTCCAAGGACTTAAAATAGATAGGGACGATAGTGGTATATTGTAGCAATAAAATGGCAGTATCTCACGTTTTAAGAAATATTTATTGGTAATTTCATAGAAGTATGGGGAGTATTTTTTTACATTGTTACAATTGTTTTGCCTAGCATTTATAATTGAAGGAAAAGAAAAGTTTTCGAGTGGCGACCACGAACCGGAAGACGCAGCGTGGGCAGGCCCCCTACAAGATGGACCGATGATCTTGTGAGAGTCGCTGGATGCGGATAGCGCAAGACCGGCAACTGTGGAGATCTTTGAGGGAGGCCTTTGTCCAGAAAGGCGTCTTTCAGCGGATATGATGATGATGATTTATAATTGTGTTATTAGAAGATACAGTTAAAAGAACGTATATACAAAGCTTTTTATATTGCTGTGTGGTTGACGGCATAGAATATCGCCATCCCATTTCATCCCCTGGGGGGTGTAAAAGTCAACCCAAGGGTGTATCTCCCAGAGAACGGGCAGCAGCGTCTCTTTGTGCTATGACTATAATACTGCGATTGCCAACCCGTCTGCCAAGGCGATCATGGCATATCCCTCCAAATTATGGAAACAACTCCATTGTGGAAAGCTTTTGGAAAGGCCTTGGTCCAGCACTGAACGTCATTAGGCTGATGACATGATGATGATGATGATAAACAAAGTGTACTGTGTAACACAAATAGAGTAGTGATATGGCTCGCATTCGCCCCGAAGATTTAGAAGAGTTAGAAACTATAACGGATCCAACATAAAATTAATTACGTGAGTTACCCGTAATAATTTTTCACTATGTTATCTCCTCACGTAATTTTTAATTATAATATTGAGGAGTTTTTTTTTGTAATAATAATTTATTATCAAAAAGCCAAGTAGTACCAATGTGTAGTACCAATAAATAAATAAATTAACATGCAAAAAGCACACATGAAACATTAACTTCCTTTATTTAATTGGCCTGTTGGTCTAGTGGATAGTGAGCCAGAGGTCGTGGGTTCGATCCTCATCCAGGAAAAATGTTTGTGTGATCAGTTAGATTTTTTGATACATACAATCCTTCTGTCTTTTTCTTTTCTAAAACACAACTACCGCACTAGGGAATCTAATCCCCGTGTCGCGGGGTACTTTACAAACATATAATAGATGGACACAAATTACATTAATCATACAATATACAGAAAACAACCAGTTCGAGATGAAACGTGTTCATGAACACAAATATTTGTCTTGTGTGAGAATCGAACCCGAATCCGTTGGATCAAAAAGCAAGCTGCTACCACCCGACCAACAGTCATAGCATAAAAAGATGCGACAACTTTACGTTTTAAATTCTATAGAAATAAAGCAACGGACAGTAACTAAACAAATAATTTTATACAATAATAACTTAAACGTAGTACTTATACATATCTTCTAAGTTCAACAAAAAGCTTCAGGGTTCATAAAGTCTAAAGAAACTCGGACGCACTAGGAATCTAGATCGGCAAAATTCAGACGCACGTTAGGACGTGATTGGGCGAGCGAGCGTCGCGGGCGCAACGGCGGACGCAATTTGTCGGGGGGCGTGGCCACGGTAGCTGGGAGGGGGCAAGTAATAGGTAACCTCCGTGTGCTAAATTTCTGCTAGATTTTCTGTGATATAAGTACCTATATACATTAATGTGATGCTTTGTATTATTATTTTTATGTTTCGCAAATATTTCACTAACAACTTAAACATTACTTAGTTATCGTATGGGCAGTAATCACTGCCCAGTGTCAGAGTTGTTCAAGCCGCCCTATACGTTTCTGACATGGCTTAACAACGAAAACATAACGTGGATTCCGAAGCATGGAGGAACTCCGAAATTAAGTCGCAATGGCAGTCATGGACATACGGACTGACCACGTTCCAATCACTTACGGATCATTGAGAACATTGGCAATAAACGCACTCAAAAATAAGATAAAGAAATTCTTCATATCATTAACTAAAGTCAATTTAGAACAAATATTACGAGAGCGAAAACACTGAACGAAAAAATCTTAATAGCGGGCTGATCTTATACGTAATGTTATTGGTACGCATTGGGGACAATATGCCATTTCACAGTGAAAGGGTTTGAACAGCTAAGTGCTCTACATAACATAAAGCTGGTATCTTAGATTGTAACGCATTATTAGAGAACATAGAATAAATTCTAATTCGGGTACAGATTTTGGGGAAAAAGTATTCACAATCTGCGGAATACTTACCACAAATACAATTAACACACTGCCATCTAATCCCAAACTAGGCAGAGCCTGTACTATGGCAACCAGACAACTGATAAACATACTTACATATTTCTAAATACATACCTACATATTACAGATAAATTACATGACACAGAACAAATAATCGTTCGCATCACATAAAGATATGTCCCGTTACATTATTTAACGTTAACAGTATTAACTAAAACTATATACATATATTATATTTCTAACCCATTGCCAGCTTTACAAGTAGAAGCAATCTTTACAAAAGGTTATATAACATAATATCACCGAAATTCGACGCAGATTTACAAAATCGTGACTCCGCAAACGTTTGGCAAATTGTAATGACTCCAAATGGTGATTTGTCCGAGTGTTATGTTGAAAATGGCTTAAAAATATTTTTGGTACAGTCTTCGATAGGAATTATAATAAACTTCTCTATAAACCAGCTATTTATTATACGGATATTTTCTAAGAATAGCATGACAGGCACTTATAAACCATATCATTAGCAAGTTGAAAAAGTATTATTAAAACTGACACAAAAGCAGACGAAGCCATGTCGCTTAAGAACAGGTATCTTCATCATAAAATAATCAGAAAGATCGTGCAAGTCATATTTGTAATCATTGCCTCAGATCATTTTGACGCAGCAGTTAGAGGTTAGACAAACAGTTGTGATATAATACCTACTCAAAGTTTGGGAGCACAGATAGACAGTTATACAGACACGATCAAAGTCAATATTCTTGACCCGTGGAGTGTTTAGGTACATGACTTATTCTAGGGACGGGTATATTACTAGTTTGATACAGCATTATTTATTAAAGCAAGATTTATTTAACTCATTGTCGTCCGCAGACATCAAAACAAACTTTTATTTAATAAAACCCCACCCAGACTTAGTTCACAGGGTCCAAGGTGCTTTGATTGAACAGCGATAGACATAACACAGATGACGTCAGATCAGTAGGTTGTCACTAAAATAAACCATTGCTCAGTATACAATACTATATAACAATTCATGTTATAAAGGTAGAAAAATGTTGATTTGTTTAAATAAATTCACAATACGCGCATGTCACAATCCGCGCACGCGTCGCAGCGCCCGTTCCCACGCACGCACACAGTGATGCTGGCGCGCATGGAGGTGCGGATGTTAGTGTGAGTGAGTCGCGCGCGCAACTTACGCTCCCAACTTTCATAGAGTAGATTATACGATTAATACACCGTCTATTTTTTGCTACATTTAAAAAAACTATTCAATAATTTTCGTTAATTAATACTACTTGGCATCTTCTTTAGATTTTTAAGTTCTTTACATATTTCATTTTACATGTAGGTATCATTAATGGTTGTTAGGCTACTTAAGAGTTCTAATTAGCAAAAAACGCTTTACAGTAAATCTTTCCGCGATCACAAAGTTTTTAATCAAACCTCTAATTTGCAATTCTAAAATTCACTTAAGTAAAGAAAACATTTAAAATTTGGACCATTCATCAATAAAGAAAACTGGTTCTATGTTTCGTAAAGTCGTTTACTAAATTGAGCATGGTCAAAGGCCCATCAATATCGACCTCAACATTGATCGTCCCTTCTTCTATCTATAAGAATAATTAAAATTGTATAATTGGTTAGGAATTAATCGTAAAATTTATAATTGGGCACAATTTGGTAGATATGCTAACGTTTTTTGCAGATATTAGAAAAACTGTTTTTACACAGCAGATATTATCAAATCCATTGAATAATGTCCACTCCTGGACAAAAGCGTCCCCCAGATGTAGGGGTATATGCCATAATTGCTGTGTTTGGTAGACTTGATGTCGATCGCAATATGATGGGCATAGATCACACAGAGACGCTGCGTTATTTGTCTGGTAAGTATTGCATCGGGACGGGTTCCCCCGGATAAGATGGAGATATTCTTCACCGTCTCCACAAATCAGAGCTGATATACTACAAGTATATAAAATAAAGTAAAACTTAACAAAACTAGACCTACTTTTACAGTAAATGTCTGGTATAGCGACTGATATTATGTTAAAAAGCTTGCAACCAATATCTGGAGTAGTTTCAGCGCGTATGCCATACCTACTATTGGAACCAAATATAGCTCACTTGATAGGACGTTTAAAGCCTTGGTGCTTTTACAGCTGGCAAAAGCACACACAAGAATTTAAAGACCCCTCTATAAAATAAATAAAATAAAAATAAAAAAGGTTTTTATTCACGTAGACTTTAAAAAAGCGCTTGTAAATAGTCAGAACATGTTTGTAGTAATACAGTTATTATTTCTAGTTACTTATTACAGATATTTAGGTACACGGAATGTTAAAACATTTATACATATAATATCTCTAATTGCAATTATCTCATTATATAACGTTCCAGCCTTTTTATGTCAGTCTGTCTCTCGATTTACTCTAAAGGGAAGTGCAATTGTTATTTTCTTACTCTTCCTTGCCTTTTTTCGAATTAAATTAGTTGCGGGATCCATACAGTTAAAGTGATTCCCGGGACATGTCTGAACATCACCGCTCAGTGTCATTTCATTGTGTGCCACTGTTGATCCTGGCTTACAGCTGGGAGTTACAGGTAAGCAAGAGGCCAGGACTAGTTCCACAATTTTTACAGTAAAAGTAGTGTTTATTAATCATTTTTAACATTACAAATATGCGGTATGGTATAACACCGCGTAATTAAAAATGTTTCCAATGACAATATAAACCGTATTTCGTCCGCGGCAAAATAAATAAATAATAAATAAAAAAGGTTTTTATTCACGTAGACTTCAAAAAAGCGCTTGTAAATAGTCAGAACATGTTCGTAGTAATATATAATTAATTTATAATTATTTCTAGGTACATATAGAAATTTAGGTACACGGATTGTAGGAAATAAATTACAATAAGATTTATTTTATAACTGTAACCATATTTAGCTAATTTAAATTAAGTTATTGTCAAGAATTATAAATGCTATACAAAATTTCATACACGTTGTTGCAGCCTCAGCAACGCTATGAGTCGCTCTATACTAATATAAAAATAATAATACCTAGTGTATGCTTATTCGTATATTAATATTTTCAAACCACACTCCAAATCCGTACACCAAAAGATATTTCAATATGAATTTATTCATATTGCAATACTTCCATTCGAAACAGAATTAGACTACATTGTAAATCTGTCACATCTGCTCTGTCCATTGATCTATGGGCACCCGTAGCATAACATCCGATCTCTATTGAGCGTCTGCTGACACCGTCATCGTCAAGGTGAGAGCATTGTGATGAAAATCACCGGTTATTAGTTTAATCACCGACAAATTGCCAACAACCAAATAAGCACAACTGCTAACGGTTTGTTGACGACCAGATTTCGTTTTCCTTCTGTGATTAGCCTAGCTAGCTATGTTAGAAACTGAAGGTTTTCTTTCTGGTAAAAGGAACAGTTAGAGCCATTTGAAACAGCTAACTGTCAGTGGTAATCATCATGACCATAGTTAACATCAGCAAAACCTATAAACAACCATAGAATTGAGGTCAAAAATCCGTTTTTATTTTGAAGCTGAATTATATATAGTAATAGTTATTTTTGAAATAAAAACCTACCGAGATAAATGATCTATAATATTTAACCTAGGTCATCTATCTTTCTTAAGAATATACAATCTGCGGTTGCCATCAATTGCCTCTTTTATCCTACCTTTCCTCCATAATTAAAAACAAAACTACCTCAACAGATCTTCTATTCATCATTTCTTTCCATTGTGTATTCAACAATAAGGAATTATCTATACACCGGGATCGAGTTACTGCACACACGTGCATCCCCTCCCCCACCCATTTTACCCCGCATATGCGCAGACGCACGTCTCGTGAGATCGAACGGAAATTTTGCCGCGCTGCAGTTTTGTCATGGCCGCTCATTCGTTATGCAAGAAATGTCAGATGGATGAAGTTTAAGGTTTCATATGCAGACGGCTTTACGTGATGTAGCCGGGAGATTGGATAAGTGGTGTTCGATTAGCATGTGATTTGAATGTAAGGTTATAGATAAGGATGGAGTTTCTGTTATAATATAACTGAACTAAACAGGTTCTATTGCCGTACTACTTCAGCCAAAATTTATGATTATGATATGATAATGTATGTCCACTTATGATGTTGACAGTAGCCGATTTCATCGTTTTATGCCGAACCCACCCGTATATGCTAAAAGACAAGTTTCCAAATGGAGTAAATATAAAACTATCAATATAAGTTTAAATATAAAGGTGAAATTGATCAAAATTATGTTTTGCAGGCTAAGTAGTAATTTTTGACCAATCTAAGACAACTAAGATATTTCTAATCATAAAATGCAATGTTAAGTTGTCAAATACTTAATGTTGACAATATTTGAGATCCTTTTATTTAAAGCGTTTGTAGAGCTCACTGCGATTTTTACGCAAGCCGAACCGAATATTGGCAAAAGCAAAACTTGCTGAAAATAGCCAATTTGGACGTTACAGTGCCTTACTGTACTGTATCAATCAAAAAACATTAATTCTGGATGGCCGTTTGATGTAGCCGAGTAGTTCCCGGCCCGAAAAGAAAATCAAGGCCACCCTTTTACATCTAGCGGTAGCATGTTCAACCGCAGATAATGAGGTCCTAGGTTCAAATCCCGGGTAGAGCCAAAAAAAAGTAATTTTGTGATTTTTCCGTAAAAAGAAATTTCTCAGTATCAGCCCGAAGTCTGGAAGTTGGCGGTATTACACCCCCGTGGCTCGGAGAGCACGTAAAGCCGTCGGTCCTGTACCTGAACTCTTTCCGGTTGTGTCGCTAGGCGTCCCATCGGATCATGAGAGTGATGGAATAGAAAGTGTTTGCGCACACACTTGTGCACTATAATATGTCCTGCGCAATTGGCTAGTCTCCATTAAGACTGGCCGCCGTGGCCGAAATTCGGTCGGGGGGACATCATATTCGTAAAAGGTGACTAAGGGATACAGCAAGTAGTCGGGCAACAGCGTCACCTGTGTACGCACGGCTACATATCAAGCTAAACATTTCCAAAATAAGCTGACCTGTCATAGTATGGAAATCCTATAGAATGCGAGATCAGCTTATACTGGAAATGTATAGCTTGATGTGTAGCCGTGTGTACTAGCTTCCACCTAACTGCCGCCAACTTGCGTGCCAAACGCGGCCAATACGACAGACCCCTTAAAATAGCAACACTGTGGCTAATAATAATAGTTTATTTGCATAAAATATTTAACACTATTTTACATATATAAATTTTAAGTCATTTGTACGCCTGATTCTGCAGGACATGTTGATACCACTATAACTATCATTGTAACACCACATGTAAAAAATGTAACACATGTTTCATACAAATAAATGCATCTTTATCTCTTTATCTTTATACAAACACAGTCATACCATTTGGCTTACACTTGCATTAAAGTGTGTGGTAACTAGCACCTTTGCTAAGTTATAAGAATAACTTGTATTAAAGTTACATCCAGCAATGGGCGATATCAGGGTGGAAATGATGATGGATAGCGTGAAACTTACGACAGATTTATTTATTTCAATTCAAACAGTGTCTATGAATATACTATGAGGAGATAGGCACATACACAGTTAAGTTTATTTATAAACGTTAACAGCAAAATGCGCAAGTATATTTTAAATGAAACGAACTCTACGTAAGTAATAAATCCAAGAACACATCAAAGCGCTAGCTAATTAACACTTAAATAAATCGATCTATACCATTCCGTTCGATTAATCGATCTTAATTAAACACCTTGGATATACGTCATTTCTTTGAAAACGTAAATAAGTAGTACTTAACTCAATTACCAGTTTTAATACTAATAAAACTAGTCATATAACAACATTTTGTGTTTAAGTCCCAGACTACAGCCATCTCGCTTGCACGTTGAGATGCTTTACAAGTTTACATCATCTTCATACTAACCAAGACTTCCACTGCTGGACAAAGGCCTCCCCAGAGACCCTCACAATTGTCGACCCTGAACTACCCGCATCTAGCGACCCTCATGATTTACATGCTATAGAATAAATGTATGAACTTTCAAAAATGTGTTTTGGTCATTTTAATTTTGATATTTTTTGTAATGACCACAGAATATTGCAGAAACCGTTTCCTATTTCAAAAACAGCCTTCCTATTTTTAAAACCGTATTCCTATTTCAAAAACCGTTTTCCAACCATTCTCATATTTCTCGGCAAGTAAAAGAAATCGACATGTAATTGCACACTCAATAAGAGCACTGTTCTGTTTTAACGAACCAGATAGAGGATGAGACGGCTGGTTTAACTTGCGAGAATCGCGTTGAAGCTTGAAAATACTTGCAATGCTGAACCAGTTAGCAAGATCTGAGATAATGACAAGATGTGTTAATAGAGCAAGGAGCCTGTTGATAGCATGCGTTTTGATTGGAATATCAAAGATAAAATAAATTATTTAAATGCATTTCTGACATATGGAATCACTTAAAACAGTTACTTGATTCTGATAAACTTTTCGATATCGTTAAGAGAATTAACAACTTGCACACGTTAAACAATTTGCAAACACAGGTGTTGCGATCAGTTATTATTACTGGCCAAAACGTTTTTTGAATATAAATCACCTTTTAAATCTAAATTGAGCTCAGATTGTTGCCTCAAGGCATCAAAAGCTCCATATTTGTTTCATCATAACCCAAAAAACTAAAGAAAGTATTTCGATTTACGATATCAAGAGACGCGATCAATATAAATATTAATATGGGCGTGACGACGTCAAGTTGCAGTTAGGAAGATTAATGCACAGTAGAGATATGTTAGAGTTTAATTGTGTTGCACTAGTTCGGCGCCATACGAGAATCGAGATTGAGCACATGTTGGCAATTACTGAAGAGAATAGAGGATGCGACCACTCGATCGTGATAGTGGTGTGACAAACGTATGGAGCGCGCGTCGACCGCGGCGGCTCGCCGACCGGCCGGCCGGGGCCATAAATCTGAAAGTCAGGCCGAAAGGACGCGCGCAACCCTTTATTATACCGAGACATGATTGGCCTCGGGCGCTCGAACCGAACGAATGCACGCTTAGTAACGACCGTATCTCTGCGACTTCACTTTTCAAATAGGTTTTTCTTGTTTTTGAACGCGACGATTAATACCTCAAGACGAATGGCAGAGTTCAACGTATCATGCTCAAGGTCGCGGCTAACGGTCGCGCAAATCGCGAATACAATAGCGATGGTTTAGCAACATAATTGTTCCTTCACGATCGCTACGTGCGACACCCGGATTGTAAACAAGACATGTGGACCGCATGCGATGCGCATACTGATACCGGGGAAACACGCGACCCCAGCTATTGTAACACTTTTTGCGATTATCGAATCCAATATTTCTTGCAGCCAGAACCCGATCCACGGGTGATCCACTCCGGTCCAAACGATTGTGTCTACATCGGATGCGGCACCGACGTCAATCATGTACTCGCTCGTAAATACCTCTCGAGCATGACCGCTATTGAATGTAGCAACAAGAGAACGAAATGTAAATCGAACATGACATCCGGGTGCGAGTTCAAGCGAGCATCACCGCGGATTCAAAATGGAAACATTCACGGACGCCGCTTAATCTCATATCGAATCAATAAGATTGTTCTAGCGAGCACGCCCGGGGTCGGGTCACCGTGCTAAACGGCGCAACAACTCGAATAACCAACCAGTCGGTAGTTAAAGCCATAAGAATACGTGGGTACATATACCGCTGTCATAACTGTTATATACAATTCTGAGCCGTATATCATTGCGATAGAGACCTCTCAATATTCGCTATGGACGCTCGAGTGCCATACAGTGAGTCATGCGAACTTTATTTTTAATGAGGTTAAAGTCAATAAACTTATACAAAGTTTTTCTGTGTTAGCATCTCCGTGTCATTTGTGGAGCGTTTTGCAAATGAGACATTGAGTAAACATCTTTATTGGCAAATATTTGAAGCGTAATAGTTGAACAAAGTATGCAAAGCCAGGATTGACTCGTAATCTGGTCGTATGATGCATGGAGCGGAGGCGAAGCGCACGACGCTGTGATCTGCGCTCCAAATCTGAATCGTGTCTGCGCCACTCAAGCATTGTATTCAAATGTAAGTTGTTCTTAGATGACACAAGTTTTGGACTGGCGCGATAATAAAATGATACGGTATATAACACAATTATATCCGTATACGCCTCATAGGAAATACGAGACGAAATTAACGTTCAAAAAATCCTAATATAAATCCGTGACGTATCACGCAACCTGGACAAGTCGATAGCATTAATGATATGATTTATATATATTTCAAACTGTTAATGCACCCAGGGTTATTTGTAAAACACCAACAATCTCGCTGGACTTAATAGCTAAGACCATAACCAACAACTTTTATTCTACGAGTTCGGACATAACTCAATATATGTAAAATAAAAAGGTTTTACACGGACGACTGGCGGCTAGAGAAACGGGTCAAGTTCAAAGACGCTAGCGCTGCACCCCTTCCTCGTGCAAGGGTATATTTACTTAATCTTTGTAACTCTACGCGCAGAGTTATAAACATTTAAGCGGAAAACGATGTTAATACTCATTTTTGTACGAAAATAAAATCTAACAAATTATCAAAGTTGTAGAACAAAAGATGTTGTGTATGGTGTTAGCTAGCTAGTCCTTCGAGGTTGTTGGTGTTTTACAAGTAACCATGTACTTAATATGTATATATTACGTTACACGAAAATAAAAATGTCATAAAAAGCCGGTAACTTAAACCGTATACCAAAAAGGTCTTAATAAATAACTATTTGGTAACACGAGTCACCCTATTGTGACAGAAGATCACGCTTGTAACGTTAAGGCGTCCGTAACGACGCCTCTAGAATTCCCCCAGATTATTTTCCTGAATAATTGAGCAATCCTATTATGTATGTGAGAATGACATGTCGGTTGCGATTTAGTTTAAGAAAGCTACTCTATAAACATCGTATAATGTATAGTAATAAAGTCATTTGTAGGTAAGTAAACAAGCACGGGGCGAAAGCTGCATTTATTATACGAGATAACGTTGAAGTTTTAGAACGGGTAACAATAATTTAAAGAGATTATATACTGGACATAAGAAAGTTTGATAGTTTACTCTGTTATTAATATGCATCTGCGAAATTTAATTTAAGTTTTGGAATAAATCTGTAACGTTAGCGTCATTTAACATGCCTTTCTCGCCGCAGGTCGTAGGGTCGATTCCCATGTGTGCATGAACATGTCTGTTCGTCCTGAGTCTGGGTATAATTATCTATACTTTGTTTCTTTAAAAAAAAAGACAACGCCCGCACTAGGGAATCTATTCCCTGTGTCGCGGTGTACTTTACAAACATATAATAGACGGACACAAATATATCCAGACCCAGAATAACTATTTATGGGTCACACAAATAGTTGTCCGGACGAAGCGGCGAGGCGTCTGTCTTAGCCGCTGCGCCACACGTGCAGTCAATTATCTATATAAGTATGTATTTGTATTCTCTGACCAAATCGGAGACGTTCTCAAGAAAGGCCAGGTCAGAGGTACCCTGAACCGGCGAGCGTATTTATGAAGATTATAATGACAGTAAACGAGGCAAAAGAGGTGTCCAAAGATCGTGACAAATGGAAATTTGTTGTCTTTGCCTACCCCTCTGGGAAACAGGCGTGAGTCTATGTATGTATGTATTAAAATTAAATGTAGCATACACCGCACCACTACAAATTCTAAATCGAGTCATTTGAGAGTATCTGAGACCCAATTCATTCTAAAGCGATTTAAGGCAAGATAATTTCGCAAACTACATAAAATTCAAAATGTATGTATTTACAAAAGAGAAGTAGTAGTATATGTAATAAATTTTAGTTATCTGGTTTCCATATTATAAGTTCTGTTTAATTTGGGATCAGATGGCCGTGTGTCGATAATGTCGCAAGATATTATATTATTATTAAAATTTAGTAGTATACCTGTCCTGTGTGAATGGAACAACCGGAAGGGGAAGACCTCGTTGAACATTCTCTGACCAAATCGGAGACGCTCTCAAGAAAGGACAGGTCAGAAGTACCTTAAACCGGCGAGCATGTATGAAGAATATAATGACAGTAATTGAGGCAAAAGACGTGTGTGTGCAAAGATCGTGACAAATGGAAATCCGTGGTCTCTGCCTACCCCTCTGGGAAACAGGCGTGAGTCTATGTATGTATTAAAATTAAATGTAGCATACACCGCACCACTACAAATTCTAAATCGAGTCATTTGAGAGTATCTGAGACCCAATTCATTCTAAAGCGATTTAAGGCAAGATAATTTCGCAAACTAGATAAAATTCGAACGGTACCTATCCTGCGAAGCATTTACTGTTTGTGGGAAAGAGTCGGCTCGCATGGGAGGCCTCGAGGCCTTCTCTCAATTGGCCTCGCACCACCGCCGCAGGGCCAGCCCGACCTGACTAACCACCGGTTCGAGCCTTTTTACATTCAAAACACTTGGGAATAATAATGCGAGAGATATGATAGAATTGAAATTGGTTTATAATCGATTTCAAATGTGCTGAGGTTAGGATCTGATTGATTTTGAAATAGAATACGCTCGGAATAATAGACATGAGAAGAAAACTATTATTGAAAGTGACCATGAGATTGTGTAGAATCAATTTGGGTGGCCGAATGTAATATTTTTGAAAGACATGATGATATCTGTTACTAAAAATACCGGCCAAGTGCGAGTCGGATTCGTGCACCAAGGGTTCCGTACAAACCTGAAGTAAAGCTTAAAGGTATTATTCGATATGAACTTCATTTTAATACCTCTAAGAGTTCATAATTAAAATTATTAAAAATATTTTTATCATATAATGTTCCTTAAAATTTAAAGGTAACGGTTTACGGCTGATGACTCATAAAGGAAAAATCCGTAAACCTTAAATTTTTAGTATTTATAATATTTAGTATTAGACGTTGCTTCGAAACACATTTCAAGAATCTGAGTTCACGAGAACCCTGTAGGTTTTGATTCCCTTTCGACTATTGAATATTTGCGGAATAAACGGCTGTATCTTTTGATTACGTTGGCTTAGAAGTTTTATTTTTTCACACCTATAAGGGTTCCGTTTATTCCTTTCGAGGTACGGAACCCTAATGATCACTACGCCAACATACAATAGTTATCTTGAATCTAAACTATATAAAATTATAGTCACGATGGTGTTTCCTTTTTAATTCGCACAAGCTTGATAGCAGTAAGAAATAGGCCTTAGGCGTTTTATATAAATCACAGTTTTGTAATGTGTACTTGAAATTTATGTACTTTGGTTCGAACGCTAACCAATATTTATTACTCGAAACCTTTAAGCAAACTATAAACTAATCATATTAGCCAATTGAGCAATAAATTGTTTAAATTTAATGTCGTGATAGGTACTTAAGTTTAAGATTGAAGCCTTAAGGCTTCAATCTTAAACTAATAATTTTGTACTTCACCATTAAGGTGAAGTACAAAATTAGTATCATTAGATTTATAAATAATCCTACTAATAATACAAATGCGAAAGTTTGTGTATATAATTGTTACTCTTTCACGCAAAAACTACAGAACGCATTTTGATAAAACTTTGTAGTACCTAATATCTTTCTTTACTATATAAAAATAAGTCAGGTTTTCCTTCCTGACGCTATAACTCCAGAACGCACGAACTGATTTCCACGGTTTTGCATTCGTTGGAAAGGTCTCGGGCTCCGTGAGGTTTATAGCAAAGAAAATTCAGGAAAATATTCAACAGAAAAGCGGGAAAATCTTTAATTTAAAAAAAATTTAACGCGGGTGAAAAGGCACAGCTAGTAGTTTATATATCCGAATAACACATCCTACTAATATTATAAATGCGAAAGTTTATGTATGGATGTTTGATACTCTTTCACGCAAAAACTGCCGTACGGATTTTGGTGGAACTTTATAATAATATAACTTATATATCCGAATAAATAATATATATAGGCTATAACGTACAAAGTTTAACACGGATTAAACCGTGGGGCGCAGCTAGTGAGGCTATATTTTATATAGTTGAACGCGGGTGAAACCGCGAGCCACAGCTAGTATAATCTATATAAAAAAAAAGCTTTTATCACGTAGACTTTTAAAAAGAGTCTGTAGTAATATAGTTACGTTTTTTTTTTCAATTTAAACATGGAACATCAACTATCAGAACTCTTGATAACGAAGAGACGCCAGCACATCCAGCTACCACAATCTGTCAAATTTCTTTTATTGATTTTCAACTTTATCACAAAAGCATAAGGTTGATTTTCAATTAGGGAAATTTGACAGATTGGGGTAGCTTGATGTGCTGGCGTCTGTACATATTTGAATCAGTAGAAGAAATAGGCCATGAAATACAAGATTATGCGTGTTTATACATTCAAGTATCTAGTCGAGAAATAGTGTTGATGCAGTCATACATATGTATGTAGGCGAATGTACTCGTAATATAATATTTATTGGAGTGTCTGCGGTGATATTGTGCTAAGTTCTTTATGGCACAGGAAATCTTGGGAACGAGGTCGTGATTTAAGATGTGTAGAACAAGTTGGCATTCATATAAAATTATCATATCGCTGAGCTCTTCCATGGAATGAAGATACTGACCCCGAAAGCAGATTTAATTAAAATTACGACTTTACGTGAGATAGAAAGAAGATGTCGCTGTGTGGTTACGGCGAAGAATATCATCACCCCTTCTCATCCCGTGGGGGGCGTAGAAATCGCCCGAGCGAATACCTACTAGATAACGGGCAACAGCGTTTTTCTGTGAACCCGTCTGCCAAGCGTGACGTTTATGGAATATCCTCCCATTCTTTGGGGAGGTTTTTGTTCAGCAGTGGACTATTTTGGCTGATGAGGACTTCCATGGCATGAAGATAATGATCCCAAAGGGTGAGATTTACTTAAAACTACGATTTTTTTCAGATAGAAGATATGCTTTGATATATATGTATTCCTACATAAAATTGTACATTTCATCATGAGATTATATATTTAACTAGCTGTGCCCCGCGGTGTTACTCGCGTTAAAATTTATAAATTTTCTTTGCTATAAACCTCACGGAGCCCGAGACCTTTCCAACGAATGCAAAACCGTGGAAATCGGTTCGTGCGTTCTGGAGTTATAGCGTCAGGAAGGAAAACCCGACTTATTTTTATATAGTAGATTACTTGCTGCGGTGTTTCCTCCTTGTCCTTCTTTAAACGAGGTTTAAAAAGAGTATTAATCTCATTGCGAATGTCCATGAGCAGCGGTTACCACTTACCATCAGGTGGGCCGCTAGGTTGTCTGTCTCCAAAAGCAATAATAAAAAGATACGTAAACATCTCCGTGAAGACATTTGATATATAAATCCGAAGGTGATGCAATTCATCAATCAAAATATGATGAAGACTATAATACTAAGTATATAAGACCCATATATTATATTTTTTTAGCATCACTAAAAATTTTGATTAATTTTGGTGATAAACCTATGAATAATATATATCTAGCAACAATATTTTTCATAAAAAGACGGTTATTTGGCTTATAATTTGGGTTTGATGATTATTATTATGTAAATGATTTCGTCGAAGTAGCGTCAATAAAATTCGAAGGATCGGCCAATCAAGGCACTATGTATAAGGTAGTATAACATAGGTAACAGTTTTTTGCCTATTGTTATGCGAATAGACGTGTAGGATATAAAATATGCTAATTGATATGAGAACCAATATGCGAGAGATTTTTTTATATATCTATCTATACATATAATAAAATCGTAGGAAAGTCAAAACTGTACATTGAATATTTTTTAAAAAGGATATTTGGGGCGTGATCTACAATAGTTATCGAAGCCGAAAATATAGTTTTTAGAATTTTTGTCTGTGTGTCTGTTTGTCTGTATGTATGTCCGGACTAAACTCAAAAAGTACTGCGTGGATTTACTTCAAATTTTGCATGAATACTACTAAGAGGTCGGGTCAACATATGGGCTACATATTATAACGCTATCACCTACGGGGGAGGAGCTATGGTAATTTATAAAATGTAACGCGGGTAAAACCGCAGGGCACAGCTAGTTATGAATAACCATTCTAGCAGGTTTATCGGCTTAATATCTGGCACCTCACAGTTTCTGTCAACGGTCTTAGCAAGATGCTCTCACTGAGCTAGGCTTGCGGTCAGTCCATAGATGGGTGACCGGCAAAGTGGTTTAACTTCTGAGCGTCTCCGTGGTTCGGAGGGCACGTTAAGCTGTCGGTCCCGGTTGTACCCGTTAGGCATCAGTCGTTAAGCCCTGTCAGAGGCCTACTGGGCGGCTTAAACAACCATGACACCAGGGTACGATACGATAAATAGTAGTAATAACGGTTCTAAGAAAACTTCAAATGTTTTTTTAATAAAAATAATAAAAAGTGTGAAATTGATAATATAGATAATGCAAAGTCCAGCCTATTAGCATTTGTTGAGTGATAAGTATATTTCTAACAAATTTATTCAAGGAAACATGAAAACGAATTAAAATTACTTAAATCATCATTATCATCAACAAAACTGGGGCAAATTAACAATAAATCACTTTAATTCAACTTTATCCCTACATGAGAAAGCACGCGTCGTAAAAGAGATGCGCTTGCGCAGCCGTGGGCAGATCACTTGTAGATCCTATCTATATTGATGGCGTGATATGACGCCTATCCGTTTAGATGCTGCCATGGGTGTCTATCTATGTATGTATCTATTTTAACATACAGAAATATAAGAGTAGGTACCTACATAATATTATTACTGTAATGCCATGAAACTTGATAAAATCGGTATAAAAATACTTCTGCTATAAGAACACCTATCTGAATTGGTGTGTCTAAAAATTGTTCACCTAGACAAGTTACCTTAAAAACTTAAATTAACTAAGTGTAAAAAACGGAAGATAATCTTAAATCTTAAATCGGTAGCAGATCAAAGGCGTATCGCTATTGACCTTGCGCGAACGCAGTACGAATCGATTGAGCGAACCAATGGTGACGATGGACAGGCCGATGACCTAGCGCGGACAATTTGCATACCTAGTTGCATCACCATTTGGTGCTGTTGAGATCTATCGTGAAAACTTTATTATTAAGGAGATACGAGCCTGGTACGTTTATACAGATAATAATAATGAATAAAGTCTTCATCTATGATCCTTATTTACAGTCGTATCGATGAATATACATCATATACATGTACATACAAAGAACCACGCCTGTTTCCCACAAGGGTAGGCAGAGACGACGGATATCCATTTGTTACAATCTTTGCACACATATTTTGCCTCGTTAACAGTCTTTATATTCTTCATACATGCTCGCCGGTTTAAGATACTACTGACCTCTCTTGAGAACATTCCGATTTGGTCAGAGAATGTTCTACGAGCTCTTCTTATTGTACTATTCACACATGCCAGGTATACTTCTTAGTTACTTCCAGTTAACTATCTTACTACAAATATCTTCTGACTTTTGGCAGAAGTTCTTTTTTAAAGTCCTCGTGTATGAAAACCTTTTTGTATTTATTTTTTCTAATAATTAATTTTATGTTGGATTCGGCCCACAGTTTCGACTTCTTCAGGAAGCCATCTTCAGGGCGAAAGTGACCCCCGCACGACGTCCCGTCCCGTCTCGCAATCTTTAATTATGTTAGCTTCTCACGTCGGTTTTAATAATAATACTTTTTCTATTTATGTTTATTATTATTTGATGCAACATTACACGAGTTATCCAACAACTTACTAAAACTTATGATATTTTCTCACGTTCTCGAAGAAATAAACGAAATGCAATTAAATAAATATAAAACTAGTATTAAATATTAATTCAAGAACAAAGTAATAAACTACATTAATATTAAAATAAGCACCTGCCAAATCTAACATCAAATAAAGTCCGAACATACAAAACATCAGTCGTAAACGAGGAAATTTATTGGAAGCTACTTAATTTTTAATCGTCTTGGTACATTGAAATTTATTCAAGAGATAATAAGTCCACGCGAGTGATATTAAATTGGGTCCCTCTAATTTGGTGGTATGTCCATTAGTAATTATGTATTCCTGATATCGTGCACAGAAATAAGCACTTCATGAATGTTAATAAAATTAAAATGAATTTCGGTAAAACAACATTTTATTGTCTACAAGTGGGAGGATATAGCGGCTAGTATTCTTACACAGAAGTTTTATAATAAGCGGCACGAGTCGTGAGGACAAACGTGATATTGGGTAGTTGAGGTGCAATGTTAAGTGTGATGCTACTACATATATCTTCCGGAAGGGTGTTACCAAGCGAATCCTAAATTTGATTTGCCAATATCGTTCGCAGGTTAACGTTGGGCGCCTAGCGTTAAACGTAGGTGGCTAGTTCGAGACCCTAGTTAGCTAGTATGACACCCACTGAAATTTATGATTTCCTATTTTTGAATTAGTATTGTTAAAACCATAACTCCCTCAGTTTCACTTTATTTCACGTTATGTTTAGAAACTAAAAATAATTGTATACTTACCTACTTCTTTTCATTTTTAATTGTCATTTTACTCACGGGTAAAGATGAATTAAAAAATAGATTTTTTAATTCATCTTTATGCCGATGATATAAACAATATGCCGATGAAAATATAAAACAAAATCCGATAATCATCCCACGTTGGTTAAATCGCTGGTTCTGTAGTTTTGGACCAAAAAAGTTCATAAAAGGCGTTAATACGGTGCCGACGACCGATTACCCAGTTCATTTGAATAAGCCCCCGCAATTGTATTGAATCAAAAAACGAGAAAATGTGTTCCAACGGGCAATATATTGAAGGATGGACTTTAATTTCGACCAATCAGGGACCAGAGATTTTTAAATATCACTCCTTATTGGTTGTACATTGTACAAGATAATGCTTTGATCTCATACTCTCATTCAGTAATGTAATCCTTTATTTAATCTTTGAATATATTTGTCTATAACATTTAATGGGACACCTGGGTTATCAGATTTTATAGATGATAATCTGGCAATGAATTTACATTGACTTAATTTTCTTACATACGGTAGTTAAATTTTCAACATGTCATCTTAGGAATAAATAACGTATATTTCTTTAATGATTAATGATAAAGTAGCGTGTCGAAACATCACGTATGTCATATACCTTAGGGCTATGCTTCTCATGATTACAATTAATAGTACCTTCATCTTCTTTTCTAACTTCCATTAGTATTCTATCATTGATTACTTTCTCAACTCTTTTATTATTTAATAGTAATGAAATATCGATTAGGAATGGAATGAATATAACAAGGTAGTAGTAGTTAGGTTAGAAAACATTAAATGAAAACAAAAGACTGTGTAGATCAGGGGGTTTCTTAAAGTTAGGGCTCAGGGGTCCACAGTGAGATAGTTTTTTTTAAGACAACTCCCGCACTAGGGATTCTAATCCCGGTTCGCGGGGTACTTTACAAAGATATAATAGACGGACACAAATTACATCCAGACTCAGAACAACTATTTATGGGTCACACAAATAATAGTTATAATAGTGTATATTACGGTAAAGAATAACTTTATTTCTCATCAAGAATTGTATACATAATACACTTACTGAGAAACAATTTTTAAAACTAAGATTATTTATTAGGGCGCACAAAGGTACGTATATAAATTAACAAAAACAATATTCTTAAGAAAAAAATAAATGTGGGTAAGTTAATAACATAACCGGTAAGAAACTCAAGTTAAGTTAACCAAGCACAGTAGTGTATATTACAAGTAATATACACTATTATAACTACTATTAATTGTGTGTGTTTTCTTCTGCTATAATATTCTTTGACAGGATTGTTTAAATCGTGAAAGTGGTCTGTGACCGCAAAAAGTTTGAGAAACCCTGGTGTAGATTGATTAGGTTGATGGTCTACTAACTTTTGTATCTTGTGATTGCTATGCACATTGCATCGCTAAATTCGTGCCTTCTATGTGACCTTAAAGCAATATCCGGGTGCTTTGTCTCATCTTCGATGGCGCTTCATTTACTGTTAATCGTCTTTGTTTTGGCGAATTTAAAATTTACATGAATCCTCTTGTTTATGGCTTTTATTTAGAGTAACAATATGACAGGAGTAAGATAGAGAGAGGACCTCTCCAGCAATCATCACTATTACTCCAGGATAGTACGTGAAGCGGTTGAAATAAAGAAACATATAAATATCAACCGGGAAGACGGATACCGCCTCTCACCATCTTGGAATCCTGTAATCACGAAGTGCTATTGTCGCGTAACAAATATAGCGCGCCCGGGTGCTGATGTCATTAGTGTTGTGTGCAGACATACCTACAGTTCCGTACAAAAAAATTAGGAAAAATATCAAGACCATGCGAGGGTAGATACCGAAACCCGAGATTACGGAGACAACGCTGCTGAGCCACACCAGTCGACCCATGACCACGGCTGGTGCAAGTCATGCCGAAACGTCGGGTAGCCTAAAGGTAATGATAGTAATAATAAAGATAATAAAGGTATGGATGGTAATAATAAAATAATAAGGTAATGATTCCTCAATATATAAAAAACCGGCCAAGTGCGAGTCGGAGTCACGCACTAAGGGTTCCGTACCATTATCTATAAAAAAGAGCAAAACATTCACGTTTGTTGTATGGGAGCCCCCTTAAATATTAATTTTATTTTGTTTATTAGTATTTGTTGTATGTTAACAACCTGAGTCGGTATAGCAAATGCTAATGACTTAGCTAGAGGATATAAAGTATAGGTAAGGAATAAAATTTGTAAGTTACAAATTTATTGGGTTGTAAAACTACATTTATTGAAGGATCCTATAAGCTACGACGATTCTTGAACATATTTTTTTTTACACAATCGTGCAATACCATAAAGATTTATGAAAACTACAATTGTTATTTGAATATTCATTTCTTAAGAGCCGTAAAAAAATCTTTTCGTGTTCTGTTACCAGCTATGTTAATGTTGTTATATTAACAGATTTTATTGTAACCTGTTTGATGCACAAATTGGTCATTATACGATGGATCCTATCAGGTTTATTACTGTGTGATTTTAGTATGGCGCGATTACATTAATTTTCATTTGTGGATAATTTTATTAGACAACGTTGTAAGTTTGGGCTCCATTTTTTTCCATCATAGCGTGGTTGGTAGATGCTTGCCTTTACGCCGCAGGTCGTGGGTTCTATTCCCACCCATGACAAATACTTGTATGCATGAACATGTCTGTTCGTCCTGTGTCTGTGCGTAATTATCTATATAAGCATGTAATTACAAACGAAAATTAGTATATAGTATGTCAGTTTTCTGGTTTCTATAATACAAGTTCTGTTTAGTTTGTATCAGATGGCCGTGTGTGTATAATGTCCCAGGATATTATTATTATTGTTTATTATTTGGTATTGTAAGTTTCACTTATGATTTAGTGCAAGTCAGACGGCAGAAACTTGACCTTGTCTATAATTTTCTGTTTAAATCAATTCGTCAACGTTTTGGTTTATTTTGCGATGTTAAAGGAGTAAAGTTATAATCATCTTTTTAAAATAAAGATAATTACCCGTATAAAGCGCCTTTTTTCTTTAATTATGACAGCTTGATGGTTGGGCGTACACCTGTCCACTCTCCATGTCTAATGCATGTTGATGAATCATGCTTTAAGATATTTAATATACCTTGACTGAAACCTGAGGTAATTACATTATCTTGCTCATGTTTTATTTCCTTCTAATTATGAAGTGCCTTTTTGTTTTGGACTGTTAATGATATCATGTTGTGGTTCACTGCTATCTATTAAATTTAGTACTCTTAACACATTCTTCTATAATTAGGTGATGATAATATTATGTTTATAAAGTTTTAACTGGTCGTTTACAGTTCTCTTTTCACTTGCTTCAACAGTCCCTCTAGTAAAAAGAATATAAATTTAGTAACCAAGAAGAGAGCTAAGATTGAAAGAGGTATGCTGTGATGGTTTGAAGAAGATTTTCAAAAGAAAAATACTTGGCCTGTGTAAATGGTACAGATAGCCTGATGGCCAGCACATCAAGCTACCCCAATCTGTCAAATTTCCCCAATTGAAAGTGAATCTTATATATAATTTATGTTTATGTATGTATATAATTATTTTTAGATACCTACATGTAGATATTAAGGTCTGAGTTAAGTTTACTTAGCTAGCTTATTGAAGATATTATCAAAGTGATTATAAGTATATAGGTTTAAGTAAGTTTGATTATTGAAATTTATAGTTTTTGATACATTTTACTACATATTGTCTGAATGGTTCTGCTTATACATAGATTGCTTGTTCATATTTATATTTTTAAATACTAAATCCCGTAAATATTCTTACTGAACTTGTAACGAACCAGACAACACTACGATAATGTGCTACAAAAATACTCATTTACAACAAGACATGCACTTATCAAATCAACAGGCTATGTTTACAATATAAGCATAAACATTATGAGTATGACACATCGGATCCACACTATCGAATGATACATTGATACAACACTCGACGTTAAAACGATACCTGAGTGCTCAGATTCAACTCCAGGGAACCATGAAAACTTATAAAAAAATAAACATCTTGAGAATTGATTTGACCGTTCATCTCCATCCGAATGTCTCCTTAGTAACAGTCCGTTTAAAGAAACCTCCTATTAAACATTCCCAACCTTAAAGCAATACTCGTAAACTCTATTTTTCGTTGAACGCCGATCTTTTATTTACGTTTGATGTTCAAAATGTGACTTTATAAGCACTTATTAAAGAGGTAATTCCTTAGAATAATTGTTTGATCAATCTGTGACATCCGCAGCAAAGATTTTGGTACAATACTCAAAAAGATAAGACGCCGAACGAGTAACTGGCAGTAAACTAAAATAATATAAAAATAATGTCCTCCTAGCCGCATTTCGGATACGGCGGCCAGTCTCAACAGAGATTAGCCACCTGCGCGGGACATATATAGTGCTTAGATGTATGCAACACAGGAGCACTTTCTATTCCATCATGCTCATCATCCGATGGGACGCCTAAGCGACACGAGCGGAAAGAGGTCAGGTACAGGACCGACGGCTGGATTGACAACCTCCTAAGGCTGAGAGCTATAAGGTTTACGGTAAACTCCACCACAAGAGGCATCGTAGCAAAAGGGTGTCCCCAAGGTGGGGTGCTCTCCCCCCTACTATGGAATATAGTGGTGGATGACCTAATACGATGCCTAAACCAAAGATGCTACTACACTGTTGGCTATGCCGACGACATCACGATTCTGATAAAAGGCAACTCGGAAAACATAGTATGTAACCGTATGCAGTCCGCCTTCAACATCGTGCAAAAATGGTGCGACCAACACGAACTAACGGTTAACCCAAAGAAAACAGAATTGGTCCTATTCACAAACAAGAGACAACCAAACATCTCGGATTTACCCAAACTGTTTGGCACCGAACTGACTCTCTCCACTGAGGTTAAATACCTAGGGATAACGCTTGATAGCAAGCTTAACTGGAACAAACACATGGAAGTGAAAATTGACAAGGCCCGAACGACCTTCTGGCAATGTAGAAGACTTATAGGGAAAAAGTGGGGCCTAAGACCATCCATGACCCTATGGCTCTACAAAATGTTAATACTCCCCATGATAACGTATGGTGCCGTTGTGTGGTGGCCCAGAACACAGCTAAACACGGCAAAAACAAAACTCCAGAGCTTCCAAAGACTAGCATGCCTAGCAACTACCGGCAGCATGAGAACGACTTCCACAGCTGCACTAGAGGCCCTCCTAAATCTCAGACCATTGCACCTGGTTATCCAACAAGAGGCCGCAGCTACAGCCATAAGGCTCAGCAAAACTGGCCTGTGGAAGCAAAACTATAGGGAAAATCACACGCGCATCATGGATGAAATTAAGAAGACGCTCCCAATGATGGACGCTATATGTGACATAATCCCTAAAAACTTCATATTTGATAAAAACTACGACATCCAACTTCAAGAGGAAGCCAAGGACAGCTCTGGCACAAATGAAGTTCGGATATATACTGATGGTTCGAAAACAAACAGAGGCACAGGAGCCGGCGTCTTCTCCAACGACCTCAACATCAACATATCAACAACACTTAGCAGTCTAAATTCTATTTTCCAAGCGGAATGCGTAGGAATAACACTAGCAGCAACAGCAGTCAAGTCTCGAGATGTACATGGTAAATCCATACGCATAATCTCAGACAGTGCCTCTGTGCTTCAAGCCTTAAAGAGCAACCAATTCAACAGCGGACTCATTCTGGAGTGCCACGGTGCGCTTGAAAAGATCGCAACAACCAACAAGGTCACAATACAGTGGATAAGAGGGCACAGTGGATCTCTAGGAAATGACACTGCGGACCAGCTGGCAAGAAAGGGATCGGAAACGACAACAATGGGACCTGAACCCATTGTACCCATACCCTTTAACCAACTGAAAACATGGCTGTGTGAGAAAACCACACAAGAACATGAAAAAGAGTGGATAGATCTGGAATCATGCAGACAGACAAAAGAATTTCTACCATCTCTGAACAAACGCCTGTCGCGTAATCTATTACACCTGAACAGGAAGGATCTACGCATGGTGATAGGCACAAGTACCGGACACTGCACGCTAAACAAACACCTCTTCAAGATTGGCGTCACGGACAGCCCCCTGTGCAGAGGGTGCATTGAAAATGAAGAAACACCAGCACACGTACTGCTACACTGCAAGAGCGTCGCTTACCAACGGGCAAAGTTCCTGAATGATCCGAAGACACTGCAGGAGGCCCTCAAGCCAGGCTTTCGTGGTCTCCTGGACTTCTGGATGGAACTTAAATGGTTCGAGTAGCCAAACAAGTATCACGCACAATGGCCCAATTGGGAGGCTAAGTGCGGAAACCTATCGCCCAACTAACTAACTAACTAACTAACTAAGGACCGACGGCTTTACGTGCTCTCCGAGGGGAATAATACCGCCAACTCCCAGACTTACGGCTGATGGTGAGAAATTTTTCTTTTTACAGAAAAGTCCCAATATCACTTTTATCCCGATCCGAGATTTGAACTCAGGACCTCGTTCTCTGCGGGTGAACACGCTACCGACCGACCGACCAACGAGGCAAATAATTTACTTTCAAACCAATCAAACTTGAATTAGAAAGCAATAATATGTATGTAATTTCCTATGTAACTTTATAAAAATCAATTGGGATTAAATTAGCTGCTAAATTATTGGCAAATAACCTGTTTTTGCGCGTAAATAAATTATGTTGTAAATCGTTGTGTAATACAAGATTTTATCACTAACTGTAAATTAATGTCTAATTCTATTGCCGTTTCTCCTGATGTTAAATTTAGCAATTGAAGATAAAGTAATATAATACAACTTTCACAATATTCCTAATAATATTACATGTTTGATTAATTTCATTACATTAAATACTAAAATGATAATCCGATGATCTTATGAGGGTCGCTGGATGCGGATAGCGGAAAACCGACAGTTGTGGAGATCTTTGGGGGAGGCGTTTGTCCAGCAGTGAGCGTCTTTCGGCTGATATGATGATGATGATGACATGTTAAATCGAAGCTTCTTAATTTCTTAATTAAATCAAAAACTCATTGGTTTTAATTTGATTCATCATCATCATCATATCAGCCGAAAGGCTTCCATTGCTAGACAAAGGCACATACAAAGATCTCCACAATTACCGGTTTTGCGCTATTTATTTGGTTACCATATCTCATTTAATCGAGTTTCACTTTAAAGCTATAAATAATGAGATACCTAAACCATTCATTGTAGCTGACATAAATAATAATTAGTCAAATCAAATCATTCTTTATTTGCCATGAATGTAGGTAACAAAATAAAGGTGTTGCTGGCGTTAACAAATGGAATCCAATACATTCTACCATAACGGCAAAATTACATAAATATAGTACATAAATCAGTAAAATTAAATGTCAAATTCAATATGTCATCTTGATATAGTCAAAAACATATTACAATAATTGTTACAAGCAAAAGTAAAACATAAATTAAATTAATTACATTGAATTTTAAATTAATACTTTCAGCAATGACTATGTTAACAATCAATAGCCCTACAAAGAATTATCGCTAAGGAAATCATTAACAGATTAGTAACACTTTTCCAGTAGTTCCACTTTATAGTAGTTGATTCAATTTCTTTAAAAAAATGTGGGTTGTACAATCTTTAAATTTTTGGGGTATTTTATTATATATAACGGGCCCCATTCGCAAAAGGCTCTTCCCTAATAGGGCCGCCTTGTAATTACCCGCTATTATTTATTTTTATATTGAGACCTTATTATTGCATTTTTATATTACCTTCTTATCATAATCAGCCTTGGACAAAGGCCTCCCCCAAAGGTTATTAAAACGTTGCCATTTGGAGGAGTTTGCCATAGTCACCGCGCTTGGCATGCGAGTTTGTAACCGCAGTAAGGTGGTAGCTAGTGCACAGGTTTCAGATTACCTTCTTATTTTACAAATAAACTGTTAAAATACGGGGAAGTCTATACCTAATCGATAAGCTTCTCCATGTTTTTGCAGTTTGAATGACACCAATCTATTCTTTGCCAGTTTCGTATCAATATTGTAAATAATACCGTAACATTTAAAGATAAAGTTCATCTATTTAATTACAGAACTGCCGGTATAGATCAGGGCGTGGTAGGTCTGATACAACTCGCAAAAGTTAAGCATAATAATAACAGGTTAAAAGTCAACCACAATATGTTACCGCGTTCCCATCTCACATAAACAGTCTACATGTGTCGAAAACATGTTGCGAGATTTGCTTTAAAAGAAATAAACGATGATGTTAATATATTTGTGTTATGTTCTTGAAGCATTTATTATTCTTAAAAAATTATCTGTATTCCTTCATCGTTAACTCATCACATGTATTCTTGTGCACGTATTTTTTTTTAAATTTCAAGCACAGTAATGTACGGCGGCATACTTAAGGCATTCTCTGCCAGTCAACATACTGGTGATGCAGAGAAAACATTGTACGTGCAATATGAGGACTATGAATAAAAGTGATAAAATCTATACATACACCATACAAAATATTAAAAAAATATAAGAATAAATTAATACAAATAGTAATACTTAATAATAATATCCTATAATGATAATATCTTGGGACATTATTCACACACGGCCATCTGATCCCAAACTAAGCAGAGCTTGTACTATGGTAACCAGATAACTGATATACTACATATACAATTTTTTTTGTAAATACATACTTATATAGATAATTTACACCCAGACTCAGGACAAACAGACATGTTCATGCACACAATTATCTGTCCCGGTTGGGAATCGAACCCACGATCTGTGTCGTGAAAGGCAGCGTATCTACCATCTACGCCAACAGGCCCGTCATAGTCTTAATAATTCAAGGTATGATTCCTGTTTTTTTTTAAATCTCCCTAGTCTTCTTTTTGATAGGTTATAACGCCTTTTAGGGTTTCTGATTTCTGGTGGACCACGAAAAAAAAGTTGATGAAGTTAGAGCTATTTGAATTGTGATGACATTGTAGGAGACAGTTATGAAAAGAACAAAGATTTTTCTTGTATTTAGTAGAAATACAATAAAATTGAGAAATTAAGTAAGAAGGAGCACAGAATCAAGTAAATAATACAGTGTAGTCAGCGCTGTTTTAAGGGTTGCGAAATCCTTTTAAGGATAACTTTAGTAAATGTTCACTATTTGCTAGTTCATTTACCACTAATATGTCTATAGTAAGCCATCAAATTTAAAATGCTTTCTCTAATACGATGATAGAATATACGTCAACAGCTATTCAAAGTTGAACTTTAACTCTAACGTGGCATTTCGTTCATCATTTGTCTGTCATACCAATTTATATAACGTAGTGTAATGTTTTAGATTATATTACATAAATACTTTGATACCCATAGCTGAGCTTATTTATTTTCAGTTTCGCCAATATTCTTTTACCATAATGGGATATGAATTGAAATATTTCAGTTACTATAATTACTGCTGGTAGCGCAAGAACGGCAATTGTAGAAATCTTTGGGGAGGCCTTTACTGGACAAAGGTCTCCCCCAAAGATCTCCACTAGCAGCTAGCAGCACTCTTCTTACAGCAGTTAATGTGATGATGAATAATTGACGAGGATTAATGGTTGTGTGTCCACCAACTTGCGTTTCACGCCGCAGGTTGATTCCCACCCAGGACAGATATTTGTGTGCATGAACATATCTGTTTCTCCTGAGTCTGGGTGTAATTATCAGATGGCCGTAAATAATGTCCCAGGATATTATTAGTATGTATTACATTTTTCTTAGATACTCTTTGTTTATCGGTCATTTGCCGCAGTGATAATTCAAATAAAGGAAAGTTCCAAAAAAGTATCGACTTTTTTGGAACTTTCCGACTACCAGTTCTCAAGACGTGACCGCCCCGCATTCCCGTAGCAACTTGACAAAAAAAAAACAAACTAATTTTGTATTTTGATTGATCCCGCACCGTAACCAAATGGCTTACTCCACTGTTTACTCAGTGTCGACCGTTTATTGACGCACGATTTCAAATCTGTGATTCTTCTCGTTTATCAGTTTCGAGATATTTGAAGCATCTTTCTTGTTACGATCAGCAATAAATCAAAAGCTTATTTCTGTTAGTACAATTTTTTTTTAATATAATAGCAAGGCATATGAGCAAGTGGGTCATCTGATGGTAAGTGAACACCGCCGCCCATGGATACTCGCAACACCAGAGGAGTAGCAAGTGCGTTGCTAGCCTTTAAGAAAGAATTAGGCTTGCTTCTTGAACGTTGCCATGTACCTACTATATTACCTATTATGATAGCTTTTTTCTAATGATAATGAGGTCCTGGTTCTACTCCTAGGTCGGGCCAATAAAAAGTGAGATTGGTAATTTTCTGTTACAAAGAAATTCTTAGTTTCAGCCCAAACTCTGGAGGTTGGCGGTGTTACACCCCCGTGTGCTGCGGCCCGTGGTCATATCAGCTAACTGCCCCATCGGCTTATAAGAGTAAGGAATTAGAAAATGCAGCTGAATGTACGCCCCCACGTGTTTATACGACCCGCGCAATTAGGTAGACTACCGCACCATAGATCGAAATTCAACCAGCAGTAAATTATTAACTTTTGTCAAATAAAGAATTCTGCATAATCCACGAGTTTTTAGATATTTTCATCATCAATAATTTAATGTTATAAATTTAAATATTTATTTTTTCTAAAGACAACGCCTGCACTATGGAAATTAATCCCTGTGCCGCGAGATTATTTACAAACATTAACATTTTATCCGCCAACACAAAGTAATCCAGACTGAGGTCAACTGTTTATTGAACTAACTGAGGGCAATTGAACCCGGGACACAATCAGGCGACTGACTTAACCGCTGGACCACACGTACATCATCTTCGACATCTGATGAAATATACAGATATGTTTCACGCACACTAATGTTATAGGCACATAAAATGCATTGAGATGTCTTACTATTTACGTGTGTTATTCCAATGTGTAACCATTTAATATTCAAAACTTTGTAAATTACGTCATCTCATGCGCCCCATTTAACTGCATTCCCATGTCGTATAACTAATTAACTATATTTAACAGCTGCCGCATTTCAACTGATGTGTCTTCTTAACGAATATTAAACTTAAGTAGTACTAAATGTCACTCCATATTTTTGTTAGTGCCTATTTAGGGTTGTCCGGCATATAAAAGAAAGTGATTAAAATTATTTTCTTTTCTCATGTTTTACGTAAAATAACTGACACATCATGTCATGGGAAATAAAGGCGTAAAGTAAATTTCTCTCGGTGTCTTCAATAATTTGTTGAGATTCTGATGGTCCTGTTTAATTTACGCCTTGGTCAGCCCTACCTAGCACAATGTTTCCTTATTCTGTTCCTTCATGTTATAGATGTTTCAATTACCATCGTTCTGTTAATTGTAACTTTCACGTTTACAACATCTCGATCGCGTTTCTCTTGGAATTAAATTAAATTTACCTACATTGTTTATCAAAACTTGCTCGATATCGAGTTTTAGTAGTAAGTTGAGTATTGAATAAAATCCTACTAATATTATAAACGCGAAAGTTTGTAAGTATGGATGGATGGATGTTTGTTACTCTTTCTCGCAAAAACTACCGAATGGATTTTAATGAAACTGTACAACAATATAGCTTATACATCAGAATAACACATAGGCTATAATTTATAAAGTTTAACGGGGGTAAAACCGCGGGCCACAGCTAGTACCTACACAATATTTGTGTAATACTGACTATCATTTATATACAAGGTGTAAAATAAATAGTGGACGTCACTTCATCATCATCATCATCATATCAGCCGAAAGACGTCCACAGTTGGACAAAGGCCTCCCCCAAAGCTCTCCACAATTGCCGGTCTTGCGCTACCCGCATCTAGACAAGGACGTCACTTAAATAGCCTTATTTACATATGAAACTAAATTCCCACTTAAATTTAAAATTAAAAGACAAAAAATACACACTTACTGATTTTCCATATAAGAATATCAATCAGCTGATGTATTTTCGATGAAAAAAAAAAACAACCACTTATATTGTTTATTTTGTTCAGTTTCATGAATCTTGTCAATGTTATTAGGTATAGGTACTTGTATGTATTGTTTCTGGATTCACATGTAAAAGTAAAAATGTTTTCACGACAACTGTCAGTTCAGTACATTTTACGTCAATCACATTAGTTGATATAGTTTTATGCTATTATTAGGTATTACAATTCCGTGGCCATATAGGCATTAGCCGTTTGTTTTCCGGCAGAGAAAGAATAACATGACCGCCCTATATTATCCTTACATATGTTCATAGTTTATACAAAGGCACTGTTTATTTCTTATGAAATCTCTTCCAATTGACGCATGAGGAGCAATAGTACGAAAGAGGAGTTTTTATTATTATTGCGCATGGAATTTGGAACGATAGTGGTTTTCCTTTATATTACGTAAAAAGTCACTAGTTTAACGCTTCTAAATGTAAGAAGTTATTTATTTTATTTTATGGATACGAATAGCGACAGTATACAATGTTTCTATAAACTGTAGCCGTGTTTTTGCGGCCATATATTGCCATTGTCTGATCGGCCATCTTGGCTTGAAGGCGGCCCTTTAATTGGAAGTTATTGCATTGAAAGCGATTGGTATAGTAAATTATTATATCGTACCAATCAGTGTGATTGATTGGTGAGTAATGGGTGCACGCGGAATTTTAATTGATTCTGACTGATTGATCCTGGGTGACATTTTTTATGTCTAAAGCTCAGTTTTAAAATGTAATTGAAGTTCTTTAAAATTAAATTTATTTATTCTTTACAATTTACAATTGTCCTTACAGGATATACCTAAGGCGAAAATAAAGTTGCGTTCTTACTTAGGCTCTAGACAGACGGACCGCATTTCAACTGCAACTGCACGCCGACTGCAATTGAACTGCAATCGGACTGCGCGTTTGTTCCATTGCAGTCGTGTCAACTGCACTTGAACTGCAATGTGCGGTTGAATTGCAGTTGAAATGCGGTCCGTCTGTGTAGAGCCTTACTTCAAGTCAACCAGTAGGTTTCTGACATGGCTTAACGACTGTTGTCTAATGACTACAACCGAGACCGACAGCTTAACGCTCAGAAATGAAACCACTTTGGTGGTGACCCATCTATGGACTGACCGTGAGCCTAGTTGCTTAACCTCGCCGATCACTTATGAGCCTTTGACAGCATCTGGCTACGAGCGCGTTACGTAGAAAACAAAACAAGTGTAACTTGGTCGAAACTTCAGGATAAGGAAATAATTTAGTTGACCTTCTAAGCTCGTAAGTTATGGGATTTAAACTAAAATATTGTGAAAATGTCGCATTAGTAGCATTGTAAGACGGTAAATTGCACCATATTACATCAAAGCCCTGAGAATGCGCGCACGCAAGTGTCCTACCTTACATGCTATTGTTCTGGCATTGCGTGATGCTCGGCGAAAGTCGAACAACACTAGCTGTTACTTGTTAGGGATGTGCTTTGTTACTGTCTATGATTAATCGAATTCTAGGCGCTTATGTCCTCGCTATTGAAAACGATCAGCCATGTTAGGCAATGTCAGCGGCGTCCGACACAGGAAGGTGACCACTATGTGGTTTTACAATCTGTTTTTTCTTATCCAAAGAAATAAATAACATCAAAAACTCTATTTGTAATGTCAAAATGACAGTTTTGACCTACGGTATGTATGACTAAAATCTATCTGTATTGAATTGTTGTCTGTTTGTCAGTCTGTTGGTTATAGGTATCGGAAGCGGCTAATTTTGACGGGATTTTCACAGGCAGATAGCCGATGTTATAAAAAATATAGTAACTTTCCTCCACACGTAAATTATTTGACCGTCTTAAAGCTTTTTTTTCTTTTAGAAGACATTTGACGGTCACCAAAGCCTAGTTGGTAGTGCTCCTGCCTACGAAGCTGGTGGTCCTGGGTTCGAATCCCGGTAAGTGCAAATATTTGTGTGATGAGCACGAATATTTGTTTCTGAGTCATGGATGTTTTCTATGTATTTATCTATCTATATAAGTATGTATATCGTCGACCCATAGTACAAGCTTTGCTTAGTTTGGGGCTAGGATGATCTGTGTGACATTGTTCCCAGATATTATTATTATCATTATAAGAAGCGAGCACATGTAAGAAGCGACCCTATACCTATAAAAAGCTGCAATGTACTTGCGGTCCCTATGGTTTTGCGAGTGTCCATGAGGTGGCCCGCTTGCTCCACTACGAGTATTCCATAGAAAAGGCGTCGAGCACGCGGTTCAGAACAATTTTAACACACACATTAGTAACAATAATACACGATCATTCATAAAGAACATTTAATATTAATCGCATTCACGAAGACAATGGGCTATAGAGCAATAAAACACTAATGTTAGTTGTGTTGCAATACTGTTACATTGGCCAGCAACAGGCTTTGAGACTATCATTAATTAAACTGGCGATAGAAATGGTATATTGTCGGTGAGAATGCAATACCGCCTAACTAAATATGTATATTACGCTATTATAATATTTATCTTAACCTCTATATAAGAATTATAATTGCGTAAAAATAATTCCAATTACGCGGTATTGCAATATCAACTATTAGAACTCATCTATTGCTGTTTTAATGTGGCTGCATTGTTAACAAGTTAATACTTAGCTTTGACATACAATTATTCAAAATTGTATCAATAATAAAACAAACAGTAGAATAGGGATACATATATAAATACTAGTTGTGCCCGCGACTTTATTCGCACATTTTGTGAATGTTACATCAGGATATCTCTAATATTTTGTCTCTTATCGCAAACTTATAAAACATTCACATAAACCTTACATATTAGGTACCATACAAACTTTCATCCCCTATTTCCTACTGTTATTTAGAAGCGCTCATAGCTAGATGCTCTCACTGGCGCGCAAGCAATCGGCGAGGTCAAGTAACTAGGCTCGCGGTCAGTCCATAGATGGGTGACCGCCAAAGTGGTTTAATTTCTGAGCGTCTCCGTGCTTCGGAGGGCAATTTAAGCTGTCAGTCCTGGTTGTATTCATTAGACATCAGTCGTTAAGCCATATGAGAGACCTAATGGGAGGCTAGAGCATTTCTGACACTAGGGTTACCACTGCCCATACGATAAGTAAGTATTGTTATTTAACACCCTTGAGGGTAAAACTTTTAAAACTTTGTCATATTTATTGATACCCTATCGAACTTCTAAAAATGACCATACTTCCTTACAACTTTTCATCCCCCATTTCATCCCCTTACAACCTTTTTTTATTAAAAAGTAGCCTATGTTAATTTCTGAGTTTCCGTGATTCGGAAAGCACGTGAAGCTGTTGGCCCCAGTCATTAGACTACAATCGATAGCCCATGTCAGAGGGTTATGACGGACGGCTTGTACAACTCTGGCACCAGGGTAACCACTGTTCACACGATAAAGAAATAAGAAGACAAATAAACATTCAAAGTATCAAATCTCTTCTCGTTATTAGTTTAATAATATAATAAAGTTATTTATTAAAATTTACCAAAGACTCAAAATAGTTAGTAATACATAAGACTTATTCTATGTTAGTAAAGATATAGCTAAAAATTTTGTTTACATGAGTTTGGAATACATGAATCATTGATGCCCCATTCCGTGAGAAACAGTGCAGCAGTGATTCATGTATAGGCAGTCAAATCTGCTTGCGATCATGGCCAGAATGCTGTTAGAGTGGCCACGAATCCTGCTCACCAGGGATGCACCGTTTGCGCATTGTTGCGTAGAAACAGTCCACTCTGGCTTCAGCAAACATGCCCGATGCGCTACAGAAACGTGGCAGACCCAACAGCACCCCGAACGCATTGTTTAGATAAGCCACTACTTTAATATTAATATACAATAAATTTAGTTAGTATATTTTTAATTTTTAAATAAAGTCCGTACTGGCATGAAAAATGGCCCTATCTCAGTTAGTACTACATTTCTGCAGTGATGATCTTCCGATCCAGTATGTACTGGTTTGTGAAATGAAAGAAGAAGAAAAGAGCCTGTGCAGCCTTTACGTTCTTGGTAAGCCATATGGCGTTCAATGCATTTCCCAGTACATAAAACACACACATCAGTCGAGGGTCAGCCCTAAGCTATATTTGGTAAGGTTGGTAGTAAATTGTAATAATTCTATCTGGTATGTCAATCAAAATCACTTGAGTATTGGATAGATAGGTATATTAACATGTAACAACCATATGTCAAGTGAAATGCCAAGCTGTAGTTTACTACAGATTTACTATAACAAATAACAAATGAGGGGATTTCAGAACTACTATGATATTGCGTAGGGTTGTCTGGCCATGGAAATTGTAAATAAATGTTTTGATATTAAATGTTAATAGCTATTTCTTATAAAACAAGGTTTCTTCTGTCTTACAGACACAAAAGGAGACAAAAACATAACTGATCAGAGATGATATATAAACGACTATGGGTAGCTTATGTTAATCTTTATATTGTTTGTTCTAAATATTAGACTTAAACTAGATAATTAAACGTAATCTCTTGACAATAACTTGATACGAGCTAGCTAAATATCAATGCTATAATAAAATAAATTTTATAAATGTTTTCATACAATGTGTACCAAAATATTTATGTTACTAGAAATAATAATGTATACAACTATATTACCACAAACATGTTCTGACTATTTACAAGCGCTTTTTTAAAGTCTACGCGAATAAAAACCTTTTATATTTTTTATTTATTGATTATTGACTGGCCTATTGGTCTAGGGACTCTGACTGGTAAGCCAGAGGCCGTAGTATCAATGCCTACTCAAAAAAATTCTAGAGTGATGAGCACGATTATTTGTCTGGTCTGGGTCTACTGTATCTACATTTTAGTATATTAATCAGAACTCTGCCTAATTTGGGATGTGATGATAGTGAATATTTAGTGAATTTTCCCAAGATATTTATTCACTGAAAGCTTTTCGAAGGCATCTTCATTCAAGATGAACGACGTGTTCAATTCGAACAACCACAGACTCGTACTATGAAAAGAGCTGTAACGTTTGAACTACTGATCGATAAGAACTGATTAAACTACCTACCATTCAAAAATCGGTCCTAGCCGTCCTAGGCAGTTACGATGCATCGGACAGCGAGGCATTCAGAAGAATGATCCAAGCATCCTTGATTATATTTAATATATATTGAAATGAAATATAAAATAAAATAACTTACAATACATACATTATATAATCATCACCATCATTATCATATCAGCTGTTAGAAGTCCAAGATATGGATATATCATAATCGCCACGCTTGGCAGACGGGTTGGCGATCGCAGTAAGATTGTCATAGTACGCAGAACGAAGCTGCTGCCCGTCCTCTGGTAGACATTCCCTTGTTCGACTTTTACGCACCCCACAGGATGAAATGGGGTGATGATATCCTGATATTGATCCCATTGAGTATGTTTCGCCGGAGCGTCTCAACTGGGCCGTGTTGAAACCGGTAGTAGAGACACCCGCTGAGTTTGTTTCGCTGGGTCTTCCCAGTTGGAGCGCATTGGATCCGGTGGTAGCACTAAACCGCTCGTTATAAACACAAGGTCCACCATAATAATAACATTTAATTCGTACCTTAATACAGACAGAACCATTCAGACAATATGTAGTAAAAATATAGCTAAAATTTAAAATTTAGATAATTAAACCTACACATGATTCTTGACAATAACTTAATTTAAGTTAGGTAGCTAAATATCGTTACTGTTCTGTTAAAAATCGTAACTCTAACTAACGTTACTGTTAAAAATCGTATTGTAAATTATTTCCTACAATCCGTGTACCTAATTAATATATGTACCTAGAAATAATTATAAATTAATTATATATTACTACGAACATGTTCTGACTATTTACAAGCACTTTTTTAAAATCTACGTGAACAAATCCTTTTTTTTTTAAGTATTCACCGCTGTCACCAAGACATTAAAATTCTATATAGGTCAATATAAAAATGTTAAGAAAGGACTCTGATGCCGAACCGCTTGGGATTTTTTGGCCCCAAAATGCCTTAATCATTGATATAATTTCCTAAATGTTATCTTAAATATCTTCTGATACATTATAATCATAGCTTACGCTACACCATTATTGGCCAGCCCTATTCATAAGTCGTGATCCACCGTCACTATTATTTCATTAAACGTATAATTGATAGTTTCAGATGTTGTAATACATTTTAGATGGATCGCTCGTGTTACGCGCTGTCCGTATTCGTACTACATGTTACATTTACGTTACACGACGCCATACACGGCTGACATATGTTTGTTGCATATTAAAAATGATTAACAGGAACCCAAGTCTGCTAATTATAAGTAATATTGGTGTTACTTTGCGGAAATTCATGACAATTAAAATACAAAATTAATGTTCATTCCGCTAATTGTCAGTTTATCAAGCCGGGAGGCATATTGCACTGCCAGCTCGCCTTCAAAAATATGACAAATGACATTCACCAGTATGATAACCCAACATGTGTTTTAATCCTCCACTGATCATCCTTAAGGAATAACTCGTTGATCGTCGATTGCTCGGTAAAAGTTGAATCCCAGTTTGACTAACCGGAATCTAATTATGTTGATCAACCACTTAAAGGTCTCTTGCAATGATACGTTAAAGACTATCGAATTGACAACTGTGTCAATGGAAAGTCGACCAGGTACGGCATTTGCCTTTGCATTATATGACCACCACCAAGACTGATAAAATCGAACATCATGAAGTCAATGATAAACCATTGTGACACAATTCCATTAAGAAGGATGCTTGAACTCTTGAAGACAGCTGTAACAGATTCTCTTAAGCTTTAATTTCTACTGGACAGGAGAATCATTCAACATCTAGTAGTGTTATAAAAACATGAGCGAACGAAACCCGAAAACATCTCCTAAAAATCAGTTTCTCCACATCCTATCTAGGCCCTCCTTTACTGGAAATCATGTATGCTGTGTTTTTTATAGAAATCGTTAGAGCGATTTTCCACAGATCGGTGTTTCTTAAAATTTGGAACGGTATTTCTAATTATAAAAAGTTTAGTTAAAATAAATGCGTCTTAAATACACTAAGCTAATTAAATATAATTATTTTGTTCAACTAAGACATAAAAATGTCGTAGTTTTATTCTTGTAAATGTTGTTGAGACGTAGCATAGATTTGTTGTAAACTCGCTTGTGTTTTGTGGGTGGCAAAACTTACACACGCTAGTCATTATATATATATTACCAATACGGTTTTACGTAGACCAAATGAATGATTGAACGTATCTATAAATCATTCACTTAACAATCGCATTGTTGAACGGAACATCATTAGAGGCATTCATTAAGAATGATTCTGATCTGATGTAGCTGATATTAAAATTAAGCATTCAAATGACAGAGGCTACAATCAGTGGTTTTATCGTATCAAATGATCTATCATCATGACATTCTATGAAAGCTCTCTCTCAGTCGTGTTTTTCTGTTTGCGAACACTTATCTAAAAATATTTTTCTCTTATTTAATAAAGTACCATGCATAGTACTTTAAGTATATGTATAACAATTATAGTCTAGAGATTGATAAGTAATTTTCTATTAACCTAAACTTCTACATAAACATAATAAATTCTAAGAATCAGTCCACTGACTTTTCTTAGTCATATTTGTTAAGGGGAAGACACTTTGTTCATGTGTTCTTTATAATTACATTATTTCTATCACTAATCACAAAATTCACTAATCACGCCACTAGTTCATAAGGTTTTAAAAAATGCAGAATGGTAGAATATTCCTCTTTCTATCCAAGCCTACATAAAAGTAGACTTAAGTTTATTCCAAGACCGTAATTTGCTAAGGATTCCAGGAGATTTATTTGAAGTATGTACATGGAAGAGTTATTTAAATTAGACAGCCATTACAATAATGACCGTTTATTTCAATTTATAATTAGAATATTATGGAGCTTAAATATTACACATTGAACTGATTTTCGATTAGAACAAGAGGATTTGATACATATTTTCAGACAAAGAAATTAAATTTCATTCCTACCTATATAAACAAGTAGATCAACAAGTTAACATAGTCATAACAGAAACCAGAGTAAAAAGAAAGCAACCCATCCCTTCGTGTTAACTCATGTGGTCTTAGACCATTAAGACGTATGACTCTAAGATAAAAACAAGGCGACCGAATGGGACGTGCTTCATGCATCGAGATAGGCGCGAGCGCAGGTGAATTTTCACGTATATTTCACCGAAATATATTTAAAGCCGGCATCATTTCTATGTACCGAAATATAAGAGTCAACTTTGAATAATTTGATGATATTATTTGATGGTTTGCGTTGGTACTTTTTAGTTGAAGCTCAGTTCTTTATTGCTCTTATTATCATCAAGATATGAAATGATAGTAACTACGGATCATGGACAATGTTGTTTTTTATATCAGTCTTTATTACAAAAATTGTTTTAAGTTCTACGAAAAAATAAATGGTTTGGAAGGTGTATGATCTTTTGTGTTCTCGGTACTATGAAGTTTAAAGAAACTGTTGTAAAATTTTGATATTCGCCAATAATCGACAGGAATCCAGAAGTATGCTCAAGACATCCTTGAAAAGAAATAAAATAAAAAAAAAACAGGTTTTTATTCACGTAGACTTTAAAAAAGCGCTTGTAAATAGTCAGAACATGTTTGTAGTAATATAGTTGTATACATTAGATATTATTTCTAGTAACATAGATATTTAGGTACATCTAGTATGAAAATATTTATAAAATTTATTTTATTACAGAAATCATATTTAGCTAGCTCGTATCAAGTTATTGTCAAGAGATTATGTTTAATTATCTAGTTTAAGTCTAATATTTACACTACTACACATATTGTCAATGGTTCTGTCTATATTAAAGGTATTATTATTATGACGGACCTTGTGTTAATAACGACGGTCGCGCTTTCATGCTACCACCGGATCCAATGCGCCCCAACTGAGAAGACCCAGCGAAATAAACTCAGTGGGTTCATCTAAAAAGAGGCGTTGTAAAGACTCCTTTATCACGACAGCCGAAAGGCTTCCGCCAAACATCTTCACAATTGTTGCTCTTGCGGTACCTGCTTTCAGCGGCTAACAATATCATCAGTCTATTTGTGGGAGCCTCGCTCACGCTGTATCTTCCGGTTCGTGGTTGCCACCCGGAAACATTACTGCCCTAGTAGGCATCGGTTCTACAAACTATGTGCCCTGACTCCTGTTACATTGTCTTGGCAATTCTTTGGGCCATGTTGGTTATTTCAATATAACTGACATATAATTTCACATATGTTTGGACTTTCCCTGCGAAATCGAATCAAAATGCTGAGATCCGCAGTCGAACCACCAAAGTAACCAACATAGCCCGAAGAATTGCCAAGCTGAAGTGGCAGTGGGCAGGGCACATAGTTAGTAGAACTAATGGCTGCTGGGGCAGAAAGGTTCTTGAGTGGCGGCCACGAACAGGAAGACGCAGCGTGAGCAGTCCCCCTACAACATGGACCGATGATCTTGCAAGCCGCTGAATGCGGGTAACGCAGGATGGCTATTGTGGAGATTTTTGGGGGAGGCCTTTGTCCAGCAGTGTCTTTTGGCTGATATGATGATAAAACTTATTCGCACTTGAATGAACAAATTTAACCGTTATGCTCTCAGTCTCTGATTAGATATAAACCCCACGAATGCAGACAACTTAGTAAGTAGCCGCTGAATCCATTGTTACTCAGATATTTGTATCTATTAGGTCGAGTTAATGGCAAAATCGTGTAAGTCTGCAATATAGAACACATTATGAGATAAAGTTTAAGCTTGTTCCTCTATGTTCTTGACCTCGGAAACCATCGAAAACATTTTGATACAACTTTGAAAAACCCGCTCTTAGTTCATAAGCTTCTTTCAGATGACAATCTAAAGACGAAACGGGCAAGATTTTTTCTTAGAATGGATTACTCAGACACTGGAGACAAAGCAAAGGTTTGAAGAATTTGTGTAGCCAGAAGTAAGCGAAAGACGGAGTTAAAAAGAAAATTCGTGCTGTTACTAATTTATATAAGTATAAATTTACAAAAGAAGAATAGTAGGTATTTGTATAATTTCGTATAAGTCTATTTTATAGTTAGGCCCAAAATAGCAAGTACTTTTATGTATTTAGTTTTTTTTATATGTACATCTGACAATTACATTGTTTGACATATATGTCGAATTGTCAACTTTATTAAACAGGGCCCTATAATAATTGTACTTACTTTTTTCGCAAAAGATGATAGTAAACTATTAATGTCACACAGGTTCACGCGTACAATATAAAATCGGGTTGCGTTCAATGCGGATCGTTAGCGACAATGCAATGTGATACAGATATCGATTGCACAAACGAACGCCATAAAAGGCGATAGAGTTCATTAGTGTAGGACTGACTTGATGAGGTTGAGCTCTGAAGGTTGGGATCGGATTGAGAGGGAGTATTGTTCTGGTATTAATATTATCTATTTTTTGTTTCATTAAAATTACATATTAATATTAAGGAACTTATCCGTGTGGTTGCCGGCCTAGAAAGAAAAACAAGGCCTCCCCATACCATCCCGTGGGTGGCGTAAAAGCCGACTAAGGGATACACCAGGTAGTCAGTCAGGCAGCAGCGCCCCCTGTGGGCTAGCTACATAACTGTGGTCCCCAACGCGCATGCCAAACGCGGAGACTAGGGCAAATCCCTCCAAATGGCAACGTTATAGAAACCTTGGGGGGGGGGGGGGGGGGTTCATGTCCAGCAGTGGACGATATCAGGCGGATGATGGGATAAAGGAACTTAAGGAGCAAGCACATAGATGGAGCAGATGAGAATTGTTAATTGCATATACATACTCGTATATCTATATATACTGTATCACCTACCTTAACAAGCACCTTTTAAATCTCCGTACGCACTACTGATTATGACCGATGCGTGTAGGTATTGGACTATTTTTTGTTTGAATGCATTTTCTCTAATTACCCTGTTTTTATATGTTGTATTAGTCTAAGTTATAGTTAGAAAATTGTATACGCTGCGCCAATATGAAAAAGCATGTAAGTACTTTAAAGTTCTATTGTATTCTCTCTGCGATTTTGATAATCTTGTGAGAAAATAAATGTCTTAAACCTAAAAAAAAAGAACCTATATTGATTTTAACAGATAGATATTACTAAACTTATAACCAATGTTGAAACTTAAAGCACTACACAATCAAAATTTATTACTTAGATCAAGATAGAGACAGTAGTTAGACAAAATGTTAAGGCCACTTTTAAGACCTGTGGCTATAGAATTTGTTTCTGGAATTGAGAAAAAGAATGTACAAATCGTCATCATAACCTAAAATTTGTGACGACTGAATAATATTGTCACCATTAACTTAAAAGTACAATTATTTGATCGGAATTATATTTATTTCTTTGTCTCTCTCCTTAACAGATACATATATTGTATTATCAATGAGTGATCAGTGTTAAATGTAACAAATTTTTAATATATATATTAGATACAACTCCTTACAACTAATTCAAACCCACAAACTAGAAATCAGATACTTTTTGTATACTAGCATGTCAAATCTATACATATAATAAAGTCGTAGAAAAGTCAAAACTGTACATTGAATATTTTTTAAAAGGATACTTGGGGCGTGATCTGCAATCGATATCGAAGTCAAAAATATAGTTTTGAGAATTTTTGTCTGTTTGTCTGTCCGGGCTAAACTCATATAATCACGCTATCACCTACGGGGAGGAGCTATAATAATTTGTAAAATTTAACGCGGGTAAAACCGCGGGGTACAGCTAGTTAATAATATACTTAATACTACTAATATTATAAATGGGAAAGTTTGTGAATATGGATGTATGGATGTTTGTAACTCTTTCATGCAAAAACTACGCAACGGATTGTGATGAAACTTTGTACTAATACAGCTTATATATCCGAATAATACACAGGCTGTAATTTATGAAGTATAACGCGGGTGACACCGCGGGCACAGTATTACCATAACTTTAAGTAAGAACGTAATTGCAAAACTAAACTCATATGCTCCAATTTGTGTCAATATACTGTGTGCAGCCATTCCAAATGATTCTACAGTAAATTACAATACGGTAAACCGATCTTGTTCACAAACAAGAACAAAATAATTCTATTAGAATCGCAGTAACATTGTGAAACTTTAATGTTGACGCAAATTTATTTGTGAATAAAGTCAAAAAGGAAGGGCAATATATCAACAAGGATTATAGGCGTCATCATCATCATCATTACAGCCAAATAAGTCCACTGCTGGACAAGCCTCCCTCAAGAATCGTCTTGGGGGGATATGCCAATATTATTATATATATTATAGGCGTACTTGGGTATAAATAAACTAGCTGTGCCCCGCGTTAATCTTTATAAATCATCACAGCTCCTCCCCCGTAGGTGACAGCGTGATAATATGTAGCCTATATGTTGACCCGACCTTTTAGTAATATTCATGCAAAATTTGAAGTAAATCCATGCAGTACTTTTGAGTTTAGCCCGGACATACATACAGACATACAGTCAAAAATTCAAAAAAATATATTTTTGGCTTCGATATAGGCCACTCCCCAAGATTCCTTTAAAAAAAATATTCAATGTACAGTTTTGACTTTCCTACGATTTTATTATATGTATAGATGAGTTTGTGTGGTGGCGGCATAGACTATCATCACCCCATCTCATCCCGTGGGGGGCGTAGAAATCATTTGAGGGAATACCTACAACAGAACGGGCAGCAGCGTATTTCTGCGAACTATGACAATCAAACTGAGATCGCCAACCCGTCTGCCAATCGGGGCGATTATTGCATAATCATTATTTGGGGAGGCTTTTGTCCAGCAGTGGACGTACTTTGGCTGACATGATGATGACTTGTGTGGTTATACAAAAATATAAAATATGGTAATTGAACTTTTTAATACTTGAACAGTTATAAGTCAACCATGTACCCAATTAAATCTTACCAAAGATTCGACGAAACACTTATGTGATAATAATACATGAGTTGATGAGTTTGTATATTACACACACACAAACTCATCAACTCATATATTATCATAAAATGTCACACTAAGCTAAACAGATACCTACTAATGCCATTTCCAAGTAACATCTGCCGAACCCAAACTGAATCATGGGCCGGCCGATAATTTTGCAAAAAATGAGCAAAAAATTGGTCCGCCCGTGTCCATTGATCCGCTGGAGCCTCTGTCGAGAATGCATCTGGACGCATTTTTGTATAACTCGATATTTAAGCCCTTGGAAAAGGATTTCAGTTATTTGATTTGTTCATGCTTGATTGAGTATTAATATAATATCTATACATATAATAAAATCGTAGGAGAGTCAAAACTGTACATTGAATATTTTTTAACAAGGATAATTGGGTCGTGATCTACAATCGCCATCGAAGTTATAGTTTTTAGAATTTTTGTCTGTTTATCTGTATGTATGTATGTGGGCTAAACTCAAAAAGTACTCCATAGATTTACTTCAAATTTTGCATGAATATTACTAAGCGGTCGGGTCAACATATAGGCTACATATTATCACGCTATCACCTACGGGGGAGGTTCTGTGATAATTTATAAAGTTTAACGCAGGTAAAACCGTCGGTCACAGCTAGTTAATAATAATATTATGATGAAAACATCTCTAACGAAAAAAATCAAAATACCTTGATCTGAGTTTTTTATGTGCGCAAATATGGAGAATCAAATAGAGATCATACCTATTGTTATATCATCCTATAGTCATAATTGGATATGTTGTATCCACAAATGGAGTTATTCCAAAATCCCTAAAAATCAACATTGCAAGTTTAGGACTTATATCTGGCTGGAGAGCTACATGCAGAAGGCAGTTTTGCTGGCGAATGCCAGGATTGGGCGGGAATTTCTCTCCATGTAGCCCATATATTGTATGAGTTGTATTTGTATTAAAATACCCTTGTGTGATATCTTGTAAATAATATTTGTAATAAACATGTGAAATTAATATCCTGGGACATTATTTATGTACACACGGCCATCTCATCCCAAACTAAGCAGACTACTATGGAAACCAGATCACTAATAACATCTACAGCTTTTCTTTTGTAAATTCATACTTATATAGATAATTACACCCAGACTTAGGACCCACCATGTTCTGATATTTGTCCTGGGTGGGAATCGAACCCACGACCTCCGGCCTGAAAAGCAAGCATTTGCCACCCACGCCAACATGCCCGTCGTAATTTTGAAATGTTTTAAAGATTACAATTTATCCGTAATTATTAATAATAATGATATTAACTTAAAAATATTCACGGCGTCTTTTTGAACACAGTCAAATCTTGATAAGTTAGTACACGTCAGATCCGTAATTTCGCTAGATTTTAATCTGTTGAACATCTATATTTATACATATATCTATATTTCTAAATATTACAAGTTGTATAATTCAAATATATGATTTATTCCCCTTATAACTCAGCTGATTAACACCATGTTTTGACAAGTTCGATAAAACATCATAAATAACTTTACTCATATAATCCGATGATTTGAATTTTATCTAAATGGGTGTTGTCATAGGCACAATTATTCTGAACTAACGCTTTTTCAACACTATCTGAAGATCGAGAGTTCTCACTCAATTTTTCTTACGCTAATCTTATTATTCTTACTACATTTCTATACTTTACGTTATCATCGTGATTCGAGCTGGTGTTCAATTCACAGTGATTAATTTGTCGAATATTTTAGTCGCGTTTATTATTAATCAGCGTTTATTATTCCAGGATTATTCAAATGTTCACATGGCACGAATAAATTCCAACACAGCACTATCGTCGAAAGCGATATTGCCTAAAGTATTTGTTTTGCTAAATATATTTTAGTTGCTGAGGACGTTTTACCGCTTGCCATAGTCAACCTGAGCCAGTTATGGAGCTCTTATGCTAAATGCCTATTCAAACTTGCAACAGAAGCACATATTTGCATGTACTAACTTCATAAGGCCAGTATGCATATAATCACTTAGTATATACAAGTTGCCGGTCGAGCAAAGATTGTATCACATTATTTATAGCATAAAGTCATGGTTCAATACCTTTAGGCTTATTATTATTCATTGGTGCCGTGTAGGAAATCTTTTGCCGCTCTAAAGCGAGGTGTCTGATATAATGACAAAGTATAATCTGTAATCTGCTTTGAACGTATCCTTACCGAGGCTTAGTGAATAAGAATCATATCAATTGGTTTCTTGATTATGTTATTGTTGGTTAGTGTATTCTTTTTAAGTTTCGTTTGACTACTTTTTTCAGCTTTGTGGCGGATGGCATTGCAATTTTCAATTCCCACCCAGGACAGATACTCGTCTGCCAATTGTAGAGGTTAATGGTGTATCCTAAAGATGGGCATAATTTCATAAAGATGCAATGGACGTCATTCATCTGACATGTGATTGATGACATTTTGTATGACAGCTATTTTAACTAAATTTTAATCAATGTATGTTGTTGGGATAAGTATTTCTACATCATTTACTTAATTAATACAATAACGACAAATAACTTGGAAGCTTCTAGAATGCAATCTGAATCATAAATTATAAGCCGCTACTAATTTTTTATCACCGTTAATGGCTAGCACCGGTAGCGGAATAGAATTCCCTCCTATTTAGAGATAAGAAATAATATTTGAATCACGGTAGCTTCCATTACGGTCATCATAATTTATTTGTGGCTCATCCGATAAATCGGTTCTTCTATGAGTTTTTATCGACAAATGCCTTTGGACAGGATTCCCTAAAGTTTTAACGAATAAAACTACTTTAGATGGAATTTCTTCGGAGACTGCGTGCGTGGACGATCGTTTTGGTCCCATTATCTCGGAACCGGTTTGTTTGGGCGAATTTGAAACAATGGCGCGGCGGCAAGCGCATATGTATAGTAAGCAGCTCTTCACTAGATACATTTCTATTAGAAAATTAACCTTAATAGTGAGAACATAAAGACTTTGAAGTTTCCATTGATGTGCAGTCTTTCGTACGTGTTTCACTGTTCTCCGGGGCGGTATATCAAGTTTATTTTGCAGTGCAATGTATAAAATAATATATCATTATTGTATGACTTATACAGTATGTTTGCATATTGGTATGAATAAATTGTTCAACATAAGACTGAGGTGTATAAGGATTTATAACATGGGATGAATAAATTGCCTATGAGTAACAGAAAATTACTTCCGTACTTCACTGACAAAGCCTACAACGGCTTACAATTCGCACTGTGTATCTTGTATGTATGTATGTATTTATAAGACCAGTATTACAAAAAAATAGGCGACCTTAGTGGTATATTCTACTATGATCTTGACCACCTAGGTTATATCACCTGGGTGACCATAGGCGATCCCAATAAAATTGTTATTTTGGAATCCTAAAGTCACCGTCAAATCAATATCAATGAAGCAACTTTGAAATATTTTATAGTCAATATATTTCGCTACTAGGTACCTGTGTAGGTTAGGTTAGATTAGAACTGCGACATATGCGATACAACGAAACAAATTTATTTAATCAATATGATATATTTATTTGAAGGTGATATTAGGATACCAAAATAATAATTTTATTGGGCACACCTATGAAGAATCAAATTATCACAACCTTAGCAGTGACCATTGCGGTGCAGAGCGGATATTTTCTTAACACAAAAATCCAAAAATGTAATTTTGAGCTGACCCGGTATTTGAGCCTAGGACGTCATTATCTGAGGTTGATCACACTACCGCTAGACCAACGTGGCGATCATACATAACATACCTAAACATTCTCAAATACACGTCTAGAACCCCTTTACAAATTACCTTAATCACAAAAAAACACCACAAATAAAACCTATTTTTGCATCAATTTAAGTTGTACATAAATGACTAATAATTTCAACCACAGATAACCATTTAATAGTTGTGGTGGTCAATTAAATATTTACTGAAACATGAGGTTATACGAACGTGTTGTGTGGGGGACAGATAATCTCCATGTTGTATGCGTCGTCACGTATTTTGAAGGTACTTGACAATATTTTGTGGAAGGGCTAACATATTTTTTTGATTAAAATACATTCCTTGAAGGATAGGTCGGTGTAAAGAACCCCACAGACATAAAGAGAAGTGTAAATTTTGAACTCTAAACGTGTTTGACTGTTAGAGTCGTAATAGCTGGCCATTATCTGAAAGCTAGTTTCATTGGAAGGCGCTCATAGCTAGATGCTCTCCGTAAGGGATTGGCGAGGTTAAGCAATTAGGATCGCGGTCACTCCATAGATGACGGCCAAAGTGGTTTAATTTCTAAGCGTCTCCGTGCTTCGGAGCCAGAACGTTAAGCCAGCAACAGTCGTAAAGCCATGTCAGAGGCCGACTGGGCGGCTTGACCAACTCTGACAGGGTAACCACTACCCATACCATAAGCAAGTATTGGAAGGAATATTTTCGTAATTCAAAAGAGAGTTAGTTATTCTCTAGTTTGGATGTGGTTATATATTATTAGTCTGCAATATGTAGTACTAGTAGTGTCGTATTAGTAGCGTATTTTGCACGACAGGCATCTGTTACAAACAAAACGAATAACGATTTAAAAAAATACGTAGAACCGACTTCAACTACAGATGCCACAGACATCATTTCTTTTTTTTTAAATCTATTCACCTAGCATTGGCACTCGCGGAATACACATCCAAAAAAAAAGTAACCGGGAGTGATAAAACAAGCGAGTTATCATTTTCCAAGCTGATCTACAGAAGATTCAGAATACCGCATCCAAAAAACCTTATTAAAACCTAAACAAACAATTCTAAAGAGTTCCATGACATAATAACTTCACACTTAACGTTGGGAACAATTCGAAAACTATCATTTTATTTCTCACGACCGCGACCAGTCATCTCGAGACGAATTTGAGGAAGTGCCGCTATTACCTTCTTGGAACTAAGTCAAACAAAACTAGAAATGGTCGCATACTTGCTCGTACTTTACCAAATTGGTTCCGTATCTTAAATTTATTTAAGCAGGTGTCTTTAATGTTTATTGAATATGAGATTTAATATTAGGAAAATATGTAAATGCCTAAACACGTTTGGAGAATATCTATTTGTAGTCGCCGTTGCCAACATAACGTAACACATTGTAGATTTAAAATGTTGTATTTTTTAAGTTATTTTCTACTTTCTTTAACTCCTCTACAACATTTAAGTAACTAATGGATAATCTTATATGATATGCTACCTACAATGAAGGTTACCTCGAAAACTACATAAACGGTCATTATTGACATCATCATATCAGCCGAAAAATGTCACTGCTGGACAAAGACCTCACCCAAAGATCTCCATAATGTTCAGTCGATATAGAGCGACCCTTCCAAGACCATCGGTCTATCTTGTAGAGGGCCTGCCCACGCCGCGTCTTCCCGTTCGTGGTTGCCACTCGAGAACCTTTCTGCCTCAGCCATCAGTTCTACGAGCTATGTGATCCGTCCACTGCCAGTTCTATATATTTTAAACGCAACATAATCTAACAAACTTGAGTTTGAAATTTCACTGAACCTTGTCAGCCAATGTGGCAACACTGTCAGCGTGCTGAGAATGTTCCTCAATGGCACGATTTTAAAATATTTTTGTGACAGGTTATTAGTTTAGGCTAGTTCTTTAAACTGATTGTAAATATTTCAACATTTCCCATACTTCCATAACTGCATTCAATAAAAAAACACATTGTATGTTCATTCGGTGCTGAATTCATTTCATTTCATTAATTTTATCATTGCCAATCCAACCAATAGTGTCTCTTATACCTTTTATTTTTGAAGTGTCTATAATACAAGATGTGCCAATATACATTTTTTATCAGTAAGCAATACTCACCTTAATTGCAGATTTTTACATTGCTTTTATGTTACGACATTATTTCTGTCTTCACTTAGTTCTTTGAAATCAATAAGGATTTCAAAGTAAAGAAAGTGGACTTTCCACCGATCTCCAATACTCGTAAAAGGCATTTTTTATATGAATCTTGTAACAAGAGGGCTCGGAGTGCAAGCCACGATTAACTTTATGCATTTCTTACTAGACATCCTTTATTATAAACGCATTTACCGCTAATGGTTCATGTCTGCATGTTGCATAAGCCCGGAAGTTTGGATTACCTAAGTAGTTGAGAGTTTTGAGGGAGCTCCGATGGGTAATTTTGTAATTTGGGACTTTTTCACTCCTGACACAAAAAGGGCAATTTCAAGTAAAGGCCATGTCTGATTATTTGTCTATCTGTGGTATCATAGCTCTGTGTATTTTGGATAGATTTTTCAAATATAGTTTAATTGGGTTGGTTGTATGCCATGTTTCATGAAAATCTATTTGACTTTTAAAGAATTACGATACATTTATAGAGGGTGATGGTTCTATCATTTTAGTTTAGTTAACTTGATTTTAGCTGATTAGCATTAACCAATAGTGGTATTGATTGTTCAAAGTTGTGATTATATTAAAAAAGAAATTGCATACACAATTTTCTGTATTTAAGACACTTGTAATCAATCTGGGAAATAAATGCCGATGTTCTCTTGTTTTAAATGACCGGGTTCAAATTCCGATATAAGTATTATTAAAAAATGATGATTAGAATATTAGAATGGTCTAATAACAAACCTGAACAACGAATTTAGGTGGGTAATATCAATTACTTTTATTTATATCAGACGGCGACAAACGAGCAAGTGGGTCACCTGATGGTAAGTGATCACCGCCGCCCATGTACATTCGCAATTCAGCAAACATGTGTTACTCACCCTTCCCCCACCCCAATGAGCTCTGGCGATTTTGCTCACATTCAGAAACACAACATTAAAATGATTAACATTATTATTGAGGAATGTCTTCTGTAAGGTGGAGGTACTTCCCCAGTCGGGCTGCTCTTTGAGCGAATGAACGCTATGCCCTACCTCTCTTACTTATAACTTTAGAACGTTACTCAAGCAAGTACAATTCCTTACAACCCTGAAATGTTTTGAGTGGAACCAATAAAGACACCACACAAATAATGATGCATGTAGAATAACATTATGATGCAAATAAAGCCTATGTAAATAAGCTGTTAACATTTCAAAGCTCGCAATTAGCGAACCACTAAACAAGTAAACACGGACTACTCTAAAAACTACATCACGCAACGTTACAACATTAGTTTACTAATATTCCGTGTGAACTAGTTTTAAATAGTTTTGGTTTATTAGGTACAAGCTAAGCCCCGCGGTTTCACCCGCGTTTAAGTAATTTTGGCGTAAAAGAGTAACAAACGTACATAAATACATCTATACTCACAAACTTTCGCATTTATAATATTAGTAGAATGTGTACCTCTAGCGGTCTCGGCAGTACACGCCGGAATAATTCGCAAATGGTAGATTTTTTCATACTTACTTGACACTTATCGTTATACTAGCTGTGCCCCGCGGTTTTACCCGCGGTAACCTTTATAAATTATTCCAGCTCCTACCCGTAGGTGATAGCGTGATAATATGAAGCCTATATATGGAACCAGCCTCTTAGTAATATTCATGCAAAATTTGAAGTAAGTCCATGCTGTACTTTTTGAGTTTAGCCCGGACATACATACAGACAAACACTCTAAAAACTATATTATTGGCTTCGATTTTGATTGTAGATCACGCCCCAAGTAACCTTTTAAAAAAAATATTCAATGTACAGTTTTGACTTTCCTACGATTTTATTATATGTATAGATTTTAGACAATTCACACAATATCTTTATAAATTGTAGCCTATGTGTTATTCTGATGTATAAGCTATATTTTTGGAAAGTTTCATTAAAATTCACTGAGTAGTTACAAACATCCATCCATAATTACAAACTTTCGCGTTTATAATATTAGTAGGATATATAAATCATCTATGGCCTGTTGGTTAGTGACCATGACTGGTAAGCTAGAGGTCGTGGGTTCGATCCCCACCCAGGATAAATGTTTGTGTGATTAACACGATTATTTGTTCTGTGTCGGGTTGTAATCCTACTAATATTATAAATTCGAAAGTTTGTGAGTATGGATGTTTAGATATATGGATGTTTGTTACTCTTTCACTTAAAAACTACCGAACTGATTTTGATGAATCTTTGTAGTAATATAGCTTAGGTATAAATCCGAATATCACATAGACTATAATTTTAAAATGTTACGCGAGTAAATCCGCGGGGCACAGCTAGAAATCTGGCCAGAAACCTAGTTTGGGATCAGATGGCTGTGAGTCAGTTATCAAGGATATTTATTCATTTAATAAATATAAATCTCCGTTAATCTTACTTACGGATCAATTTTAAGAGTGTATATAACCACTTACCATCTGATATAAAGCAATCAAATGGAAAATTGTTTAAAACGAAATTAAAGAATATGTTAATAGAGATTGATTACTATAGTCTGCATGGGCTTTTTGCCAAAAAATAATGTGTTATTATTACTAAGAATAAATTAAATAGACTTGTTTGTATTGCATATCCGATATGGGTAGACTGTTGATCCTGAAAGTTACATTATGATAAGACCTTATTGTACATAGTTACGCAATAAATAATTCTTTATCTTTATCTTTTATCGGTCAAGAAACAACCCCTGAAAAGTAAGAATAAGAAAAGGTAATGGTCTAAAACCCTGTACTTATTTCAATAAAATCTTTTTCTTTTTTTAAGTCTACCCTCCTACATATGCAATGCACTCCAATCTATTATTTATAGCATAATTTAATTCGGCACCATAAAAGTTTACGGCTAGAGACGTTACTAAAACGAACATCCATAGTGTTTTATGGAAGTGTAAAAAGAGAATAACACATACTAATTGTGGGATCATAAATTATACTTAGGAGATTAAGTTTCGAGATCAAGTTAGTTGACATACTTGAGACTTTTATGCAATTGATTTTTATGGGAATTATAAAAGATGGGGGGTTTCCGTGGCATTAAAAATTAAATTGAGTTTTAGTATTGACTACAAGTAAAAAGAAAAAACTTGAGAGGTGTCAAGGGACACCGGGATGGAACGAAGTTATTTCTTATTATTTATTATGTACAAAACCCTGTATACATTCACCAAAAATAATCGTCACGTCACCACACTGTTCAATGCGAAATAGAAATGAAAATATCTGGCTTGCTTTCTATAAGAGAGAGAGAGAGAGAGAGAGAAACATGCGCACGCCGCACTGCTGCAAAAAGTGCCGTGACAACTTTTCGTAAGAATTTTTTCCGTCTAGCCCCCTTTCACAACGCGCGATAAGGAACTTCGTTCCAACATGCGGGATAGTCTTTGGGGATTGCCGATAGAAGAAAAAACAATTTTTTCCACTTCTAATCTAAATAATCTGCGATATAACAGTTGACAATTTACATTGAGATAAACTCTTTGCATATATATATATATATATATATATATATATATATATATATATATATATATAATGTATACTAATAACGCTTAAATGTTCTTTTTACAAACAAAACGCCCGCAGTAAGGAAATTAATCCCAGAGTCGCGGTGCATTTACATACATATAATTTAGGGACAAAAACTAGATCCAGACTCAACTACTTATGAGTCACACAAATAGTTCGATCTGTGCGGGAATCAAACCCGGGACATGAAGTGTCTAAACTGATGCCACACGTTCAGACAATCAGTTCAGTTCAGTTCAGTTGCCGGTTGTGGTACTAAATATTTTACTAATATTTTACACAAATTCAGCCTATTAAATAAAAAAAAAGGCGACCCACGGCCTGTCAACACACAGTGAAGATGTAGTAAAGAAAGTTACGTCAAATGTTTACTCTAAATGTCTCTATGTGTATGGGCCGCCCGTTATTCCTACGTGTCGACCTACCGAACTACTCATTCGGTCTATCCAAAATACTCTTAAATAACGGCACCACAGGCCCTGTCATCACGCGGTTAAGACGTAGTAAACAAAGATAGCTTTTCTAAATTGTTATGGCTCACGACTAATGTTCACTCTATATGTCTATGGGCCGTTATTCTTACGTGTCGTACCGAACTACGCGTTCAGCCTATGAAAAATACTTTTAAAGGAAACGGCGCCACATGCCCTTCAACACGCGTTTAAGACCTGGTAAACAGAGATAGCTTTTCTAAATTGTTACGGCTTACGGAAAATGTTCACTCTATATGTTTGTATGTCTATGGCCCGTTATTGTTATGTGTCGAACGGCGAACCACCGAACTACAAATTCAGCCTATCCAAAGTATTCTTAAAGAAATGGCGCCACACGTCCTGTCAACACGCGGTTAAGACGTAGTAAAGAATGATACCTTTTAGACGTTGGCGTGGTTGGTAAATGCTTGCCTTTCACGCCGCGGGACGTGGGTTCGATTCCCACCCAGGACAGATATTTGTGTGCATGAACATGTCTGTTTGTCCTGAATCTGGGTGGCACATAATGTGTAATATATCTGTTATCAGGTTTCTATAGCACAAGCTCTGCTTAGTTTGGGATCAGATGACCGTGGTGTGAATAATGTCCCACGATATTATATTATTATTAAATTGTTATGACACGATTAATGTTCACTCTAAATGTCTCTATGTCTATGGCCCGTTATACTTACGTGTCGACCAACCGAACTACTAGTGTCTACAATGTAACATGTTTCATCATCAAATGACATGGTCGTGAGGACGTGTCCAGCAGGTCGCGGGTTCAACCCCGTGTTCGTTGAATTTAGACATTTTCGGTACTTTTGTGTAATTTTGGTTTGATTCAACGTGAGAATGCGATTACCTATGCTATTATATTTACATACAGTCGACTTCATATCAGTGGAAACATTTGCTATGCGAAAACTGCCATCATTGCATACGCACTAGAGACACTATGTAGCTCGTAAAGTACTGATGGACTTAGTGTTGACTTTATATTATGTAGGTACTTAATAAAGACCTTTGCTTCTGGCCTATTTTCTGTTAAGCTGGCCAATCTCAAGTGAGACTAGCCAACTACGCATGATATATTATCATGCTCGAGTATATGCGCTATAATCTATACAAATAAATAAAATTGGAGTGTCTGTTTGTAATATTGAAATAACCGGTTTTTACTACATAAATATGAATATATACCTATACGGTACATACGCCAAAATAATATTTTTTACAATTTTTGTCTGTCTGTCTGTCTGTTTGTTCCGGCTAATCTCTCAAACGGCTGGACCGATTTTGACGGGACTTTTATTGGCAGGTAGCTGATGTAATAAGGAGTAACTTAGGCTACTTTTATTTTAGAATAAGTCTTTTATTTTACTAAAAAACGATATAAACTAATTAAGACGCGGACGAAGTCGCGGGCACAGCTAGTAATAAATAATTGTAAAAGACAGGGAAATCTGGAAAACCAAGGGAGAGGCCTTTGATCACCAATGGGACACAGAAATAGGCTAGACTAAAAAAAATATCCTAGGGGACATTATTCACATCACACACGGCCATCTGATCTCAAACTAATAAGAAATTATTATTAATATTTTGTAAATCAATATTTATACTGATAATTACACCCAGACTCTGGAGAAACAGACATATTCATGAACCCGAGTATCATGTGTCCTGGGTGGGAATCGAACCCACAATCTGCGACGTGAAAGTCAAGCATTTACCGTCTGTTTGTCCTGATATATAACAATGTAAGTACAAAAGAAAAGAAGTTTAAGTAATATATCAGTTATCTGTTTTCCATACAAGATCTGCTTAGTTTGGGATCAAGTGGCCAAGTTAGGGGCAAGTGTGAATAATGTCCCAGGATATTATTTAAGAAAAGAAAAAAATAAAACTCAGTCTTATCCGGTTTAGTAGATTTGTGTTGACCTGCGCACACACATCATATCATAATCATTTATTGTTAATAATCAAATAGACATAAGAATAATAGACAAGAATATTATGCTTATAACATACATAAAAAGGCTTACAAAGAATGTCTGTCCATCTAATCTAATAACATTATAACTATAGACATCTTGATCAGTTTTTACCTTTTTTAATCGTTAAGATAATCGATTGATTTCAATAGACAGCTCAAAAAAATCCATTATAGCCTTTGATATTAGCCGAATACGTAATTTTTGTTCATACACGTAATAGTGATGTACCGAAATCGATTTCGAGACGATTATTCGAACGATTTGAGAACAATTTAGTAAATGTTGGTCATAAATGGGTTTCGGATGAATTTCGAAATGTTGAATAGTTATTGGACGGAAATAACGTAAACGAACAGCTTGTGTATGACACGTGTTAAGGGTGTAGGGTAAATTTGTACTTTCTATTGTGTGTAGAGGGGTGATAATAACCCCTCATTTTGTAAGTGTATCCTAACATTTTAACGTTTGATTTTGTTGGTGTATACTATCCCTTATAGTAAAATGAGCAAATTCATTGAGTTGATATCATAAACGCTGTATCTGACTACTCAATTCTGTCTATCTACGATAGATTCTACAATTTTATTTCTGTCAATAGCAGTTCGGAGTCAAGAAACTAGCAATGTTACACCCGGAGGGAGTAACATCCTCAAAGACGTAAAGCTGTAGATACTGCGACTGATGTTTCCTAGTGAGATTGCTGTCCCATCGGATTATAAGAGAAAAATAGAGAGTGAGCTTATTGCATATTCTGAACTTTCCATCATTTAGACAATCGATTCACAGTAATCCATCAATTGATATTAGATTATTTTGAATTAACGCCTAAAAGGCTACGGCCCATAATTTAAACTTGGCGGAACTCCTTTAAAATGTATTTGGTTAATTATATACCTAAGGATCAAAGCGAAGGATATATCTGTAATAGCTACCAATATTCTTTTATGACACTTTAACACTTAAGATGCTGACGACATGCAATTTTATCGTATCACCTATAAAAAATATGTAATTAATTTTAAGTAAATTTTATTTTAAAAAAGGATCCGCACTAATTTTTATGGCAGTGTTTCTCGTTAGCTGCAACGTTATGCACTGCATGGTAAGGTAAAAAAAATACGATTCCCCATAAATGTAAAATATTTACGGAATAATTTTTACAAGCTACCAACCACGCGACATAATAGAGTGAACAGAAAACTATCAAAGTCCGTTAGATGCAGGGTTAAATATCAAAGTCATAAATTTAGTTTTAATTTATCGATATATATTTGAAGCAGTTTTAGAGATGACTGTGATTTTTTTCATCGTCCAAAAGTAGTCGTCGAATGGAATCAATGATATTCCACAGAATGTCGTTATAATTGGTGTATATGTTTTATGACACGAAGAACATTCCAATATTAAGATATTGGCTAAAACCTTTCGGAAATACGGCAATTTAGCTAATTTCAGCACCTTAAAGAACTTCCAAATAGCCACGGGCTCAAATTCAAAACGAAAACGTACAATAACTGGTCATAATTTAAGTTTAGCAATTACGGTGACGACAGCAAATACATATAGAAATAAGAAAGGCTTATTTCCAAGAATGGAATTGTTAACGACTCATAAAAATACACTAATGTAGCCTTTATTTCGTCACCTCAAAAAGTTGTTCTCCCAAACAATTGTCCAAGTCATTCGAAACCGTTGCGTTAACAAATAGCCTTAAGAATCGGTTCAGATCGGGCTTGCACATGACATCAGCGGATTCGTCGCCGCCCACCTCCATTAGCCGTCTAGACGCGTGGACAATTGTTATCTATTATCTGTGCATCGCTCTACGGAATTGAAAGGAACAAGTGGTTTTTGTTAGTCATAGAGGCGTAGTATACCTCGATGATATACTAGTTGGTTCCTCAACTCAATAAGACGAAGTAAGAACGATGTAAAAAACAAACTTGAGAGGTGTCAAGGGACACCCGGATGGAACGAAGTTATTTCTTATTATTTATTATATACAAAAAACCTGTATACACTCAACAAAAATAATCGTCGCGACACCACACTGTTCAATGCGAAATAGAAATGAAAATATCTGGCTTGCTTTCTATAAGAGAGAGAGAGAGAGAGAGAGAAACATGCGCACGCCGCACAGCTGCAAAAAGTGTCGTGACAACTTTTCGTACGATTTTTTTCCGTCTAGCCCCCTTTCATAACGCGCGATAAGGAACTTCGTTCCAATACGGGGTTGTCTTTGGGGACTGCGAATAGAAGTGAAAACAATTTTGACAGTTCTAATCTAAATATTCAATAATATAATTAACACTTCACTTTGATAATCTTTAATAACGCACAGAGCTCATGGGACCCAAGACCCAAAAAGTGTTTGACGCGTCTAAAAAAAGTTAAGTAATTTTGGGTGAAAACAAGTTTGGAGTTTTGATGGATGACTTAGCGAGAATCTTTGTCCGCCAGATCGAGTTGCAACCATTGTGGCTAGTCTCAATGGAGAATAGCCATCTGACGCGACATAAGTGCACATTCTATACTCTCACTCACATGATCTGATGGGACGGTTGGCAAACCAGCGGTCCTGTTCCTACCCATGGCATTGCAAAGCAGCAGAAGAAATTGAATTAGTAGATTTGTCTTCCTCAGATTTTAACATTATTACTATAGTGAAAAGTAAGTCTTTAAATTTGACTTGGTAAGTTTTATGAAGTAATTTGAAACTTCCTGTATGAATCAGAGTTAACCTCTGTGATTCATGATAACGACGACTTGAACGTGCAAGCATCTGATTATTGTGGGTCATTTATTCACACACGGCCTTCTGATTTGGCCAATCTAAGCAGGGTTTGTATTATAGAAAACCAGATAACTGATCTACTACATGTACTACTTTTCTTTTGTAAATACATACTTATATAGATAATTACACCCAGACTCAGGACAAACAAACATGTTCATTCACACAAATATCAGTCCTGAGTTGGAATCGAACCCACAAACGGCGTCAAAGGCAAGCATTTACCAACGACGCCAACCACAATGAAGAAGCAGACCGATTCGATGTTATGTTACGTAAACTAAAACTACTCAAAGCGCCGATATCTAATTCCTACAAAGTCGCTGCTAGTAGGTTCTTTACAGTTATCGACGGATACGGCAAAACCTTCCATACTTTTCGATTTAAGGAGATTCGCGATACAAATATGTATTTGAGAGCAATCTCCGCGATTTCCGCCTGCCCATACACGCTGTATACCATAAGAGTAGTGGTTTTAATGAGCTGAAACAAAGGGAGTCGCCGCAAACAGTTCCCCTTTAAGCTACCTTCGGTGATAATTGACATAATGATATCACGCCCGTGGTCTTCAAACAACTGAACTGGTTTTAGATATAGCTACTAAGTAGTAGATGATATCGGAGAATGTAGTTGTGGGGAGAATATTAATAGTTCACTGATCATAGCCAGTTGCACATGCCGGTCTGTTAATAATGGAGAGGTACAGCAACGAGGCACGCGGTCATTCTATAGATGAGTAACCGTCATAGGGGTTTAATTTCTGTGTTTCTCTGTGCTTAAGATTTTTGTTATATGAGAGTATCGAATATTCTTTTGAGATCAAAAGTATCCTATGTAAATTTTATTCAAATCAATTGAGCTGTTTTTTTTGGCGTGATCGAGAAACAAACATGCAAACATTCAAATTATTGTGCATTTATAATATTAGTAGGATACTTCATCTTTAGCAACTTACATTTTAAATGTTATTCTCGTCTTTCAGTTTATTAAGCTGGATAAAGTAATCCTCTACATAAAAATAGCAACATTTATTATTGGCATAGCCACCAATAGTTTCGATCAGACGGTCGCGAGAACAATAGCACATACACACATAGACTCACGCCTGTAGCCCAGAGGGGTAGGCATAGACAACCGATTTCCATTTGTCACGATCTGCACAGTTCTTTTGACTGGTTTACCGCCATTATATTCTTCATACATGCTCGCGGGTTTATAATTTTATAATAATATCTAGGGACAATGTAACACAGATCATCCTAGCCCCAAACTAAGCAAAGCTTGTACTATGGGTACCAAGCGACGATATACATACTTATATAAATACTTAAATACATAGAAAACATCCATGACTCAGAAACAAATATTCGTGCTCATCACACAAATATTTGCACTTACCGGGATTCGAACCCAGGACCACCAGCTTCGTAGGCAGGAGCACTACCAACTAGGCTACGGTGACCGTCAAAGATTTAAGATATTTCTGACCTGGCCTCTCGGAGAACATCTTAATAATAAGAACAATAGTAATAAGAATGAAATTCAGGTAAATTATATCATTCCCACTGAAATCAAAAGAGAACCACAAATCAGTCAGAAACACACGTTTCAAACCAGTCTCGATATAATCTCAATCTAGACTTGAGTTCATATGATGAAACGGTGACACTGACAATGCGCCTGATCACATTGATTCTTAGAATTTTAGGCATGTTCGCCATGTGAGCTACGGTACTGAGTTTATAGGAATACAACAAAGAGACGTAGACATGAGCAGTGACCGCTTGGATACTAGTTAAGGTTGAAGAATGAGTACATTTTGAGGAGAAAACTGTAACGGGTATTTAATATTATTATTTATAATATGTTTATTATAGTGATAAATAATAACAATATCTTGGGATAACTAAAATACTGCCGCCATCTGATCCCAAACTAGACAGACCCCGTACTATGGCAACCAGGCAACTGATAAACATACTTTTGTATTACATTCATATTATAGATAAATTACACCCAGACCCAGTAGTTATCCCAAGATATTTTATCATATCAACTAAATAACATCCATTGCTTGACAAACATCTCTCCAAAAGATCCTCACGATGGATTTGTGTCTATCATTTGGAAGGATCACACTAATATTATAAAGGCGAAAGTTTGTGAGTGTGTATGTTTGTATATCGTCACGTCTAAACGGCTGGAGCGATTTTAACACAATTTGGTATGGAGTTAGCTGACACCCTGGATCATAGGCTATAATTTATAAAATTTAACGCGTGTATAACCGCGGGGCACAGCTTGTATGCCATAATCGACACATTTGCCAGACGGGTTGGCGATCACAGTATGATGGTCATAGTACACAGGGAGACGCTGCTGCACATTATCTATTACATATACCTTCGGGAGGACTTCTACGCCACCCCACGAGGAGATGGGATGGTGATATTCTTGGCCGTCAGCGGCACAGCCATGATAGCCATCATAATTAAGGTACAGAATACTAAATCCAACGAAAAATAATTAAAAATGCTTGAAGAAATGTTCTCTAGAGAAGATAACTTTCATAAAAACGTATAGAAGTTAGGTTAATGATTTCCATCTTAACATTTTCCTGTTGACATTTGGGAAGCAATGAAGCGATAAAGCGGAAACATTTTTTTATATGGATTAGCAGTTAACAGCTCGTCTTGAACATGACGGTGGATTAGATAAGGTCTCTAAAGCATCTTAAAGGTAAAAAAAACTCATAGTTCATCATTAAGTGAAATTATATAACGGCGCGGTGATTAATTAGTGAATAAACTCTCTTTGTGAATTATTTCTTAAAATCCGACTAAAGCAACGAAAGATGGTAGGTCAAACGAAGGTTGGTACAGTGAGCATATAGAGTGGCACCAAAAAGGCAACTAAAAAAATCTAAAAAAAGTTACAGTCTAAAGCTACTAAAGTTCCTTTCGTATCGCTTATAGATACGAAAGGTGCTTTAGTTGCGGACTGCACCTTTTTTTTTAAGTTTTTTTAGTTGCATTTTTGGAGCCATTTTATTTGCTGACTGTACAAAACTTTGACGTAATGTGTGTATTAAACTCTTTTAAAATGTAGCCATATTTTTTTGCTTATCTACTTATGTCAGTTGTGAAAAGAAAATAAACAGTAGTTAAACCCATAATGTCCTTTAATTTTTCATTATTTACTATTCAACATCAATTTGGTTTTGGGAAATAATAACATACATCTCTACTTCAGTTGCCGCTCCGAGACGAGGTTCGCACTTTAAAAGAGATGCCTTCTAGCGTGGGTTAGTGGTGGTAGCTTCAAACAAGTTTTTGTAGGTTAATTTGCTATTTTGCGGTCGCTAAAATGCTTTTATGTCACTTATCAAATCAGAACATTTACGTCATATTTGAGGAAATATTTAAACAACATTAAATATATCCAATATCTATAAATCCGTGTGGTTTCCGGTCGAATAACAGGGCCTCCCCATACCATCCCGTGGGTTTTGTAAAAGGCGGCTAAGGGATTCATCATATAGTAGGGCAGCAGCGCCATCTATGTACTAGCTACCACCTTAAAAAGCGTGGTGACTAAGTTAAAGGTCCTACAACAAAAATATGCACACCTTGTGGCAGAACATTGTGTCCTACCATAAGGCACTCTTATAATAATATTACTACCGTTTATATCTCGTGTAATGGAAATATTAATTTGATTTGAACTCGATCCTTCCAAAGCTTCGACCCAAAAAAAATCACTCAAATCTGACTCATACGCTATGTAATAGTCTACCCAACAAATTCATTACCCAATATATTTTTTAACGCAATTAACCCGCCACTTGAGTGCCAAGGGCTCGCATGCGCATCTGTCCGACGCACACATAAACATATCGGTTCAATTAGTTACACACTCACACTATCTAAAAGGCTGCATGTGTATGAGTGTACCCACATGGTAGTGCTTGTGTGCGTTTGTATCTTTGGGGCGAGGAAAATAATAATTCTAACGGTTTTGTGCCATATGGATGGTATATCGATTTTCGGCAACTATTAACGATTTTTTTGAGAATTTTGTTGTTATAACGAATATAATAATGTCAAGGCCTAGAATACAACGCGCACCTTTCTCCTTCTATATAAAAGAAATTAAATTCAATTCAAACACTTTCTAAAAATTTCATTGGAAAATATGTAAGTTTAATATTCTAAAATATTCAGGACAAGTTATTACTTCCAATTGTTATTATGTTATGTTATTACTATGTTTTATACTCACCAAAAGAAATAGGAAAGACAGATTATCCCATATTAACTGGTCATTACAAAAAAAAGTTCTAAATATTTTAGAAAAGTAAATTAGTCTCACAACTCAACACTTGATGCACATTTTTAGGAAATGGTATTGTATTGTAACATAAAACTATTTTAGAACATGAAAGCGCGCTGAAGTATCGGCCTAAGTTAACATTTCGAGACAAAGCTGTTGTTTACTTGTAATTCATTAACGTCGAAACTTAGATATTCCTCTGTGCCGGTCACTACTAATGTGTCAAATTTTAAGAATATTATGTTCAGCCGTTCAGGAACAGTACGATCAGAAACAAATTATATGAACCTTAGAACGAACTTTGATTACACTCAACTCAATTAAAACTTGCCAAACACATTGTTGAAAAATACAACTGATTTTTTTAATAAATAGCGTGCATAAAAGTATTCTATGTCGACTCACTTAGAGTCGACATAGAATACTTTTACCTAATCCTTAACCAGACTTTGCTATGTTACTTCTAATTGTTTTTGCATATTATTCCATAGAGATAATGTTTAAATAGATGTGGTCTCGTAAAGTCTACCGCTTGTTTAAGGGTTAACTCAAACATTATGTATGATCATGTCAGTAACCATATGTTCTTTTTAATAATGAACTTCTTTAAACCTAAAACCTTTTAATTTTACGTGTCCATAAAATAATGTACACATGCCAGCACATCAAGCTACACCAATCTGTCAAATTTCTTTTATAGATTATCAACTTTATCGCAAAAGTTTAAGGTTCACTTTCAATTGGAGATATTTGACAGATTTGGGTAGCTTGATGTGCGATGTACAAATCCACTTACTTGCAGAAATATTCTCCTCTCGGCGTGGACAAACAAGTGCCGCCGTTTTTGCAAGGCGACGGCGAACATGACACGAAACCTGTTAACAAAAACAAACTCAATTTTAGTACAAACCCGAAGAAATTATAAGGAAACATTCGGAAGCTAAGAGCAGTTGTAAAGTTGATGGTATTGCCCATTCAAAAGATTTTTTATGGGGCGGCGAGGATCGCAATATACAAACTGTAAGATAAATAGTGGACATTATTAAAGAAGGTAGATTTGCTTATGAAACTGAAGTACATATAAACATGCAAAATACGATTAACTTCCCAAACAAGATTAATATTTATGGCGCTAATAGCCAGATGCTCTCACCAATCCGTAAGTGATTGGCGGGGTTAAGCAACTAGGCTTGCGGTCAGTCCAAAGATGGGTGATCGCCAGTGGTTTAATTTCTAATCGTTCCTGTACTACGGAGAGCACAATAAGTTGTCGGTCCCGTTAAGATATGTCAAAGGCTAGACTATTCAGCTTGAACAACTCTCGACACTAGGTTAACCACTGCGAGAAATTAAATTCTGATAAAAAATTGCTATGTGAATTGAAGTTTGTCATAATATTTATAGATCACCAAAAATGGTTGACAATTTAATCACTTCCTTATTGCCAGTAAGCTAAAGCTCATGAAATTCCAACAATATTATCCGCAGCAAAAACAAGTCTCGAAGGTACCACAAAAATAATCCACATTTAACTTAGTGATTAATTGCATCTAAGCACGCCTTTATGACTATAGCGGCCGTTATACTTCTCCATGTAAGGAGATTTGGGCCACACTGAAACGTCAAATAAAATTACAAATATACGAAATCTTGATCAAATGTTGTCGCTTAATTATTAAATGGCGAAGTTTAGTGCGGACAGATTTTGAGGTCGATGCTATATTCATTGCGTATTAAAACATGACTCAGTTCGATACAAATATATCAAGATACTGAGAAATATATAAAGATACTCCTTACATAGATTTAGTAATCTATTATTATTATATATAATAAAATCGTAGGAAAGTCAAAACTGTAGATTGATTTTTTTTTTTAAAGTAATCTTGGGGCGTGATCTGCAATCGATATTGAAGCCAAAAATATAGTTTTTAGAATTTTTGTCTGTTTGTCTATATGTATCAAAAAGTACTGCTTGGATTTACTGCTTTTGCATGAATATTACTAAGAGGTCGGGTCAACATATAGGCTACATATTATCACGTTATCACCTACGGGGGAAGAGCTGTGATAATTTATAAAGTTTAACGCGGGTAATACCGCGGGGCACAGCTAGTTTGTTATAAATGCTGTATCTAATAGGGGACCAGACTGATGCTGAATTAAATAAAGATAACAAATAGACTTAATCTATATATCTATATACAACATGTAACTTAATTAACGCACATCCTGAAAAAAGTTGGTTCAGAATCGTTTACTGAATCAATTTACATAATTTTTAATATAGGTAATTTTTTTCCAAAAATTTTTAAAACTACGGAAATTATTGTATTATTAACCCTGTACAGTCAAAACAAATTGAAATGGACCGTAAGTCAAAGTAATAAGACTTTTAAAATCGCAGTTTTATTTGTATTCATACTAATTCCATCATATCATACAAAATAAAGAATAATAAACTTTATTCCAAGAAACTAATTTAGTAAATAACAATTCATATAGGTACATGTTAAATTAAAAAATAAGTGTATATATTATGATTACAACATAATATTCTAATTGGGGTGTTTGAGGGTTACATGTTGTACATATAGAGGTCTAGGGAAGGTTTAAAAGGTGAGAAAAAATTGAATAATTGCCAGGAAAACCCTAAAAACAGCCCTTTTCTTTACCATATACACGTTTTCTAAAACAAAAGTTTAGGTCTTTTATTCATCGATTGAGGCAGTACGAAGTCTGCCGGGTCAGCTAGTGAAAAATAAATATAATTTCGAAAGCAAAAAGAGAAGTAAAGAAGAAGAAAGTTAGTACGGAGATTATGGCCTGTTGGCGTGATTGGCTAATGCTTGCTTTACACGCCGGAGGCGATTCCCACCCAGGACATATTTGTGTGCATGAAAATGTTTGTTTGTCCTGAGTATGGATGTCATTATACATAAGTACGTAATTACAAAAGAAAAGCTATTGACCTGTATGTATTCTACTAGACGCGCAATCCCATATTGAGAATTTGCTCACTGAGTTGCAGCGCGGGCGCTGCAACTCAGTAAGCAATTTTGGCCGCCGCGCCCGCGCCCCTCAGCTCGCGCACAGCCGGACTGGGACAGAGATTTTATTCGAAACAGCGTGTCTAGTTACACATATAAGTCAATGAAGAAAAGTAGTAAATGTAGTATATCAGTTATCTGGTTTCCAAAGTACAAGCTCTGCTTAGTTTGGGATCAGATGGCCGTGTGTAAATATTGTCCCAGGATATTATTAGGTAATAGATAAAATTTTCTTTGTCATTTTCTTGTTATTCTAGAGCTAAGTTATACTTGGAGATGGCTATTTGAAGTGAAAAGAACATTTCGTTGTCTTTAAAAGACCAAAACTTTATGCAAATTAATCGTATATAACAACGAAGTGACTGAATTAAATGCATCTTAAATAAGATTGATCGGCGACAAAAACGTTCAAGAGCTCCGGTGATACAGATCGCTCTGCTAACTCTCGTAATTAATTACTTGTGTCGTGAAGATATATTGAGGATGAATAGGAATACGGTCATTAGCAACATTTGGGTGCTGTTTGGGAAATATAATTAAAAGTGTTAAGTTGAAAAAAGGTGGATTGCAATCTCAATTTCGCGTTAATCACCAGGGCTACCGACTAATTCGGTGGTCATCGTGATCGTGATCAGCGTTCTAATAGATGAAGGTTTAAAATGACTAAATCATTCATTCAACTGAACGAATGATTTACTCATTTGTCATTTCATCACGTCAGATGTGCTTCTGGAAGCCGACTGGTTTCCAGAAGAAGCACATGTGACGTCATTAATGGTCTGAAATCGATTACCAACGTTGAGCAGGTTGACCGATTGATTTAGTAATTATTAACCTAGGTCGTGTGGTTCGATCCCACCCAGCACAGATATTTGTGTGCATGAATATATCTGTTTGTCTTGAGTCTGGGTGTAATTATCCATATAAGTATGTATTTACACAAGAATATCAATATGTAGCATATCAGTTATCTGATTTCCATAGTACAAGCTCTGCTTAGTTTGGGATCAGATGGCCGTGTGTAAATAATGTCCCATATTGAACTTTGTATAAGAATAGTCAACGTCAGGAACGAATTCTTTTAGTACCCGGACTTAGTAAACTCGACTAAGTATCAACTATTGTATACATATCAATAAAAAAACAATATTACAAATGCAGTATTTATGCTCTTGACAATAACTTGATACGAGCTAGCTAAATATCATTTCTGTAATAAAATAAATTTTATAAATGTTTTCATACAAGATGTACCTAAATATCTATGTTACTAGAAATAATATCTAATGTATACAACTATATTACTACAAACATGTTCTGACTATTTACAAGCGGTTTTTAGCGGTCTACGTGAATAAAAACCTTTTTTATTTTATTTATTATTATTATTTATTTAAACATCGTTGTTGTTGTCGAAAGGATGCAGAACAAGACGAAGAATCACATCCTACAATCTCCTTACAAAAAGCTGTAAAGAGGAGCGAAAAACGAATTGAATATTCGATCTTTTATCATCACATACACGTATCGATCGACTGATATAATCTCAATGTATCGATCAATCAGAAACGAGACCACCCAAACTTAACTGGGTAAGTACTAAAACATACTCAAGTAAAAATAAGAAGAATTTAATTATATGATATAGGGGCGTGATAAAACAACATCTGTTATGTGCCAAAATAAAACATTAATTACATACTAATAAGCAGTTTTAACTTTTTAAAACTAGACCACCACAGTTTAGGTTTAGTCGGTGCGAGTCCGACATATCCATCCGCAAACACTTTTTGCGGGTGGCAGACAAATGCATTCCCCTGCCTTATAAAAAAAAAAAGATGCTCTATGTTACAGTAGCTCTCTGGTACTTGCCTGGCTCGTTAATCTATAGGTAGCCTGTTCAACCACAGATAATAAGCTCCTAAGTTAAAATCCCGCAATGAAAAGTGATTATAGGATTTTTCTGTTAGCTAATTTCTCACTATCAGCCCGACGTATGGCTGGAGTTAGTGGTATTACAGCCCGTGCCTCGGACAGCACGTAAAGCTAAGCCGTCGGTCCTATACAGGTTAGGTATAGGACCGACTTGGCGCCGGAGAAACTAAAAACCTCTCTGGCGAGAGAGCGCGGCACCGGACGAACTATTGCAATCGCAAAAATTGAATCCGGTGTGAGAGTCTACAAGCGGCGCAGGACATGTTGCATAGCTGCACGTCCTGCGCCGCCCCTGGGACCACAGGCGGTTGGAGTGGGAACTCTAGCCGTCCTTGTCCGCAAGGAGGTGGACCCGGGAAGAGGCAACCTGTGGTAGCCGCAGGTTGCTTAAGCACAAGAAGTGCATCGGGGGGCAACAACACCTTGGCCCCCTGGGAGGAGCGTCTCGATGGCGCATAGGTGTAATAGTGGTGGTTCCGGATGGCGATCATCTCGAGTTCCCGGAGCCATCACTCACAGCACCAAGAGGCTTGGCTACCATGGTGGTTTTAGTGGGTATCCCGGGACTAGCCCGGCGAGTCCCACATAACCCGTAGCCTTTCCCAAGCGGCGGGTATGGTAACGCATTTCCACCATGTAAAAAAAAAAAAAAAAAAAAAAAAAAAAAAAAAAAAAAAAAGGTATAGGACCGACTTACCGGTCGTGTCGCTACTCGTCACACCGTATTACGATAGTGAGAGACTTACTAGGAGGACATTACTTTTTTGTATATGGTATTCAATCGTATGAATTAAGCACTAACTGGTGCGTAGGTATGTTTTTTAACGTATCCACTCGCAGTTTTACCAACCCAAAGTTTTGTAAGCTTTTCACACACCATACAAAAAAAACACAATTTAAATTAAGTAAACATTAAAATATTTATCATTTCCCATTAAATAAACATTAAAAATATTAACATTCTTCGACACTAAACACACAAACGTGAGAAAATGTAACGAATTCCATCACTTTTTGCCAAAATATTACAATTTTTAAGTGAAATCCGATAACTGCCTTACTTGTATTTGGATAGATGATATCAATTTCAGTAAAATTAAAACCAGATAAGGTATAATTTCACTTATTTGCCGAGCACTTGTAAAAATGTAAATTTACTTCGAGAATTGAAAAAGTTAAGGGGCTATTCTTTATAGTTTCCGTGATTTCAACTTCAGGACAAGACCACAGATCTAGATAGATCTGTGGTCTTGTCCTGAAGTTGAAATCACGGAAACTGTAATGATGCTAAAATATAATATTCCGGAAAAATTATATATTCACGAAGCTAGATAGATATCTCGCTTCGTGAATATATAATTTTTCCGGAATATTATATTTTAGCATCATTAGTGCGACTTGGTTTTCCATTGCAACCTTTATTACTGTTTAAAGACATTTCATTTTTCACTGCTGCTGCTATAAATAACCATGGCCTGATTTACCCACAGGCTACTTAGCTTCGAGTATAGGGCGCAAGAACCATGCGAGGGCGCTGAGAATTAATGTTCATTTTTAAATAAATATATTTTTTAAATAATACACCAGATATACCAGCCTATAAATAATAAATTACGACTTGATATACATATAATATAATGTAGATGATTAACGTCAATAATCGAATAAATAAATTTCCAGGACGCACGATACAGCCACATCCTGGAAATTTCAAGAATAACCCATTGGTAGGTACATAATATGATAACTTATCACTACAAATATAAATAAAAATCCAAGTTGATTGACTGACGCGTGGGAACAAGTTCAAACATGTAAACACTGATAACGGAGCTTGTATCAATATTGCACAATTTGTATTTGATTCCGGAAACACTGTATTGCCGAAAATGGAATAGTCAAAGATGAAACCCAATTGGAACGATAATATTATTTACACGCTTCATTCTATATTGTCCTTATATTCACTTTCAAGAAAAAGCGAGACTCAAAGAAGAAAACAAAGTAAGAAAGTATATCCAATTCGAAAAACTTATAGTTCCAGTTATTTAAAAAAAATAAAGCAATAACCAATGAGTTTGACAGTCTGCATGGAGTTATCAGACGTTATTAAAACATTATGGCAGGTATACGTTCGATATTCATCATTCATTTTTTATATTTTCAATTTATTTATTTACGCTAAACTTTATAAATTATAACCTATGCGTTAATCCAGGGTGTCAGCTAACTCCATACCAAATTTTATTAAACTTGCTCCAGCCGTTTAGACGTGAAGAAGTAACAAACACACACACTCAGTCACAAACTTTCGCCTTTATAATATTAGTGTGATATGTTAGTAATATAGTAGGATTAGCTCTTAATTTGTATATTATTCATATACTAGCTGTGCCCCGCGGTTTTACCCGCGTTACACTTTATAAATTATCACACCTCCTCCCACGTAGGTGATAGCGTGATAATATGTAGCCTATGTGTTGACCCAAACTCTAAGTAATATTCATGCAAAATTTGAAGTAAATCCATGCAGTACTTTTTGAGTTTAGCCCGGACATACATACAGACACACAGATAAACAGACAACAATTCTAAAAACTATATTTTTGGCTTCGACATCGATTGTAGATCACACCCCAGGTATCCTTTAAAAAAAATTTCAATGTACAGTTTTAACTTTCCTACGATTTTATTATACGTATAGATACCCCAGTAAGTTAAATTAATATTTGTGTTGGAGTTGACTCGCTTCTTTCCTAATAAACATCAAAACGTTCGAAATTGTTGGTTATTATCTCAATTTGAATGTGAACCTATTGATCTTCACTTGTTTGGAACAGTTTCGTGTCAAGGGCGCCATTAAACTATACAGTTCACTTGATCGGTTGCGGAGTTATGAATTATCTCACAAATGTCAGCAGATCCGCATACCATTGTTAGCGAAACGAAAACAATGCAGCATCCAAAAATGTATTTCATCATGTACAAGTTTAATGTCAACAGGTTGTTATCTTTAAAATATATGACTCTATATAATCTTTCTCAGGAAGCCGCTGGTGGCGGGTAGAACAAGAGCCTTTGTCCAGCAATAGGCATCTTTGGGATGATATAGTGATGATGATGATAATATTTGCGGCGACAATCACACTAATATTATAAAGGCGAAAGTTTGTGAGTGTGTTTATTTGTTACTTCTTCACGTCTAAACGGCTGAAGAGATTTCAATAAAATTTGGTATGGAGTTAACTGACACCCTGGATTAACACATAGGCTATCTATACATATAATAAAATCGTAGCAAAGTCAAAACTATACATTGAATATTTTTCAAAAAGGATACTTGGGGCGTGATGTATAATCGATATCGAAACCAAAAATATAGTTTTTAGAATTTTTGTCTGTTTGTCTGTATGTATGTCCCGGCTAAATTCAAAAAGTACTGCATGGATTTACTTGAAATTTTGCATGAATATTACTAAGAGGTCGGGTCAACATATAGGCTACATATTATCACGCTATTACCTTCGGGGGAGGAGCTGCGATAATTTATAAAATTTAACGCGGGTAAAACCGCGGGGCACAACTAGTGTACAATTATGTACAAATTTTTATTTTCCAAATATGTTTTTAATGAAATCTCCAACTATAGTGTGACTTTTGTCGCAGGGAAATTAAATTTAATCACACTAATATTTCTGACGACTATACCATTATCACTGCATTTAATATCCTCCATCTCAAACCAAAAAATCCATCGTTAACATTTCCAAAAGCTAGCAGAAGTCCAACAAAGCGTCTGAGTATTCTTTTTTGGCGTAAGATCCCAATTTCGCCTCAGGGCTCGAGTAAAAACTGGATATACGCGCCCGATCACCTTATAAGGTCAACCATTGTTTTTATAAGTTGGCACGCAGGCAAGACTCTGCCTGGGCTGGGTGAAGCTTCGGCGTTTTATTAACTTTATAAAATTTTGTACATGATAAGAATAAAAAGGCTAAATAAGTTATTTAAAGCTCAGTGAAACAATGCTTTTAAAGGGGACTGTGGGAGACTGTGACTTTGGTTGCAGGCTGGGAATTGTAACTCTTGAGGTAATTTCAGCAGTTTATTACAGGTAACATCTAATCGAATATCACATCACAGGAAGGGACGAATTGACATTGCTTGCTTATCGTGTGGGCAGTTACCCTGGTGTCAAAATCGTCCAAGCCGCCCAGTAGGCCTCTGACATGGGTTAACGACTGTTGCCTATAGTGACTACAACCGAGACCGACAGCTTAACGTGCCCTCCGAAGCACGGAGACGCTCAGAAATTAAACCACTTTGGCGGTCACCCATCTACGGGCTGACCGCGAGCGTAGTTACTTGACCTCGCTGATCGGTTACGGACCGGTGAGAGCATCTAGCTAAGAGCGCCTGACACTTATACTCTAGAATTGACATTTATATCAATACTAGCTGTGCCCCGCGGTTTTACCCGCATTTAACTTTATTAATTATAGCCTGTGTTAATAAGGTGTCAGCTAACTCCATACCAAATTTGATTAAAATCGCTCCAGCCGTTTAGACGTGAAGAAGTAACAAACATACACACTCACCCAGTCACAAACTTTCGCCTTTATATTATGTGTAGGATTGGTCAGCGTTACCAACTCTAAACCTGATATCACAAGATGGATAGATAAACTTTATAACTAGTAACAGAATAGGATTATACTTCTCGAATACACAATATATAGTAGTATTAGTAAGTAGGTTTATGTATATATTTATTTACCACTGGTAGATTTTCTTTTGTTTTATTTTTGAATTATTTTTATTACCTTAGTTCATAATTATTTCAAATTGTTGCGCACCGTTTGTAACCCATTCATATAAGCTCTCACTCTAACAAAGGTTTGCTGGAAGAGAACTCATAGTTGAGTTAAGCTCGCCTGTATACATGATATATGTAATCTTTAATGTAAATATGTATTTCTGTGTGCAATAAAGTATAAATAAATAAATAAATATATACTACAATAAATATATTTAATAGCATATAGAAGTCTACTTCTTAATCGATTTTTATTGCCACTAATTAATTTGCGTAACATGTAGGTGCGAATTACCAAAATGAGTAGATTTCACAAATCGAGTCATTTCCGTTAACCTAGTTCCATATCCAAATATACAGAGCTTATAAAAACACCTTGCACAACTATTGCAAAATTTATGAGAACAATTTCATTAAGAATTGCTTTTTGTACGGTTCTTAATTATAATATTTGACGGTTCCTGGTTAAAAGCGTATTGCAGAATTTTATTACGGTTTTGTATTGAAATTTGCTTAACTTGTATGGGAAATAAGACTAATGTGCAATTTCTTTCTAATTATCATACGCAAAAATAGCTATTTTAAAAGTCAGTAAGAGCATTATATATAACTAAACGCCAGGCCATTAGCAACAATTAAACGCACCAATTCATAGCTTTTAGGCCCCAGCTTCTTTGGCCTTTTGAGCTTCGATAAGAAGAAGAAGAAGCTTAACAATTCACTGCATTACCTAAACTTGCCATACGTCAAAAATAAAGCACTGCTAGTTCATAATTCAAATCGATTCTCATAAACTTGACACCATATAAATTGAATACCAGGAACTGAATCGAATCATGTTTCAAAAGATTAAAGAGCAACGTTAGCCTGACAGATAAATAACAATTGTTAGGAACAACATCATAATCCATCGGCCAATTATCAGTATTACAAGTAACGCCTCTCTTTTTACAGCTATAAGATATTTCATGGCAATAATTCTCTGCCATATACATCAGCTTTCAAAAACTGGTCCAATGAGTCTGAGGACAGCCGCTTGCTCAGGACATTGATCGATGTGGCCGGGATTGACGTATGGTCACTATCGAGTAATGGATCGTGTTTAATGATGTTTCATCGATCGCTCTCGATCAGTACGATTTAGTGGACTCTGATTAGCAGAAAAAAGAAGAGTTTGTTCAAGAAGTAATTGACCCTTAAAAAGGCTTTGCTATATTATTTTTGGATCTTATTACAAGGAAATAAGGTTGAAATTGATGTGGTCTTCTACAGTCCCTTATTATTAATTTGTGGTGACGGCGATAAATATGATCACCCTAGCCAGTGGAGTGTAGTAGTTGTCCTGAGGAATAGCTACAGAGAACGGGCAGCAGCGTCTATCTCAGTATGTGATATGTTCCTCATCACCCCGTGATGGCCAAAGCATATGCTAAGCGTGGCATATCTTATGGGAAGGCTCTTTTGTCCACTGTTTGTCCAGCAGTAGACGCCTTTTGGCTGACATGATTAAAATTAATAAAATAAGTAAATGATCTCGTCAACTTTTATTCAGGCTAGTGTGAAAATGAAAACCAACTCAGATGCATGCTTAATTTCACTATTGAGGAAATAATTCTGAAAATTTTATAGGTTAATAAATTCCTTAAGTGTGGTTTTCATTTCTAATTACATGCTTAGTCAGCATAAAATCGCAGCAACACTAGTATAGGTATTATATTATTCATTTATTTAATATGTTTTTAATTTTGTATAATTATTTAAATGACATAAAAAAGATAAAAATAAAACATATTTTATTATGGTTACAAAATAATTATTTTTATATTTTTATTTTATGTAACGCGTTCAAAGTTTCATTTACTTATAATACACAAAATAAAACAATATACCATAAAGCATTGCAGTAAAGTTCATAACCCAATTTTCAAGGCTAATTATTGTAATCGTGACAATAATAATTGTAACCTATAAAACGCCAAACTCAACAAAATCATCAGATACAAATATCAGAGCTCGCTCAGGAAGTAATGATACCGCTATCTCACCGTGGGAATTAGCCGTAACTGTTGATAACACTAACAAAATTATATAAATATAATATTTAAAAGTAAAAATCGCCTACGATCGACTATTTCCGCAAAAGCGTGTGATACCTACTTAGATAGGCTTGAGAATAGAAAATTCAAATTACAAACGAAAATGTGAAGTACCGTTTCATAAATATTATTTCCCTCTCAACGAATCGCCCAGCGGCATTCAAATTATATTAAAGAAAAACAACATAGACACGGAATACGTAAATATGAGTATGGTTGTCCGCCGATTGTATTTTTTTTTTAAAGACAACGCCCGGTCTAGGGAATCTAATCCCTGTGTCGCGGGGTACTTTACAAACATATAATAGACGAACACAAATTACATCCAGACTCAGAACAACTATTTATGGGTCACACAAATAGACAGTTAGACAGAATAGACAGTTAGACGCCCGGACTAGGGAATCTAATCCCTGTGTCGCGGGGTACTTGACAAACATATAATAGACGAGCACAAATTATATCAAGACTCAGAACAACTATTTATGGTTCACACAAATAGACAGTTAGACAGACTAGACGGAATAGACAGTTAGACGCCCGGACTAGGGAATCTAATCCCTGTGTCGCGGGGTACTTTACAAACATATAATAGACGAGCACAAATTATATCAAGACTCAGAACAGCTATTTATGGGTCACACAAATAGACAGTTAATGAAGTTTAAAAAACTTCGAACGTCAGTTTTAATAATAATAAAGTTGTGCAATGTTTCCTTTCTGTCTCTTTAGTTACTGTTATTTGTGGATAGCCCGTAGTGGGCAATGCAAGATGATTTGCATCTAGCAATGGAGAACGTTACCGAATTAAGCTCGAAACTGCTTGAAATAGTAAAACGGTTATAGTAGATTCCAGAATTTATTGCTTAACTTTTGCCATTTGAGTTTCGCGATTATAATTTTCTCTTTGGCTTGAATTTTAGTACTCTTAGAAGTAAAGAGTAAGAAAGTTGATACTTGCTTTATAGAATAGCCAGGCAAAACAACAAACAGATTTCCTGATGGTAAGTGAATACCGCAGCCAAAAAAACACTGGCAACAACAGAATGGTCGCAATTGCGTAGATAGGCTTGCTGTCTAAATTCTTCCGGATCGGAAATACCTCCGCAGTTAATTGGTTTTACAGAGTAACCATGTGCGGTAACAAGTTTCTTGGTTGTGGCCGACTATTCTTCCGGTGCTATTGATGGAATTCCCTTCTGGCGACAGGATCTGTGGCGGAGCATGGCGGCAGGTATAAGTTAAAAAAATGCGGTAAAAAGTATATAGAGATGCAAATCTCTCCGAAGAAAAATAATTATGTCAGTTACCCGTTACAATTTTTCATAAAGTACTGACCAGTTGGTCTAATGGTTAGTGACCCTGACTGTTAAGCCACAGGTCGTGGGTTCGATTCCCACCCGGGACAAATATTTGTGTGTTGAACACGATTATTTGTTCTGTGTCTGGGTGTAATTTTTCTATATTGGTATGTATGTACTTAGAAATATACAAGTATGTTTAAAAGTTGCCTAGTTTCCATAGTACGGACGGATTCTGCCTACTTTGGAATCAGATGGCATTGTATGAAACAAAATATTATAATGTTACAACGTCGTGAAGGTAAAAATGTATGTTTATTTGTGTAGTGCGTTCATTATTACGGTTTTGACAGCATTATGGAGCATCGCTACATGTAACACTAGAATACTTAAAATTCATAGGTAACGTTGTGACACGAACTCTGCGGGGTGACAAATAAATGGAATTATAATTTAGATGTTAAGAACTTTCGATATGTTATTTACAGTCAATGAACGGTAATGATATACCAATATTTTCTTTTACTTAATGTCTGTGGTGGCTATTAGAGGTCCCAGCCATTGATAAATACCTGGTCTTCATGGGGATTCTCACTAATAATTTTACGTAAATTTGGCTGACGCTGGGTCAACGTATTTGAAAAGTTAAAAAGCAGACAACAGCGAGATACTTTTATTTTCACAAGTGTTTAGCCAATACTTTTTAGTTTACGTTGCTAATAAAATGTGTATTTGACTACATTTTAAAGAACTCCATCGTTTCCAAAATAGGTTTTAGTAACTTTATCTAAATGCTTAAAACAATAGATTTATATTATAATAATAATTTACTATATTTTCTATTTAATGAGTAAGAATAACATTGTCGTCCAAGATGTGTCGAAGTACCCACTAGAACTGACCAGAAATTATTAAAACCATTAATAAAAACTTATTAACGACTTTTAATGATTTTCTGCTCAGTTTAGTAAGGTCTGTACTTGTCAACTCACACGGAATAGGAGTGGTACGAAAAATTTGGGTGTTGTCGGCCTCTTAAAAGAGAGTGTCTTATTATCGCTCTATTATCGCCTTGGTCTGCAGTTAGCGGAAAACGATGAAAACTATAGATTTATCTTTAAGAAACCCAGACTTATAAAACCAAAATAATCTTCGACCCAAATAACGAAATTAAATTCATAATGAATTTATATTTATAACTCACTGTCATCTGATGTCAAACTAGGCAGAACCCGTACCATGGTAACCTGACAACTGATAATCATACTTACATATTTCTAAATACATACATAAATCTATACAAATAAATAAAATTGGAGTGTTTGTTTGTAATATTGAAATATCCGGTTTTTACTACATTAATATGAATATATATTCGGTACATACACCAAAATAATATTTTTTTCAATTTTTGTCTGTCTGTTTGTGCTAATCTCTGAAATGGCTGGACCGATTTTGACGGGACTTTTATTGGCAGGTAGCTGATGTAATAAGGAGTAACTTAGGCTACTTTTATTTTAGAAAAAGTCTTTTATTTTACAAAAACAAACGAAATAAACTAATTAACACGCGGACGAAGTCGCGGGCACAGCTAGTAGGAAATAAATTACACTCAAACACAAAACAATTCGTGCTAACCACACAAAGTAATCTTTGTGTGGGCCTTGGATGGGGATCGAAGCCACGACCTCTGGCGTCGCAGCCAGCGTCATTACCCACTAAACCAAAAAGCCATTCAAAACCGGCCCACCATAACAGTAATCGAAAAACAATCTCCGAAATGGCCAAACTAATTGTCAAAACATTACGTCGGTATAATCGCATGTCGGTTTCCAATGATCATCGAACCCGGTATAAAATGATAATTGCCCACGTTTATCGATTTCACGGAGTTCCACGTTGTTTGTCATCGGCGGCCATGTTAGAAGAATGCGGAGACAGAAAAAGTTCGCGGTTCCCATAGATTTCGTTGATAGATTCTATTCTTACTTAGTTATCATATGGGTCAGAGTTGTTCAAGCCACCCAGTAACTGATGTCTAATGACACGCAGAAATTAAACCACTTAGGGACACCAGGGAGTGACCGCATGCCCAGAAGCTTAACCTCGCCTAGAACTTATGGCCCAGTACGAGCAACTCGCTATTAGTATGGTGACTATGAAATGCGTCTTCGGTCTGAGTACTGGCTATGATGATTGTGAGGAGAAAATCCAACAAAACTTATACGTTTTATACGCTTACAGTTATTTAAAATCAAGAATAGTAATATATCCTGGGACATTATTTACAAACGGTCATATGATCCTATCTAATCAGAGCTTGCACTATGGGAACCAGATAACTGATATATTACATATACTAGGTACTTTTCCTAAATAGTGAGTCTGGGTGTAATTATCTATATATAAGTATTTATTTACAAAAGAAAAGTAATACATATAGAAATTTCCCTTTTTCATCATATTCATGATAAACAGACATGTTCATGCACACAAATGTCTTCCCTGGGTGGGAAACGAATCCAGGACCTGCGGCGTCAAAGGCAAGCATTTACCAACCACACCAACGGGCCCATTAAGGAGAAATTCCAATACACCAATTTTTCGTACGCATCAAAGAAATCCAAAGTATATATAAAACTCCAATTGATACTCGACATAAGAAAGCTGTAAGAAGCTTTGGTGATGAGCTTAAAAAACCGGAAATACCTTTAATCAGTACGTAGCTACTGCGTAATTGATATCCGGGAAAATATAAACATTCGTAATGTACTGTTTTATGACTGACACCGATACGATAAGGAAAATATTTAATGAAATTTTATCCACTTTTATCAATAATTAAGTATAATTAATGTTATTTGTTTTCGTAATTGAGTGTACAGATGATTGAGAGGGTAATTAAACATAATTGATAATTATTTTTGGGATAATTGTAATTACATAAGATAAATTTGAAACTTATGGGCCGTTCTAGGCTACGACAATAATTGGTATGTCTTCAATAATACTGTGATTTACTTAGTAATGACGGCGACGAATCTTGCCACCCCATCACGCCCCAGGGAAAGCGTATGTCGTCCGGAGGGAATATCTACTATATATTATTTTTTTTTTATATAAGAGGGCGACAAAAGATCAATTGGGTCACCTGATGGTAAGTGATCACCGCCGCCCATGGACACCCGCAACCATAGGGGATGCGGGTGCGTTGCCGGCCTTTAAAAGAGTCAGCAAACGATTGTTGCTGACTCTTCCCCCCACCCCGATGAGCTATGGCGACCTTACACACACGCAGAAACACAACATTAAGTTATTAATGTTGTTATTAAGGAATGTCTTCTGTAAGGTGGTAGTACTTCCCCAGTCGGGCTGCTCTTTGAGTGAATCAGCGCTGTGCTCTACCTCTCTTAAATTTAAACAAAAAGCAACAACAGAACTAACTGTGATATTGTCAGCTCAAAACTTCCTCTAAACTAATAGACAAAAAAACCTCCGTTAGTATAATTAACACAAAAATCATATAGTGCTACTGATATAATTTGGAAGCGGAAACACAGGTGACCAACAAAAAGTTGACTTTTACCGTTAATGGTAATATTAATGGACCACTGCGGGTCAGAGTTGCGTGCGTGGGCGAGATTGTCTGGTTTAAAGTTATACAGTGGCATTATAAAGTGATTTAATATAATAAGTACTCTATTTTCTCGTATAACTACGCCTTAACATAATAATAATAATATCTGGGGACAATGTCACACAGATCATCCTAGCCCCAAGCTAAGCAAAGCTTGTACTATGGATACCAGGCGACGATATACATACTTATATAGATAGATAAATACTTATATACATAGAAAACATCCATGACTCAGAAACAAATATTCGTGCTCATCACACAAATATTGCACTTACCGGGATTCGAACCCAGGACCACCAGCTTCGTAGGCAGGAGCATTACCAACTAGGATGGTTGGCGTGGTTGATAAGTTCAAAAAATTCAAAATATAGTTATTTTCTCTTCACAAAGAATAGGGTTATCTAGAATCTAGTGATAATTTAATAATGATATGACAATGATGATGATGATGATATTATAGTGCACAAGTGTATGCGCAAACACAGGGGCACTTTCTATTCTATCACTCTCATGATCCGATGGGACGACTAGCGACACGACCGGAAAGAGGTCAGGTACAGGACCGACGGCTTTACGTGCTCTCCGGGGCACGGGGGTGCAATACCGCCACCTTCCAGACTTCGGGCTGGTAATGAGAAATTTCTTTTTTCGAAAAAAACCCAAAATCACTTTTTGGCCCGACCCGGGATTTGAACCCAGCACCTTATTTTCTGCGGTTGAACACGCTACCGCTAGACCAACGAGGCAGTCAGATATGACAATGCCTACTGCCAAGCTAGAACCCAACTCTGAGGCTGAGATCTATAGAGCGTACTTAGACTTTGCTCAAACTTTACTTACGTAAAACTTTGCTAAATGTATGCTAAGCTTATACTTTGATTTGGTATTTATAGACTTTTTGAAGTTAAGATTATGCTTAGAATAAGCTAAGACAGACAAAGTCAAAACGCCAGTTGTAATTTCGTTACATGCATTAACTTCTGTCAAGTTAAGTCTGAGCAAAGTCTAAGTACGCTCTATAGATCTCAGCCTGAGACACTGGTGCCTGATGTAGGTTTACGAGAAACCTGAAATACAGGTCACTAATTTATTATACACCAAGTTATCGGATTTCGGCCATTGTGCATGGAAACTATGCCAATGTTTTCCACTTTTACTACTGTTTTATAATACATTCACCTACGTATACGGAACTCGGTGCTTTTACGTTGACCTTTCTTCAACCTACAAGATTAAAAAAAATAGATAACCATGACCAATTAACAGCTTTAATTGGGTTATAAATTAAAATCAAAATGGCTCATACGTTGACCCGTATTTCCGAATGTAATTATTAATGAACTCTACCTATAATGTTTATTAATGGCCGACGCTTATATTTCAAGAAAACCTAAAATGTCAATAAGTTTTTAACTTATGTGTTTCTGTCTGCGGCATAATAGGTAACTATTGTTCTTGGCTCAGTTTCATAAAACTATATAGAGCTGTTATAATATTACAGCTCTTGTAACGATTTTTTGAATGACATATTGTTATAAGTTTAGTATTAGGTTTATTTTTGTATCATATAAAATCAAAATCCCGTAATATATTCATTTCAAAGTAAGTAGGTAAGCATCATAATATTTTTAATCGGCCATAGAATTTATCTGTCATACCCTTAAAAATGCTAGTTCCAAAAAGCTACGTCGATTATCACAATTATTATTACTTGCGCAGGCGCAGGGGTGCTCACCCTCTGTAGCGGGCGGCACATCGTAACATTCGCGAAATAACATGGAGGAAAGGTATTATTATTTTAACATTTGAGGGTTTTGAATATAGATACATGATACTTTTTACCTTTTGCTGGAATATAAAAGATATTTTGAAAGCATTTAAAGAGAAGTCGTTTCTAAACGGCTTTGGAAGGCACTTTAAGTTGTCGGTTCCGGTCGCTGTCGTTAGACAACTTACAGTACGCATACTGGACGGCTTGAACAACTCTGATACAACGGTAATCTTAACTCGTACGTTAAATATAGAAAAAAGCCGGCCAAGTGTGAGTCGGATTCTCGCACGAAGGGTTCCGTGCCATTATCAATAAAAACTGAAAAAAATCACGATTGTTGTATGGTAGGCTCTTAAAATGTTTCTGTTTTTCAGTATTTCTTTGTTAAAGCGGCAACAAAAATACATTATCTCTGAATATTTCAACTGTCTTACTATCACGGTTCATGAGATACAGCCTGGTGACAGACAGACAAACAGCTGAGTCTTAGTAATAGGGTCCCCTTTAACCTTTAGGGTACAGAACCCTAAAAAGGACAGTGGTTTTACAAGCTAAACAGATGAACACACAGACACACATACCAAATCTGTGTAGTTAACAGCGTAATTTGTGTCTCAGAATAGTTACGATGAAAATAAAAAATACATACAAAGTTGTAGCATTACTTTCAAGTAAACTTGCATCAGCGTCATATTTAAGGCGTCATATCTCCTAAAAGTGATAAAGCAATACAAAGAAAATCTGTTCAATAGGTGCCTCTTGTTCCAATAGTAGTTGGGTTATTTTATGGGTTCAAATTTTCCACGTATATGACACTTAAATGACCCATATACGGGGTCGAAGGTTAAAAACAGCTAGGTAAGAGGGCCTCAACGATCGACGGATGTAGCCGCTTACGCTCCACATCCGCCAATCGCGCTATGATTCCACTTGATTCTATCGATTGGCCTGGAGAGGATTTGTGTTGTATAGTAGCAAATGTTTAAGTATCATTAAGGTGTATCAAGGGGTTGATCCTTGTCTATGAACTCAAAATGAACACACGTTGCTTGTCAACAGCTAAATTAAAAATCGAACCTATGACAGGGTCACTAACCAGAAGACGAACAGAAACTATTTTCCTGTATTTGTAGCATAGAGAATTTAATCAAAATCTTTCCATTTTTGAAAATTTGTATAAAAATATTCCTATTTTTGAATGTTCAATCAAGATCTTTCCATTTTTGAAAGTTCTTCCGGATGCCATACAATGCAACGCGGAAACTATCGTATTTTTTGGAAGCAAAGGACTGGATGAAAACGATTGCGTGTAAAACAGTGTGTCTAAAGGAAAAAAAATGCGGTATAAAGTACGTGCAATATTGAAATCTCACACATGTTGTTATTGGTACAATTCTCTTCGGTCTCCGGTCAAAAACTACTAGTAGTAATTTACGTAATAAATTCAATAAGTTTTCCTTATAGCTCCATCACTTTTTCACGAATTCTTGTTCGAGTTTCACTTGAATAGAGTGTTGACGGTTCGCACAGAACATGATCTGTGATGGGTCACACAAATTTGAGTGTGTAAATTCACTAGCTCTCTCACACTCACAACGAAACAGCTTTATGTTAGGAACCAGTAAGATGTACGAATAATTCTTGCTATAAAACGAGCTTACACAACGCGCATTTATTGCTTTTGGCCGGAGAATCAGAGAAAACCTTATGCTACATGTCATGTGAAAAGTAGACGCGTTTTTTAACGTAGTCTCTGGTAGAAAGTTAGGAAATCGATCTCATGTTAGCACAGGGCAAAACTTCGACCGAAAGTCGTCCACAGCTGGACAAAATCTGCACCTAAAGATCTCCACAATCGTCGGTCTTGCGCTAACCGCATCCAGCGGTTTCTGATAAAATGAATTGCTAGTATTTATCTAGATAGTACGGTTCATAGTTCTAATGTTCTCTATAAGCATATTCACTTAATTCATAGATACAATCCAGATAGTTAAGTATAAAACAGTATAGAAAGCTTCAGAGCTATATTTTATAATATCTAATTATGCCTCTAAGGCTGTTCAAGTATTCAATGCAGCGTTTTCAATAACTGCGCCGTAAAGCCAATCGGAAACCATTCTCGAGATCCCCAGGGCTTATTACTAAGCATTACTCACAAAAACACCGCCGTTCTGAACCAGACTAAGGCCGTTATAATGCATATTATGGACACACCGTTATTCCTAGTACCAGGCTTGGAACATGGATCGGACCTGAGGCGTTTAACATAGAAATTTCCCTAGGATCAGATGTCTAGCTGTGGATTTCCAAATTGCTTCTCATGTATTCCTATGCTTTATATGGCACATTCGTGTCGAACGGCTTAGACAATTCATATTATCAGGTGGGCGATTAGATTCTTGCACTATAATATTTTAAACTTCAAAACTTTATTGCCATCATCTGTACAAAAGATTTACAAAATAAATTATGTATCAATATGAATCCTGGTAGAGCACATCAAGGACTGTTCTCAATATTTAAAAAAACAAAACAATTGGAATGTAATCGCTAACAGACCATAGTTTCAATATGTATCCGTAACCGAAATTCGAGTACTAAATTCCATTTAAGTATTCGATTGATAAAAATCTGTCCAAGATGGCCGCCGCCATGAAATGGCGGATAGCATATTTTTGCACAATTCCCTCAATATGCCACCCAGCCAACATACATACCTGAGAGAAATTAATATAAATACTTGAGAATTCTTTAATGATGTACATTATCACGTCATTGTGTGTTCTCAATGCCTAAATTCTATACCAGGCAAACAAACCATACTATTTTCATTTGAAATTGATTCGCATGCACATATGAATAGAACTCAATTTTGAACGGATCATTCAAAAAGCAAGACCTGGATCTGGCGGCTGCAAGCAAACATTCACATGCCAACAAAAGTTCAACCTCAAATGAACTCAACTCTTTCTCCATCAATCTAAGTTAACTTAATTATACACTATACGTGTGACAAAAGCGTTTGCAGTCTATTGTTTGGTGATAAATGGTTCAGCAATACGTTAATACTGTTTAGCAGACAATGGATGACGAAATGCCGTCACGAGATGGTCGCACAATGCTTTTGGATGTGTCATTAATAATTTGATTGGAGCTTTCTTTAGAAGTCGCTGGCATATTTGGTGAATGCCAATCGTGTTCAAGACTTGGTCATTAAGATGATTGGCCGAGAGATATAATACAAAAGGATTCACAAAGCTTTACTGACTAAAACGATATAAAAATGGTATGTGTGAAGATTAGGGAATTCCAAGGTTTAGGTCCTTACACCATACTTGATAATTGGCCTGCCAATACTATAATGAGGTCCTAAGTTAAAAAAGAACCAGGTCAAAAGGTGACTTGGAATTTTTATGTTAAGAAAATAATCATATTATCAACACGGAGTCTAGAAGGTGATGGTGCGTCCAAGAGCACGTAAAGCCGTAAATCCTGTACCTGATGTGATTTAGTCGTGCTAGCCGTCCTATCGGATCCTGATAGTAAAAAAGTAAAAAATAAGGGTAAAAGCTAAATTCATCATATGAATTGTGCATTTATAAATATGTCCCGTGCTTGATGGCAACTCTCCATAGTGCCAGACCGCCCTGGCATGAAATTTGTTAAACCTAAAAGTTTAACTACATTCTACCACAACACTAAAACCTTCTCTTAAGTATAATTCCACCTAGTTACCTCGACAATTCAGTTCACACTATTGTAGCTGTTTCTAGACCCTAAAGGATTCAAGACAATTGTCTCTATATGGGCGTACGAGGCAACCCATTCTTGTTCTTGTAACAGGCGAGACCCTTTGCGCTTATGCTGCCTTAGTAGGTGCATTACGTACAATTTTGTTTAAGGTTAACAAACTTTTGATATATAATATGGATTTGGAGAGTAAATATTCTACAATTTGCTATTGTTTATCAAGAACGAATTTACCCAAAAAAGGTTTCCACTTATCTACATTATAATATATCCTGACCGGTTTTCGGCTACAATTACCAATCTCTACGGAAACAAGCCAACTACGCAGGTTATTTTATAGTAAACAAGCGTGTGCATAAACACACATGCACTTTCTATTCCCGGATTCTCTCTCTCGGAAGAACGACGTTTAGAAAAAGTTTTAAGTTTTTTGTTATGTAAAGCTTACATAACAAAAAAATTTAAGTAAAAAATTATGATGATGAATTCAATATCAAATTATTTGTGTGTGTGATTTCGAGAGGTAGGAGTATTTAAGTTTATTACTCGAGTCACCAATAAATTTAATTAATTAAATGAAGCAAACATTACTAAAAAGACTAAAGTGATTACAAAAAATCCTTGTGAAATTATATACTTGTGACACTTCAAGTTATCAACCCGCAATCCAAGTGAACTTGTTCAAGTAAACACGATAAATTATTGATCCCAATTGCATTGCCATACGTATTTAATTTCTCAGGGCTGACAGCGTTGAGAAATTTTACTAATTTGAGTTCCATATCTCATAGTGATATCATCAACATCATATCAGCCGGAAGACGCCCACCGCTGGACATAGGCCTCCCCCAAAGATCACCACAATTGTCAGTCTTGCACTTCTCGCTTCCAGCGACCCTCACAAGAATGCGCTCAAGACCTCCATGAACTTATCCCTCCATCTCCCTTTTTTCATCGGACTACAAGGCGTCGGGAGGCTCTCCACCGCTATGTCGTTGACGTCCCATTATGCAGTACGAAGCGTTTGGCTTCCTCTTTCATCATACGCACGGCTAAGCTGTGGAACAGCCTCCCAAACGACGTGTTTCCAGACTCATATAACATGGGTTTATTCAAGGTTAGAGTGAACAGGCATCTTATGGGTACGCGCGGTCCACCTTCGACCACATCTTCACTTACCATCAGGTCAAATCGTGGTGAAGCGCAAACCCATTTAGCATAAAAAAGGTGTATCTTATAGGGGGCCTGCCCGCGCCCCACGCTACGTCTTTCGGTTTGTGATCGCCACTCAAGAACCTTTCTGCACCAGCGGCCGATTCTACGAGCCCAGCCCACTGCCACTTCAGCTTGACAATTCATAGTGATATATATGGGTAAAACATCTTGATCGATAAAACTATGAACTACGAGTATTAAAAGCGTAAGTTACTGATAACAATCAAAGTTATCTTTAACTTATCTTCTGCCTCTACCGACAATTTTGCCTTGTAAAATGAATACTTTATTACTAACTAGCTGTGCCAGGTTTTACCAGCGTTTAACTTTACAAATTATAGCCTTATTTATATATAAGCTATATTACAACAAAGTTTCATTAGAATCCGTTCGGTATTTTTTGTGTGAAAGATTAACGAACATCTATACTCACAAACTTTGGCGCTTATAATATTAGTAGGATAAGTTTTTAGGTTCCTATGCCCAATTTTGACGATCATGTTCTCTAAAATTAACCGCCCCATTACCGTACCCACAGCCCTAGATCAAAATGGCATTATGGCCAACGAACCAGTTGCACATATAAATTTTAATTGCTTGGTGAAATCGTGCATTGCGCTTTGCACTCATAACATAACGCCTTAAATGGTTGCTGGCCAAGTGAAGAAAGTACAAGACTTTCATCGAGAAATATTCGCGGAGACATTTTATAGATTCTCTAAGTTTAATAGCCAGCATCTAATATGCTTGCGTGTGAAACTGAAGTTAGTTGCAGTTTTAGAGAAATGAAGGACCCCTTGCTTGCTTATGATAGTTTGTCTTTGAAGACTTAAATATGTAGTCGTATTTTTGTCTTGCCTATATCTCTTAATACGAACCGGAAGACGCAGAGTGTGCAGATCCGCCAAAAGTAGGACCGGTGATCTTGTGAGGCTCGCTAGAAGCCGCTGGATGCGAGTGGCACCAGGTCGGCAATTGTGGAGTTCTTTAGGGAAGCCTTTGTACAGCAGAGGCCATCTTTAGCCTGACATGATGATCATATTTAATTCCATATGGTTGACCTGTCTTCATTCTGTTAATAATCGTCTTAATCATCCTCTCCTTTCTCTCATTTGCTTTCAGACCATCAGAATTGAATGTGTGACAAGCACGATTATTTATTATGTTTATCAGTTAAATGCTTGCCCTAGTACGTGCTCTAGTTTGGAATCAGATGGCAGTGTGTTAGTTGTACCAAGATATTTATTATTATTATTATTATACGTCATGCAACCATACCCAGAAAAAAGCTTATTTTATAATGCACGGACTTTATTCAGTGCAGGAACAAAACCTGTGACTTAGCAAGCACAGTATAGCCTAAAAGGGTAACTTATGCCGCGCGGGCACAGAAGTGGTCAATCTTGTTCCAAATAGTAAATTGCAGCAAATTAGGCTTGCAAAAGATCTTCAGAATCTTCAAATACTTAGACACTAGTAATATGCCAAACATCTAAACTTGAGCAAGATCTTTAACTCCTCAACCATCAAGCACATTAAATCAGATGATTAAACAAATTGCCCCCAATCGTCTGACTATCCGCGTTTTTCTACATTCCAACACTTGAGATCCAAGAACCTGTATTTTAAATACACCCGCTGTTAGGAAACTGTATGTACTATGCATGACTAATAAAATAATTGTGGTACGTTTTGGCAAGAACAAGTAAAACCCTTGATGAAGTTTGCTAAGATTGTATGAGTTTGGCAGTTTCCATGTGATCGAGTGATCATAATTTTCAGGTTTTAGATATTTATTTTCTCAAAAGAAACAATTTCACTTACATGAGAAACAGGTATGAAATTAAAGTAGATTCTTAAGTTCTACATCGGACTGTTGCTTAATACTAATTTCTATATCTAAGTAATCTATTATATAACTAATTCTAATGTAACTTTTGGAGTTATTTCAAGCAGTGCTATGGGACCTATGAAGAGTGATAAAATGTGCTAGGTAATCTGCCAACAGTACTGTTACTGTACTAGGCAACTACCAGAACACATTAATAGTGCCGGTGTGTGCGCAAACGCAAGTTCACTCTCTATCCTCCGAGGGGATGGCTTTACGTTCTCTCCTAAGCACGGGCATATAACACCCAAATTTCCAGATATTCTGGGCTTTTGATACGACGTGGAATTTGAACCAAAAATCTCATTCCCTGCGGTTGAATACTCCACCTCAAAAGCAGTGAAGCAGGTAATTTAAATCATATTAGTAGGATGAATAATCACCACAGTAATTTTAGAGCAAAGATCGACAAAGTTATAAGTATATATTAACAGACCCAACGATCGAATAAATACATATAACCATGTCATGTATAAATAAAAAAAGACAACACACAATAACTTGATACGAGCTAGCTAAATATCATTGCTGTTATAAAATAAATTTTATTAATGTTTTAATACTATCAATACAATGTGTACATATCTATGTTACTAGAAATAATAATGTATACAACTATAATACTACAAACATGTTCTGACTATTTACAAGCGCTTTTTTAAAGTCTACGTGAATAAAAACCTTTTTTATTTTTACAGGTCTTCAAACCGTCAAATCTTAGCTATCATACGTGAACCACGACTGCATCAACCAGACAACCGGAACGAAATGAAGCGTGCTCCAGGCAGCATAGCGGTCAAAGAATCCCCTGATACCATCAAAGATAGCTTCACTTGACGCCTTCCTAACACGTACCGATCAATCTACCCACCTCAATCCTTGCCTAATAGAAGCTTATTAAGCTTAATTACCATATTATGTAGGTATAGTCACACCGTATTGAAAAACGAAGCCTCATTAGTTATCACCCACGGAATACGTCCGTTCTCCTGTTACGCAACGAACACCTAATTAAAATGCATTCCAGTAACAAATCGTACTATCTATTTAATATTCTGTGCTTATCTAGTAACTTTATCATCTATGTAGACCATTATTGCTGCATGTGTCGCCAGTTCATTACAGCCGCATTAGTCAGAGCTGCTTGTAAATTGGCCTATTTATCTGGTAGCCCACGCGGTGTTTGGCCAATGTACTCGCACAAATATCGGCGTGGTTATATTAGAGTGCAAATTGCTGTAGCGTTCGGCCAACTATGGACATTCAAGTGTTGGTTTTGGACAGAATTATGAGATTTTGCAAACTTGTTCTGATTGAACCAACATTGTTGAAGGCAAATAGTATCTGGTATTTCATAGTTGAGAAATATCTATTGATATAACTGTCAAATGGCTCAGACACATCATAACTTGGAAAAACAATTTGTAGATGGCTATATAGTACGCGTCGATAGATACACTTCCACTATGAAAACAGTCCTTAATATCTACGTTATAAAGACAAGTCCATAGTCGAAGAATTTTCACAGACGACGTGTTGTGGACAGCACTTGAAAAGCTTATGAAAATGGACGGATCACAGGTATCATGGAGGGCAACATAAGAGACATATATCAATAGAGAATTTGTAAAGTAACACAAGGTATACGTGGTACTCCAGCTGTTCATGTAGCATCTGAGGTGACTTTTACTTCGCCCGCATATGTTACTCTATATTATTCCATGGTTTTCTATCGTTATCGTAATCTAGTGTTCTCTTTCTCATTCTCTCTACATTAGAAATCTCTTCTCTTACGTATAATTAAATAAGATAAGACACGGTCTTACAATTTTACTTTCAAATCTCGTCTACTTATCGTTAATAGAATCGCCGCCCAAGAAGTTATAATTCAAGATGTACTAAAATCCTCAAAGAATGTTAAAATGTTTGAATAATGGAACAGGACGATGAGGAGTGGTAAATGTCTAGTAAAGTTAACAACACCCAGTTTTCCGCAATCCGTACTCTACTGCGCCAAACTGGGCCTATCAAACTACATCCCCATATATTCCGCCGAGTAAAGCAATAACTAATAACTTTATCACCTCCAATACACTGCATATAATCTTGAAATGCAAATCCGAACAACTGCAGAAACATAACTGTATAATACCACTTTATAAACGACATTCAGACTGTATATATACATATCAGTTATCTGCAGGAGAGAGATAGCGCGCTTTTTTGTTTCATTCTCTAAAGGGCTTTGGTTAATTGGTACGCACTAACTAATTGATTGGCAAGAATCATTATTAAATCACAAAAGATATAAAAAATTCAAAAGATCGACAAAAGAATCGAGTTCGTTGGTGATAGCAAGAACGTCAAAATTACATTAATATTTTTGATTTTGCCGCCATTTCATATCGGTTCCGAACCAATTTGATTGCTTGTTTTACAGACATCTGTTTCCAAAATTGGTATTGTTATAGATTTTCGAGGGGCATTTACTTGTACAAATATAGGTTTATCCACAAAACACAAACAAATGGGTATAGTAGGTAGTGGCAGGTATATAAGTAATACGCTAGAAGTAAAACTGCAGCAGAACGGTTCTTAAATGCCAAAACAATCCCAGATTAGAATCATTCACTCTACTTTCCGATTCCCAAAGTTTCCCTCAATTAAAATGATCGGATTTATTCGTACAGACACTTGAATGGGCCCAATGTCTGGCTGCGCTAAGTTACACGCGTTATTCCTATAATAGCAGCCTAATGGGCACAGATAAATAGCTACATAAATCTATCTTGCAGATAGAAGTATTTATCAGCCTTGGTGAAGCCTAGATTCATAGCCTGGTGAGTGGGAGATAGGGTTTACTAGCTGTGCCCAGCGGTTTTACCCGAATCAAACTTAATTAAATTATAGCTTAGGTATGTGTTAATCCAGGGTATCAGCTAACTCCATTCCAAATTTTATTGAAATCTCTTCAGCCGTTTAGACGTGAAGAAGTAACAAACATACACACTCACAAACTTTCGCTTTTATAATATTAGTAGGATTTTCTGGCGATTTAGGTTTTCAGGTTGTTAGTATAAATATCTTAATAAATTAATATCTTCGAACAACTAACACACTGCAATGTGATCCCAATGTAACATAAAAAGTTCATAAATATTAATAAAACTGACTGATTGACTGCACGTGTGGCATAGCGGCTAAGACAGTTGCCTCGTCTCTTCGTGTCGCGGGTTCGAGTCCCGCGCCGGACAACCATTTGTGTGACCTATAAATAGTTGTTTTGAGCCTGAATGTAATTTGTGTCCGTCTATTATATGTTTGTAAAGTAGCAGACAGTAGACACGGGGATTAGATTGCCTAATGCGGGCGTTGTCTTCTTAAACCTTAAAAAAATTAAACCTACCAAAAACCACATCTTGGTTATTCGAGTTTCTTTACAATCTTCACATAAGTACCAAATACAGAACGTTGATATATATCATGCTAGCTGTACCCCGCGGTTAAACTTCATAAATTATAGCCTCTATGTTATTCGGATATATGAGCTATATCACTACAAAGTTTCATCAAAATCCATCCAGTAGTTTTTGCGTGAAAGAGTAACAAACATACACACTCACAAACTTTCGCCTTTACATTATTAGTGTGATTATTATTTAAACCAATTATTTTAATTAAAAGCCATTGTAATTATGCATAAGATAGTTGATTGAAGTATTGAGCGATGCAGAGTGCTCCAACTAGTTAATTGTGATCGATCAAAAGCGCCGCTCAACCAAAATGTCAGGGTTACCTGGATGCACTTATTTTAGTACAATACCATTTAGTCACCGGCCAGTTGTTCGCCGTGTTGCGGTCACTATTTAGATGGGTGTCTGGCAAAGTGGTTTGATTTCTGAGCGTTTCCGTGCTTCGGTGGGTACGCATTGCCTGGCCAGTTGGTCTAATGGGTACAGTCCCTGACTGCCAGAGAGGTCAGGGGTTCGACAAAGCGTTGTCCTGGGTGGAGGACGTTTAACACTGCAAACTTCGATTCTTCGGGCAACTTCGTAAAACCCTCGACAAAGTACTATAGACAAGAAGGTTACATACAAAAGATTTAAATATTAGTTTTGACTTTTCATTCTGTAATTAAAACCCTTTCTGAATTTTACCTTTGCAATAATAATACCTTAATATAGACAGAACCATTGACAATATGTAGTAAAAATATTAGACTTAAACTAGATTATTAAGCATAAATCAAAAATAAAGCACATATGAAATCTCCTCGTGTTGCTCCTTATATTTTAACTGTGGCAACCCTAAAAATAGATGAAACAAAGTGATTGGTGATTGCATAGATTAGTCACAGACTATAAAAATTCTGAATCAATTGAATCAATCCGGTAGACGGCGAATTGTAAAGATTTATCGATACAGTTTGATACGAACTATTATAAGACTATTATACGGCTTGGGTTCTGTAAGACTCCGTAATTGATATTTTGTAAGGCAAAGACCTCAAGTCTAATAGTTCTTTTCACAGAAATAATTTGTAAATTAAGAAGGTCTACAGTATCGTAGTATTTTGTTAACACAAATAGTTACGTAATTACTATAAGTCTTTCTTTTATCTATGGTTTACTGGTTTGACAGCTGACAGCGACGATTATCACTCCGTGGGGACTTAGAAGTCGTCCCGAGGAAATATCTACCCGTTAACGAGCAGCAGGGTATCTCTGTGTACTATGACCATCCCACTAAGCTCGCCAACCCGACTATGCTCTGCCTAGTTTGGGATCAGATGACTGTGCGTTTGTTGTCCTAAGATATTTTTTCATTTATCCAAATCGTATAACAAGTTAAATATGTATAAGGAAAGGTGGAAGACAGTTGTCTTTTTAAACCGTAATTATTAACATACTAGGTATTTTTGACAGCTATTACATAATTTTCACATTGCCACGAAACCATAAAGCACAGCTGAATTTACCATAAATTCCATTCAAAATAAATAGTTAATATAAAGATGGAATGAGGGTTATAAAAACATTACAAAAGTATGTAAAAACTAGAAAGTTACTTTCAATAAATCTCTTAAATGATGTAAATAAACATTATCTTAACAGTACATACAATTTATTATTCTATAACTCTTTGCTCCCGAAAATTAGATGCCAGAATGCATCAACCATTATGCATACACGGAGATTCTCACAGATTATGAATATTAATAGGCTAATAAATAAATATTAAATGCTACTGTTGTTTCTGTTACACAACCTTAAGTTCTTCTCTTCTCATGGGACATCAACAAAGACAACAATTTCGACAAAACTCGATATCTTTTTTTCCACATGCATAGCACAATGAAGCAGCAACACGCAAGATTACTAGTTTCAAATAGTAAGAAGGAACATCTTCTAATGCAGCGTATTTCTGTCACTTGAGGGCAAGGGCTTCTTTTCACAATGCGACTTGGCAGACTACACAAGCTAACAATTTAAAGAACTCTCAGGCATGCATCCTTTAAGGCTAAGAACGAGAATTCATATTTAATTTTTGAAATTAATAGCTATTTATGCATGCTTGCCTTTGGGAGTAATCTGGTGAAGACGAACGGAAGTTGAGAGGGAGATATACATACCTAAGTTAGTGGAGATAAAAACAGAGAGAGTTAAGTTTCGCATATTTCTGTAGGGGCAAGAGAGGTTGGGTTAGAGACACACTCGTTTTTTTTTATTACAAATCTACCACTAGTTGTTTCTATGTTATTAAAGCCTGAACCTTAAAAGACTAGTCCGTCCCAATCTTAACTGGTATTTCTAGTCAGTATGGCTCGTACATAGAGCCAATTTTGTCTACATTGGCTTAACAAACATTGGCAGGTAATTATCTAATTAATGTACAATGATTTAATGCGCTTATATTATTGTCGATATCACCGTTAGTTGTTCCAATTGAGAGTCTATGTTCAACGACATCCTTGATATAGATAATGTAAGTATGCGCTATAGTTCCACTTAATAATAATATTTTAAAGGAACTAGGTCGTATTTGAAACGGTTTAGAATGGATCGCGTTGTTGCTGTTAACTCGCCATATCAAGTATCAGATGCAGATTTCGAGATTTACTAAGAAAGGGCAAATCCTTTGATTAGTATTCTTAAGACTCGAACTTAGTTTAGAAAGTCGCACTTTAAAAGATGTAAATTTTTATACTTAGTGCTTGTGTGTAGTTACTTTGTTATCCTTCGGAAGTACATGTTTCCTAGCTAAGCACCAATGTTTTAGCCGCGTTGAGCACTTTTTGGGTGAGCTCGCGTCATCGTCACCGAACTTTTTTTTTAAGACAACACGCGCTCTAAGCAAAATAATTTATGTGTCGCGGGTAAGTACGTAAAAAACTATTGAAACTCTCTTTCTATCTTCACTAACTTGTATCGCCCGGTCAACTTCCGTTCGCCTCGCCCAATCACACTTTAACGCTCTCGTCAAGCATTTACCAACTCACTCCCAAGTCAATCGTGCACGCGTAAAGAAATTTTACTTCAATAAATTCAGGCAGCATTACAGCGCGCGGCGTAGATTAGGACACAATACAAAAAGACATTGACAAATCTAACACAGACAGCAAAAAATCAGTTTCAATTGGAACCCGGACAACGAGTGATACGTAATCAAAAATTCTCACGCAGTGTTAACTAAACCATAATAATGAATGCGCAGTTTTGACCTCAGCTGATCATTATCAATAATAGCCACATGACAACGAGGCGTTTGGCCTTCATTATTCTACTAGTACATTTAATCTGTGTTACACCAATTTTCCGTGTGTAATAGGTAACCAGTATAGGTTGATTGCAGAAAAAACAAGGTTGTAGCGGAGTAATTAGGTGACAAAATAAATGTTGCGAAATTATTTTGTAACTAGGAATAATGACGTATTATGTATAGTTATAAAGTATCTGAATGGTGACGGTGGCGAATATCACCACCCCATTTCATCTCGTGGGTGGAGTGGAAGTCGTCCCGGGGAATACATACCAGAGAACGGATAGCAGCGACTCTCTGTGAACTATCAACATTCTACAACGCCAACGCGTCTGTAAAGCGTAGCGGTTTTGGCATAAGAAACTATTATTGGAGGAGACTTTTGTCCACTAGAAGCTTCTTTTAGCTCAATGAGTAGCTCCCGAAGGTATCAGCTCCAAATTATCCAGCTTACAGTTTACAGAACACACAAGCTGTTTATGAGATAATGTGGAAACCATTATACGTGTCAAAGCTTAATTAATGCATATAAAGGCTAAAAATAGTCCAGTTGCTATGCAACTGTATTCAAGTATAGAAATTAGACAGATCGTTAGCATATATATCGCGTTAACTTAGCTTGGAGACATATACTGATAACATTGCAGAAGATATCTAAAATGTTATTTTTTTAAGTGAACTTAAGTGAACCGTCACGTTTGGGTCTGTGACACTGCATTACTTTAGTCAGCTCCACTCCACATAGCGCTTAGGTCAGTGACTTATTGGTGTTAAATGTCTGACAAGACGTTAGATATTTCTACTTCTATCGTGTACCATACAACTATTCTTTTAGTCTGCGTCGCCTGATCTCATTGGGGATGCAAATGTCTCAAATGACAGACTACTGTAACCACTTAGCATTATCCTTGTTAACTGACTTAATAGTTAAAAAAAAATTGCTTAAAACGCGTATATAAATAAGGCTTCTTATTTCTTAGAAAATAATATTATAGTAGTTAGATGTTTCGACTTGATGGGAACTTGACATGCAATTTTGATTGGATATTGAATCGTGTTCGGAAGCTTTTTACTTCGGTTTAAACTATGTAAAAAACACTTCAATGGAGTTGAGATATTTAAATTTATTTAAATTTTACACTTCTTTTATCACAGTAACAATTTTAGGCTACCGAATAACAAGTTAATTGCCTATCTGCCATTTTTATAATAAGTTAACGTTAAAAATATGAAGGAAATTTCATTCCACTTCATTAACATTAATTTATGAATAGACTAATATTTAAAATACTTGATACGAAATCGTGTTTTTATGTGTCCTTTACGACATTTATCATGGAGAGTGTTCCGAGGAATTCGCGTCCACTTCCGCCAGGAGGGGAAATATATATATATATATATAGGGATGCATGAAATATAAAAGAACAAAATCAACAAGATTAACGAGAACTTCGCAACTGGGCGTCGTATTCCTCAGCATCGTCAGGAGGTAAAGAGCCCAGAAGGCTGGCCGAATTTTATTACTTAATTGCGAGCTTGACAAGACCAAGTTGAAAAATTCCATTTTTATGACATCATTTATGAAAGACTAGCTGTGCCCCGCGGTTTTAACCGCGTTAAACTTTATGACTTATAGCCTATGTGTTAATCCAGGGTGTCAGCTAATTCCATACCAAATTGTATTAAAATCGCTCCATCCGTTTAGGCGTGAAGAAGTAACACACAGTCACACACAAACTTTCGCCTTTAAAATATTAGTAGGATATGTATGTTTCTAGAAATATATAAGTATGTATATGATTTGTCTTGTTGCCATAGTAGGCTTTGTTTAGTTTTGGATCCGATGGCAGTGTGTTAATTGACCACATAAATATAATAATAATTGAATAAAAACACTATCAATATAAATTGTATGCAACGTTAAGACAAGATTTGACGGTCACCATAACCTAGTTGGTAGTGCTCCTGCCTACGAAGCTGGTGGTCCTGGTTTCGAATCCCGGTAAGTGCAAATATTTGTGTGATGAGCACGAATATTTGTTTTTGAGTCATGGATGTTTTCTATGTATATATGTATTTATCTATCTATATAAGTATGTATATCGTCGCCTGGTACCCATAGTACAAGCTTTGCTTAGTTTGGGGCTAGGATGATCTGTGTGACATTGTCCCCAGATATTATTATTATGTCCTTTATTCCATGTTATTCTTATTTTATACATTTACAAATATATAGTTACAAAAAAAATATATATTTATAAATATAAAAAATAGACATCCAATCGGCAACGGGAGCAGGGTCCATGCTACCGATGGTCAAGGCTCCACAGGCTTATTATTATTATTATTAAGATTTACGATACATACAAACATACAAGCCAACACATCCAGCATCGTGATTGTCTACTGGCACAGATGCTCGCGTTCCCACCGCACCCCTCTATAAAACACAAGTGCACCGCATCTGGCAACACATGTGCTTAATATTTCACGTGTATGGAGTAGTTAAAAGAGTTGTGAATGGAGTTTGGTTGTTGAATGAGATATTTTGGTGTAAACGTAACGTTTTACTACTCGTAAAACTAAAGTTAACATCGATGAAAGACATGATCCAAACCTTCGAATTATTTTTATATATATATTAATAACTACAGTAGAAATAAAAAGGCTCGATACCCAGTCAAGACTTATATAGGATTTTTAATGGAAATGAAAAAACACATATTAACCAAATAACTAGCTTTCGGAGTAAAACCTCCACAAATATTAGTTCATATGTTTGGAAATTACAGTTAACTGCAGAAAACGTTAAGAAAACAACTAAACATAAAAACATTACTTTTTCTCATCACTTAGAGCCGATTTCACCGTTAAAATTAAACGCGATCAATGGGCGCTAAACTCGGTTCCGCTTCCTGTAACTGAGTTTAGCGTCTATTGATCGCGTTTAATTTTAACGGTGAAATTGGCAGTAAGTTAACTAACACGTTAAACTCAACATTTAGGACAGAACTCATAAGGTATTTATTAGGCTAACTTTGTCAGCTATAACTTAACAAAATTGCAAGCAACCGTCTATATTCTTCAACTTTAATTCTAACTTATAATAAATACAAATAACTAAACCTAACCTAACGTCAGCATAGCAGACCAACAAATATCAACAAAAACAACCAAAGACAGAACCGGCATGTATTTGAGGTGATTAAATTTTAATAACACGAAATTTATACACATAAGCATCAGACATAAAAACTTGAATCAGTAATTGTTATGGCTGACAGTGGACGTAAATTCTCACGGGCATGTTAAAAACGTTAAAATAACCAAGTTAATTAGACTTAGTTAAAAATCGAATATTAATTTGGTAAGTTTTATTTGTTAGCTTGGCGCCATGGGGCGAAACCGCTGGTTATTTATTCGAGGTTTTAATTTTTACGGCAATGACAATTGTCCTTGTCGCTTGTCGTGTGTTGAAAGTTTAAATAGTCATAGAAGGCAATGATTTTTGTTAGCTAGGATCATTAATCTGTCTGGCTAGCTTAGGAGATTATGACATGTCGAGTCTTCCACTTGATAAGCAATTCTAGCACTTATGCGCAATTGTATGCTAGATTGAAAGCTTTGAATTGTAATAATAGTATCCTGGGACATTATTCACAAACGGCCATCTGTCCCCAAACTAAGCAAAGCTTGTACTATGGAAACCAGATAACTGATATATTACATATACCTTCTCTTTTGTAAATACATAGTTATATATATATATAAGTACACCCAGACTCAGGACACACAGACATGCTCATGCACACAAATGTCTGTCCTGGGTGGGAATTGAAAGCAAAGTATCTACCAACGTAATATCTAATGTCAGATTTCTTTGAGTCCTCAGAAGGTATCTCAGATGACATAATGATCATTTTCTAATGGCTACAGCCGTGACTCACAGCATAACGTGTCCGTTGAAGCTGGTTAGACATTATTTAAACAATTAAGTTGCAAACATACATAGGACCTGATGCTCAGCATTTAACGAAGCTTACAACCCGGAGCATAATTTCCGTATTGTTTGTTGTCGTAGCAACTTTAGTCAGATATGACATTGATTACAGTATTCTATATCTCTAGTCTGTCTCTGTTTTAAGTAACTACCTCCTCATATTCTACGAAACACCGTAAGAACTGCTTGGCACCGGCCACTTACGTATGAGAGTGGAAACAAGCCAGGCAGACCACCAAGCGACTTTGTTAAGATGTGGAGAGTTTGCGACGTGGGATGTGTGTGAGTCAGTCAAAACTGCAAAGTGTGTAAAGCAAATGAAGAAGAGGCTTACTTGATGGTAAGCGAATACGGCCCATGAAGATTCGCAATACCAGAGCGGTTGCAAGTACGTTGCCGGTATTAAGATAGATAGGCATAGCAAAAGCTAAATACGTGCCCTAAAATATGTACACTAAAATACACTATATTAAACTTCTGATACAAATCAGAGAAAGTCCGATGTCACTACACCTTAAAGCCTCGTTATATTTGGAGTTCACTTGACAATGTTGCCGCCATTAAGAGGCAATGACGTCATAAAGTAAGTTCCCGCGCTTCCGTTACACGGCATTTCACGGCACAGGTGGGGGAGACGCGGGCGCATGTTTTACATAAGTACTTTTAATAAAATTGCTATTTTGTTGATGTGATCATTTTTAAACCTGTTATCTTTTGTTAATTAAGTTAAATGGGATTTGGCAATAAGCTAGAGCGTACTCAGATTTAATTATAATTTGATGTTAGAACAATTAACTGCCATCCAATCCCTAGGCAACGCTTGTACTATGGCAACCATACACCTGCTAAACATAGTTATAAACTTCCAAATACATATAATAAAATCGTAGGAGAATCAAAACTGTACATTGAATATTTTTTTAAAGGATACTTCGGGCTACAATCGATATGGAAGCCAAAAATATAGTTTTTAGAATTTTTGTCTGTTTGTCTGTATGTATGTCCGGGCTAAACTCAAAAAGTACTGCATGGATTTACTTCAAATTTTGCATAAACATTACTAAGAGGGCGCGGGTCAACATATAGGCTACATATTATCACGATATAACCTACGGGGGAGGAGCTGTGATAATTTATAAAGTTTAACGCGGGTAAAACCGCGGGGCACAGCTAGTATTTAAATATGAAGATATGTCCTGGGTGGACACACGAACTTAGTAGTCAGGATGACTATTCACTAGAGCAATAAGCCAGTCAATACAGTTCTCCTGGGCGAATTAAAACCGCCTATACGATAAGTAATTGTATATAATTAATTAAAAGTCCAGTGCCTCTAGCACGAGTTCCTGCAGTTTACTTACTCGTACAGTTTCGTCCCATACATTAAGCACCAGAGTTTTAGTTCTTAATAGTTTCCGCGAGAGGTGCTGGTGCACAATGTATGGGAGGAAACTGTACGTGTGATCGAGTAAGTAAACCGCAGGAACTCGTGCTAGAGGCACTGTTAATTAAAAACAAAACACGGAACCCTGCAAGTCTATTTCATCAAAACGGTTAAATAAAAGAGACCTAAATCATTTGTTGATCAAACCAAACGTCACAATTCAACGTCGAACACGAAAAGGTCATGCGTATTGCATGTAACGCTCATATATTTTTTGTTAAGCTTTTGTGCTACATTTTATATGCTATTGGAAGCAAAAAAGCACAAAGGGTGAAAAAAGCGTGAGGAAAAAAGACAAAAAGTTTAGATACGAAACACGTGGGCGATGGGTGCTATGAGGGGATTAGTTTGGTTGCTGCGTTTCTTTTGAGGATTAGGAATCATTTTGAAGAGCTCACCTCTTAATATATGCATAGGAAGAACAAGGATACATATATAGATAACTACACCTAGACACAGAACAAACGCACACAAATATCTGTCCCGGTTGGGAATCAAACCAACGACCGTGAAAGTAAATGTATCTAGCAACCACGTCAACCGGTGCGTCAAATTAATACTTCTTGTTTTATTGTTATTTATTATTTATTGAGCAAATAGTCTTCAATATCTAGTCTAGCCCATAATATATAACAGCAGCGAATGGATGGTAAATGCGTGCAAAGCAAGTACTTACCATCCACGCCACAGGCCTGTCAATATAAAATAAAAAGGTTTTTATTCACGTAGACTTCAAAAAAGCGCTTGTAAATAGTCAGAATATATTCGTAGTAATATATAATCATTTTATAATTATTTCTAGGTACATATAGATATTTAGGTACACGGATTGTAGGAAATAATTTACAATAAGATTTATTATATATCAGTAACGATATTTAACTAACTAAAATTAAGTTATTGTCAAGGTTCATGTGTACGTTTAATTAAAAAAAATAAAATATTTTTAATTTTTATTTGAAGTCTAGGTTCTAACTACATCTGAAAATATTGGGTTTTTATAACCAAAATGACACAAATCGATACAGTTTCATCGCGCGCGCAACAGTCAGTTGACCGGATGATAGATATGCACCGCCGTGCGATCGAGACGGAAGACAATAAGCCACGCGTTGAAAAGAGAAGGGAATACACGTGGCGTACGTTAGTTGCAGCTGCCACTACGTCACAAGCTAGGGAATAATGGGAGCCGCTCAAGCGTAGACACGAGAATAAAAAAATGTGATGCCACCTTTGGTCATTCCCTGACATACCGAGCGAACAAGTTTCTTGAATAACATTGAGAAACTTCTTTAAATACATTGTAAATATGCAACAAGATCGGACACGTTTAAGTACAGACGCCAGCACATCAAGCTACCCCAACTGTCCAATGTCCTCAATTGAAAGTGAACCTTATACTTTTATGATAAAGTTGAAAATCTATAAAAGAAATTTGACAGATAGGGGTAGATGGATGTGCTGGCGTCTGTACCGTATGTTGACATGCAGCACAATGCAATCAAACTTAACAATAATTAATTTAATTAGCAAACTATCATCCAATACTAACACGTGAACAATAAGAAACAAAACAATGGATATTATTAAACAATAGCGCACCAAAGTTGTCCAAAACATAACACAACCTTTTAAGTCCTAATTTCTACATGCAGTATGCGCATGCGACTGTATCTAGGTATTGTCGTTGAAAACAATTGCTCGGACCGGAGCGCTCGTGACGCCCAAAGATAAGGTAGCACAATAAATAAACTCTAATTACTTCCTATGTAACATTGGGAATTAGAATTTTCATTGCCAATTAGACCAAAAGACAATGAGCATAGCTTGCTGTTAATACTATTTGTTGATACTAAAATAGATTAGAATATTACCAAAGAATCACTAAGGGAGATTATTAGAAAATCGTAATTCTATATTAGTTAATTCCTCCCCCATAACCTTCCAGGCTCTACAGAAGATCTCATTCCTATCATCACCAAGCAAAATTTGATTTTCTCTTACACTCATTCATACACACACACACAATACGGGCTGGTTTTATCATTAATTATTAACAATGCTTATTAAATAACAGTCTTATTTAAAAACGCTACTTAAATTTAAGCCGGCCGCTCAACCATGGTTTATCAAATTTTTCATTTAAAAACACGATTTAACTTTGCCCCGCGGTTAAGCAATGTCAAAATTTAAACCACGTCGGCCCCTGGTTTAAACCTTTCTCAAATATGGCGGATTTTATTTGCATCAGCTGACGTTTTGTTTGTGAATGGAGGTTTAATTGAAGTTACTAACCGTTTTAATTTTTAAATAAATACTGAATTCGAGTTGGAATCTTATCACAAACTTCAAAATCCACCGAAGAAAATCAATAGTCCTTGAAAATGCACTTTTACGATCATAAATCTATCATTCCATGTCTACCATAGAGCAAAAATCATAAAGTGTTGATACATAATCCGATTTAGTCGATTAATATATTATTAATACTTACCTTTCATGCAGGTCGTGGGTTTGTCTGGGGGGAATGATTTATATAAGCATGTATTTACAAAAGAAAAGTAGTACTCAGTTTGGGATCAGATGGCCGTGTGTGAAATATTTCCCAGGATAGTATTATAAACATCCCTATCGTGAGCTATTCTTGGCAAATATTATCCGTAAAGGCATTTCCATAGACGCACCATCTTTTTATAACCCTGCATTGGATATGACGACCGTTTTCGAGTATCGAGTTGGTAATAATTGATGTACAGACGCCCGCACATCAAGTTACCCCAATCTGTCAAATTTCTTTTATAGATTATCGACTTTATCACACAAGCATAAGGTTCACTTTCAATTGGGGAAATTGTCTGTACCTCTGTGAGCATGTACGGGCAAAATACCCAACTTACCCAACCCACTCCCACTTCAACTTTCCCAATTTTTGTCCTGAATGAGTTCAATATTGTTTGAGTATTCAATAATAGCTTTTATTTCTTCTCTCAAACAGAAAATACAAGAAAAATGTCTTATTAAATAATTAATTAATGTTAATGTTTGCATAACATTTAAGAGGTGAGAGGTGAAATATTGGAGTGTAAGATTGAATAACAGAACAATCAGGAACTTTACCGAACCATATTGAATATTTCTAGGACAAAAATGGATATATAACACAATAATACAGCAATGGGCACGAGAAGAGATGAGAAAATGTAAGCACACCACAATCCGATATTATTATGGCTAGGTCATTACTTACCTTACAATACTGTCTATCATCGGGAATGGAATTGTTGAAAGCCGTTATATAGACGCTTGGTCTAAAGGCAGGACTTTAGCGGAAGAATCTTCATTTTTTTAACAGACTTTTAAAAAGGAGTTCATAATTTCGACAATAAGTTTATATTTATACAACATTGTATACAGGTTTAACGCGTCTAACTTTTGTTGTAATTTTCCCGACTTTTCAACCAAGTTGCATTTATGCATATTATTATGTTTCACGATTGATCTGTTGTTTTTGAACCGATTTTCATATGACATGGTAATTATTCGATAGGATTTGGTCATGGACATGGTCCCAATTTGTTTAACAAAATAAATCGATATGTTTTAGACCAATAATTATAATATACATATTTCTACGTGTTATCTGTACTTGTAATTATTTTAGGGTAGGTTATTATTTTAGAAGTATGTAATTCTTTATAGTACACCAAAAAAAAATAACATACAAAGAACTATGAACATGTAGATTGTACAAATGGCGGCCATATCACTGGGTGCGAACAACAATCGTTGAATGGACCAGGTTGAAAAAAAGAAAGATGGGTATTTGTAGGCATATTAAGGATTTTTTTCCATCAGAAGATAATATACAATTATGTCTATCGGGGTCTATATATTTGCCAATTATAAAACTACACAAACTATTTGGGCTTCATTTCGCAACATTTTTTCTTTACGAGTTACGTTTTCTGTAGGAGATGTATTTTCACCAAACGAATAACTAAGTCTTTAGTTTGCATTCAAAATAAATGCAAAAGTAAAACTGTATGCATACACTTTAAAGATACTTGGTCCAAACGCGGCAGTCAAAGAACCATCACCGGATGATGATTTCGATTCGTCATGACAACTCCAGTGTTCTCTCAATTGCTACGTAATTGTCCGTCACAGTCCATATTTGCAAATTATCGCAATAAAATATTGAAACTGTTTATTGTGATATGCTTCAACTTGGTCTTGGTTGCATGATTCATCAACATTATCTTGAGTTTTCTTTACATCTGTCTTGTAATTTTAAAGTATCCACTAATTATGATTATTTAAGAAGAAGAAAGAAGATTTATTCAAAAATTGCACAGACAATAAAAATATACATTAACAATAAAAATAAAATGAAAACAAAGACGATTGTTGTCCGTGCAAGACCGAAATGGTACCACTGCAGCCATTTGCTAGAACTGATCGTTCTAGAGCTGATAATTCTGATGGTGCCGAGGTATTATCTGGAAATATAAACATGTTCTTTTCAGGAACAAGTTCAAAATATACTTTTATGCTAATAAGTAAGTTGGGTATCTACTTTATATTCTATCAATAGGCAAGTCTCCATAATCACCTCACATTATGTGAATAGATGTTAACAAATTAGGCAATCTTGAAAAACAGCCTCTACCGTTGATTCATTAATCAAATCCCTTAGTTGTATAGTCTTATAATAACTGATCGAACATCAGTCTGCAATATTAGCAAGTAGTCTTTGTACAATATGTATTCTAAAGAGTAATTTTTCAACACGCTGTTATATTTTAAAGTTGTATAACTTGTTTGTTACTTCGGATGTCAGGTGCTACTTTCGAAATGTTTAGATGTCAGACAATGTAGATGATGTGTAGAACAAAATGTAGTTGAAGATGAAGTGTAAATATACGATATTTTATCTCTCTATCTGAGTAAGCTAATGAGAGAAGTGAAAAGCTTCCGTCATCTTGGGTTTGTTATATGATAGCAGATTATCGTTACCGTGGGCAATCTTTGGCCTTTGGTCTAAATCTAAGGCATTTATGTTGAACATAGAATGTTCTCGATACGGGTCATAAATCGTACCGTGGGATTAGTTTATATGTAAAATAACTATTTGATATTCAAGTTAATATTGTTATTGTACTAAAATGGAACCTAGTCCGGTTGGAACTGCATCGGCATCAAATTGAGCAACGGTAAATTCAAATCCTTTTCAACGCATGAATAAATTAATCACAATTACCACTTTAACATGAATACCTGAATTATGAGCGAGCGTCGTTTAGCTCTCCGGCTAACAATGAGTAATAGTCCTGATGAAATAGATTTGTTGCGTGTGCCAATTACAAAAGTAGAACATAAATTACGTCGTTATGGCCGCCATTTTATAGTATATCCCTTACGATCGTATGTACAAGAATATTATTATAATTAAATTGATGTTACATATGGTAAACTTTCTAAGGCAATGCGTTTATTTCATGATTTCTTCGTGCCTACATTTTCTTTTAGAAAAACTGTGAACTTAACTTTTAAATGGTTCCTTAGTACTGTCAGTTCATTCTTAGAAGACAAGCCTACATACATCCACTGACAATGAAGTATTGTTTCATTGTTGGAACTTTTGAATAATATGAGAGCATACAACTTACCTTTAATAGCTATTGAAGCTTTTATCGAATAAAATCCAACTCCTTCGTACCCATTTCCCTTGGAACAAAAGCATCATCAAAGTAGAATCAATAGTCATGTCCAATTTTCTCGTAAAGGTCACGAAATGGTTTGCGACCCGCGGGTTAAAATCCCTGAGGGAATCGACTTAAATTCACCATATATGTCCAGCTCACAATAGCCTGGATTCACGATTTACTGTAATACTCGCAGTTTAAGCCCGTAAATGGCATATTTGGGCCGAATGACGAAGATTCGCGAACACTTACTTTTGCTAACAGCCTGTTAAATGTGGGTACTTATATTCCTGTAATTTCGTTTGTATGTGAAGTTCGTTGTTTAATATTATTGTTGTTGGTCGTTTGATATAATTACGGTTTATTTTTATTTATAGCATGAAGGCTTTTCCTATCGAATTAAAATATATATTATAAAAAATTGTAAACAACGGGGAAGTCCCGTAAACTATAATAAAGCAAATAATAAATTTATAAGTAATTCGTAGTTTTAATATCTGCGGTATCAACATTGCGACTTCACGTGTGACGGAGTGGTTAAGGTAGAGTCGCTTTAGCTTAGCGCCCCGCGGGATTCGGGGTCGAGCCCTGCACTGGATAACTATTTGTGTGGCCCATAAATGTTTGTTGTGAGTTTGGATGTGCTTTGAGTTAGCTAACTTAGTTGCGGCGGCGTTGACTTTTTAAAAACATACATACGTGTACATGTATTTCAAACCTGATGCTTTATGTATTTTTTGAAAATAATGACATAGTCGATTCTTAAATCAATAAATACGATACCGGGCAAAATTTATAGTTTGTGGCCCTAAAGAATTAAGTTCTGTGTTGATGTACCAGTCAGTCAATCAGGAACATCCAAAACACACAAAATGTTAGTAACGGCCCATACAAGGATACCGATAGGCTGATCGAATTTTGTATAGGGAGGCTGAAACTATTTGAGGAAACCAATTTGTGAGCATATTATAGGTAAATACCGCTGTTTAAGATGTTGCACATTGTATATGTATAGAAACTCGCATTTCGTTAATTATCAGCTTTATTATTCAATTTATCTTTACCCTACTATCCCTTTAATGTAATATTGGTAACTGGAACATATCGCGTGACTTATACCGGTGAAAGCGGCCAGTAAATGATAAATTTAAACACTGTTAAGAAGACTTAGCCGCCATCGAAGCCAAGGTACATGCATTATTAAACTTGAATATTAAAAATCGTGTTCTAACAAAATTTATTTAATCGCATAAAACATTCAAGTTTGACCGCAAACAATAATCTGTGTATAAATCATAGTGTAGGCTCACACGCGAGGTGAATCACTGTGTTCCGAGAAAGCGGAAACAGCCAAATTCTCCGTTCGTTTTTATGGTATAAACCGACGGAATAGCATGACACGCTCGCGATGGCTCCCGGGGAGCTTTTTTGTTGTTTTTGTAAAATAGACGGTTAGTACGATCGTCGTGCGTCGAGCACCTGCGCCCGCGCACCCGGCGCAAATCTCGGAGGGTGCGACGCCTTACCGAAGGGAGACGAGCAGGTAAACGGTCCCCAGCCCTTATTGCAGCAATAGAAACGCGTCCCAAACCCCGATGTAACAAAACTAGTTTTAAATGGCGAATAGAATATACTTTGTCGTCATCTTCAACCGCTTTTTACTTTTAGCTAGGTAATAATAAATATATGAGGTACCTACTTTTAGCCAGTGCTCTTATCGGCCATAAACGAATTTTGTATTTTTATTATGTAATTAGATGGCAATAGACAAATACACTTCTACTACTTTTGTCCTTAATTCTTTCTGATTAAATTTAGTGCGGAGTCCAAAACAATATCCCGGGCCGTTTCTGAGCCTCACAGCTTAATGTAATTTCTGTGTTCTATTGATATTCTGGCTTACAGGAGTTACAGTGAGGGTTAAGAAGATTAGACTGAGTCTACGTCTCATAGGTAGACGCTCTCACCGGTCCGTAAGTAAGCGGCTAGGTTAAGCAACTACGCTCGCGGTCAGTCCATAGATTGGAAACTCCGTGCTTGGGAAGGTACGTGAAGTAGTCAAACCCGGTTGTAGTCTTTGAAAACAGTTGTTAAGAGGCCTACTGGGCGGCTTGAACAACTCTGACACTAGGGTAACCACTGCCCATACGATAGGTAAGTACTTACATTAGATAAGTAAGCAACAAACCTAATTACATAGACAACGAGCCGATCTCACTAGTTACGCAACTGCCGTACACATCGCATGGGAGTTTGTTAGACGTGTTCGTGTTGCCGTTGCCGATACGACATTCACAGCACAAATCATCACCAAAAAACGAGCCATGGAATAGGTTTAGAGGTATTAATTACCAACGGCAGCGCTTCGACACGCAACTCGATTATTATATAATTAACCATTACTATACGTGCGTCGAAATCTCACGTTGAGTTTATTTTATTCATTAAATTGTCGTATAAATGATTTATTTCCGTTTATTAGTAACGCCGATATCATTACAAAAGTTGATAAATCATCAGATTCTTCGTCTCTTTCTTTCTCGATTCGGTACAGGTTATCCTAGTGTCAGAGTTATTCACACCGCGCAGTAACTGTAGGTCTCTGACATTTAACGGCTGTTGTCCAAAGACTACAACCGGTAATGATAGTTTAATATTTCCCGCTAAATGCTCAGAAAATTAACCACCTATTCGGCCACCCATTTGAAACCTGACCGCAAGTTTATGTGCTTAACCCTCGGATCACTCGCATACCTTGGAAGACTTGGACCAGAATTTGAACTCTTGTGCAGAATTTCAACCAACAGACACGTATGAACCTAAATAGTTTTTAGTGTACAGAAGACGAAACGTATGAACGAATTTGAGTTCTCGATGGAAACAAAACGTTGTGATTGGCGAGTCATATCACGCCATAAAGAAAACAACCAATCATAGCGCCATTATCTCATAGCGAACTCGATCTCGTTCATACGTTTCGATATTTAAAAACTCCCACTTATTCAAACAGTTGTGATCGAACTTGTTTATTATTCACGTTTTTCTCTGTTACGTGCACAATCTAAACAGATTTAAATGGTCTCACGGTCCACGAATGGGTATTTAGCCATCAAAGCGACTGGCCTTCTGGATTCAGTAGCTTTATAATAATACTTAAGCAATTACGCATGTCAGTCGAAGCTCGCGGACCAGATGTCGATTGTACGTTCATACCGTTATTACTGAGACAGCACTCGACCGAGTATACGATAATCCTTATAATCAAGTACCATTGTTTCACCGAGATCTCGCGGGTTTAAGACGGGACTAAAGCGTTAACTTACATTGTCAGCCGTAGAACATTCTAGATTCTCTTTCAGTTTATTTTCTAGATTTCTATAGGGTACGTGTGTATTGTAGTCGTAAGGTTAATGATGTCTTTTTGCAATCTCGACAAATCCCCGGTTTTTAGATTGTACGTATCTAATTAAGTATAGGTTTTTGGATGTAATAATAATAATAAAAACATATATATCAGGTACAGATAATAGCCAATGACTGAATATTTACCGAACTTATTATGATTGATTGTCGCTCTTTATAGAACCTTAACTTAACCTTTAAATAGACAATGATGTAATAGTTACCATCTCATTTTATACTCTATTGGCTTGTAATAAGAGCTAAAACCATAAGAGAAAAAAAACGAAGGATACTAAAAGAGCTATCTATCCATGAAACTGAATTATATAAAGAAGCCAGTAGGTGAGACAAAGCCATTATCATTAAACTTTCTCAATCTATACAAATAAATAAAATTGGAGTGTCTGTTTGTAATATTGAAATAACCGTTTTTTACTACCTAAATATGAATATATATACGGTATATACAACAAAATATTTTTTTTTACAATTTTTGTCTGTCTGTCTATCTGTTTGTTCCGGCTAATCTCTGTAATGGCTGGACCGATTTTGACGGGACCTTTTTTGGCAGGTAGCTGATGTAATAAGGAGTAACTTAGGCTACTTTTATTTTAGAAAATGTTTTTTATTTAACTAAAAACAAAAAAAACGAAATAAACTAATTAACACGCGGACGAAGTCGCGGGCACAGCTAGTTATAGAATATATTCGGATATATAACCTATATTACTACAAAGTTTCATCAAAATCCGTTCGGTAGTTTTTGCGTGAAAGATTACCAAACATCCCTACATCACTCATAAAGCTTCTCATTTACAATATAATAAATAATAATAAATAAATAAAAAAAGGTTTTTATTCACGTAGACTTTAAAAAAGCGCTTGTAAATAGTCAGAACATGTTTGTAGTAATATAGTTGTATACATTAGATATTATTTCTAGTAACATAGATATTTAGGTACATATTGTATGAAAACATTTATAAAATGTATTTTATTACAGCAATGATATTTAGCTAGCTCGTATCAAGTTATTGTCAAGAGATGATGTTTAATTATCTAGTTTAAGTCTAAAATTTTTACTACATATTGTCAATGGTTCTGTCTAAATTAAAGGTATTATTATTATGACGGACCTTGTGTTAATAACGACGGTCGCGCTTAAATGCTACCACCGGATCCAATGCGCCCCAACTGAGAAGACCCAGCGAAACAAACTCAGTGGGTTCATCTACTACCGGTTTCAACACGACCCAGTTGAGACGGTCCGGCGAAACATACTCAAGCGGGCATGAACACAGGATTTGGTCCAATTAGAGTAATTATTTAGTAGGCAAACACAATATATGCTCGATCGGTTGTCTGAATGCTTATTATTTTAGATTATATTTAGGTATACAAAAGAAAAACTTCGAAACAATAACATTATTCATTTTGAGACAGAGTCAATAATTTTAAATTAAGTATATGATAGCAATCATTTACAGATAGTTCACATAACACATTTATATAAAACAATTGAACAAAGAATATCTATTTCATATTTTTCATTAATAAGTTCTATGTCTAGAATTTTGCTAGAGAAGCGGTTTATATTTTGATGTGATAGAATTAGAAAGTTATCACACTTCTCTATTATCACGCTTACATGTTTAAACTACTAACTAAATTGATTTTAATAACATTACTAAAAGATGGTATAAAAAGTGACTTCGTCATACTATATATCTACTATCGTATCATACTATATATATATTAGTAGGATATCTCTGTAATCTATATTATAGAAGCCCACAAATGGCAACATGCGGAAGAATAGTAAATAATGAATCCTAGCAACATTATAATCTAACATAATCCGGATATTCTACATAAACCATCCCCCAGCGGAGCCCATTAAAACACCATGAGTAAAACAATAAAGCCGCAGGCGCAGGTACAACGTATTTTACGACCACGCTTTGTGTTCAATGGGACAATCTAGGCACCTGATGTAAAGACGTACAGTTTTACTCAATTCAACAACATCCTCCATTTTAAGAGCACTTAAACAATGTTAGGTTTTAGTTTTGAGTTTTATTGCTTTTAAAATGTTGACAAAGCTTTTGAGTTTAGAGAAAAGATTAAGAGGAGTTAAATGCCTTGGGATTTTATTTGTGATTGCATTTTTATGTTTATTGAGAAGGGAACGTTAGCTGTACTGTAATGTCAAAGTAACTGTGGTTCATTTGTGGAATGCATATAGAAGAATCTGTTAAGGAAATTTGATTAAATGCATGCTGGAATGATGGTGTGTTCCCATCAAATATGGACAACTGAAAGAATACATCACCGAAGCCTAGTTGGTAGTGCTCCTGCCTACAAAGCTGGTTCGAATTCCGGTAAGTGCAAATATGTGTGTGATGAGCACGAATATTTGTTTCAGAGTCATGGATGTTTTCTATGTATATAAGTATTTATCTGTCTATATAAGTATGTATATCGTCTCCTGGTACCTAAAGTACAAGCTTTGCTTAGTTTGGGGCTAGGATGATCTGTGTGACATTGTCCCTAGATATTATTATTATTATCTTAACAAAGGATATATAATATGTATGTATTAGTGCAGTCAAAAAAATGCCGATACCGACTATTATACCGATAGGTCGGTATAATAATCATATCACATCAGTATCTACCTACAACAAAAACACAGTTACCAATCATAATACTCTTAAAGCAAACATATCATTAGATAAACGTACATTAGCATTGAATCCGGAACCATTCACTAACGCTTCGATTAACTGCGAAGTTTAATACAAACGTGAAATTCGACTGAGCGAGGTCACAGTGGGTTGGGCCGCCATGCACTCTGATTTCGGATTTATGGCAACAACGTTTATTATTACCTCGTAGGCCTAGCGGTAGCGTGTACAACCGCAGATAATGAGGTCCTGGGTTCAAATCCCGGGTCAGGCTAAAAAGTTCCTTTTGTGATTTTTCTTAAGAAAATTCTCAGTATCAGCCCGAATTCTGGGAGTTGGCGGTATTACACCCCCGTACCTCGGAGAGCACGTATAGCCGTCGGTCCTATACCTGACCTCTTTCTGGTCGTGTCGCTTGTCGTCCCATCGGATCATGAGAGTGATAGAATAGAAAGTGACCCTATGTTTGCGCACACACTTGTGCACTATAATATGTCCTGCGCAATTGGCTAATCTCATTGAGAATAGCCATTCTATTCAGAAATATGAGGTCATTAAATAAGTATAAGGAATTCATAGATTATGGCAACGTTTCTAAAATCCTCGCAGACATGGACCCTTCCATCATCTTGTCTAATGACTACAACCCGGAGCAACAGCTCATCGTGCTCTCCGAAGCACGGAAACGCTCAGATATTATACCACTTTGGTGGTAGATGGGTATCTATGGATTGGCCGCGAGCTTAGTTGCTTCACCTCGCCGATCGCAGACCGGTGAGAGCATGAGCGCTATTAATAGAATGTCTTATACCTAAAGGTAAGTTTTTGTTCGTATTGATTTGTCAGCAATATCCGCTTTGCTATAAGATAAACTTAGATCGTATTAAATAGATTTAATCATTTGATTATCAGATGGTTTTGAATTGAACGATCAAGGAATTCGTATTCACTTCAATCTTCCTAATATATCATCAAGACCTTTAATCGTACGAAATACTACTAATATAAATGTGAAAGTTTGTGAGTGTGTGAGTGTGTATGTTTGTTACTTCTTCACGTTTAAACGGCTGGAACGATATTAATAAAATTTGGTATGGAGTTAGCTGACACCCTAGATTGACACATAGGCTATATATAATTTATAAAGTTTAACGCGGATAAAACCCCGGGGCACAGCTAGTAGTTATATAACTTACAGATGACTGGATGCCATTCAACTTTCTAGCTGCTGTCATTTCTGTACCCAATATATTTGGTTATCCCGGACCACGTCCTGCAAATGCAATTTTGGAACTAGAGCAACGCAGTTCTGAATTTTTAAATAATCAAAAATCAACCTTCAAGCCTTTGACATAATGATTATGTTTGCCTATACGAAAATGTTGCAGTAAAGGTGGTCCTAAATCAAATCTATTTATTTGCTAAATATGGGTACATATAAGTGGATGTTAAGTTATTACATATAATTTGTCCTAGACCATATTTTACCTTTAAAGGTGTGCAAGTTGTTTCAAGACAGTTGTCACCTATCACATTTTGCATTGATATTATTAAATATTTAATTAGGCACTCTTACATTCAATTATATATTAATTACGCCAGTCTCACTCTACTACTCATATCATGACATTCTTCATGATTATGTTTGCCTATACGAAAATGTTGTCTCTCCAAATTTCGGTCGGTCATCGTAGCCTAGTTGGTAGTGCTCCTCCCTACGAAACTGGTGGTCCTGGGTTCGAATCCCGGTAAGTGCAAATATTTGTGTGATGAGCACGAATATTTGTTTCTGAGTCATGGATGTTTTCTATGTATTTAAGTATTTATCTAACTATATAAGTATGTATATCGTCGCCTGGGTGTGGTCGTATCTTTACAAGCGTTGCTTAGTTTGGGGCTAGGATGATCTGTGTGACATTGTCCCTAGATATTATTATTATTATTAATATCTGAATAACCGTTACACAGTCAAATGTAGCCACTCTTAGCAATCATTGTGGCGCAGATAGCTGAAGCTGGTTCACACGCCACACTTCCGAGGTCCCCTTCCGTCGTGGACTTGTTCAAACCTGACCCGAACTATCGCACCGCTTCCGCCGGACACCGCAACGATGTCGTCTCTGGTGATAAGATTGCTTTTTATTTTGGTTTGCTATGTGATTTGGATCAAGGACAAAAGTGTGAACAGTGCTTTGTTTGTGTAAAAAAATATTTGCACAACCTATCGATCACCATCATCAATCATCATTTGTTGTCCAACTAATATGCTAGTGGGTATGGTTTAACTTATGAATGTAGTTCCATTTAAAATACTTGTAAAATATACAGTAAACTTAGTTGAGGCCGAAACTCTGAGCATTGTTCATTTATGTGTAGTTATATTCAAATTTGATTATAAAATAATAAAGTCAGTGTCAAAAATAATTATTTTCCGTAAAAATTTTACATTTATGTGGAATCGTCATTTTTTTTACACTACCGTGCAGTGCTTGACGTGGCAGCTACTGAGAAACACTGCCAGTAATCTCAATTCCTTTTTCAAAATAAAATATACTTAAGATTAATTACAATTATGTGTGTTGACTTACAAAAACTCAATCCCAAGCACTTTTGTTACTTAAATAATCCTAAATTTTGTAATATACAATTGTATATGCTACACAATTTAGCTTTAATAATTCTTTAAAACTTATTCGTAGACAATTCTCTAATATCATTGGGAATGGCAAGATTTCCAAACATTACTTAATGGAATAGTGTAATCCATAATTATCCGGTATTTTTAATCAATACTCAATTTCTCACGTGAAAACACATTATTTTTCTCATATCATAAATAATTCAATTTGTGCAATATTGGTAACTGTGTGACATTGTCTTGTCTCAGTGATTGCCACTTAGATATTTACTGGTACCGTGCGCGCGCGCAACTCCCATCATTATGCTACCGCAGTTTGTTACGAAAAATAATTTTCATTTTTCTCATGATATTAATTGAGGTTTCTTAATGTTTATCAACATAATTGAATGTTTTATTGTTTGCTTGATGAGATGGTTTGCATAGCTGATGAAATTTTGCGGATGAGAACTGTTGCATAAGATATTGCATTACCTACAGTCTTTATATACGAAAGTCATAAGTATAAACTTAATGAAATTGAATGAAATTTTTCTTCACATTTTATTTTATTTATTTAGTTAAAAAGGGGTAAAATATTATAAATGTTGGAATGTTTTGACTAAGTTTAAATACAATATGTGAATTGACCGATATGCAATGCAAAATGTATACGAGGCATGTATGGGATTCCTTATTATGAATCATGGCCACTAATATTTAAATATTACGTCACCGTAGCCTAGTTGGTAGTGCTCCTGCCTGCGAAGCTGGTGGTCCTGGGTTCGAATCCCGGTAAGTACAAATATTTGTGTGATGAGCACGAATATTTGTTTCTGAGTCATGGATGTTTTCTATGTATATAAGTATTTATCTATCTATATAAGTATGTATATCGTCGCCTGGTACCCATAGTACAAGCTTTGCTTAGTTTAGGGCTAGGATGATCTGTGTGACATTGTCCCCAGATATTATATATTATATTAAATATATATATTAGCTGTGTGGTGACGACGGCGAATGTTAGAATATCATCACCCCATCTCATCCTGTGTGAGGCGTGAAAGTCGAGCCGAGGGAATATCTACCAGAGTACGAGTAGCAGCTTCTTTCTGACTACTGTGATCACCATCCCGTCAGCCAAGCGCGATATATACATATATGAAGCGTGTACAAAAACATATACTGTTTAAATCAGTAGGAGAAATGTGTCGGCGGGATCGACATAGACTTACTTGATGAGATCCCTACGTTACCAAAATACAAAAAAAGCACTGTACCCAATATAAAATACACATTGCACATTATTTAGAACTATCTGTGCCCCGCGGTTTTACCCGCGTTAAACTTTATAAATTACCACAGCTCCTCCCCTGTAGTTGATAGCGTGATAATATGTAGCTTATATGTTGACCTGACCTCTTAGTAATATTCATGCAAAATTTTAAATAAATCCATGCAGTACTTTTTGAGTTTAGCCCGGACATACAGACAAACAGACAAAAATTCTGAAAACTATATTTTTGGCTTCGATATCGATCGTAGATCACGCCCCAAATATCCTTTTTAAAAAATATTTTATTATAATATGTATAGATTTAGCTATAAGCATTCATATAGCTAAATTCTAAGTAATTTGCAATGAAAAAAACTTCTAAGAAGAAGGAATTCATGAAACTGAAAAATTGCATGCCTTAGATTGAAGCAAAACATGTTTCATGTATCAAACATCTTATTTTATAACTGAACACCATGTCTTTCGAAAATAAATATATAATTATGATTGAATAGCTGTGCCCCGCGGTTCTAACCGCGTTAAACTTTATAAATTATATACTATGAGTTAATGCAGGGTGTCCGCTAACTCCATACCAAATTTCATTAAAATCGCTCCAGCCGTTATTATTATTATTTATTTATTTCAAGTACTCACATTTGTTAGTAACAATAATTCTTACACCTATATTAGTAGTCCTATTCCTATAACAACACTCACACACACGACCACTGCCACTCTTTTAACACTGAGGTGAACAGCTTGGAGCAGGGACTCATATACAGACAATCGAGTTTGCTGGCCACACAGCTCATGATAATGTTGGGACTGACCCGCACGCGGCGCACCAGGGAAGCGCATCGTTTTCTCATAGTTAAATAAAAACAATCGACTGGAGCTTCCGCAAACATCCCTGATGCACTACAAAAGCGGGGCAACCCCATCAATATCCTGAACGCATTATTATATTGTATGCGAAGGGCGCTGTACGATTTCTGCGTATAATCAGCCGGGACTGCACGTGTAAAACGAAGTGCAGTATGCACGAAACAGAGGTTTTTTTAACACTCCAATAAATTAATAAATTTCTTCCAACTACTAAAACTGAACATAATCCTGTCAAATTACAATTTGAACTACCGAAACTGTAACACGACAACTCAAACAAACATAATTAATCAAACGACAGCAGACATCACGCACCACTTGTTCCAAGATAATCCAATTATTGCCAGACGGACTGTGACCTCAACACCTGTGGACTTATAGATTGACAATTTGATTGCACTTGATAGACTTATGGGCAATTAAATAGGACATTCCGAGAATAACTGCGCTAAGGCGGTGATTATTGAAGTGGAAAAAGGAGTTAACAGGGTTCGAGAAATTCTAAGGTAAGGGTCGTCTGAAGAGATAAATAGATTAAAGGAAGTAGGACCTTTAAGTTAATGTTCAGTTTTAAGAGAGGTAGGGCACAGCGTTCATTCGCTCGAAGAGCAGCCCGACAGGGGAAGTACCTCCACCTTACAGAAGACATTCCTTAATAATAACATTAATAATTTAATGTTGTGTTTCTGATTGTGAGTAAGGTCGCCATAGCTCATCGGGGTGGGGGGAAGGGTCAGCAACACTTGTTTGCTGACTCTTAAAGGCCGGCAACGCACCCGCGACTCCTCTGGTGTTGCGAGTGTCCATGGGCGGCGGTGATGAGTTTGTCGACCTCTGACATAAAAAAAAAGTCTAGAATGTAACTCTCAGAATCTAACGATTTACACGTAGTTTTTAACCAGGCAATACAGATATCGATAGAAGGTAATATAATAGGTAAGAATAGGTAATCCTACTTATATTATAAATGCGAATGTTTGTGAGCATGGATTTATAGATGTATGGATATTTGTAACTCTTTCACGCAAAAACTACCGAACAGATTTTGATGAAACCTTGTAGTAATATAGCTTATATATCCGAATAACACATCCTACTAATATTATAAGTGCGGAAGTTTTATGTGTAAGGATGTATGGATGTTTGTTATTCTTGCACGCAAAAACTACCGAACGTAGTGTGATGAAACGTTATAGTAATATCTATACATATAATAAAATCGTAGGAAAGTCAAAACTGTACATCGAATATTTAAAAAAAAAAAGATACTTGGGGATCTTTCTTGATATCTTTTATAGATTACTATCTATAAAAGATATCAAAGCAAAAAATATAGTATTCCGAAATTTTTGTCTGTTTATCTGTTTGTCTGTATGTATGTCCGTACTAAACTTAAAAAGTACTGCATGGATTTACTTTAAATGTTGCATGAATATTACTAAGAGGTCGGGTCAACATATAGGCTACATATTATCACGCTATCACTTACAGAGCTGTAATAATTTATAAAGTTTAACGCATTTAAAACCGCGGGGCACAGCAAGTATAAAAATAAAATTGAAGTCATTATGCGGCGGTGACTGAGCAGTCTAATCCGATTAACATTAAGTTAAAAACCCAAGCAGCAAGATAGTCTTTCTCAAGATCATTTCCCAAAATCTTATCTTATAATCCACAGTTAACAGCAACTTCACAGAATTACCTTAATACGTGAAAGGTACGCCCTAATTCATGAGCTGTGTGGTGGCGGCTTCGAATATCAGAATATCATCACCCCATATCATCCCGTGGGGGGCGTAGAAATCGACCCGAGGGAATATCTATCACAGGACGGGTGACAGCTTCCTTCTGAGTATTATGACCATCTTACTGCGATCGCCAACCCGTCTGCCAACCCCCTAGATCATTCTTAGGAGAGGCTAGACCAGAGGTGGACTACTTTTAGCCTCTTTGGTCTAGCGGTGCAGGAGCTTATTACCTGCGGTATTCAACCGCAGCTAATAAGCTCAAATCCCGGGCCGGTGGTTTTTCCGTACAAATAAATTTCTCAATACCAGCCCGAAGTCTGGGAATTAGCGGTATTAAACCCCCGTGCTTCGGAGAGCACGTAAAGCCGTCGATCCTGTACCTAACCTCTTTCCGGTCGTGTCGCTAGTCGTCCCATCGGTTCATGAGATTGATGGAATAGAAAGTGCCCCTGTGTTTGCGCACAGTTGTGCACTATAATATGTCCTGCGGCCGCTAGTCTCCATTGAGATTGACCGCCGTGGCCGAAATTCGGGCGGGAGGACATTATTATTATTACTTTTAGCTGTAAAGATGAAGGTGAAAGGTAGGTATACATTAGACACAGTGCTCATTTGTTTTACAAATTAATCTGTCGTTCTTATACCTTAAGTAATTTTTCGCATTTCACAAGCAAAGGTAATCCATTCTTGATTGCAGTACCGTTAGCAAGCTCCCGATGACCGACGCAAAACAATGAAAGGTCATTTCTAATCCATCATCTCTAGTCGCCATCTTATCTTGGAGTTTGATCATATTTGTACAAATAAAAACAAACAATGGGGGACAGTCAAGCCTATATTTCAGAAGCATGAGAAGATTATTAGTTAATTTGTTGAAATCAAGTGTTCTGTTTTATGTGTGCTGTGTTTGTTAAAATCTGCCAGTGTGTATCGTTCGTAGCTTAAGGCAAAGCGCCTACCCCGGATTGGTAGATGGTGCAGGTTCGAGACCCGCCGGACGATTAAATTTATGATTTCCCATTTTTGAGATTAGATTAACGCTTTGCATTGCGAATAAAGCTATAAAATTCAAATTTAACAAGTGTTGTTAGTTACGGAGATATTGTTTTAGGTGGTTCTATTATTTTTTACTCACGTCTGTATGCATGTGCGATGTATCAATTCAAAAGGAATGCTTCGAAATCCTACACAGCATTTGAAATTTGAGTTTCCGCACAGTTAATTTGCTAAAATAAGCCTAATTAGAGATTTTGGTATATTTGGTTAATAAGTATTTTTATTTATTGTCCCTTTCTATCTATGTGTTGGGTGGTTGTTATGTTTTTCTTTTCTCAGAAACTTGCATTGGCAATATATTAGAGCATTAATATTTCCCATTCAGGGTGGCTATTCTCAGCTGAGACAGGCCGCCATTGCCTAAATTCGGCGGGGACCTCATCATGTCAGCTGAAAGACGACAACTGCTGGACAAAGGGCTCCCCTAAAGATCACCACAATGGCCAGTCTTGTGCAGCTCGCGGGTTCCCGCGACCCTTGCAAGATCGTCGGTGCATCCTGAACCTTGTAGCGTCTTCCGGTTCGTGGCCGAGTGCTCAGTATTTAATATTATATGCAAATAAAGTTATATTTCATATTGTCACAAAGTACTAACAAGTCACTCGTAAGCCTTGAAATAATAAGACTTATTAATATGTTGGTCATAACGGAAATAGTTTGTAATCAAATTACTTATTGAATGCAGATTTCGATACCTTCTCACGTGTCAGAGCAATCGAGTTCCAAAATTGTAAGTCATATAGCATAACACACAATAAACTTGTCTAAAAAAATACAATAGAAAAACCCCATATATTGTAGTGGTGGCCAAGTTATAATAAGTACTGTTTCTCGATCAAAAAAATTGTAACTTGGTTACAGAAACGAGTTTATGCTCTCGCTGCCTCAAACATAAGACGTATGAAACGAAATAATAGATTTGTAAGAGCAGGAATGATTGATGATAGGCTAGTAATGTACAGCGAACTTTCACGCTAATGATTATAAAGACAAAACAGCTCCAAAACTTGATCTCAATGTATCTTCGGTGATTTATAAACGTGAGATATTGGGAGGAGGATTTGTTGCTAACTTGTTTCTATGATCGATTGTAGATAGACTAGGTTTTACATTAGACAGGCCAGTCTGCCATCATTGGTGGATATGGTATTGGTCTTTATTACAAAACCAGTAGAGACCACATTCGTAGCGCAAATGTACTACTGACGACGTGGCGTCGACTGTACCGTCGAGATAAGACTTCAATTTTCTTAAGACTAAGTTTTCGACCCGACTCTGTTATCAAACCCAGCCCGTCTTCGTAACTCTAAAGTTCCATTGCAGTTAGCCAGGATGCTAGGTGAAGCAGCACCGAAAAATAGAGGCGAAAGAGGGCAATATATTCCAAAATACACATTCCGTAGCATCGACTCAATCAAAACGTCAAAATATATCGCATCATGCAAATGCACCATACGACTGTTCCCACAAACTCGGCCCGAAATGTAAACCAAAAATATTTTAAGCCACCTAAGATACATAAACTTAATCTCGGACATACAAAGAGTGAATTTGGGAGACCGTAAAAACCAAATCCCATAGGTTAGATTATACCCACAGTTTATCAGGCCCCATAGCAATGCCTCGCGCGTCGCACAATGTATTTGGGAATAATTTAAAATCAATTATGTATAGTGAGAAATTCCACACTGTTTTAAGTGGACGGCAATGTTGTTTCGAAGACAGATTTATGTTTTGAAATATTCGATGTGAGTTTTGGGTTGTGTAATTTTATATGACCTGAAGTGTACCGAAACCTGTAAGTGTAGTGAAGTGTATTTATTTAAAAATAAAATACTTGGTAATTATACTTCATCTGAAACATTACATTAAGGTTTCGTTTTTTAGAATAATGTTTACATTGTTACGTATTATTATATAATTATACAAGCTATGCCCCGCGGTTTCACCCGCGTTATAGTAGTTTTGGTGTAGGTAAAAGAGTAACAAACATACATACATACATCTATACTCACAACGTAACTTTCGCATTTATAATATTAGAAGGATGTGTACCTCTAAGCGGTTTTAGCAGTGCACGCCGGAATAGCTCGCAAATGGTAGATTTTTCCTACTTACTTGACAGTTATTGTTATATTTTGGACAATTCACACAATATCTTTATAAATTGTAGCCTATGTGATATTCTGATGTATAAGCTATATTATTGTAAAGTTTCATTAAAATCCATTCAGTAGTTTTTACGTGAATGAGTAATAAACATCCATTCATACTTACAAACATTCGCGTTTATAATATTAGTAGGATGTTGTCAACAAAATAGAATCAGGCCATAAGCGATCAGTGATTATAAGCACCTAGATTGCTAATTGCTAGCGTATTAGTGCTTAGGGACATTTTAGGCTTCTCATATCATGTGTGTCTGTAATCACGAGACAACAGTCGCGGAGGCATATTGCGCGACTAGAACAAGTCTGGGGGGCTACCGGCTTAGTCGCCGAACATCGGGATAGTGATCAGCGTTCAAATAACTAAAGGTTAAAAAGACTTAATCAATCGTTAAATCGGCTTCAATGTTGACAATCGATTCCGTATCATTTATGATGTCGCATTTGGTCATGGAAGCCGATTTAATGATTGATTAAGTCATTTTTAACCTTTATTTATTTGAATGCCATTTAAGAAATCGATGTTCGGCGACTTAGCCAGTAGAGCCCCTGATCACACGTTGAACATACAAAAATTAACACTTTGTTGCACAATAAAAATTGAATAACTGCAGATACGGCGTTTTACATTAAGTCTAAAAAAATTGTCTGTCTTCTTCTTTTCAATGTAATATTTTGTCACTTTTCTATGTTTATGGCTGGTTTATTTTTTAATAAGTGCAAGTTTTTAATGATTTTTTGTAATTAACTTTAATTATGTAAAATTCAAATACTATGGTTGTCTTTAAGTGTTTCAGTACTATTATTCTTAAGTACTAGCTGTGGCCCGCGGTTTTACCCGCGTTAAAATTTATAAATGATCACAGCTCCTCCCCCGTAGGTTATAGCATGATAATATGTAGCCCCGACTTCTTAGTAATATTCATGCATAATTTGAAGTAAATCCATGCAGTACTTTTTGAGTTTAGCCCGGATATACCTACAGACAAACAGACAAAAATCTCAAAAACTATATTATTGGCTTCGATATCGATAGTGGATCACGTCCCAAGTATCCTTTTAAAAAAATATTTAATGTACAGTTTTGACTTTCCTACGATTTTATTATATTCTTAAGTATGTAAAGACGCCAGCACATCAAGCTACCCTGAAAGTGAACCTTATGATTTTGCGATAAAGTTGAAAATCTATAAAAGAAATTTGTCAGATTGGGATATCTGGATTTGCTAGCGTCTGGACGTGTCCTTATAACTGTATGAGTGTTTGTAACGTTGACGCTTCTCTAATAAATAAGTAAATGTATAAAGTCATCTCTTAAATAGAAGAACCATTTGGCAAACAAGAAAAGTAAGTAAAGGCTGTACAGTTTACAATATTATTACATATACATAAATAATAAGAATATATACTTTATAATTAATATTAAAAAGCTCCAAGTACCTAGTCTACTAATTAAACTGCACAAGAACACAACAAAAACAGACCGTTAGAACAAAATCAATTTCTACATCTTCAAACTAATTACAACCGCATAATTAGTTCGACTGAGAAAGGTTAAAGTTAATTTGTTAATTAGAAACTTAACAGTAGGTTAGAAATCGGAACAGCTAATCCAATCACATACGCTAATAATTAAGCTCTAGCAACATTAGGAACAGAGAGAATTTCAAAACAAGATGTGCCCCGCGGTTTTACCCGCGTTAAGGTTATAAATTATAGCCTAGGTACGAGTATGTGTTAATTCAGGGTGTCAGTTAACTCCAGACCAAATTTTATTAATATTGCTCCAGCCGTTTAGACGTGAAGAAGTAGCAAACATACACAGTCACACACTCACAAACTTTCGCCTTTATAATATTAGTAGGATAAAAGTAATGTGAAGTGGCTTATAAATCTGGTAATTCATTAGTTAATCAAATGGTGATGTAAGAATTATAAGATGCACGTGTGGCGCAGCGGCTAAGTCATTCGCTTCGCCGCTTTGTGTCCCGGGTTCGAATCCCCACCCTACAACTATTTGTGTAACCCGTAAATATTTGTTCTGAGTCTAGATAGAATTTGTGTCCGTCTATTATATGTTTGTAAAGTACCCCGCGACACAGGGATAAGATTCCCTAGTGAGGACGATGTCTTAAAAAACATTTAACTGTAAAACTGACATCGGCAAAGGTGATATCGGCTAAACTTCAACCGATACACCGGCAGATGGAGCGATAGTCAATTTAATGCATATTGAAATTCAGTAGCTATGATAAAACCGTTAAAAAAAATGGAAGCTATGATTGGTTATATATACCAATTGCGGATCGGTACTGGTAGATCGAATTTTAGAAACAGATAAAACTGACTTGGAATCAGCAAAGCATCATTTCTTTGTTAATTAATGTGCTTTGACGGCTTGCTGCGGGTTACTGGGTGGTGACAGCTAAGAATATGATCACCCCATCTCATCCCGTAGGGGGCGTAGAAATGGTTCCGAGGGAATGCCTACCTGAGAACGGCCAGCATTGTTTTTCTGTGAACTATGGCCATCAGACTGCGATCGCCAACCCGTCTGCCAAGCATGGGGTTTATGGCATATCTCCTACTCTTTATCCAGTAGTGAACGTATTTTGGCTGATATGATAATTGCTCTTCAATATTTAAAACTAGTGATGAATAGTTACTACTAATTTGTTAGGGATCTCTAGAAGCTGTACATAATAGCAACTTAAGATGTAAGGATTGATATCAACATCAATAATCCATCTACCTAAATAAAAAAATAACTTGAGAGGTGTAAAGGGACACCCAGTGGAACGAAGTTCCTTTCGATTAATTAGTAAAGGAATTGTAATACAATTAAGAAAAATTTTATTAATAATAATGAAAAAAAATATATTATAACTTAAAAAAAAGTTATAATAATATTTTTTTTTATTATTAACGAATTATTAGGCTCAATTTTAGTAATAAAAAAGCAAAGTGTCGTTTCAAGTCTTAATTTTTTCCGTCTAGCCCCCTTTCGCAACGCGCGATAAGGAACTTCGTTTCAATATTGGACAATAAGTCTGGTTAAATACCATCCAGACATCAGATCATAGACAAAGATCGCCTCAAGATAAAGAGGTAACTTTCACAAATGTCTGGCGGTCGCAATTAGGAGTCCGGTCGAAGAATTGACAGGTTGGTAAAAATGTTACGAGACCAGACGTTATAACAAGTAATGAGCTAAATTAACTGAACGGAGTCCACTGAAGTGTTAAGTGAGTTAATCACGACTTTATTCAATTGGTGCATTGCAAATGAGGATTAGATTATAATTGAGAAGGTATATGAAATAAGTATAGCCATGATCTGTTTAGATATATTGTGCTTTAGTTTTGGTTATAATAAACCTCTTACGAAAAACAAAACAAAGGATGTTGGCAGAAATCAGTTGTAGGGTCAAGTGATAGATTTTTACCTTAAGTAAACAATATCTGCTAGAGTAACTAACATAGATTCACGCATTCCTCCCAGAGGGGCAGGTAGTGAGTGTGGATATTTACATGCCATGACAATTGCATACCACTTTTGCTTCCTTCTCTTACATATTTAAATCATGCACGTCTGTTTAGAGCGTTTTTGACCTGCCCTTAATTTAGAATATCAACGGTTTGAGCTCGTAAGAGGACTTTAAATGCCAATAACTCATGGACAAAAGCATACCCAGACTGAAAATCAGTATCTTTGAGTCAGTAGATGCAAAAGAAGTAAAATCTATCGCCTCACTTAAAGTGACACCCATGCAGTACCTCACGAGGTTCATCAAAATTACAGTGCAATTCTGCCACTTGCTTGAACATTTAATGGGCTTCAGTTGTTGCTGATCTTCTATCATGATAACGAATGCTTTTCCTGCTAACCAACAATATAATACTAACCTCCAAAATAGTTCAAAGGCTCCGCACCAAACCTACTTATCGGCTAAAAACAAATTCAGAAAACGTCCCGAAATAATAACGCTAATGACAATAATTTAAGGTCCCGACCCATCGGATTCAGAGACAATGGAGAAATTATTAATTAATTTATCGATACACATTCGTTGGCCGTACAATCGATAGAATGCACTAATAGCCAATCGTTTAGTTATTCATATCGATTCAATTTGACCAGCAAACCGTTATAGAATCAAAACTAGCTGTGACCGCAGGCACTCCCACGGTGTATTTGGGATAAGTATTATACAATTTGGAACAATTTTCGATGACCCTGGATGTAAGTGGGTTTTATAAATCGAAGAATAACCGCTTCTTCTTTCTTTGTTTTCCTTCTTCCTTTGAGGAAATATCTCGATAGTTCTCAGGGGCTCTACCGGCTAAGTCACCTAACATCGATTTCTTAAATGGCGTTCAAGTAAATAAAGGTAAAAATGACTTAATCAATCGTTAAATCGGCTTCCATAACCACATGTGACGTCATAAATGGTCCGGAATTGATTGTCAACTTTGAAGCCGATTTTACGATTGACTAAGTCATTTTTAACCTTTTTTATTTGAACGCCATTGAAGAAATCGATGTTCGGCGACTTAGCCGGTAGAGGCCCAGGTCTGATTTAAGTTGATTTCTTAACTGATCAACTGAACCAAACAATTATCTGAATATTTTTTTTTTACAGGAAACTTGTAATGCTACGTTTGAATTTTGAATTTTGCTTCCATGTTCTTTATCTATATAGTTCATGTGGCTATCTACAAAAGTCATCCTGCTTCTCAGTAGAAAGTAAATCTAAAACAAATCCCAACCGTCTCGGAAGCTTAAACTTAGTCAATTGTAATCAATACATTTGTCGGTCGCTTATACGTGGGAGAGGATTCGGACATTCGATACGGGAACCGAACCCACAACCGCTTGATTTTCGACTTCCAAAGGACTAATGTACAAATAAAAGGAACGGATATATTTACTAAGCTTTAAAACGTTACAGAAATCATCAGGTTTCTTTGACCGGTAAATATGAGATGGGCACAACAACCAAAGGAACATGGATGGATGTTTGTTACTCTTTCACGTAATAACTACTGAATGGATTTTAATGAAACTTTACAATAATATAGCTTATACACCAGAATAACACATAGCTTACAATTTATAAAGATATTGTATGAATTGTCCAAAATATGAGGATAAGTGTCAAGTAAGTAGGAAAAATCTTCCCATGTGCGAACTATTCCGGCGTGCACTGCCAAAACGGCTAGAGGTACACATCCTACTAAAAATATAAATGCGAAAGTTTGTGAGTATAAATGTATGTTGTCTTTTACGCCAAAACTAATTTAACGCGGATGAAGCCGCGAGGCAAAGATAATTTTTAATACTAATTTTAGTGAGCACAATATTCTTTGCCGCTTTTCCATTACTCCTGGAATCGGTGCCTTCTGAACTAAGTTACACTAGGCGTCGAACTAAAACAAAGCTGTCGTATATTTTTTTAAAGACAGCGCCTGCACTAGTGAATTTAATACGTGTGTACATTACAAACAGTAGTTAGACGGACACAAATTACATCTAGACTCAGAACAACTATTTATGGGTCACGCATATAGTTGTCATATAAAATTGAACTCGGGACATGGAGCGGCGAGGCGGCGAGGCGACTGCGCTACACGTGCATAAGATCGACTTAATCTTGGTATCCTGGTCCCTTTGGGTAGATTCTAATAAAAACGGGCCCGAAATAATTACGTTTTTACATGAACCTTTGTTTCGGTGCGGGGAAGAATACACAAAACGTAATCGTATCAGTATAATAGCCTATGTGTCGTGTAGAGAACGATTTAGGGACATTGTATACTCTGGTACTATTGGAAAAGGGAAACTTAACTAAACATAATATTTCCGGTTACATACACATGAATATTAGATGAGGCCTGACGAACTGGGAGGTATTTTGAATGAAAGACGTCCCTATACCCAAGCAATGCCAGTTTTTCTATAGTATAGTTAACTTTACTATACTTCTTCTGGCTTATTAACGCAATCACTATTATTTGTGAGAAAGCCAGTTAGTAACGATATTATGTAAACATCATTTGTGCTATGGCTACAAAAGCATTATAATAATGCCGAATTTCATGATAGCTCAATAGAGATTAGCCATTTGCGCGGGAAATATTATAGTGCACAAGTGTGTGCGCAATTACAGGAGCACTTACTACTCCATCACTCTCATGACCCTATGGGACGCCTAGCGATACGACCGGAAAGAGGTTCATTCCCCGACTTCGGGCTGATGCTGAGGAATCTTTCTTTTTACAGAAAAGTCCCAAAATCACTTTTGATTCAACCCGGGATTTGAACCCAGGACATCGTTCTTTGCGGGTGAACACGCTATCGCTAGACCCAACGAGGCATACCTTGGAATAATATATGTCAAGTTGACTTCAAAAAAAATCCAATAATGGCGTATAGTCACACTTCAAAATCAAACAAAAAAGGGGATTTCAGTTTTGTGAAGTCTGTGCCCCGGCAATAAAAGATCATTTCAATATATTTTTTTACTATTCCCTCTACTCACATTTTAACACTTTTTCATTTTTATATCCCAACAAACCCGCTTAGCCCGAAGCTGTTTGGAGTTCGTGACACGGGCGCGGGCGCAGGCTTATTATTAAAGCAAACGGACGAACCGATAACCACTAGCGCATATGCATAGAGCACTATGTAAACACTAGAACAGAATGCGTTTGTATGTTAAGAGGAAGTAGAGGCAGCTCCTTATGACAACGTGTTAAGGTTTAGAATTGCGGGAAACTTGGACGTGAATGTGAATGGGATTTCGTCATCCTTAAGTTAGGTGTAAAGGAAATTAGATTAACGTGTTGACTGTGAATGGTGATGGTATAAAATAACTAAAAGCTTCAAGTAGCATAGGTGTAATAAGTAAATACCATTATTATACAACATGTAACGTAATTAACGCACACCCTCAAACACCCCAATTAGAGTATTATGTTGTAATCATAATACATACACGGAATTTTTAATTTAACATTTATATGCATTGTTATTTACTAAATTAGTTTCTTGGAATAAAGTTTATTTTTCTTTATTTTATATTGAATGATGGAATTTGTATGAATAATGTATAACTGTGATTGTAAAAGTCTTATTACTTTCACTTACGGTCCATTTCAATTTGTTTTGACTGTACAGGGTTAAAATAACAACAATTTCCGTAGTTTTAATTATTTTGGAATAAAAAATTACCTGTATTAAAAATGATATAATCAGTAAACGATTCTGAACAAACTATTTTCAGGATGTGCGTTAATTAAGTTACATATTGTATAAATACCCAAAATTCGCCCGACGGCCTTTGGGGCAGAAAGGTTCTCGAGTGGCGACTACGTACCGGAAGACGCAGCATAGGCAGGCCCCCCACAAGATGGGACAGATGATCTTGTGCGGGTCGCTGGATGTCGTTGCATGCGGATAGCGCAAGACCGGTAATTGTGGAAATCTTTGGGAAAAGCCTTTGTCCAGCAGTGGTCGTCTTTCGGCTAATATAATGATGATGGTGATGGTAACCCAAAATTCAAACATATTTAGAATGGATATGAAGTGTCCCTGTTTCCGCACACAGTTGTGTACTATAATATGTCTCGCGCAGATGGCTCTCCATTGAGTCTGGCCGCCATGGCCAGAATTCTAACAAGAGGCATTATTTTATTTCTTAACTAGTCCATTATGGCTTCCTACATTTGGAGGAGCACATCGTATACCTTTAATATACAAAATTATATTCTATGTCCTGCTGTTCGACGTCCATAAATATACCTATATTATGCTTGCGTGCTTCTTTTACTGGTTTTCTTAAATATCTCGCGACATTTCTCACAAGACTCAAACCAAAACATGCGGGCACATTATGCTAAATAATTGTTTGAGGTTTACCGTCATCGATGAAGGAGACATGTTTTTTTTTATTGCGAATGTGGCAATATTGCATGGGAAATGTTAGTTTCTCATGCGAAAGTTGTCTATTGTCTTTTTTCTCAAATAAATTCACAATATTGTTGTTTATTAAATAATAATGAACGCTAATAATGCCGATTAAGTGAGCAGATTCGTGCGACTAGCGATTAATTAGGTGAAAAAAAACAGTGGTTTTAAAATAACAATAGCCGGTGATGCAACCTTAGATTTTATAAAACCTCGTAGAACATTCTCTGACCAAATCGGAGACGTTCTCAAGAAAGGCCAGGTCAGAAGTACCCTAAACTGGCGAGCATTTATAAAGAATAGAAAGACAGTAAACGAGACAAAAGAGGTATGCAAAGATCGTAACAAATGGAAATCCGTTGTCTCTGCCTACCCCTCTGGGAAACAAGCGTGAGTTTATGTATGTACGTAGAATACAAAAGGCTTAAGGAACGGAGGGGGTCCTTCAGTGATTGGCGCGGTAAAGCACCTAGGCAATCCAAATATAATCTTGACGAACTTTAACATAATACCTAGGTGTCATTAGGTAATGACACCAAAGTGATATATATTATATGTGGCAAAAAATACTTATAAATCATAAAATCCTCAGAACAGATTTATCACCTCACTAGTCCCCTCTTAGCTCATATCACAAACCTGTACGACAGGGCTGTCACTGTTAAGAAAAACATCTAACAAAAAGGACGGAATTTCAAGTTCACTTATAATTACCGTATTCAATCTTCGGTCAGTATTTACAAATGAATTTTATATCGCAGCCTGCCTTAACTTAAAACTTGAGATACGGATCCACCAATCAGTTTTAAATCCCTTCTCAACAATGAACTTAATGAGGATTTGAGTGTAGATTCTGTTCACGCTTACTAAAAGTTCAAAAATAAATAAACTTCTTAAAAACAAATAGACCAGGGTACGAATCATATAGCATGGATCTTTACTTATTTCTATAACACTCTCCCAAAGCACCCATCCAACACGAAACCCTTATGAGACCATAAGGGTTTGCAAAGAGGTAGTCCACGAAGGGCACCCATCTGAATGGCACCTGCGTGAATGGCACCTAGCCTAGTCCACGTATCAATACTTTTGGCAGGTGCTCTTCGTGGTTTCAATTTATTTTTGCCTTCTTGTCCACGAAAGGCGTTACCTACGTTAACCGTTACAGTAACCTAGGTTATTAAATGAAAGATATCGATAAAAATCACTAGAACGTTTATTAACACTACTAATATTACGCACTTTGTGCCTTTCGTGGACTAGGCTAGGTGCTATTCGCGCAGGTGCCATTCAGATGGGTGCCCTTCGTGGACTACCTCTTTGCAAAGACTTTAAGTAGACTATAAATAAGTTTTCTATAAAAACATCGACTCTTGTAATATTTTGACGGATAAACAGTAGTTTAAAGTCAAAACTTGAGACTGGCAACCCTACACGCATCCGTGAGGTCCAAACACGGGCGTGCTCAAGATGCACCGGAGCACTGTTTGCTGAGCAAACAAGCTTCGAGATAATGTGGAGATACAGAATTACCGAGAATATAGATAGCCGAAATTTTTATCTTTAGTTAGAAAAGCAAGTTTAGTTCTAAGTAGAACTAAACTCTAAATCTATGATAGTTGAAGCGAAAGTTGTTAAGTCACTAGCTGTGTTTAAAATTTTATTTTTTCAAGTTTTTAAATTTTATAAATTATCACAGCTACTCTCCCGTAGGTGATAGCGTGATAATATGTGCCCTATATGTTCACCCGACCTCTTAGTAATATTCATGCAAAATTTAAAGTAAATCCATGCAGTACTTTTTGAGTTTAGCCCGGACATACATACAGACAAACAGACACACAGACAAAAATTCTAAAAACTATATTTTTGGTTTCGATATTGATTGTAGATCACGCCCCAAGTATCCTTTAAAAAAATATTCAATGTACAGTTTTGGCTTTCCTACGATTTTATTTGTATAGATATTGTCCTCAATTTCAGCAATGGCGGCCAATCTCAATGGAGACTAGCCATTAGCGCGAGACATATTATAGTGCACAAATATGTGCGCACAATCATCAACCAATGGGACGACACACACGACCGGCAAGAGGTCAGGTACAGTATCAACGGCTTTACGTGTTCTCCGATGCACGAGAGTATGATACCGCCAACTCCCAGGATTCGTGTAGATACTGAGAAGTTATTGGTTACAAAAAAATCCCAAAATCTCTTTTTAGACCGACCCGGGATGGAACCCAGGACCTCGTTATCTGCTGTGGAACACGCTACCGCTAAACCAACAATGCAGCCAAGTTATTAACTACTAAGTTAGCGACAGATTTCTTTAGTTTAATACGCTCTAGTCATTACAAGGTAAAGTTATAAAAATCTATAACGGTTAACTTTACTTCCATTGATGGAATCATTTTTTTTATTTACGCGCCATACCATTACCCATCTAGTTTCAAAACTAACTGGAAATTCTGTTACAAAAAACCTAGCAAAAGGCCTGAAGCGTCAGTAAAACGTCGCCAATCACCTTTCAAGGAAAAAAGGCGTTTGTGCATCTTGTAGTCCACCCAAGAAGAGAGCAAATACACTAGCTTCTAAATTGCCAGCTATAATTTACTTAAAACTTCACATATTCATGTTGATCATAACACTGCTGTACATTTCTAAGTACACCATGAATTTTCATACCCACCTGTTGTTATCCAGTTATCCATACAAAATCTCATAAAATCTCGACTTCAGAACTGTCTAATCTATTTTACTGTTTATTGTCGCTTACTGTAACTTTTACTCGTTTATAGATGGTGAACAGAACGAAGCTTTAGTATACGATAATTAAGTTGTTAAGACTGATCATTTTATTAGGTACGTACGCACTTAAAATGTACTTTTCATGCGGCATAACCGAGTTCAAGCTTGTTACTTTTATAAGTCTTTATAGCGATAAAACGGCAACTACTAAATAAAATAGATGTAGTTAGAAATATTATGTCAATGTGAAGGTTAGTATCACGTTTTTGAAGCCTGAAAATTCTCCCTTGCCTGCTATGTGTATATTTGAGATAGGTGTATTTGTAAAAACAAAGAATTGCTTGTCACACGTAAAAATATACTTCTAAGATATACTAGAAAGGGCAATCAATTAGCTATAGGTAGAACAGAGAGAAACACTTCCCAGAATCACATACAGATCCCATAATCTATATAAGTCTTTCTTATCTTAAAAGAATGACTTCTGATAAAAAGTTTTAAAAAATATGGGAATTTACACAACAATTGACCATAATTTAAAATATGACATTTATTTGACAAAAATTTATTGGCGCTTACATTGGTACTTTATCTTAAATGTAAAATAATTATTTCATATATTTAAATCTAGACACAATTTCGCAAGTCTAACTCAGAAAGAATAGGCTGACCAATGTAATAGCTTATAAGACGCATATAACCTATTTACGTGGAATAAATTCATTTACATATGACATTGCGGGCTATTTGTTCAACCTTTTGCATTTCTAAACGAAATTACACTGACATTACATCTCTCTCAAACAGCCCGTGTGAAAAGATCAGGGCATACATAGAACTGTTAAATTTGAAGAATGCTTGTTCGGAGATTCTGTCGTATTTCGCGCCAAAATTAAACAAATTAAAGATATATGTCTATTCTTTTCATAAGAATATGTGTCAAAGAGATTTGATGATAATTACCTTAGTTGGCATAGTATAGAACTAAGGGCATTGTCAAGAATATGTAATGGAATCAGGCATTACTTTGCGGAATTCCATAACGATCAAAATACATGTACTGTAAATTCCGCTAATTGTCGGAATAAGCGGAATTAACACTACATATAAATATTGTATTTTGACGAATATTTAAGACTAAATACCTATATTTATATATATTTTTTACTTCATAGTATTTATATTACAGTAGCTAAGCATTAAAATCTACAATCAGATCGGCGCCTGTGGGCATGGTGACCAGAGAACTGGCAAAAATAATTGCGCGGCTAATTTATTGACCCAGGTATGAGCCACCTCTGACCATCTGATTTAATAAGGCGCCTGGACAACTCCTGACTAACTACCGTTCTTGTGGTCCCTAGGGATCCTATATAACCAACCTAAAGGAAGTAAATATATATTGATCACATATGGAGGCCCTCTCTGAATCCTGGCGCGGATTTGTTAGTAGGAAGGAGTTGTGTAACAACGTAGGTTCCATCACACGACCCAAGGGATCAATCTCATTCCGTCAGGCCTTATGCCATCGTAATGCGAGATTTAGGTACCCTCTATTCATTACTAATTACTAATATTATAAAGAGGTAACGTTTGTGAGTTTGTGACGTTGTAAGGGGTTTGACTGCACGTGTGGCGCAGCGGCTAAGATAGTCGTCTCGCCGCTCCGTGTCGCGGGTTCGAGTCCCACGCTGGCTCACTATTTGTGTGACCCATAAATAGATGTTCTGAGTCTGGATGTAATTTGTGTCCGTCTATTATATGTTTGTACGGTACCCCGCGACACAGGTAATAAATTCCCTATGACGGGCGTCGTCTTTTAAAACAAAAAAAGTCTGGATCTACCGAACCGATTTTCAAAATTATTTCACTAATGGAAAGCTACGTTATTGTGGAGTGTTATAGGCTATGAAAAAAACCAAAAATAATAACGTATCTTTACTTAAACTTGAATAATGTAATCGAAGTTGCGGGACAAACGGGCAGGGACAAAAACATTTATAACGCGGAACGAAGTCCGCGGGCCCTGCTAGTTAATTATATAATTAACAACTTTAATATACCTATGGTCCTATAATCATCATTAAAATATATTATTAACTTTTATTATGCAACCATACCCTTACAGTTAGACATGCTGTATTGATTAGTAAGCAAGCACACAGTAAAACCTGTGTGGTCTTATGTACTCAATAAACTTCACCACTTATATGGAAGTAATGGTCTGACCGACCGACGCCATGCCATATGTAATTTGACAAAATACACTCTCGACATTTTAGCGTAAAAAAATAAACAGTAACCAGCGGAATTGCTGTACCATTAGGCATTAATTATTGCAGTTTTATTAGCAAGTTGTGACTTAAGAATACATAACATAGTAGCTTTGCATAGATAAATTAATAATAAATTAAAAGCTTTACTTTTAAACGCTATGGCACAGGTTTTCGCAACCCATTTCAGGCACCTTCACAAATGTAAATAGTATTTACTCATTCATAGTTATAATCTACAGCCTTAAGTTATAATTTGTGGAAGGAGAAATAAACGTATTTTATTATTATAAACGTTTGTCGTACTACTGAATAAAGTTTAAAGTTAATTTGTTATGTATAATTATTGAAAAATCTGTTATCGGCGTTCTTAAAGGTCAAAAATCTTTATTTCACTTCGCAAACATAATCATAATCTTAATACGTGAAGTAAAAACTTCTTACGCTTTTTACGAAAATTGCGCGGACGGTGGAGTATGCAATTTGGGACAATAAAAGTTTATACGAGGAAAGAGTGCAGAAAGCTAATATTTTTATATAATTAGAAGTAAATTAAGTAATTTATTAAAAAAACCTTACACACATTACCATCTTTTTGGCACACTGAAAAATTGAGAAGATATGACAAACTGAGTGTCAAAAGTTTAAGAACAGATTAATATTGTCTTTAATGTCTATAGTCTGGGACAATAGAACCTAAATGGTCGAATTGTTGAGTGGCTTTCAGAAGTAGCAGATTCTTTACAAGAGTCTGGTATCTGAAGTAAACGCGCTTGTATTTCAGGTCACCAGGATCGGGAGACAAGGTTGCTTTGTGTGATAACAACCGTAACCGAATATACGGTTTAATCACAAGAAGAGTTATACCTACAATAACTACATTTATTATGTTATGAGAACAAAAATATATATAAAACAAGGCGTGGCGTGGCGTGGTAATGCTGCAAATATTCTGGGAACATTACCAATACAAGAACATTAAGAATAACTTTAACTTAACGCTTTATAACTCCAAATTAAGTTAGTGTATTAGATTTTTAATTGAATAATTGGTATAGAACATTCATATTTAGTATTCATTGGTATAGAACATTCATATGTAGGATTCAATCCGCTAATTATCAGTTTAATCACCCCGGGATGCAATTTGCACTGCCCTCCCGCCCGCTATCAATATACAGATACAATAAGGACAGTATATGTAAACAAAATTACATGCACAATTTTTGCACCTATTGTCCGGTGAAGCAGTGAAAGACTTCTAGGCTAATTATGGTATTATACCACATATTCATCTTGTATTTTGACTGCCATGGATTTCCGCAGCCTGACGTATTATTTAAGGAAATATAGATGTTAATTAATAAAACCAAAATGTTGTCTTTTAGAAAATAGGTTTACTAGAGTATTGTTTCTAACCACAACTTAGTGAAGAACTGTAATAAACATAAGTAAGTACTTGTAAGCAACACAAGCTAAAAACCAAAGCCTGGAACTGTTCAAATATTCAATGTTTCTCAGACACAGTACGTTACAAATATGTCGAGGCATTTCGCAGAACAATTTCTTGTCGCGAACACCCGAAGACTGGCGAAGTTTTATGCAAATTTCTAACTTGATACTACAAAATAAGGTTGAAAATTATATGGATACCGTTGAGATGTAAATGATGTAGATTAAACGAGAAATTGGTGATATGGGGTATGCTTTAGTTGAGATTTATATGTGGCAGGAGTGTCCAGTGACCCCTACGAGTTGGCGGACAATTGCCCATTAATTGTGTGTTTATAAAACTGGTGCGGTTGTGTGCAACATGGCGACATTTATGCGCATTCGAAGCTGTACTATATCTTATGGAGCTAGACTAGATATTGAAGACTATTTGCCCATTAAATCTATACATATAATAAAAACGTAGGAGAATTAAAACTGTACATTGAATATTAAAAAAAAAGGATACTTGGGGCGTGATCTGCATTCGATATCGAAGACAAAAATATAGTTTTTAGAATTTTTGTCTGTTTATCTGTTTGTCTGTATGTATGTCCGGGCGAAACTCAATAAGTACTGCATGGATTTACTTAAAATTTTGCATGAATATTACTAAGAGGTCGGGTCAACATATAGGCTACATATTATCACGCTATCACCTACGGGGCAGGAGCTGTGATAATTTATAAAATTTAACGCGGGTAAAACCGCGGGGCACAGCTAGTAATAAAAATAAAACAAGATAAATCGACGGGCGGGTTGGCGTAGTTGTTGGATACTTGCCATTCACGCTGTAGCTCGTGGGTTCGATTCCCTCCCAGGGTCTCTACCGGCTAAGTCACCGAACATCGTTTTCTTAAATGGCGTTCAAATAAATAAAGGTTAAAAATGACTTAATCAATCGTTAAATCAGCTTCCATGACCACATGTGACGTCATAAATGGTGCGGAATCGATTGTCAACGTTGAAGCCGATTTAACGATTGATTAAGTAATTTTTAACCTTTATATATTTGAACGCCATTCACGAAAACGATGTTGGGTGACTTAGCTGGTAGAACCCCAGGACAGATATTTGTGCCCATGAACATGTCTGTTTGCTGTGAGTCATGTGCTGTGAGCATAATGTCCCAAGCTATTATTATTAATGTCCAATCATTTTCCTCGTCTGTTATCTGGTTTCCATAGTACAAGCTCTGCTTAGTTTGGGATCAGATGGCTGTGTGTGAATAATATCCCTAGGATATTATTATTATATTCTGATATTCGCCGCAGTTATCACGGCTCATCTCATACTTTAGTAATTCTTTAACTTTTTATTTCATGTTCAGCTTTATCAAGACACTTAAAATCGTACAAACATTGAAGCAACGTGTCGCTTTGGCATACAGGCTAACGGCAAATGTTATGGACACAACGGATCAAATATTGTTTGAAATCATAAATGGTTTCCGTTCTTACTTGTTTTGCGTGTATTGCCTGCAGGTAGGTAAATTTATCTAGGTTCAAAGGTTCATTTCTTGAAATGCATAGTGGTCATTAATTTGAATTTCACTGATATAAGATTAATACTTGCGAAAATTTGAATTGCAGACTGAATAAGGACCGCGTACCATTTGTAGTTTTGATTGCAAAATAATAAATATTTAAGTAACAAATAATAATTTAGAATATGAAACATAAGAATATGGAAACCAGATAGCTGATATTACATCTACTACTTTTCGTTTGTAAATATACTTTTATAGATAATTACACTTAGACTCAGGACAAACAGACATGTTCATGCATACAAATATCTGTCCTGAGTGGGAATCGAACCTACGACTTGCGGTGTGAAAAACAAGCATTTACCAATCACGCCAACCGGCGGAATATCATCACCCCAATTCATCCTGTGGGGGGGCGTAAAAGTCGACCCGAAGGAATATCTACCAGAAGAAGGGCAGCAAGTTCCTTCTGAGTACTACGAGTATCTTACTGCGATCGACAACCTGTCTGCCAAGCTTGGCGATTATGGCTTGTCCAACACTGGACTTATTTCAGATGTAATGATGTTGACGGGATGAGTCATTTTAGAGATGTCCTCTCGTACAGTGTTGACAGAGGCTATCATTACATGGTTTGCATACAAACAAATGACGCGATGAGTGAAACACATTAAACCAAAATAAACAGACCCATCCAGTCTCGGATTAGCAATATTCACAAAACACACGACGATATAAATCCGAGACAAACAACAAATTTAAGTTGAATTACGGACATCACCCACAGCGCTGCATACAAAACGTGGACGATAATATAAGAAATCAAAAGAACTTTCCCTCAAAGTGTACGCTTTATATCAATTTATATACATATTATCCCTTTCTAAACTGTAAAGTGACACTAAGGTTGATCAATATTCAAAATGTCCCGGCTAGGTCCCGACCACAGAAATCGTGGGGAGATGCATCGAATACCAAACGAAGGGCCGAGCCATTTGTATTCACTTAGTCTGGCATACGCGAACACGCTTAGAACTCTGTGTGTAGAATTAAACTATTCTTTCTTATCTCTTAATCTAGGATATTCCGATGTTTTGAATAGTTTAGTGTACGTCAAATTTCTGGTAACGCGCCTATTTCAATCGTGTTCTGGTAAAATCGAATCAAAACTCGAGTTGAACCATTTCAATCTGATTATTTTAAATACACAGATTAACGAGGTAGAGAAATACTCCCGTTTTAATCCTTAAAAACCATATCATCTACCTGAGAAAGGTTGGCCTGTTATTAAAAGCAGATAATTAGTTAAAGATTTATTTTGTTATTAGATAGATTAGCGTACTGTTAAGTTGGTAGGATTAGCAAAGATTGAGATAATAATTAGCAATACCCTGGTTTAAACCTGAGTTTAAATCTATGAGAATTAACATAATAGTATCCGAATGAAACTACTGAAATATGAGTTCTTTATTTGTGAAGCGAGATGCAATTTAAGATGCCGAAGGACGTAGATCAAATAACTAAACAGATTTAGACCATTTAATATGGTCCGAGAAAATAGTAGTTTTGAACTGTTTATGGGTATATCTTAGACTATGCAAACTATGCCAATATTGTAGTATTTCTTCCATCAAACTTCAAAGTTCCTATGAAAAGGTCAGAACATTATAGAACTTCCAATATAATAATCAAGTTGCGTTTTACTGTGATATAGGCGTCATCTTCTGCAGTCTACGAAATTAAATGCGCATCTTTAAACCCATTTAACCATGTTTGCCGTTCTAAAATTGCCCTGTCATTTTCATAAAATAAAACAGTAATGTATTTAGCTAGTTATTTGTGATAATGCGGTCAGTAATGCCGATTCTTTAGTTACAAACCGAACAAATTTAGTCACACAAATTGTATAGGTAACTTTTGGTTAAACCTTTATAAAAATGATACTTTTGAGTTTTAGTTTGATTCGTAACGAAAGATTTTACGTGCTTTATTGGTTATCAAACTAGTACATTGTAAAGATAATCGGTTAGACCAAAGAAGTTCGATTTCTAAAATTTGGTTCGTAAGAATTGGGAAAAGCAAAGTAGGTACGAAGTTTACTTCTTTTATTTTAGTTAGTTACATAGTGAAGTCGGATACATTTAGTCTAAAATCCCATTTACACAGTCTTGTTTACCTATAAATACCTGTATCTTTATTAGAAACAACAATTTATATTAATTTGTTTTATGATTGCTTGTTTTGCTACCATTATTGTAGAATTTGTTTATCTTGATGTATTCTTATTGATAATATTTGTACTATCTCGATAATAAGAAGCTTGCTTTCATTGAGAACTTTACAACAGTGCTTCAAGATAGAATAGCTACGGCAATTTAAATAATACTAAGTAGGTACAACTCCATATTTTAGAGGCAACTCAAATCAACTTAGATAAATTAATTTGAAACTTAAGACACGTTTAAGGCCCGCATTTAGTAACTCCATTTCTTTCGTCTATGTTTTTGAATCATCAAAACTCACAAGTTTAATTAAAGATTCATAAACATTTGTTTATGAATCTTTAAGTAGGCATCATTTGTATAGGAATATGATTCCAAGAATATATAAATCATATTACAAAGTTATGCTTATTCTGAATACATCAAGTGGTAGTAGTAAGAGAACAGATCCGTATTTAAGTTCATACACATACGGACCCATGTTTTCATATATAATTTAGCAAGTTGAACTTAGAAAGTAGACGCATAGAGGAAAAGTACAGAGAAACTGTAGGCAGAGTGATTAAGCTGTTATCTAATAACACTCCTCGGATGTGAGGACCCATTTGAAATCTACAATCGCACTAGATTCAATAATTGCAGGGAAAATAATGTGAGTAGAGAGTAAATGTCTACAGGGCGGAAAGCGAGCTATAATATGAGCTCGGGTTACGGGCAGCGTTCAACTTGAACGTCAACAAACGCGGTTCAATTAAAAAACATTAAAAATGCGATGCGTTGAATTCACTCCAGTTTTTAAAACGACTCGTTTCACAAGTCCCTACTGTGAGAACCGACCGGTAACCCGACGCAATGCAAGCGACGGCAACTAGCCGAAAGCTCCCCTAGCCGGCGTACCGACATTACTCGGCCGCATTATATAGCAGACCGCGCTTTCATAAGCTCAACTACTTGTATAACTAGCACTCACCTTCGACACCTTCGATCCTCGCGGCTAGTGTCCACACCAGCACCAAGAATGAGAGCAATTGAATCCCATAATCCGGTATAAAGTTCCTCGACCACATTTTGTAACACAACATTCACACATGGATCACACACATTTGTTTTACTCCTTCTATGTTGTTTGAGCACAAAATAATCAACACTCACGGAACTAAATGTAAGAACTGACACTTCATTTTGTTTTTGAACTGTTGTTACGTCGAAATCATTTGTTTATAGGACATTTTAGCGGTAAAACACGTTTGAAAAAAACGTAAATCCGGTAGGAACATGCGCAGCCGCGTCCCGCTCGCATCTGACGGCTTTGTTCGTAAATACACAGCGTACGGTAAATCAAAATGGCCGCCAGGGTTCCTGTGTGCGTGCGCGCATCTTGTTTCTACACTTATCCTAATATCTAAGCTTTGTAACTTACAATAAACACTAGCTTTTTTAATTTCCAAATGATATAAAACTAATTTAAGTCATGAATTGCAGGAATATGGGCTAAACGTCCGTGAGAACCGTATTACGCACACATACAAACGTACGCGGAGGAATGTTGATTCAATGGAGAAATCAAGCGATTCAACAGCGCTGTGTGCGCGCAACCAATCGAGAGCTTTTGAACCTTGTCGTTCGTTTACCACAACAGAGATGGCGTTGTCAACATATTAAATAGGGGTGGATATATTTATACGAAGGGTTGAGGTAACATTCAAATAATCATTTTCTTTAGGATTATATAGAAAAATTTTATTTATTCACTAACAATTAAAAGAATATTAAAACAATTCCATACAAAGCAAATGCAGCCGCGCCAACAATAATAGGTACCTAGGTAATTTCGAGAAGTTGATTGAAATTGTTAGATCAATATTTCCACAGCAACGGTCACAAAGGTGTACCTACAGTTTAAAAGGCTACAAATAATAGTTACAAAAAGAACTAATCATATCTACAGCATTCATAACAATGGCGACATGTTATCAAAAACATCCATTCGAAATAGAATCAGATGATCGGCTGACGACTATAAACACGAAAATATTTGAGATCAAAAAGAAAATACAACTGTCAGGTGCGTTAAGTAAACATAAATATACTAAGTATACATTTTGTTGATATTTCTTTTTTAGAAAATATTTTTAACCTACTTCATAAAACGAGCAAGGCGTTTTCGTATATGTTTTTTAATTTCATGACTTCGGTATTTATTAACCGATTATAATGATGAAGTTAACATACATACTAAACAGTCATAGACTGACTTTTGAGTTGAACTTATTTAAATACGACGTATCAACGAATATTCTCAGATAAATTAACGACAGCACACGAGTGTGACAGTAAATATAAATATATATATATTAAAAATGAGAACCACAGGTTTCCAGAATACGAGATAAACTCAGTTTGGAAGCCAGTGCGCAATTTGTTTAATTTGTTACTGTACAACTTTATTTATTTATTTAAACCGCAGTAATTTATATTCGTTAATTAATTTATATTTGTTGTGTTGCACTCTTATTATATTGCATAAATTTTACTATATACCTAGTATTAGTATTAATATTGTATTCATATGTTGTAGGTACTTGGTTTTAAGAAATAAACAAATTATTATTATTATAGACTTTATCAACGATAAGCAAAGTTGTTTTTGAGGCGTTCATAGCTACTCGTAGATGCTCTTACCGGTCCGTAAGTGTTAGGCGAGGTTAAGCAACTAGGTTCGCGCTCGCGGTCATTCCATCGATGGTTGATCACCAAAGTTGTTTAATTTTTGGGCGTCTCCGTGCGAGAGCACGTGAAGCTGTCGGTCCCGGTTTTAGTCAATAGGCAATAGTCGTTAAGCCATGACAGAGGCCTACTGGGCTGATTGAACAACTCCGACGCTAGGGTAATCATTGCCCATACTCGTACGATACCTAAGTACCTAAGTAAGTAGCAGAGTTATGAGGGTTCGACTTATTAATTAAATTATTATTACTTCTTATAATTATTATTAGACGTAAACAAGGAATAAAACAAAAATAATTAAGTAAAATAAAAAAAATTAAAATGGGCATGTTTGCCCACCATGGTGCTCTCCTACGTAGTATGCTCAGAATAGAAAAAAAATTAGGAATTACAAGGGAATTAATTTTAAGGAGGTCGGGCAAATTAAGATGTTCTTACACTATGCCGTTAGCCACACATTTAGGTATAACTAAATGTGAGCCTAATGGCGCAAATGCATATATGACGGCATAGAATATTGCCACCTCATTTCGTCCCGTGGGGGTCGTAGAAGTCGACCCGAGGGTATATCTCCCAGAGAGGGCAGCAACGTCTCTCTGTGTACTATGACCATCATACTGCAATCGCCAACCCGTCTGCGTAGCGCGGCGTGCCGATTGTGGCACATCCCTCCAAATTATGGACATAAGTCCAATGTGGAAAGTTTTTGTGGAAGCCGTTGTTAACAGTGGTCGTCAGTTGGCTAACATCACCGTCACCGTAGCCTAGTTGGTAGTGCTCCTGCCTACGAAGCTGGTGGTCCTGGGTTCGAATCCCGGTAAGTGCAAACATTTGTGTGATGAGCACGAATATTTGTTTCTGAGTCATGGATGTTTTCTATGTATATAAGTATTTATCTTTCTATATAAGTATGTATATCGTCGCCTGGTACCCATAGTACAAGGTTTGCTTAGTTTGGTGGAGCTAGGATGATCTGTGTGACATTGTCCCCAGATATTATATTATAGATATTATTATAACATGATGATGATGATAGCTAAAATTAACATAACTATATCGTGGTTTTAGAAGTCAGTGTTTTGTTTTTTAAATAAGTTTAATTGTAATAGATTATTAATAGATAATTAAGTCTCTTTATACGACACCCACGTGAAGGTATGGGTTGGTCCTGTTCTTCTCCGCAGTATAAATAAATAAATAAATAAATATCTAGGGACAATGTTACATAGATCATCCTAGCCCCAAACTAAGCAAAGCTTGTACTATGGGTACTAGGCGACGATATACATACTTATATACTTAGATAAATACTTAAATACATAGAAAACATCCATGACTCAGAAACAAATATTCGTGCTCATCACAGAAATATTTGCACTTACCGGGATTCAAACCCAGGACCACCAGCTTCGAAGGCAGGAGCACTACCAACTAGGCTACGGTGACTCAGTAGTGAACCGGCCTTCTGATCCCAAGGTTACGGCATCGACCCTCACACAAGACAAAGATTTGTATTCATAAGCATGTCTATTTGTCTAGGTCTGGGTGTTTTCTGTGTATTGTATGTAAGTATTTACAAAATCAAGGTAAATAAGTATTTCTATACATTGTCTTGTGTAGGTACAAGGTTTGGGGCTAAATGGCGCTTTGAGATATGCCCCGGATATTTGTTTAATTATTATTCTTTCTGGACCGAGAACCACACGTTTAAGTTACGGGTTATTTTAAGTATAACTAGGTGTATATATACAACATGTAACGTAATTAACGCACACCCTCAGACACCCCAATTAGAATAAACACCCCAATTAGAATATTATGTTGTAATCATAATACATACATTGAATTTTTTATTTAATATGTTGGTATATATATGCATTGTTATTTCCTAAATTGGTTTCTTGGAATAAAGATTATTTTTCGTTATTTTGTATTGAATGATGGAAACAAAAATACAAATAAAACTGCGATTTTATAAGTCTTTATACTTTGAAAGAGTAATAATTAATGTTAGGGGATTTTAATGGATGGGTTGGGGTAAAACGTGATGGTTTTGAAAAAGTACTAGGTCAATTTGGTGACGAGAGTGAGAATGAGAATGGGTACAGTCTGCTTGAGATATGTTTGGAATGGGGTCTTTGTGTTACAAATACTATGTTTGAACATAAAAGAATCCATACGTTTACACGAGAGAGGAAAAATGTGAGAAAGAGTATGATTGACTTCGTGATTGTAGATGAAAGACTGAGAAAGAATGTTCTAGACACAAGAGTCTATCGTGGGACCGCAATCCATACAGACCACTTTCTGGTGATGAGCCGAATAAGTGGTCTGTCCAAAGGATGGCGCCACCGAATCCTTCAGACTAAAAGTGTACTAGAGAGAATAAAAGTAGAGGAACTGCAAGAGGAAGAAGTGGCAGATGAGTACAAAAGTAAGTTAGTTGAGAAGTTTGAGGGATCTGAAGACATAAGAGAAGTAGAAGAGCTATGGAAGGTAGTCAAAGAAGGTGTGGTGAGTGTAGCTGGTGAAGTATGTGGTGTAATTAAGAGAAGAAGAGGAAGAAAGATGAAGAATATTTGGTGGGATAAAAGTGTACAAAAAGTTGTATGTGAAAAGAAGAAAGCGTGGTTAGACTTATTAATTTCACTTCTTCTAAATACACTCATAACTAATTGATTATTCCTAAATTCGCAGACACTCAATTAATAATAATTGTATTCATTAGGAAATTGGATTAAGAGAGAGCCCTGGCACCCATAACACAAGTTTAATCTTAGCTTGGGTGTCAGAGGATCACAACCTGCGTAGTGTACAATTTTTACAGATTAGAAATAACCAAATGTATGGATTTAGTCTTAAGTGAAATTGTACTTTCTGGAAATAAAGTTATTATTATTATAAAAAAAAAAAAAAAAAAAAAAAAAGACAGGCTAGCCACCAGAGCAAACGAACGAATGCATAAGGCGACGAATGAGGATATAGAAAGGGCCTGGAATGATTATAGGAAAATGAAAGGAATTGTAAAGGATGTGGTGAACGAAAAGAAAAATGAACAAAAGGATAATTTTGATAGAAGGTTGTCTAAGGATTTTCAGACGAACATTAAGTTTTTCTGGAAATCCGTTAGATCAGTAAGAGGCATAACTCAAACCTCAGAACTGAAATCCATACGAGACCAAGATGGAAATATAGTGAAAGGGGAAGAATGCGTGTTAAAACGTTGGAAGGAGTATTTTGAAAGTTTGTATGAAAGAGGTGTAACAGAGAGTGAACGTAGTTCACTAAGTATAGACGAGAACAAATGTAAAGATGAAATTGGTATGGATGAGATTGTGAAAGCTATTAAGGGTATGAAATCAGGTAAGTCACCAGGGTATGACAGGATAACTTCCGAGATGCTGAAGGCTGGACATGGCGTCATAGCGAGTCAGCTGTGCAGCCTTTTCAATCTATGCTATACCACCGGCCAAGTGCCAAGTGATTGGTGCAAGGCTGTCATTGTACCTCTTTACAAAGGGAAAGGCTCACGACAAGACTGTAAAAACTATAGGGGCATTAGTCTGCTCAGCGTCGTTGGTAAGTTGTATGCAAAAGTATTGGTTGAAAGAGTTGTGAAAGAAACCGATGCGAAAATATGGGATGCACAGGCGGGTTTTCGGAAAGGAATGGGATGCACGGATCAGGTCTTTTCTCTGCGAAGCATAGTAGAGAAGATTTTGGGCAAAAACCAAAAGGTCTACTGCGCCTTCGTAGACTTAGAAAAGGCCTACGATAGAGTGTTGAGGAATGAACTATGGTCGGTACTGTCCATGTATGGGTTGAACGACAACCTTGTTCAAGCACTGAAATCTCTTTATAGGGATTCCAGAGCTTGCGTGAGGATTAACGGGTCATACACCGAGTGGTTTAGCATCCAAAAGGGTGTTAGACAGGGATGTGTAGCGTCACCGTTGTTGTTTAACCTATTCATGGATAGCTGTTTAAAAGATTTGAAAGAAAGTGAATGCGGTGTAAGGATGAATGAGTTACTCATCAAATGTCTGCTTTACGCTGATGATCAAGTTTTACTTGCATCATCGGCGGACGAGTTGCAGGTGATGGTAACAAATATGTATGAATCTTTTGAAAGGAAAGGGATGAAAATGAATGTAGGTAAGACGAAAGTAATGGTATTTGAGAGGGATGAATACACGACAGCGTGTGATATTGTGATTGGAGGAGAGAAAGTCGAACAGGTGAATGAGTTTGTATATTTGGGAACTTTGTTTACGAGAGATGGGAAATATGAAAAAGATATTGTTAGAAGAGTAAATGCGGGGAACAGAGTGAATGGGGCACTACACGCCTTTATGAGTAGCCGGCAAGTATCAAAGAAGGCTCGACTAGCCGTGCACGATGGAGTGTTAGTGCCAACTTTAATGTATGGAAGTGAAAGTTGGGTATGGCAGAAAAAGAATGAAAGTAAAATAAATGCAGTGGAAATGAGAGCTCTGAGAAGTATGTGTGGTGTGACTTTGAGAGACAGAATTCGAAATACTGATGTAAGAGAGCGTTGTGGTGTGAAAGAGGATGTAGTCACAAAGATTGAAAAAGGCATGCTGAGATGGTTTGGCCATTTAGAAAGGATGAATGAAAGAAGATTGACAAAAGAAGTACACCTGGCCTGTGTGAATGGGACAACCGAAAGGGGAAGACCACGTCGAACATTCTCTGACCAAATTGAAGATGTTCTCAAGAAAGGGCAGGTCAGAAGTACCCTAAACCGGCGAGCATGTATGAAGAATATAATGACAGTAATCGAGGCAAAAGAAGTATGCAAAGATCGTGACAAATGGAAATCCGTTGTCTCTGCCTACCCCTCTGGGAAACAGGCGTGAGTCTATGTTATACTTTGACTTACGGTCCATTTTAATTAGTTTTGTCTGTACAGGGTTAAAATTTAAATAATTTCCGAAGTTTTAATTATTTTGGAATAAAAAATTAGCTATATTAAAAATGATATAAATCGATTCAGTAAACGATTCTGAACAAACTATTTTCAGGATGTGTGTTAATTACATGTTGTATACACGTGCCATGGAAATAAACAGTGTGTAAATTTCTTTAAACTGTGAATTTCATCCAAATTATGATAATAATTAATTCTAGATTCATTCATAGCTATGTTAGCTAAATGCTCTCAACGGTCCGTAAGTAATTGACGAGGTTAAGCAACTAGGCTCGCGGTCAGTCCATAGATGGGTGACCACCGAAGTGGTTTAATTTCTGAGCATCTCCGTGCTTAGCTACGCTTCGTTAAGCTGTCGGTCCCGATTGTAGTCTTTAAGCCATGTCATAGGCCTCCTGGGCGGCTTGAACAACTCTGACAGGTCTAGGGTAACCACTGCCAAAACGATATGTAAGTATTATGATTAAACGTAAACTATTTCTTGCAGAGGGCCAGAGAAAGTCGAATTACGAAGAGAACGAAGCGGAAAAGCAGCACAATAATGATCTTATTGACACATTGAAAAAGGAAATAAAACAGAGATTAATAGATCTTGCGCAAGCGCGGACGGTTATTGGTGACGAGGAAGTGCAGGTCAAGAAATACCTTAATGAAGTTTGCCCTGTAGGAGATAAGAGTGCTGAAAAGGTGAGGGGATCCATTCTAACTGACCTTTATTTTTTTATTTTTATTTATTTTAGCCATTCAGAAAAACTTACAGCTACAATTAAAACCTAAAATAATTCATCATAAATTAAAAATGTAGGTGAATTATTATTACAAACTTTCACAACTTGTTTCTTTCATACCAACCAAAGTAAAAAAATTATAACAATTAATAAATTTCAGAGATTGTATTTATTTATTTGATTTATTGGGCATTGTATTAAAATAAATATTGAGGAATATCAACATAACATACACTGAAACACACATGATACTAAGTTATTTAAATAAAAATTTCTTGTGTTTTCTCAACTACAGATTTCTTCTGCATTTGAATACTAAGTCTAAGAATAAGAAAAAAGTTTATAGAAAAAGTAGAAGTAGGAAAAAAACAGACTGTGTTAGACAATAGTGCATGAATAGCATGCATAGGAGGCGCTCATAGCTAGAAGCTCTCACCGGTCCGAAAGCGATCGGCGAAGTTAAGCAACTAGGGTCGCGGTCAGTCCATAGATCGGTGACCGCCAAAATGGTTTAATTTCTGAGCGTCTCCGTGCTTCAGAGGGCACGTTAAGCTGTCGGTCCCGGTTGTAGTCATTAGACAACAGTCGTTAAGCCATGTCAGAGGCCTACTGGGCGACTTGAGCAACTCTGACACTAGGGTTACCACTACCCATACGATAAGCAAGCAAGCATGCATAGTATAAAATTTATTAAATTTTACGGATATTGAGATGAAATTTAAAGCCCATTACAAGTATATAGGTTTTAATAAGAAAAAAATGTAGGCGAATTACAAGTTTTCATGGATATTCATAAGTAAAAATTAAGGCTAATTTCAAGTTTAAATAGAGAGAGAGAAAAAAAAATACTAGAAAAGTAGTGCAAGAATTACGTCAAAAATTTAAGCAAACTATTTAGGTACGTAGTAAATCACAACTATTTGAGCACTCCAAAAATGCTACTATCGTCACCCCCTTGGGGGTGTAGAAGTCGTCGCGAGGAAATATGTACCAGAGACCGGGCAGCAGCTTACCACATCAAGCTAACCCTGTCAAATTTCCCCAATTGAAAGTGAACCTTATGCTTATGTGATAAAGTTGAAAAAAGATTAAAGAAATTTGACAGCTTAGGGGCTGTGCTGGCGTCTGTACGTCAGTATTGTATTCTCTTTGGTTAGGTATGTCCACTATTTGTGTCACGTCTTGAATAATTTAGAAATAGTATATATATATATATATATATATATATATATATATATATATATATTATTATCGAATCCAGTTTACGCCAGATCGAAAACGAACACGGCTCTATAAATATAATCGCTTGCTGGGCCTCGGGCTCACTCTGTCCTCTGTGCGTGGCGTTCGAACGTGGCGGTTGTTGTCGTGTCGTTTTATAATTTATTTTAACGCCATATTGTATCTGTTTTTGAGAAATATAAATTCGGTTAGATATATGTGATTTCTATTTAAATAACCTAACTGGAGTCTCATCTATAATATCAGAAGTCGGAAAAACCTAAGCGTTTGCTTGTTGCCATCCAAATTACGTAATCTAACCGCATTTGTATTTACTTTTGTGATTTTCTTAAAAGAAATAAAACCACGTTGTGTGATGTGTTTTGAAGTGTAGTGAAATACCGCCGACGCAGCGAAAATCGCGTTGTCAAGCGCGTGAGGAATGTGATCGGTCGCGAAACAGGTCGCCATGAGCGGAGTCAAGTGAGTCGTGAAAGGGTGCGTCTAATGGAGCTCGTGATAGCAGCCCCCGACGCCGTTACGCCGTGCCTATACACGGCGGTAGCATTCTCAATCCTAGTTTCGCTCTCAAGTTAAACACCGATCACGTAGGTGTGTTCGTTCGCGGTCAGTTTGACGAAAATCGGACGATTTCTGTTTACGATCATTGAGCAGCGATAGCATAGTGCGAAGGCGAATGTAAGCAGCCTTCCAAGGCACAAAAATATCTACACCGCACGTTAGATACTATCGTGAGTTGGTTAGAGATGATCGAAAGTAATTTTAGATCTCCCCCTATAAAATGAACTGAAAATGCGGGTATTTTGGCAATTCAGTCAATTGCCAACGCGAGTCAAGAGTGTCATTATTATGTGTCTAAGTTTAATACATCTCTTCACGATATACGCTTATAGCGCAACGGGGTGGATCGTGCTGAAACAAAATCATTGTGACGACAAGGAATGTTTATTTGAGCCTTTATTGGATGTCACTGAGTGCATAAACTGTAAACAGAGTCCACGACGTGTATGCCTAAACTGAACAAGTGTAACCTTAGTGAAAGTTTTATTTTTGTTAAATATTGTGTTGTGTGATTTCACGTAAGTACATTTTTATCGTTTTGTTTGTGAAATGACGCGATCTATTTCACGTCGCGGATCAAGACCTTGCTTGAAAGGTGGCTCCCGTATCAGGGCTCACCATACACATAGTTTGCCACGCGGTAGTTTACAATATGGTTGCGATCTCATTCGTGAAATTCGACCAGTATCTAATCGTCAGGTGTTGATAGCCGTCGCGGGCGCCGCTCAGTATCGCGTTCATTGCATGATAGCCATAGCATGGGTGCAGTAGGTTGACCACCGCTAAGGAATGGTACCTCAACTCAACATGTGTGACTTCAGGGTGTTGAAAAAAAGTCATGCCGTTGTTGCACCTTATGATAGTGAGAGAATTAAGTGAAAAGCTACGAACCTTGTGATACGAGGTATTGACAGCACTCAAACAGTCGTAGCTGCGCATGACTAATCCAGAACAAACATCTGACAACCCCTAATCGTTTTTGTCAATTTATTCAATAACCTGGTAGGTATAATAACAGTGAATGTTTACAAGCTACTTTTTAGCAGCGTAGTTATCAAAATAAGCCTGAAGTCATCCTTTAAAGTTTGACTGCACGTGAGGCGCAGCGGTTAAGACCGTCGCCTGGCCACTCCGTGTCCCGGGTTCGATGCCCACGCGGAAAAACTATTTGTGTGAACCATAAGTAGTTGTTCTAAGCCTGAATATACTGTGTCCGTCAATTAAATGTTCGTCATTATGTAATGATGTTGTTTTGTAAAAGATTAGGTCAAACAGAGGACAAACGTTTCACTAATGTGAGATTAGTCATGTAGTTAAGCAATCTCAAGACAAATGAGTTATGGTCAGGTGAGGCCGAGTCCGAGAAAGGTGGTTTGGTATACATTTTCCCATTACAAAAAGACTGACAGGTAAGACGATTTCTTGGTCTCTCTGACTACTTCCACCATTATGTCATACAAGTGTTTTTTTTATAAATACCGATTGTATTAAATATTTCTCTGAAATATAACTACTGAGCGTAAAAGTGATCTCATACCGTGTGTTGCGCGATTGTACATTATTTCCGTGATTTTGATTTCAAAGGGGATAATGATGCTACATGCTGATGTTTATTCATTTATATAAATTGCTGATGTTCTACAATTTAGAGTCGATGCCATTTCCAAGCCTTGGGCAAAGTTAACCTAGATATGGTAGTTTTGAGTCAAGAAGGTACGTAAGATATTGTGATCTTTTGAATTACGCTACAAACATGAGTATGTAGGGGTGGAATAAACTGTGACCCTTATTGTGATGTACTTCTCGTTCCACGTGCTTCGATTTGATTGCACTTGGACATACATTAACGCTAACCAAAAGAATTCACGTTTGGTGATGTAAACTTTCTAATTAAATTCTCTTAGTTCACAGGGAGGTTGGAGCTATAAATGCCTGAACCCTAGAAGGTGTGCAGCATAATGCCAAGCCATCTTTATGAGCTAGCGATGTTGAGTGGCACGTATGGAAGAATGACGCACGTTGGCTAGTGTCTGTGGCGAGGTTTGAAGGAGTTTTATCGGAAAGTATACTACCCAGTGTCTTCTGCGTTTCTAAAAAAACGTGTCCCAAGAGCCCCATACCAGGTATGAAACTTGGGAAAAGATAAAAACAATTTACGTTTTATAACTTTAATTCTGTGTGTCTCTGAGTGTTCGTATGTGACGTGGCCTTTCAACCAACTGAGATGCTTTACGTGAAGTAACTAGAGGCTGTATGAGTAATTTAACTGCAGTAGACTTCCTACTCATGAATTTAAACTTAATGATCTCGTTTTTGTCATCATGTATGCTCAGTCTACAGGAAAGCTGGACACCAGGACGGGTAGTCCTTACAAAGTGACCACGGCCTTGCAAAGCAGTCGCTATGAGGCGAAGCTACTCAGTGTAGGCAAGACTGAATAGAATAGAATAGAATACATTTATTTGCCAGAAACACGGTACAAGGTTGTTATAAATAAATACATCGATCAACATGTTTCACCGACACAGCGGCATGCAAAAGGTTACATAAGAATTACATAATATTAATAAATTAGTAAAATTTGATTTTATTTGATCAATTGAATTATATAAATAAAACTAAGTCAACTCTTAATTAAATACATTACATACAATACAATACCATTACACACAATTATTTGCTATTAATAAACACTCAACTTCGATATTTCAGTTTTGCTACAAGACCCAGACTAAAAAATTTACAGGGATTTTTGGTAAAAAATTCATTAAGTGAATAAAAACATTCCTGCAACAACCACTTACGCAATTCGATACAAAACTTTTTAATCGGTAGGTCAGTAATTGATTTAGGCAACGCATTGTATATCAACGGAGCCATGTAAACGCAACTCCGTCGAAAAAGTTCTAATTTTGGAGCAGGGATTTCTAGAGCCAAATGTGTGACTTTTCTTTTATTTTGATTGTGCCTTGATTCAAACAACGTTACGTTAGCTTTTACAAACCTAGCTACTTCATATATATATATATACACGTCACAGTTAGAAGGCCATTCGATTTAAAAACAGGCCTACAGGAATCTGACCACTGCATATTAAACATTGCACGGATGCACTTCTTTTGAGCAACAAAGATTCTCTCTATTTCAGATGCATTTCCCCATACAACGATACCATAGCGAATTATTGAGTTGATGTAGGAGTGATATACCGTTAAGGCAGTGTTCATAGAGGTGACATCTTTTACTTTTCGCAAAGCAAATACGAACTGATTAATTTTTTTGGCAATTAATTCGATGTGCTCATTCCATGTAAAATGCTCATCAACTGTTACCCCTAAGAATCTTGCGCTATGTACCTGGTCTACGCTATGATTATTGTAGTCAATATTAAGGCGTACTGGTTTACTTTTCCACGTTTTAAAGTAAAGCACATTTGTTTTTGAAATATTTATCTTTAATTTATTAATGTCTAACCATGTAATAATTTCTTTTAAAGCGTCATTAATTTTAATGTCATAATTTAAATGATTTTCACAATTGATGATAATTGTAGTGTCATCAGCAAACAGGACACTTTTATATTTTATTGATTGTGGAAGATCATTAATGTAGAGGAGAAACAATAACGGTCCCAAGATGCTACCTTGAGGTACACCACAATCATTTATTCTATATTGAGAATCGAAGTGTTCTACACTATTCGTCAAATTGTTAAATTTAGTGATCCTCGTAATCTGCCTCCTGTCGCTTAAATATGACTCGAACCATTTTTTGGCTGGGCCCCTAATACCATATTTCTCCAGTTTGTAGAGGAGTCTTGAGTGATCAACAACGTCAAACGCCTTACTTAAGTCTAAAAATAAGACACAGGAAGGTATTTTATTGTTAATATTATTCATAATTGATTTAACTAATGTAAATATTGCTAAGGTAGTCGATCTATTTTTCCTAAAACCATATTGTTGATCAGCTAGGATATTAAATTTATTTAGGAATTTCATAATTCGTCTATACATGACTCGTTCGAGTATTTTTGAAAGTACGGGAGTCAACGCTATAGGCCGGTAGTTGTCAACATTTGATTTATCACCCTTTTTAAATAGTGGTTTTACCACGGAATATTACTGCGCAAGTGGCGGCGCAATGCATGGTGCCTTGGAGTAGTAAATGGTGTCCGGGAATATGCGCTGCATTCTTCGAACTGAGTTCAACTATCTCATCCTAACTTAACGAAAACTTTGCATGTGGTCTTGTTTGTCATCATCCTGTAGGTACACCTAATTTCTTAACATACATTTGACCAACATACTAGGAGTATTATCACAATAGGAACCATGACTGCATTTTCAAACATAGCTAGCTAGAGTTTAGAGGATGATGATTGACATTAATGCGTGTAATGTACGGTAAGGAAGGGATGTTTTGTCAGTCCTTATAATTTTGTTGGGCGCATCGCTTATAATGCGTGTCAGCTTCGTTACTAAGTCGGGTAGACGCGTGTGTCGCGTCATGTTACAGATTGTTGCTGAGGACGGCTGGAGGACCACGCAGTCGGATTCACAATGCATGGTGCCTTGGCGAAGAGACTGATGCCCGGAAACTTGTGCAGCCTCCTTTGAGGTGGCATCATGCTTTGTGGTTGGGTGAAGGAACATACACTTCTTGTTGTGTGTTCGTCGCATCACCCTGGTGCTAGACACCTGGCGCGCGTGGCTGGCGTTATGTTTTAAGATCAGACTTTGTGTTGGGCAAGGAGCTCCTGACTTTATGTTGGGACGAAGTTCTAACTTTGTGTTGGGCAGGAAATCCTGTTCTGAGAGTTGTTCCTTAATTTTTGATAATAAGTTCCAACCGTGTGTGCTATGAGCGGAATGGCATTGAAAGGTTTTAGTGTTATTCTGTTTGTAGTACACTTCGTGTGGAGAAGGCGAGTGATAGCCTTGCTGGTTGAAACGGATTACCAGTGCTATCGAGTGGTGGCTTCCAAGGCTAATACCTCGCAGTATCTGGCTACAGCAGACGTGCGCTATGTAAGCGTGTAGGGCTTAGTCCCTGGAAGTCGTGTTCCCTGAATACGCATTGGGCGCTGTCCCGGCAGGTTCAGTCAGCTGGCAAACTCGATTCCGGTATGTGCGGCCTCTACAAGGTCTTGCGCACGCTTTCACATCACCGCTACGAGGTTTCTCACCGGGAACATCATACTTAAACTGACTTCAAGAAGACCCAAGGGGCGGCCCAACATACTGTGTTGTAGCGCGGGGAGTGGACCCCGGACACGTCCACCGCTTTCTTTGAGAGTGGTACGCGAAGGTTGAGGTGGGCACTTCTGTGCTTTACTTCCCATATTTGCGGTCGAGGTGGGCACTTCTGTGCTTTACTTCCCGTTATTAAGGTCGAAGTGGACACTTCTGTGCTTTACTTCCCATTTATGAGGTTGAGGTGGGCACTTCTGTGCTTTACTTCCCATACTTGCGGTCGAGGTGGGCACTTCTGTGCTTTACTTCCCATATTTGCGGTCGAGGTGGGCACCTCTGTGCTTTACTTCCCGTTATTGAGGTCGAGGTGGGCACCTCGGTGCTTTACTTCCCATTTATGAGGTCGAGGTGGGCACTAAGGTGCTTTACTTCCCGTTTTCAAGGTTGAGGTGGGCACTACGGTGCTTTACTTCCCGTTTTCGAGGCGGTTGAGGTGGGCACTTCGGTGCTTTACTTCCCATTCATTTTTTGCGGTATGGTAGAGGCGGATTCGGCCGGATTTTGCTTCCCTACTGTGTGGTTGTGTTGTGTCGTAGTATTCGTTATCTGTATCGGCGAATATTGACGTGTGTTCGGTGTTAGACGTTCATATACGAGCTAACATAATACAGGTGTCGTGCGGGTGCCTTAAATTGCGCAGTTTGAGGTGTTTGCACGACATCCACTCTTCTCACTTTTAAAATTTATTTTTGGCTGGTCCTTACTGCCGATGTAAGAGTGCACGCTTGCGTCTGTAGTCAGGATTCTAAATTTTCATTTTGGATCGCTTTTTCAAAAACCTTAAAGGTTTTAAACTTTTAAAGCTTACGTGTGTTTTCTATATTGCAGAGGAGGAACTCATTGGTGCCAATTCTGATGTAGCTTGAAGACGCCTCTGCCGCCTTGCCTCTGTTGAGTGATGAAGCGGTCGGGACGCCTCGCTGCCAGGAACGGCCGTATTATCGAATCCAGTTTACGCCAGATCGAAAACGAACACGGCTCTATAAATATAATCGCTTGCTGGGCCTTCGGCTCACTCTGTGCGTGGCGTTCGAACGTGGCGGTTGTTGTCGTGTCGTTTTATAATTTATTTTAACGCCATATTGTTTTAAATAATTGTTAAATAACCTAACTGGAGTCTCATCTATAATAATATATATATATATATATATATATATATGAGATGGAAAATAGTAAATCGAATCCAAATCGGAAATATCACAATTTTAATGAATATTTCACTTAAATGCCACTTGATAACATGTTTTTATCTTTTAGTTATAAGTGCAAATTCTAATATTTACCACTAAACATGAGAGGAGTTTCTTTCACGCCACTGGCTTTTTATTAAGTCAATCAATCAATTAATATTATTTATTTCTCTCCACAATATTATAACATGGTACATAGTGTTATAGTTACAGACATTGAAAATATCAAACAAAAATACTGTGGAAGACTGATGCCCAAACTAAGCTAAAGTAGGCCTGTATTTCAGGTCATCAGGTCCCCCACCCCTTGGAGTATTGACCATATTAACAGTACAAAATATTAAAAAAATTATAATAAAAGTTTCAGCAAAAGTAAGTGTGTGTATGAGTATGTGTGTGTGGTATGTGGTATGTGAGTGTGTGAGGTGTTTTGTGGATGCACATGTGGGAATTTTATTATTAATTTACTTTTTGCGCAAGGATACCAGGAAGCTTGTATTTATATATGGTTTTTTATATTATATTAACGTTTATGTCAGATTGGTCAAAAGCTTCTCAGTTTCGTCATAGGTGCCTGGAGACAAGTTGTTATTTCATTATTGCATTTATTCGTAGTAAGATGGTACATAGGCTGTTTTTTATTAATTTGATTGTACAAGAAGCTTTGAGAGAAGATGAGATAAGATTGTAAGTAGGTACTTACTTAAAAAATCGCCCAAGTGCGAGTCGGACTCGCTCATGAAGGGTTCCGTAGAAGCAAGTATTTCAGTTGATTAAATGTTTCATTTACAATTTTAATTTTTTCTTTTATTTACAATTGCGGTTTACGATTTATGACGTATTACTCACATTTTGACACATTGGGTTTATAAACGTAGTGATTACATTCTCCCTGGGGATTAGGTCTTGTTAACTACTACTTCCTATTGGTAAGCGGATTTCGATAATATTATTGTTTTTTATCTTTGTTTCAAATTTTTATTCAATTAAGTATACAGGAAATGAGTAAGCTGTAACTCCTCTTGATTTCAGGCCTAAATATGCATGCTTTAAAACGTCTTTCTAAATTTGTTAGTTATGAAGTTGTTTGCGACGGGACTTCACGAAATTCTTTAGGGAAATACCGGAATAACGCATTATTTTTTCACATTAATCAAAAAGTAATTCTTATTTATCCTACTAATATTATAAAGGCGGCAGATTGTGAGTATAGGTGTTTATTACTCTTTAACGCAAAATCTACCAAACGGATTTTGATGAAATTTTATAGCGATATAGCTTATATAACTGAATAACACATAGGCTCTAATTTATAAAGTTTAACGCGGGGCGTAAATATACATAAATTTATATCCCAATATTCAGACGCCGCTCTAACAAATAAGTAAAAAAAAACCGGCCAAGTGCGAGTCGAACTCGCGCTCAAAGGGTTCCGTACCATTATCTATAAAACCGAGTAAAAGAACTCACATTTGTTGTATGGGAGCCCCCTTAAATATTTATTTTATTTTGTTTTTTTTAGTAGGTACTTATTTATTGTTATAGCGGCAACAGAAATACATCATCTGTGAAAATGTCAACTGTCTAACTATCACGGTTCATGAGATACAGCCTGGTGACAGACAGACAGCGAAGTCTTAGTAATAGGGTCCCGTTTTACCCTTTGGGTACGGAACCCTAAAAATATTAATAGATTTAAATTCTATTTATATAAGATTTGTCTTTTTTAATGTAGGTATCTGTATAGTTTTATCTCTTATAAGAACACAAATTGGCAAAAAATTACAGCGCGATAGTTTGTGCAGCAGCGAGTGCTAGTCATAAAGTCACCAACTACTAGCGACATCTGTTGTTACCTACTGGTACTTCAACTGTTAACATTAAAATTATACTGCGAATATTAAAGGAGTATGAAATTCGCTATTATTCTTAACTAGCTGTGCCCCGCGGTTTTACCCGCATTAAACTTTATAAATTTTAACCGATGTGTTAATCCAGGGTCTCAGCTAACTCCATACTAAATTTTACGAAAATCGCTCCAGCCGTTTAGACGTGAAGTCGTAACAAACATACACACTCACAAACTTTCACCTGTATAATATTAGTAAGACTACTAGCGACATCTGTTATATCTTAGTGCTACTATAGCTGTAAACAACAAACTTAAATAAAAATATTAAATGAGTATTCTTTATTTTACAGATAATCCACAATCTAGACCTAAAAGTGATAGAACTGCGGAAAATGTTAGATTTATTGAAGTATGAAAAACGAAGCAAAAAGAAAAAACTAACAGAACTGGAAAAAGAATACGAATATCTTCTTATTGAGAATAACAAAGGGATCCTCGTTAAATCTAAGAACAACAGTAGAGCCAGAAAGGTAAGGAATTATGTGCTGACGCCAGCACATCAAGCTACCCCAATCTGTCAAATTTCCCCAATTGAAATTGAACCTTATGCGTATGTGATAAAGTTGAAAATCTATAAAGGAAATTTGACAGATTGGGGTAGCATGTTGTGCTGGCGTCTGTACCTTACGTATGACTTTAACCCAGCATCCGAATATAACTTGAGAGTTATATTCGGATGCTGGGTTAAAGTCATCAGTTAATCCTCATTCCAAGTGTTGTAGTCGCAAACGGGATACATTACATAATCGTTATCGGATCGAAATTTGGAGCGTGGACTCTTATTACCTTACAACCTGTAATTATACTCAAACTTGATGACAAAGTTGCCAAAAATCAAAGTAATATTATAAAGGCGATAGGTTGAGAGTGTTTATGCATGTAACTCTTTCACGCAAAAACTACCGGACGTATTTTAATAAAACTATGTAGTAATATAGCTTATATATCCGAATAACACATAGGCTATAATTTATAAAGTATGACGCGGTTTAAACCGCGGGGCACAGCTAGTCAAAAATAAAAACGTCATAAAAAAAAATAAACATAAAAATTCCGACCCGGTATTTGGCAACCTTCTACAAGCGAGCGTATTCCCGGCAACGTACTTGCGATTGGCCCCCCAACGTCGTGAGTTGAGTTTACATGGGCGAGGCCTTGCCGATGGTGATCCCACTGATCAGTGTACACTTACCATCAGGCATAGGCTACTATATTACCATCAGGTGACCCACTTGATCGTTTGCCTTGCTAATCTAAAAAAATCCGACCCGGTATTTGCCAACCTTCTAGAAGCGAGCGTATTCCCGGCAACGTATTTACGATTGGCCCCCAATGTCGTGAGTTGAGTTTACACGGGCGAAGGTGATCCCACTGATCAGTGTACACTTACCATCAGGTGACCCAGTTGGTCGTTTGCCTTGCTAATATAAAAAAAAACCTAGAAGAAATGTACATATATCTACACTATAACCTAATAAAAATTTAATACACGTGTTTTTTGCTTTTAATATACATACCTACTTACATACATAGACTCACGCCTGTTTCCCAGAGGGGAAGGCAGAGACAACGGATTTCCATTTGTCACGATCTTTGCACACGTCTTTTGCCTCGATTACTCTCATTATATTCTTCATACATGCTCGCCGGTTTAGGGTACTTCTGACCTGTCCTTTCTTGAGAACGTCTCCGATTTGGTCAGAGAATGTTCGACGAGGTCTTCCCCTTCCGGTTGTTCCATTCACACAGGCCAGGTAATTTTCTTTGGTCAATCTTCTTCCATTCATCCTTTCTAAATGGCCAAAACATCTCAGCATTCCTTTTTCAATCTTTGTGACTACATCCTCTTACACACCACAACGCTCTCTTACATCAGTATTTAATATAAATAAGAAAAATCTATTTGGTTTTAATGTAGTCTCATAAATGCCTAATTCCTTACAAAATTCCTTTTGTATATTATGCAAATTATAAGTACGTATTTTTATTTTATTTTTTAGGTTTACCAACAGAAGCAACAATATTTCACTTACAGATGTAGTATACAATAAAACTTAATTCTAATTGCGCATCTAATTATAGGTAAACACCACATTTTTAGATACACTCTATAGGTAGTAAATTAATCTATATTATTCTTACATATTATAAAACAACTAAATATTTATATAAATTAAACTAATATAGGTACTTATAATTCTTATTCTTACAGCATTCATTACTAAATAATTCAAAACTTTAAATAATTCAAAACATTAATTCGTCTCCACGAGTAAATAACGGTCATAAGACCATTTCCAAAAATAATTTCTTTCTTTTTTCTTTCTTAATAATGTTTGGAAAATATTTGGTGTAGCCATTTGGTGTGAACGAAACCATAGCGCGATCTAGAACATGGTACACTGCCATCTGTTGATATTTTAGTGAACTAGTAGCGAATAATTACAGCAAGTTAAATAGATGACATGTGGATATGTCGGGGATATTCTTAGTGTGGATATAAAGAAATAATGAAATTCATTCAGCACTTTGGTATTTACATGCATTTGTACTTGTCAAGCTCACAATGCAATACATAAATACAGTTTAATACAGTAATAGGCATATAAGTAGCAAAAAGTAATAAGCAAAAAAAATATTTTGAATTAGACCGTCTGTGCGGTCTGTTTCGTCACATATATTTTATTAAATCCCTAAATAAATAATAACTAGCAAGTTATTAAGCTATTAATGTTACATTTATTAAAATTAAAAACACCAAGAAGTTGGCTAGGGCACAAGGCTCTCAACCAGTAGCTTAATTTAAGCGACTAATACCTGAGGGCACCCTTATATGGATAATTTTATCCAGTACTAGCTGTGCCCCGCGGTTTTACCCACGTTAAATTTCATAAATTATCACAGCTCCTTCCCCGTGATAGTGTGATAATATGTAGCCTATATGTTGACCCGACCTCTTAGTAATATTCATGCAAAATTTGAAGTAGGTAAATCCATGCAGTACTTTTTGAGTTTAGCCTGGACATACATACAGACAAACAGACACACAGACAAAAATTCTAAAAACTATATTTTTGGCTTATATGTATATCGACTGTAGATCACGCCCAAATATCCTTTGAAAAAAATATTCAATGTACAGTTTTGACTTTCTTTCGATTTTATTATATGTATAGATTACAAATTAATAAACAAAATGAATAATGTTATTGTTTCCATGTTTTTCTTTTGTTTCCTAAATATAATCTAAATTAATATTCATTCAGAAAACCGATCGAGCAGATATTGTGTTTGCCTACTAAATAATTACTTTAAGTGGACCAAATCCCGTGTTCATGCCCGCTTGAGTATGTTTGCCGGAACGTCTCAACTGGGCCGTGTTGAAACCGGTAGTAGATGAACCTGCTGAGTTTGTTTCGCTGGGTTTTCTCAGTTGCGGCGCATGGGATCCGGTGGTAGCATTAAAGCGCGACCGTCGTTTTAACACAAGGTCCGTTATAATAATAATACTGAATTCATACCTTAATATAGACAGAACCATTCAGACAATATGTAGTAAAATTTAAATTTCAATACATAATATTAAAAACTTCAACTAAACATAATCTCCTTGACAATAACTTAATACAAGCTAGCTAAATATCACTACCATTATAAAATAAATTGTATAAATGTTTTAACATTCCGTGTACCTAAATATCTGTCATTAGTAACTAGAAATAATAACTGTATTACTACAAACATGTTCTGACTATTTACAAGCGCTTTTTTAAAGTCTACGTGAATAAATAAAAAAAAACAGTTAATTTGGTTCGTTGGAAGTCGCTGGATGCGGATAGCGCAAGACCGGCAATTTTGATATCTTTGGAGCGGCTTTTTTTTTTTTTTTTTTTCTGGGGACTATGTCACACAGATCATCCTAGCCCCAAACTAAGCAAAGCTTGTACTATGGGTATCAGGCGACGATATACATACATAGATAGATAGATAAATATAGTAGTATATAATATGTAGATAGATAAATACTTATATACATGGAAAACATCCATGACTCAGAAACAAATATTCGTGCTCATCACACAAATATTTGCACTTACCGGGATTTGAACCCAGGACCACCAGCTTCGTAGGCAGGATCACTACCAACTAAGCTACGGAGACCGTTTGTCCAGCTGTGGGTGTCTTTGAAAGATGATGATGATACTGTTAATTTGTAATACTTTTTCTTTGCGACTGTTTTAGCCGCTGCGCCACACGTGCAGTCATAACTACTATAGTAAACTAAAATATAACGAGATGTAAATGAAAAAAAAATTATAAACATTCTTATCTTGCTTCCAGCACGTGTCTCATTTAGAAAACGAAATCCATAAGGTATTAATCCAGTGGACAGAGGCTGAACTGGTCAAAAAGAAATATTTCTCAATAAGGTACGTACACTCCACATGGATAAATGAACGAGCATTTAGAAGTGGCGCCGTATCCAGAAGCCCAAGCAACACAAACCAAACACAAGGGCATTTCCTATTCCATCACTATCATGATCCGTCAGACTAACGTCAGGGCCGGAAAGAGGCCAGGTACAGGTCAGACGGCTTTACGAGCTTTCCGAGGCACGGACATGTAATATCGTTCTTCCACTAATAAACTGGCTGTTGCTGAGATTTTTTTCTTGATTTGTCAAGAAAAAATTCTCAGTAATTCAAATCACAAAATATATTTTTTGGGAACACCCAAATACTCCGAAATATTTTATTCCAAATTTTGATGTTCCGATTTTCAAAAGTCCGAATTTCATAATATCTAAGAGTCCATTATTAAATATCACGAAATCTATCTTACCGAAAGTCGTACATGCGATTTGTTAGTTTTCCGATTTTCATGCGTTCTAAGAGCCAAATGCTCGAAGAGTTCTCGGTCCGAAAAACGACATTCCGATTTTCAATACTTCGAATAAACTAAAAGTCAACATGTTGTGCTACAAAATTTTGTGACAGAAATGAATCGATGCAAAACCGACTTCACGTAGTCTTGTCTGCCAAACCCTAGAGTGTAATTTAAGCCCGCGTAGGCGCGGAGGGGTGGGGCGGCCCGCGAGCTGAGGAGCAGGTGGCTTGAAGGTCCGCAGCCGCGGCTGAACCTGCCCGCGAAGCCAGCCAGCAAGCCGAAGCTGCGGTGGTGAGCGTTAAAACCATATGCGACGGTAAGCTCGCGTGGGGCCGCCCAAACCCCGCAGCACCGGAGCCGTGACAGAAACAATGCTTGCTGCATGTTGCATGCCTGCTTGCATGTTGCATGCCTGCTTGCATGTTGCATGCAGCCGCCGAGTGCCAGATCCCCTCTTTTGTTGGTGAATCATTTGGGTTAGGTTAGGTTAGAACTGTGACCGGGGAAACAAAATATTTTTATTCGTAAGTATTGTTGATGTTTCGAATTATTATTAAGTCGGACTTTTTGCTGTTATATCTATTGAAGCTCGGTATTTTGAGAATAGTAATTATAAAACATTAGGAATATTGAAATTTAGGAATTGTAAAACTAGGAGTGATGATAAGTCGAAGTTGTAATATTCGGAATTTTCTACCATTCGGAATTATGGAAGTCGGTATTTTGAAATTCGTATTTGTGACTGTTGGAATTAAGTTTTTCGTATTAATAAGTGTACCCATATTTTTTTCGTCTGACCCGAAAATTGAATCCCTGCGATCGAGCACGCCACCGCTAAACCAATGCTTGCTTGCTTATCGTATGGGCAGTGGTTACCCTAATGTCAGAGTTGTTCAAGCCGCTTAATAGGCCTCTGACTTGGCTAAACGACTGTTGTCTTACGACTGCAACCTGGACCGACAGTTTAACGTGCCCACCGAAGCACGGAGATCTATGGTCTGACCGCGAGCCTGGTTACTTAACCTCCCCGATCACTTACGGATTGGTGAGAGCATCTAGCTATGAGCGCCTCGAGCTGAACCAATGAGGCAGGTGCTTAATGATAATGCAGCTGATTACTCTCCCACTGCAGAGCAAGGGGGCTCATAATGGGAGGGCATAGGTCTTGGTCCACGCTGGACTATTGTGGGTTGGCAGACTTCACCTGCCATCAAGAACAATGTTGGAGATACCTTAGGCATGCAAGTTGCCTCATGATATTTTTTTCACCCTTTTAAGTAAGAGATCACTAATATCTAATACGCACATGAATTTTTGTGTAGTGTCCTAAAATATAATTCTTATTAAATATGCTATGGCACAAAGATTTTATCTGGGTGGGGATCGAACCCACGACCTCAGGCTTAGCAGTCAGGGTCATAACTATTAGACCAATAGGCCACTTATTATGTTTACAGACAAGCCCTCATAGATGACTCGGTGAAGTTCGAAAGCTCGTTGTCCCGGATTGAAGAACTGCTCAGCAAACAAAAGGAAGAAATTGAGAAATTAGAGGTAAGATTAAGTTCATTGGATTACCATGTTAGACCACCGAAGTAGGTATTCTTGCATAAGAAAATTGACATTGTTAGTTTTACGGTAAATACTTACAGTTTCATTACTAATACAGCAGCAATTAATGTCTCGATGGAGCAGAACCGTCGTCGGCCGTTGGGGCAGAAAGGTTCTCGTGGGGCGACTACGAACAGGCCAGCCCCCAGAAGGTGGACCGATGATATTGTTAGGGTCGCTAGAAAACGCTGGATGCGGATAGCGCAGAACCGGCAATTGCGGAGATCTTTGGAGGAGGCACTTGTCTAGCAGTGCACGTCTTTTGGCTGATATGATGATGATGATGACAGCAACAATTACATATGAGATCTATACCTACCACATGTCTTTAAGGCCTAGAATTCAGCACGTTTTACCTCATTAGCGCATATAGATTTTATATAATATTTGTAGTAGTTTCGTAAAACTTGGGCATCATGTGCAATTAAAATCCCGAAATATTAAGAACTAGTCTTTATTGCTATTTTTTTGGAACGAGTAAGGGTTAAAGGAAATAGAAAAATAGGTGTTTGCTAATTATTTTTACCTGCACAATAATAACATAGTTAACATAAACTTATCTAAAATTTTGGGAATATTCATGTCAAAAGTTGAACCAGGCATTCTTCTTCGTTCTTTCACCGAAATTTCATAACTGTAAAAGTGTAAAAATAAAATCTCTTTATTTGGATACTGCATCATAGAATCTGTGGGTAGACTCACCATCATGCAAGAAAGAAAGAAACAACCTTAACTTTGTTTACATTCCTGTTTATAAGCGCCTGACTCAGCAAATGTTATAGCACATTACTGTAATGATGATCTTCAGATAGCGCTAAACGCAATGTCATGGATAAGAAAATACTTAATTAAATTGCTAAGCAACAATCGAAAAAAATAGCTTTAAGCATCTTCTACACAGTTGCAAACCAACGTCCCAACAGAGTTCACCCTGGTGGTTGCCATCCATCTAGACTGCGGTTGTTCAGCTGCAGCCTAGTTGGATGGCAACCACCAGGGTGACCTCTGTAATGTGCAAATGTGCAACCGTGTAGAAGATGCTTTAGTCAAGCGCATTTAATCAATTTAAAAACATTGTAGCGAATCCGCGAGACTGCAGCGGAGATGCGGATTCGTGCTACGGCGGCCACAGCGGCTGAAGTGGAACGCGCCCATGACGCTGAGCACTCACGCGTCGCAGAGCGCGCGTTCTTCGCACAGCGCTTCGCCGAAAGAAAACGGGAGCTTGAGAAGTTGGAGAAACGTGTCTTCCCGCCTCAGGGTAGGTTACTAATTCATCTTCACCTTGATATGCCAATGAATTCCACAAACTTTCGAGAGTTCTTCGCTGTCCCCGACACATCAGCGGATAAACTCGTACTGTGAAAAGCCTCCCTTGATACCTGAATCCTAAGTAACTGCAAAGTTGGTCTAGCGGTAGCGCGTTCAGCAGCAGATAAGGAGGTGTTTGGTTCCAATCCTGGGTTTTGTTATAAAGTTATATTAGCAGCCCGGAGTCTGTAATATAGCGGTGATACATCGCGTGCCTAGGAGAGCACGTAAAACCGTAACTGACCACGTCCCGGAATGAAGAAAGGAGGTTGCATCTGCGTTCAGTCTCGCAGGTCACCATAGAGTATGGCTGCAATGACAGAGATAAACAATATCATGTTTAGTATCCATGACAGGGCGTCGACTAAGTATATAACACACCCGTTTGTGGAATGCAATTGAAAGCTTTAGTAAGGTGTAAGGTCATACATGAGTTACATTTATAAGAATAACTAAGGATTTCTCTGATCAACCTCTTCAATAATTGCTTTTTTCCTTTTCGTTTCTTATTTAGTATAAATTGTTGAAAAAATGCACGCCTAGTATATTCTCAGCAGATCTCTTAACAGATTTTCTCGTATATACGAGAATATCTGTTAAGAGATCTGTAGTTCTTCTGCTAAGTTCTTCCCCCATTCGAAGCAAGCACTCAAATGCTCGCTTGCCTTGCAACATTTTGCCGTAAGGCTGATCAGTAAGCATACCTACCTGGTGAAGATTGAAAAAAAATGGGAATAATAAATTATGACATGTAACATCTAATGATTACTTAATTTTTCAAACTTCATCAAAGTGTATAAAAGTTCGTATGTACAATATCTAAAGGACGTTTTGTCTAATATGTCTTGCAATTTGCTGATTCGAACATAACTTGCCATTTGCCTGAATTAACGAAAAATAGAAGACACAATTAATAAAAGTTATTTCTTCTTACCTTTTAGCCCGGCCAGTTGTTCGCCAAGAGTCCACAAAATCCACAGAAGGTGAACAAGTGGAAGAAGAGTTGACGGAAATGCAGAAAATGGAAGAAATATTCCAGAGACTTATGAAGTTAACGGGTAAATGATGCACGGAATAACACAAACGTTGCCAACCTTTCTCATGTTCCTAATGACGATGTTCTTTTTACAGAATATGTAGCAGCCGAGCTCTTTGCTAGAGGCAAAGAGCTCGGCTGCTACATATTCTGTAAAAAGAACCTCTCTTGTTAACTAATGTGTTAATTTTAAACAATATCATAATTGTAGGTGTAACTGATGCCGAGGAAGTATTCGATAGATTCCGAGCTCAGCGTGAAACCTCACAACGGCTCAGCTACTTGCAGCAAACTACGGAGGAAGAGAAGCTGGATTTAGAACAAACGCAAACCGATCTCATGAACGAGCTCGAAGCTTTCAAGTTTGCGTCGGTCAAGGATAAGGATGAGTTAGTCATTAGATATATATATAATAAATAGATATATTTATCCACGTGGAAAGCAAAATAAAAACACAATATGTGGTGTTAATTCCGCTAATTGTCGGTTTAATCATGCCGGGATGCAATTTGCACCGCCCTCCCGCTGCAAAAATATGTAGATGCAAGAAGAACAATATAAAAACCGGCCAAGTGCGAGTCGGACTCGCCCATGAAGGGTTCCGCAGCAGCAAGTATTTCAGTTGATTAAATGAAAGGTAAATTGCGGTTTACGATTTATGACGCATTAAAAAACAACTACTTACTAGATTTCGTTCAAACCAATTTTCGTTGTTAGTTTACATGGTAATGTACATCATATATTTTTTTTAGTTTTATCATTCTCTTATTTTAGAAGTTACAGGGGGACACTCATTTTTCCACTTTGGAAGTGTCTCTCGCGCAAACTATTCATTTAAAAAAAAATGGTATTAGGAACCTCAATATCATTTTTGAAGACCTATCCATAGATACCAGATCCCACATGTATGGGTACGATGAAAAAAACATTTTTGAGTTTCATTTCTATGTATGGGGAACCCCCAAAATTATTATTATTTATCTATTTTTGTGTTAAAATCTTCATGCGGTTCATATAATACATCAACTTACCAAGTTTCAACAGTACAGCTCTTAAAGTTTCGGAAAAAAATGGCTGTGACATACGGACGGACAGACAGACATGACGAATCTATAAGGGTTCCGTTTTTTGCCTTTTGGCTACGGAACCCTAAAAAGCAAATTGCACGCGCCAGTACGATACCCAACCCAACGCGTATTTCAGTCCTTACTTAAGGGATGCTAATTCGTCGAGTGCTCGAATAAAACATCATTGTGCAAATTGCATCGCGGCATGATTAAACTGACAATTAGCGGAATTAACACTACATATTGATTTTGTATTTTGATTGTTTTGGATTTCCGTCCATTACTTAAGTTAAATAAAATTAGCCTATGTCTATGATGTTTCTAACCATTTTGACTCCTTTATACTAAAGCCAAATTCTCAAAACACAGCACAGGTATTAAGAAGAATTTGGGTTCTTTCTACACGTGCTATAACCAGGAAAGATTACAGTAGGGTCAAACACAGAGAAACTAAGTATACTCACATAATATTTATTATACTCAGCCAATCGTTTACTGTAATAATCTCCTGCCGTGTCCAAAATTAAATTAATAACGAGCTGTCAGCTGTTTAGTGACCTCGGCGAATATCATCACCCCATCTCATCCGGTGGGGGGAGTAGAAGTCGACGCGAGAGAATATCTAACAGACGACGGGCGGCAGCTTCTTTCTGAATACTATGACCATTTTATTGTGATCGCCAACCCGTCTGCCAAGTGTGGCGATTATGGCATATCCCCAAGGTGATTCTTGGGGAGGCTTTTGTTCAGCAGTGGATAGCTGTTTATGATGATGATGAACGAGAGTTGCCTATTTCAGTGTTGACTCGTAGCTCCTCGCGGCAGTTATTTATTTTATTTTATTTACTTGCTGTGCCCCGCGGTTTTACCTATAAACTTTATAAATTATCACAGCTCCTCCCCCGTAGCTGATAGCGTGATAATATGTAGCCTATATGTTGACCCGACCTCTTAGTAATATTCATGCATATTTTGAAGTAAATCCATGCAGTACTTTTTGAGTTTAGCCCGGACATACATGCAGACAAACAGACAAAAATTCTAAAAACTATATTTTTGGCTTCGATATCGATTGTACATCACGCAGCAGGTACCTTTTAAAAAATATGCAATGAACAGTTTTGACTTTCCTACGATTTTATTAGATATATAGATTTAAAAAAAAGACAACGCCCGCACTATCTAACTGGCCCTGTGTCGCGGGGTACTTTACAAACATATAATAGACGGACACAAATTACATCCAGTTATATTAATAATATGAACGTATAATATAGATAGATAGATAACTCTTTATTGCACACCAAAAAAATACATTAAAATGGAAATAGTACAAGTGGCGGCCTTCTCACTAAAAGCAATACTCTTATGTTCGATATTTCCACAGGGGAGCAGAGCAGATTGCAGCACTAAAAGAGGAGATAGCACAAGAGAACGCGATTAACGAAGAGCTAGAAAAAAAGATGGAAGAACTGGAAACTTTACTGCTGGAAATAAAGAGGCTGCTGTATGATTTGTGCAAGCTGTTGGATGTGAGTACAAAGACTCAATCAATACTATAATAGTATCGATTTAAAATATTTTACACGACACGGTAGTTCAATAACGGTATGACTCTTAATCAAAATCTCTCTTTTTAGATAATCCCAGAACCAACTATGCCGGAGTGGACAGCAGAACCAAGGGACGTGCAAGAGTTAGTGATGGTACTGACAACCCGTTATGAAAAGGCACGAGCCAAGGCTGACGATGTCAGAGAGAGGCAGAAAGATACTACGATTATCTTGGTGCCTTCTACTGTAAGGAAATATGTTATTTTAATCTAATAATGTCATATATAACCTCCTCCTTTGGAAGTCGGTTATAAATAAAAGTGACAATAACAAATACAGGGTAACGTTTGAAAAAAGAACCAATTCATGTTTGCTTGCCATCATTGCCGTCTTTGTCACTTATATTAAACAGGCCCCTAATCTTGGTTACTACCTAATCCCTGAAGGTTCTTACTTCAGAATACCTACTCTCTATCTCAATGTCTGTAATCCAAACGTTGTTAGGCTTTTTTTCCGAGTAACACCTATAGTCCAGTGATGCAGTGAAAGCTTCCTAGGCTTATTGTATTCGACATGTTAAAAAATGTGACGTCTGACTCAAAGTTGTTCTTCTCCACCATACGCTTAACACAAAATCCTATTTTAGCTTCTATCCGGACATGTTAATTCAGCACAATCAATTTTACAGTGATGTGCTTGTGTCGATTTGAGAACTAGATCCCAAAGAGGCACTTTTTGAAATTGATTTTTATCATTCCTGTCAAGTTACTTCAAAATCCTTATAAATATTCTAAGCAATTAAACCAAAAGAACCCTTGAAGTCAGTCCACCTCTGGTTGGGAATCTCGGGAACTATGATGGGACAGATTACTAATTTTCAGTGCTTTGTAGTTTATCACCTGACTTAATTCTGTTGCAATACGCTTTTACTACGAAGTTACACGAAGTTAATACTTTTGTCTTAAAACTATCCTCTCGCGGGAGGGTCCTGGTAACTTATTAGGTACTGGTTTTGCTATAAACCTAAATCGGGCACTAGCCCCTCGCAATGTTGAACTGATATAGTCAAATTTCTATTCAATTCAGTCTTTCAGTCACATTCAGTTTCATTTGTTACGATTCTGTTGGAATTTTTTTTTTTTTTTTTTTTTTTTTTTTTTTTTAATTTTATTTATTACAGCAATCTGTCACTATTGTAGGACATTAAGCTGTATGTCTGTCACTGCAATTGGCTTTTTAAGGAGTGAGACCTATGTCGCACCCTTATACTTAATATGTGCATTTATATTAGCACATCTTGTGGTATTTTGCGTTTGAGTCTGCGCTTTGATGATCGTTTTTCCATCAATTTTTGGGCTAGTTTGTTTGGGTGGATTACAATTCTGTCTTTGTATGCCTTTGCATGTCTGGTTATTTCTTCTTTAACTGTGGGCATGTTTAAATCCTTATGCAGCTGCTCGTTGGTGATGAACCATGGGGCATTTGTTATTAACCTTAGCATTTTATTTTGATATCTTTGTATTATCTCTATGTTGGAGTGAGATGCTGTTCCCCACAGTTGTATGCCGTATGTCCAAACAGGTTTTAGGATAGCCTTGTAGAGTATGAGCTTGTTTTCCAGTTTTAGCTGAGATTTTCTACCAATGAGCCAATAAAGTTTTCTCAGTTGGATACTGAGTTGCTTCCTCTTGGTGAAGATATGTTTTTGCCAGGTAAGACGTTTGTCCAGATGCAGACCCAAGTATCGCACGTGGTCAGCCTGTGGGACTTCTACATTGTTTAGTTTCACTGGTGGACAAGAAGCTCTTCGCAGTGTAAAGGTAACATTGACCGATTTGGTTTCGTTAGCCTTGATGCGCCATTTCTTAAGCCAAATGGCTACATTGTTCAGGCCATTTTGTAGCATTTTGGCTGCTACTTCTGGCTGGCTGTGAGATGCTAGGATGGCCGTGTCGTCCGCAAAAGTTCCGGTAGTGATTGTTGTGCTTGTTGGTAGGTCTGCCGTGAACAGTATATAAAGTACAGGGCCAATCACACTTCCTTGTGGTACGCCCGCAGATATGGGACATAGTTTTGTTATAGCATTGCCACACTGAACCATAAAGTATCGGTTATTTAAGAAAGATTTGATGATCGCGTACAAATAGTGGGGCATGGATGATTTGATTTTATATAAAAGACCTTTGTGCCATACGCGGTCGAAAGCTTGGGATATGTCTAAGAACGCCGCTGCGCAGTATTCTTTTTCCTCAAAGGATTTCACGATCTCCTCAGTGAGTCTATGGATCTGGTCTATTGTGGCGTGTTTGTGGCGGAAGCCAAATTGATGATCTGGTACTAGTTGCTGCTCTTTAATCACTGGAAGCATGCGGGTCAGTAACAGCGACTCATATATCTTGGAAGCGATGGGTAGTAAGCTGATGGGTCGGTAAGATTTTGGATCATCTGGTTTTTTATCGGGTTTTGAGATCATGATAATCTGTGCTACCTTCCATTGAGGTGGAATGAACTTATGTTTTGTCATTGCATTATATATGGACGTGAGCATAGTTAACCCTGCTTCCGGTAGTTCAGCTAGTAGGCGACTTGTGATGAGATCATATCCTGGGGCTTTTCTAGGGTCTATTTTATTAATTGCGCGCGCAACTTGTTTTTTAGTGAACTTAGGAATGTCGTCTTCCACCTCCGTTAGCGGTCTCTCTTCCTGTAAAAATTCATCAATTTCTTTTTCATGATCGGGTGGGCTTTCATTTGGATGTGGTTTAAAAACTGACATCAGATGTGCAGAAAATATTTCTGCTTTTTCGGTGTCTGAACGAGCCCATTTACCGTCTGGAGTACGAAGAGGAGAAGACAACATTTTTGGCCTCTTTAATTTTCTTGTAGCCTTCCAGAGTGAGTAGTCCGAGGAAGAAGAAACATCAAGTTCACTGAGGTAGTGCTGAAAGCTTTTATTACTATGATCAGCAAGTAAGTTCTTTAGCTCCCTGGTGGTGTGATTTAAAGTTTTCTTCGATTGTGGACATTTTGATAGCTGCCACTTTTTTCTTAGTTTTCTTTTCCAGTTAATTAGATCTTTAATACGGTTAGTTACATGACAATCTTTGGTAGATTTTTTACTTATTGGAGTTGATTCCCAAGCAGCATCTTGTAAGGTTCGGGTAAAGTGTTCAACTGCTTCAGTAATATCGTGTTCTGATTTCAGTGAAACTGGTTCCTGGAGTGCCATCTCAATTAGGTGTCGAAACAGTGTCCAGTTTGTTTTACCATTATGTAAAACGCACTTTTTTTCTTTTTCAATAAGGGTGGTGGAAAAATGTATGATTATTGGTGAATGGTCGGATGATAAGTCCAGAGAAGATTTACAGGTGAAGTATTTTGCGGAAATTCCCTTGATCACACAAAAGTCTATGAGGTCAGGGATTTTATTTTGGTCTGTAGGCCAATATGTGGGTTGTCCTGTAGAGAGAACATGCATGTTGTTAGCTTGGACGCATTTAAGTAGCTCCCGTCCTCGCGGTAGAGTAAGCCTCGATCCCCAGAACGTATGCTTAGCGTTGTAATCACCACCAGCTATGAATCGTCTTCCCAGGGATTTAAAGAAATCTTCAAAGTTTATTTGTTTCAAGTTGTGTTTTGGCGGGCAGTATAAGGCTGTGATGGTTAGTTCGCTAGTCCCGTCAGTCACAACGACGCTTGTTGCTTGAAGATATTCTTTACAAAATGCTGTTGACTGATAATGCTTGATATTATCCTTAATAAGAATAGCGGAGCCTCCATGGGCTTTACTGTCAGGATGCATTGTGTGGTATAGTGAGTATCCTGGTATTTTTAGATAGGACTTTCTAGTGAAGTGGGTTTCAGAAATGAGCATGACGTCAATTTTTTGCGTGTTTAAGAATATTTTTAACTCATTGGAGTGGTTGGACAGGCCATTGGCATTCCATACACAAATATTTAATGGTTGGAATGTAAAGCCAGTTTTGACGTGATTTCAGCTAGTAACTGTGTTAGGGCTACCATTTGGTTCATAATAGTTTGCATGGTTTCATTTAACTTGTGTAGAAAATTTTCCGTATTTTGTGATTTATTCGTTTTCTGTGGTGGTAAGTTGTCTTGAAGCGCTTCTGCGTAAGTTCGATGTCCATGTTCTGATGGTTGTTGTCGTTGGACAATTGGTTGCCGTTGTTTCCTTTGGTTTGAGGTAGTTGGATATTGGACCTTCTGAAGCTCCTTGTAAACGCTGCACCCTTTGTAGTTTGCTGGATGGTTACCATCACAAAGGATGCATTTAACTTTATCGGATCGTTGTTTTCTGGGGCAATCTGAAGTACGGTGAGATTCTGCGCATTTTACGCATTTTGGTTCTCTATGGCAGAATTTCTTGGTATGTCCATACTGTTGACAGTTACTACACTGTGGAATTTCACGTGTTGGTCTAGGAGCCTCAAAGATGATCTTACAGTTAAGTAGGCTTGTTATTTTATAAATTTCTTTATTGTTTGATTGAGGTTTTAGGTCCAAAAAGAACATATTAAGTGGTTGTTTGGTCTGTCTGTGTTTGATGTTCCGATGTTGGAATTAACGCTTCATTTTTATAGATATATAGGACTGATTCACAAACTCTGTTAGAGAACATCATCATGATAGCTTTTTGTGTATAGCCGGCCAGTGCAGCGGCTTCAGTAGCAGGGCTGAGCATGCAGAGCCACAGCACCCCCAAGGAGACGGAGAAGGCTGTGCCTACCTACAAAGAGCTAGTACAGAAGGAACCTGTTAAAGGAGCCAGTAAGAAAATATCTTATTTTCTTTACTCTTTGATTCTCGTGAACTGCTCCATTACCTCCCCCTATGTTCAACTTGTGTTGTTCATAGAAAAATATCTTCGAATAGTTGGATTCGATGACAAGCATCCTGTAACTTTCTGAACGAGAAACCTAACCGGATTTACTAGTTTTCAGAAAATACTTCATTGAATTCGGATTATTCATTTAGAAACTACGTAATCCGCAATCTTTTGGTCTGTTTGTAGCATTTATTGCATCAAAGCAAAGACTCCAATGCATAACATACATTTTATTAATTGGGGATAAGTTTAAGATAATAATAATAATATATATCTTTATTTAAGACCTACATAGGCTCCACTGCGTTAGTAACAAATTTTCTTAAAAATATGTTAGTAACTTAATTAAATGCTAGTTTTAGTAGGTTAGTAATATGTTTCTTATTCTATGTTAGTTTTAATATATACATCACAATTTTTCAGTTCAGTTGCACTAGTCTCTACCAGTACGTCGTAAGACGTGCAACCGAATAAACCTACCTAATACAGCACTCTCCATTCTTTCTGCAAATACAACAAGCATTTTGTTGGAGCTGTCTCGCCACCTGAGCACCAGGGAGGCAATATTTTTACGCATTAGCGTGTAAAAATCTTGTATGCGCTCCTCGGTAAACATACCTGAAGCGCTGCAGTACCGGGACAATCCCAACAACATTCTGAATGCGTTGTTGTATTGCACTCTCAGTGTATTATAGCTTCTTTTGGAGAAGTTAGCCCACAGGCTACTAGTGTAAAATGCCTGCACAAAAGCTTTGAATAAAGTAATTTTAACAGGAACATTTAGACAGTGCCCTTCGCTCTCTTTCTACATCTAGATCATCCTTGAGATCCTCCGTCACAATATGTCCCAGGTATTTAAACTGAGCAACTCTAGTCAAAGGCGAACCATTTAGTGTAATGGAGGTACATAACTTGAGGACTCCTATTCTTGCCAGAAAACACCATAAGTTCGCTCTTCACTGAGTTGTATCTTAGTCCATGTTCCCTAACGTTCTTCTCACTTAAGCCAACCAGCTTTCTCAATCCATTAATTGAAGGGCTAAGCAGCACCATGTCATCTGCGAACGAGAGTTAAAAGTTACGTCATCAATTCGACAACCAATCTTGGTGCAATAATAATAATGTTACAATGTTCATTTCCAGCATCTGAAGATGAAGAAGATATTCCGTCACGCTGTTACCTCAAGAGGCAAGCTCAACTCATAGTGGACACCAAGTGCAGGCGGAAAGGCTTCCGGTTCCCGATAAGGAAATAGGCTAAATAATATACTTACATACAATGCTATAGGTGCCCCAAGCAAGTTACTGTCACCAATCGGCTACAACAGTCAATTAAGCGACCACTCTTGTGACAGCTCTTGAAAGAAGATCCGATAATTCAAAGCAGAATGAGTTTGCCACTTATAAAAAAGCTTGTGATATAACAGAATAACAGTTAGCAAGTTGCTATGACAACTGAGACTACGGACATTAAATCAATCTCAAGTTGGAGTCGTTCTTAACTCGACGGGCAGAATAAGCAATGCGATTTAAGAATTAAATCCTCAAGTGTGAAATTAAACACGGCTCTACGTATTCGGTTTATGTAAAAATGCGAACCTCTATTACTATCTACTACTATCTTTTAGAATTACTATCTGCTAAGGTATAATATATGCGGTGGTGGTCATAGCACCACCACCGCTCTCCTAAAAGTGACTGGCGATATTAGGGCTGGTATGGAGGGCACTATGGTCACAGTCCTGGTGCTGGTTGATTTCTCCAACGCCTTTAATACCGTCAGTCACGATATCCTTTTATGTATCCTTTCCTACCTTAGGGTGTCTGACGAATCTCTGGAGTGGTTTTCTTCCTATCTTCAAGGGCGCCAACAGTCTGTTCGCAGTGGTGATGTTTCATCAAACTGGTGTAAATTAGATACTGGCGTTCCTCAAGGCGGTATCCTTTCTCCCCTCTTATTTTCGGTATTTATAAATCTCTTAACTCAAAATCTTCAGTGTTCGTATCATCTATACGCCGATGATCTACAACTTTACGCACAGACAAGCATCGATAAGTTAGCAGAAGCGATCGTCGCCATAAATAGGGATCTTGATTTAATTAGGGAGTGGGCTAACAGGTTTGGCTTGACTGTCAATCCACTCAAATGTCAGGCTATCATCGTGGGCAGTTCCCGAATGATGAGTTTAGTGGATGTTGACAGTCAACCTCCAGTCTTATACAACAAACCTGTTATTCCATACTGCCAGAATGTAAAGGACCTTGGTCTGCTGGTTGATGCTACTTTAAGCTGGCAAAACCAAATCGTTAGCGTCAGCCAAAGAGTGACTGGGATCTTGCGGTCACTGTATAGATTAAAGAATTTCCTACCATCCGAGACAAAAGTAACGCTCGTGCAGGCCATTCTTTTTCCTATAATCGACTATGGTGATGTGTGCTACTTTGACCTAAATGCAGATAAACTCAATAAATTAGACCGTCTTCTGAATAACTGCATTCGATTCGTATTCAATCTTCGTAAGTACGACCATGTGTCATCTTACCGTTCTCAATTGAATTGGATGCCCATTCGGCACCGAAGAAACCTCAGAGCACTCACTACACTATTTTCTCTTCTCGACTCTCCGATTTCTCCATCCTACTTAGCTCCCTATTTTCAGTATCTATCTTCTAACCACAACAAAAATCTCCGTTCCACTCATAACAGACTTTTACAATGCCCTTCTCATCGGACTAACTTCTTACATTCTTCCTTCTTTGTACAAGCTATTCTTCTCTGGAATGCTACCTCCGGAAATCAGAATGGCTAAGACGCGGGTTACTTTTAAAATCAAAACTCGTGACTACATTCACAAAAAAATTAAGGCAGAATCATCTTAATATAACAGTTTGTGTATATATTATTATATATGTAATATATTTATAAATTGTCTATATATTTATATGTATATATATATATATATATATATATACCTATATATTTATGTATTTATAGTATAGTGTGTAGTTATGTAACTATTGTATTTATACGATGGTATTTTATAGTACTACTCAAGTATTTTAGTAATTTTTATTATACTTGGTCTGTAGTGCGCCTACCATATTATCTCTGCATCACCCTAAGGTTGACTGGGAGAGAATGCCTTTTGCATTAAGTCCGCCTTTGTACAGTTTTGTGCAATAAGTATAAATAAATAAAATATATACAACAGTCAATTAAAGCGTAGCGTTATTAGCGTTTACGTTGGTTGGGGCATGTGCACAGAATGAAACCCACTCGAATACCACGAAGTGTTCTGTTGGGTGCGGTAGCAATGCGAAGCGAGATGCTGGTAGTCCTCTGCTTCGCTTTAAAGAATGCCCCAAGCGGGATTTGGCAGTTTTTAAAATTGACCACTGTAGCTGGGAAAAGTTCGCTGAAAATAGAGTTGAATGGTGCAAACGTGTAGTGGAGGGTCGTAAGATCTGTGACGAAGCCTGGTTCGGAGTACTTGCTGATAAGAGACAGAAGGGACATGAAAGCGGCTCGGCACCAACCACCGCAAACTTCTCCTGTCAGGCCTGCGGCAGGCTATGTCGCTCTTGCATCGGTTTGTTTAGCCACCATAAGAAATGTCTCTCAGACAATGCGCCGTAAATCGTCTGTAACATACGCAAAGCCCATATATGTATATATAAGACAATATACGACAGAGACGACAGTAAAGAGATGTATTTACTTAGTTATTTTACGTATGAGCAACCCTGGTAACCCTGGTAACCCTGGTGTCAGTATGTTTAGGCCTCAGTACGTCTCCGACGCGTACCTTGGTGTTAACTTCGCCGATTACTTACGAACTGGTGACAGCAACTTGTTAAAGATGAAAGAGTACAAAAAGACATTCACAATATAAAAAAACACCGGTGTGCATCTATCTTAAAAATTTAAGCTTGCATTCCCGCCCAAAAAGTGTTGATGAATATATTTCTTTTCAAAGTGAACTTTATCTTCCGTGTAGTAAAGACTACTTTCTATTACTTCAACTGGGGCTCTACCGGCTAAATCGCCGAACATCGTTTTCGGGAATGGCGTTCAAATAAATAAAGGTTAAAAATGACTTAATCAATCGTTAAATCGGCTTCCATGACCACATGTGACGTCATACATGGTCCGGAACTGTCAACGTTGAAGCCAATATAACGATTGATTTAGTCATTTTTAACCTTTATTTATTTGAACGCCATTCATGATAACGATGTTCGGCTACTTAGCCGGTAGACCCCAGAGACAAATATTGATATTAAGCACGTCAATGGTGCACGGAGGGTCAAATTATATAATTAGTTTATTATATGTTCTGCTCGATTTTCTGAGTGCTGTATCTACTAATGAAAAATAAATGTTTTTAATATTATATTTCTTGTTTATATTTGTCTAGTATATAGCTTACCTTGAGCCATTGTCAGCCTGAATACTTAAATAATAATATCCTGGGACATTATTTACACGCGGCCATCTGATCTCAAACTAAGCAGAGCTTGTACTATGGAATATATATGACTGATATACTACATATACTACTTTTCTTTTGTAAATACATACTTATATAGATAATCACACCCAGACTAAGGACAAACGGACATGTTCATGCACACAAATATCTGTCCTGGGTGAGAATCCAACCCACGACCTCCAGCATGAAAAGCAAGCATTTGGTATCCACGCCAACAGGCCCATGCTAAATAACAAAACTGGAACTTTTTTACTTGATCTCAGAAAATAGGTCTGATTTCAGGAGTTCAGTATATAATACAAGATTTTGAACCTCGCTGTACCGAACGACCAAATTTTAATGCAATTTTCAATAGTTAATAGTTTAGTATATGTTAGACGAATAAACAAATTACGGTTTTTTTATACACATGATATCTGTATTAGATGCACTTTCTAAAATAATCAATCACCTTTTGAGATTAGTAGATATATGATGTACCTACCTACACCGCAGTGTTGCTTTCGTCAACATGTACATCCCAGTAAAGGACTTTCACGGTATTGTACTGTATCGGAGCATTGTACTTTCGTCATCATAACCTAAATCGCAGTGAAGAACTTTCACGCTAAGGTAGATCGCAGTGTTGCACTTTTGCGATAACGTATTGCAATAATCTACTTCCGCGGTGACATACATCGTAGTTACTAATGAACTTCGTAGTACCTGTCCAAACTAATCCAAATCCAAACTAATATTATAAATGCGAAAGTAACTCTGTCTGTCTGTCTGTCTTTGCTTCACGCCTAAACTACTGAACCGATTTGTGTGAAATTTGGTACAGACATAGTTTGGAACTTGAGAAAGGACATAGGATAGTTTTTATTACAAAAATAAAATAAAAAATAAAATTTATTCCGGACATACAGCGCCATCTATTGGTCAAGAGTCGGCATCAATTCAGTACTGAAAATTCATCGGAAAAATGTAAATAAATAGTAAAAAGGTATGAAAATATAATATAATACAACTTTTAGTAGAAAGAATATGTCGAGTTGGTGATCGCGCAATGGTGTCGATCGTTACACGAGTTCGGTTCATGTTATTGTTTTAATTCATCGGAAAAAAGTAAATAAATAGTAAAAAGGTATGAAAAAAATAATATCAATATAATAAAACTTTTAGTACAAAGAAAATGCCCGAACGGAGTATAGATAAATAATCCGAGTTGTCAATATGCTCGATAGATGGCGTTGGGAGGAAATGCCAGTTTGTAACATAAGTAAAAGTAGTGAGCGTGGAAGAATGTTGCAACAATGTAAACTGCTGGTTTGGGATGAATGTACGATGTCCCATAAAAGAGCAATCGAAGCACTTCGTCGCACGATGAAAGACTTAAAAAACAATCAAGGTATTATGGGAGGAATGGTGGTTCTATTGGCCGGGGACTTCCGGCAGACCCTGCCGGTTATAGCAAGGGGCACACCGGCAGATGAAATAAATGCCTGTTTAAAAGCATCTGTGCTATGGACACATGTGCAAAAGGTTTCACTGTCGACGAATATGCGAGCATTACTCCATAATGATTGTCAAGCCGGGCAGTATGCTGCTGCTCTTCTGAAGATCGGCGAGGATCGTATGCCTACCGACTCCGAGAGTATGATCACGCTGAGCAGCGAATGATGCCAAATTGTGGATAGCACATACAATTTAAAAAATAGTGTCTATCCGGATTTACGCGCTAATATCGAAAATCGGGAATGGTTATGCGAAAGGGCGATATTGGCGCCAACAAATGAAATAGTAGGCCGGATAAATGACCAAATTATGTCTGACGTTAAGGGAGATGTCATCGAGTATCTATCAGTAGATAACGTCGTGGATACCGAGCAAGTGACATCTTACCCAACAGAGTTTCTCAACTCCTTAGAGTTATCAGGAGTGCCTTCTCACAAGTTGAGGCTGAAAGTTGGAGTTCCTGTGATGCTTATGAGAAACCTAGATCCACCAAGGCTATGTAACGGCACATGGTTACAAGTAGCCTATTTAGGACGGAATGTCATTAAAGCCGTTATTATGACTGGGATGGCAAAAGGCGAAACTGTAATTATTCCCCGCATTCCCATCATTACGTACTTTAAATAATCCATATAGCTCCTATCCATCCAAAGGTTGTCTGGAAGAAATCGCTTAATGTGATAAGACCACCCATTGTACATTAATGTGTTATTTAAACTGATTTGCCATTCCAATTCAAAAGAGTTTAGTTTCCACTGAAAACTGCGTTTGCAATGACCATAAGTTCGCTCTTCACTGAGTTGTATCTTAGTCCATGTTCCCTAGCGTACTTCTCACATATGCCAACCAGCCTTCTCAATCCATTAATTGAAGGGCTAAGCAGCACCATGTCATCTGCGAACGAGATATTATTTAAAGTTACGTTTTCAATCGATCATCAATTCGACAACCAATCTAAGTGCAATAATAATAATGTTACAATGTTCATTTCCAGCATCTGAAGATGAAGAAGATATTCCGTCACGCTGTTACCTCAAGAGGCAAGCTCAACTCATAGTGGACACCAAGTGCAGGCGGAAAGGCTTCCGGTTCCCGATAAGGAAATAGGCTAAATAACATACTTACATACAATGCTATAGGTGCCCCAAGCAAGTTACTGTCACCAATCGGCTACAACAGTCAATTAAAGGGTGACCACCCTTTAATTGACTGCTGTGACAACTCTTGAAAGAAGATCCGATAATTCAAAGCAGAATGAGTTTGGCACTTTTATAAAAGCTTGTGAAATAACAGGTAGTAAGTGGCTACGTGAGAGTAAGTGAGATTACGGACATCAAATCCATCTCAAGTTGGAGTCGTTCTAAACTCGACAGGCACTAAGCAATGCGATTTCAGAATTAAATCCTCAAGTGTGAAGTTAAACACGGCTCTACGTATTCTGTTTATGTAAAAATATTAACCTCTATTACTATCTACTACTATCTTTTAGAATTACTATCTGCTTATGTATATAGGTATAAAATAGTCAATTAAAGCGTAGCGTTATTAGCGTTTACGTTGGTTGGGGCATGTGCACAGTATGAAACCCACTCGAATACCACGATGTGTTCTGTTGGGTGCGGTAGCTAAAGGGAAGCGCGATGTCGGTAGACCTCTGCTTCGCTTTAAAGACTGCACCAAGCGGGATATGGCCGCTTTTAAAACTGACCATTGTAGCTGGGAAAAGCTCGCTGAAAATAGAGTTGAATGGCGCAAACGTGTAGTGGAGGGTCGTAAGATCTGTGATGAAGCCTGGTTCGGAGTACTTGCTGATAATAGACAGCAGCGACATGAAAGCGGTTCGGCACCAAACACCGCAAACTTCTCTTGTCAGGCCTGCGGCAGGATATGTCGCTCTCGCATCGGTTTGTTTAGACACCATAAGAAATGTCTCTCAGACAATGCGCCGTAAATCGTCTGTAACAGACGCAAAGGCCATATATGTGTATCTATAAGACAATATACTACGACGACAGTAAAGAGATGTATTTACTTAGTTATTTTACGTATGAGCAACTCTGGTAACCCTGGTGTCAGTATGTTTAGGCCTTAGTACGTCTCCGACGCGTGCCTTGGTGTTCACTTCGCAAATTACTTACGAACTGGTGACTGCAACTTGTTAAAGATGAAATAGTACAAAAAGACACTCCCAGTACAAAAAACAACGGTGTGCATCGAGCTGAAAAGTTAAGCTTGCATTCGCGCCCAAAAAGTGTCGATGAATATATTTGTTTTCAAAGTGAACTTTATCTTTCGCGTAGTAAAGACTACTTTCTATTACTTCACCTGGGGCTCTACCGGCTAAATCGCCGAACATCGTTTTCGGGAATGCCGTTCAAATATATAAAGGTTAAAAATGACTTAATCAATCGTTAAATCGGCTTCCATGACCACATGTGACGTCATACATGGTCCGGAACCGTCAACGTTGAAGCCAATATAACGATTGATTTAGTCATTTTTAACCTTTATTTATTTGAACGCCATTCATGATAACGATGTTCGGCTACTTAGCCGGTAGACCCGAGAGACAAATATTGATATTAAGCACGTCAATGGTGCACGGAGGGTCAAATTATATAATTAGTTTATTATATGTTCTGCTCGATTTTCTGAGTGCTGTATCTACTAATGAAAAATAAATGTTTTTAATATTATATTTCTTGTTTATATTTGTCTAGTATATAGCTTACCTTGAGCCATTGTCAGCCTGAATACTTAAATAATAATAATAATATCCTGGGACATTATTTTCACGCGGCCATCTGATCCCAAACTAAGCAGAGCTAGTACTATGGAAATCATATAACTGATATACTACATATACTACTTTTATTTTATAAATACATACCTTTATAGATAATCACACCCAGACTCAGGACAAACAGACATGTTCATGCACAAAAATATCTGTCCTGGGTGAGAATCGAACCCGAACTCCGGCATGAAAAGCAAGCATTTGGTAACCACGCCAACAGGCCCGACATAAATAACAAAACTGAAACATTTTTCTTGACCTGCGAAAACAGGTCTGATTTCAGGAGTTCAGTATATAAAAGAAGATTTTGAACCTCGCTGTACCGAACGACCAAATTTTAATGCAATTTTTTAAAGTTAATAGTTTGGTATATGTTAGACGAATAAACAAATTACGGTTTTTTATACACTTGATATCTGTATTAGATGTATAAAATAATCAATCACCTTTTGAGATTAGTAGATATATGATGTACCTACCTACACCGCAGTGTTGCTTTCGTCAACATGTACATCCCAGTAAAGGACTTTCACGGTATTGTACTGTATCGGAGCATTGTACTTTCGTCATCATAACGTAAATCGCAGTAAAAAACTTTCACGCTAAGGTAGATCGCAGTGTTGCACTTTTGCGATAACGTACATTGCAATAATCTACTTTCGCGGTGACATACATCGTAGGTACTAATGAACTTCGTAGTACCTACCTATTGAAATACAAATTGTGAAACCTATTGGACACATAAAATGATGTACTACAACTTGTTTATAGTACTTATCGTTTACCAAAAAATCTGTAAGGTTAATATGTCTAACTATTATAGTTAGAACAACACCGCTTTTTGTTCGAATTAGTAAATCAAAACACATCAAATCGAGTCAATCAAGATTAGGGCTAGGGGATATTATATCAGGGATTTTATATCTATTCAAATAAAGTCCTAATTATCTTTTCTATCTTTTAACCCACACGCAGCACAGCAGCGGGTAGATAGTTTGCGTTAATTATGATTCGCACAATGTCAAGAAGATGTTTACAAGTCATAAAAATTACGTAATATTATTTTATTTTCAAGTTTGCTTAAGGCCCACTTGCACCAAAAGCTAGGCTAAAATAAACTAACCGTTGTAGTTGTCAAAATTTTAAAGAATTAACCCGAAGTTACTTGACTCGTAAGTAACTTCGGGTTAATTCTTTAAAATTTTGACTCAACGTTCTGTTGCGCCAATGATAAAATAACATTGGTATCATTAAAAAGGTTTTGTTCCGTAATGTAATCCAACGGTCCAACCAAATATGAATGAGTGAACAATGAGCGAAATATTTATACACCTCTTTTTGTCACTAGAAAACTTTGTATATGACTGTCTCAAGTGTCAAGTTTTTTCAAAGACATTTCAATTTGATCGTTTGTGTTTGAAACCAATCTGCCAATTTCGAGTCCTTCAAATATTGTCATGGCAACGTTGACATGATCGACCTTTCTGCAACTCTTCTTTTATAAAAGTCCGAGCTAATATTATATTCGACGATTTCTTGATCATCATCAGACAATAAATAATCACTCATAATTGTTTAGGACATAAAACTGTTTTAAAATCTCTGACATTCACTTCAGCAACCCAACATAACCTCTCAAACCAAAAAAAAATTACATTACTAATCCGGAGTTAGTGATTTAACCCACCAAAATAGCTGGGTTAAAATTTTTATAAAATAACCCAAGGTTAGTTCCTAACTCTTGGTGGTGCAAGACGTAATTTTAATTTAACCCCATATTAGCCACTAACTCTGAGTTAATTAATTTAACCTGGGGTGGCGCAAGTCGGCCTTACAAAATATTACTGTAGGTCATAAAGTTAGTTGACCTAGCTAACTTTATGCTGTAGTTACACCTCCGATTTTCATCATTGCTGACTGACAGTAAAACCAAAAAGTTTAATAAAATTAAGATCCGTCTTAAAAAAGTAATTCCTCGGTTGATAAAAAAAAAGAAATGTCACTCAAAATCAAAAGATAATTTTTACGTCTAAAACTTAAACAACCATTTCTATTTTTACTGTCTTGCAATCATATTATTATTTATTTAGGTAATTGTTTTAAATTGCCACAATGTTTTGTCCAAACAAGAATTCCTACCTTCAGCTCGTGTGTGCTATGAATCCTAGAGTTATTAACAAGGCTATAGCCCAGGCTATGGGACAAAAATCAGACCCGCACGATGGTGTGTACCAAATGCTTACTTTATTTGTATAAGCTCACCTCATATTACCGTCAAGTCATAATGGCAATTCATCTAATTTTTGTGTCTTAAGTTTTATTTTCCATAATTAACACTATCAAGTCCAAGCAGAGATGGATTTGCACAATTCTGTATTTTGCTTGGGCATATAAGTAAAAAGGCTGTAATTTTTTTCGATGGGGATGTATACCCATCGCCTGGGGTTAAGGTACTCATCTATATGGGCATACATCCCCATCGAAAAAAAATACCGCCTTTTACTTATATATCCAAGCAAAATACAGAATTGTACAAATCGATCTCTGCTTGGACTTGGTAGTGTTGGTTAAGGGATGAGTAATGTCACATTGTAACCGACTAAAAACCCCCGGTGGCCTTCTTCTAACGTTAGAAAAGTTCCTGTAACTTCATTTTCACACATCTTCAGTGAATTCACAGCCATGTGACTGCCTCGTTGGTCTATTTTTGGAGTGGAAACTTCTGTAGAGGCGTTGTACACTTTTTTCGGGATGGGTAAAAATGTTAAACTCGCGTCAGGACACGTGACAAAAGAAAAAAAAAGGCTGTCCCACATTTTTTTGTAGCTCTACAGTAGCGTAGGCGGCTTTCACTTCTTCACCGGACTATTGAGTCTAGCTGTCTAATATCTCGGGACAATGTCACACAGATCATCCTAGCCCCAAACTAAGCAAAACTTGTACTATGGGTACCAGTCGACGATATACATACTTATATAGATAGATAAATACTTATATACATAGAAAACATCCATGACTCAGAAACAAATATTCGTGCTCATCACACAAATATTTGCACTTACCGGGATTCGAACCCAGGACCACCAGCTTCGTAGGCAGGAGCACTACCAACTAGGCAACGGTGACTAGAAGTCATGCAACCAACCTGAAATCTAAATCAAGGGGTTCTATTCTGAGAATGGAACAATCCATTTTAAGAGGAAAGTCATAAACTAAAAGGTTTTCGCTGGAATCCATACAGTCATCAATGTGAGTTCGGTGTATGGATGTATCGAGAGCTCAGCTGAACTTCGAAAGCTTGGTCTCCGTATTCTAGATATAGAGCTACACTGTCACACCCAATCCCACTCCCCTTAAATGATTATTTTAACTGCTCTAGAATTGCCCGCGGCTGAACGACTGGAATCCATGCAGCCAGCCTTGTATGCTCCGTGCGTGGATGTAACGAGAGCTCAGATGGGCTTCGAAAGAGTTGGTCTTCGTATTCTAAACAGACAAGTGCATTCTCCAGATAGTTTAGAACAACTGCAAGCTTTACATTCAATACTCGATCAGGTAACTTTATACAGCCTAACGCAAACCGGTATCTTGGAACACTGCCTCTTTGGTCTAATATTCGACTCGGTTAAAATTAGGTTATGTAACCTCGCTACTACTGTTTGTTTGCTTCATAGGCCAAAATTACCAAATGTAGGTAGGTCCTGCTTTATCCTGGACAGGGTAACGCAAATGCGTTACCCTGTCCCTTCTACCCTTTATTAATTAGAAACAGACCTTATGACCCTCGGAATTTCTTGAACAGGCAGACCTTACCATTAAACCAGATGAGATGTTTAATCCAGTCTTCCTCCAACAGGTCAAAATTTCAGAAAGCGCTATCTTCTTAATAAATCTCAACATAGTCTACAGGTTAGCAGATATAATGCTACACCGCGATCCAATTGTCAGAGAGAAAGTATGTCTCATCCTTACTCACCTCTCGAACTACTATCAAGGCAGATTGCGAATAATGTCTAAGCAGAGTATCATAGAAAATCTCATGTGGATAATCATGCGCGACCGGCGAGAAATTCGATATGCCGCCGCCTACACGATGAAAACTCTTGCAAGGGATCGTTGTGCAGCTGAAGTCATCACCAAAATACCAAACCTCATTGTGAACCTGCTGAAAACTATCAAAAACGATCACCACGGTATTGTGCTCAATCATTTGGTAACTTTTGCGCATTTAACAGAATGGGATCCTGAACCGGCACTGAAAGCCAACGGTTTCCAAGTCATGTTGGCATTGTTCCAAAGTTCCGATTCACGAATCGTAGCTGCTTCTATGGAGAGCATGTCACAACTCTGCAAGCACAGCGTCGGGCAGGAGCTAGCTGATGTACACGACTTGACAAATTTATTGAGGCCTTATCTGACCTCGCCGCACATAGAGGTCGTGATAGCCGCAACTGGTCTAATGGCCTACACAACTTTAACCACCAGGTCGAAGTGGCGAGCGAAAGAGTACATTATGGATCTGTCGAGGCGACTTATATTTCTGTGTCTAGCTCACAATAAACCTTTGCTACAACTTCGAGCGATGCAGGTTCTGATCAACCTCTGCGACTGTCCTGACATAAGGAACTATGTAAAGAAGTACTACGAAGCCAAAATTGATTCTATCAAAATTAGATCTCACGAAGAGTGGGACGGGACATCGGAAACTACTAGTTACGGATTAGAAACTGGTCACAATTATAGAACTATGTGCATCGAAGGCGTAGAAACGATTAAAAACGACTATGGCGACAACGCCGAAGTTATCAATGTGCATAGTTATTTGCAAAGAGTTCGGGACGTAAAGCAGCATTTGATAAGGGCTATCAATTTTAAATCATATAAAAACTGACTTAAACGTATATGCTTCCTTATTTGCGTATAGTTTTGGTACTGTTCCTCGTTTTCCAATAAAGATAACAGTTATATTATAATAGATATTTTAAATCTGCCATAGTACCTTTGTATAAAAACCAGAAAAAGATTGACTTAGAAAATTAAATATACGGTTTGCTTTATTAGCGAGCGAAGTTACATAAAATCACTCAGTATTTCGCCGAACAAACAAAACATAACAAGGTGTATTTTGTGTGTTAAATATCGGCAAAATTAATGAAAAAGTACATTATTTTTTACTCACAAAATTTATTTGATCATATATCATAAATAGGCCATAGTTCTCCATGCTGGCCTCGCACGGCTGGCAGACTTCACATTCCATTAAGAACGTTTAAGAGAATCTCAGACATGCAGGTTTCTTCCACAATGTTTCTCTTAAACGTTATAAGTACGAGGCAATGCCTGTATGCATATGAATTCAAAAAAATCCGCGGGATTTGTACTCTAGATCACTGACTCTACGGGTTTTAATAACTAGTCTACTACGAACTCGTAACGTGATCGAGATAGCGTATAGATCGGGCCGTATCTAAAATATGACTTAAAATAAAACAAACATGTCTATTTATTAAGCATTTATTGAATGAAATCTTAGGCAAATTACAATATTTGAGCTAACAATTTGGTTTCAGTAAACACGTCGCGCCTCAAGGCATACTTATATCTACATTCAGTCAATTAGACTAAATTACACGTTAGTTGCTACGTTATCTAGTAATAACGATATTTTAATCGAAGCGAAGGCAAATCAATATCTTACAAAAGTACAAATATCGATTGTAAGTACTCATCCGATACATAACAATTATTGATCTCAAAATACAGAAAGAAACAAATTTTCATTCATTCATTGTTTTGAAATAGGAACAGAAAAGTCAGAAAATGAATTTCTTTTATAGCCAAAATTCTTAGTTTTGGCAAATTAGTCAGAATTTTTTATTTCAGAATTGCACGGGAATATAAAAATGTCACTCTCCCTCCTGTTAACTGCCAAAGTGGGGGCCTCATATTCAGCTGCTTTTACCAGTTTTAAGTTTGAGGTTAAGTACCTAGCTGCACGGTCAGTCATTTAATGGGAGAACTAATTTGTGAATCTTCTCCGTGCTCCGGTTTGTAAAGCTGTCAGAAGTTGATATCATAAACTACGACAGAGGCCAACTTAACAGCTCTGACATTAAAAGTTAAGCACAATACACACGAATAGCAATATAACTCTGGTACCTTCCTCATTCCTAATAATTCATATTCATTGAGATTTGACGTAGGTACTAATGAAGTTGCCATTCATAATTACTATTATTGTTCAGGCTCAATCCAATTAGTAGATTATGAAAGACTGTCAAAATCAAACATTATGAAGTCAATAATAGCCTATTGTGACACAGTTCCAATAGCAGACTTGGGTCCCAGATCTTTCCTTCGCACCTGTAAAACCGCATGGCTATACCATCGCCCTGGCGTGGATATTCACATCGGTAGATCACGAAATGACAACTTGATTCGTCGATTCTAACTTACACTAAGTAGAGGCTGTTTATTGTGATCGATTTTACGTATAAAACGTGTGCGTAAATCGTGTTTGTGCGAACAGACAAAAGAATCTATTAGTCTCACACTGTTTATAACCCCTGACACATGAAGAAGGGGTTGAGGGTTGCTATAAGACTCTAATAATAGTAGCTACCGAGCAGCTTTGTTTTCTAAATTTTAGTTAGAACCTTCCACAGACGACCTTCTTGAACTGTAAAGGTGGAATGTGGAATGTTCTGACCATAACCTTCAAATTAGCCGATGTTGTCTATTGTAGTGCAATATATTGTTCGCTTATACTTATCCCTTATTAATAAGCTTAATTTAGCATTATCAAATATAATATTCGAGTATAAAATAACTATGTAATACTATGATGTGGAGCTGTGTGGTATCTGCGACGAATAACAGTACCCCATTACATCCCGTGGGGTGCGTAGAAGTCATCCCGACAGAATATCGACCATAGACTCATTCTCTGGTAGATATTCTGTCGGGATTATTTCTACGCTTAGCAGCGTATCAGCGATCTGTCTGCGAAGCGAGGGGATTACGGTATATTGCCCAAATTATTTGGAGGGAGGCCTTTTTCCAGCAGTAAACATCTTTTTGCTGACATGATGAATACTATGGTAATTACTTTGTGCGAACTATATCGATGTGGCATATCCTTTGACATCTAATTTTCAGATTCAAGAATTGATCCTATAAATTTATCGAATCTTAAATATCTACATCGTGCGAAATACTTCACTAACCCACGAAACTGACAATTTGCAGAACATCAATATTTACAAATGCAATTAATAAAATCATTTTTTAGTTAAATTACTTTCCTTGCAGAAGACAGATGCATGATTGCAGAAATGTCATTTGATTATGCCAAATGTTAAGCATATACCAGTTGTTACGAACTGCATAAGGTCTATTTTAGCTTGTCTGTTGTCCTATATAAAGTATTCTTAGAGCAGATGGGTTACGCTAAGTGCCTTTATTGGCGAAAACTCTCCTCATATTTAAATAATCCAGAATCAGCAAAAGCTATTTTCTGTTAGTTTGCTGTCTCTTAAAGAACTCCAGCAACTAATAGGTTATTTTTGTTACTAACAATTATTTTTATTAATTCTTTCAAGATCAGTTCACTTTTATGTGTAAAAGAAATACTTTCAGGAGGAAAAACAAATTAATAGAGTCCCAAGGTATTTTTACTCATTTATTAACAAGTAATTTTTAATTATTATCATTATTTTTACGGTACGGAGGTAGCATCAAAGAGCTCGCCTAAACTTTATTACGTTTTTGCATTCTGCGGAGGGGCGAAAAACATAGGCGGAGCTAAAGTTCCAGATAACCTGGTCATAGTTTAGCTAAATACACAAACAAAATATTTGACTCTTAAAAGTTTATCTTTGCTAATCCGCATCTATGCTTCATTTCAATTACACAAAGTTTTACACATTGTTAGTTTCGTGTGTGTATTGAGATCCTTAAATCACGCACTATTTTTGTTTTACATTATATAAACAATATCGAGCGCCATAGTTATTGCTAGAACATTTTTATAAGCGGCCATAGTACGATTTTAATATCTAATAATATGTACGTTTTAGATTATACGTTACTATCGCAGGGTACTTTGGAACTAGATTACATTCACTAGAAAATTTCAAATAATTGCCCCCAAACAGTGTTTCTCAACTAGGGGGCCGTCGGCCTTTTCCAAGGGGTCCACCAATTTGTATTATATACTGGCTATTACGGAGAGCACGAACATGTTGTGCCTGCTAATATAATATAGTAGCAAGGCAGTTAAACAAGTGCCTATAGATAAAGCAGGACTGTTAGCGTTTAAAAAAAATTAAGAGCTGATAGAAATTTAGCTACCATACAAGAGATATACATTCCAAATGTAAGAACGAAAATATTGGACAAACCAACAAAAATTGATACTAATGAATCTATTGTATTCTTAAATACGTATAGATCTAATAAGTCTATATACACGGACATATTTTAAAATGATCAAAGGGAAGTCTCATACAATGTAGCAAAACCTAACATCATTTTTATTGTCCCTTAATCGGTCATATATTATGTTCATAATTAATTGGTGTAGCTCTTATTATATTACGAGTTTAAATTCAGGTGGTAACTATTATCATATTGTCCGTTTAAGGGTTACAGAATGATACATACCAGTTTTGGCACTGTTGACGTCATGTCCGTGGATACACTTTGACCTTAACATGTGCGGTTTTTATCAGAAATGCCAATGTCTCATCTCAACGATCTCTAAAACTAGAAGTTCAGATCAAGTCAACTTGAAATGCGCTTGAAGTTCAAGCAGGATAAAAGAACGTCTCTTTTGTACGTATGTGTCGATATGCATTAGAGGCAAAATGCCACATGCCTCTCTTCACGAATAAACTGGATAGCAATTTAGTGTGCAATATTGAAGTTTCACATGACATCATAGTGCATTACAAGTTGATTTATGTTCATCTTAACGTCTTTATACGAGTGGTTAAAAATATGTAGTAAAAGTCGTTCAAAAGATCAGACTACGTGTAAATCTTTTTAATATAATATTATACAGGCAGATAGTATTTACAAAACAGCTGCGGAAGAATTTTAGTAAATTATTCTAATTAAAGACTAATTACATTGCCATTTACACTATAAATTACTTTATTATTGCTAATAATAATCATTCATCACAATCATCCTATCACCAAATCACAAAAAGTAAGGAATATAAAAATGTATTTTAATTTTTACAATATTAGTCTTTTTACAATACCAATACACTGTCCGTGTTCCCCAAAAGGCCACACGTTCTCAAACTTTTTTCTACTACCACCTAATACTTTAAATACCCGCACCAACAGGCCTGGCATGGCAATGTAACTGTGTCTCTCTAATGCTTCGGGCTAATTTAAGCACAAAACTATTTTAACAAGTGATATTCTTATGTTTCGTCTGATGAGTCTCCACTGCCATGTCAGACCTGCTTGTAACCATATTAGTATCCAACTGCGAGACAGTAAAGTTGGGGAACCAAGTTGAGCGTCTTTTATTTCACTAAACAGCTCATGAAATTTATCACTTACTTATTGCCTTTCGCTTTACTATTAGTTACAATATATTTTTGTGTCATTAACTCCTACGACAATATCACTGCTTCCTATCACCTAACGATTTTGATGCATTTGGCATTTAAAGTAACAGCAACTACGTTAAATTCGCAGATGCAGACTTCGATGCTAGCATCAAAGTCAGCATCGCTTTGAGTTCAGTTACGCGTGGAGCACACTAAGCCATAGAATGACATAGGATTGTATTATCTAAATATCATCAAACTTAAAATAGTCCTCCTAGCAAGATGTGGGCAAGGTGTTTGCTTAACACTCTTGACAGAGTAAAGAATTGCTTTCTTCGTTTGCTTTAGTAAGTTAACTTTCTTACAATGAAGTGCGGTCGAATAGCCCTTACGCTGCTGCGTAAATATATTGCGTCACGCTCGCTCATATGCAAAATCCACCGTCTTAAGCGATTGCAAATTTAGGGCAGTAAGGTCTGCTTTTGTATTTCAAATATATAGACTAAATACAAAAAAAATTGTGATCAGTGTCAAAAGGAGTTTTAAGACTGTCTTCCTGCTATCCGTATTTTAGAACCAAACATAATAAGATAAGTTCATGGTATCTGCTCTAGATCTTTCTTTGACAAACATACTTGGTAAAAATTAGTTCTAACCAGCATTTAGCTCTAACGCACGAAATCGTAAACCTTGTATATAAATATCCAAGAATATTATTTCGTATAATCACACTGTGATTCCGTCGGTATTGCTAACAGCTTCAACAAAAAACAAGTCATATACTACTAACACATCTTGCGCATATTTAGAAAGACTATTTTAACCACGTTTCCCTAAATCAGTAAAATACATTTCACCCTTGTAACTTTCAAGAAACTGGAATCTATTACTAATCGGAACTATAATTACATAGTCTACATAATGTTGTCTTTCTTCACGGTGATCAATCTCCACAGAACCACCCACAAATCACTTGACAGAAAACGGGCTTATACGCAATATTGCTTCGTTAAATACTAATGTCACAGGTATTATAATAGTAGGCACAGATAGGAAACTCACTACATCCTACCTAATACTTCTCAAAGACGCAAAACACGCGCAAAAAAGTCCACCAAGTCTTCATACACTCACATATGGTGCACAGAATACGCGCGGGCCCGGGCCGCGGCTCAGCCGGCGCCGTGGCGGTACTCGTAGAGCGCCTTGCACAGGTCGTGCAGCGTGGGGTCTCACCTGGCGCCGCGCTTGTTGAGCGGGTCGTACAGCTCGGCCTCCGAGTCCAGCTCGTCCTCCGACAGCGACAGCGAGCCGCCCACACGCCGCGTGCGCAGCCCCTCCTGCACATTCACACCTATTACTTTCTATTCCAAATGTTCTCCTTTCGGACAATATGGCAAAAAATAGGAATTATAAAGTGGTATTGCAGCTTGCCTAATAGCATGACGAGGTATAATGCGTGACTACGGTAATGAATGATGCAATTATACATGATGTTGATATTTTTTCGTATGACAAAACTTTACTTTTATTATAAAGTACAGTACTTGTACAAATTGAATGTATATAGTTTTTAAATAATCAATTATCGTGGCAAAAGAGGTGTGCAAAAGATCGTGCCAAATTGAAATCCGTTGTTTCTGCCTACCCCTCTGGGTAATAAGCGTGAGTCTATATATGACTGTAAATTATCAAGAAGATAAATATTAATTTACAGAATCTCGTCTCGAAAGCTGCGGGGGGAATCATATTTATTATAATATCCCGTATGAAATCTTTATTGTGATCTAGCAGCAAATTTTAATGATTATAAAATAAGCAGTTAATTCTAGCAGTGCAGTAAGTACGCTAGTTAATGTTTAAATTTATAAATCTAATACGTTAAAAAGTGTGCCAGGATTAAAAAATAGACAGATACAAGCACAAGCCTTTTATAAAAAAGGATGCGTTAATTGTAATTTAGAAATATTCATAATTTAATTAAGTATAATTTGGGGAATAAAATACCCAGTTGCCAACATATAAACTGTGTATATTTTATAATCTCAAGCTGAATAACTAGATGCCGATAGTTAAGATACAGGAACTAGGTATATTTACAAGGCGTAACATAAATGGACGTAAGTTAAGAAGCTTAATTTGCCTATTAAACTGAACAATGTGTAGCACATATATTAACACAAATATAATATTAACTTCCCATACAAGTAATGATTGGCTGCTGCATTTTGTATGGAACCATATAAATTTTCTTTCGGTTTCAAGAATAATCCTAACCCTAATCTGTCAAATTTACCAAATTGAAAGTGAACATTATGCCTATGTGATAAAGTAGAAAACCCATAAAAGAAATTTGACAGATCCAAGTAGTAGGATGTGCTGGCGTCTGAACACGCTGTATATTAGCTTTACTTGTATGTTTGTAACCGGCAACTTTGCACGCGATTTTGACCCACTTTAAATTTTGTTTATGATTTTAGTTTCATGGTTAGATAGCGGTCCTTAATTTAAGTATTTATGTTACATATTTCTTCAAAAAGTAGGAAGTTCTCAATTACGCGATTTCTGTTGCGTGTGAACCAATTTTTTTTAATCATAGTTAATGCTTTCCAGGATCCATATAAGCTTTGTTCGTTGAACTTTGAAGTCTTTGAAACTTTGAAGCCAATACAATATAGGGTTAATGTTATGCGTTTAAACGAAATGCAACTTATTATATCAGCAGATATAAAAGTTCAATTTAGTGCAGTTCTTATGTGGCTACAGAGTAAAATTGTTAGTTAACACCGAAACCCCTCCAGCAAAAGAGACATACACAAGTGATACAAGCCCCGCTGCCAAAAAAAAATAAAAAAATAATAGTGAGGGTGAACCGTGTGTTCGCAACTACGGTGCATTGCTCAATAAGTGCCCACCAATTCGGTATCACTGATCCAAGCGGCTCCATCCTCAATGCTTGATGACATCTGAAGCAGTAATTTGGCTTCAGTACGAAGAAATATATTTCAACGATATATTGTGACGTCATATTTTAAATATTATCTGTGATGTTTTTATCCACTACGACCTTCATGATAGCTCAAAATTAAATTCAAAATTCATTAATTCCCATACATGTTACATATGTGTGGAATCGTCAATTTTGTTTTGACCCCGCCGTGCAGTACATGACGTGACAACGATTGAGAAACACTGCCAGAAAACTCAGTAGGAAACCTTTTTTAAAATATTTATTTCTTAATATAAAATTACATTGTACTTAAATATGTTAATTTAGAGCGTCCCAATCTCATGCCGCTTTGACACTTAAAAAATCTGAAGTTTTGTAGTAAGTCCTGCTACACAATTTGGCTTTTATAGTCTTCCAAAAGTTTTCTTGGAATATTATAAAGCTTATAGTTATCGTTGCTGCTTTTTGGGACTCGATAGTACAGTCGACGCTACGTGAATACAATTATTATATGAAAACCACCCTTAATATCGACGTAATATAGACACTGTCCAGGTAGAAATGTTACCACCGAGGTGCGCCGCCTGTTCTACGGTTGTCGTCGTAGTAAGTGGGTAAAACACTACGGATAATATATCTATATAATATATTTTTCTATATTATATATAATATAGAAAAATACGTCACACTTAACGTTTATTTTATTACTGTGCGTTACTTTCCAGCTAGCCTATAATTGTAATAGACTAGATTTAGGAGGAGCAACATGTGTGTTTGTGCAGAGAAATACATCTACACAAATATTTAAAAAAAACTTTTTGTATGTATGTTTGTTTCAAATGGATAAATTCAAAAACTACTTAACTCATATTGAAGTCTTTAAGACTAGAAAGTTATATCCTACAGAAATCGAAACAGTAATGTAACCCAATTATCAAAAAAATTGTACTAATTTACAATACAAATTTTTCGTTCTATTTATTTACCCATGCCAAGCTCACTAATAGAGAATAAAAATATTTGACTGTGTGCCTAATCCGTCCACAATTCGTTTATTTTCTCTCAGTATTTCGCGCTAAAACCTAATTGCAATAAAAGATGCTCTGTCCATATCATAACAGTTATGTTAGAATGAAATGACATTATATTGCTACTAATGAATGCGTTTGCTGTCGCTAAAGAGTAAACGCGACAAGAATATGATGCACTGTGGCTCAGATATATCACTTGCGCGATATGCCTTCAAATCACGTATGAAATTGATCAGTTATACTACACAACGCTGGACGCTGGAACACTGAACTTGGCAGCTTTAGGGTTTATTGCGCATAGCCAAAATCAGTATATGATTCCTCAATCAAAACTTCACATGAAGAGATCACAAACTTACAGTTGAATGGATACTATATAATATCATCATCAGATCATGAAAGAGATAAAGCTCAATTTGAAGAGATTCAAATCATTCGACAATAATTGGGCCAAAGTGTAGTGAGCTCTTTTCGCGGCGACATTTAGGATATTGGCATAATTGTGAAATATTACTGCTACCTATGGAATTTCGGATCGGGACAGTTTTTAGATTGTTTTTAATGAGAAACAGCAATACCCATATAATTTATTAACTGAAACATGCAACCAGAAGAGATACAAATCCATAGGACCAGCGATAGCCGAAGTAAGGCGCCAAAGTATCAATAAAAAATCGAGTGTGCTTTAGACCACACGACTGAACTAAAACTTAAATATTATACGAAACGTAACTGGCTATGAGAGAAAGAACATGTGTGCTGCCCCTACAGTAATATAAGAAAAGTTACTCTCTCCCATCTTCACTAACTTATATTTCCCTCTCAACTTCCTATCACCTCGCCCGATCACACTTTACGTAACGCTCTCATCACGCATTCACCAGCGTGCGTAAAAAAGTTTTACTTCGATAATAGTAAACCCCCTTCATAAGTTACACCAATTGCAATTTCTAATATGTCTAAGTACTCACTTCGAGTATCCCAGCGCTGGGCTCCGACGCGTACCCCTCGAAGTGTCGCTGCTCGTCCTCGTAGTCGGACGACGAAGAGGAGTCGTTGTCCACGTCACGCCCCGTGCGGACGGAGCACACCATCTGCGCGAGGTCCGTGAACGTGTAGCTGCGGACACAAATGAAAATAATTATAAAATGCAGGATTCCAAAATTATATATATAAAAGTACAAAACAGGTTATTCATACGTAACATATTAAATAAAGTTTTTAATAATAAAGTTTTTTTCTGGCTGTTATGGTTTATTGATATTCCGTATTGATGGCGCCATCAAACAACACAAAATGATGCTACAGAGACGCGCCGGGCGGCAACGTGATATCGACACATTGATTGAGAGGCGTGACGTTAATTTCTAGTATAGCTTGTATGAAAAAGACAGGGCTAACGTAGAACTATCAACCAAATAATAGCGCTTGGTGGAACAAATAATTAGAAAGAAGACTTGAAGTTGTCGTCTATTTACCCTCATTGCAAAATCAAATTGAGAGGACTGCAAAGAGAACTAACTATCCTTTTCAGAAGAACTAAGTAGGAAAGAGAAAATGATATTAAAATTTGTTTATAATCGAGGCCATGTTTTCACTTTTACATGCTAAACAAAAAGCTTTAAATGCTAAAAGCTAGTACTTTTTTGCGTTTTTTGATTTAGAATAACTTTTACCAAAACACACCCAAGAAGATGACATGTAATATTATAATAATACGTAAGAGAGCGTTGTGGTATGAAAGAGGATGTAGTCACAGAGATTAAAAGGAGTATGCTGAGGCGGTTTGGGCATTTAGAAAGGATGTATGGAAGAATATTGATAAAAGAATGACGGGCCTGTGTGAATGGTACAACCGGAAGGGAAAACCTCGTAGGACATTCTCGAAACGTGTGAACAATCAAATCGTGAACGTTCTCAAAAAGACCAAGTTAGAACTACCCGAAACCGGCGAGTATGTATGAATACTATATGTAATGAGAGTAAACGAGGCAAAAGGGGTGTGACAAAGATCGTGACAAATGGAAATCCGTTGTCTCTGTCTACCCCTCTGGAAAACAGGCGTGAGTCTAAGTATGTATGTTTTATTGCTGGATGTAAAGCTAACCAATGTATTCAAACCAATTCATCACAGTAACTCATCAAGGCAAATTTACTTACTTATCGTATGGGGAGTGGTTACCCTAGTGTCAGAGTTGATGTCGTTGTGAAGTAGTTCTCTGACTCACGCAAGCCACTTTTCAAAGAAAAAGAAAACATACTTCCATTAACTTTCTCTACATCCAAAAAATTGGACTACTTGTTAGAAAACTTCCACAACTAATTCAAAAATTCAGTGAAGAGTCATGAATGCACGCTTCGCCCAGCGGTTAAGATAGTCGCCTTGCAAATCCGTGTCCTGAGTTAGATTTCCGCGCTAGATAACTATTTATGTGACCCATAACTAGTTCTTCTGATCTGGATGTACTTCCATCAATTATATCCATAGAGCAACCGGCAACATAGGGATTAGTTTCTCTAGTGCGGGGGTTGTCTTTAAAAACAATAAAATAAATCTATTGTCAACTTTGTAGAGATTCAAACGCAAAACGCTGCGTCTCATCGTGCGTTGTCCTTACCAAGCTGATAAAGACAACGTCCGTCAATCCAAGCAGAGCGTGTGAACTAAAAGATATAGTGACACATTAGAATCCGAAAGGTACTCATAGCTAGATGCTCTCACAGGTCCGTAAGGGATCGGCTAGGTTAAGCAACTAGGCTCGTGGTCATTCCGTAGATGGTTGGCCACCAAATTGGTTTAATTTCTGAGGGCACGTTAAGTTGTCGGTCCCGGTTGTAGTCATTAGACAACAGTGGCCTCCTCGGCGGTTTGAACAACTCTGACACTAGGGTATCCACTGCTCATACGATTTACATGCAATTGATACAACTCCTTTGAATGAGTCGCTCGCTCGCTACTCATGTATACTGGTTATACCCTTTCGTAAGAAGAATCACCAGGACACGTACTGCTATACTGCAAGAGTGTTGCCTGAGAACGGGGAAAGTTCCTGAATGATTCTAAGACGCTGCAAGAGACCCTCAAACCAAGCTTACGTGGTCCCCTGGATGGAACTATATGAATAGTTGGTTGGTTTGGGATGGTTTGAGTAGGCAAATAAGTTCAGGCACAATGGCCCAATGCAAGAGACCCTCAAACCAAGCTTACGTGATTCCCTGGATGGAACTGGGATGGAGTAGGCAAATAAGTTCACGCTCAATGGCCCAATTAGGAATCTAAGTGGGGAAATGAATCGTAAGTAAATTATACGCACTCGGTGAGCGCGGGCTGGTTGTGGCAGCCGCGGCCCTCGGCGGCGGCGCCGCTGACGCCCCCGCCGCCGCCGCGCCGCTGCCCCTCGAAGTAGGCGGCGCCGTGGCGGTAGCCCACCTCGCGGATCTCGTCGAAGGAGCCGAACTGCAGCGTCTTGTACGCGTCGATCGGCGGTCGAATGTATTCGCAGTAGTCGGATTTTTTCACTTCCTACAAAATAAATCGTATAATTAGTTAATAGAACATCTAATAAACACCTTTGAAATTAATATGCATTTCTTTTTGAAGTAAAACTCCTTGACAATAACTTAATTTTAGTTAGCTTAATATCGTCACTGTTATAAAATAAGGGCGGCTTGCACGAAATTCCGTTTAAATATATCATAAACAAATTTAACTAAATATGTTTAAATCGATAAATGTGTTTAACATGATTACGTTTAATGACCTCTTGCATCACGTTATATGCGTTTATCGTGTCGGTATAGCAGTTTTCCTACATTTCGTTATAAGTAACTAACAAATGACACTATTTTTTAAACAAAAATTACGTTTTTCTGCGCGAAAGTGTGCGTAAATTGAATCCTCCATGTCATGGAAACATAACCTTTCAAAATAAATGTCAATTTTTGCTAAACGCATTTAGCTGCGCTAAATAGCTATTCATGGGTATTTAACTTTGACAGCTCTCTAAACGCGTTTAGCGACTTATTTAGCATGGTGCAAGGCGTTGCAATGACTGAAACGTGAATTTTAATTTAAATTGGATTTAAATAGTATTTAGTGCTATGGTGCAAGCCGCCCTTAGGGTGGCTTGCTAAACGCGTTTAGAGAGCTGTCACAGTTAAATACCCATGAATGGCTATTTAGCGCCGCTAAATGCGTTTAGCAAAAATTTACGTTAATTTTGAAAGATTATGTTTCCATGACATGGAGGATTCAATTTACGCACACTTTCGCGCAGAAAAAAGTAATTTTAGTTTAAAAAATAGTGTCATTTGTTACTTACTTATAACGAAACGTAGGGGAACTGCTATACCGACACGATAAACGCATTTAGTTCAATGCGTTTCGAAACGGCTTCGTGCAAGAGGTCATTAAACGTAATCATGTTAAACACATTTATCGATTTAAACGTATTTAGTTAAATTTGTTTAAGATATATTTAAACGAAATTTCGTGCAAGCCGCCCTAAATCTTATTGTAAATTATTTCCTACAATCCGTGTACCTAAATATCTATATGTACCTAGAAATAATTATAAATTAATTATATATTACTGCGAACATGATCTGACTATTTACAAGCGCTTTTTTAAAGTCTACGTGAATAAAAACCTTTTTTATTTTTTTTTTTTTTTTTTTTATGTGATAAGTACTACCAAAGACAATATAATACTAACAGATTAGTACCGACTAGTACGCTAGACTTGGGGAGTAAGCTGGTGAATGAGTGACGACTACAAAAAGTGTTTTCGGGCAAAGCAAAAGGAAGTTGAGTGGGAGAAAGAGAGTTACGTTTCGTATATTACTGTAGGGCTAAGAGAGAGAGGTGTGAGCACACATTTTTTCTATCTTTCTCTCATAGCCAGTTACGTTTGAAGTTTTAAAGTAAAAGTAAGTAAAGTAAAAGTAAAATACTCTTTATTGTACACCATAACTTAAAATTAAAAAAAGAGCATACATAAATTAAGTACAAAGGGCGGTCTTATCGCTACTGCGATTTCTTCCGTTCCGCGAGTTTTACCATGGTCGTGTGGCACACTCGTTTTTTATTTAGACATATTCCGCAGAAGGTAAATGTATCCGTGTAGCGAAGTATTTTTCAAACTTATACTTAAGAATTATAGCTCTATCGAATAAAATAACAATTATTATGTGTTCCGATTGACGTCCGAAGTCCATTATGAGCGAGTACATCGTCTGATTTCCGGTGCAGGCCGCTAAATTTGACTACTTCCGTTTTCTAAACTGTGCCTACAGCGCCCCCTATGCTCCGTTCTGGAACTAAACTGACAAGCAAAGACAAACCGCCATATTGTGTCATTGTTGCGTCGTTTTTCCACGCGTGCAGTCGTTAAAAAGTTTAAAAATTTATTTTTATAGTGTTAAATGTTAACATACAACTTCGAGATTAAAAGTAGAAGTTAATTTCAAACAAGCATTGTTTGTCTTCCGTTTCTTGAAACCTCAAACTTTCAACAATGAGTGACGAGGTTATCGTGCCTAATCAAAATAAAACTAAGTGTGAATAGTGGTTCGAGTTCTTGGGATATTTCATCTGAGAATAAAGACGACGAACCAAGGAAACGCCGAAAGCGGGACTAGTCGCGAGATCTGGATGAAAGGTTTGACTTATTGTCACAACAATTGATGAGTCATGTGAATAATGTTTTAACCTCGATTCATGCTATTACTGGTTTTGCACCGGCAGCACCGCACTTACACTAACAGAGACCAACAATTTACAATAATAATGTGTCTAACCTAGGTTTCAACTTCCATTCAAAAGTCGACAACAAAGGTAGTTTTGTTGATTTAAGTGTTTCGGTAAAAGACCTTACCGAAAACAATTCAGACACGTGTAGTCAAAATAAAAGATATGTAAAGATTTGAGCATCGACGTGTTGAAGACTCTTTTAGTCCATTACGTTGGTTCCAGGTGGAACGTAGTTTTGCTGCGTTTTCTAATGCCTTTTTAACACAGAACTAATTCGTTAATACTGCCTTACAGAGTCTGGTTGATTGGTCAAATTCTTCAGACGTTCAGCTTAACGCTTCCTCTGTTTATGAAAACATGAAACAGCTATTTGGTAATGATTCTGGTTATAAGACAGTTTGTCACGATATTCTTCAGATAATTTGCCGTAAGCGGGCCGAGGTGTAGGAATTACGCCGTAGAGTTCTCTTAATACACTTTAAAGCTATCTGCTACCCTTATTCGGCCCAAATTCACGGTGGCCTCAATTTCTACTGCCAATGCAAAGCCATTTGCCTGCTGGCGTGGTGGGCAAATGCTTGCTTTTTCACGTCGGAGGTCGTGGGTTCGATTCCCACCCAGGACAGATGATTGTGTGCATGAACATGTCTGTTTGTCCTGAGTCTGGGTGTAATGATCAATATAAGTATGTATTTTCAAAAAGAAAAGTGGTATATGTATTATATCAGTGATCTGGTTTCCATAGTACAACCTCTGCTTAGTATGGGATCGGATGGCCGTGTGTTAATAATGTCCCAGGATATTATTATTTCGAGTCTGGCAAAATGCCAATAAAACTAAACAAGCCGAAATCAGAGATTCTGAGCGATTCTATCCAAATAATTCCTCAGCCAAAAAGATGGGGGGAGGGGGAAGCAAGTACAAAATGGGAGGAAAGCCGAGTAGTAAAAATAAATGACTCTACAGGATTTTCAGGCGGGTATCTAAAACTCTATCGACACACCTGGACTCGTTTCAATGTACCCAACGTAATATTGAAACTAATAACAGGTGTTCGAATTCCCTTCAACAAGGCACCTCCATTGGTTCTTCCAACCTTGTAGGTTTTAGCAAAATTTCAGACTCCAACATCACGTTTAATGTCAATCTTAAATTCAGAACTTGGTTCAATTGAGAGTTTTAGAACCCGCTCCCCTGACACCATCTTTCATATCTCCGCTGTTCATAATTTCCAAGATCGAAGGAAAATATCGAACAATTATTATTTTCACCGGGACAGACACGTTTTGGACGTTCAAGTTAAGATGGCCATAACTTTTCTGACCAGCTTACGTTGATGGATAATTACGAAAAATACAGTTTAAATAGGACACCGACGAGATTAATAAACCTTCAAGGAATCGTATGGGACACCAAATCCAACACCAAGTCCCTGTCCTTGGCCAAAAAAAAAAAAAAAGATAATTTGTCGGAATTTGCTAGTGCGACTTGCAGCCGGCAGTTGGAACCTAAAGCAGGCGCAACGCTTCTTAGGACATCTCAACTTTGCGACTTTCATCACCCACCGGGGAAAGTTGCATTGCCGAGTCCTGCAGTACCACAGCAACAAGCTCAGGAGGTATTCCCACTTACAAAAACAGTATCCGGGCGCAGTACGTACAGAGCAACGTGTCAACAACGAAACGGTGAAAGGGTCATTGGAACACCACCAGAGAAAATGGCACTGCAATTTGAAGGAGATGTATGCAGTGATAGCCGCCATATCCTCCAGAGCAACGTTGCTCTAAGACTCGACAGTAATTCTTCAGAACGACAACAGAACAGTAGTTTCTTATATAAGGAACGAGGGAGGAACCCGGTCACGACAACTGCTGGTTCTGACTCAAAAACTGTTGGATCTGGTAGACCACTTCAATGTTGTACTTCTCCCCCACTATTTACCGGGACTGTTCAACACCGAAGCCGACCACCTCTCGCGCAATCGCGCCGGCTCAGAGTGGCATCTCACTGTAGAAGCAACCACAAAGCTGTTCTACCTGTGATGAACACCAGACAGACTTGTTCGCGTCTCGGACCGCTCACGTGGTAACAAACTATGTTACTCTAGACTTGCTCGACTCGAACGCCTGCTGTCACGACGCGTTCAGCAGATCACTATCGACTGGCATGGTTGTTTCCGCCGCCCAGTCTGATACCCAGAGTGCTGGGCCACCTCAACTCGGCCTCAGGTCGGTACATAATAGTGGCACCCAAGTGGAAGAAGCCCTTTTTGACCTAAAATACGTGCTCTAAAACGACCCGTGAAAATCCGAGATCTGAGCACCAGCCTGGTGGACACAATGACAATGTCACCGCCAGTTGAAGTGAGCAATCTAAACCTGGAAGCTTGGCTCATTTCGGGTGGGACACGCTGACGGATACATGAACATCGCCGGAGAAAATCTTATTATTATCGTGCTGGAGAGGGTCTACTATAAAGACAAACGCCCCTATTTGTAATAAGAAGCTAAGGTTTTGTCAGGAAAATAGTATAAATTCTCGTGTACCTGAACCGGAAAATGTGGCTAGATATCTCGGTTATCTGTATTTATCTCATGGTCTCTCCTACCGAACCATTCTAGTTCATAAATCGGCTATAGCATCTATTTGCAAAACTTTAACGAATATAAAAATAGCGTCAAGCCCAATAGTGAATCATATTCTCAAAGCTATTTCCTTGGCAAAGCCGGCTTCTCCTAAATTACCCATATGGGATGCAAGAATTTTGATTTCTTACTCGTATTTAAATAATTACGATATAGATTTAAATAGTCTATATCAAGTAGCTAGGCACACTGCAGCCATTTTGCTGTTATCTTCGGGTCGCAGAGTACATGACTTTACTCACTTACATGTTGACGGTGACCATTTTATTGATGATGTTGGTTCTATTACCATGCATCCCATATTTGAGTCGAAAACTGATTCATCTTTTTATCAACAATCAAGTTGGACATTTGTAGCTGCTCTTGACCCACACATCGATGCAATATACTGGTTACGCCCTCTTGTTATTATGACACAATATCAGAGGAAATATTAGTAATCTTTTCTTAGCAACTAAAGACCCTACTAAACCAGCGATGATCGGTGGTTGAATAAAACTTCTTTTAGCAGAGTCTGGTATTCAAGCCTCAGCTGGAAGTTGCGGAGCCGCGGTGTCATCTTTAAATTGGGTAGAAAATTACCACAATAATGATATTCTAGGAAATGGTAACTGACAACATGAGCATAATTTTAGAAAATTCTATCAATAACATATTATTAATACATCAAATACAGATATAACTTCTGAGAAATCTCTGTCCGAGTAATTTCATACTAAATCTTAATATTTCATTGGAAGATATTTGATTTATGTCAATTTGGATTATGTGGTTAATGCCTTGCTTCAATTAAATATAATGAATCACATTGTTGCGTTTTTAAATAAATATTATTTTATGACAAAGACAACCCACCAGGAGATAACAAACAGTCTCTCATAATGGACTTCGGACGTCAATCGGAACACATAATATAAAAATTTTACCTTCCAATAAAATTTGTATTATGTTTCCTAAGACGTCCGAAGTCCAGATAATGTCTTCCTGGGGCTACATCCATCATTATGAGCCGAACAATGACACAATATGGCGGTTTGTCTTTGCTTGTCAGTTTAGTTCCAAAACGGAGCATAGGGGGCGCTGTAGGCACAGTTTAGAAAACGGAAGTAGTCAAATTTAGCGGCCTGCACCGGAAATCAGACGATGTACTCTCTCATAATGGACTTCGGACGTCTTAGGAAACATAATACAAATTTTATTGAAAAGTAAAATTTTTATATTATTAAAATGTGTTCAGAAATAACACAACAATTACATAAACAAAACACATACAGTCGAATTGGGCACCTCGTCGTTTGGAGTCGGTTAAAAGGAGACTCGTTCACCGAATGAAGAATGATTTTTGATCACTATGAAAGGTCAAACACGTCCTCTTCTGGACAAAATGCTTCCCCAAAGATCTCCACAATTGCTGGTTTTACGTTACCCGCATTCATCAGGGCAAATACATGCATATTGGACCGAACAATAACGATTAAAACTTGGTTACGGTCGCACTCTTCAACTTTTGGGGGCCGATAAAAGCATAGTTTCACATCTAAACGGTTGGAGCGGTTTAAATAAAGTTTGGTATGGAGTTAGTTGACACCCAGGATTAATACATAGGCTAGCAGTTTCCAGCCTCACAAGATCATCAGTCCATCTTGTTGGGATCCTGCCCACGCCGCATCTCCTTCCGAAGCGAAAAGACTTTTTCCTTAGCACTATTCGTCCTATACTACTACGTAATAATAACTCACCTCTAATTGTCTATTACACGATACATAAGCAAGCCTACTCTGTATATCGGGCAAGTTTGGCACTTTCACTGGCGTCGTGAATGGGTTCCATCTAGAAACGTAAAAAATAAATTTATTAGTTATTAGTTACACTTTTCTATAAATTAAAACACTATTAAACACAATAAAAACCGGCCAAGTGCGAGTCGGACTCACCCATGAAGGGTTCCGCAGTAGCAAGTATTTCAGTTGATTAAATGAAAGGTAAATTGCGGTTTACGATTTATGACGCATAAAAAAAAAAAACTACTAACTAGATCTCGTTCAAACCAATTTTCGTTGTAAGTTTACATGGTAATGTACATCATATTATATTTTTTTTAGTTTTATAATTCTCTTATTTTAGAAGTTAGAGGGCGGGCCATTCTTTGGAATTGTCTTTCGCGCAAACTATTTTACAAACAGTTTAGAAAAAAATGATATTAGAAACCTCAATATCATTTTTGAAGACCTATCCATAGATACCCCACATGTATGGGTACGATGAAAAAAAAAATTGTGTTTCAGTTTTATGTATGAGGAACCCCCAAAATTATTATTCTTTTTCTATTTTGGTGTGAAAATCGTAATGCGGTTCACAGAATACATCTACTTACCAAGTTTCAACAGTACAGCTCTTATAGTTTCGGAAAAAAGTGGCTGTGACATACGGACGGACAGACAGACAGACAGACATGACGAATCTATAAGGGTTCCGTTTTTGCCATTTGGCTACGGAACCCTAAAAAAGACTATTTAAAACAGAATTAAAAGCGTCAGCTATTAAATGACAGGCTTGCCTCCGATGTTGCTAAAGTAAACATCGAAATTTTACAAACATGTGAATACATATCCTATTTTCGATATCAAACTAAAGCTAGGTTTTTAGTGTCCACATTTTTAACAAAGATTTCCTCAGAACCTTCCGCTTTCCGCCTAAAGATGCAACCATTTCAGATCCAGACAAATTTAAAACCCTTTTCCTTAGCCTACAATCTGGCGGCTGCATGCAGCGACTAATTGCTAGGTGATAAGTGTCCCGATATGTAAATCGATCGAACTAGAAATAGATTTTTTTGTTTAAAAATTTATTACGCACTCATGACTTGGGGAGTAAGCTGGCAAATGCGTGACGAAAAGTGTGATCGGGCGAGACGAACGGAAGTTAATAGGGAGATATAAGTTACTGAAGATAGAAAGTTACGTGTCGTAATTACTGTTGGGGCAAGAAATAGGGACTGATAGGTGCGCGCACACATTTTCTTTCTCTCTTTTGGTCATAGCCAGTTACGTTTCTAAAGTACTCACAGTACAATAAAAATACTCTTTATTGTACACTAAGTTTTAGATTTAAAGTAAACAGCTGTATTAAATCTTAAGGTCTTATCGCTAACTGCGATCTCTTCCAGACGGAGCCTTGATGAAGATAGCTGAACTTCAACAGCTCGGGGGCGAGTTATTGCTGTCGATGGCAATTCTTGAGCAGTGGTACATCTTTCTCCCCAATTTTACACCCAACCACCTGAGATAATGCGGATATAAAGCTATATTGTTACAAAGTTTCATCAGAATCCGTTCCGTAGTTTTTGCGTGAAAGCGTAACAAACATCCTTGCTTCCATACTCACAAACTTTCGCATTTATAATTTTAGTAGGATTTCCATCGAACCCAATCATTTATTTATTTCTCTCCTTAACATCTATCATTACAGGTCTTGACCTAATGCGATAGTGTTGGTATTAAAATTATAAAATCCTTATTGAACTAAATTTTTAACTAATTATTCATGCAACTAAATACCTTTAACAGGATCTTTACGAATTCACTCAAATTACATGAGAATATATCCACTTTTTCGTGTACTTCATTAATTAATCTAATTGCTCGGGTGAGTGAGGTTTTTGCCAGTAGATTGGTCCTAGCCACCGGTACGGCAAGCAGTTGTGGACGCCGCCTTCATTCATCATTTCATATTCTTACCTTTTCCATAGGAGCCACCATCCGGATAAGTCGTCCCCGTAGTTCGTGAGGTCCGTATCGTCCTGCGACCCTACGTCTATAGCTAGGATGTGCTTAGCGCCCAAAGACCTCATCACATCCGCTGAAAATTATCAACAACTTTATTAAAATATTAATAAAAATTACTAGTGAATCAGTGTAGTAGTTAATCTAGCAGATCTGATGTTCTACAAAAATATTAACTGCAGTTTTTCGGCTTTGACCACTTCCTGAGTATCGTAAAGTGATATATATTCTATCCCGTCTTCACACAGAACTACTCACCAGATGCTCCCACCGATTCGTAAGTGTTTGGCAAGGTTTAAGGTTTTCAGTTGGCCTAGCAAGGGCAATGCAAAGTCATAGAGGCGGGCCAAGCGCGCTAAATCAAACAAGTTTTGCGATTTAGCCGCGCGAACGCACTCCTACTCGTGCGCCTGCGCATCACTTCGGTCAAGTACATAGTATGTGAAACCAAGTCAGTTTATTCTTGGTTTTAAACTGCCAGTTAATATTAGTGGTCTATAAAAAGCTCGAAGAAAAATAAAAACCAAAAAAATTACAACAGTACATTACCCGGCACATTGTTGACATAACACCCATCCAAAATCAAGTGTCCATCCATCGGATCACAGATCGGCGGGAATATACCAGCGATGCTCATCGACGCGCGGCAGTATCTCCACAACATACCTGGTATAAAATCATTACCAGTCCGACCATGCCTTACCAGGACATGCCCATTTTACCCGGTCCGTTGCCATTACTTACCTTCGACTAGACTGAGTGCAAATATTTTGCCATTAAAATTTAAAAATGGAACCTCAATTGTATAAGACAACATTTTCAACCTATTCAAGATCAATTATAAAAGAAATAACTTTTGAAGGTAGTTTTAAAAGGGTTTTTGGCGTACTTAAAAAAAATATTAGTAAAGAATGAATAGTCGAATAGATAATTTAGTTAAGAAGTGAAACATGAATGAAAAGGTTTTCATGACAGTAAACTAGAAAACTAAAGGAAAATTTAATAACAATGTATGTCCCTTACTACTTCTAATTCCGTCTATTTACAATGCTAAGAAGAAAACAAGGCTTAAATATGTCGCACGAATAGGGTGTAACATAAATCGCTATCTATGAAACTGAACAAATTAAACCAAACCAGTTTGGAAAACACAAAATATATTTTGGTTCCCCATACATAATGTATCAGTATATCGGTATTCTTGTATGGGGAGGAAATATTTGTGTATTTCAATGTTGAGCTTAATATCGATCACTTTCAAAGCCAAATTAAGCTCTTTGAAGTAATGTCCACTATTTATTTTACACCCTGTATAATATAAATCTAAATAAAATTAGTAGAGAAAATCGCATGAACAAAAACAATCCTTCGCGTTTAGTTATCAATTTTGAATAATACAATCCTACATTGTTTTTCGACTTGGCGAAATATGGTTCGATTTCTCAAAATAATCTCCATATATTTTGAACTAATATTTCCACTCAGCCTAACACAGTACTGTAGAGCCAATAGTGATGCCGAGCTGTGATTGGTTTACCTGGGAGGTTGTTGACGTAACCGCCGTCCAATAGGAGGTGGCCGTCTACCGGATCACAGAGCGGGGGCATGTAGCCGCTGAGCGACATGGACGCGCGAATGTAACGCCAGAGCGAACCTGCGTCGTAGGCAACAATGTATCAACCCCTATAGGTATTCTCTACCTAATAGGGATATTTTCAATGTCAAATTTAATAAAACTATCTGATTAAACAGAAGATAGTTTAAATAAATTGTGTATACAGAAAAAATAGTATAGAAATCGGCTGATAAAATAGTTTTTAGTGATTATTGTGGGATATTCTGTCTTTTTCTCGTGCAACGATTTAGTATGCACACATATTGTGACACTGAAATGTGACGTCATAACTCCGCATAACGCGTTCTCTGTCTAGTGTAACTCTTGATATAAATAAATAAAGCGTTAGTTCATCCCTATTTCGCGTCTATTAGAGAATTCAACACACTTCATGGAGAGGATACACAGGGTAAAAATGTCTCAATTAAAAACATGGAGAAGCTGTTAATGCGAGAATAAAAGATAACCCCCGACCAAAATTAACCCATCAATGTGAAAGTAGCCAAAGTATTTCGTGGTATTGTTATTCGTTAAATAAAGTTTGTCCACTCAGCAAAAAATGAGCATATTAAATCCAATATATTTTAAAGGATTGTGTAGCTTACGTCGATGCAAAAAGGTTCAATTTTGAAAACCATACTTTAGAAGGAACCTACGAAATGTTTATCCTCAATTTCAAATATCGATATTTTATTGGACAATATCGGTGTATTTTACTTAAGGTGCAACTTCTTTAAAGGTGATTCTGAATGTGCTATTGCTCATAATAGCATCAAAATTTGTGATATTTTTGTGACTAAGGTGTAATTTTTTCTATGTGACAAAAAGAGGTGTTAATAGTTAAATGCTCTCACCGGTCCAGAACCCGCAGCGAGATTAGACAGACCCCAGTTTATAGAACTGCTACCTGGTCTATTTTCTACATGTCTCTCGAGCTTAGGACTGCACATTAATCTGTCTCGATTGCAGTAATTAGGCATGTCGTTAACCCATTTCAACAGCCTAATGAATGGCTTGAACAACTCTTGACACTAGAGTTCACACATTGCCCATACGATGAAGTAAGAATTTAACAAATTCATGATAATCATACCATATGAACAAAGTGACTTCCCCTTCACAAATATGACTCGGAGTAGACCTAGAGTCGGTAGACTGATTCTTAGAATTATTTATGTAGAAGCTTCGGTTAATATAAAATTACTTATTAGTCTCTAGACTAGATTGTAAATAAAATGTAGAGTACTATACTTGGTACTTTATTAAATTAAATTAAATAAAAAATTATAGAGAATAAGAATATAATACCTATGGCAACTTGGAGTAATTAGGAAGAATAACGTAAATTTGATTTGAACTTTACTTATTATAAGGAAAGTATTCTCCAGAACCCATTTACTTATTTGCGAGGTGTAAGTGATAAAAACTCAATTTGAATGAGTTTATGTTTTATAGTCTTTTATTGTTTTAGGGTTCTGATCCTCAATAGTTAAACACATCCTTTATGTAGTACCTCCCGTGTCTATCTATCCTTCCGTCTATAAGTTGTACCTAAACTACTGGTCTGATCTAATTGAAATTTGGTACACGTGTCTAAGGCGGTGACCTAAAGACACGTGTAACGAAAATACAAGGACACTTTAGGGAGTCAATGAGACAATAAAAAAGTTTTGTAAGCTAAGATAATACATTACCAATTTTTAATAATTTAAGATGAATAGAAATCTATTGTATATAAAGTAACTTAAGAATTTTCCCACCATTTGTGCGTCTGGACTTTATTCTCCATACGTGAGTTAAACACGCACTTGCTTTTTTTCACAATTTAAATGTAGGGAAGCATGTTTTTGTTTTTCGCTGAAGGTTTAACCTTTCATCTATAGTGAGCGCCGTCCCATGCTAATTTTTACCTCGCTGTCTTAGAAAACGCGGACCGTCCGTAGTATGATGTCTATGACGAGTAGTGGTCGGTGTAGGTCGTAGCATAACGTGGACATAACTTCTCTTCACAGAATCCCGGGATCTTAGAGATTGGTCATTTTACAGATGTTTAATATTTATGTTCGAAGGTGTATCTCCTTAATTATCTATACATATAATAAAATCGTAGGAAAGTCAAAACTATAAATTGAATATTTTTTTAAAAGGATACTTGGGGCGTGATCATATCGTGAGCATATCGAAGCCAAAAATATAGTTCTTAGAATTTTTGTCTGTGTGTCTATTTGTCTGTATGTATGTCCGGGCTAAACTCAAAAAGTACTACATGGATTTACTTCAAATTTGGCATGAATATTACTAAGAGGTCGGGTCAACATATAGGCTAAAAATTATCACGTTATCACCTACGGGGGAGGAGCTATGATAATTTATAAAATTTAACGCGGGTAAAACCGCGGGGCACAGCTGACATCTATAATTCACAAATCCGCACCATGATCAGTCTCTAAAATTTAAAATAATATAAACTACAAGATCATCATCGTCAGCCTGTTATAGTCCACCGCCGAACATAGGTTTACCTGAAAGGTTTGCACAACGTCGCTGTTTGGAGGAGTTTACCGTGGTCACCGCGCTCGGCATGGGAGTTGGTAACCGCTAGGTGGTAGGTAGTACACAGGGGGCGTGGCATTTCACGACACCCACAGGATGGTACGGGGTGGCTCTATTATTCTTTCTAAACCAGAAACCAAACAGCCACATAACATTTAAGCTACATAACATTTTTTTTTATCAATGACACTGCCGTTTCATAAAACCTACTAAACTGCTATAGCGTTACGACACAATTGTATAGGTCCTCAAACACAATTTCTAATCATGCTTGTTTTTTTTTTTATTCCACTTGTCTTTGAGACAACACGATTCGAACAAAATTTGTATGAGACCACCTCAAAAGCCACGCAATCGATTAAAAATAATTATAAAATAAGTTCACAAATAACGGAGAAATTGCATAACATACATAAATAGAAAAAAAATAACAACCAGTGGAATTTATAGTCGGTTTTCTTCAAAGTTCGTTAATTATTATAGACAATGTGTCATTATGGGAAATCATCATCTTGTCGAAAAGATGTTCATAAACCAGGCCAAATTTTATCTTTTAACATCCTACAGGGAGTTCAGTTTAAAACCTTCCGGGGTAAGTCCATGTTAACATATACAATTAAATGGTAATTCAATCTATATATCACTACCTACGCCAACCACTGATGACGATCCATCTCACATTGACCTCGCTCTATCCTGTTTAACCCAGACACCACGAATTTCAGGATATACCTTCTCACTAGTATACTGTCCCTTATTAAGTACTGTAGTAGCAAGCGGGTTATTACATAACGAACTATGAGCTTCACAATATAGCAAAAAACGACATAAATGTTTTCCTTTATCGCCACTTCGGATTCAATGAACTGACAGCACATCTATGTTTTGTACATCTATGCATTGTACATCTATGCTGTGTACCAACCCAAATGAATTTTCTTAACTTAGTAAATGATTAATCTATGATGAGAACAGTTTCTAAAGTACATGCGGCATGCTACGATAAGTACTTCAACTAGATGTAAAGATAGTACTCGATCAGACAACACAGATGAAAGTTACAGGATTATAAGGTTAAAAATGATGGAAAACAATAAACTAAGAACCACACTCATGCATATACATGAAGATAAAATGAAAAATGAATGAAAGATGTATGATGATTTAACAATACATACAAACTTTACATCTCATCCAACCCGACATTATATAAACCGTCTTTATTTTATACACCCAAATAAATAGCATTATTAGGTAAACCAATCACAAGCTCTTATTAAACAGTAATGGCAACTTCCCAAGGCAAATGTCGGATTTTATTGTTAAAAAAAAAAGAAATTTCGATTGCTTCTCAAAACACCAAGTAAGGAGGTATGTATACACATATAATTATATATAACAAACACACTTAGACATCAAACACATAAATGCAAGTGAGTGTGGTTTGTAACGAAACTTGTAGCGGACATAATGAAACGAATATTGTTTGGAAATTTCAACGGGTAGGGTATTACCATCGATATTATGTAGATACCACGTCTACGCTTCAGTAAAATGCATTGGAAAAGTGACTTTAAAGCTACGAACCGGTTTAAAACAATCATTTCCATATCACATAAGTTTTATATCTGTTCTATTCAAGTCAAAACAATCATTTCCAAATCACATAAGTTTTATATCTGTTCTATTCAAGTCAAAACAAGTTTGTTCCAGTCAAGAATGTTCATAAAAGCCATTTCCCTTGGCATGCAACTGTACTTTGCCATTTATTTATGTTTTAATACGACCACACTAGGGAAATAAATCTCTAAATCAAGGGACTTCAAAAAAAAAACAATATACGGACACAAAGCATACCAGACTCAGAACCACAATGTATGGGTCACACCAAAGGTTGTCGTGCCCAAGAATCAAACAGAAAACACGTAGTCAGCTAAATTTGAGAAATCAATATGTGACATTTGAGACATTTTGATCGTATTGACATAATACGCAGATAGTGGCACCATCGAGAGGAATATCTTTTTACCCTTTTCTTACAAATGCAATTCAAGCCATGCCCTTTTTAGAAGCGGCCAATGTTAGAATTATTTCATTTTATTATCTTGACCCTAACTTATAGCCTGTTTTACTTGAAATCCCTGGCGACTTGTAATTCAGGTTTCTCTTAAACCTACATCAGGCACTAGTGTCTCACAAAGTTGGGTTCTAGCTTGCCAGTATTGTCATATCCCTTTTCTTTGTGAAGAAAAAATAAAAATATTTTGAATTTGAATTGAATTTGAATCAAATACACTTCCAACTACACAACTTTGAAGTCCTTTTTCCCATACTTTTACTGAACACCTCAAAATACCGATGGTCAAACAAAATGGGTTGAAAAAATTGCCGTGTAGTACATGTCGTGCTATTTCCATCATAGATATGGATCGTATGACGGTGCAAGCTTCCGCATATAATGACATGTGGCTCGTATATAATGACACAGAATTTTGTACTAATTTTCCGTTATATAAAAGCAATGTACAGTACGATTGCAATCAGAAGTTCCGTCAGTTTTCCTCAAAAAAAAAATCTATGTATGCATTTGACTGCACTAAATAGACTATATAGTGAAAGTAGTTGAAATATTAACTTTTATTTTAATCCGATTGAATATATTGATCAAGAGATATCCGTAGAATAAAGTTACTATTGCATAATCGTTACTTTGGAGGAGAGCGATTTGAATTTTTTCTAGTACAGACACCAGCACATCCCGCTACCCCAATCTGTCACATTTCTTTTATAGATTTTCTACTTTAGCACAAAAGCATAAGGTTACTTACAATTGGGGAATTTTGACAGATTGGAGTAACTTGATGTGCTGGCGTCTGTACAAAATCAGCTATAACATTTTACATAACTTTATAGCAATTTGATTATTTATAGAAAAATAATGAAATTGCTAGAAAAATATGAAAAATATTATAGCTTCTACGGATAGGTCGTTATAAGATGATAATATGTTTTACCAAAACTAAAATAATAATTTTCCGTATATTTCCATAGCTTCAGAAAACTGACGGAACTTTTAGGGCCATTTTGATAAAGAGACACTGACCACGACTTTGACTATACCAACTATTACAAGTACATTACTTAACATCACTGCATTTCTCTCTAAAACATTTCTTATGAGGACAAAACAGTTTAGTTCAGTCATAAAAAACATTATGATAGAAACTGGCTATATAAGACAGTTTCTACAATGTGACAGTACACATGGCTACATATCAAGCTATACATTTCCAGTATAAGCTGATCTCACGCTGTATAGATTTTCCATATGAGAGGTCGGCTTATATCCGAAATGTATAGCTTGATATGTAGCCGTGTGTACTAACAATATAATGTCCTTTCGATAAGATATGTACTAGAAAAAAATGTAATAATATTATAAATAGGTTAGTCTTGTACACAATAGCCCACATCAATTGCCAACTGCTTATTTTAAACAAGATATTAATTTAAAAAAAACTCTAGTCTTGTATAAAAAATCGGCAAAATAACGCTTAGTCGTTTGTCAGTGTCACCTGTCAATGTCACTTTGATTGAACATGTACCCTGATTGTGGTGTGTGTGGTCGTACTATACCGTGATTTTCTGCCAACATTTATAATTAAATACTTCAATATCTGGTCAGCAGACATAGTTCTACATTTTACATATTATACCTTACACTTTCATGCAAATAGCCACATATGTGTTAACACTTCAAAAAAGCAGATTGCTCCCGCCATTTCGAATTAATATCAAAGCTACGTTTGGGTTAGTAAATGTGCACATTAAGCTTTTAATTAAAACAATATAAACAATCTCCTGTCCATGAAAGTGTTGTGTTAATGTCACTAGAATAACAATTTAAGCGATATGTAAGTATACACAATTTAAGAGTTTAAAATTCACTGACTAAGGGATGTCATTTACATTTGCTTATAATATGTGCGTGTACATATAATTTATATATAGTTAAATAATAAGTAACATATTTCAAAACTACTTTAGAATAGAATAGCAATTGTATTAATAGGGAATGGAAAATAAAATAAAATTTATTCTTCAAATATTTAGAAACATTTTTTTTTGTGTAGCATTGGTTCCAATGTATAATGTTTTGTATATTCGGGGGTGAGTACTATTACTCTGATCGCCCTTTTAAATTCCTGGTCTATGCACTGGCTCCAATATATAATATTATTTTGTATATTCGAGTGTGAGTATGATTACTTACACCGATCCCCCTTTTTTAAAATTCCTGGACTAAGCTTTGGCTACAATATATAAAATTATTTTGTATCATCTGGGTGAGTATGATTACTCTGATTCCCAATTTTTTATTCCTACCTCCTTTTTTAAAGTCACTGCTTACTGCATTGACTCTAATGTGTAATATTATTTTGTATATTCTGGGGTGACTATGATTACTCTGATCCGCATTTTTTTATTCCCGTGACATATTATCATATAATAAAATAATCTTACTACTTATTTATTACCCACAAATTTATAATTAGAACCTTTATTGGAAAATCATTAAATTGAACTTTCTTCTTAATTCTTTGTACAAATTTACGCTTTGCATTGAACAAAATTAGAGTAAAATTGTGGGGAATCTTACCGTGTCGATGCACTCTCATGCAACTGGAACTGATGTCCGTCGTGACCGTGAAGTATGGGAGCCATAAGTCTTCGATGTGCACTTCTCCAAATGTGGATCGGATGGTCGTGTTAAACTGGCGACCCGAGAACATGGAGGTCGCGGGATACGTCAGGTCGAGGAGTTGTTTACCCCATTGGGTCATTTTCTGCAATACGACAGATACAGCTTAACGGTAATTCCTCTATAATAAATACTTCTTGGAATATACATTTGCAACAAGAAGTGGAACTTTTGCTATTGACTATTTCAGCCGTTTCATAGATAGTTTGAACTCCCTCACTAGTTATGTTGTACTGGTTTCGTGATGGTGACTGCTTGATTTCAGCCACGAATCACATTCCTAAATATCTATTTAAATAATTTAATCGACTTGTAAAACAAGCTAAAGCAGGTGGATGAGAGTAGCGCAATACTGGCAATTGTAAAGATCTTTGGGGAGGCCTTCGCCCAGCAGTTGGCGACTTACGGTTGATATGATGATGATGATGAACTTGTAGTACTACAACTGATGACAAAGGGTCTGATCATGTCCAAGCGCTTTTTATAGTGTACTAGCTGTGGCCCGCGGTTTAACCCGCGTAAAATTTTATAAATTATCACTGCGCCTCCCACGTAGATGATAGCGTGATAATATGTAGCCTATATGTTGACCCGACCTCTTAGTAATATTCATGCAATATTTGAAGTTAATTCATCCATTACTTTTTGAGTTTAGCCCGGACATACATACAGACAAACAGACAAAAATTCTATAAGCTATATTTTTGGTTTCGATATCGATCGTAGGTCACGCCCATTTATCCTGTTTAAAAAATATTCAGTGTACAGTTTTGACTTTACTACGATTTTATAATATGTATGGATAAGTGAATATCAAGCTTTTTTTAAAGCATCATTTAGGAACAAACCTGTGACCACTCCCTGGCTTTCTGTGTGACTGTGGTGATGTTCCTCTCCATGCACCACAGCGCACCCATGAACGCACCGATGCTCACACCACCCACCATGTCAATCGGAATTCCAGCTTCCTGAAAATGCCAATACATTTGATTAGGGTTTAATCGCGATCATTCTCGGGAAACCAGTAAATATTATCAAAAAAGGTCGATTTCGATAGTTTTACTACTTCACTGGATGGTAGAAATGGAAGAGCTCAAGTTGCCCCACAGAATAAAACTATTTGCTAATCATCCCACTCCAGAAGGCACCCACCCGTAACATGGCTGGACTGTTGGTCTAGTGTTAAGGTACCCTGGTTGCTCAATACACTAAGCACCCACGATCTTTAGTCAAAGTCAAAGGTACTTTATAGACAATTCTCCAATATCATTGGGAAGTTTGTTATAGAATCTTATACATTGCCCCATAAAAGAGTTCGGATCGAGAGTGGGTTCGATCCCCACCCAGGGGACAGGATGTACAAATCTTTGTTTGATGATCACGATTATTTGTTTTGTGTCTGAGTTTTATTTATCTATAACATGTATGTATTTAGAAATATCATCCCTAGTGACGAGTAATATAGTGTGTACCTGTATGGCCCGGACCATGCCGACGTGCGCGGCGCCGCGGGCCCCGCCGCCGCCCAGCACCAGCCCCACCGACGTGCCCGTGAGCCAGCGCGCCAGGCGGGAGAAGTCCGAGTGCACCGACGCTTCGGACATCAGCACTTTGCTGTATAACTCGCTCTGGAAACAGCATATATTAATAAGTAATGGAATCAGACATTAGCTTCGGAAATTCCTGACAATCAAAATACATATACATAGTGTAGCAACTTTCGACTTATTGCACTGATATCGCACGCTAGCAAAATAATGCTACACATCATAAACGAGCGACTAAAAGCATATCTATCCAGAGAGATTGCGCCAGAGAAAGCTGATTTTGTGAAAGGAAAAGGAACCCGTGAACAAATCCCCATCGTTCTTCGGTCAACAAACCGACGTACATATGTTTTGTTGATTTCTCCAAAGCGTTGGACTCGGTGAAATACCAATCCAACGTTGTGGAAATCACTACTGGACATGGGCACACCGCAGCACCTAATCCACCTACGCAGGAGGAATAGCCTCAGTGCGGACAGATGACCTCCTCTCAAATAGTTTCCATCCAAGTGCGGGAGTGCGACAAGGATGCGTAATATCACCTCTACTGTTTAACATCTATACCGAACTTGTAATGCAAGTCACTCTCGAAGACCGATGGAGATGGGATGGAGGAACGATGGTGTTGTACTTGGTGGATCCAAAATTGCGAACTTACGATACGCAGATGAAACTACCTTATTTGCAAGTAACGCTGGCCTTATGGAGGAGTTACTTCTCAGAATGGAGCGAGTGAGCCTTACGTTCGGTTTAAAGATAAACCGATCTAAGACCAAGATGATGATCGTAGAACGCGTCAACGACAAATTGCCCGAAGTGACACAGATAGCCAATTGCGACATGGTTCAGACATATGTATACCTTGGGGCTTTAATCTCAAACAACGGCAGCTGCGTAGATGAAGTAAAACGACGCATAGCCATTACCAGAACTGCGATTGATAAATTAAGAAAAGTGTGGAGTAATCGTAGTATTACTAAAACCAACAAAACCAGACTAGTGCCTACGCTTGTGTTCCCCATTTTTCATTATGCGGCAGAGACATGGACAGTGCGCGAGTTGGAAAAGGGGAAGATAGATGCTCTGGAGATGTGGTGCTGGAGGAAGATGCTCGGGATATCCTGGGCGGAGTTCCGCAGTAACAAATTAATACTTGAAGAGCTCTGCATCACGCAGCGTCTATCGGCCATAGTACGGTCGCGCGTACTGCAGCACTTCGGACATGTCTCTAGACGGGATAACGACTGCATAGAACGACTGGTTGTGCAAGGAAAAGTAGAGGGAACCAGATCGCGTGGCAGGTCACCTATGCGTTGGACTGACCAATCAAAATCCGCAGTAGGAAGCTGCGTATCTGACTGTGCCAGACAGTCCGCCAACATCTCTCTGTGTGTCCACCTTTACCACCGACGTGTATGCCTCGATGTGACCACGACCGCTCTGTCTAGAGCGTAACGAAAGAGAAGAAGTACTATTCATCATACTGCGGTTGTCATTCCGTCTGCCAATGTGGCGATAATGGCACATTCCTCCAAATTATGGACACAACTAGTGTTGAAAATGACTCAAGTGACTGAATTAGACTGACTGTCATTTACGGTCAAATTAGTCAAAAATGGTCATTTTCAGTCAATTTGATTTCAGTAATATTTTAGTACCTTTTAAGTTTTTGTCGTTGATAAAAGTCTACAACTTCTAAATTGAAACAAAAAGTTATTTTTATGACTTATAGTATTATTATATAGTGTTAATCATTTTACATTTCTAATCATGCGTGCATTAGACAAGATGGCAACGTCGCATCGCCTCGCGCATCGACTTTGATGTCGTCTTATCCTCTCATGATATAATACAAAAAAAACGTATAAATTGGGTACCTAAATAAATAAATAATTGGGTGGTAGTCGAGAACAAGCAATAATATTTGAGTCAAATTGACTGAATTTGACAGTAAATGACCGATCATTTAAGGTTTATGACAATTGTGTCGAGTCATATTCAGTCATTTTACATCTCTAGACACAAGTCCATTGTGAGTCTTTTGGGGCGGCGTTTATCCAGCTGTGGAAGTCAATGCGTGTGTGTGTGTGTGTGTGTGTCACCGCCACTGTATACCGTGACGATGTTGGCTGATCCACATCCTCCACAGCGTAGTCCCCAGGGGAATGCATCCACTCACTGTGCAACAGTAGTCCTCAGGTCATCAGCCAGACAAAGCTATAAATGTTAAGAATATACTCACGATCCTATACTGGCTCTTCCTGGTGAACATTCGGTGCGGGCACCGGACGTGGTGGTGCTGGCTGACCCACGTCCTCATGTTGAGCCAGTGCACCGTGCCCAGAGGGTTGGATCCGCCTTCTCTGTGCAGTAGGACTAGTTCCTTCTGCGTACGGATCGCTAGGCGTTCGATTTCTTTCTCTATCTGAAATTATCGAAAATAATACAACCATTTAATATATTCATTTTTTCGCATTACACAGGGGGGCTACCGCGTAATTCACCGGTTATCATTAACGTCATCGGCGTTCAAATATATTACGGTCAAAAATTATTACATCATTCGTTTAATCGATTTCTATGAGTACATGTGACGTCATAAATGGTCCGAAATTGATGTTCAACGTTAAAGCCGATTGTACGTATGATTTAGTAATTTTTAACCTTCATCTTTTCCTACATCTATTTAAACGCCGATCACGATTACCGGCGAATTAGGCGGTAGTCTCCCAGGTTTTAGTGGCCATTTTCGCATTACTATTGCAAAATTTGTTCATACATTTGCATTTTTTGTCAAATCTAATCAATCTAATTTTAAACTCCAGAATGGCAGGCACGCTCTTTGTGATCTTTAATTTATTCGATCTATTTTCGCTCCCAGTAGCAGAGCAAGTATAAAAACATGGGACAAAAACCAGCCAAGTGCGAGTCGGACTCGCGCACGAAGTGTTCCGTATTATTATCTATAAAAAGGGCAATATAAACACATTTGTTGCGTGGGTGAAATATATTTTTTAAATTTTTTCTAATTATTTATTTTTAAAGTGAATAAATAACAAAATATTACGCGCGTCTACAGTCGTCGATTTGATGACAGTATGTTAGTTATCCCAAGAGAGAATTGATATATAAGCTATATAATAATAGTAAATCTTTTGTTTCAGATCGTAAGTCTAATGGTATCAGACTCAATCGGTGGGGGTATCGAATCTTACACGTTTCGGCCAAAGAGATAGTCTACAAATGCAGTTTATATGGTGAGGGCATTTACATAGTGACTTACCTTGCCAATGCTTGGCTGTTTATCTCCTAACGCAACAATGAGGATACAATCCGCTTGGCGAATGCATCTCTGCGTCCACTGCGTGAGACTCGGATCACATTGATACAACGCAACCTGGAAAAGAAACAAGTTAATAAGCCACTAATAGAAATGAGAAAGACACAACCCTTTTAAAAAGAAATAACCTTTGATCGACAATTAGTTGGCAATTGTGTTTAAATCCCGTTCTTTTTTTTGTTCTTATACATAAAGTCATTGGTATGACTGACTATGTTTATGACTATGTATAGTAAAGTATACATAGCCAAAATATGGTGTTAAAAAATCAGGACATAACTGTATACATCAGCTGCTAATCCTGTATGGCTGGTTGGAAATAAAATCACCATCCCATCTCATCCCGTGGGGGGCGTAGAAGTCTTCCCTAGGGAATATCTCCCAAGGAAGCAGCGTCTCTCCGGGTGTTAGGGCTATCATGCTGCTATCTCCAACCCGTCTGCCAAGCGTGGCGATTATGTGCATATCCTTTCGAATGATGGACACTACTCCATTGTGGAAATCTTTTGGGGTAGCCTTTGTTCTGCAGTGGATGTCATTCCGCTGATATGGTAAACGATATACAGAAGCATATACACAGAAGCACTTTTAGAGAACTTGCAATGGCACACTAAGTTTCGCCTTATTTTGATACTAGGCGATGCTGCACAAACAGACCGCATCGAATAATGTGTTCCATTCTTCTACAACCAGAGTCAAATTCTCCAAATTGAATTTGAGATTAAGTTGCAAATTAAATTTTCATTCAAGGAACTTGTTGTGTCTACCTTATTTTTTGGTAATTCTTTATAATATAACTAGCTGTGTCCCGCGGTTTTACCCGCGTTAAACTGTACAAATAATTAGCCTATGTGATAATCCAGGGTGTCAGTTAACTCTATACCAAATTGTATTGATATCGCTCCAGCCGTTTAGACGTGGAGAAGTAACAAACATACACACTCACAAACTTTCGCCTTTATAATATTAGTTTGATAGTGTGATGAATCTTCTAAATTCTTCGCTGTCATCACCTTGGCCTAGTGTTGTATTTATGTGTTGGTATAGCTTAAGTTTTAGTATTATAATAATAAGAGTCGCACGCGCTGCCCAATCGTTAACTTATACACTAGCACCCTTTAGGACTTATCATCACCATCATCATGTCAGCTAAATTACGTCCACTGCTGGACAAAAGCCTCCCCAAAGAATGGGGTGATTTGCCATAATAGGACTTATAATATTACTAAAATGTAATAAAGCCGTTACATACCTTATGTTTGTCTTCTTGCTGTGCCAACCAAGAGCTGAGTCTATACTCATTATTCGGGTCCATTATGGTGAGTCCCAGTAGTTTTCTGATGACGTCAGAAGTTAGCCGAACCGTGGGACCTATAAAAAAGATTTAAAATTATTTTACTATATAATCCTGACGGGCCGGTTGTCCAGGTTGGTACTTGCCTTTCACGCCACAAGCATTGGGTTTAATTCCCACCCTGGACGGATATTTGTGTCCATGAACATGTCTGATTTTCGTGAGTCTGGGTGCAATTTTCTATATAAGTACATAAGTCTTTACAAAAGAAAAGTAGTATAAATAGTATATCAGTCATCTGATTTCCATAGTACAAACTGTGCTTAGTTTGGGGTCGGATGGCCGGGTGTGAATAATGTCGCAAGATATTATTATTATACCTGTCTTGTAACTGTCACAAACGAAAACGTGAACAAAGTTTTGCTTCTATATAATAGTTTTAACGACATTTTATTCATTACAAGGATGACCATTCGTTTCATTATATGCAGTCTGTAGGGTATAAAAGTAAGTTATAGTCTAAAAACCTTTGTATAAAACAATAATAATGAATTAGCTGGTATTTTATTACTAACGACGGTTACTGTAGACTCTAAACGGAAGAGACTGAGTGGTCTCCTAAATAATCTTCCTGTTTTTCTGGTAGCGAAAGTAAGTAGTAGGTAAACACATACCGATAGCACACAAAGAATGGTAGAGCTCATAAGTGAACGCTGTCAGCGGAACGTCGTCGCTGACGGGCACGACAGCCACTGTCGAGAAGTTGTGCTGAGACGGACGAGATTCTAGGGCAGCCGTGCCTCCCAAGCCTGCCGTCGGTTTTTGCCAGGAACCTAAAAAAGAAAGGATTTTTATTGAAGTTCTGTAATGAAATATTACTATTACTGTTTAAAAGAAATGAAAAAAAAATCCCTACAAGCACAGATATTACTTAACTTAACTTAGTCTGTGTTTAGTTTCGTCAACTTCATTTGTTTCCCTGTCCGCAATTTACCTCAGTATGTACTACGTTCGGTACTGAAAAGCTGTAATTTTGCATACACATTTCACATAGAAAAATGTTTTATTCTGGTTAGTTCCCTTAGACGGAAATTTATATATTTTCTAGCAATACTATTAAATCTTTCAAGAATATTATAAAACTGTAATGAACATTTATGATTCAGGGGCACTTTGCGGAATATTAAGATTTAAAGCAGTAATGTTTATTAGGTCATAGCGTTTCTGGATGTAAAAATATTCACAATATGAGTATGTATACAACTAAGTTAAAATTAAAATATGAATATGAATAAGAACCTTCTTTATTATTATTTTATAGAGTAAACGAAGTAAAGAGGTGTGCAAGGATGGTGACAAAAGGAAATCCGTTGTCTCTGCCTACCTCTGGGAAACAGGCGTAAGTCGACGTTTGTGCATTTGGTAGCTAAACTCCAACGGCGTCACGTACCGAAGTTTTGGTGCTTACCTAAGATCCTATGTCCCAGCAAATTGATCAGCCTGGTGACAACGACGGGGAATCTCAGCTTGATCGCGTTGAAGAGACCTTCGGGCAGCTTGGCCAGTTCCGAGTCTCGGACCGCCATTACCGTGGTACTGCGTCTGGTTTGTGTCACCATTTCTACTATACCAACTAAGTCTCCCTAGAAACAAAAAATAATATAATATAAATTTCAGTTCTTATCTATTTGAGGGTCACCGTAGCCTAGTTGGTAGTGCTCCTGCCTACGATGCTGGTGGTCCTGGATTCGAATTCTGGTAAGTGCAAATATTTGTGTGATGAGCACGAATATTTGTTTCTGATTCATGGATGTTTTCTATGTATATAAGTATTTATCTAACTATATAAGTATGTATATCGTCGCCTGGTACCCTTGGTACAAGCTTTGCTTAGTTTGGGGCTAGGATGATCTGTGTGACATTGTCCCTAGATATTATATTATTATTATTATCTCTGATAAATGTAGAAAGTATACTTTCACATATCATAAAGTTATTTTTAGACAAATTATAAAAGCTTTAATTGTGGATATGATGACGTGTATTTCCAAGACATTGCCAGTTGAATTCATGCTTCAAAGAAGGCATGGTGTAAAAGAATGATTTGATTTGATTTGATTTGATATTTTGTTTACCTGCTAGATGGTTGATTGCCAAGAGTAGATAATATCATTTAAATTAAATTCAATTCTTTACACACAAGAGACATAGTAAAAAGTAATAGATGGTCATAAAAAAATAAGGTACATACATGTTTCGCCAATGAGGCATGCAAATATGAAATTTGTTTTCCTAAATATATTTATACTTAAATAATGTTAAATTTCCATAATCATATCATCATTACAGAAAGACGGCAGCTTATTCTACACCACATGCCTCCACATGGTTTAACTATCTCAATTAATGGTTTCGTACGGATTCAGATGTCAGATGAGTTCATTCTAACAGCCAACCATATGTAAGAAAAGAACCGTTAAGTCAACCCATTACTTATAAATAATGTACCCTCTGGTGAGGCTTATCAATAGAGTATATTATATTAATATTTTTCCGCTTTAGCTTTAATGCTAGATGGTTGATAGCCTCTTGGCAAAATAATATCATTAGAGAAAGTCAGAACCACTATTAGTAACCAGATGGCAGACGCCAGTTTCATTCTGGTAAACAAATCAATCAATTTATTTGCTAAGAATGCAGGTAAAACATTTAGGTATTATAATTATTATTAGCATCCTATACATTCTGCCAAAAAAGCATGCAAAAGGTAAAACATTTAATTAATAGCAATAACAACTAAAATTAACAATTGCAATGTCAAGATTAATTAAATTAAATGATATATAAAAACAGTCAATGAATTGAATAATTAATAAGTCAGATATACAATGTCAAACAACAAACCATAAGGGAGAAATGGAATGAAGTAAGAGGAAATAAAAACGCGTTAAGATAGCAGAATCTTCAAATTATGAGCTTCAACCTTTTATTTTGCAATACATGTGGGTCACAGAATTTTGAAATACACTAATATTCCATTGTATTATTTACCTTTAATATTAACATATGTCTTTATATATATAAAAATATCAGTAAGAAATTGGCCTTTAGCCGACAATAGATTGGATTCTGAGTTAAAGAAGGTCGATTATAATAAAAGACTTAATATAAAAGGAGGTATGTTTACCTTGCCATATTCTCCGACTAGTTCCTTCTTGCCGTTAGGATGTGTGATGACGGACCGCAGACGTCCGCTCAGCACTATGAATGTGGAACCGGATTCTTCATCTTGGCGGTATACAGCGCGTCCTGACTCCAGGAAAACCTGGGGAATTAAAAGGTTTATGAACTGCTTTGTTCACTGTAAATAAAAAAATATCCCCCCATTCTTCGGGGAGGTTTTAGTCCAGCAGTGAACGTACTTTGGCTGACATGATGATGAAATATAAAAAAAAAAGTACAATAAAGAACCGACTTCAAAGAAGATTCAAGAAATGTTACTCGAGATCTTGATTCTTTCTAGATAGTCTCACATACATTTTTTTGAACAGTACTTATTAATAGTATATTAGTAAGTAGGGTAATGTTATAATTCCAGAAATATATCGATAAATAAGTTTGAATGCCGTTTTGAGGGGCCGGTTGGCGTGGTTGGTAGATGCCTCTCACGCCGCAGGTCGTGGGTTCGATTCCCACCCAGAACAGATATTTGTGTGCATGAACATGTCTGTTTGCCCTGAGTCTGGGAGTAATTTTCTATATAAGTATGTTTAAAAAAAAGAAAAGTAGTATATTAGTTATCTGGTTTACATAGTGCAAGCGCTGCTTAGTGTGGGATCAGATGACCGTGTGTCAATAATGTCCCATCATTTAATTAATTTCTGTGAAACTAACAAACAAGTCCTGCAACAAACAATTGAGTCCACCATTCCACATTTAAGTCTTCCGAGAAGCTGCCAACAAGAGCTATGTGAAATAAACTCACCCAGTCCAATGCGAAGTCCACTTGTCTGACAAACGGTGAAAGTCTTCTGACAACTGTATTCGCAATATGGAGGACTACTGAGGGTCTTTCTCTCATAATGCTGTACACTGTTGTCTTGGACAACAGTCCAATGCGGGAGAAATGTTTGGCGCGGATGGAGAAGAAACTCGGCTCGCCTGTTAGCACTGCCAGACCACCTTCCACTTCACCTAGAACAGAAAAAAACATTCTAAGATCTATGTTATATCAGTGTTTATCGTCCAAAGTGGTGGTTAAATTTTACGATAAATATAAAAACAGAAATTAAACATGCCTATAGACATTTATTTTTTAACTTTAATTTTTTTTTTTTAATTTTGTCTAATTAATTAAAAAAATATATTAATTAGACAACGTTGTAATAATCCCTTTGTCGCGGTGTAATTTACAAACTATTTGTTCCTGGACAACTATTTGTGTGGCCCATAAATAGTATATACTTTTTATGGGTCACACAAATAGTTGTCCGGCGCGGGAATTAAACCCGGGACACGAAGTGGCGAGGCGATTGTCTTAACCGCTGCGCCACACATGCAGTGAAACATTGTAGACTTAACTAGATCTATCTCTGGGTGCACCAGTGTTCGAAGGACACGTTAAGCTGTCGGTCCCGGTTGTAGTCAACATTGGTTAAGCCATGTCAGACGTGAGGTCAACTGCGTAAAAACTATACAAATAAATAAAATTGGAGTGTCTGTTTGTAATATTGAAATAACCGGTTTTTACTACTTAAATATTAATATATATACGGTACATACACCAAAATAACAGTTTTTACAATTTTTGTCTGTCTGTCTGTCTGTTTGTTCCGGCTAATCTCTGAAACGGCTGGACCGATTTGGACGGGACTTTTATTGACAGGTAGCTGATGTAATAAGGAGTAACTTAGGCTACTTTTATTTTAGAAAAAGTCATTTATTTTACTAAAAAACAAAATAATCTAATTAACACGCGAACGAAGTCGCGGGCACAGCTAGTTTAAAATATATTCAGTTCAACCACCTAGACACGCTTGGCCTAAGTAAGTATTAGTAAAAAAAAATTGTGGTTGGTTTTTAATAAGGGATATTTTGCACTTGGACCGACACCATTTTGGAAAATAGTCTTTTTTTAAAAACCTACTGCCCTACTGACTGTGCCACCCAGCACAAATGTTATTAGTTATCTGGTTGCCATAGTACAAGTGGTTTTGCCTAGTTTGGGTTCAGATGGCGGTTTGTTAGTTGTCCCAAAGTATTTATTTTTCTTATATTACCAAAGAAGTATTATCAATCCGTTTGTATGTTTATTTTTTGTGTGAACACGATTTATCCGTTGTTAATAGGGTTTACTTAATCTATAGAAATCCTATATCGACTAAAAAAGAACTATTAACATCGGTAACGAAATGGTCCCACAAACATTTTAATTAAATCGGTCTATGTTATGAAAAGATATAGTTAGTTTTAGGTTTTTTAAACAGTAAATAACTATCCTTCTGTTATATTGAAAATGACTGAAATGTTTTTATTTGTCTATTTTTAAAGTAAATTGAACAATAAACAAATAACTTACTATCCACACATTCACTACTTATTATTACTATCGACACATTTTGTCGACCCCTATGCAAAACACTAAGTATTACCTGTAATTAAAACTAGGAGTAGTCATGTCACTGATGATAATACCTGGATAAGCGGTGAACATGTGAACCTCTCCCTCACCCTCAGCAACTCTTTGAGACACCAGCAATGCCCCAGACAGCAGATACACCAACGCCACATCCTGAACCAAAAACATTAAATTATACCACCGCCAAAGGTTTTATAAATATAGTCTAAAACTCTACATTTGAATAAGAGTACAAATAAAATCATTGTTATTCAGAACACAAAAAAATACATTGAATTACAAAATCACACGGCGAAGTTCTAAGTTCTAATGGCAAACGTTGATGATAGAAATATTTTAACGATTATTTTGAACACAATATTGTACTGTTGATGATATTTTTACATGTCTGTGGTAATAAAATAGTCTTCAATGATTATGTGTATTCATTATGCATATTAACTAATCATATATAAAGTACTAGCGGCCCGGTACGTGCTTCGCTACGCTTTTAAGTATTAGTACAAATTGTTTGTATATGGGAGTATAGAAAGATGTTGATTTGACACATTTTCAAGACTTTTTTTAAATTTTTTCTACGTACAAACCTTCCCTGGACTTCCACGAACAATTCAAGACCAAAATTAGCCAACTCGGTAAAGGCGTTGTTGAGTTATAACATAACAACGAAAAGTGTCATTGATTTTTATTTATATAGATTTTAGGGTTTGTATCATCTATCTTTACTTTTACAATAACCAAATTAATTTAGAGTAAACTTTATTTATTTTAGACTATGTATTGTATCAAAATATGGCTGAAACACTATGTTATTCCAAAATTAGATAAAGGAGAATGTTTTGCTTATGCTAACACGTGCAGAGAACACTTCTAACTTCTTGTCTGATGACACTGGAAACGAGTGTACAATCGTAACGCTCGGTTCAGTCCGTCACTGAACCGAGCGTTACTATTCACTTACATTCACTCCTCAGCTATAAATTTATAATTCTTTACAGATAATATTGCTCGGAATTCTGTCTTCTCCAAGAATAAATTAAACCAAACTATATATTTTTTATAAATCGCATGACATACGTCAAAATAATAAAACTATTTACGTAACGTAAGTCACCAACGGTTCCCCCATTAGGCTAAAATAATAAGGTCAATTGAAGTAAGAAAGTAGTAACTAGTAGATACTGTTGATCACATTAGAACCTTGGGGCTCAACGCTAAAGAAATTGCTGCCAAATTTACTGACGTAAATAAGTCTTGTGTCTAAGAAGAGACACAGTACCCCCCAATGCTATTGATGGAATGGTCTTAAGATCATGGTACATGGTAACACGTGGAAGGTTCAATTGAACACACAAAACGATACCTGTACGATTTCTGGTTCACCAGGGACACTACAATACAGCTTGTGGGAGAAAATTATACATCGATTAATATCAAATTTGCGCAAAAATATAATACTATCGAAAAGTTACATACAGAACGCGCTATACTAACATATGACGTCACTTGTAGTGGAGTCATAGAAGCTCCATACTAAAGCGTGAAAGGGACAAAAAATTCCCACTTTTTTCTACTCTTTCTGCCACGAAGTTAAAAAGCTTTGTTAAAAAGGTTTCTGTATAATATTTGTACCTATTTCTTATTAAGTTTTCTATCTTCGATAAACAATATTATACCGATCCCTTATTAAATTGAAAAATAGACTAAATAGACGTTGTAATATTATTTCGTTGTATTTACCTTATGACTTTCTTCCTTCATAATATAAGTGCCGGCCGGCAAGTCGCGCACTTGGACGTGGTCGCGGAGAACTGTGTCGCTTTCCAAGCCCAACTCTTTCACAAACGCCTCAGTAGCTATTTGGATGAGAGCCTGGAACAAGTTTATAAATTTGTATTTATTATACTAAATTAGTATAAGACTAGAAATAAAGTTAATAGCCGCGTTTATGGATAAGAGGCAGAGATCGCCAGCTTCCAAAATCCAGCAAAGACGCCATTTCAAATAAATAAATAATGACAACTGTGACTATATTTTAAGTTCTTTAAAATATATTCAACATTGACTTAATATATTTATTTCATTAAAACAATAGTTCAAATTCACCTCTAACACAAAAATATCTCATAACAACTAAATGGCAATTTTATATACCGTACTCTGTTTAATTAGGAAAATCTTTGTAACTTGTAACTTCGCACCCAAAATTTTGAGTGTAATAGGCATCATCTTTGATTGTTGACACAGCTAGAATGGTTAATTTCAGTTATTTTCATAGTTTAATGTCCTATGGAATTCTTCTCTGGGGTAGCTCTGCTGACATTAACACCATATTTATATTGCAAAAAAGAGCTGTAAGAGCTATCTATAATCTTGGCCCGAGAGTGTCTCTAAGAGAAAAGTTCAATGAGGTTAACATTCTAACTGTACCATCTCAGTATATATATGTGCATAAAAATATAGATTCCTTCTGTAAAAGGAGCGATACACATAATGTAAATACTAGATATAAGAAAAATTTCATATTGCAATCTCCACAAAATAAGTAACTCTTTTATGGGGCAATGTATAAGATTCTACAACAAACTTCCCAATGATATTAGAGAATTGTCTACGAATAAGTTTAAAAGAGTTATTAAAGCCACCAATGGTTATTTTTATTAAAAAGTAAAACTTAATTTATCTAACATACCTGTTCATCCATATTATCAGCGTTGTGCTTCTTGAACGAGGATCCTTCCTTGGACCTCTGGAAGGATGAGGTCTGCTGCACATCTGGTTGCAACTATAAATTATGAACGTTTAAATAAGTATTTTGCATAAAAATATTTACTAATATTGTATGTTGTTTGAAAGAAATCATAGGTATCAATAAAAAAGAATTGAATAGTTTATATTCACGTACACTTTAAAAAAGTGATTGTAAATAGTTAAAATATGATTGTAATAATGAAGTTTATTACTTGTTCTTCTATATATTTCATCTTGTTATCAATGGGCATTTTCGTGATTTAATTTTTATTGTATGTATTCTGAACACAGTTAAGTCGCCTAAGGGCAAATTCAGCTACGCACGACACGCAGATTGAAAATTGAAAGAACACTGAGGAACTTTTTGTTGAACCCCACCAAAAGTCTCGCCATCTTCTTTTCGCAGGCTAACCTTATTCCATAAATCGACCCAGTCCAAACGCTTGGTGAGGAAAGCCCTTGAGCAAGGAAAGCCAAATATTACTAAAAGGTAAGCTCCAGCGACAATCTGCATATCGTGTGTAACTGCATTTGCCCTAAGTCGACTTCACCGTCTTCAGAATGCACCCAATAAAAATAAAAAACACGAAAATGTCCATTGATAAAAAAAAAATTTACTCTCTCAATTCTCTTAAGGCGTTGGCTGAAGTCAAAAGATGTTCCAGAAGTCGCCAATGTGACATAAGATTTCCAAAAATTCTATTGGACAGTTCTCCAGCGACACTTAACGCCCCGCATCCTGAGACTGCACGATACTCTTCTTGCGTACCTGCGGTGTGTTGGAAGCGATGTCAGGCACCATGTCGGGGCGCTGCTGGCGGCGGCCGGCGATGTGGATGGGGGACGACGTTTGGTGCCCCGCCTCCTGTTGCATGCATGTTAATTACACTAACGACACTCAGAATACACACTACAGTTTAGTAGAGACCCTGCTTACTTACTAAAGTAGGGTAATAATTAGGGTGCAACATATACTTAAATCATAGACATCCCAAACATGCCTGGCTTTGTTAACGATTTAAATGTGACATTTATTATTGTGAGATAATATTCCAGATATTCTATCGTAATATACCTCTAATATAGACTATATTAGAGGTATATTTTATTTATTTATTATTAATTTTTTTATTTACGATAATAATACAAAAAATAAAGTTAAAATGTTTATTGGTTAAACAAGTTTAGGAGTAAAACAAAATTTGTGATTGAATTCTCCTTTTAGGCGATATAAACTCCAAAACTGAAAATGATAGGGCATTTGTTAACGTGAATGAATACAAACTTAAATAACACGATAGTAATATTCATAACATATTTTGACATCATATAAATTAAGTCCTGGAATTTAAAATTTAAATATTCTTTAGCAGTTATACAAAACTTTATTCTACAATCCGGCTGTCATTGTCAGTCCATTCAAGTCAACTCTAGGAGGTTGCGCGAGACATAAAATCTTAAACCAATAGTTCCAAATCTTTTTATGGAATAAATAAAGCACTATGGAAGTCATTTCAAAGACAACGGAAAAAAAATCGACCATATGTGAGCCAACTCCCTACCATAGTTGAAAATAATCAAACATGGTATATTTTTTTCAGTTTTAACAAATTGTTCTTATAGCGCCAATCAAAATACATACTCTGAAAACTGTCTACAACAGACGGACGGACGGACAGTGGGTAGGCTTGGTAATAAGGTTCCATTGGTACCTTTCTGGTACGGAACCCTGAAAGGGACATATCAAACATATCCAAATGATAACTTTATCCATTTCAGACTAAACGGGCTAGAATGTTAGTAGGAAAACAGAAGTTAAATGTATATCAAATCCGAACGGACTTGTTAGTCACAAAACATCTCGAGCCGAATAAGAAATATAGAAATGGATGTGAAGACCCGAAAATGTATGCCTTTCACATAGATATTATGTATGCAAGGAAAGTAAATAATATGAATATTTACAACAGAATATTCCACTAGAGACTGATGAATTTTCACGATTCAGTACTTATTATTTGTACCAAAGAAACAACGAATCGCAATATCTATACAGTATTAACTTTTCCTCGAACTACATCAAAATAACAAATAACATTTGTGACTGGTGTTGCCAGCATCGTCAATTTATTTGGTTCTAATAAAAAAAAGTAACGAAAAAATTCTCTTAAATATATCGAAAATGTTGGAGTATAATGTAATGTATCATTCTAGGAAGTCTTTTTCAGAAAAATCATACCTTTGTCAGTTATGAAAAGAGGTTAGGATAACCTATTTTATCTATGGTCTGGCAGCACTAGATCTGTCAGTGGTAGCGTATTGATTGACGCAACATGTCTGTAATTAATCCTAACCCCACGCATTTGAAAAGATTATGAAAATTAAAACCAATACACCTTGTTTTATTAAATCATAGCTGTGCCCGCGACTTCGTCCGCGTGTTAATTAGTTTATTTCGTTCTTTTTTGTGCTTTTTGGTAAAATAAAATACTTTTTCTAAAATAAAAGTAGCCTAAGTTACTCCTTATTATATCAGCTACCTGCCAATAAAAAATCCCGTCAAAATCAGTCCAGCCATTTCAGAGATTAGTCGGAACAAACAGACAGACAAAAATTGTAAAAAATGTTATTTTGGTGTATGTAGCGTATATATATATATTCATATTTATGTAGTAAAACCGGTTATTACAATATTACAAACAGACACTCCAATTTTATTTATTTGTATAGATGTATACGGTCCATTTTTTCTTACTTGTCTTATTTGGTAAACAAACACTACTCGGCACGAAAATCACTAGTTTCGTCATCAATCACGCACTTTTAGTTAGGTATGAACATCTTGATTGTTGGAAGAAACACATACTATATAAATAACACCAAAAACTGCTTCAAATTAACCATCCAAACACATTAATTCTCTTAAAATCAAAATTATATCAGGATCCATTTTCACAGATTAATAATTATATTGGCAATTTGACATTTCAAAATGCTAGTTTGTCTTCGGAACTTAGAGAAGGGAAAAGTTAATGAATGATTCTGACCAGTGTGAACTGTATAATTTTAATGTAAAAAACTGAATAATAAAGCAGAATGTTTATATATATATATACATATAGTCAAATTGCCAATATAATTAATACACAAAACCTTAAGTTTTTGTTGTAACTGGTCGTAGACTAAATCTATTATTTGACAAGTGAATTTTTTGACTACTTGACGGGATACGTCCTGTCATTCGTCTCGTCGCCTCGCTTTATGTTGTACGTTACGGGGGCTCTACTGCTCTCTGTGTGTGTTTGAAGTGTAACGATTTGGCTTTCTACTGGACTCTGCTGATTCTTTCTGTGATTTGGACGGTTTTATTCTTTAGACTGACGACCTTTGGCTATTCTTCAAGGACATCGATATTGCATACGACTGTGATTTTAGTGCAATTGTTTTGTTTAAACAAGGTAAGTAAATTAATCTTTTTTAATGTTATTTATTCATATTGGGAATTCTATAAACAATCCTGAACAATAATAATAATTGGGTATCGGGTCAACGCCACCAAATTTGTCTCGGTAAATAACAGCGCAATTGAGACGTGAGCTCTTATTTTGTTTAGTTCGCTTGAAACACGGCTAATGTAAACACATTTCACAATGCAGTAATGTGGGTTCAAAAGTTGCAAAAATAGTTATTTAACCTTTGTCTTTTCATTTCTAAGTGACAGTTGTAATTGATTGCTTTTCTCGTTTTTTATGACGAATGATCGTATGTATAAGATAATATTTTGAAGATAAGTGACTTTATTACTAGGTGCCATGTTCCTAATTAGATAATATACTTAAGCTATGCAAGCATTATGATTTGTGGATAAATAATTAAAGAAAATCGTGTTATCGAACATTTATTAGCTCAAGATGAAAATAAAATAAAAATAAATTTAGATAAAAGCGCAACTTTTATCTAAATTTAACAAAAATCTATTTAATATAAAGTTGTGGATCAAATGGCGGCAAAAATGTTATCGTTTTACGCCTTCCGCCCTATCATTGCGAATTAAACCCAATTGAACTGATATGGGCGCAGTTAAAATCTTATGTAGTCAAAAATAACAAAACTTTTAAAATGGCTGAAGTCAAGGAGTTGCTAAAAGAAGGCTTAAGCCAAATTGGTACGATGTCTTGGAATAATTGTATAAACCATATAAAAAAGAAGAGGATAAAATGATGCAGCTTGACGGACTTTTAGATGCTGCAACAGATGCACCTACCCAGGGTTTCATTATACACCTGTCAGAATCGGAAGACTCCAGAAGTGAAGATACATGTAGTGAATCACATGAATAAATAAATTATAAATAGTTTTGTTTTATTTTTTATATAGGCCAACGATATATTTCAGGAATTATTTCTGTGATTAAGATAATGTGTGATATTCTGGCAGCTTACTACAAAATTATCAACGCTAATTTATTCCCAGGGCCAGAACTAAAATTTTATTTGTCAGGAAATCCTACATTACTAATATCATTCGGTTACAGCTGTATTAATTCGTTCAGTCCTTCATTCGATAATTTCCCAACTCTATCAATTGTCTTTGGTTACCAGTACGCCATATTTGTGTACTAAATAAGACAAGTAAGGAAAAATAGATTGTAGATTATGTATTGTGACAAGTATCCTACTCGGATGCTTTTAAACTTAAACCGAATATAATCATATATTGCCAAGAATCCATCGTCAATTAGTAACATGTGTATAAAATTGAGTCCAATCGCGAAACGAGGATGGAGAAAACCTCAAATATACAAGTATTAGAAGTAGGATGACGGTGAAACTGTACAAGGAAATAAACCGTTATCCACACAAACCATACACTTCACCTTCTTGCACCAAAGAAGATGTGTTTCAGAGCAAGACCAACGTCCACTCAAACTTACCCCGTGGTTGAAATGGTCCGAATGGAATCTCTCGTGTAGTAAATGCGAGTGTGTCGAGTTCCGCCTCAACATAGCACGCCCCTTAACATAAAAAGCCGATGAGGCTAAGCGCGAAGAAAAGGAATCCATATTTCTTGACTAGCGTGTACATCATTTCCAAATATACATTTGTATTAAAGTTAAACTACTTTAATAGTACGACAGAATTAAATAGGTAAATTACAAGTGTGAAATCGTTTGTACACAATTGCATTTAGTGCAATATCCGGAAAACCATTTCATTTGCTTCTAGCGAACTGCCTTGTTAGGTTATTTAACTACTGCGTCTGCAATGCGTGTCGTACACATACTTAATACAATTGCATACTGAAGTCGTTTTCGGACATGAAGAGCAGTAAAATCTTTTCATTCTTAAAGAAATAGATTAGAGATTTCATCTAAATTTTTCATTCTTCCATGTGATGAAAACTATTTAATAGTCTTTTGTAATGTAATTTCCGTTTTAATTATTAATTTAAATATGACATGTGGTGGCAATTGGTCGCAAAAAACAAATAGCACATTCTTCGGTATTAGACTTTTGCCTAACCATAAATGTTCATAGTTCTAAAACATTGGTTAAAATCATAGTATTTACTAATTTAAAATAATAATGCTAAATATTACTTCTAAAGACTACAATGAATCTATGATTGCAAAAATGGACTTTTTTTATGAACAGACTTCAGTAATACTAAATATAGAATATAAGAGTTTCGCTGCGTTCACCTAAAGGCGAGACCAGCGAACCTAAACGAATATCTTTCAATAAATCTTTACTTCGATTAATAGAATATTCATTATATATTTTTTTAACCGCAAGACTATATTAAAATAACCTCTCGTACCTGTTATTTTTGCATCATTATTTATAAAGTTAGTACAAAAATAACCAATGAGTAATTCTACAAATTCTCGTTCCTATTATTACCATAATTTTGACAAGCATGTCGACTGAATCATCTGCACAACACGGTCTATCAATTATTATAATTGGACGTAGTTACGCAAAATGGCAACCCCAGAAACTTACTTGAAAGTCTTTACTTCTTTAATAGAAATAAAATCTATATCAATAGATTTGAAAAGAAACATGGCACGGTTATTTAAATATATTCATTAAAATAAAATAAAAAGGTTTTTATTCACGTAGACTTTAAAAAAGCGCTTGTAAATAGTCAGAACATGTTTGTAGTAATACAGTTATTATTTCTATTTACTTATTACAGATATTTAGGCACACGGAATGTTAAAACATTTATACAATTTATTTTATAATAGTAGTGATATTTAGCTAGCTTGTATTAAGTTATTGTCAAGAAGATTATGTTTAGGTTTAATTATTGAAATTTATATTTTACTACATATTGTCTGAATGGTTCTGTCTATATTAAGGTATGAATTCAGTATGATTATTATAACGGACCTTGTGTTTAAAACGACGGTCGCGCTTTAATGCTACCACCGGATCCAATGCGCCCCAACTGCGAAGACCCAGCGAAACAAACTCAACATTTTACTAAAACTCTGGTTATCTCAAAAGTAACTTGGTGTGGTTGGATCCATTTTGCATAACTACGTCCAGTTGAAGTAAAGAAGTTGGCGGTATTTCACAGGACATCATTGAGGGTATCATGTAGAAGCGAAGCTATGAGACTTACGTGCGACGTGACGTACTCGGCGCCGGAGCGCTCGTGGTGCGGCGAGTGCGTGGCGGGGTCGGCCGACCCCTTGCCCGACTTGCCCGGGGATGACGTCATCGTATTCGGACGGCGTTTTTCGCGACCCTGCCACATTACAAACGACGTACATGAGCGAATAGAAATAAGCAGACGCCTAAACTGCAACCGCGATAGCGGCTGGTCCAGTCTTGCTACGTTTTACCGAATAGACCCTAAATTGACGAAACACAGTAAGCATCATCAGCTCATGCTACGCAGCTATAGATGACACTGACAACGATAATCCGTAAATACATTAGGAACTTCCATGCTATTACTACAAACATGTTCTGACTATTTACAAGCGCTTTTTTAAAGTCTACACGAATAAAAACCTTTTTTTTTTTTTTTTATTGCCTTATTCTACTACCTACGATTATTATTTATTCGATTGGCATATTGGTCTAGTGTCCCTAACTGCTAAACTTAAGGTCGTGGGTTCGATCGCCCAGATATTATAGATAAATTACGCCCAGACACAGAACAAATAATGGTCCTCATACACAAGATTTTTCTGGGTGGGGACCCAGAAAAATCTTGTGTATGAGGACCATTATTTGTTCTGTGTCTGGGCGTAATTTATCTATAATATGTATATATTTAGAAATATATAAGTAAGTTAATCAGTAGTCTGATTGCCATAATTCATGCAGTTTAGTTTGGGATCAGATGGCAGTGTGTTAGTTGTCCCAAGATATTTATATTTATTTATCTCGGTAACACTTTGTTTTGATTTTGTTTTAAAAAAGGCAACGCCCGCACTAGGGAATCTAATCCCTGTCGCGGGGACTTTACAAACATATAATAGACGGACCCAAATTACATCCAGACTCAGTACAACTATTTATGGGTCACACAAATAGTTGTCCGGCACGGGACCCGAACCCGCGACTCGGAGCGGCGAGGCGACTGTCTTAGCCGCTACGCCACAAGTGCAGTCTAAACCCCTGATTTGAATACCGGGTCTATGTATCCACAAGAACGATGCAGTAATAAACGATTACGTTTCATCTCAGAAGAGAAGAAGAAGCCTGAATAAGACTCACCGGGTTGACCAACTCTGCACTCAGTCCAAGGTACTGATGTAGGGCGGTGAATGTTACTCTTTGTAACCGGACCATGATAATCTGAAACACATTACGAATATATTAACGAAAATTGAAATACATAGTTCCCTAGTTTCTAAACTATACAACCTAAATTACATTTGTTAAGAATATTGCTGAATGAAACGAGAATAATTAGCTGGATCTGTCTCTTCTTAATAATAAAATCAACCGAAAGAAGCCCACTACTGGACCTTTGTCCTTTGCCTCCTACAAGATGGACCGATGATCTTACGAGGTTTGCTGTATGGGGGTGGCGCAAGACCGACATTTGTTGAGATCCTTCTCAACAAATGTCGGTCTTGCGCCACCCCCATACAGCAAACCTCGTAAGATCATCGGTCCATCTTGTAGGGGGCCTGCCCACGCTGCGTCTTCGGGTTGATATGATGATGGTGATGAATAATAAAATTAAATAAAATACACTTTATTGGACACAAATAGGGCATTTTACATTGTACTGTTTGAGCGAAGAAGTGAAATAAACTAATACCAGTAATGCCTTTAAAGCGAGCTTTAACTCACCAAAATATTTTTGTTTGCCGGCCCCGGGACTTGTACTCTGGACCTCATTATCTGTGCTCGAAGACGCTAAAGCTAGACCAAAGAGGAAGTCAATAAAATTAAAATAGAATGAATTATATAAATTGAACTGACCTGTATAACCCTCACGAATATGTCGGGGTATTCTTTGAACACCTCCTGAAAAGCTCTCATCGGCAGCTTGATCACTTGCGAGTCTTCCAACGCCTTCGCGTTCACTGTCTTGTATGGTTGCGAATTACCCTAAAAAGAAGTGTAAAATAATTTAAAATAACCTTAAAATAAACTCCAACTAGAATAAAGAACAAAACATTACACTGGCTTAACCTTTTTAACCGAATTCAAAAAAGGAGGAGGTTCGCAATTCTACTGTATTCACAACAACAAGGTACTTACAAAGCAAGTTAAATAGTGAACGAATATTAAGGAGCGTGATTTGCTTATGGGACTAAATAACGTGGGCAGATCATTTTAATAATACATAAAAATAAAATAAACTATCCATACTAAAACGGCTAAGTGCGAGTCGGACTCGCACACGAAGGGTTCCGTACCATCTATAAAAACGAGCAAAAAAATTAACGTTTGTTGTATGGGAGCCCTCTTAAATATTTATTTTATTTGTTTTTTAGTATTTATTGTTATAGCGGCAACAGAAATACTTACATCATCTGTGAAAATTTCAACTGTCTATCACGGTCAATGAGATACAGCCAGACAAACAGACAGCGAAATCTTAGTAATAGGGTCCCGTTTTACCCTTTGAGTACGGAACCCTAAAAAAAACGATCAGCTGACGCATGAGTATAAGTCAGCTGATCGTTTTTCATCGTTTTTGTATGAGACGACAATTTTTTTTACGTATGTCACAAAATCTTCAAAAATGTTCACACCTTGTATATGTTCCGTTTTTCTTCGTTTTAGGAGTGAACCAGGTATGACAATTATTTTGAGCTCGCTAGGCTCTGTTTACCCTTCTCAATATTAAATTAGCCAAGGGACAACCTTATTTACACATATTGTCATGTCTTCCATTCTAAATCCATGCCTTCAAACTAACTTCAAAAGGAGTAAGTTTTTGAATTAATTCGCAAATAGATACGCATACGTTCTCATCGTCTGTAATTCTGTATACTCACAGTGAGCACATCAGTGAAGCTGAGTAAAGACGTCACACTCTCGCCAGCCCTCACAACCTTAAGCGACAGGCTGCTCCCGTCCTGGTTCGTGATATACACGTTCACGCGCCCGTTCTGTACTACGTATACGTTCTCATCCGAATCACCTGAAAAACAAAATACAAGAAATTATATTTTATATCAAATCTACTACATAAAGTATTAATATTGTTATTTTTTCATCAAGGATAAAATACAGTAGTTCTCCTGGTAGAATGGCTTTCAATTGCGGCCAGTATCATCGGAGACAAATCATCTATCCTGCACCAGACATATTATTGTGCGCAAATAAACACCTCTGCAGTACCTATTACCTCCCTCTCATGATTCGAGAAGACAGACTAGCCGAAACGACTCAAGCGATGCCAGGTGCCTATCTCTTGGATCCTGACTATTCCGGAGAATTGACATTGACAGTACACTTAATAATATCAGTGTTAGAAACACCGGCTTCTCGAAGTGCCCGAACATCCGAAAGCTGTACATCAAGGACCTTGTACAAAGTAGGTTTTATCAACTTTGATAAAGAATCCTGTAGCTGGCTGGTTGACGATCACGGTATGTTTTCCCAACATAAGGTGTACCGGCTTCTTCAAGTGCTATGCAAAGTGTGTTATGCAAAGAGCACCTTGCACTATGCTGTGTAGTAATACTTAGCGAATCTGAGCCGGAAAGTGGCAAAAAGCAGGTTGAAGATCTCGACATATTATTAAGATGATCGGCTTCTTAAAGTGGTTGAATACTCAATACTACTTTTGCTGTGTGGTAATGGCGGCGATTATCAAACTATCATCACCCCATCTCATCCCGTGGGGGTTGTAGAAGTTGACTCGAGGGAACATCTTCATCAGCTTCTTTCTGAGTACTATGATCATCTTATTGCGATCGCCAACTCGTCTGCCAAGCGTTGCGATTATGGCATATCCCCACATGATGATACTTGGGCGAGGCTTTTGTAAGCAGTGGACTTCTTACAACTGTTGAACGATGATGACTCTAAGACCATGCAACATAACGTGCGAAACCGTCTCGGCACTCTATCGACTTTGAACAAGATGCTCCAGCAGGCACCTCGTGGATCTTGATGTGTTTGCAAAACACGACCAAAAATCAGTTTCTCAAACTGCTGGAACATCTATAATACCACTTACTAGCTTGGAACAAAAGCGTTCTAGAAAATAGGTAGAGCTCTTCTCACAAGATGGCGAAGATCAGCTTCTCAAAGTGCCTGAACTGTCGAGTTCTGTGCATCATGCATGTAGTACTGAACCGTGTGACACTTACCAACTTTGAATAAGAAAGCTCCAGCAGGCAGGTTTAAGATTTCGGTGTGTTTACACAGCATGAGGAACACCGGCTTCTCGAAGTGCCCGAACACTCGGATGCTGTGCAACATGTACAAAGCGTCGGGAGGCACCCGGTCGTCACTTGTTAAGTCTTCTTCTAGATATTCTGCTGGAGGTTCTAATACCTAGAACATAACAAAGGTTATTCAAGTTAATTCGTAAAAATCAAAAGATGAAAAGTAGAAAAATGAGCCTTTATCTAATAATGGCTATACAGTTGCCTCTTTATTTTGACATCTATTCATTTGTGATAAAATTAAAAATAAATCAATTATAAAAATGCCTACTTCCCTATATTTCTTTATATTATATTCTATGGCGCTTGACAACCAACTTATCTGAAGGTATTCTAAAGTGTACCAGGCGTGGACATAAGATGCCTGTTTTTAAAGGCGAGGACCATGAACACATCCATTTTGTATGTTTCTAGAAACCCATTGTTCGGGATGGCATGTACATACATACATCTATAATTCTTCGGCTTCTATTTCTAATCTTCTTTTTACATTTTGTATATACCTTCTAAAGTCCATCCACATGCTAAATAATTCAAGACCCATAGCATTCCATGCCATTAGGTATAGGACCAATGCCTCACGACGCATATTGTACGATATTTATACAACGAAGGAGGGCCGTGTAGTCTTTAAAGATTATTCTAAAGGTAAAGGTAATTCTAATAAACTACTAAAAGAAGAAAACTACTGAAGAAACTACCTTTTTAGCGACACCAAAACTTAACTACTATAAAAAACTACTACCATTAAAGTAAAATTTACCTTCAATTGTTCTGGGGCAGTATCCTTCTTCAACTGCAGTAGTTTCCTGGCAAAACGCATAACGGCCCTTCGTTTCCGTCCCTGACCAGAGTTCGATATGGACTTGACCTTCCTCAACATGCGTCTGCCGTAGAACAACATCTTGTCTCGCTTACGGAACCTTTTCGCGGGTTCTCCTGACGCTCCTATTACCCCCGTGCCATTTAATAATTCTGGAAATTAAAGAAAGAACATAGGTAGTTTATTCCAAATACGCACATAGAACAGGTAAAACACCAGAAATATGTGTAACGCGACGTCCTACGTGAGCGATCTAGACGCGAACGCGAAGAGGCGCGGCGCGGCGTGGATACAACAAACAGTCGAAACCTATTGAAGTGGCCTACGTGACAAAACGCGGTGCGGAGCGGCGCGAAATGAAGCGAACGCGATCAGTTGGCTTAATATTTTCGCGCGAACTGGATGCGGTGCCGTCGTGATTTTGCGGCGTCGGTGGCGGCTGCGCGAGACGATTCGCGTGCACAAGCATCAAAGGCTACAGGTTCAATCTTCGCTCAGGGCAAATATGTTTGTTCATAATTCTACCTGCACATAGTCCGCTGGAGATCTTATAGCCATATAGACATGAGTAATCTTTTATGTTACATGAACTATCTGTAATAAAACTATCTATTATTTAAATATTCTACGAATTTCAGAACTGTTGGTTGTGTCTCAAAATGATTAATGTTACTTTTATTTAGACGTTTTTATTTTCTCTTTCTAATATATTAAACCTAAAATAAATAATTAATCAGACAACCGATCGAGCATATATTGTGTTTGCCTGCTAAATAATTACAGTAAGTGGACCAAATCTCGTGTATATGCCCCATTGAGTATGTTTCGCCGGAGCGTCTCAACTGGGCCGTGTTGAAACCGGTAGTAGAGACACCCGCTGAGTTTGTTTCGCTGGGTCTTCTCAGTTGGGGCGCATTGGATCCGGTGGTAGCATTAAAAAAGCGCGACCGTCGTTATTAACATAAGGTCCGTCATAATAATATCACCTTAATATAGACAGAACCATTGCCAATATGTATTACAAATATTAGACTTAAACTAGATAATTAGACTTAAACTAGATAATCAAACTGAAACATAATTTCTTGACAATAACTTGATACGAGCTAGCTAAATATCATTGCTGTTATAAAATAAATTTTATTAATGTTTTAATACTATCAATACAATGTGTACCTAAATATCTATGTTACTAGAAATAATAATGTATACAACTATAATAGGTACTACAAACATGTTCTGACTATTTACAAGCGCTTTTTTAAAGTCTACGTGAATAAAAACCTTTTTTATTTTATTTTATTTATTTAATTCACACGTACGACTTTACAAGTACGCAATTCCTGGACACACAGCTCAAATAGGCACTGAGTGAGAAAGAAGGGAGGCGATCACGTATAAAATTTTGACCTTCTAAATAAGTTTATTTTAAATTCGGCTCAATATGCTATCTTTATCTTAATTATATAATAAAAATGAACCTTACAATAAATATGAGCCCATGAGAGCCCATGATGTGTGGCTGGCGGCATAGAATATCGCCAGCCCATCTTATCCCGTGGGGGGTGAAGAATTCGTCCCGAAGGAAATCTATCAGGGAACGGACAGCAGCGTCTCTATGTACAGACGCCAGCACATCAAGCTACCCCAATTTGTCAAATTTACCCAATTTAAAGTGAACCTTATACTTTTGTGATAAAGTTGAAAATGTATAAAAGAAATTTGACAGATTGGGGCGGGCATTTGTACTATGACTCTCATACTGCGATCGCCAGCCAGTTTGCCAAGCGTGGCGATTATGGCATATCCCTCTAAATGATGGACACAACTTCGTTGTGGAAATCTTTTGGGGAGGCCTTTGTCCAGCAGAAGACGTCAGTCGGCTGACATGATGACAATGATGATGAAATATGGGCCCTCTATAATCTATCACAATAGCTACAAAAATTCAACTATAAAATTAATCAATGAGTTAATATTGTAGGTAAAAAGTGTTACCTTTCGAGCGCCATCGCTTGTAATAATAGAAGAAGACCACCACGAACGATACGAGGAGACAACCGCAAATCGACCACAGCAACTGTTGACAATGAAATAACTCATTAAATAAATTGTTAAGTGTATTATAATTCAATTAATACTAATTACAAGACTAATTCTATGTTTTACAATTTTTACCATCCTTTTAAAGATTAGATTCATTAATTACCCAAACCCTAAGTAATTAGAGTGTATATTCCAAATGGTAAATAAAAAAAATTATAAGATTACTGCAATTACATTCATAAGATGTTTTGTACGCAACGCTAATGAACGTAATGAAATGTACTATCGCATTGATTGGTTGTTCAAAATGTTATTAATATACATAGTGGACGTCAATTTAGGAGCGCGAAGCCTAGGAGGCTTTCACTGCTTCACCGAAGCGCTAAGGTATATAGCGCCAAGTATATATAAACCAGATAACTGATATACTACATGTACTACTTTTCTTTTGTTAATACATAGGCACTTATATAGATAATTACATCCAGACTATCCATTTACCAACCACGCCAACCAGCCCGTCAAACAATAAATTAAGAACTATTTAACAGCTACTAGTAATCATAACAAATTAGGGTCTGATAGACTAATTATTGAAGACTAAAGGTCTTCGCACATTATAACAACTCACCGGTGACTCGACTCTATGCTAGACATTGAAATTTAAGCCCTGTATCATATGTTCAAGGTTCAATTTCAAAAAATGATTATAAAGTAGTGTACAACGAGTGGCCTACGCATCGTACACTAGAGGTCAACCCCGACACGTTTGTCACGCAATGACCATACGTCGTCCACGCAACGACCACACGTTGTCCACGTAACGACTATGCGTTTGCGACTGACGCGTGACGGGCAACCATTTGCCAGCCCACCCGTCCGCCCCGTGCCTTCCCCGAATGCCAGTTCACTGAATGTAAAGTTCGACATTTCATAAGCAACACGACTTCTTTGGACAAAATTTAACCGAAAACTGAGGTTAGACGAGTTGTCTGTTGAATAACCCACTCGTTGGCACCGCGTTGGCCACTCCTTGACACCGCGTTGTCCACTAGTGACCATTGGGTGGATCAACTAGTTGACTACTCATCGAGAGTGTGAGTAGAGTTGCTGCCGCGTTGGCGTGGAGTTGTTATAATGTGCGAAGACCTTTAGTATCCTTTCATTTCACTTGATAAAGACGAATTGATAACGGACCAGAGTAGGCAACAGAGACTTCCATTATCCACCGTCCAGCAGACAATGGAAGTCTCTGTACTAGTAATTAAGTCCATTGTGCTATTTAGTTTCAACGTATTATTTAGGTATATTTATTAGATAACAATATTTTGATATCAATGAACGTGCGAGCCATTGCTCCATAATAGAAGGAAAAAAATTTGATATATCAACGAGTTCTAAATCTAAAACGTGTCTTATTGAACTACGAGGTGAGGTTAAATACTGGCTGGTGAAGCTAGATTGTCTGTCAGATACAAAAAAAGAACGTTATTTATCTTTTTTTAAAGAAATTATATGCTTGCGGGTTCTTGAAGCGTGTTGGTGAAAATGTATATAAATGCGATGGGTAATTATTATGTGCCTAGCACGCCACGTTATGATTACATCGTCATGATCGTGGCGTGCTAGGCACATTTTGGTTTGTCATCTATACATGACTGTATACATGTATAATATATAAGCTTGAAAATTTCACTACAGATCAAAATGATTTCACTACGCAGTTATATGTTGCCGCACCGAATTAAAACGTGGACAAATATTCATAAGGATACCCTTCGGTCGGAACGCCAGGTGACAGGAATAACCGAAAAAACATTTTTGCTCTGACCATCGTGTCTTGGATAGCTTTATAACAGAGGATTAAACATCAAGAAATAAACTACGACTACTACAAACAGAACAAAATGAATGATGACTTCCGAAAAGACCGCAATCCCAACTCCTAACAATTCTATAAGCTGAGTGCTTCCGCCGGTACGAACATGGGTCTCTTCTGTAGGATAGTCAAGAAGTAGTAGTATGCCTAGAATGCCTAGATCATGGAGCTACTGTTATGGCCACGTTTTTTTTGCAGACAAATGACAAAATAACTAAATTCGGGAGAACTGACGAGGCAAACTAACAAAGATTGTCGTTTCAACTTAACAGCTCATAAAAATGATTTTAATTTCTGAATTGATGATTTTAATTTCTGAAAAACTTGAGCATCCTCCCCGTCCAGATATTCCTTGAATGAGATCAGGGGGCTATCGCCGAATTTGCCTAAATAGATGAAGGTGAAAAATTGTTAAATTTATCTATATAAATAAAAAGAGAAGTCCTGACTGACTGACTGACTCATCAACGCCCAGCCCAAACCCTTGGCCCTAGAAAGCTGAAATTTTGCACAGATGTTTTCTTTATAATGTAGACAAGGAATAAGGAAGGATTTTTCGAAGTTCAACCCCTAAGGGGGTAAAACGGGGGTGCCAAGTTAGTATGAAACTTTGCCGTTTTTGAAGTAAGAGGCATGAAAGTTGGTATTTGGCCTTGCAGTTAAAAATAAAAATATGTGTTTCAGGATTTATGGAAATTTCACCCCCAAGGGCAAAAAATAGGGGATGTAAGTTTGTACGAAAAAAGTCTCAATTTTTTAGTTAAACGCATGAAAATTAGCATTTGGCTTTTTAGTTAAAAATAAAAAATATATATTTCAGGATTTTCGAAAATTCCACCCCGAAGGTCATAAAATAGGGGATGTAAGTTTGTATGAAAAATGCGATATTTTTGAAGTTAAACGCATGAAAATGAGTATTTGGCCTTTCTGTTAAAAATATATAGCATTTGTTTCAAGATTTTTGGAAATTACACCCACAAGGGCGGAAAATAGGGGATATAATTTTATTCTGCCTGACTGACATATCAACGCACAGACTTGAATTTTGACAGTAGTTACCTTTTATGACGTAGGCATCCACTGAAGAAGGGTTTTTGAAAATACCACCCCTAAGGGACTAAAATAAGGGATGAAATATTGTATGAAAGTCCTTAATTTTGATGTTAAAGGCTTTAGTATATAGACTTCCAGTTAAAAATTAAAATATTTATTTCAGGATTTTTGAATATTCCACCCCCAAGGGCGTAAAATTGAGGATGTAAGTTTATACGAAAAAAGTGCCAACAAGTTTTAAGTTAAACGCATGAAAATTGGTATTTAGCATTACAGTTAAAAATTAAAAGTATATGTTTCAGGATTTCCGAGAATTCTACCACGTAGGGTGACAAATAGGGGATGTTTGTATGAAAAATGTGACATTTTTAAGGCAAACGCATGAAAATTAGTATTTCGCTTTTCATTTAAACATTATAAACATATCATCAGGATTTTTGGAAATTCCACCCCTAAACTAAAAATTGGGGATGTAAGTTTGTATGAAAATCTGTTTTTTTTTTTGGAGTTAAAAGCATGTAAATTGGTATTTCCGTTAAAAATAAAGCAATCAAGGGAATAATTTGTTGTTTAAAAAAAGGTAATCCATAACTGATTCAATAGGTCAACACGAAAAATGTACGCCAACTTAAATTATAGAGAAATTCGTTTCTTATTGGATAAAATGTCGTGTTTGTTGTCGTCTATGTAAAGATTTAGCGTTTTATAAGATTTGTAACTTCTTTTTTTTTTTGTATTTTTTATAACATATTAAAAAAACGTCAATTTAATTAAATTTGGATAAAAAAGTGTCGATATGATCGCACCCAAAAAATATCATCTTAATTTTACTGATCTACAAGTTCACAATTTTGTAACTAGATGGCCTTTATATCGTTTCAGATGGCAGAACTTATTTGGCATATCAGTTAAAATAAATAAATGCTTGAAATAAAAGGTAGTCCAAAACTGAATCAACAGATGATCGCCTAAATCTCATCCACAAAATATGCACACATCTTGATTTTACCGCTTTACGAGATACGCATCGTTTTAGATCGCGCTATGGTTTCGTTCACAAAATGTGATATTAGACCTATCAATACCGTGGTCGCAACCTAAGCTAATGGGAGTTACCTTTGTGATTAATGCATCGTTGATTATTATACTACTTTATTTAACTTACTGACTTTACTTAAGGACAATTGATATGCATTCTTTGATATTTTTGGGTTTATAATATAGGGTCTTATTTTTAAATAACAGTAGCAAAGTAGTCTTTAGTTTATTTCTTAACTAGGTTATTTATAGGTTAGGTTTTCTTAAATTTATATTGCTTATTTCTTTTAAAAGTATTTTTTATATTAAGCTAGAAGTAAGTAGTTACATTGGTAATCATTCAAAATTGTCGCGGACGAAGTCGCGGGCACCAGCTAGTATAATATAATTATAAAATTCGTTTAATCGACTTCTACGTTGACAATCGATTCCGGACCATTTATTAGTCACATATGCTCATGGAAGCCGATTGAACGATTGATTTAGTCATTTTTAAACTTCATCTATGTGTACACTGATCACGATCACGATGACCGGCGAATTAGGAGAGATAAGGTGTAGCACTACCTAATTTCTGATGGGCTTGCTCTTGAGAATTTTTTGTGATTTATATAAACCATATGACACTTGTGGCATGAATCCTACGACTCAACCGCAGCTAATTATATTTTGGGTTTAGCAAGCTTTCGTTAGACAAAGGGTAGACAGAAAAAATACATTTCAGGTCAGAAAAACATAAAAAAAATCAGTGACGGTGAAGAACGTTAGTCTGTTCAAACACACATTCATTATCTTCAGCCTGAAATCGTCCACTGCTGGATATAGGCCTCCTCTAAAGGTTTCTATAACGTTATCATTTGCAGGGGTTTGTCGTAGTCACTGCACTTGGTATGCGAGTTGACCACCGCAGTTAGGTAGTAACTAAATTACCTACACAGGTGGGGCTGCTGCCCGAAGACCTGGGGTATCTTTAATTCGCCTATAACACCCACGGGATGGTATGAGGTGGCAATGTTATTCCTTTAAGGCTGGAAACCACACACACGACGAATCAAAAATTTTCTAACAAGGAGTCTCACTTTCAATGGGACGTTGACGGGATTAAAGTCCAACGGGGGCGGGAATTGGCACAGGGACCGTAGTTTGCCCACTCCATCACCGATAATAAACAAATTAGAATATCATCATCATATTAACCTTAACATAACATTATTAATTGTACACGGAAGTTCATTCGGCCGAGACATTCTTTTTGTTGAATATTTATCGCAATCTATTCTTAGTGACAGTATCATATTTAGACATTAAACATATTGAGCAATAACCGGTTTGGTTTAACATATTTATCAATTGAAAACGTTATAAAAGTCGAATAAATTTGGGGGCCTGTCTATACAGTTTCGATAACACACTGCCCAGTCGACAAAGAAGTATTAAATCCACCTGATGCGAACCGCTACCGTAGTATAAGACGCTTGCGAAATGACATGACACAGGCGTTGCCTACCCCTTTTCTCACTACGATGAGCTCCGGAAACTTTACTTACACCTCGGACCACAACAGTAAAATAATAATACTAATACCTAGAGTGTATTTTATAAGGTGGAGACACATATGTCGAGCTGCAGAACACTGCACACAAACAGTAGCGACATTTATAATTGAGGTAGAGCATCTTTTTCACTTAAATATCGGTACTTTTTAAAGCTATACATGTCCTCCGGTCGAATTTCAGTAAAAATGGTAGGTTCTTCAATGATAAAGTACATATATAATCACGTTCTTGTTTATGCGCAATTCGTGACATATTTTTAACAAGAGACGGTACAAGTAAAACAACTTGTAGTCAATTCTTAAATATCAGTAAAGTTAAAAATTAATTGCTGAATAAACGTTTAGGTGTCTGTGAAAAAATAAGACATACCAGAGTAAGATATTTTATCATATATAGCATAATTTTTTCGTTGTCTATGTCTAACATTGCGCGGTCATTCCCTCATTTAATTAAACATTTACAGTCTTATTTAAAAAAGCTACTTAAATTTAAGCCGGCCGCTCAACCATGGTTTATCTAATTTTTCATTTAAAAACACGATTTAACTTTGACCCGCGGTTGAGCCATGTCAAAATTTAAACCACGTCGGCCCCTGGTTTAAAGCTTGCTCAAATATGGCGGATTTTATTTGCATCAGCTGACGTTTTGTTTGACGTTTGTTTGTGAATGGAGGTTTTATTGAAGTCACTAACCGTTTTAATTTTTGAATAAATACTGAATTCCAGTGTGAATCTTATCACAAACTTCATAATCCTCCGAAGAAAATCAATAGTCCTTGAAAATTTACTGTTACGATCATAAATCTATCATTCCATGTCTACCATAGAGCAAAAATCAGAAAGTTTTGATAAATAATCCGATTTAGTCGATTAATTTTGGTCAAGCTCTATACCAGTCTCAGAAATGTTGACAGTGTAAAATAAAATGACGTTACTTAGCTGAGAAACCTTTAAGTAAAGGGTTTTTAAATAAAGAAATAGTTGAGCGGGGTTTAAGTGGTTGAGCAGGGTTTAGCTGAGACATGGTTAAGCGGCGGATCAAAGAATTATTTTAAATAAGAGTGTTACAGTTACCAAACCTTAATGAAACATATTGAATGACCATAAATCTATTAAAACTTAACACTATCTTTTAAAGCTAACGATTCTAGTCTAATTTCGGCTCCATCAGCCAGTTTCAATGAAGACTAAGCGATTTGCGCGAGGTATATTCAAGCGCACTAGTATGTGCGTAAACACATTTGCATTTTCTATTCCCTCATTTTCAAGATCCGATAGAATAGCCGGCTGTCCAAGGTACGAGGGTGTAATTCCACCATTTTCCAGATTCCAGGCCGATATACTAAGGATAGTACTTAACACAATAATCCCAATATCACTTCTTTGTCCTGACCTAGGATTTGAACTCAGAAACTCATCATATCCGGTTAAACACACAGCTACGTGCAAACATGGCACACATATGTACCTATAACGTGCTAATCTCTTTACAGACAGGATTATCACACGGAGAGCTCTTTTGTGCGATTCAATCGATGCGTTCCTGCCTCCCTCCCTACCATTTGTTTCCAATGAATATTTCACGCAGTTTCACACGCGTTGTCTCCCGCTAAGAATATTTATGTACTTACAATTATATTGCTTTGCTAGGCATTCGGAATTACTCTCATTCTTTTATTATTTTCGCAGATTATTTAGCACTTGCAATACATTTCTCTTTTATAGCACCGTTTTATAATTTTAACGTTAAAAATAAATGACACAATGTTACAATTTGCTTGCAAATTTAATTAGGTAGTTAATGTAATCAATAATTGTTAAGTTTCTGTGTGGTATTTTAGTTAATTATATTTACGTTTAAATTTATTTTATGCATGCTTTGTCACAAGAAGACACGCATTTGTAAATCTTTGTAATTCTCATATAGGTGGACTGTAAGTGTTATTATGAGAATAAATGTTCTTTCAACCTAATATATACTTATACATACATTTTTGTAATAAATATACTCTTACTTAGTTATACAGTTTTATACAGGTTTTGCAATAAATATACTGTAGTATATATATGTATAAATATGAAAGTGTAAGTATATGTGTATTTGTATATTTATGACTAAAGGACAACCCGCTCACTAGGGAATCTAATCCCTGTGTCGCGGAGTACTACCGCGGGGTATCGTCTAAAAATGTCTACCGAATTTGAATTTGATCAAGTATAGCGAGATACAACCATCCTATCTCGTATGATATTTTTAACTTCTAAAAATGACAACACTTTTAAGCGAAGGTGAAACGGAAATAGGGCATGTAACTATTATAATTAATGACTTTATATTAAAAATAAAACACTTTTACTGGATGAGCAAACAAAATGACAGACCAGAGACCTTCAGTCAGTATTAATTTCAAACAAGCTTGACATTTGTTTCCCACTACGGAAAGTGAGCCACACAATTAAATATGACTCATCTTGGGTAACGCCAGATGTTAAGGATTTTAAATTAATTTTAAATTAATATTGTTTGACTTCATTGCAATTAGTGAGCGTAATCCGAATAATATAATACTAACTAATTTTATTACTGACATGAAAATATATTTTGACAATTTAATTTATGACACAAAATCTAGACATTATTCAAATTTAATTAAAAACTCTCACAATACATGTAAGGCAATGTGGGCTGTAGTGAACAAGGAGATAGGAAAAGATAACACACCCCGTCTTGACTTTACTAATATTGTTAAGGATGTGGATGGGAAACCGTACCACTCGAAAAAATCTGCATTGGATGCTATGAATGCTCGTTTTCTAGGAGCAGTAACTGCTTGTGGTGCACCTTGTGCTGATTTACAGCGTGTGAGAGATGAGCTCTATGCTGTGAGCCGTCCAGCTGACCGTTCACTACGGTTGAATCCGTTTACAGCTGATGAGGTGTACCAGATCATTATAACGCGTATCACACCTAAGCCGTCGAAAGACACGTATGGTATTTCGATGAAACTCATCAGGTTAGCGGCTATACCTTTAGCACCCGTCCTTGCCGATCTATTCAATTTATGTTTGAAAGAAGGTGAGTTCCCTGCACCATTGAAAAATAGTAAAATTTCACCACTTTTTAAAGGTAAGGGGAAAAAGGACTGCATCGATAACTATAGGCCAGTGTCGATTATTCCCACGGTGGCAAAGATTTTCGAGAACGGCCTAAGTTCCCGCTTAATTAAGTTTCTGACGACTACAGACGCCCTTACGGACAAACAGTATGCTTACAGAGAAGGTAGATCGACCACAACTTTGACCCGTGAACTCATACGCCAAGTACTAGCTGCCAAGGAGGACCAACAGCAGGTAGCTTTGATATGCTGTGATTTGTCAAGGGCGTTTGACGTGGCCGACCGCGCTGTGATTGCTGTAAAATTACAGCACTATGGAGTGGATGGCCCGTCACATGCACTATTGACAGAGTTGCTGCATGACAGATCACAAGTGGTGGTGGGTTGCAAGGGCAAGGAAAGATCAGACCCATTAAAGTCGACGATAGGTGTGGCACAGGGCTCGTCGGTGTCTAATATTTTATTTTCGTTGCTCCTAAATGATCTGCCGAACACCGTAACTGATGCTGAAATACTAATGTACGCGGATGACGTCGCGGCCATAGTTACAGCGAAGACGGTCGATCATTTGGAGCAAAAGCTAAATAAAGCAGCTGCCCAGCTTGATCAGTGGTTCCGTATGAATGGACTTGTTCTCAACGTAGCAAAAACCCATTTCATTCACTTTGTACTGTCAGGCCGGTCACAAAGACCTCTGACGGTATCGGCGAATGGAGTGAGCATTGCGCAAGTTGAAACAACTACATTCTTAGGGTTCGAGATTGACAAGTGCTTCAAGTGGGATAACCATATTGATAAAATATGCGGAAGATTGGGGAGTGCATGCTTCGCCCTCGGCCGATTGCGTAAAATAGTGTCAGTGGCAGAGGTACGCGCGTGTTATTTTGCTACGGTGCATTCGCTGCTCCAATATGGTGCGGAGCTGTGGGGACGCGCTGCAGACTGGGAGCGAGCATTCAGAATGCAGAAACGTGCCATTCGGGCAATAGTTAATATACCACAAGACGTATCCGCAAAGCCTCACTTTAAAAAATTGTGTATCATGACGTTACCTTCAATAGTGCTGTACCAAGTTGCAGTGTACGTAAGGGCAAACATAGACCTGTATACTAAGCGGAGTGAGATATACAACTATTGCACACGGCATAGCAATAAGCTGACGTCGGTACCGAGGACACTGACTAAAACATCCAAAACTACTCATGTTATGGGCTGCACAGTGTATAATAAACTACCATTGAGCATATCAAGTGCCCCAACCTTAATGAGTTTTAAAACTCGGTTAAAACGGTGGCTTATCGAGCAATCGTTCTATTCCGTTGATGAATTTATCCATTTCAAATCTAATATGTTGACATTATAATAGGTAATTTATGATTTTGACTTGCTGACTATGTTGTGACCTATTTTCTTTTTTATGTTTTTGAACAAATTATTATGTATTTGACTCAAGTTTAGTTTATAGTATTTTTGATTTGACATATTTTGACATTGTTTAGACATTTAATATATTTTTGTAAACATTTTCATGACATGTAAGAAATCTTACCAATAAATGACTATTTGACTATTTGACTATTTGACTATTATAATTCGTGTGTGCATGTATAAATAATGGCCTTCCGAATTTTGCGCGAGCGAAATCTCCATCACCGATAACTTTGCAAATACACGTCACAAAATCCTTGAATGAACACTTAAAAAAACATAATGTATGCGAAGATTAATATACCTGTTCACGTATTGCGAAAATACGTTTAGAAATACTAGTTATACCAACGAGGTGTTTACCAACACGCGTATAAGCTGATAAAGAGGCCTATACAGAAAATGTCTATTTTAAAATAAAATCTCTTCCAATGTCACTTGTACTTTGTATGCCAAAATGGTGGTTTGGGAAGTGCGAAAATTTTATAAATTCAGCAGAGCGACTGTTCTGTATTCATATGAATAGAAGATCTCTACATGTTATCTAGGTTCGACCCAAGTACTAGAAGAGGAATCGAGATTTTATAACTGGACAGTTATACCTTATATTGAGGGAGATAACATTGGATGCGTTACTAAAGAATACATACAAGCAGTACATTTATAGTATGTAGTTATTTACCATGAAAGGGGAGTGGAAAGACCTTTTCTTGTAAGCTGGATTTAATATCTTTTAACAGCTCCTAAATTCTTTTTGGATAAATCCATTGCGGTATGGCTAAAACAGTCTTCTACCTCTAGGTACAAGACAATTTATTTATTTTAGAAAACAAACAGTTACATTTAAAAATTTTACACATAGAGATGAAATAAAAATTAACTTTTGAGTACATACGGACACAATTAACTACCTAAATTTACCGCAATTCTTCTCGAAGTACTTGAGTATTAACGCCCAGAGACTTTTCATTGCGTGCAACGGTTGAACCTAGCTTACATGATTTGAAATAGTAGGTTGTTAAATGTTAAACAAAATAATAAAGTTCTAGTTGATGCGAAATTCGTTGTGATAAGGTATGCATTTTATCAAGCGACGGTACAAGCAAAACAATTTGCATTCTAGTAAGTTATAATGTATATGAATAATAACATTAATTGCTCAGGCAAAATTGTAAGTGTTTGAGAATAAAAAGCAAATCTAAAGTAACTTAATATTCGTTTCAGCATCACCAAGCGTTGAATCATTATTTTCCGTTGTCTATGCGTAACGACGTAATCATATAATAGGTGATAGGATATATGAAATTGCCGTTTTGTATGAAAAAATTTAAACGAATTTTTTTCATGAATTTTTTTATTTGTATTAATCGAAGTAATCACCCATGCAATCAATGCATCTTTGCCATCGCAGTGGCAGTTTATTGATGCCCTTCTTAAAGAAATCAGCTGGACGGGAGGCAACAAATTCTTCAAAGGCATTTTGTACTGCCTCTCGGGTATTGAATTTTATTCCCGCCAAGAAGTTATCCAAATTCTGGAAAAAGTAGTAGTCTGTAGGCGCAAGGTCTGGTGAGTAGGGCGGATGACGGAGAGCTTCCAACCCCAGTTCTTGCAACTTGGAGACCGTCTGCTGTGCAGTATGAGGTCGCGCGTTGTCGTGCAGGAGCAGCGGAGACGAGCGATTGACCAATGCTGGTTGGAGATGCGCCAGCTTCTCCATCATTGTGCTCAGTTCTTCACAGTACACATCTGCAGTAATGCTCACCACGTTTGGTAAGAAGCTGTGATGAATCACACCGGCGCTAGACCACCAAACAGTGACCATCACTTTTCTAGGGGTAAGTTTTCGTTTAGGGCATTGTTTAGGTGCTGAACCAGGATCCAACCAACTTGCTGAGCGCTTGCGGTTATCAAACAGAATCCATTTTTCATCGCAGGTAACAATGCGGTTCAAAATTCCTTCATTTGTGTGTCTGTTGAGCAGTGCAAGGCACGTCTCGACGCGTACTTCGCGCTGGCGATCATTGAGTTCGTGGGGCACCCATTTGTCAAGCTTTTTTACCTTGCCAATTTGACGCAAATGGACCAATATTGTTTTGACGCTAACGTCGAAAGCTGCTGCTAATTCAGCCGTAGATTGTGTATCATCAGCTTCCACAACCGCCTTTAATTCGTCATTGTCGACCAAAGTCTTCGGACGACCGCGAGGTTCATTTTTCAGGTCGAAATTTCCAGAACGGAAGCGAGCAAACCAATAACAGGTGGTGCGTTGGTTTGTAGTGTTAGCTCCGTAAACGTCGTTGATGTTGCGTGCCGCTTGTGCCGCGTTGCTGCCACGACGGTACTCATATTCCATAATTACTCGAATTTTTAACGTATCCATGATGACGAAAAAGATTGAAATGCGATGAAAATGTAACACTAATCAATAAAGAAATGACTACTTTTGGAAAAAAGAATCCATGTTTTTAAAATAAAATTAATTTGAAATTAGAATTCTTAGCCAAACAAAAATTATTTTGATTTGAAATGGCCAGTACTGCAGAACGGCAATTTCATAGGTAAAGACCTAATATTTAATATATTTCTATATTCATTTTGATAAGGATTACTAGTAAATAGCGCCTCAAGTAAGCAGTCAGACCAGGATCCTAGTAGCTTTAAAATCTTGTATATTTTCCTAATGTAGAGTATATAATGTAGATATAATTTGCCCTTCGCGAAAACTAGTATGTATATGTGATGATAATATTTATCATTGAAACAAGATGAGTTACGATAAAATCTTGACCTTGGCAATTGGTACACGCACGAAGAATCTATGCAAATACCTAAATTAACAAAATAAGGAACTACTTTATAATGATGGTCTCTACTTCAAGTGCTTTCCATGTGATTTTTTTTTTATATATAGAGTGCGACTAACGAGCAAGTGGGTCACCTGATGGTAAGTGATCATCGCCGTTCATGGACACTCGCGACACCAGAGGAGTCGCGGGTGCGTTGCCGGCCTTTAAAACAAACAAAGCAAACAAGTGTTACTGACCCTTCACCCCATCCCAATGAGCTCTGGCGACCTAACTCACACTCGGCAACACAACATTAAAATTATTAATGTTATTATTAAAGAATGTCTTCTGTAATTATTTAAAAGGAATCTTTACTGCTGGCCAGAAAGAAGAGTAGCGCAACACCGGCAATGGTTCCACTGCTGAACAAAGGCCTACCCTTTGGATGAGCAAAGTGCTCATCCAAAGGGTAGGTCCAGCAGTGGAAGTCGTGTAATGTATATTGTAAGCCAATACGCTACGGCTAGGTAAACGCAATTCAGTGGGTCGTATGCTTGTTGACAGAGTTACATACATACATACATAGACTCACGCCTGTTTCCCAGAGGGGTAGGCAGAGACAACGGATTTCCATTTGTCACGATCTTTGCACACGTCTTTTGTCTCGATTACTGTCATCATATTCTTCATACATGCCCGCCGGTTTAGGGTACTTCTGACCTGCCCTTTCTTGAGAACGTCTCCGATTTGGTCAGAGAATGTTCGACGAGGTCTTCCCCTTCCGGTTGTTCCATTCACACAGGCCAGGCATACTTCTTTGGTCAATCTTCTTTCATTCATCCTCTCTAATTGGCCAAACCTTCTCAGCATTCAGCGGTGTTTTTCCGCAGCAATTTAAGCTTGCCGAGGTTATTCCTGTTTACAAGAGTGGTGACAGAGGTTGCGTCAACAATTACAGGCCAATATCTTTACTACCCACTCTCTCTAAAATTGCAAAAAAATTAATAAACAAACGGCTTGTAAATTATCTTGAATCCAAACATATTTTATCCAACTCTCAATTTGGTTTTAGAGCTGGGCTCTCAACCTCTGATGCAGCACATGCTGTGATTGATCACATTGTATCCAAACTAGACGCTAAAAAAAAGGTACTGGCAATATTTCTCGATGTAAAAAAAGCATTTGACACAATCTCTGTCCCACTCCTGTTAAGCAAACTGGAAAGCTTAGGAATCCGTGACACTCAACTTGAATTGTTTAAGGATTACCTATCTAACCGTAAACAACGAATAAGAATTGATAATGTTGTTAGTGATGACTTACATGTGTCCTTCGGTGTGCCCCAGGGATCAGTGACCGGCCCGTCTTTGTTCCTGGCCTTTATAAACGACTTATGCAACATGCAACTGCCTAATGGTAAGATTGTGACTTTTGCCGACGACACAGCCCTTATCTTCCACGGGGATACTTGGGAATCAACATACACTACCGCCCAAAATGGCTTTAACGATGTATCATCTTGGCTTCGATCTAATGGTCTCACACTCAACATTGATAAGACATGTTATATACCATTCTCTATTAAAAAATGCACAACTTCATTGCACGATAACCACGCACTCATCGCACACACTTGCTCTCCTAGAAACCCCTGTACTTGTGTACTGATAAAAAAAGTTAGCAATGTATAAAATACCTCGGCATCATGATTGATAATACATTAAGCTTTAATCAACATCTGGAACTATTATCTGACAGGACTCGCAAGCTAATGTTTATTTTCAAGTGTCTCCGCCATTTAACTGATAAATCAGTCATTAGGATGGTATACATGGCAGTATGTCAATCCGTCTTATCATATGGCATTACTGCCTGGGGTGGCGCATGCAAAACTAACCTGTTAAAGGTCGAAAGAGCGCAAAGAGCGGTATTAAAAGTTAGTTTATCGCTGCCTTTTCAATTCCCCACTGCTGAATTATATAAACTCGCGGATGTGCTTACAGTGCGGCAACTGTACTTGCTAAACACTATTTTAAAACAACACTCTCTCACAAAATTCACTCCCTTACTTAACAATAACAAACGGCTCAAACATAAAGTCTGCTTGTCGGATAAACAGTGGACTACCAAGTTCTCAAACAACTTCTTTGGTTTTTTAGGCGGATACTTATATAATAAGATAAATAAGTTGCTTACTGTGTATCCCCTAACTAAATTTAAATGTAAGCAGATTCTTACAACATGGCTCAAGTCTTTGAACTACGAAGATACGGAAAATGTGCTTAATGTAGGCTCTTAGATAAATAAATTATAAATTATAAAACATAACACACACACACACACACACACACACACACACACACACACACGCACTTACACACGCGCACACACATACACACACATAAACGCACTTACACACACAGATATTTATGCTCTGATTAATAAATTAGTGAAGGTTAAACTTTGTCCAGTGTCTGGAGAGGCTGGTAATCTGTCATACAGGTCTCCTTGTACGGATACCAGTCTCTCACATAGATAGATTATCGAACTGATGTATTAATTAGAATAATATGTACCTACTCTGTAATCTGTGTGAGAGAACAATAAATAAATTATTATATTATTATATTATATTCCTTTTTCAATCTTTGTGACTACATCTTCTTTCACACCACAACGCTCTCTTACATCAGTATTTCGAATTCTGTCTCTCAAAGTCACACCACACATACCGAGTTGACCGAATAAAATAAACTTAAATAAATTTCGAATCGGTATTGGTAATGGCTTTCGTAAGTGAAATATATATTCAGTAATCATAGTTATTTCGACATTTAATTAACAATAATTCACTTAGTAATACGTACATAACCTGCTAACTGAAATGAATCGCCTTACACTACATATGGATTTCTTAATTAAAATATTATGAAAAATGGCTTTAAGCAATATTTGATTATGTTTTATGACATTAAACAAGTACCTAAATTAATATTTACCCAATTTTTATATTTTAAGTACGAGACAGCCTAGTGTTTAGGACGTTGGACTGTGGAATCAGTGAACTGAGTTCAAACCCAAGGAACCACTGCCTTTCCGAATTAATGTGTTTCATCATCATCACATCATATTAGCCTAAAGACTCCACTACTGGACAAAGGCATCCCCCAAAGATCTCCACAATTGCCGGTCTTGCGCCATCCGCATCCAGCGACCCTAACTAGATCATCGGTCCATCTTGTAGAGGGCCTGCCCACGCTGGTTTAATGTGCTTATTAGCAATTAATTATCTCGTACTTAAAACAGAGAACGAAAATCGTTGAGGAAACCTGCATGCCTGAGAGTTCTTGATGGCATGTGAAGTCCGCCAACGCACACTAGACCAGCGTGGTGGACTATGGCCTATCCCTCTCATTGTAGGAGTAACCCTTTGCCCTGCAGTGGGACAGTAATGATCTGCATTGTTTATGTTAAATACTTAGATAAAAGATGGCTCTTCTTTTTAATCCTTAACAAAGATGTGATATATTTTTCTTTCAATGTTTATGGATTTAAACTTAAGATGGAACTTAGGAAACATCTAATTAGGAAATGTTACTATGATATAGAAGAACTCTTTAAAGATAAAAATGATAAATAACTATGTAAGTAAAGTAGCTTGTGTAAGAATTCTTTATTACAATTTAAATATAATTTAAAATATAATTCATTGTAAAATTATAACTAATTAAACTTGACATGTAATAATTATTGCTGTATTCATATAAAATTATAATTAAAGTTATAAATAGTGTAATAATTATGTTGAAAAAATGTAATGAAATGAGTATAATTATTGTATCTTTTTTATGTATATATATATTATATATATACCAATGTAAAAAATTATAAGTCCTAGTTTCTAAGTTGTTAATAATGTACTTGCTGTGCCCTTACAGGGTTTCATGTTGATACCAAAATATATGTAAACAACTATGTACACATGAATGCAAATAAATAAATATGGAATTTTATTCCAAAGTAATTATTTATTTTAATTTTTTATTTATTTATTTATAGTTAAATAAAACGGTTAATAACCAATTACATTAATTAACATAGAAACAATTACATTACTTATTTTTAGGGTTACATATATAAATTTCAATACAAAATACTGGACATCCTTGCATACTTTCTTTCACAGAAAACCAAACATATTCGCCCAATGTCTGTCCATCTACCGGCAAACACATCGCATTCAGGATAGGCAATCAGGAGGGCGTTTAGCATGTCTAGGGTTCGACATACTGGAGACTTGGCTCTAGCGACAGTATGATGCAGCGGCTTCGCAAATAATTCACGCTGGTGGCGGCACTGATGATGCCTACGACCAGGCACATATAACCGACAGAATAAATTGAGGAGCTCAGGAGAGTCGATTTCTCCACGAAAGATTTTACAGGCTACCGTAAGCTGATCAAAGCCTCTTCTAACCTCCAAAGAATTAAAACCTAACATTCCTAAAAGATAATTAGTAGGGTACATATAAGGATAGTAGTTGTATATCCTTTTAAATAGAAATCTTAGGAAGGTTTTTTGCACCTTTTCGATAATCAATATTTGGGTCGCTGTATGAGGGTTCCAGACACAGGCACTAGCCTCGAGTTTGCTTCGAACCAGACAATTGTAAAGAAGGCTGATGACTAGTGGGTTCTCAAAGTCACGGACATTACGCAAAACAAAACCCAACCGCCTAAATGATTCCTTGGCAACACCGGAAACAGTAATAGGAGTGACATCGATATACGGATGAGAGCGATATAATTTCATACATAAAAACTAAAAAGCATCACTCAGGAAGATGTAACAGTGTACAAAATCAATAGAAAAACAGAAAAAAGGAATAATTCCTTGAAGTTGTGCCCAGAACAACACTGGATTTGTTTTTAAAAACGCTTTCGTATGCCACCCATTTAAGGGTTAAGTGCCTCAGTTCGCACATTCTAATCGACTTAAACCCTTAATCAGACAATGGTATGATAGTTATCACCTCATTTTAAACTCTATTGTGTCGTAATAAGCTCTAAAATCAATTTATTATGAACACATGCTATGACCGATTAAAGGTTAAACAATGAGTTGGACTTATTCGTCTGTATGATAAGATAAATCTTATTTATTTCTTTCCCGTTCCCAAGCAATTAAATCTAATGACTATATATAGTCATTAGAATTATCTCTTGAGAATTGCTACCTTCTGTATATATTCAAGATTCTACTTTACCAGAAGAACAGAACTTAACCAACGGAAGTCACAATGACATTCATATTCAAATATTTTGAAAAATTGCGTTTTGTACAAGAAATACAAATATACATATAGGTATTAAATGTATAATTATATTTTGATATAACGTAAAATGCAAAATTTTAGCAAAATCAACTTAAATCACCATATGCGGGTTCAATTGAGTTAATTTACTGATTTTGGGACTAGTTCCACCCTCTTACCCACCACAGCCAGTATCAACATTCCCCCATCAGATGCCAAGAGAAGTCCACGGCAGGATAGGTTTAGTCCGACATACCCACCCACAGACACTTTTTGTGGGTGTCATGCGTAGGCATGCCTCCTGCCTTTACAAAAAAAAGGCCCACAATGAAAAGGCCCACAATGAAATGGCACTGAGCGGTGATGCTCAGGCATGTCCTGGGGTATTGCTTTAACGATGTCGGACGATTGAATTTATGAGTTCCCATTTACATACGAAATTTCCTTGAGCTATAAACGTCATGTTAAAAAAGGCATAAGATATATATTACAATCTCTTTTAACATAGGATCTAGATTCCAGATATTCACTTGATGGACCTGGATTTTCCGGATGCATAGAACATTATTAAATAGATCTACTTAATTTTCCTTATGAGGCGGTAGCAAAGATTTTGTTCTAATGGTTAATTAAACTAGACAAATATATAACTTACATAGGTATCTATCAGAACTGTTATAAAGACCGATATTTTAAACTTTAATAATAAATTATTTGATATCAATAAATAAAACACGCATTTTTCTTTATCCGACTTCCAAAGAAGTTTATATAAAAAAACGCATTTTTCTTTAACCGACTTCTAAAGAAGTTTATGAATTCGACTGTATGATATATAAATATGGTATGGCATAAAGTTTTACAAGTTAGTGTGTTATGCGATTTCTCCAATGTTTGTAAACCTATTTAAATGGCTCATTTTTTATTATTGACCCGCGTTAAATTTTTTTTTATAAATTATAGCCAATGTGTTATTCGGATATATAAGCTGTATTACTACAAAGTCTTATCAAAATCCGTATGGTAGTTTTTGCGTAAAAGAGTAACAAACATCCACATATCCATACACCCACACTCGCATTGATAATATTGGACAGATGTGTAACATCTTCCCTCTCGGTTACTGGATATTTTCTGTGAGAGAGAGATTTTGGAAAAGGGACGGAAATGTGTTACAGGAATCCGGGCAAAACGCGCAGCGTGCACGGTGGTTGTACAGTCAACAGCAAAAGTAGATGATAAATGTCGGATATTCAATACTAATTATCATAAATTGCGACAAAATAGTGTGGTGGTGAAGAGTATCTAGTTGAAGGAGTACGTGAGTGTTAAGTGTAAAAAATATTAACTAGCGAAAACTGCCGTCCAATAGCATCATAAACTCAAAACTCAGGTCCGATTTTGATCATCTACTTATGCTGTTGACTGTACCGACCCATTTTCCGTAAGGTTGGTACCACGACGTACATACTATCGGCCAACATAGTGTATGTATGCAACCAACCACATTATGAATAAATTGGCATCACATACATTTCAATTTTATTATACGAAATGATAACATCACAGATGTGACTACTATAAGGCTCACTCGGTTTTTGGGACATGGCTTTCAGTATAGTCCTTTATGGTTGGTGTAGTTGTAGCTTTATGGTCCTGAAGAAAATCGCTGGCTGCGGGTAGCGGAGGACCGACAACTTTAGTGATCGTTGTGGGAGGTCTTTGTTCAGCATTAGACGTCTTTAAGCCGATATGTTGATTATGAAGATGTTCTTTGTAAATTTTGTTCAAATATGTTGGCATAAAGAAACATTGAATTATGTTATATGTTTTTAAAACAGTAAATTTACCGTATATTTTGCATTATTTTCAACCTTATTGCAATTATAAAAATACCGTCCATTCATACTGCCATAATAATATTTAGTGATAAGCCGACCAATTGAACAATGTCATGATTTATAATGTTATCCTTGTTTTTTTGTAATAATTCGATGTAAAATAAAGAGTTATAGAGAGTATAGCATCTGTTTGATAATGAGTATACTACGTCTAATCGAAAGTTAATATGCATATGTTGTCAATGCAGTCTTATGAAGGCGCTCATAGCTAGATGCTATCACCGGTCCGTAAGCGATCGGCGAGGTTAAGTAACTAGACTCGCGGTCAGTTCATAGATGGTTGACCGCCAAAGTGGTTTAATTTCTGAGCGTCTCCGGGCATGTTAAGCTGTCAGTCTCGGTTGTAACTAGCAACAGTGGTTAAGCCATATTAGAGGCCCACTGGGCGGCTTGTACAACCCTGACACTAGGGTAACCACGGCCCATACGATACGAGTAATTATAACATATCTAGGCGACCCAAACTTCGGTAGTATTTATTTTTTGTATAATAAATACAAATATAGTATATAATATTAATATTTATATAATAATAATAATTATAATCATAATTTTGTATAATAATACAAAAATTGTTACTAACTACTCGTAATCTGTATTTTTGCTAACACTAGGTTAAGAACACTGTTACTAACAAATTTATGGACCAAAGTCTAAAATAAACGTATATATTTATTAATATTATTATTATACAAATATACATATTTGTAAACGCAAAAAGCAAAACTTTATTAAATTCAATATTTCATCCTAATTGTTAGAGCCGTTTCCGAGATTGGCGTAATTCATTTATATATATTTTCCAGGATATGTTTATTTTTAGTTGTTCGATTTGATTATATCGAATTAACAATTAACGAATATACTTAGAATTCTTATGTTTTTTAATTAATATAGTGTTCATTTAAGACGAACTCTTTGAAACAATTTATTAAAAACGTAAGGTTCGGAATAATCTTATACCCGAAGCCTTTCGAAACCCGAAGAATTTTAAAAATGAATTTATAATAAAATTATATAGGTTATTAATATGATTATACCACTTATTGACCATGGAATTCTCTGTTAGCAATAAGATGTTTGTAATTATTAAAAAAATGCCCTCCTAGCAGAATTTCGGCCACGGTGGCCAGTCTTAATAAAAATTAGCCATCTGCGCGCGACATATTATAGTACTCAAGTGTGTGCGAAAACGCAGGAGCACTTTCTATTCCATCCATCACTCTCATGCGATGGGACGCCTAGCGACACGACCTGAAAGAGGTCAGGTACAGTACCGACGGCTTTACGTGCACTCGGCACGGGGGTATAATACCGCCAACTCCCTGACTTCGGGCTGATGGTGAGAATTTTTTCTTTTTACAGAATAGTCTCAAAATCACTTTTGGCCCGACCCGGGATTTGGACCCAAGACCTCCGTTGGCAGGTGAACACGCTGCCGCTAGACCAACGAGGCAGGCATTATAATTGATGATGTTAAAACCCATCAATGTCTCCATCCATCAATTTCAGCCAGTTTTTGCATTAACTATATCGTTTTTTTTTATTTTCCCTAAAACAGCAACTTAATTTAAATAAAAGATATATTCACAAATATTTCTAGTTTAATAATATTTAATAAACTTACACGATATTGCTTCTCTCCTAGTTGTGCCGTTAATATGACACAAACACACGCCACAAAAAACACCATTTTCTATTCACACCACACACATTTCCGCAACAACAACGAAATAAGGCCAGATCATATCAACGAACCACAACTATTATACCACGTCCGACCAACTAAACGCGCCAAACGTTTGTAAACAACATTAGTCCTTGCGCACGCGCACCTAGCAGGGCAGCTACGCTACGATACCAAGTTTCATTTTTGTTGCAATATCTGTGTTACAAAATATTACACCTTCCTGCGATGTTTATGTTCGGTTTGACGAGTACGGGCGGTTGATAGCGGTATCAAGTTGCGAGGCTTCCTGCATTTAACAGCTGACTTTAAAAGCTAATTAATAAAGTAATCAATTATCTTGCGATGGATGTAACAATAGCAACCGTTGCGTGCTAACAAAAAGATAACAACGTTTATATAGCAGTGGCGAAAAGTAATGTGGGACGATTCTTTTCGACTTCCCCTTTACTACAGACTAAATTGTACCTATCCTATAACATCTTATGGGCTTATGCACCACAGAAAACAAGATTTAAAAACATATGGCCGCTTCAACGCCGTCGGAAACTACCATAGTATTCTTCTAAAATAAGTAACTCTTTTATGGAGCAATGTATAAGATTATATATCAAACTTCCCAGTGATATTAGAGAAATGTCTTACTACAAAACTTTTAATTATTTAAGTAACAAATCAACTCGGTATAGAGTCGCACTAAATTAACACAGTAACAAGTACAATGTAATTTTATATAAAGTAATAAATATTTTAAAAAAGGATCCGCACTGAGTTTTCTGGCAGTGTATCTCAGTAGCTGCCATGTGATGTACTGCAAGATAGGTTAAAAAAAATGACGTTTCTACACAAATATATCATTTAAACAGCATTAAAGAATTTTGAATTGAATTCGTCTGCGCGGCCTACATTGCGGGTTATCTCAATATTAATTACAGATTTTAATGACCTTTTGTATTGTAAATATAGATAAAAAGACACGTGCATAACGACACAATTATTCACGGCAAAACAAACAAAATCACCAAACATTATAACTCTCAGTTGCTCACACCCAGTTGGCCATTAAACCAAAATCTATCGACTAGATTAAGGATCAAGTCTCGCAGTTTATCTTTAGATGGATGACCGCAAAAGTAGTCTCATTTCTAAGCGCCTCCGAAGAAAACACCCATTACATAAGTATTACGATCTCATTGATCATGGAATCTAGATTTCAGGTACATAACTCATTAATAAACCTAGATTTTCCAGATGCCTAGAACATTATGCAAGAGATCAACTAGATTTTCCTTATGAAGCGGTAGCAAAGATCCATAATTATTTAGGAATTTTACATTAACTTTAATGTCGGGTGAGTAATGCAACTTAGCAAATAAATAACTTATTAAACTACTGTCGTAAGTCAAGTAAACAATCATCTTAATATTGATACGGCAAGCAAAACCTTTACGCGGACTTACGGAATTTCGCGGACAGAGGAGTATAAATTTGGAACAGTTAGGTGTCAAAACTGAAAACTGATTAATATTATTTTAATGTCTATAGTCTTTGTCAAGACAAACATAGTGGTCGAATTTCGTAGAAGTGCAATCTATAGTATAACTTACTGATTCTTTTAGGAAAATAATAAAATATATACGTGTTTTCCTTCAGTACAACATCATTAAGTATTCCTTAGATTTTAAGACTAGACCAATATTTTTTATATATTAGCCACGAATACGCTCGAGTGTTTTGTTTTTGTAGAAGTTATGGCCGTCCAAAAATCAATGTAAAACATGCTATATACCGAATAAAAAAAAATGGGCGACATGAAACAAAAAACACAAGAGGTCAGGTTCACTCTATTTTCTTGTAGTTTACTCATTGATATTGCTCGTTTTGATGAATTGTTTTCTTTTTACAAGCATATGTGGAGAGCCAGGTAATGTCGGCAGTAAACATTTCTCTTTAAAATTGTCGGAATAATCGGTTTCCACTGATAAATAAGTTACCCTTCGCCACTGCTAGACAGGTCAAAGTATGAAGTGTATCCAAGCAACAATATGAATCACTGAATCACAAACGGCACAATGGGACAAAGGATGTGAATATTCCCTTGTTTCCACAGACACTGACAAACTCCGAATGAGCAACGACATACATACAAGTGCACAATTTATTGAAATTACAGTCCACGCCACGTCATACACTTTGACATTGTTAGATCTTTATTACTTGCGCAATAAGGGCTGATGTCGTATTGCAATTGTTACCACTGATATACAAAGGTGCGTATTAAGGTACTACGTCAAAACGTCATATACCTACTTAGATTATCTCATTAATTTTGCTGACTTAAAAGTAAAAAATGAAGTGCCTACTTGTAGAATTACGAGCCATGCTCACTTAAGAGCCCCTCTTATTATTTTTCTTACGCAATATCTACCACGAAGATACTCGTCGTTACTGTGGCTAAACCTTGGCCTTCTAAAAATTCAATAAAAAGCCTATTTCAAACAAATGTCTAGTAAACATATGCATTGGCATCATCGAGGCAGAGAAAAAAGGTCAGGTACAACTTATTTTGATATTGACATCTTTGAACTTATTCAGTTTTTAAGGAGAGATCAGGAAATACCTATGATTTTGTCGATCTTGGTACGGTTTTCTTTTTTACACGTATGGTGGAGACTGGGATTGTGGACAATGGGGATTCCTCTTAAATCTCACAAAAACAATATTACTATACAACGACTGAAATAGATACAGTTGTCTTCATTTTCATAGTTATGTCACAATAACATAAAAGATTGCGCTAACGACACCTTTTTTGCTGGGAGATAATAGTCTGCTAAATATTCGACACTATTTTTTGTTCTTTCCTTAATGAGTATTTTCGACGTGATTTGAAATTTATAATATACTAGCTACGCCCCACGGTGTTACCAGCACTATAGCAATTTATTATAGCCTATGTGTTAATTACCCTGAATATCCATTACAAATTTCATCCATATCCGCCCCAGCGTGGAAGAGTAAGAGTAAGATTCGGATTTAAATAAGAGTTTAAGGATTTAAGAAAATATATGCGATACGACCGCACGGACGGGCTAATTTAATTTTGTTTTTTTTAAATAATAAAATAAAATAAAAAAGGTTTTTATTCACGTAGACTTTAAAAAAGCGCTTGTAAATAGTCAGAACATGTTTGTAGTAATATAGTTGTATACATTAGATATTATTTCTAGTAACATAGATATTTAGGTACATCTTGTATGAAAACATTTATAAAATTTATTTTATTACAGAAATGATATTTAGCTAGCTCGTATCAAGTTATTGTCATGAGATTATGTTTAATTATCTAGTTTAAGTCTAATATTTTTACTACATATTGTCAATGGTTCTGTCTATATTAAAGGTATTATTATTATGACGGACCTTGTGTTAATAACGACGGTCGCGCTTTAATGCTACCACCGGATCCAATGCGCCCCAACTGAGAAGACCCAGCGAAACAAACTCAGTGGGTTCATCTACTACCGGTTTCAACACGACCCAGTTGAGACGGTCCGGCGAAACATACTCAAGCGGGCATGAACACGGGATTTGGTCCAATTAGAGTAATTATTTAGTAGGCAAACACAATATATGCTCGATCGGTTGTCTGAATGCTTATTATTTTAGATTATATTTAGGTATACAAAAGAAAAACTTCGAAACAATAACATTATTCATTTTGAGAAAGAGTCAATAATTTTAAATTAAGTATATGATAGCAATCATTTACAGATAGTTCACGTAACACAGCAGATCAGTCATGTCTATATGGCTACAAGATCTCCAGCGAGCAATGTGCAGGTAGGAAGTGAGAGCCAGACGTCTTTGTCATCGATGTACTCTTTAGTGGTGTAATAACCCCTATCCATAAGTATACGTTTAATATGTGTTTTAAAACTTGTGTCAGGCAGATCAGTAATTTGAGTAGGAAGCTTGTTATAAAACCTAATACAATTTCCTAAAAATGATTTATTAGTTTTGCTTACTCTAAAGCCTGGCATGGCTAGTTTGTTTTTATTCCTAGTATTTATATTATGCAGTTCACTTTTCTTTTTATAATTATGAATATTTTTTCTAACAAACATTATATTCTGATATATATATTCCGATGGCACAGTAAGTATATTTATTTCTTTAAACAAATTTCGCAAAGAATCGCGACTGCCTAAACCATAAATGGCTCTTTTGTTACTTTTATACTGTATTCGACTATTTTTATGTACTGCATTGTGAACTTGACAAGTGCAAGTGTATGTTAATACCCAAGTATTGAATAAATTTCATTATTTCATTAGTATTATTTGAAAAACAGATCACATTTAAATCACATACTTTTAAAGTGTTCCGTAAGTACTTAATAGATACCCATATAAGCTCCCTTTTTTGCCCGTCCATCGGTTTAACATGAATGATTTTCTCATGAAGTTGAAATATATATATGTATCAACATGTAATTTATTTAGAACTGAAAACAGTAATTATATGTATCGAGTAAATTTGAGGTTTATCCTGGAAAAACGGAGAAATCTTTGCAAGGCCTTGCTTGTAAAGATAAATCGCAAAGTCTATTTATAGTACACATATAGTCCATTGCCGTGGGGTGACGGCAAAGAATACCACCACCATCTGATCCCGCGGTGGGCGCAGACATCTTCCAGAGGGTATCTAGCTACCTCAGACGAGCAACAACATCTCTCTGCGTACTATGAACACCATACGACCTCAAACCCGTCAGCCAAGCGTGGCTATTGTGTGCTTCATCCCCCGATTGTGAAGATCTTCGATATAAGGTATCCCTGTGTGCTGGCTGTACTATCCTCACCACATCCCAAGTGCGATTTACAAACTACGCCACCCAAACTCTATTAGAAGGAAGAACTCACTGTGTTTGGGGCACACCAATACGTCAATAAAAGCATAAACAACAATAATAATATTTTACCTCGTTCGTAATAATTTCTTCTACGTCATTGACAATGTCGGTAACATTGTTTACCTCAGCAAATGTCTGTAATTACGTCCCTAAGGCAAATCAGTATATCCAATTATTGGCCATTAGATTTTCCGTAAATGACACATGGCACAGACTTACTACAAAACACATCTAATCAATAAAAGGGCAGCTTTGGCGAAACATGCCAATCCGGTTTTGCAACGCCCTATACGGAGTTCATCGATGAGACGACTGACGACTTAGACATTTAAATCACTGAGAAGATCAACAAGCAGATAACAATTTTGTATTCGAGCGGTAGGCTTTAGATTTTTGTACCCCGGGAGGTCAAGGTCCAATAAACAACCAAGATTACAATAAAATAAAAACTGTTTTTATGCACATGCACAAAATTAGCGCTTATAAATGTACACGTCCTGTCGAACATATTTGTAGTACTATAGTTAACTGGACATAATTAATTCTAACTACAATTGAATTGCTTCGATTGTCTTGGATCCGGTAACTAATTTAATCAGAAAGAAATAGAGAGGAGTTGGTAAAAAGTAGTTCAATTTCCCTTCAGAGCGAAAGGAGAGACAGAATGATATGACGAGGCTAGAGCCTCATAAAACGAGAGAACTGCAACTAGAGAGGCCAGTCAATAGTCACAAAAGTCCAAACGCATCGAATACCTAGTATTACCGTATTGGTACCGCATTCCCGTTTGACTCATCCGTCCTTAACTGAACCAATATTATGGGCAAGGTCAGATGACGCGTAGAATCCAAGGGGGAGACAGAGTGATATAACGAGACTAGAGCATCATAAAACGAGAGAACTGCAACTAGAGAGGCCAGTCAATAGAACATCTATGAAATTTGTAACAGGTAAACAAAAGTCCAAGCGCATTGAATACCTAGTATTACCGTATTGGTATCGCATTCCCGTGTGACTCATCTGACCTTAACTGGACCAATATTATGGTCAAAGTCAGATGAAGCGTAGATGCCTAGGGGAAGACAGATTGATATAACGAGGCTAGAGCCTCACAATACAAGAAAACGCAACTAGAGAGGCCAGTCAATAGAACATCTATGAAACTTTTAAAAGGTAAACAAAAGTCGAAGAGCATCGAATACCTAGAGTATTACCGTATTGGTATCGCATTCCCGTGTGACTCATCTGACCTTAACCGGGCCAATATTATGGTCAAGATCACATGACGCTTAGAAGCCAAGAGGGTGACAAAATTATATAACGGGACTAGAGTCTCATAAAACAAGAGCATTGTAACTAGAGAAGTCAGTCAATGGAACATCTATAATTTGTAACAGGTAAACAAAATTGCAACAGTAACGAATACCTAGTATTACCGTATTGGTATCGCCTTCCCTGCACTCATCAGACCTAAACTGGACCAATATTATGGTCAAGGTCAGATGAAGTGTAGTATTTAAGGGGAGACAGAAGGATATAACGAGGCTAGACCCTCATAAAACGCGAGAATTGAAACGAGAGGCCAGTCAATGGAACATCTATGAAATTGGTAACAGGTAAACAAGATTCCAACAGTAACGAATACCTAGTATTACCGTATTGGTATCGCCTTCCCTGCACTCATCAGACCTAAACTGGACCAATATTATGGTCAAGGTCAGATGAAGTGTAGTATCCAAGGGGAGACAGAAGGATATAACGAGGCTAGACCCTCATAAAACGCGAGAATTGAAACTAGAGAGGCCAGTCAATGGAACATCTATGAAATTGGTAACAGGTAAACAAGATTCCAACAGTAACGAATACCTAGTATTACCGTATTGGTATCGCGTTCCCTGCACTCATCAGACCTAAACTGGACCAATATTATGGTCAAGGTCAGATGAACTGTAGTATCCAAGGGGAGACAGAAGGATATAACGAGGCTAGACCCTCATAAAACGAGAGAATTGAAACTAGAGAGGCCAGTCAATGGAACATCTATGAAATTGGTAACAGGTAAACAAGATTCCAACAGTAACGAATACCTAGTATTACCGTATTGGTATCGCGTTCCCTGCACTCATCAGACCTAAACTGGACCAATATTATGGTCAAGGTCAGATGAAGTGTAGTATCCAAGGGGAGACAGAAGGATATAACGAGGCTAGACCCTCATAAAACGCGAGAATTGAAACTAGAGAGGCCAGTCAATGGAACATCTATAAAATTTGTAACAGGTAAACAAAATTCCAACAGTAACGAATACCTAGTATTACCGTATTGGTATCGCGTTCCCTGCACTCATCAGACCTAAACTGGACCAATATTATGGTCAAGGTCAGATGAAGCGTAGTATCCAAGGGGAGACAGAATGACATAACGAGGCTAGAGCCTCATAAAACGAGAGAATTGTAACTAGAGAGGCCAGTCAATGGAACATCTATGGAATTGGTAACAGGTAAACAAAATTCCAACAGTAACGAATAACTAGTATTACCGTATTGGTATCGCGTTCCCTGCACTCATCAGACCTAAACTGGACCAATATTATGGTCAAGGTCAGATGAAGCGTAGTATCCAAGGGGAGACAGAATGATATCACGAGGCTAGAGCCTCATAAAACGAGAGATTGTAACCAGAGAGGCCAGTCAATAGAACATCTATGAAATTGGTAACAGGTAAACAAATTTCCAACAGAATCGAATACCTGGTATTACCACAAAGGTAACGCGTTCCCGTTTCACTCATCGGACCTTAAATGGACCAATATTATGGTCAAGGTCAGATGACGTGTAGAAGCCAGCCGCATCAGCCCCCTGATTCACTAATTCTTCATTTTACCGTAGCCTAGTTGGTAGTGCTCCTGCCTACGAAACTGGTGGTCCTGGGTTCGAATCCCGGTAAGTGCAAATATTTGTGTGATGAGCACGAATATTTGTTTCTGAGTCATGAATGTTTTCTATGTATATAAGTATTTATCTATCTATATAAGTATGTATATCGTCGCCTGGTACCCATAGTACAAGCTGTGCTTAGTTTGGGGCTAGGATGATCTGTGTGACATTGTCCCCAGATATATTATATTATTATTTTAATACCAGGCTTCCTTAACAATGAGTTTTCAGCCTTTCTTTGCTAAGTAATGTAACGGCTTGGACTGCCAGGTTGGTCCAGCAGTTGCGTATTGAACCAGATAATAATATGGTCCTGGGTTCAAATCCCGGGTCAGATCAAATAGTTACGAGATGTATCACGAAAGAAAAACAGCCTTTCAGCCAGCAGCCCGGAGTCTGTAAGTGGGCGATGTTATACGCCTGTAGAGTGTGTAGAGCACGTAAAACAGTCGGTCCTGCGCCTGATCCCTTGCCTTGCCTAGTCGTATAGGGTCGCCGTTCCATCGAAATATGAGAGTGAAGCAAACATACACAATAATATGTCTTGTGTTGTTGGCTAGTCTCCCTTGTAATTGGCCTTCGTAACCAACATTCGGCCAACACTGTAATATCACGTGGGCCAAAAACAATAACGATCTATTATTGTTTGTATTCTGCAGTGGGCAGTGGTTACCCTGGTATCATAGTTGATCAAGCCGCCTCTGTCATGGCTTAACGACTGTTGTAATAATAATATCTCGGGACAATGTCACAGAGATCATCCTAGCCCCAAACTAAGCAAAGCTTGTACTATGGGTACCAGGCGACGATATACATACGAGTACTTATATAGATAGATAAATACTTATATACATAGAAAACATCCATGACTCAGAAACAAATATTCGTGCTCATCACACAAATATTTTCACTTACCGGGATTCGAACCCAGGACCACCAGCTTCGTTAGCAGGAGCACTACCAACTAGGCTACGGTGACCGTCCAAGGACAACAACCGGGATCGACTTAACGTGCATCTGAAGCACAGAGATGCTCAGAAATTAAACCACTTTGACAGACACCCATCTATAAATAGACTAAACGCCTGCATAGATGCTACTGTACGGTGTACCTCGCCCCACACTTGCGGACCGGTGAGGACTAGCTGAGGTCAAAGTCAAAGTCAAAGTAACTTTATTCCGTAAAAATTGTACATTTATGTGGAATCGTCATATTTTTTTTACCCTACCGTGCACTGCATGACGTTGCAGCTACTGAGAAACACTGCCAGAAAACTCAGTAGGAATCCTTTTTTAAAATAAAATATACCTAAGATTAATTACAATCATGTGTGTTGACTCAGAACAACTCCATCCCAAGCACTTTTATCACTTAAATAATCAGAAATTTTGTAATATGCCCTGCTACACAATTTGGCTTGGAGTATTTTTACTCGAATTGTTCCCATGCTTATCTATGGCACGCTAAATTCGAATTAAGAATTCTAGTCAACGTTCGATAAGCTTTTCTACTAACCACTAATAGATGTTTTTTTTTCTTCTTGACCTCTATAATGTTAAGTACTTAGCAATCAAAGTCTGAAACCGGGCTAATCATGGATATAATTAATTTCATTATTTTCAGCTTATTCAATACCCATAAGTGTCAGCCCGGGCTTATAGAACGATAAGTGCAACTTTATCGATGGCACCTTTTAACCAACTGAAAACATGGGTGTATGAGAAAATCACTCAGCAACATGAAAACGAGTTGATGGATCAAGAGTCAAAAATATCTTAGCACAATAAATGGGTTGGGATCGAACCCACGACCCCTGGCTGCTAAGCCAGGCTCACTAACCACTACCATCTCTGAAGAAACTCCTAACGAGGAGTCTATTACATCTTAACAGGAATGTTTTACGAATGGTGGACAGGCAAAATTACCGGGCACTGCACACTAAACAAAGCCCCCTGTGCGGAGGATCTATCGAAATTGAAACAACACCAGCACACGAATTGCTATTCAAAAATCGTTGCCTGCCTACAAAGTTGTACCATCCATAGGCACTGCAGGAGGCCCTCAAGCCAAACATTGGAGTCCTCCCGAACTTCTGGAAGCAATTGAAATGGTTCGAGTAGCCAAATAAGCTCCCGCACAATGGAATAACACTAAGTACGGAAATCAATAATAATAATACCTTGGACAATGTCACACAGATCATCCTAGCCCCAAACTAAGCAAAGCTTGTACTATGGGTATCAGGCGACGATATACATACTTATATAGATAGATGAATACATAGAAAACATCCATTACTCAGAAAAAAAAAATATTCGTGCTCATCACACAAATATTTGCACTTACTGGGATTCGAACCCAGGACCACCAGCTTCGTGGGCAGGAGCACTACGAACTAGGCTATGGTGAACGTGAATCAATCGCCCAACTATCTAAGTGCAACTTCGATATTTGTGAATCAAGCATGATCTGATGGTATTTTAGAGCAATGAAAAAATTATTGAGTAAAAAAGAATTCCAGATTTACCAGTTACAGGCAGTACGATAAAGAAGCGTGTTTTCTACTGTCATGAGCGAAATGGTGCGTGTTTCGCACGTGTGTGTCACGCAACACTTCCTGAATGATAATGTTAATTGTATTTATCATGAAAAAAATGACACTAACACGATTTGATTCGGCTTTTGTTCTTTCAACGTTTATTTTTTTTAATTTATTGTAAGGGAAATGGTTTCCTAGGTTTCAAAGTTGTTAAAGCCACCTAGAGCACGTCTGATAAGTCTTAACGAGTGTTGTCACCAGGACGGATAGCAGCAGCGACACCGAAGCACAGAGACCCTCAAAAATTAAACCAGCGCTTAACATCTCCGATCAACATCTATTTATCAAACTGATGTTGAATTTACTAGTGTCAATAAAAAATTAGCACAATTATAAATGTTCTAAAAGCAAAAATATATTAAAATTGGCTAATTTTCTTTGTTAGTGGCTTTTGTGGCGGGGGTAAATGTTGTTATTCGGTCTCGTTCTCGTAAGTACGACTGCTGGTATGGAACTCCCTTGGGTCTATATATGTGACGTCATATGTTAGTATAGCGTTCTTTATCTAACATGATATCTTTATATGTGGCTAGTCTTAATAGATAAATTATCAAAAATTGTCCGCACCTTATTACCTAGCCTATAGGTTAGGACGTTTGACTGTGGAGTCAGTGCGCTATTATAATCTTGTAGGTAATTGATTTTATACAACAATGCGTAAAAGATGCGGTTCTCTGGTGCATAAGGTGCGGACCAGCTCTAACAGTATCCTAAACATGGTTGAAAGTAGGTTGGACTGCGCCTATATAAGTCGTTGCTGTGTCGTCTCCCATAGCTTGTCGCAGGGATGATGGTTGCAGGGTTATAATGTATTTTACTAACATAGCTGTAAGTCCTACTAACATATATAAGTCATACTTGAATAAACACATTTTCTATTCTATTCTAATCTGGTACTTTAAACGGTGAAAGAAAATATCGTGAGGAAACTCGTATACCAGAGAGTTCTCCAAAATGTCTTTGATGGCCTGCATAGTCTGCCAATCCAAATTAGCCCAGCGCAGCGTAGTGGACTATAGCCTATCCCCTCTTATTCCGAGAGGAGGCACTTGCCTTGCAGTGGTTATAATATTATATTTTTAAAAATATCGCTTGGCTTTTGAAAGTTACGTGGTAAGGGCCACGTTACCACTTAACTTCTGATATCATGTGAAATCATATTCTAGTTAGTGGGAATAACAAAGGTCGAGTGCCACCAGCGAGTGTTACAGCACCTACTGTTACTATGTAGCCAAATTGAACGAAACGCGGAAAATAGTTTTACCTCGCACCTACCACGTGAACAAATAAAACAAACAACTCAACAATGCGTGGGCGGCGATCACGATGTCGTGGCAGACAATGATAAGAAACACACTTTAGTATCTTTTAAATTTATCACTATCTGGACGACCGAGTTCCGATCAATTTGCACATACGTATATATGCCTACGATATTTCCTGAACTTGAGATCTTCCCGGAAAGTCGTACCTTGTAAATATTAGGGAAGTCTGATTACAGACGTTCTTAAAACCCCCATTAGGTACTTGAGATTATGTACAGACGCCAGCTCAACAAGCTACCCCTATCTGTCAAGTTTCCCTTATGTTTTCATGACAAAATTGAAAATCTATAAAAGAAATTTGACAGATTGGGGTAGCTGGATGTGCTGGCATCTGTACCTACAAATGCTCATTTAACAGTCATAAACCCCGATTCAAAAAAAAAGAAAAAAAAAAAGGTTTTTATTCACGTAGACTTTAAAAATGCGCTTGTAAATAGTCAGAACATGTTCGTAATAATTAATATATAATTATTTCTGGGTACATATAGATATTTAGGTACACGGATTGTAGGAAATAATTTACAATAAGATTTATTTTATAATAGTAACGATATTTAGCTAACTTAAATTAAGTAATTGTCAAGGATCATGTGTAGGTTTAATTATCTAAATTTTAAATTTTAGCTATATTTTTACTACATATTGTCTGAATGGTTTTATCTATATTAAGGTACGCATTAAATGTTATTATTATGGCGGACCATGTATTTCTAACGACGGTCGCACTTTAATGCTACCACCGGATCCAATGCGCCCCAACTGAGAAGACCCAGCGAAACAAACTCAGCGGGTGTCTCTACTACTGGTTTCAACACGGCCCAGTTGAGACGCTCCGGCGAAACATACTCTATGGGGCATATACACAAGATTCGGTCCACTTATGAAATTATTTAGCTGGCAAATAGAAAGGAAACGATCTATAAACCTGGGAACAAAATACTTACTTATCGTATCAGCAGTGTCAGAGTTGCTCAACCCGCCCGGCCCTTTAGGCCTCTGACATGGCTTAACGACTGTGGTTTAATGGCTAAAACCGGGACCGACAGCTTAACGTGCCTTCCGAAGCACGGAGACGCTCAGAAATTAAACCACTCTGGCGGTCACCCATCTATGGACTGACTTCGAGCTTACTTGCTTAACCTCGCCAATCACTTACGGACCAGTGAGAGCATCTGCTATGACTCTATTAATGTCTATTATTTTTGACCTCCGTAATATTGCTTAGCGGCTAATGAGCTTATCGGACGCTAACTTCGAATTCGGCATGATATGTTAACACCTTAAGAGAATATTATATGATTTTTGTTTAAGGATAATTTTAGATTTTTTTATTGTCATAAAAGTATTTTACGTAAATGGTTACAAAACAATATATCGACAGTTAAAAGGATATAGGACATAAGCGACACTTGGGTCTAAAATAGTTATGTACACCATTTTACTAAAAGTCTTCACTGCGTATATAGTCTTATTAATTATTCTTAACCGACCTCAAAACAAGGAGGTTCTCAATACGACCGTGTCCCGATTTTCATATTTCGTAATGATGCCATAAAATCTATTGTCATATAAAAAACATAGAGGTTGTATGTTTTTTATTCTTATTCTTTATTGCACACAGAAACATACATATAATTTTAAAGTTACAAAAAGAAAAGGCATGTATATATATAGGCGAGCTTAATTCATTATTGAATTTTCTTCAAGCAAACCGGAGTGTCGTACAGTGAGATTTTTAAATTATGTATATAGGCAGTGTACTTTAATTAAACAGTAATATTAAAAATAAACTTAGTAACTACGATTTTAAAAACAAACTTTCATCTAAATCTTATCACTGTAAACATATTGCGCACATTGCCAGATGCCCTCGCCAATGCGAGAATAATCAACAAGGTTCAGCATTAGACGCGAAGAATCTATGGATGGGTGACAGCAAAAGTGATTAAAATCGTAGGAAAGTCAAAACTGTACATTGAATATTTTTTAGAAAGGATACTTGGAGCATGATCTATAATCGATATCGAAACCGAAAATATAGTTATCAGAATTTTTGTCTGTGTGTCTGTTTGTCTGTATGTATGTCCGGGCTAAACTCAAAGAGTACTGCATGGATTAACTTCAAATTTTGCATGAATATTACTAAGAGGTCGGGTCAACATATAGGCTACATATTATCACACTATCACTCACGGGGGAGGAGCTATGATAATTTATAAAATTTAACGCGGGTAAAACCGCGGGGCACAGCTAGTCTCTAATAAAGCGTCTCCGAAACTGCTGGATGCGAATAGCGCAAGACCCGCAGTTGTGGAGATCTTTGGGGGAGGCCTTTGTCCAGCAGTGGACGTCTTTCGGCTTGTATGATAAAGCGTCTCCATGCTTTGGAGGGCTGCATGTTGACAACAGTCGATACGGCATGTAATAAGCCTAATGGCAGCTAAACAACTCTGACATTAAGGTAATCACTGTCATTACGAATTAATGAAATAAACATTGTCCGAGAAACATTGAGATTATTTCTTGTACTTGGATATTTACTACTATACTTTGAGTCAATTAGTTAATCTACAAATATTTCTGATAATAAGTACCTGGGATGATCGAGAATGTTTTTTTTTATTTTAACATGACGTATGCAGTTAGCCTTACGGCTTTCACTGCTTCACCGGACTATAGAGGTGAGCGTGGGCTCTAACCGTCTAGCAAATCAAAACTACAAACTAAGTACCCGCGCCGGAGGGCACCCCCTTTGGGGTTCGAACCTCGACTCTGGGCGGTTTTTGGCGGGGAGATGCAAGAGGGCGTATCGTTTTAGGGATGTTTTGTGCAACTTTCGCTCTACGTTAATACGCGACGCGGGCCGCTCTTCCGGTTTAGGTCCGAAGAGGGCATTTCATCGAATTGAATCGAGAATCAATACTACACATTCTACTATCAACCCCTATTTTTTAATACAAATTTATTTTGCTGATTTTATGAATTTTTCTACATTTGATTGGATCCTTCGATGTTTATTTGATTTACAATTGGACCCGGTAGGTGGCGCTGCGATGAGATTCCTAGTTTTATTTATATTGTAAAGGCAACGCATGCCACGACATCTATATATCCGAATAACACATAATCAATCACACTACCTACTATTATAAAGGCGAAAGTTTGTGAGTGTGTATGTTTGTTACTAGTTTACGTCTAAACGGCTGGAGCGACTCTAATAAAATTTGGTATGGAGTTAGCAAATACCCTGGATTAACACATAGGCTATCATTTATAAGGTTTAACGCGGGTAAAACCGCGGGGCACAGCTAGTAGTGTATAAAGTTTAACGCGGGTGAAACCGCGGGTCACAGCTAGTGCATTATAAATGTTAGGTACTGGCAATATAATTTATCTATGTCAGTACCCCACGACGTTCTACGTTTTTAAAAAGTATGTCAATGTTTGTTACAGTTATATTTAGTCATATCTGTTATCTATCAATGTCAATGGTGGTAATTCTGTTTGTTACATTTTCTTCTTCTTTGCCCGACTTCTATTGAGGTTAATTCCCAATCTAACATGTTCCGGCTAGCTATCGGGATTATTGGACCTAGCGACTAAGATCGAGCCTCGAAACCCATCAGGGATCCGCAACCAGGAGTCAGACACCATTTTGATTTTGACTACCCGTAACGATTGGCATAGTTGTTTTTCATGGGAACCAGAATCGAGGGCTTAATGTGCCTTCCGAGGGTAGCCCGTTAACCAACCACAACCAAGTATTTGTTTAATACAGGATCGTTTAGTGCGAGTATTGAACCCACTACGGAACGGCTAATGTGAGCTAATTAATTTCATTTAGATTCTTACAGATCGTGTCAAAAGAAAATAGAAGAAATGTGAAGACTTGTCTAAACTTTACCGTTTCCTTAATCGTTCGCCTTAAATCATGTATTCTGATAATCCCTTGGGTCGCTGGCGTTTGGAAAAAGGAAACTCCACTCGTCTTGTATAAGAGGTCCCGGGAAGTGGTAACCTGCTGTAGCTCAGGTTGCCTAAACGCGCTTGTGCGTGATGGGGAGGGTGGGAGGCATTCGGGCCCCTCCCGTCCTTGGGGGAGAGTCTCAGACGCTCAGTGTACAGCGGGGGTACTGGCGAGATCGTTCACGAGTACCCAGAGCCGACGCTACAAGCACTGTGAGGCTAGCTACCGTAGTGGTTTTAGTGGGTTCGAACCCCACGCAACTTGCGGCGGCATTTCCACGACGTAAAAAAAATGTATTCTGATCCTTGCGTTTTCGATTTTAATGATATTAGTTCAGGTAAGTTCGGTTTCCAAACAATGAGCCCGATTCCATGCTATAAAAAAGAAAAACAACTTCATAAATATCATTACATTTAATTCTAACATATTGTTTATGAAAAGGACAGGGTATTTTTAGTTGCGACTATTTGGTTTTGGCGCAAAATCTTGAGGAAAAATAAGCGACACGTTTGTACCTGTCGACTAATTTGTGCGCAGTTTTAGTTGTGTGGCAATTCTATGTATCCCCTGTCCTTATCATACGAGATTCATTAGAGAGAGATGTAATGAAATTTCATTAGTTTTGTGGTTTAAGACATTTATCTCAAAAAGAATATACTTACAATATTCACACAGCATGAGCACACATAATAAAAATATGTGGAACTATTAGATGAATGTACCTATTTGAAATGGTTATGTTTTTTTTTTAATAAAGCATAATTCTCATGTTTTCTTAATGTGAGTTAATTTTGTAGGTACCTACACTACTATTTATATTTTTCTAATGAATATATGTATATGCAGAGTATGATATATTTGTGTTAAGTATATTCATAGTTTTTGTTTATTTATAAATATGTTGTGCTGATACCCAATTATTATAATTGAATAAAATTTTACTAAGTATATTATTTTGTATGGTATATAAAATATTCAAGTTTGATTTTGCTTCAATACCGTAAACATCTAAAGTCTGTAACAATGTGCGAATTAACCTTCGGCAGGATAGGCAGGACTGGCATACACGCAAGGATAGGGGGGTGACCCATCACCCCACAACTTATGTGCGCAAATAAAACATATGTTTACAAAAATAAGTACTTTTTTTTAAATTAAACAAGTAATATAGTTCTAAATCAGAGTATAAAACACTATATTAACTAGTTTATGCGTATATATCTAACTAAATTTACGATGTTATGCAGTTCAGACAAATATAATGACGGTGATCGGAACACACGGTTAATGACATTTAACACAAATAATTTTAACTTTTCTGTCTTTTTTCCTTGGACACATTGAGCACCGAGCTTGTTTCTGTAGTTTAAACGGGGGTTCACTTCCAGAAGGTTCCTGGTTCATGTTTAGAACATCCTGTATATTTTGAGTTATTTCTCGCGGTAAATTCGTGTTCAAACGACGCCTCGTATGTGGTTTGGATAATTTCATTGGCAATTCCTTCAAATATCTGCTTCGAAACTTATTAACAGGAGTCCTGCTTCGATATTGGGCTTACGGGACGTCGTCATCGTCATTGGTGCCAGCATGGTCAATAACGTCACCCTGCTTTGAATGCACAGACACATTACCTTCAATATCCGACAATTTACTCTCATATGAATCATAATCCCCATCAGATCTTGTATTTCCTAGGTTTTCCAAATATTTATCAATATCATCGTCGGTAATTCTTGCCATTTTTGCCGAAAAACGCTGCTATTTTAATAAGCCCTTCACAAACAAACACGAACGTAAAAGGATAGTGGGGTGATCGGTCACACCAACATGGTTAATATAGCAAAATCCTCGACTGTCTGCAAATTAGTGCCATATGCTACTAATTACGTATGCTTAGATAGGAGAATACAGAAAATCACAACTCCTCTCAGTTATCGTATAAAAAGTTATCGCATCTTTTTTGAACGAGTGGGGTGATGAGTTACCCCCCTATCCTTCCGAAGGTTAACCACACGATAAATCGAAATAACCAGTAAACACAGTGTTAATAATAATTTTTAAGAAGAACATTTCCCATGCAGGCATTCAAATGCAGTTTCAAATTTGTAACAAAGAAATAAAATTATATAAAAATAATTTTAATGTTCCATAGAAGTTAGAATTGGGGTCAATGTTACACAATTTAATGAGGAAACATTTTGTGGTTTTATTGCTAATTTATTACAAGTAAAATTAGTAAAAACAATTATCTGAAGGTAGCAAGTTTCCAGACTGCAAATTATATTAATTGTAATAATGTAAAAAACTTTTCACATTTCTAATCTACAATGTAATAGTTGACACATCGCATTAACTCTTTGTATATATATTATAATGTATACTAATAACGCACGGAGTATATATATATGTACTACATATAGCTCATGGAAAGCGTTCATGATACGAGTTTCTCACTTTTTGTTCACCCAAAAAGCGTTCAACACTCAAAGAAGTAATCACTTCAAAAATAATTATAAAGAAGTATTCATGGGAAAACTATGCAATGGGCCGCTTGACACCATATGATTCCATAGAATTCTGGGAATTCCATCTCTTTTCTCAATTGACATCCCTAATAACAGTTGTCTGCTAGAACAATGTCTCAACAAGCTACATCTAGCAAGATTTACTTATACCAAACAATAGTAACCACATAATCTTAACCTCCCATGGTTATTGTCACTTGCATGGTAGAGGTAAGACTTACTAAGTATGGCTTGTAAGACCTTATTGCTGAACTGATACTCAAGGATGACCCAAATACTATTGGAGAGACAGTTGACTGATGGAATAACACCAGAACAACCAAGTTTAACCTCTACCAAGCAATTAACAAATTACATCTCATTTCCTGACAAAGACTGCTTGACGAATGAAATTTAAAAGAACTATAACAACCAATAGCTGGGCTTATCAACTTATCAAAACTATTATAAATTAAATATTATTTATAAATGTACCATGTACCTATATATCTATATGTACCTAGAAATAATTGTGTATACATAAATATATTACTACAAACATGTTCTGACTATTTACAAGTGCTTTCTAAAGTTTACATGAATAAAAACATTTTTTTTTTAAGTGGCAAAAGATTAGTTATTAATTACTTAATTTAAAAAAATTAAAACATTTTTCCTACTAAGTTTTCTAGCAGCATTTTTCAGTAGTTGTGCACTGTATGATAGGATGAAAAAATTGAAGATTCCACACAAATGAAACATTTTGCCGAATTAATTATTTTTAAATATTGTTTAAATTCAAATTATTTATTTCGAACATAGGTATATTAATAATGCAGATATATTTCAAGGTGTTAGGGAAATGTTTATTTATTAATTTTGTAGCTTTTAATACAGTTGAAATGTCAATCTGTGTCTAGGGATTTTCTGGACTGATTCTGACTAAATATACACCAGATTTTAAGTTTTCTGTAATTATATATTTTAGAAATAAGTCACAAATAGACAATATTGGATGAACTCACCTTATTTTATTTTACTATAGAAACAATGTAATATGTATAACTGTCTGTGGATAGATATAACAGTAATAATATAATTGGAATTAAATGAAAGTTATCATGAAACAAAGTAATGACCTGATTGGTGACACCTTATTATTTTTATTGATGAGAATAATGTTGTTCTGCAACTTAACATTCAAACTGTAACTTAACTTTCATACATTACTAGAACAGTTAACATACATAACAAACAACATAAGTAACATTCTCAAAAAGAACTAGAATACTTTTTTAGGATTTTAACTATAATGCGTCATAGGGGCAGTTTGAAGATTTAAAAATTCACAGCTGTATTATAACGCGTTAAGATAACTAGAAGTACTGGATTATTTATGTACATTTATGACAGTGAAGATCACATAATGTGATTGTATTTTAGGAAATAATCATTAGGTATATCAAATAAAGTGTTAAACAGTCCGTATTGTTTGATAATCATTTGTATTTCATCTATTCTTAAATCAATGCCGATAACATTGAATTCAAGGATACATACCAATTTCTATTATTACAAATCATTAACACAATAACCTTTAAGTTTGTGCTGTATGAAAAAGAACTAAACGTTAATAACAAAATATGTTATTGTTCTTGTTATTTCTCACAGTATAGCAATAAATTAGAGATACATAAAAAAAATCAATACTTACTTGATTGTCTTGAAAATTGTTGGACCACTCCGATGTCCATGTTTTCACTGCGAACATATTCGGATTGTCGTTTATATTGTTCAGTAATCCCACTACGTCCATCTTCGTTTATTATTTCGTTTAAATTCGATCTAAATTCTACAAATTGATCTCAATTCAGAGAAACAATCAGCTGTTTGACAAATAAATAACAAAAAGTCAAAAGACGAGGAAAACGAGCATAGATTTTTTTTTCGCCCTTTTGGGCAAGCTAAGATCTGTGACCATACCGCCTCGTCTTCAGTTGTTATATTTATATTTCAAAGTTAGTCAGTCATGTCCGTCACGTCCGTCACAGTCAAGTCATAGTCCTACCCCAGTAAAGCAGTGGAGACTATACTAGAGGCTTCTATAGATTTTTGGTTCCCACACGGAAAATCACAATTCAAGGCAATATCGCACTTTCCTCCACTTGTGTACGTTGTCGAAGATGTTATGTCTAAAAATCCACCATATTTACACATAAAAACTCGAATGTACACCAGTTTTTGAAAATAAAACATAGCCTCGATGCGTCCTTTTCCGCGTTGGCGCCAAAACTCCACGAGCATAGACATTCAGAAATGGGCATTTTTTTGACATCGATGCCTTTTTTTGATCTATTTTCCTATAACCACTCCTCCAATTTGTTATTTGATGGCATAATTAACTACAGATGTCATTATTTGATAAAAGTTGATTTGAATCAACTACTGGACTACGGTATTAACCATAAAGTACATAAATACCTACGGAATAGAGCATCAAAGGACTGAACGAGCGAAATGGCACTAGCAGCAACACTGTATAATAAAAAGAGATGCGTGATGCGACGTAACAGAACCGTTCATCGTATCAGTTTGACAGTTCGTCGGCACTCATCGGCACGCAGAAAATTAGATTCGTGTAATTTTTCCTGATTATAAGTGAAATCATGGATATTTTTGAAAAATAATGCCAATGCATAATGCCAATAAAGAAAAATGGTGACTTGTTCAGCGGCTGATTACTGATGACGAAAAATGTTCATCTCACAGGTAAGTTATTCCAAATGGACACCTCCTAACTTAGCATTTATTTTTGCCAATGCGCTTTGAATTTTAATTACTAAGTGTGTTAATTCCCTTGTACAAACATTTATTAATGTAAGAAGCAAAGATCTAATACACAGAATTTACGAATATTTTTAGTGTAAAGACATAATTTTCGATTTACACTAGGGCTGCATCAAATTATCGATATTTCGTGACCACTGTCTAACACGCGGTAAACGAATATGTATTACTGATATTAAAATGCCTATGAGACGTTTAGAAGTGAATCACCTGAGAATGTAAGTAATCCCAATTCCCATTAAAGACACTTAGCCAATCCATAGGTATCAGTTTTCGACTTTTAGAATAGATAGATACTATCATTAGTAATTTAAGTATCTTTCAGATTATCATCTAACTTTGATTCCAGGAATGCATCGCATAGATTAATTGATCGTCGATACTGGATTCTAATGAAAAAAATATGTGTATGCAGTAAGCATTTTGAAAAAAAAAAATTCCAGACGCGAGGAGCGATACGAATCTCAGTTTTTCAACAATTCGAACAAAATTATTCCGATAAGCATTAATAAAATAATACTATTATTCTGCTGATGTTGCATTGGAGAGTAATATCTAAGGAGAGTAATTTACTTGAAAATATGTATCTACATTCAACATTGTGTATATTAACAATACACATGCAAAAATTACATAGGTAAACGTATTTTTTTAAGGAATAAATGAATTTAGAAAACTATTATTCTGCTGATGTTTCGTTGGAGAGTAATATCTAAGGAGAGTAATTTACTTGAAAATATGTACCTACATTCGACATTGTGTATACTAACAATACACATGCAATACAAATACAAATGACATAAACGTATTTTTTAAGGAATAAATGAATTAAGAAATTGAATTTATTGAAACCGACGCACGCTCCTAGCTATCTAATGAATAAAAATTATAAACGACTTAAATTTTACTTATACAAAGTATATACGTCCACTAGATTGTCAAACGGCGAACATTTAAGCGACAACCGACAACTCTATTGCAACAATTAAATGATTTAAAGTATCTTCTGAGGTTTACTTAATACCTATTCGTAGTTTCAGCCATACAAAATCCCATCCCATCCTATTTTAGTACTATCACTGTTACTGATTAATATTGTCGAAATCGATATTAGTGTGAAAATCAACATGACATACATCATTGACACGCACTCATAAACGTTTGAACCATATTATTATGTACATTTTATATACGGGTTTGAACATGGAGCTATTATAAAGAGGAGACGGCCTAAGCAACTGAGCACTGTGATTTTCAACTGAGTCTAAACGTCATCATGTAGGCGTGGCCTAAGTCAATGTATTGTTGGCGTTCGTCCTGTGCACAACTACGTCACGTTCACAATTTACAGCTATATTTGCGCTAGAAGATAAAAATAATGAAGTGTTGTGTTTTATCTTGTAAAAACTACTCGGACAGACGTTCTAATGCTATGGATGGCATCAAATTTCATTTGTAAGTAATTTTATTCGATTTTTTATCAAAATAGTTCTAGAAAATTCCCTTCACGTCGGCGTTTCGAAACATAATTCTACACGACATTAGATGGCGATACTTGGGGTCATGGGAATAAAAAATATTTAGGTACGCAGAGCTCAGTACTATCATAATCTAATAATCGTATGTACTGAAATTTGTTTTACATTCATTCGTAAAACCCCTTTAATGGCCAAAATACATTTTTGTAGCTTTTACTATAATTTTTAAAAAAAGAACCGCCATCTATCGAACAAATATGAACATAACAAAAACAGGGCCGTAATTAGGATCCAGTTATTTTACCTAATGTCCCGCAGCTGTATCATAAATAGAAAGTACTTAAACATGGAATGCACTGCACAAAAAAATACAATCTCCTATAAATTAAATATTCTATGTACAGTAATTTAATTAAAGTACCTACTTCCCTTCATTAGTATGCTCGTTGTTTACTTAATTTAAATTAAGTACTTTAAGCCTACCTAGTTTATTTAGTCAAATTTTAAAATTATGAATGTTATAGATTGCCATCTGAAGATAACATTTTAACGATGAAGACTTCGTAGTAACAAAAAAAGGCCTTAGAAAATTAAAGAAGGGAACTCTACCTTGAAGACCAGGGTCGATAATTTTTAAAACCAAAAAAAAATATAGTAGGATGAAACCCATTAGAAAAGGAGGGGAATATTATAAAAATGAAAGGAAAAATAATTTACGGGCGATCTGAGGTCGGGATGGGGATGGGGGTGAGTTTTTAAGGGTATAAAACGGTTTTTCTCGATTTCCGGCAAAACTAAAAGTCCTATCGAAAAACGTCAAATCGCAAAGTTGTAGGTAATAAAAAGATCTAAAACTTTTGTTTTGACACTTTTTTCACATAACCTAAAAATTTATATGAAAACTTCTAAAAACCAAGTTTTTGGTTTTTTATTTTTATCTTTTACAATATTTTGTCTTTTACTAACGAAATTTGGTGAAAACTTACCTTTTTATGTCCCAAATACGCTGTAATTTATTTGATTAAAAATATTTATTTTTTCACCTTATTTTTTAATTAATATCGATAAAACACCCTAATTTTCAATCGAAAAGTCACCCGTCAAAATATCAGCTAGCGTCAAAATATGCATTTTCTGAGAAGATTTACTATAGTAACATATATATTTTTTTTCACCATCGGAAAGAAGAGATTTCAACGAACAGAATACATACCAACTTTTTGAAAAAAGCTGATATTTTGACGGGTGACTTTTCGATTGAAAATTAGGGTGTTTTTTCGATATTCATTCAAAAATAAGGTGAAAAATAAATATTTTTAATCAAATAAATTACAGCCTATTCGGGACATAAAAAGGTAAGTTTTCACCAAATTTCCTTTCATTTTTATAATATTCCCTTTTCTAATGGGTTTCATCCTACTATTATTTTTTTTCACTTTTTATTATTTTTAAAGGCTTCTACCCTGGTCATTTGTTTAAAACTGGATATATCGGTTCGTAACAATGCATTTTTTTACCCATAAAATATTTAATTTTATTTCCAATATAACATGAATAACAATTCGGAATATTAATAATAAGTCATAATCAAAATCCCATAATCTTCATCATCATCATCATCATTCATCAATGACCTTTTTATTCTCACTTTTATTTTATAATAATATCACTGTCAATAAAAAAAAGATATCATTATGGTTCGCAAAAGTATAAAAAAAACAGTAGGTACTCCCTGGTACGAAGTTATGAGTCCGGCCCTGTTGCATCCTGCACTGTGTGACATCTAGTGTAAAAAAGTTACGTTACTACTAATTATAGTCCACAAAACATGCGAATAGTTTACCTATTGACCGGTAGATGTAAACAAAGAAATAGGCGGGATCTAACACCCTCTCCCCCCCGCAAAATGTCACGCGTTGTTTCATAGAAAAATCGAATTACAACGTCTCCTCTTTGTAATAGCTCCATGGGTTTGAACCAGGTTTGAACACACACAATGTCATCCTATTTCGGTTTCGTTTGCCAGCTCTTGATTGTTGCTCTCTCGGAGGAATAACCAGCATGCTTGTTATTGCTCGGAGGTTGCTCTATTACGCTAGGTATACTAACTTAATGGTATTTATTAACCCATCTTTAGCTTTGTTAGGTAGGTGTACCAAATTAATGTGATCTATTGTAATATCACCATTATCACAGAAGATCGTCACGGTTTCATTCATTCATTTTCTACCAATACTATTCATTCATTCAATCAATGATTGTTCGCAATGCTTGCCGACTGGCTAAAAACTCTCCAATTTTTGGGAAATCTTACGATTGAAAGAGGGATGATTCAGGTGGAAAAAAGGTCGAAAACTCACATTTGGTAAATATAATTTCTTTTCTAATATGGTCCTCGGGACATTTATTAAATGACTCATAACTTGGATTTACAGTTAGCCCAATTACTTGCTTTCACTAATGTGTCTTAACCGTATAATCGGCCATCAGCGGTCCAAGATAAAAGGTCTAGGATCTTACCTGTCACTAACGTACACAAATTGGTTCCCAAATGATGAGATTTATATTAATAAACAATACCAGTAGGTATTGATATAAAATCTTCAATAACAGAATACTACGTTCTAAATCTTTAAATACATATTTTTGCGACATGATTTTGGTGCAGTTTAAGTAACCTAGAACCAGTTAAATTTTAACTGGGTTGTTGGTCTAGTGACCGTGACTGCTAACCCGGAAGTCGTAGGTGCGATAGCCACCCAGGACAAATCTTAGTGTGCTGAGCACGATTATTTGGTAATTCATCTAGAGTATGTATGTATTTAGACATATATATGCAGCATGTTAGTTGTCCCAAGATATTTATTTTCTTTATATTTTCTTATTTTCACATATTATAATTTATTAAATATCCATTAACATTGTTATTCCCCGTTTTATATTAAATTCTGTAGAGTAAACTTTGATGGAGATTTAGGCATCTTTATCCCAAAGATATTATAAACTTCAAATCATTATAACTGTATGTTTAAGTAATAGTGCCAGGAATATAACACGTGAAAATCGTTTGTGTGAGGGTGATGGAAGTCCACAGAAGGTCTCAAGTGGAGTTAATATATGTAATGCTAACTTGCCCACAGGTCCTGACTTATCCAGTTTTTATTTTGAGTGTTTATTTGTATTCTAGTTAATATTAATAAATTTTCGGTAAATTTTTAATACTTATGAATCTGAAAATACTTATGAAATTTAATACTTAGAATATATACAATTGTATATATATATATATATATATATATATATATATATATATATATATATATATATATATACAATTGTTTTAAATATATTGAAAACAATTGTATATATTCTAAGTTTCAATTGTGAAGTAAAAATTATATAAAACCTAAGAATAAATTAAAAGTAACAAATTATAACAAATATAGTTAACATTTTGTATGTACCGATACGCCAAAATATAACTATGAAAATGTTCCGATTATGTTGTAAAAATATTTTTGTAATTGGCAACCCCATCACTCGCAACGATATGCATGCTGTATTAATTCATTCGGGGAGTTTCATTCAATCATTCATTGACTCCTTTTTACTTGTTCACTTAATGCGCGCTTGCTTGCTGAGGCCGACGACGACGTGTATTTTTAACTATTAGTGTTCAGTATTCTTTGAATTCTAGTAATTACTATTATTTTTAAATTGTATTGGCGTAGTGTTGTTCAAACACGGTAAGTTTTTATTTTAATGCAAATATGATACTTTCAAGATGGCGTCACACCATACTTCGATTCACGTTGCTTCTGTTTCCAGATGGGATCTCGCTACCGAGAATGGGATCTTTCCTGCAAAGTTTACGTTGGAAATCTTGGTACAAACGCTTCAAAATATGAGATTGAAAAAATATTTTCCAAATATGGAAATATAAGGAATGTGTGGGTGGCAAGAAACCCACCCGGATTTGCTTTTGTGGAATTTGAAGACCCACGCGACGCTGAAGATGCTTGCAGAGGGTTGGACGGCACGTAAGTTCACAGCCCTTATTGACTATTGGTTAGAGTATTGATAGAAAGGCGTTCCGTCCGCCATTTTGGTTTCACTTGACCCATTTGGTTCAGAGAATGTACTTCTCAAACGACGTAAATCAAATCTCTTCAAGATAATGAGAATACTTTAGTGTCTGAATTTACTGAAGAATTTATATTTGGTCTTTGGCACCTTGATAGGTTGTAGAGAAATATTGAAAATAGAAGAAAATAAATACTAAAAAAAAATTGGTTGATATTTCAGCTTTAGTATCATTATGGGCAGAAGAATTAAGTCTCATTTTGGTTTTTTCATTTTTAAAGATTTACATTCATAATAAACTATGCTGTGCTCAACTTTAAACTATAGTAACTGTAATATGCAACAAATTTATTAACAATGCATTGTGCTATATACAGGTCTTTATGTTTATTTATAAAGCTAATGCAATATGTACAGAACATAGAATAATAAGTTGAAATATCTTTTACTTTTTAATAATATAAAGGATCTAAATTGTTTATTTGAAGAAGATAATTTGAGGATAAGGTTGTTAGTGCACATTAATTTACACTTTAGTTTATCTCTACTACATAATTTTATTCAATGTGTTATGGTTTGTTTTCCCTAATAAATAAAACAAAACATCTTAACGAAGCCAGGCTTCATATGTAAATCAAGATGTTTGATTTATAAAAAGGGGCATAAATCCAGTCATGCTGACCTTGGGTTAGATTTTATAAACCTAATTCTAATTATCAATAAGTGCCCTACACAGATAATGGCAACTCTTTTGACAGTTACCTGATCAACTTTAGCTGACCAATTTGTACAGTAGGTTCAAATGCCCCATGGTCTTGAGGAAGGTTGTTCTCATAAAATTGCACGCTCCTTAGATCCGTTTCATTCTCAATGTGAAACGCTTGAGTCATAAGTGTGCTAGATCATGATACCTCCACACTAAGACTGAGATTGTGGTGTTCCAATGAGCAGCACTTGTCTTGGAGTGGGGAACATTTTTCATTTTAAAATCATGTATTTGTGCTTTTTAAGTAAACCTTTTGTCTTGACTTTTGAGTGTTTCTGTTTCATGTAGCCGTTGCTGTGGGACCCGCATTCGAGTCGAAATGTCGAATGGGCGCACACGAAGAGATCGCCGATATTCTAGGTATGTATCTTGCTATTTGTTTATATTGGGGATTGTAAATTGTATCAATTTTAACTATGTGCTATCATTCAAATAAGCTTGTCTTGGACATACTTCCTGGTTGACTTAATCTCCAAAGGAAACTACTTACAAAAAGACCTTTGGCATTATTTACCACACTATAATGTATCTGAAACCTAATTTTGAAATGTAATGTTAGCTTAACTCTGATAAAAGTAAAATTAATTATGTAATCTTTAAAAATTAAAGTACCCGTTTTACAATTCTTATTAAATAACTTGATCTGGAGATATTAAATGTGGTTGGGTGTTGGAACGTTTACAGGTCCATTTTTTCAACCAACCACCAACACACCAACGACCTCACCACATGTCTTCACCACAACTACGGCTCGTTAACCACTCTGACATCCGCGATCGCCGCTCGCAACAACATCCCGCTCAACTTCTGCGATCGGCTCTCCAAACTTCTGCGCGCTGCCGAAGTCTTCAACATCTGCGTCCCCATAACTTACCTCATGACCGCCGTCACCTAGTCCCCGCCCACACCCGAACCTGGACTCGAAAATAATAATGCTTTTTAGAGAGCCACACAGTATAGGAACCTACAAACATCCTGAATGTCATTGCAACTCCTAACGCTTCACCGACTGCACACACTCGTCGTCACCGTGGCACCGAGCTAGAAACACGACCCAAAGGCGAATCAACTTCCCCGTGTTACCGCAATCTCTCTCGAAACTTCCGATTAAAGCCACCATTCAACGGAAGATAACATTGAAACTCGCCTCCGTATAATCCCTTCGGCCTCACAGCAGCCCCACAACGGTCGACCTTCGCAGGCTCACCAAGTTTCGGTACTTTTTGAATCCTATACTTAGAACCTTACCTTGGCTATAAATTATAATTAGTAAAGTCGAGTTGGCGACGTAAAAGGTGTAGGTAACGAATAGGGTTTTGAGTAAAAATTGTCTTTGAATGGATTGGATGCCCTTTGAAGTAAAAATGTAACAGTAACAGAAGAAGTCAAGTAGCTTAACCCATTCGCTGCGGCAGACGCCTATCGGCGTTTTTTTCATTTCATATCCAGGTGCGGAGTACGCCTATCGGCGTTTTTTTACAATTGTATATATCTTGGCAAAAAACAGCCATAAAAAGTAAAATTTTATACAAGGTGCTATTTTTTGTTTAAATGCACTAAGTAATGGTCACAGTTTCCGGATTTTTAACTATTAAAAAAATTAACAACCTTTGATTCTAGATATATTTTGTTAATTATCACTTTTCTATAATAAAGGTATTTTGAGGGATCACTTACATCGCATAATTTTTAATTCCTATTTTGCATTGGTTTTACAAGTTAGGTATGGCTTTTAATGACATAAAATTGTGTACGTATATTTATAAACGTCACAATGGCGGGACCAACTCTTGTAATTGTAAAATTCTCTCACGTATATTTAGCACCCATTTAGTTCTATTTTGTACCTGTCCTGAAATTTTTGTACCTTACACGGCATAAACGGAATTTCACGAAAACACTGGTCCCGCCATTCATTTGCCAGAACTATTGCCGCGTGGATCTTCGCAATGGATCAAAAGAAATAAATGTAGATGTTGTTTAACAAATAAAAAAAGAGTAGACACCATTTATTTCTGTCCAGATTGTCCTAGGTCACCAGCTCTATGTATTACCCTATCCATTATACCGCAGTCAGTTTCTTCATAAACTTAAAAATACTATTTCTACATGTACTCAGCCGAACACACATAAAACTATGTCAGTTATACATAAACAAACCAAAATTACAAAATATTTCGAAAGAACTAGTAAATCGGCTCTTGTAAATAAAACTTGTTTATTTCGCTAATATACCACAACAGGAAAATATTACACTAATTCACCAAAATATTGCAGGAGTATTGAATAAATTGGAAATTATCGAAATAGCATTAGCGGAACTTCAATAAGAAATAGGCAGGATTGACATTATATGTTTTACAGAAACATTTCTCAAGCGTGGTAATGAAACAAACCTTAAAATCAACAATTACAGTTTAGTGTCATCATTCTGTCGAAATAATCAACGCCGTGGAGGTTCCTGTATTTTACTTAGAAATGGCTTACACTATAGTGAAATAAAAGGCTTGATTCCACCGATTCCGCTCCAGTTTGAATATTGTGCCATTGAAATAACTAATTTTAATCTCATTATAGTATGTATATATAGAACACCAACAGCAAACGCCACTAATTTTATGAATAGCATAGAGCGCCTTGCTAATACACTCTCTAGAAAAAGAAACAAGAAAATAATAATGTGCGGCGACTGGAACATAGATATGATAAAAGCTAATAGCTTATCTCGTGATCTTAATTCCATTCTAACTAATAATAGTTTAAAAAACCATATAATCTTACCAACAAGGAGAACCTCTTGCTTGGATTTAATTGTGTCTAACTTAGATAACACGAAATCTGCACTTCACTACCTAGCACTATCGGACCACGAGTCAGCACAATCCCTAACAGTTAAATTAGATGTCATAAAAAAGCTCAAAGTACATTCAGATTTTTGGTTTAAGAGTATTAGAGATTTTAGTGAGGAAAATATCTCCAAATTTAAATACTATATTTCAAGCTTATCATTTTCAGAAATATACAATTGTGAATCAACAGAGGAAGCATTTAACACCTTCCATGACACTATCATGCTTTTCTATAATCTTTGTTTTCCCACTATAAAGGTAAAGTTTACTTTCAAAAATATTAAAAATAGATTCCTTACAAAAAGCATAAAGAAGTGTTGTGTTAAAAAAGAGTATTATATTTGAAATATCAACTATGTAGAGACAACAAAAAACAGAATAAGCAGAATTATAATAACTATTCCAGGGTTTTGAAGGGATGTATAAACAAAGCACACCAAATAAATAATGTACAATACATAAGCAGCTCCAAAAACAAATGTAAAGCAGCATGGCAACTTATTAATAATAAAAAGATAACAATGTTAAACTCGGAAATTGACTGTGCACAATTTGAAAATAAATTATATGATAATCCCAACAAAATATGTGACCTGTTCAATAATTATTACATATCATTAACAAATAATAATTCACCTAATAATTCTAATTCATATATTCATGACATTCCCCAAAATTCAAAAACTATATTCCTCACTCCAGTGGATAATATTGACATTTACAAAATAATAAATAATTTAAAAAACACTAATTCTACAGGTTACGATAGTTTAAATACCAAAATAATAAAATTATGCGCGATTAGTCTTACTCCTCCCCTTACCCACATAATAAATCTATCTGTTTCAGAAGGTCACTTTCCAAAGCGTTTAAAAAAATCTATCGTTAAACCGCTATACAAAAAAGGAGCTAAAACAGATATGAGCAATTTTCGTCCAGTTACACTGATACCCATCTTATCGAAGATTTTTGAGAGAGTTATGTATTCCAAAATAGAAAACTTCTTGACATCCTGCAATACCCTTAAAAAGGAACAATTTGGCTTTAGGAAAAATAGCTCTACCACTTTGGCTAGTTTTACATTAATTAAAAAAGTTACTGAATGTTTAATATCCAAGAATAAAATCAGTTGTATTTTTTTAGATATGACAAAAGCTTTCGACTTCGTTTGTCATAAAACACTTTTATCAAAGCTTTCTTCATACGGGATACGCGGTAATGCTAATAACTGGATTAAGAGCTATCTGGATGAAAGAGAACAATGTGTAGAAATTACGAGGACTATTAAACACGAACAAAAAGTGTTTAGATCAGCCTATAAACAAAATAGTACTGGAACCCCTCAAGGGGGTATTTTATCTCCCCTACTTTTCCTGATCTATATTAATGACCTCCCTGACTCTATAAAAAAAGATTGTATTTTATTCGCTGATGACACCACTATAATTGTTAAAAGTAATAATAAGTCAAATTTAGAAATAGAAATAAGTAAAGCTTTAGACGATGCTATTAAATGGTTAAAACTAAATAATTTAAATCTCAATATGACTAAAACTAATATAATACAATTCCAAACATACAACCTACACACACCAAATTTAGACATCCACTATAAAGACTTTCATCTGAGTACAGTAAATGAATGTGTATTTTTAGGTATAAAGGTAGACGAACATTGCAGTTGGAAACCACACATCCATAAAATAGTGAGTAAATTAGATCGCTTCGTTTTCGTTCTAAAACGAATTAGAATAACCGTCAACCTGAATACAGCACTTATAGCCTATCATGCTTATGTTTCTTCTATTCTCAGATACGGGATTATAATTTGGGGTAATTCGGTAGATATAGATAGTCTTTAAACCTCAAAAAAAATGTATGCGAGCGCTGTGTGGGGTGTCCTTCCTAGAAAGCTGCAAACCTTTATTTAAGAAACATAGAATATTAACGGTACCATGTTTATACATATTCGAAATTTGCCTATTTGTTAAAAAGTATCCCAAACTTTTTGAAAAATTTTGTGAACATGAAAATAGTCGCTCCAGGCACAAAAATAGATTACGATTGCCAAACATAAAATTAGAATTATATAGACGAAATGTATATTGCATGTGTATTCTAATATTCAATCACCTACCTCAAAATTTAATTGACTTACCAAATACATTGTTTAAAAAACGGTTACTTGAGTTGCTAATAGAGAAGGGATATTACGGGGTAAAAGAATACCTAAATGATAAAATTACATATACTATGAATAATAAATAAGTTAATAAGGCAGATAATAATTTGTTAATTGTTAAATTGTATAATGTAATAATAATATAATTAAGAACAATAAAATTTGCACGCCATAAATATGTGGCAAAATATGTGAATATATTAAATTATGTAACATCTATTTTGTACCATGTTCTTGCAAATAAACGATAAACGATTGATTTGATTTGATTTACCTGCTTTCGACTATTTCACAAATAATGATGAATGTAAGCCAAAGAAAATTCAATCGTAAATCTTAAATTTTATAGTAATTATCAGTTTTCTAATATGCAAGCCAATATCCCATTACTAATATTTTATTTTTTATACATACACTGCATTAATAATGTTGTTATAATATGCAGTGTAGGTATTTAAAATAAGTAATGGAATATTGGCTTACATTGTAAAAAACAGTTTTGATTAAACTGTTTTTTACAATGTAAGCCAATATTGGTCTGGTCATAAAAATATATATCTTTGATATGTTTTTAATATTCTTTAATCAGAAAAAACTGTAACAACAAATGATCTCGACAGGTTAATAGGTTCACAAGCTCACTAATTATAATTGTTTTTGTACTTTTAAATGTCTTAACAATCACATTGATCGACAATTAATAAATGATTATTCGATTTCAGTGTCGTATTTTATTTGACTCGAGTGTGAACCCTTTGCATCATTCAGAAAAGTTAAAATTTTTGCATAAATGCGGGTACGAAGAAGGGTTTAATTTGGTTCATCTCTTCAGTCACTAACTGACCAAAAAGGATATTCCGTTTATCTGCATTTTCAATACTGTCATTGATGACGTTCATGCAGTCTTCGCATGTCAACATCTTCTTTCTTAATCTTTTTTTTTGCTTTTCTTTCGGGTAACAAAATAGACTGAGAATCTTGAGTATCGTCTAATAAATTGGGCGACCGTGAACGTTTTTTTATCTGAAATAAAGAATAAGACGTGAAATATAAGAGTAATTTGGTGTAGCATCGGAATCCTGGACAATAAATCGGGAATATCTTAAATAATTGCATCAATTCTTTAAAAGCTCATTTTGAAACGATTGTTTGTATATACAAAAATGTCAATGAAAATAAGGTGTATACATATTATATAATATCAGTATAATAATATAATAGTGGTATTATAAAAGTAAAAAAAAGTTTACTACCTCTGATATTAATTTATAATGATAATTTTACCTTTCCTGTCATTGAAAACTAAAATATATAAGACGGTAGCTTAGAAATAAACTACAATTTATGTAAATAAAATAATTTACTTACCATTTATCGCCATATTCTTCAAATTTTCACGATCCAACTATTACAGAACCAAAACTTCACAAATAGGCGCCTAATCGATGTTAATTTATTTTTTAACACTAAATATGATCGTTACCGTACCAACAATTTCGCGCATTTGAAGTTTATTGAACATTTTAACGTAATAATTATTAATCATTTCAAACAGTGCTGAAAACGCCCATCGGCGTTTTATATTATCCATTTGAGGTGCTGAGGACGCCCATCGGCGTTATAGACGAAAACCACCCCGCACCTGAAATATAAAGTTAATTTTCTCTGCCGCAATGAATGGGTTAAGGCGGTGAACGACTAAATTTTTTGACATAGAAATTAGATAAAATTTAAGTACTGTTCTTATTCCTCGTGTAGATGTTGAACTGTGTTGCGCGGAGGCGAACGGACGAGTGACTAATGCCCGTTTGTCTATAGATCGCGCAGCCGCAGCCCGCGGCGCCGCTCGTACTCGCGCGGCCGCTCGGGCTCGCCACGCCGCTCGCCGTCCGTGCGGCGCCGCTCCCCGTCCGTGCGCCGCTCGCGCGAGCGCTCACGCGACCGCCGCAGCCACTCTGGCAGTAAGAGCAGGTGAATGGTGCGTTTTATGTAAGATTTTGTTTTTATTTGCTTCTATCTCACGTTTATACAATTTTAATATTGATTTTTAATAAGGGTTGACAAAAAGTAAAATGGTTGATCAGCTGACACAAATTCTTCAAATTCCTGTCAGGGTTCTAATATAGATGGGTGTGTCAGAAATGAACAGTGCTATTGACATTTTTAGGACACTTACTAAAGAACTCTTTAGTCATAAAATAATTGGGAGTCAATAATTATGAATAAATAATGATCTAATATGGTATTTCATTTGTTTTGATACATTTTTTATTAACTCTTATTGATATTATGTGTGTACTGTGATCACTTCTCCCCGTAGGTGATAGAGTGAGAATATGTAGCCTATATGTTGACCCGACCTCAGTAATATTCATGCAGTACTTTTTGAGTTTAGCCTGGACATACATACAGACACACATACAAAAATTCTACAAACTATATTTTTTGCTTCAATATTGATTGTAGATCACGACCCAAGTATCCTTTTTTTTAAATATTCAATGTACAGTTTTGACTTTCCTGCGATATTATTATATGTATAGATAATATGCGTCTTGTTTTTTTCCAGATACTAGGACTACAAAAACCGTTGGAGAAGTTAGATAATTAAGACAAATACTATGTAATTATTAAGTGATGTGAAGTGTGAAGTGAATCTATAGAGTAAGTGTGTATGAGTACTAGAATACAAACATTTTTACATCTCATGTAATAGTACAAGCAGCTTATCTTGTCTAATGTGTAGAGTACCTTATTATAAAGGTTGTATATTTTGAATCGTGTAGTAATACCTTACATAGTAATTTTTTTTCATGTTTTGAATCACTACATAAAAGAATGTATGCAATTCTATTAAGATGACTAAATAAATGTGCGAGTAAGTTATATTTTTTTTTATTTAATATAAATAGAGACAGTATAAAAATACTTATATTTTACTTAAATGTAAATCACTAACAATGTAAATGCGATTGATGTATATTCTTAAAACTTAATGTTCTTAAAAAATATATATAATTATAAATTCATTGAAAGTAAAAGTCTTTGTATTATGAATGGAATGCTAACAAAATTTCATTTTGTTTTCATACTGACTGGCCTCTGTTTCCTATTTGTAAAGTAATCAAAGTACACATATGTACCAACAGCAACCAATATGGTTCCGATAACATGATAAACAGTCAAATTGTTCTTAAAAACTGATGAAGATATCAATAACGACACAAATTTCCTCAAAGTCAATATGAAAGTGACTGTAACAGAAGTTTCTTTAGTAGCCATCTCATGTACAGAATGGGTACAATAGAATTGAGCGATAATGTTCAGACCTATTAGAAACCAAGCATCCCAAGACAGATCACCTGAAGTGTCCATCAGCTGAGGACAAATTCCAATAAATAATGGCAAAGGGATGGCGTGAGTGTAGAACAGCATCTGAAAAAAAATCTACGTTGTAATGAGATGGAAAAGTATACGGTCCATTTCTTTCGACTCGCGCCCTTTCCCAGAAGGGTAGGCAGAAACGGCAGATTTTCATTTGTCACGGTCCTTACACATCTGTTTTGCCTCGTTTACTGTCATTATATTCTTCATACATGCTCGCCGGTTTAGGGCACTTCTTGAGGAAATCTCAGATTTCGTCAAAGAATGTTGTACAAGGTTTTCCCAACAGGACCATTCATCCATTCAGGCACGGTATACTTCTTTTGTCAAACTTCTTTCATTCATTATTCAAACAAAAGTATTTTAATTTAATTGTTATGGTAGAGGAGTTTGTAGAATTATTAAAACTAATACACATCGCATGGTTACAGTTTCACACTATGCGATATTACAACACGTTACTAGAATAAAACCGGCTTAGTGCGAGTCGGACTCGCGCACGAAGGGTTATTTTATTGTTTAATGGCAATCTGCCGATGTTTTCAGCAATTTCTGCCAGTGTCACGTGTTTGTTGACTGCTCATTGGAAACTACAAAGGCTAATTAATACTTTATTTTTGTGGCACTAGTTTAGAGCCTGTAGCTAACAAAAAGGCGCACGAGGGTTCCGTACCATCTACTAAATAAAAATAAGTCTGGTTTTCCTTCCTGACGCTATAACTCCAGAACGCACGAACCGATTTCCACGGTTTTGCATTCGTTGGAAAGGTCTCGGGCTCCGTGAGGTTTATAGCAAAGAAAATTTATAAAATTTAACGCGGGTAACACCGCGGGGCATAGCTAGTTATCTATAAAAACGTGCAAAAAAATTCACGGTGGTTGTATGGGAGCCCCCTTAAATATTAATTTTATTTAGTTTTTTAGTATTTGTTGTTATAGCGGATTTCAACTGTCTAATCATCACGGTTAATTAGCTACAGCCTGGTGACAGGCAGACATCGAAGTGTTAGTAATAGGGTCCCAGTTTACCCTTTGGGTACGGAACCCTAAAGAAATACGTAATTGACTTCTAACACATTTTGTTAGATAGTTTGGCTAGAAGTCACTATTTTAGTGGTCATATTAGATAAGATACACTATCTTAATTGTTCACATTTAATGAGCATTGCCAATAAAAATGATTATTTTAAGTCTATAAATGATTGCTTGATGCTTTATGCTGATATACAGAGGAATTCGCGTAGTAATAAACAAACATCGCGTACCTACTGGAAAATTAAGATAACCTAAGTAATTAGGTTATTTGTATCTATCTTGCCAAAATTCATTAATGTTATGTTTCTTTAGCAATTCAAAATATTTTAATACTAGATGTGACCCGCGGTTTAACCCAACTTTATACCTTATGTGTTAATTGGATATAATATTATAAGCTATATCACTTCAAAGTTTCAACAAAATTGTTTCGGGAATTTATACGCGAAAGAGTATCAAACATCCATACACTTTTCTTCCATTCACTTCTACTCTGAAACTTGCATTTACAATATTAGTATGATTTATTTAGTTCGAATCCAGCACATCACGCTTCCCCAATCTGTCAAATTACCCCAATTGAAAGTGAACTTTATGATTTTGTGATAAAGTTGGAAATCTATAAAAGCAATTTGGCAGATTGGGGTAGCTGGATGTGCTGGCGTCTGTACCTAATATTTAGGTTAGTTGTTAACGACACAGCAAGAAGTAAACTATAAATTTAGAATGATCTAACTCATTCGGTTTTACCATACCATGTTTATCATCTTGGATAAGATGTCCAGATTTAGTTGAAACTAATTAGCGATTAGGCACAAACCTACCTCATTTGGATGTTTCCCATATTCAGAATATAGCCTCTCCTGCTGCAGTCCAGTAAAAGCTCCAGTTATCAATGTCGCCAATAATATACTAACTCCTATGCACCAGTATAAAAATGTTCCTTTATTCTCCTCATCTGTTGGGGCGCCTCCATACATTGCTAAGGCAACGCCAATGCTGATCAATATAGAACCAATGGCATTGTTTAATTTTGGGAGTTGTTTTTTCACACAGCAATATACTAGCATACTCGCTGGTGATGAGGCCGACCTGAAATATCAAATATGAATCTCTACTGAAGAGAATATTGATCTGCATGCACACCTGTGTACACCTTCGTTGTAACAAGTCACAATGTTTAGTATTTTGTCACCAATGCCAGATATTATTATGTTTGCCAAGCTTATTTCGCCAGTTTGGAGTGTCATAACTTCCAGAAATCTATTTATATGCATTAAAATAAAGGATATCTCTATTGCGTAAGAAATATCCAGGGAGGAAACATAGGAATGTTTTTTATGGGAAATGGCAGCTATGAATGGCTCTTAAACCTTGATTATTATGATGAAACTAACAAGTGAATTAGAATTATTTATTATAGCTGTGCCCGGCGATTTCATCCGCGTTAAACTTTATAAATGATCACAGCTCTTCTCCCATTGGTGATAGCGTGATAATATGTACCCTATATAATAATATGTTGACCCGACCTCTAAGTAATATTCATGCAAAATTTTAAGTAAATCCATGAAGTACTTTTTGTGTATAGCCAGGACATACATACAGATAAACAGACAAAAATTATAAAAACTATATTTTTGGCTTCAATATCGTTTGTATATCACACCCCGAGTGTCTTTTTAAAAAAAATATTCAATGTACAGTTTTTAATTTCCTACGATTTTATTATATGTATAGATAAGCTCTAAAGGGAGACATGAGCATATTAATTTGAGAGTAAGGGGATGACAATATTTGTTACTTTAACCAGGCCAGGTAACCTTACTTCAGTAAGGTTACCAGGGATAATAATTTTGCCAAATTCCAGAATTAGCACGGTAAATTCGTTTCTGAATATTCAATGTTTATATATTTTGTTTCAATAATCTCTTGGAACATAATATTTTTAAAGATATTGACTAGTCACAAACACATCATCTTCCAGGTGATTTTATATCATAATATTACAAATGAAGAAATAATTGATATTGAGCATTGTTAGTTTTAGAATATGACTGGTGTGTGCGGCGTATAGATAACATGACACATTCAAATGACAAGTATGTACATTCAGACAAATGACATAAATAATTACACAAGCTATGCATAATTTCCTAAGAAGGAGGGTTGGTTTTCCCATAACTAAATGTTGGTCCCCAGAATTGTTGCATAATGCTCAAAATTACCTTTGCAAAACCATTACTAGTTAGAGCATGCAAGACTTTTAGTTTAGTTTCTTACTAGAACAAATTTTGAGAAGATGCATGCTAGAAGTAAACAAACAAACATAATAGCAAAAAAAGCATTCAAATAAAAAAGTTATGCTACAGAAAAGTTTTGGATTTAAGTATAATAAAACTAGCTACACCAGGAGTAACATGGGAATATGCTCCTTCATAGTTTTATATATTTTTTTGTCCTAAGTTTATAATTCCTTCAGCTGTTTGTGCAGGAGGAACAAACATAAAACAAACACAAACTTTCCCATTAATAAAAGAATGGTAGTGAAATGGCTGCATTGATTTATGTAATTTGTTCTAATATTATTTAAGATTTTTTCCATGCAAGATTTTAAGTGAAATATCAGAATTAACTGTAGGTACCAAAGCATTTAACACAGTTTTAACTGTCAGGCATTTACTATACATACCCTGTGTATAGCCTTACTCATAAGAATTATGAATAAATTCTAAATGCATGATGCCAGAGTAAAAAATTTGTGATGAGTGAACATCATTATTGTTGTACCTGAAATTCAAAGAGATGACTATGCTATTACCCTTTTGCTGTAGTATAAAATTCATAAATATGCCTGTGGGGATATGCTATTTTTCGTAAAATGAGGGCATTGATTAAAATAATGCCTTTCAAATGGAACTTAACCCATGGGGCATCTTATGCTCATAACCTGTGTAATCGTCAAAATAATTATGAATAAGTTCTAAAAGCTTGACACCGGATGAGTTAACAGTGGTGGTGATCTATTCAATCAGAAATGAAAATATTAGCAGTGTAAAATTTATTAAAATGCCTATGATAGCATGCTTTAATTAATAAAATAAGGAAATTGATTTAAAAGATGCCTTTCTATAGAAAGGTTAATTTATAACAAGTTTCTATTCATCAACAATTGACAATTAAAAAAGAAATTGTACATAATATTAAGACCATTATTGAAATGAAAGCAATGAGGATCACAAAATCTTAACCCTTCACAGATTTTACACAGAAATTTAGAATGATTGGTTAGTTATAAAAAATAAATAGATGTTTACCGTATGATCATATGCAGCGTAGAAGGTACATGCAAGGCATATACATAGTTATTGGCCACAGTTGTAACAAAAAATAGAGCAACCAGGAGGACATACTGTCTGAGAGGTATTTTTGGACCTACCTGAAAAAGTTAGAGAAATAAGGATACTTAAATACTTAAGAAAATAAGATTCTAATTGGAGTATTAGGCCAGCTATAAATGTATGTTTTTCGAAATTAGAATGCATCTACTATTTAAAAAAAACATAGTGGACTATACTACTCTGCAAATGTTCCAACGATTTTTCAAATGAATAGCCATAATATATTACATACACTCCATTGCCTGAATACGGAAAACGAATGCGGAAAGCGTAAATTTGCGGCCAGCACCTTTATATAAGGTACATAGTATTTGAAGTACGTAATTAAAGAAAATATTATAATTTTAAAACGCTTAAGTATGAAAAGTAATAATTAATAATAAAAAGTAGTTATGATTTTTCATTACACGTAATTCGTAAATGAAGCAGGAAAAATTATGAAAAGCTGACGTCTACATTTTCGAGTAAGAAATGACTCACCGTGCTAAATTTAGTCGTTGTAACAAATCCATATAAAGATATGAATAGGAACTGAAGAAAAGTGACAAAATTAGCGCTGCTGGGGTTTCTAGCCATAAGAATTTCCATGAGAAAAGCGCTTGAACAGCATCCTATAAAAACGTTGATTGTAGTCCGTGAAATACCCATCTCGGAAGTTTATCAATTTAATGTAAGGTTACCACGAGAATTCTAAATAACAAAGACACTTAATAGTAAGAAAACACGAATCCAAACATTAATTCTAAATGTTATCCTGCGCCCGCGCAAAAAACATGATTCAAAACTTTTATAAAAAATACACTAGCTGTCAGTTTCGTAACGGGTTGCCAATAAAAAAATATCGATACCCCGCTTTACTGATTCTAGCAGTTCAGAAGACTTTTATAAAGTTTTTTCGAAATTGGTCAGTGTTGTTTTTGTAATATTTAAAAAACTTTTTAAATAAAATGCTACGTAATGCTTTTAAGCATTCCGTATCTTTATATATATTCACATATGGTAGCTGTTTATTTATATAAAGTATTGTATTTTTGCTATTTGGAATAATTCTGGATGGTGGCGTCCAAATCTAGTTCATTCAAAAATGTACATGCTTGGAAGAGGCCAAAGTTTTAATTGGAGAAACAAAGGTTCACAAGGGTCCTATGGCGGAATATTAAATTCAATGGCCCTGATACATTTTCTTCACTAATAGGGCTACATTTAGAAGAGAATAGAAGAACCACCCAAGGGTCACTGGTTTGGCTTTGGAAGTTGAGGGTATGTATTCAAAATCATGAAAGGTAAAAATAAAATAAGTCTATAATCAATGTCGTTTTTGAACAGAACTTTTGACGGGACTACGTATATCGTCTTCAAAGTACTTCTCTGTCAATAAAGTACCGGGAAAATATCAATAATATACAAAATGTTTGTTATTCATCCAAATTTATTTTATCACCTTCAAAGTATGCTCCTTCAGAAACGATACACTTACGCCAACGAATAATCCATTCATCAAAACATTTTTTAAACGCTGCTTTCGTAATTGAGTTCAGTTCTCGCCGCGAATTTTCCTTTATGTCTTCTACCGATTGGAAACGGGTACCACGAAGTGGTAATTTGAGTTTAGGAAAAAGAAAGAAGTCAGCTGGAGCCATATCTGGTGAATATGGTGGTTGCTGGATGGTATTTGTTGAGTGTTTGGTCAAAAATTCGTTCACAATGATGGCCTTGTGCGAAGGCGCATTATCGTGGTACAAAATCCAAGAATTTTCTTTCCACAAATCTGACCTTTTTCGTCGAATTTGCTCTCTTAAACGCCGCATAACGCTCAAATAATATTCTTTATTTACCGTTCGACCTTTCGGTAAGAATTCAGAGTGCACAACACCGCGATAGTCAAAGAAAACAGTCAACATGACTTTGACTTTTGATCGACTTTGGCGTGGTTTTTTCGGTTTCGGTTCAGTTGGAAGGCGCCACTCCGAAGCTTGTTGACTAGTTTACATGTCAAACTCGTAAACCCGCGTCTCGTCACCAGTAACAATGCGTTTCATGAATGTTGGGTCGGAATTGACTCGTTCTACTATGTCCTCAGCGACTTTCATGCGATTGAGTTTTTGGAGAAAATTCAGATCTTTTGGGACTAGCCGAGTGGCAACATGTTTCATACCCAAATGATTAGTTAAAATGGTACGAATCGATTCGTGAGATACAGAAAGTTCGGCGACTATCTCTCTCAGAGTTGAATGAGAATTTTCAGTCACTATTTCCTTCACTTTTGCGATCTTAACTTCAATTGTAGACGTTGATGGCCTACCAGAGTGAGGAAAATCTTTCATCACATCTTGACCGCTTTTGAACGCTTTGTACCACTCATAAGCACAAGTTTTTGATAAAGTCGATTCACCGTAAGCCTTCTGTAACATTTTCAGTGACTCCGAACACGAAATTCCATTAGCGATGCAAAAATTAAGACAAACTCTTTGTTCGATATTTTTGTCCATTATGAAATTCGCAATACACACTTAATATGATATTACTAAAACCAGCACTGTATTTAATATAAATAACAGATGCAACTCAAACTCCGCGCCAAAATGGAAAACAGTTGTGCCAATCTAACAACAACAAAAAAAACAACAATTTGAATTTGGAACCATAAATAAATCATCAATTCGCGATACTTTTTTGACTGAATGTACATAGAATGCTTCCACGTATATTCTCTAGTTACCTAAATACCCTAATCAACAACACTATAACCTGCACGACGGGAAACTACTTGCTAATTGACAACACTAAAATGAACACCACGTCATGCATGGGGCTACCAACTACCACGGAATTTCCCGCTTTTTATTTGTAATCGGTGACTCGCTACGTAAAATTTTCGATGATCAGCGAAGAAAAATACCAGATTAGCTGTAAGTTTCCCAAATAAAATACGTAGCCCGCGCCAGAGCGCATTCCCTTTGGAGTAAGAACCTCGGCTCATGTCGGTTTCTGACTTGATAGAACCCTAACTACTTACTACTTAATCACTTCTTCTTCTTCTTTATCCCTGCCCTCTCATTATTTTTAGTCGGCTCCTCGCCTAAGTTGTTTAGTTGCCGTGTGACTGCCAGATTACCTTGAAATCAACGGGGAAATAGTAACTGAGTTCGTTAGTCCTGTTTCCTTATTAAGTATCTTAAGTATCTTGAAGTATCAAAATTGCTCTTTAATTGCCAATCTATATTATGTACCTACCCCTAATGTGGCATTACGAATGTTCATTTTTCGCTTTTATTAGCAGATTTTTTTAGACGTGCTCTCTGGAAGGGAGGATAGCCACGCTATATAACAGTCCCTTAATTTCCACTTGATGAAGTTTTTCATTCGGCAAGCAACCAATCGATAAAGTAATAGTGTCCAGGTAGCAGAGAATATTTGTTAGGTATGCCCATGCCTATCTAATCTTGAGGGAAATTATAATAATGCTCTTAGCAAATGGTTTCAAAGGATTGAGCCAATAGTAGTAGGTATACAAATATTTATACGTTATCAACAAAATATTATCTATGCCTTAGTTATGCAGAATGTTGTGTTCACATCGACAATGTCAAACACGTTGTTTTTGCAACAAATTCTATGAGATTTTAGAGTGTTTTGTACAGTTAGTGAATCGTAAATAAAAAAAAACTATTTAAACAAGCTCTGGTAGAATGTTTAATATTAGTAAACAGATCAATAAAATCAAAACGACTCTTGCCATTAAATTATTACATTTATTGAATACCTAAGAAAGAAAGATATTCACTCCAAAATTGGTATAGCATGGAGGACCACGTAACAAGAGATTGTTTCGTAAACCTACAGGTATTGACTACTTAATTTTTGAAATAAGTTTCGGGCAGCCGATCTGGTCCTGGTCAATTTTGAGAAAAAAAACTAATAGCGGAAATGTTTCATATTACAATATGCAAAGTTAAATTATGCAATTTGACACAGCGCTGCTTACAAGTGAGTCTTACCTACTAGGTGGAACAATTTAAAACCTAAATATCGGATAAATTGTCTCTGAATCATCTGGATCACCATGGAATAGCAATCGTAGCGTGGATTCCAAATATTTAAATCGTATTCCAGGTGACTTCTCACATACCTACAAGCAATATAGTATATATTTCTAAAGTCATTGGAACAGTGAATCAGGAAACATACTTAGCGCTAAAGGGTTTTTTTTTAATTCCGTTATACGGCTCTGGCTTCATTGGCCTTATGAGCCTTCAGTAAATATATTTTTATATCATTTATTTCCGTCATTGTCCAGTAAAGTCCGTCACAGTCAAGTCATACATAGTCCTTGTCCAACCCCAGTAAAGCAGTGGAGACTTTACTAGAGGCTTTTATGGAGTTTTGGTTACAACACGGAAAATCACAATTCACGGCATTATCGCACTTTCCTCCACTTGTGTACGTTGTCGAAGATTTTATGTCTAAAAATCCACCATATTTACACATGAAAACTCGAATTTACACCAGTTTTTGAAAATAAAACATAGCCTCGATGCGTATTTTTCCGCGTTGGCGCCAAAACCGCGATAAAGGCTTTGTGGAATGTGTTGCTAACATGCTGATCAAATGAAAGCTTACTATCATGCAATACACCCAAATCGCTTGAAACAGTTGGCGTTGTAGTGATTAATTTTCATTTGTAGTCTTAGTTTCTAGAGGGTTTAAACTCTCGCTTGCCTCTATTTTCCAATGAAGCTCTGATGGATGTAATAAAACTCAATTAAATTTGAAACATTATAACCCTGCACTTATTCCGTGAGACCTATTATCGCATCTTGGTTCGGCATAGCGGGCCACTGGCCTTGGTACACTAAAGAGCATGCTTCTCTTCTTAGCTACTGTAATGTTGGTATTTCCTACACAACCTTTTTGTATAAGTTGGTATGGTTTAAGAGTAGAATCTCTTTTCAAACATTTCTAATTGTACATAGATAATGTTTGTAATCTTCGATAAATAATAGTATTGATCGAAGTTTGTAATGTGAGTATTTCCTACACAACCTTTTTGTATGGTTAAGTAAAATCTCTTTTCATTTCTATAGCTGGCTGCTTAGTAGGTACATTTAAAATTGGAACGTAATATTAAATAAAAGAAAATTAATAAGATTATGACGTATTGAAGTCAATTACCTACAGTAGAAGAATTAAACAATCTTACGTAATCTTATTAAACCATAAATACATATAATAAAATATATTTATTACTGCATACGAGAATTGTTGTCTATAATTGGTACTTTAATTTAAATGCCAATGTAGTTTATTTTCAGGCACTTAATTGCATGATATTGCTTGACTGCACATGTGGCGCAGCGGTTAAGACAGTCGCCTCAGGTTCGATTACCACACAGGACAAAAATGTGTGTGACCCATAAATAGGTTTTCTGATCCTGGATTAACTACGTGTTAATTGCATGTTTGTAAAGTATCCCGTGACACGGATTAATTTCACTAGTGTGGGCGTTGTTTTTAAATGAATATAAGACACGTCCCAAAGTTATGCTCAGTCTCCATTTATATTATATAATTATTTAAAATACATTGTGCACCAAAATATGTATATCCTCAGAATTATTGGGCAGGTATTACATTGCATAAGTCGATAGGAATATCTTCTTTGTACTAATGTAGAAAGCTTGGAGGCGATATTCTAAACATCGCTAAAGATTAAAGAAAAGAAAAGTTTTTAAGATTAATAAATATTAGCAGAAGAAAAAAATAATTTTAATCTATAGTGGTTTCTTGGGTATCAAGCGGCTGTAGTAGATAGACAAAAATACCTGGAAGTCTAGTTAGAGAGAGCTATGCTAAGAATGCAAAGTTGAATAAAGTTGCATAGCCGGTATTTAAATATGAAACTCGGAGCTAGTTTAGTTCAATGTTGAGAACTTGGTTCATACATGGGATGCTGATTAATTATATCACCGCTTCAAGTCTCAACTTTAACAGGCCTCCGTATTAGGCTATTTGTTAGCGAGATGTATTTGTTAAACAAATACTAGTCTTTCGAGGTCATTTTGAATTGGATGGTGTAGTGAGAACGGGGATTTTAACAATCCAAACTGCCGCGTCGCAACAGCGCCAGTAGTTAATGGCGAACTGCCCTAGCAAGCCTTGCGCGCCTCTCCGTCCGAACGTACAACAGAGTTGTTTAAGTCCGCTTCACCGCGCCAAGTCGCGTGCACGTATCGTGGATCGCGCCAAAATGGTCGCTCTATTTCGTTTTCTCACACCGAACGTATAACTTCCATTTTCGATCGTTTTATAACTGTTATTTTTTACTTTGTACAAAATTCAACAGTTTTTATAGTGCCATGAGTGTTAAAAACGTGTTGTGACTAGTGATTGTATCTGTTGATGATTGTTTTGATGCACAATGCAAACTATTCCGTTTTTTGAGTTTTCGTCGAGTGTGTACGACATCGTAATATTAAAAACATGTTAACAGGGTTTATAGTGTTTTGTGTTCTTGTGTCAGCTATATTGCCAACTGGTAAGTTAAATTTCTAAATCCACTTATTTTAATATATGAACGACCTTCACGATTAATACATATACTTGATTTTAATTATATTTAATTGTTATAATAATTATTTATGATTAGGTGATTATTTGAAGAACAAGTTGCTTAATCAAGTCTATTTTAATGTAATTCTAACAAGTAGTCTAGACTTTATCAGAAGTTTTAAAATTATTATATTACCATAAACTTTTATTTGTGAACATTTTTTTAGGAAGGTAGAAACTTTTTAATCCAAATACCTACCTACTTATACAGATTTTTTTTTAATTCTTTAATACGTATGGTACCGAAATTAGAAACAACAAAATAGGTATTTTATTTGAGGTCTAATTACACATAATAATTCCAACCCAATCTCAATGCAGGGCAAGAACCTCCTCTCACAATAAGATGTCATAGCCGTTAGAAATCCCTATATTATAGCCAGTTCACCACGCCACTCTGGCCGTCGGTATGTGAAGTCTAATTGCCAGACTTCATCCCATCCCCATCAGACATACCATCAAGAACATTTTAGAGAACTTCCAAACATGTAGTTACCTCACGGTGTTTTCGGTCACCGGTTTTAGTTCGAAATAACTTATTTCTAATATGCACATGAATTCGAAAAGCCTCTGGTGCACGCCTTGAGTATGATTTTGAAACCACATAATCCACAGGCCAACGGTCTAACAACCAGGCTATCTTGTATTACAACTATCATATAATATAATAATATTGTTGCTAATCAATCAACAGGTCGTTATAACGACGTTTGACATTTAAAGTTACTCAAGTTGTCGTTAATGTGCCGTAAGACGTCCCATGCAAAATAATAAAATCACAGAATAAAAATAAACTACACAAACTAGATATAAATCAGATATAATTATCTCTATGATATAAATCATGATATACATTATTTTTTCATTTAATAATAGTTTTAAAAAACTAAAAAACTACGCTTTTTATAGAAAACCAAACTAAAAATAGAGGGGAAACTAAATTTTAATTTAGAAGTGTAATTTGTTTTGAAATATAAATTAATAATAGTGTAAATAAGAAAAAAAATAATTTACAAAAAGCGTGGGGTGCATGGTGTCTATAGTTATAAATATTTCGTTGACAGATATGAGAAGAAAGATTATAATTTCGATAATATACAACAAAACCCTCCACGCTTTTTTAAAAATAAATATTAATGTATATGATTTTATTCATATTATTATAAATCTTCCTCTTGAATCACTTTATGTATTACTGAAAACAACTTAAAAATTCGTTGCGTATTCTAAAGATGACAGCGGGACTTTATTTTATACTTAGTAAAGATTTACACTTATGATAATGGGTTGTTCTAAAAATCAGAGTATCCACATTTAAAAAATTACATCCCATGTTACTCGATGATAATGTAGCTTACTATACGTAAATTAATTTTTAAAATATGTTAATTCGATGTTGAGTTGAGTGTTGACCATTACAAACAAAGTAACATAATTATATTTTTATCTTTATTATATTACTTTAAATAAAAATCGAGCGCGAAGTAATGGTAATTTCAGAAGCTTACTGAGTGGCTAGGCTCGGTGAGAATCCGACGCGTCATAAATTAATATTTAAACAAGTCTAGAATAAATATAAATATCTTAGGATAAGTAACTCACTGCCATTTGATCCAAACTTACGAGATACTAAGCAGGTACTACGTTTGGAATCCAGTGTATATCAGTCAGCATAACTATGTATTAGAACAAAGACCTCGGGTAAATTTTTAACCTCAATTTAACAAGAGTATCGGTGTGTCTATGTTTGGCAGAGTGTCTAACAAACCGCCAAACCGATTTTGATTAAGTAAATTATTTGCATCACAAAGTTACTTCAACCGACGACATGGGTTTCTTAAAAGTCCGCTGAGCTGTTCAAAAGTTAAAGTCCTTGTCTATTTATAGTCGGGGATTTCTAACGGTTATGTTGTTAGATTAGGCTATAGGTATTACATAATTCTAGACGAAATGATTCTAGAAGTCTGTGTATGTTATGGAATCGAATGACATAACCATTCGTCTCTGCCATTTTCCTAAATACATGCAAATATCCATATAAAATAATATCCACAATACATGTTCATAAACTAATGTAATACTAGCGGCCCGGTACGTGCTTCGCTACGTATAAGGCATAGTAATAAAAAAATGATTATTAAATTCAATTATTCAAACAAAAAAAAAATTAAAATTTCTAAAAGATGTTGATTTTACACTTTTTCAAGACTTTTTTTAAATTTTCTCTACGTACAAACCTTCCCTGGACTTCCACGAATAATTCAAGACCAAATTTAGCCAAATCGGTAAAGGCGTTGTTGCGTTATAACATTACAACGAAAAGTGGCATTGATTTTTATATACAACACATGTAACTTAATTAACGCACATCCTGAAAATAGTTTGTTCAGAATCTTTTACTGAATCGATTTATATCATTTTTAATATAGGTAATGTTTTATTCCAAAATAATTAAAACTACGGAAATTATTGACATATTAACTCTGTACAGTCAAAACAAATTAAAATGGACCGTAAATCAAAGTAATAAGACTTTTAAAATCGTAGTTTATTTTTATTCATACAAATTCCATCATTCAAACCAAAATAAAGAAAAATAAACTTCATTCCAAAAAACTAATTCAGTAAATAACAATGCATATACATGTTAAAATTAAAAATTCAGTGTATGTATTATGATTACAACATAATATTCTAATTGGGGTATCTGAGGGTGTGTGTTAATTACGTTACATGTTGTATATAGATTAGACCAATGCAAGTTTTTGCATAACGTGTCCATTATCATCAAGGTGAAACGACGATCTTGCAAGGGTCCCGGGAAGCAGCTGGATGCGGGCAGCGCAATACCGGTCAATGTGGAGATCTTTGGGGAGGCTTTTGAAAATCTTTTGACTGACATGATGATATTATACAAAGTGTAACATAACTAATTGAATGAAGAATAAGGAGCTCAATGTGCCTATGAAATACGCAAAAAACCTATTAACATCACATATAAGAATAACGAAAAAGGCATGCTGAGATGGTTTGGCCATTTAGAAAGGATGAATGAAAAAGTAAGTAATAAAGATGTATACCTGGCCTGTGTTAATGGGACAACCGGAAGGGGAAGACCACGTCGAACATTCTCTGACCAAATTGGAGATGTTCTCAAGAAAGGGCAGGTCAGAAGAACCCTAAACCGGCGAGCATGTATGTAGAATATAATGACGGTGATCGAGGCGAAGAAGTATGCAAAGATCGTGACAAATGGAAATCCGTTGTCTCTGCCTACCCCTCTGGGAAATAGGCGTGAGTCTATGTATGTATGTATAAGAATAACGATCGACTGAAAAAAAATAGACTTAACTATGGGGAGCACTGATAAAACTTATATATTTTATTACTAATTATTTTGTTTCATAAAGTGGCTTTCTTTTTTTTAGTTGTACGGGTAGATTACACTATTTATGTTGCAACTTGTATATAGATATCTGCCACGACTATACCCAATTTTACGTTTAAGTGGATAAGCCTATTTTTACAGTTATGACTTTGTGACCCTCCTATGATGAATTAAAAAATCTATTTCAAACTGCCGGCAAAAATGTTTTTGGTAAATAAATCAGGTGAATTGGAACGAAATTAAAATTAGGCATTTCTCATTCTTCTTCTATATTTCTTGTACTGTGATTTCGGAAAAATAAATTTATCAGTACTATTTAGGAGGAAAAAATGGAGAATGCGAAACCTTTATTATGTCTAAAGAGAATAATAAAATATGTCCAAATAGGCCAATACGAACCCTTCATTCTATCCAAATAGAAGAATACCATACCTTCATTATGTCTAAATAGAAGAACACAATTAATAATATTATTATGTCTCGGCAGCAGAAACTCCTCTTAATACTTAAGTATGTAAGAATATCATCACTACGTTTATTATTTTAGCCTTATTTAACCCTAGACTATACAAATGATAAGCACTATCGCTTCCAGACTTAATATGAGTATTATGTCTGTACTACATTGTGGCTCTAAAACGAATAATATATATTTTTAATTTTAACATTGTTTACACCAATCTTTGAAAAAAAAAAGTTAGGTAGTCGTTCGTTGCCTTGCCACCTTGTGCCCTGAGTCCGATCCCGTACAAGACTACTATTTGCGTAACCCATAAGTACAGACGCCAGCACATACAACCACCCCAATCTGTCAAATTTATTTTATATATTTTCAACTTTATCACAAAAGCTTAAGGTTCACTTTCAATTGGGGAAATTTGACAGATTGGGTAGCTTGATGTCCTGGCGTCTGTACTTAGTTGTTTTGAGTCTGGGTGTGTCTTGTGTCCGGCAATTATATCTATGTTCGTTAAATAGTCCGCGGCTCGGATTCATTTCTCTAGTGCGGGCGTGAAATAAAAAATATAAGTTCCGCGCATGCATCGAATCGAGGTGACGCGGTGAAGCCCACGCCATGTTTTTTTTTGTGACAAGTTCATCACTCTTAACCACCACTGTAACTCCTGAAAGCCAGTACAGTGGCACACAATGTAATAATACTGAGCGGTGAGGCTCAGGCGTGTCCCGGGTATCGCTTTAACTGCCGCAACGAATTTGATAATAATAATATCCAGGGACAATATTCACACACGGCCATCTGATCCCAAACTAAGCAGAGCTTGTACTGTGGAAACCAGATAACTTACATCCTTCATATAGGTACTACTTTTATTATGTAAATTCATACTTATATACATAATTACACCCAGACTCAGGACCAACAGACGTGTTCATGCACACAAATATATGTCCTGGGTGAAATTCGAACCCATGACCTGCGGCGTGAATGGCAAGCATCTATCAACCACGCGAACTTGCCCTTAATAAGAAAGAAACAAGGACGAAATCAATAAAAATAATTTATTAAATCTTAGCCTGTTACTAAAGGTTGGTTGAAATATAACACCAGCAGAACAGACGCCAGCAGATCCAGCTACCACAATCTGCCAAATTTCTTTTATAGATTTTCAACTTAACACATAAGTATAAGGTTCACTTTCAATTGGGGAAATTTGACAGATTGGGGGTGCTGGCGTCTGTACTTAGACTAGGTGCTAGCTGCTAATTCTCATGTTACTGAAGCTTTAAAAAAACCCAGTCAAGTGCGACACCACCTCGCGCCCCAAGGCTTCTTCCGTAACTTTATTGAAAATATTTAAATGTCAAATTTATTCGTAAACCACTCGCAAACAAGACCGTATAAATAAATAAAAAATGTGTTTGCGATCATTTTTATTTGAATTTTTCTGATATCGTTCTGTTTTTCTTGCCATATTTACATAGGCATTATAAATGTTTATGTAAATATTATAAATAATCGGACGTTTATGATGCAGACGTCACTGTTTTATGCATGATATTTTTTATGCATCATATAAGTCGAAAACAACACTGCAAAAAAGGACTAGGTATGTTTCGACATGTGCAAATAAAACCCATTTAAGTACTTATATTGTGATATCAATCTTAGAAGACTAGATACCTATCTACGTACACACAGCTACACATCAAGCTATTCATTTCCAGTATAAGCTGATCTCGCGTTGTACATATAGGATTTCCATACAATGACAGGTCAACTTATATTCGAAATATATAGCTTGATATGTAGCCGTGTGTACCAGTGCCCCCCATTTTATGTCATCATCATGGTAGTCAACGTACCTCCACGGCTGGACATAAGCCTCCCCAAGGAATGGGGGGATATGCCATAATCGCCACGCTTGGCAGACGGGTTGGCGATCGCAGTTCGATGGTCATAGATCACAAAAAACGCTGCTGTCCGTTCTCTGGTGGGTATTCCCTCGGTCGTTTTCTACGCCCCCCACGGGATGAGATGGGGTGATGATGTTTTATGCCGTCACCACACAGCACTTCTACGTTATTACCCACTAAACTAATTTTGATAATGATATCAAAATGGTCTGGCTGGCGGCCCTAAAAAATATCGTCATCCCATCTCATCCCGCGGGGGGAGTAGAAGTCGTCATTTCGCAGCTAACCAATTATATGTAGTATTTACGAACCCCTTCAAGCTAAAGGATTAGAGAGTTATGGCTCGGTTTTATTAAATACCTCCTGTCCAAGACTTTAGTTGTCTACTTATGCAGCTGTATATTATTAGCTTGGAAAGTTTTTTCGGGCGAGTTCCGCATTGGGCTGTGATCCTGTACCTGAATATGCTGTAGAAATCTGTCTTTTCACTTGAACCAACCTTAGCCTCGGTCCGAACGCCATCAACTATACAACTTTGCGTTCTAAACAGCGTTTTTGTTACGTAGGTAATAAGGGCTGTTTTAGTAATCCGAGTCCATCCACTGATGTGCCGTCTCCTATACTAACTAACAAAACAACTCTTGTATTAACGTGTTCGTAAACACGGTAATTAAGGCGAGACACCACACATCCCGTTATTTATCACGTTGTTTATTTCTTGACTTAACCATAGATTAAGTGTAAGAAACCAATAAGTAGGTATGCTCATGGACGTCCCAATTACTTGAGAGCTGCCTGACCCATATACCAGCTTTATTACCAGTATTAGAGAACTGGTAAAACACTAAAGCTCCAGATGAGTACTGATTGTTTTGCCGAATAAAATCCGATGATTATTTTTGGTGTGACGCCGAAATTCATGCAAATTTCATTTTACATTTTAAATAATGTCCTCAAACATTATTCACATACGGCCATCGGATTCCAAACTAAGCAGAGCTGTTACTATGGAAACCAGAAAACTGAAATATTACATTTACCTACTATTTTTCTTTTGTAAATACTAACTTATATAGATAATTACACTCAGGACAAATATACATGTTCATGCATGCATATCTGCCCTGTTTTCTTTGCTCCAAGCATTTGGTACATCAAGTAATCACTCATCAATCAATAAATCTATTCAGATTAGGATCAGCTTTTTGGTTCTAAAGCAGTATGATTTTCCATCCTTCTTTCATCTTTTTATAAGAGAAAATGCATCATAATACAGGTATCGCTTCCTTCTAAATATTCACCCTGTAAGCTTATACAATGTTCTGTTCGTCTGAAGTGCCTGAACTCCTCATCGGTGACATTTTTTTTGTTGTCTCAGAGTTATAAATCTCACAGTTGTATTATCCATTTTAATAATAAAATAATACATGCGATGTAATTCTGAATTCATTCAAATCCTTTAATGACGTCATTGGAGGTTACATAAAGGTCAAACATAATTCTTTTAAGTAATTAATTAAAATCTCAGTCTTCTAAGATGCTAAGTAGGTAGATAGGTACCTATAATAAGCAACCGTATGATATCTATTTTATTTAATCAGCATGCTTTCTAAGAAATTAATTAATAATGTTTATATTTAACCATGTGGTTTCCGGCTAGGGTTGCCAACTTTTTTGTTTTAAAATAAAGTATAATCAGGTAGAAATTAAGAATATAAAACAGTATTTTAGAAATATGAACAGTATTTTATTTATGTAGGTATTCTTTTAAATACATATATTTTAGAGTTTCTCCCCCCAACTTACAATCTTTGTGGCTGCGCTGCACTGAGCAGTGAACGCCCTCTGATTTATAAATGTAAACAGTATTTAGTATCCTTAATTTTTTCAACAGTAAAAACTATAATTTCGTGAAAAACAGTATAATACTGTTCAAAACAGCATTGGCAACCCTATTTCCGGCCCAGAAAGAATGACAGAGTTGCCTTTTATGACACCCACGGGCTAATATGGTCTCGCCAATATCAGCGCGTGGGTGTCATAAAAGGCAACTTAGGCATACAGCAGGCATTGCGGCAGCAGCGCTACCTATGTTCTAGCTACCACCTAACTGTGGTCGCCAACTCGCTTGCCAACGCGGTGACTAAGGCAAACTTTAAATGGCAACGTTGTAGGAAGAAACCTTTGGGGGAGGCCTACGTCCAGCTGTGCACCATTTTAGGCTGGTAATGTGGATATATGGAAATGATGTGAGATTTTTAAATTCTTTATCTAATCTTTACCTACTTAGTTCACTTACCTACTTTTTAATCTCTGCACCTCCTAAAGGTTGAGTGAGAGAATCACACTAATATTATAAAGGCGAAAGTTTGTGCGGTCATGATTGTTTTTTTACTTTTTCTTGTCTAAACGGCTTGAGCGATTTCAATAAAATTTGTTATGGAGTTAGCTGACATCCTGGATTAACGCATAGGCTATAATTATAAAGTTGAACGCGGGTAAAACCGTGGAGCACAGCGTTTTTACCCGCGGGGCGCACAATATATATAAGAGAACCTATAAAATTAGAGAACCCCCTTTAAAATAAGACCCGAGTTACCTAGGTAGAGATAATTTAAAACTGCTTATGGTTTAATAACAGTAATAAGGAAAACCATTGTTTGCAATCAAGTAGCTAGGAAGTATGCAAAGGTTTAAATGTGTTCTAGCTATATGAGGAGGTAATATCAGCTTAAGTTACTTATCAGAGCTTTATAAAATCTAATTGATTTCCTGGCACATATTCCAATGTGTGACAGGAAATCATTTAGACTCCAGATACAGGTCTAGATCATCCAAATTTATTTGAAAACTTTCATCATATCAGCGGAAAGGCCCCCATTGCTGGACAAAGGTCTCCACAATTGCCGGTCTTGCGCTACCCGCATCCAGCAATTTCCAGCATTTCACAAGATCATCGGTCCATCTTGTAGGGGGCCTGCCTACACTGCGTCCTCCGGTTCGTGGTCGCCTCTCGAGAACCTTTCTGCCACAGCGGCCGTATGCTCTACGAGATATATGCTCTGCCCACTGCCACTTCAGCGTGACAATTCTTCGGGCGATGTCGGTTACTTTGGTTTACCTGCGGATCTCAGCATTTCTGATTCAAAACTCCGAGCATAGCCCTTTTGAAACTTTGATAGGATGTAAACAAAAGAAAACAACTGTAATAGATTTACACGACTTTTGAAAAGTTTAGATTTTTATAGAACTTATTTATATACTTACTAGCTGTTGTCCCGCGGTTTCATATGGGTTAAACTTAATAAATTATAACCTATGTATGTATGTATTCGCATATATAAGCTATATTACTACAAAGTTTCATAAAAAATCGTTACGTAGTTTTTGCGTGAAAGAGTAAAAAACATCCGTACATCCATTACTCTTAAACGTTTGCATTTATAATATTAGTAGGATAAGCTATACACTATCGCCATTACATAATACAACTTTACTTCAGAATGCATTTTGCATACATCTAGCCTATCCAATGCCCAGAAGTATAAAGTAGTAGGGAAATTGTTCTGTCGATGGCTGATAAATCTATTTGTCCATGGAACGGAACACAAGTCAACTCATCACTGCCATTGCCACGAGCCAAATAGCGAACGGCACAATGTTTTTACTCATTTAAAATAGACACCGTGTCGTTGGGCATTATGTAATTAAGTACTTACATGAGAAATGGGCGCGGCGGTCGACGCGAACTAAGAGTTGTTTTTTATCATGACGTTTTTAGTTCAAGAGGATGAATGAAAGAAGATTGACAAAAGAAGTATACCTGGCCTGTGTGAATGGGACAACCGGAAGGGGAAGACCACGTCGAACATTCTCTGACCAAATTGGAGATGTTCTCAAGAAAGGGCAGGTCAGAAGTACCCTAAACCGGCGAGCATGTATGAAGAATATAATGGCAGTAATCGAGGCAAAAGAAGTATGCAAAGATCGTGACAAATGGAAATCCGTTGTCTCTGCCTACCCCTCTGGGAAACAGGCGTGAGTCTATGTATGTATGTATGTATGTTTATAGTTCAACAAGGATGCTTTCACTGCCTGACCATGTGAGCACCTATTTGCTAGACACAGTCAGTGATTCCCCCTCAGATCCTCAACCGGATGAGCGCCCGCGTCTTTGCATATTAACGTAGAGCTATTGTTGCACAAAAACTCCAATGAAAACCGACCCTGTCATGTATCTCCACTTCAGTAACCGAACCCCAAAGGTACCCTCGGCTTACTTAGTTTGTAGTAACATCTAGATAAACTTGAGCGACTTTAAACTGTCTTACCCCAATAATACTATTTTTCTGCACACCGCAGAAACATCAAGTGGATTATAATCCTCTGCTTTATTTTCTCTCCTGCTGTGTGCCTCAAAGAACATCGCCACCCCCTCTCATCCCGTGGGGGGACGTAGAAGTCGTCCCGAGGGAATATACCAGAGAACGGGCAGCAGCGTTCTCCTGAGTACCATGTCTATCCTACTGCGATCGCCAACCCGTCTGCCAAGCGTGGCGATTATGGCATATCCTCCAGAATGATGGGGGAGGCCTTTGTCCAGCAGAGGACGTCTTTCGGCTGATATGATGATGATGATTTTCCCTCCTGTCTATTGACCGGTCCTGGATTACTGGTGTTGAATTCCTCCCAGGCTAACTTTATACGCCATGTTAAAAACACTAAAAGTGGCCATAATTTAAAAACAGTTTTACAACAAACCAATTATCCTACTAAAATTATAAATGCGAAACTTTGTGAGTATGGATGTTTGTGACTATTTCATGCAAAAACTACCGAACAGATTTTAATGAAACTTTGTAGTAATATGGCTTATATATCCACATAACACATACTCTACAATTTATAAAGATTAACACTGATAAGACCGCGGGGCACAGCGACTTAAAATAAATTCTCGTAGTTTATACCTATTGTAGTTAAAACTTTCTATTCTGACCCGCTTAGAGTTGTAGGTCAATCTAGTATCATTTCGGCTGTGGCTTGCATTAAATATCTGTGTGTGTTGTTATGAGTGACCATTAATAGTTTCTTCGGGGATAAATTAATTCATTAACAACGTCTCGAACAGTCGACACCATGTCGATGCATACACTTTGACGGCCATAGCTTCTCTATTACTTAGGCAGTAGAGGCCGTTTTCGTCTTGTAAGTGTATCTACAACGGTGTGTGTACAAGCAGCTGAGTAGTAACATAGCTATTCCTGTTTGACGGATGGTTGTGAATGTGTACTGCCAAATTCAAAACAAACATCATATTTCAAAATAGCTCGCGTGCAGACAGACAGTCTGATAATTTCAATGTTGTTGGAGGGACTATTCATACAATAGCGAATGTAAAATATCTACTTATCATCATCAGCCTAATACCGTCCACTGCTGGTCAAAGCCCCCCCCCCCCCCCCCCACAGATTTCTATAATGTTGCCATTTGGAGGGGTTTGCCTTGGTCGCCGCGCTTGGCATGCGAATTGGTGAGCGCAGTAAGTGGAAGTACACTGGTGACGCCGCTGCCCCTTGGTGTATCCCTTACTCGCCTTTTACGATACCCATGGGATGGTATGGGGTGGCCCTGTTACTCTTTCTAGGCCGGAAACCACACGGTTAATCTATCTATAGGTACTATAAAATATGGTTTTGAAGTTATACTTCTTTTGGCGCGATGGAGAAAAATGATGAGAGTGAATTTTTACGATGCGCGCGCACACCGACACCAAAAAATTTAACAGCATGACGTTAGTTCTAGGTGGTATGAAAATTGATAACTATGTTCAAGTTGTATATTAAGAAGTATAACTTCTAACGCGTGTACATAAGTACACACAAGTTTTTTTTTTTAAATATAAATATGGTAGCCGTACGCAGCACGCTTTATAAGCACGCGCTAATAACACGTAAAAGAAATAAAATAAAACTATTGATCCGATCGCTACCAAACTTTACTTGAATCACTCTCTGCGCTAATTTAAAGATTGTCAGAAAATTTCATCAAAATCGCTCCACCCGTTTTGGAGTCCACAAGAAACAATCATATATTTAATTTATATAGTTTTATAGTAGCTTATGTTTTTGGATTATAGATTAGCAAACATTTTTAAGTTGGGGGCCTGCCCGCTGCGCCTTTTGGGTCGTGATCGCCACTCGAGAACCTTTCTGCCTATGTGCCCTGCCCACTGCCACCTCAGCACTGGCAATTCGGAATTTCCAATTCTTTCGGGGAGGCCTTTGTCCAGCAATTGCCATCTTTCGGCTGATATGATGATGATGATGAAACATTTTTAGAAACCAGGTATTCGAGTATCACCAACAATAAGCCAAACTGAGCTAAATACAGAGGACAAAGAACCAAATTGGTAGTTAGTTAGTTGGGCGATAGGTTTCCGCACTAAGCCTCCTAATTGGGCCATTGTGCGTGATACTTGTTTGGCTACTCGAACCATTTTAGTTCCATCCAGAAGTCCAGGAGACCACGGAAGCCTGGCCTGAGGGCCTCCTGCAGTGTCTTCGGATCATTCAGGAACTTTGCCCGTTGGTAAGCAAATTAAAAATTGGTAGTTATTTAGAATATTAATATGTAGGTATTCATGCTTCAATGGAAAATATTTACATATGAAAAGTTCTGTTGATAATAAGGAAAGATTTCGTTCGACTATTTACGTAACAATGCACCGGAATACTTGCCCGTGTTGACTCTTCCACCCCATTACTTATAAAATCTTTGAGACGCTGATTAGCATAGAGATGTTTTGTGTACGTCATTTAGATGTACTGATTTGACTGCACGTGTCCCTTGTAACTATGTTTTGGGTCAATCTGCACACATACATATTTATGAAGTTATTTATGGTCTGGATGTGTTTTGTATACTCTCAATACATTTAGGCATAATACAGGTAGGTACTAAGTTTCTTCGAGCGGATTGTATTGTAAAAAAATCTTATCGAGATGGTTTTTGTCAGGGTTCAAGAAACATTCCATTTAGATTTTAATTTAATCTTGTCACAGATTTTAATCGATAATCGTGTTTGTGGAAATCTAGAGAAAAGATAAAGACATGATACTTAATTGGTGGTTATATAGCGCAAGACGGGTAATTGTGGAGATCTTTGGGGGAGGCCTTTGTCCAGCAGTGGACGTCTATCGGCTGATATGATGACGATGATGATGATAGATAAATTACAACCAGACACAGTTCAAATAATCGTGCTCATCAGACAGACATTTGTCCTGGGTGGGGATGTAACCACGCCCTCTGCCTTAGTCAGCCAGTCAATAAAATACAGTATAGTTTTTTAAAATCTTTATAGTAATATCTATTATTACATTATACTACACTGGAAGGAAGGAAAAAGCCAAGTAACTTACTTAAATAAATACTTTTAAAAATACGCTCTTCCTCTGTTTTTTGACTTAACTGACAGGCCTGTCATTTTTTAAAATTAAGTGTTTGTGCGCAAACTCCTAGTCTTTATCGCTCTTGGCTAGTCTCCGTTAGCCTCCGTATCCGAAACTTGCCCAGGGGCTCTACCGGCTAAGTCGCCGAACATCGTTTTCGTGAAAGGCGTTCAAGTAAATAAGGGTTAAAAATGACTTCCATGAGCACATGTGACCTCATAAATGTTCTGGAATCGATTTTCAACCTCGAAGCTGATTTAACGATTGTTTAAGTCATTTTTAACCTTTATTCATTTATTTGAACGCCATTCACTAAAACGATGTTCGGCGACTTAGCAGGTAGAGCCCCAGGACTTTATTATTTAACTCTGCTGTGGATGCATCATTACCTCAATGATATGAGCGCACCAAAACAGTTTGACGCTTGTCCGGTGTAGTTGGCAACACTAATTATTACCTGTTTAACTCGTAACTCGAAATATTTTGGCTGATCTATGCTAATTAGCGATTGTAGAATGCCTACGCGTGTTTGTCGTGATTGCTAAATGCGCAGTTCCATTGACATTTTAGGTATACATATGTACAAACCAAGGAACTTGTATCATAATAATAATGTCCTCCCGACTGAATTTCGGCCACGGCGGCCAGTCTCAATGGAGACTAGCCAATTGCGCGGGACTTATTATAGTGCACAAGTGTGTGCGCAAACACAGGGGCAGTTTCTATTCCATCACTCTCATGATCCGATGGGATGACTAGTGACACGACCGGAAAGAGGTCAGGTACAGGACCGACGGCTTTACGTGCTCTCCGGGGAACAGGGGTGTAATACCGTTAGTACTCTTTATTCTGTGGTAATACCGCCAACTCCCAGACTTTGGGCTGACACTGAGAAATATCTTTTTACGGAAAAATAACAAAAACACTTTTTAGCCCGACCCGGGATGTGAACCCAGGACCTCGTTTTCTGCGGTTGAACACGCTACCGCTAGACCAACGAGGCAGTAGTGTAAAAGTATAATATAGAAGGTGAAACATAAAAGTGGACTTATTATTTATTAACTTAAGGACCGCCATCTACCCAAGAAACTTGAACTAATTCACAGTTTGAGCTGAAGTAACGCCTTCCTAGCCTATTCCACGCTTTGACAACTCTGTTGCTTATAAAATATTTCTGTTGCTTGTTATATGAGAAGGTGGTTCGAAGCTTCAGGTGGTGGCCTCTAAGATAAGTATCTAAGAAATGACTTCTTACAAACATTTCATCGAAGTTCATAACGCCCATTTAGGATCAGAAATGTTTCAATTAAATCAACCCGGGTCCTTCAAATAAATAAAGGTTAAAAATTACTTAATCAATCGTTAAATCGGCTTCGAAATAATTAAAATCGATTCCGGACCATTTATCACGTCACATGTGCTCATAGAAGCCGATTCAACGATTAACTAAGTCATTTTTAACCTTTATTTATTTGCAAGCCGATCACTATCCCGATGTTCGGCGACTTTTACCGGCTACCGGCTGGTAGCCCACCAGATTCAGATTTAATAATACTCGTCGTATATCCGTCGTATATAAATCATGGATAATATGAAGATAACAAGATTTTTCTTATAATCGGATTCGTATCTATCGTACCTACTTATTGTTATGCCGAATTTGATTAAATTAGCATAGGGGCCATGAGAGGAACGTTTATTTTGTCATATTCTCAGCTCATAAATAGGTGTCTAACGTCACATAACGTACCGTGGGACGTTATACTAGGTATACTCAAATGTCATGTTTTATAATAAACTAGCTGTCCCCGCGGTGTTACTCGCGTTAAATTTTATAAATTTTCTTTGCTATAAACCTCACGGTGCTAGAGACCTTTCCAACGAATGCAAAACCGTGGAAATCGGTTCGTGCGTTCTGGAGTTATAGCGTCAGGAAGGAAAACCCGACTTATTTTATATAGTAGATATAAAATAATTATTAAAGCCAAATTGTGTAGCAGGGCATATTACAAAATATCAGATTATTTAAGTGATAAAAGTGCTTGGGATTGAGTTGTTCTGAGTCAACACGCATGATTGTAATTAATCTTAAGTATATTTTATTTTAAAAAACGATTCCTACTGAGTTTTCTGTTAGTGTTTCTCAGTAGCTGCCACGTCATGCACTGCACGGTAGGGTAAAAAAATATGACGATTCCACATAAATGTAATTTTTTTACGGAATAAAGAATTTTTGATTTGAATTGATTTTGATTTAATTATCATGTCAGACGCAAATTAAAGAATAAATATATGTTTCGGGACAACTAACACATTGGCATCTGATTCCAAGTTAGGCAGAGCCTGTACTATGGCAACTAGACGACTGATAAACACCCTAATCCCACTAATATTAAAAAGGCGAAAGTTCACTAACTTTCGCATGTATTTGTTACTTCTTCACGTCTAAACCACTGGAGCGATTTTAATAAAATTTGGGATGGAGTTAGCTGACACCCTGGATTAAATACATAGGCTATAATTTATAAAGTTTAACTCGGGTAAAACCAGAGGGCTTAGCTAGTTATAGTATAAATGCGAAAGTTTGTGAGTATGGATGGATGGATGCTTGTTACTCTTTCACGCAAAAACTACCAAATGAATTTTGATGATATTTGGTAGTAATATAAGTTATATATCCGAATAACACATAGGCTATAACTTATACAGTTTAACGCGGGTAAAACCGCTAGTAAATACTAAAACGAAAATATGGGTGTCAGTTATATGACTCTACACTATTATATTGATACACATATTATGTGAGTCATACTTGAAATAGTATTATTAATATTAGGATATTTTGATTAAAACCCACTGCTGAAAAGGATAAAAGAAAAAAGAGTGTATGGATATTAAATATTCTTGAAATCTAAAAAACTTATATTCTTAAGGGAAAAGTTCCAATTAATTTGTTTGTATGTTTAAATATATTTATGAAAATGAAAATTTTTACATTATTTCACACACGGTGATCTGACCCCAAACTAAGCAGAGCTTGTACTATGGAAACCAGATAACTTATATTCTCATTTTCTTTTGAAATACATACTTATATAGATAACTAGCTCTGCCCCGCGGTTTTACCCGCGTTTAACTTAATAAATCATCACAGCTCCTCCCCCGTAGGTGTTAGCGTGATAATATGTAGCCTATATGTTGACCCGACCTCTTAGTAATATTCATGCAAGAATTGAAGTAATGCAGAACTTTTTGAGTTTAGCCCGGACATACATACAGACAAACAGACACACAGACAAAATTTCTAAAAACTATATTTATGGCTTCGATATTGATTGTAGATCACGCCCCAAGTATCCTTTAAAAAAATATTCCATGAACAGTTTTGACTTTCCTACGATTTTATTTTATGTATAGATTACACCCAGACTCGACAAACACACATGTTCATGCACACAAATATTTATTTATTTATTTATTTATTATTATAGGTTCACCAACAATTATATACACCGTCTTAGATCTAATAACATATGAATAAAAATAGCAATAGTGTAATAATCACTTACAGGTGAACTCTGCATGCACGTGAGACAGTACGTTTGTAAGCTTAACCTAACTATGAACTATGCTTATCTTCTAAGAGCCATACATGAAAGTGTTTTTAACGGCAGAGATTAGACATCGCATATATATAATATCTGTCCTGGGTGGGAATCTCATAAGACTCCGGCGTGAAAAGCAAGTATTTGCCAACCACGCCAGCAGGGCCGTCAAGTTGTACTTTGCAAAGTTCGCTGACTGCATCCGTATGCAGGAAGTGTGCCATGTTACGGTTGACCTGGCAGCTCTGCGACGGCTGGGAACCGTCACATGGGAATAAAGCCGTCACACATACCCATTTCGTTCAGAAATAACACGTTAAGATTCGTAAAAGTTTTAAGACAATTTTAAGTGCGTTAATATAATTAGGTTTAGATGTAATAACGTATACTATTAGTCTATGATAGCAGTTGAACATTTCAGTACTGATGATTTTTTTAAAAATTCAGTTTTACGGCTCTGGCTTTTTCGGCCTTATGAGCCTTCCGTAAAATATATTTTTATTTAATTTATTTTCGTCATGTCAAGTAAAGTCCGTCACAGTCAAGTCATACGTAGTCCTTGTCGTACCCCAGTAAAGCAGTGGAGACTTAACTAGAGGTTTATATGGAGTTTTTGATTCAACACAGAAAATCGCAATTCACGGCAATATGGCACTTTCCTCCACTTGTGTACGTTGTCCATGATGTTATGTCTAAAAATCCACCGTATTTACACATAAAGACTTGAATTTACACCAGTTTTTGAAAATTAAACAATGCCCTGATGCGTCTTTTTCCGCGTTGGCGCCAAAATTCCCAGTACTGTTGAATTTAACTAGGGTTGCCATCTCGAAAAATAATACCTATATTAAAAATGATATAAATCGATTCAGTAAACGGTTCTGAACAAACTATTTTCAGAAAGTGCGTTAATTAAGTTACATGTTGTATAGTAGAGGAAATCACAAGAGCGCAATCTACCAATATAACTGATCAGATAATTACTGTTACTTACATAATTTAAATGTAAACTCGACATCAACTTTTCTTTTAGGTTACCGATGGGAATAAAATTTATCTTGGATTATATGAGATCAAATGTACCTATAAATGCCCCACTACAGCAAGTCTATCACAAGGTCATATAGTTTACTTCTTCGATGACACTTGCACTTTTGCCTAGTACAGACGCCAGCACATCAAGCTACCCCAATCTGTCAATTTTTTCCAATTGAAAGTGAACCTTTTGATTTGTGATAAAGTAGAAAATCTATAAAAGACATTTGACAGATTGTGGTAGCTGGATGTGCTGGCGTCTGTACATTAACGAGCACCGCCACTAACGGCAACTTCGAAAACAACGGTAACCTCCATCGACGAAGTAATAATATGTCCCGAGAAGATGGCTAATCTCTGTTGAGACTGGCCGCCGTGGCTGTAATTCGGCTAGGAGGACATTATTATTTTATTTATTATTATTGTAAGTTGTTCTTTGTTTCAATTCGCCGTCTTCTTTCTTTTCTATAAGTAACAGCTGTGTTGTGTTGGCAGTCACGAGTCACGTTCAACCTCATGAACCAATGTCAATGTCGAACTTGTTTTGCCATTTGTTTAATTGCTGACCTTTGAGAGCGTTTTGTTTTTGTGTTTTATTTTAAATAGAGGCCACGTGAGCTTTAATTTCGCCGGAAAATTATTAATTAACGCAACTAAGAATAATTCTACTGTAGATAGTATTTTAGTATATACCACAGCGATGTAAATACGCCAGCACATCCAGCTACCCCAATCTGTCATATTTCTTTTATAGATTTTCAATTTTATCATAAGGTTCACTTTCAATTGGGGAAATTTGACAGATTGGGGTGGATTGATGTGCTGGCGTCTGTAAATAATTCATCATACTCGTCCGACATGCCTACGGCCCATTTAGGACGGTAGAAAATCAAATAAATAATATGTATTATCAATCTTCATCTCTTCCCACGTTTTTTTTATGGAACAATCTATAAACTTAATCAACTTTTGCAACACTTAGAAAGTCTAAATATAATAGGTAATTTAAAGAAATATAGTAGAGTTTTAACTAAACAATGTCTATCATAAATTAAATTTTAATTCCATGTGATCAAATATATAGTCGCTTAAATTAAGCTACTGGTCGAGAGCCCTCGGCGCTAGCCAACTGCTCGTTGTATTCAATCCTTTGATTTAAATATAGTAGTACTACATTTTAAAATAATAGCTTAGTAACTTGTTATTTATTACTAGCTGTGCCCCGCGGTTTTACCCGCGTTAAACTTTATAAATTATAGCCCGTGTGTTAATCCAGGGTGTCGGCTATCTCCATACCAAATTTAGCTTCAGCCGTTTAGACGTGAAGAAGTAACAAACATACACACTCACACAGTCACACACTCACAAACTTTCGCCTTTGTAATATTAGTGTGATTTAATTGAGGATTTTAAAAAAATATGTTGATTTAAATATAGTAGTACTACATTTTAAAATAATAGCTAAGTAACTTGTTATTTATTACTAGCTGTGCCCCGCGGTTTTACCCGCGTTAAACTTTATAAAATTATAGCCTATGTGGTAATCCAGGGTGTCAGCTATCTCCATACCAAATTTAGCTCCAGCCGTTTAGACGTGAAAAAGTAATTCAAACATACACACTCACACGGTCACACACTCACAAACTTTCGCCTTTGTAATATTAGTGTGATTTAGATAATAATATCTATAATAATATCTAGGGACAATGTCACACAGATCATCCTAGCCCCAAACTAAGCAAAGCTTGTACTATGGGTACCAGGCGACGATATACATACTTATATAGATAGATAAATACTTATATACATAGAAAACATCCATGACTCAGAAACAAATATTCGTGCTCATCACACAAATATTTGCACTTACCGGGATTCGAACCCGGGACCACCAGCTTCGTAGGCAGGACGTAGTGGCTAGGTAACTAGGCTTCGGTGACCGTCTTAATAAGATAAAACAGACCACACGGACTAGTACATTTTTTTGTTACTTTAATACTGTATTCGTTTATGTAGGTAGGTAGGTACTGCATTGTGAGCTTGATAAGTACAAGTATATGTTAATTGTCTTGTAACGTAATAGTGCCAATGGAATCCAAAAAGATAAATCGGATATTTTCGTGCGATTGATAAGGAAATTAACAAGTGAAATAAGTTGAAAATTCAGTGTTATGATTTTTGTATATAAATTAAGTCTTTACTGTCACAAGATGTATAGTTATTTGCTTTCTCATTCATGTCAGCCTAATGACGTCCACAGCAGGACAAAGGCCTCCCCAAAGGATTTCCACAATGGACTTGTGCCCATAATTTGGAGGGATATGCCGATTTCCACGCTTGGCAGACTGGGGCTCTACCAGCTAAGTCATCGAACATCGATTTATTAAATGGCGTTTAAATAAATAAAGGTTAAAAATTACTTAATCAATCGTTAAATCGGCTTCCGTGAGCACATGTGACGTCATTAATGGTCCGGAATCGATTATCAACGTTGAAGCCGATTTAACGATTGATTAAGTCATTTTTAACCTTTATTTATTTTAACGCCATTCACGAAACCGATGTTCGGCAACTTAGCCGGTAGAACCCCTGCTTCAATTATGTTAAAAGTTAGTATTACTGACACTTACAACACAGAAGAAGTGCAGGGACCGGGTTGATTTAATTGAAACATTTCTGATCCTAAATGGGCGTTATGACATTCAAAACTTCGATGAAATGTTTGTAAGAAGTCATTTCTTAGATACGTATCTTAGAGGCCACCACCTAAAGCTTGGAACCGCCTGCAGCTTTAACCTTTATTTATTTGAACGCCATTTAAGAAATCGATGTTCGGCGACTTAGCCAGTAGAGCCCCTGGTTGACGATCGCAGTATGCTGCCCGTTCCCTCTGATATACCCTCGGGTAGAGTTCTACGAGGGGATGAAATAAGGTGGCGATGCTCTATGCCGTTGGCCACATAGCAAATTATATATTGCTTTCTTATTATTAAGACACAAATGATGTGACGACGCCAAGGTGTTCTAGATAGCAGCGTTTATATTTAGCTGTTTGTTTTGTTTCGTATGTTTACGTTGCGTGGCGTTGCGACACGGCAGATAGGACAACGACATTGTAAAGACAGGTCAATAAAATTATTCGAGGCCGAGTAGGTGTATTCATATCTTCGCTTACCAAAATAGTTCCAAAGTTCTTTATTTTCATAGAATGGATAGTCCTATGTTCTTGCCTCGGCGGTGGCTATCTCGTTCAATAGCATTGCGTATAATGTATTACCTATCTGTATATTTTTTTATATTTAATTATTCAATATATTATTCCATTACACAAAACATTTAACCGGCCCAACCGCTGAAACCTCTAAGGGTTTATGTGGGTTAGCGGCGAATTGTTCACATATTTACAATTATTTATGAATTTATTATATGTATAATATTATTAAAATGCATTATTGGTAGTGATTAAATTTTAATATCTATTATTATAGTTTAAAAAACAAAAGAAAATCTTATTCTTTTTTATTATGGCAAATGAGCCACAAGTCCGTAGCCGGTCTTTAAGAAAGGAATATTTAATTTATGATCAAAATGGCAGTAATCTGAAAGCATTCCTTATTATTTGAAAAATATATCATAATTGGATCGCAAACAACAGAGAAAAAGAATAATACTTACATTAAAAATTCAGATAATATCGGAACTAGCTCTTTTTATAATAACCATTCCAAGTTCCTATTATATTATAATACGGTATAATATTTTCCCTTCACATAGCCAACTGACATAACAAAACAAAACTATCTAAAACGTCAAAAAATATAAAAGAGTTAATTTTTTTATGCACAATGGGTTTGCGGTTGACAATGATCTCACCTGATGGTAAGTGAAGATGTGGTCGAAGGTGGACCGCGCGTACCCATAAGATGCCTGTTTACTCTAACCTTGAATAAACCCATGTTATATAAGTCTGGAAACACGTCTTTTGGGAGGTTGTTCCACAGCTTAGCATAGCAAACAGCATAATATAGTAAAATATATAAAAAGAGGTGCGTTGCGCACACATAACAGGTGTTGTCTGTGTATTTTATGTAGACGTAGATAAATAGATATTATTGTTATTCATTCACACAAATATTTGTCTAGTGCGAGGATTGAACCCGCAATCTTTGGATCAGAAAGCAGGTTCACTACCAACCGAATCACACATTCTCTCATTGACTAAACGAAACATTTATAACCAATTTTTTTTTTATTTATTTATTGGACTCTACTTAATTCTACCATTACAGGGAACCTAATGCGATAGAAAAGTTACAATTCAATTTCGTATTATGTACATTTCTAAACAACTAATAACATACAATCAAATAAGCCGCCCTTGTGAAGTCGTTCAGTGAGCAAGCGAATAAGTCTACTAATTCAGCGACTGGGTTGAGCGTGCGCAGAGCGCGAGTCATTGGCGCTTGTTGCAACAAGTTAGTGCGTGCAGTGGGTACCGTCAGCAACGGCGGTCGTCGCCGCCGCCCCAAGAAACCATCCGGCACACAAATTTGAAGTGTTTGCAGGATTCCTTAGCGGATAATATAAATTTCCACGATGGAAAGAGTTTCTACCTTATACATATTATAATGATTACAATAATATGGAAAAATTGTCTGTTGTCCGAACAGGAGTTACCAGCGGTGTATTTTTAATTCGAGACAATTCAATTTATTCATCATCATTTAATTCGAAACGTCATACCTGATGACGTGTGAGATATATTTCACTCCGACTCTTTAATTTGTGCTTTTTTAGAGTTTAGTCACGGATACTATTAAATACTTCTGATTCAATACGATAGAAGTTCACAAATAGTTTTTATGTGTCTTCTGACATATTCAGAGAGCATTGCCCTTGAAGCCGGCAGAGTATAAAGACGTTTTGAACTATTTTGTTGCACCTATTTTCAAAATTGATTCCCTATCGATGGAGAAATCAACAGTAACATAACTATAATAAAAGTTTGAACGTATAGCACTGCTGACTGCATAATCTGTATTTAGTATCTTGATTATGTATTAACTCGAATGTGGCGTGAATAAAATTAAATTATAGAAATACGTAAATTAAATAATAGATTGACATCCACGGTTGGACCTAAAAGGCCTCTCCTAAAGATTATCGCACTGGAAATTGTCCATTAATTCGAGGGATATGCCATAATTGCTACGCTTGGCAAACGGGTTAGCGATCGCATGATAGTCATAGTAAACAGAGAGACGCTGCTGCCCGTTTTCTGGGAGATATTTCCTCGGGTCGGGTATTACGCCCCCCACGGGTTAGATAGGGTAGTGGTATTCTGTGACGGCAGCCACACAGGCACAAACAATACACAAATATTATACCTATTTAAAATTAATATAAGAATAGGATTTGAAAATAGAAATATAAAATGTCGTGATCGGAAGCTCCTTATTTTCTGAGATGCTATATTTTTTTGTTATTTTACAATTACACAAGATTTTTATTTTTCTTATACAAGATGTAACATTAATAGTGGAATATACAAACAAATTAAACAGAACCAATTTATTAAATACGTTATTTTTTTAATTCTCCAAACAAAATGTAGCTGCTGAAGTTTATTCTTGACCGGGGAGTTAGAAGTTTTTCTTCATGTGCATTTAGCAATTTGTTTAGTTTCATAGGGAAACTAAGCTCTTTAAGTTAAGTCCGCTATTTCTGCTATAATACAATATTTATAAAGTAGAATATTGACCAGCTAAGTACCTAACATTAATAAATGATACGTTGTTCACCTATAAATTCATGGAGACGATGTGCAGTATTGTAGTAAGGAAAGGACATAATCTCACAATATTATTGCCTTATAAATTCAACAAGAGCCATTTGTAATTTCTTTTGTAGTAGCATGCGGCTCCGCGTGCGTCGCTGCTTGCGCAAGATGGCGACGTAGGGCATTGTTTAGCTACTAATTATTATGATTAATTGCAAACATTAGCAAATTATAGCTGTCTTCATGCACGGTAATAAAGTGAGCGTAAATTGGGGAAAAGATGTTACGTGTCGATACAGATGGTCTTATATTAAAAATTATAACCTCAAAACTGGGAAATCATAAATTTAATCGTCCGGGGAGGATTATTTTACCATATTAACTCTTTACCAACTGACAACATCGTAGTAATTCTTAATTTTGAGTTCAGATTTACGCTTTACGTTGCGACAAAAATGTACTTAAATTTGATTGTTAAAGTTGTAGAAATTATGAATTGTGTGCGTAAAAATATCTCACGTGACTCGATCATACATTTTATGTTTCAATGGGTATGCTTTAATTAGGATTATAGGCGGAACTTATTAGAGGCGTAGGTAGGTATGTTAGATATCATTATAAAATAAATATAATGTTATATTGTTCGCCAAAATAATCAATCAATATCGGAGTATACTTTTGTGCAGGAAGCTGGGTATCGATAGTACAGGACATAAAAATAAAGAGTTTTTTAACGTTGTCTGTCATATGAAAGTGTTTATTGGTTTTACTAAAGGTTTCTGTGGAGTTTTCGAATAAGTACGGAAAATCACAATTCACGGCTGTATAACACTTTCCCTCCACTAGTGAACGTTGTCGAAACGTTATGCCTAAAAATACACATAATAAATACGCATAAAAACTTGAATTTACACCAGTTTTAGAAAATGAAACAATGCCGTGATGTGTCGTTTTTCGCGTTCCGCAAAACTCATTTAACACGTATAACGCCACGAAATAAAATGATAAATTCCATTCAGGCCATGTCGGACAATGATGGGTGACACCGATATGTTCCGTTCGGGCCGTGTCAGACAATGTTGTCCGACAGTCAGAGCTATGTTTAAACGTCTCTACTAAACTGTCTGTCAACAATACAAGGCAATATTGTACGCAGCGTGACCCGCGCGGCCTCCTAGATTAGTGTAATCACATCAGCACTCTAAAAACGTATATAAAAAAAAAGTTACGTCAGTTTTTCTAAAAATATTATTTTACTAACATACATAAAAAATTGTGTAATGCAAGTTTGATTTGTTTTTTCGATTTTATGGAAAAATTTAGTGTTCGGTTTATAGATAAATAAAAAAATAAGGATAGTAAAAATCAAAATCAGTTTTATTGTTTTAAACTTAGAAAATTGGAATAATATTATCACATTTAAACTTAAAATATTAGAGATCATGGGAAAACGTATATTTTCAATTATGTTTACTAGGTAAATTAACATAAACAGTTTTTTAGGTTTGACCCGCGAACCTAAAAATCTGTTTTTTAACTTTGACCCGCGCGGCTTCAACGGAAGAAAACTCAAATAAATATACGCAGCAAGCCATGTCGGACAATGTTGGGCGACATGAATTATCTACACATTTATAAAGATTTCTGTAGGTATGTCAATGTTTTGTAAGTTAGAAATTCATATTTAATAACACTAACAATAAAACAAAAATTTGAGATTTTGTTAATTTAAAATATTTTGTATGGCTTATATGGTAAGTTAAGTGTCGCCCAGCAATGTCCGACATGGCGTTGTACGTGTTAAGCGTCCAGCGTGACAATGGTGCCAGCCTTTGCGAGTTCCCCGACAACGATGCAAAGGAATTTTATGCCGCCATTTTGTTTCAATTTAAATTATTTTATTTATTTATTTTTTCTTTTGCATATTGTCAAAATTGAAAGTTGAACATAATATCCGAAGAATATATCCGAAGAATATTTAAAACTATGCGCTAAGTTTCACATCCTCCCTCTATCAACGCGTCGAGAAATAGCCGATATAATTTACTTGCTCAATATCATATCTGGGAAAGTTGATAGTCCCGAGTTGCTTAGTAAAATTGCTTTTGACCTCCCTACAAAAGTCGTGAGACATTACACCCCTATACATATTCCATTAGTGACAACAAATTACCGACAGAACGCATTCCTGTGGCGAGCGGGCAACAGTGTAAATAAACAAGTCAAAGCTTTTAATTTTGACATATTTTGTAATAAATCTGAAACAGTGAGACGGGTACTTAGCCTTAACTTTTTCCAAAAAAGTTTTATGTAACACATAATAATGATTTAGATGGTTCGTATTCTATAAGTTTATATTTATTCTGCGCATTATTAATTAAGTAATCAGGATTTTATTCGTGGAGACCTGTAAATGGCTTTCTGCTGCCTATGAATATATCATAAACATTGTGTTGATAAATGCTGTTGGTCTTCCTAAGAAAATAAATAAATAATCTATTTATTGGATGTGTGTCGTGTTATAATAAAAATAAATAGATTTGTAAGACGACAGAAACGGAAATTAAGACGTATATAATAAATCATGTTGCAGTATTCTCTACACAGACCCATTACTCATTTGCAACGAAGCATATATCTACATTCAACTAAGTTATTAACACATTCTGAGAGCAGAACATTGACGTAGAAAACCGGAAAGGGCTCATGCACATTATAATTAGTCAGCCTAGAATAATGATGGATGGTTGGTCATCATTTGCGCAGTTAATGCATTGTGACACTTTTTTTTAAATTTATTTATTGACTATGGATATTATATCCTTCAGTCGTAATAACTACCGGTTTCATTATATATATAATGTATGCAGCGTTTTCGTCATTTAGTCACAGTCAAAGTCAAATAAGGCAGACTTTACTGAAGGCTTATTTGGAAAAGTCCTACCCAAATAAGGCAGTACAGACTTTATTGGAGGCTTCTATGGAAAAGTCCTACCCAAATAAGGCAGTACAGACTTTACTGCATGCTTCCATGGAAAAGTCCTACCCAAATAAGGTAGCAGAGACTTTACTGAAGACTGCTATGGAAAAGTATTACCCAAATAAGGCAGTAGTGACTTTATTGAATGCTTCTATGGAGTATTCGCAGAAATATGACACTTTTATCTACTTTTGTATGTACGTTGTCGAAGACGGTATGTCTAAAATTAGTTTTAGAAAATGGAACAATACCTCGATACCTCTTATTCCGCGTTGGTGCCAAAACTCCATTCTGAAGCATTGGTATTTAGGGTTACAAGATTACCTTAAAACCGTCGAGAGCTATCTGAAAAAATATTTCAGAAACTTTGGAGAGGAAAGTCAAGCATCGTTCCGGAGTATGTAGGTGTTATTCATCGGCTTTGTTTCTAGAAACATGGCCATTTTTGACATTCAATGTATATAATTTTAAATAGTGTAGAGATGACGGACAAGTACTAAAATATATGTTTAATTATTTTATTGTTTTCTCTACACGTTTAAAATATATTATTACGAGATTATGTAGTTCGTTTTGTTATCATTTGGATTGAATTATGGTGTACATTTTTCATTTTTTTATGATAAGTACGTACGTACATAATTTATTAGAAAGTTATGATAGTTCACCGGTTCACCCGTTATGGTTCCGTTTTTACCACCTCATTTTAAACTCTATCACCTTGTAATAAGAACTAAAACCAATGAATTCTAAATATACGTTATGTATGAACGATTAAGGGTACTTACTGTATTTGCGTCAGTAGATACACTTATACTACCAAAACCTTCCTAACTGTCCATGCAATGAAGACGCTGTTAAAAACACAGATTAATTTTAACCGACTTTTATAAATAAATATCGTGGAACAACCAACACACTGCGATCTGATCCCAAACAATGCAAAGCATGTACTATGGCAACTAGACAACTACATACACCTATATATTAAAAAAAAATTAAATACATGCACATTGTACTCGTAGATAAATTACACCTAGACACTCAAATTGTCGTGTTCATCACTCAATGATTTGTTCGAGGTGAGAATCGAACCCACGACCTCTATCTTAAAAGACCAACAGGCCAGACAAACTTTAAAAGAATTATATATTATTAAGATATTTTTTATATGTATATTACACTAATCCGAGGCATTCTATTGCAAACATTACGTTGCGGGCCTTCTTTGTGAACCAATTTTGATTATATTTCTGGGTTCGGAATGGTCACATATATTTTTTTTCAATAATTTCCCGAGACTCGCACAGGACAACTATTTGTGTGACCCATAATGAGACTGGATGTACTTTGTGTCCGTCGATTATATGTTTGTAAGGTACCCCGCGACACAGGGTTTCTTTTCGTTAGTGCGGGTATTTTCTTAAAACATAAAAATTTGGTCGTTGCTAAGAAAGCTGTATTCGATTGTATCTTATTCACAACATTAATTATTTCGTAACAATTGAATCATTTTATTGATATAAGTATCCATTTATTAAATTTGTTCTGGCACAAATGGTAGAACGTATTGTAGTTTAACAGAGCTAAATACCACATCGAATTTATTATCAAACTGATAAAAGAAACTTTATTGAAATCGGTAGACCCGTCCTGAAGCTGAAGTGCCACAGGGTCAAATAGATGATTGATGCACTCTCTCTCTCTCTCTCTATGTATCTATCTGAGAAAAGAAAGACAGTGAATAATAGAAACTTAAAGTATGGGCAGTGGTTCCAAGATCTAGGGTAGTCATCTCTAACATCGCGAACCATCTACATATTAATTTATGTAAATATCTTGATCTTGTGTAGACTTTTATTGTCCGGTGAAGCAGTGAAAGCCTCCCAGACTAACTGTAAATAACAACGTTTTTTATTTACATAGATTTTAAAAAGCGCTAGTAAATATTCGGAACATGGAGAGTAGTATTTCAAAATAACTACATAATATATTTAATTATAGGTACAAATAGTAATGATTTTCTGATTTTAATAATCATTTTTAGCTTTAATACATACACAGATCACCACCACAAAGCTTATTACACACACATAACATTCTTCCTTTTTACTTACCCAAATAATAATAATAATGTCTTAATTTTTATTTTATTTTTATTTTATTTTAAATTTTATTTTAATAATGTCTTAATTTTATTTGAATAAGGTCTTTATTTTATTGTAATAATGTCTTAATATTAATTGTAACTTTCTTTTAGTTTAATTTTTAATTTATTTAATTTTACTTTGTTGCATAAATTATTGTTATCATACCAAAAGCGGGGAGGGCAGTGTATTCTGTAACACAGGTTTAATAACCTAGCACAGGACCCAGGACTTCAAATAAATAAATAAAAAAAAAATTGTTTTTTAAATTGTCAATAATTACAGTCATTGCTAATTTACAGTAGCTATTATCGCTCCACTAGGTATTGTAATATCTTTGTTATGGTTTTTTGAATAAATTATCTAAATATTAAACATAAATACAAATACTAATCAGTATTACAAAACTAAGAGGTAACTAACATTATTTAACGCGTTGTTGATAGCAATTAGGCAATTAGCACCTGTAATGGATCAATTATTGTTAAACACCTTCCGTTCAACTGTTACACAACTTTAATGTCTTGTAAATGATTTTTAATTATCAGACTTCCTCTGTTTTCGTGTATAATTCTACAAAAATACACTCATTTTTTAGGCGAAAAACATAGGAAGTAGGTATATAATTTATCTATAATATCCTTCTTCAAACGAGGTTTAAAAAGAGTATTAATTTATTTTATTTATTTGGTCAGTCTACAATTGTTTACACATTACATTTACAGATTCTTCATTAATAATAATACAATTTTAAGTGCAACAATTACTTACAGACTAACACTACTTGCATAAATTATAGGTAAATATGTAATAAATATTTTATGTGTGTATATACATTTATATATATACAAACATAAACTGTAAAAATTTAAATTATGACATAGAAATGAATAATTAATCAATTAAGTGAATAAATAATATAATAAGATGGCGTACAATAAATGAGAATTAAATTAAATTATAACGGTACAAAATAAATTAGTTTCAATTGAATAAAAAATTGTGAATTAGTAGAACTGGTGAAACATGACTTTCTTAAAGTTCAAAGTTCAAAGGTTTTTATTGGTAAAAAGTATTTTACAGGTCTATTTTGCGTAGGGTATGAGTGCCTTAGTGTAATTACACAATGATCAATGAACAGTCGATCACAACATTTAGTTATTAATACATTTCGATGTCAATACAATAATATTCAATAAAATAATTAGTTATACAGATGTCAAATAAAAAAAAATAGTAATAAATATAAATTAAATCTTTAGTTTAATAAGCTAGCTTTGACCTATACGATGCTTTCCTCTTATTATATTCGTTAATTTTTATTATTCCTCTTATTATATTTTTATCAATATCACGGTAGGCAGCGGTAACCACTTACCATCAGGTGGGCCGCTAGCTCGTCTGCTTCCAAAATAAATATGTATGTATTTAGAAACATATAAGTATGTTTATCATTGTCTAGTTTGGGATTAGATGGCAGTGTGTGAATTGTCCCAAGATATATTTATTTTAAATAAGTACTTTTTTTGGACTAATTGAATAATAACAATACATCTAACTTTTTTTTTTTATGTATTCAAGGTGCGTAGTTTTGGGGTTAAGTTGATATTTGGCCAGGAGCATGATTGCTAATATTCGTACTAATTTAGAGCCCTACATATACTTGTACATAGTACATTTTACTCTGTTCTTATATCATCTAAGCCTGACATCACGGCAGGTCGTCGAACCTTTCTGACACGTGATACAATGGCACCTTACACAATGGAAACCAGGGAATTTATCGTTATTTAAACGGCGTACCATATTGTTTAGGCGATTTATTGAAAACATTACGTTCGGGTATTAATCAAAGCCAGTTGGTCAGCACGGTTCGTAAGTGCTCGGGAAGGTTAAGTAGCTGGGCACGTGGCTTGACTGCAGGGGTAGTATGAGAAGTGCCCTGTGCTACCGTGACATGCAAGCAGCTCCGCGAAGATAGCGATCAGTTTGTGGCGCAGTGTCGAACTGGCAGGAGTCAGCAAAAAGGGAGGGCAATCCAGAGCCCTCCCAGAGTACGTGTCCCGACCATCTGGAACATGGCGCAAAAGGGGAGCACCGGAGCAGTATACCCGCGGTCCCGGGGCTCCCCCCATCAGCCGCCAAGAGAAGTCCACGGCAGGTTAGGTTTTGTCGGTGCGAGGTCGACATACCTACCCGCAGACACTTTTTGCGGGTGGCATGACTAGGCATTCGCCCTGCCATAACAAAAAAATAAATAGGTGGCTGACCACCAAATATGGAGATCTGTGGGATGGCCTATGTTAAACTGACGTCTTCCGGCTGACATGATGGTCAAGGTAACACAATGAGAATAATGTATGATTAAGTAACGAGTAGTGACAAAAATAAAGGCAGAGATAAAGGTTAAGGAACATATTCCACTAAGTAAATAGACCCATTATACAATGTATAACACATAGTGGCGCAAATTCGCGCCCTTGAGTATGGTCCGTGGAGGACTGAAACACGTGTTTGGTATCATATTGGTGCAGCAATTAGCTTGATTATATTGTCTTTCTTGCATGTGCATAGTTCTTACGGGCAAGAGGGCAGTGCTAATTGCACCCCGGCTTGACAATTAGCGGTATTACCATTACATATCAAAGAATTTCGATTGTCATGGTTTTTCGCAAAGTGTTGCCTAAAAAGAAATCATACTAGTTTAAATCTCCCTCAATAATAAAAATACGGAAAACGGCATATTTACCTACACTCTATTATATAGTAGCACTGGCTATATCTGTAGAATACACCGTGAAATTACGATTTCTTGTCAGACGGCGTCGAGAACGTGTTCCAAGTAAACTGACTTTCTTAGACGTGATCTTACGCAACATTGGCTAGCTTGTAAACTATAAATAGAAAAGCAATGCAGCATGCATCATGAATAGTGTAAGGTATATAAGGCGTCGGAGGGTCGAATTTGAATGAACTAATTTGTACAAATTTTTTTTAAACACATATTTTCCTTCTTTTGTTAAAAAGACAACGCCTACCTTGGGGAAATTTACCTTTATATCGCGGCGGACTTTCATAAAGCCAAATTACGTCTACTGCTGGACAAAAGCCTCCCCAAAGATTGTGGGATATGCCATAATAGCGACTCTTGGCAGACGGGTTGGCGATCGCAGTTTGATAGCCATAGTTCTCAGAATATAAATTTAATCATCTTAAATAAAAAAATTGGGCCTCATAAATAATCTGTCCCATTATTCAATATTTTTTTTAATACTGGGACAGATTATTTTTGAAGCCCAAGTCTTTACTATATTTAATTAAAAAAGGAACCTAAAAATCCATGGACATCATTAATCATGTTACGCTATTTCCAACCTCATTGCAGTGACCATAAATTCCTGAACCTAGGACACTTTAAATAAATAAAAGAAAATAATTTAACTGTCGTACAAAGTTCGTCTTGAATCCATATTCTTGGCGTTCAATGTTCGTCTTGTATCCATATTCCCGACGCACAAAGTTCGTCTTCAATCCATATTCTTGACGGACAAAGTTTGTCTTTAATTAATATTCTTGACGTTCTGAGTTCGTCTTGAATCCATATTCTTGACGTACAAAGTTCGTCTTCAAGCCATATTATTGACGTACGAAGTTCGTAGCCAATGTTCTGGCAGAACTTTGTACATCATTAACATTTTAGGGCTATAAAAGTGGAAGAAAGCTAAGGAAGATTTCGATTCGTCCATCCATGGGTTCATGAGTTCTACTACTTTTTGTAGGATACTGAAGACATATTTCGCCGAACCTTTATAATTGGGATTCTGTGTGGACCATGATGGTGTTGTGTAAAGTAGACAGCATTTGAAAAGTAAAAAACAAAGGCGTATGAACTGATGTTCTACTGGTTACACGTTACCTGCGATTATTTTCAACCACACTATTAACGTTACAAGTTGTATATTGACTAGATATATTTTGCTATATCTATTACTGAATTGAATAGAAAGATGAAAGGTAGATACTGTTTACTATATTGAATAGGTTCTTTTATGAAAGTTTTAGTAACTTCCGCAGAATTCAATGTAAATTAGTTTTATTTTACTCTTAAATTCTATGGATTATTGTGATGGTTGGACGGTATTATTTATGTGGAAAGTGTATGAATGATGTTTATTAAATATGTAAGGTTATTTTCTCATAAAATATTTGCGCATACGTCACATGTACATAAAAGGATATAGGGGTAACTTTCACGCAGAAAAAAAAGTACTATTCCCGAGGGATAATGAGCGTAAAGTAACAATTAATAACTAGTTGTGCCCCGCGGTTTAACCCGCATTAAAGTTTATAAATATGTGTTAATCCAGGATGTCAGATAACCCCATACCAAATTTTATTAAATTCGCTACAGCCGTTTAGACATGAAGAAGTAACAAACATACACACACACACAGTCACAAACTTTCGCATTTATAATATTAGTAGGATGGTCAGATCAAACTATTATGAGAAGTGATTATGATAGCGTCGAATAAACGTAATAATAATGGATTCTGGGATTAAAATATGCATTTCTTACTACCTATTTAGACTGGTCAGACCACTTAGAATAAAAACGACTTTAAAACTACTTAATGTAGATTGTAGATATAGAATAATGACCTTTATACCAACTCATTAGCAATCCTGAGATGTTATGTAATGTATATTTTAGTTTAACTTACGTAGAAGATATCCTTTTCTTCAAAAGACAATGGATTCCGATTGTTTTGGTAAATGCCCATCACTTCATACTCATACCAAAACATACAAGTGTTCTTGACGACAAAATGTCGAGGCAATGAGCTTTGTCAATGTTTTCAATTATCTTCAAAAATTCAAGGCTGTTATATAATATATTTATGTTAACATAAGAACATAGCAGTCACACTAATAATATTTAATTATTAGTGTGACTGTTTTGTTGTTAAGTAATATAAAAAACGAGGAGCAGTTCTTTACTAGTTTCTCTGAGTACTATGACTATCATACTGCGATCGCCAATCCGCCTGCCAAGCGTTGCGGTTATGGCATATCCCTCCATTATTAGGGGTGGTTCCTGTGCAGCGGTGAACGATACTGTGCTGACATGATGATTAAATTAAATTAAAAATAATACTCCTTATTAATTATTTTTAATTTAAAGATAACCTATCTTGTTCATAAAGAAATGGAATGTTATAATTCGTTTAGTTGCGTTGTAAAGGCTAAAATATAAACTCAAAACTGGGATATAATAAATTTAACGGGCCCGCAGAAATCTAACCTGTATCGTCCAAGTCAGGGTACAAAATAGGTACTTACTCTTAATTTCACTAATAAAACATGACGTGTTTTAGTTATCATATACATAGTTAGTAATTATTCTTATTTTTACTAAAAACATATCATGTGTTTTAGTTACCATATACATAGTTAGTAATTATTCTTATAATTATTAAAACATATAGTTTGTTTTAGTTACTATATACATAGTTTGTAGTTATTACTATTATTACTAAAACATAGCGCGTGTTTTAGCACATATCCATGGAGTAATTATTGATTATTATATTATAATGTAGTTGTAGTAATGACGTTCAAGTGAGTTAGAGCAAACGTTGACATTCTTAGAGTAGCTCGACTATTCAAATACCATAATTATTGTTAGTTTTACCAACGTCTTTTTTAATGTTTCTAATCAACATAAAGTTAGTAATAATTGTTGAATAACATTCCAATGCCTTAACACCTGTCTATTTAGTTGTCCTTAGCAGCGAGCACCAACCTTAGAATTCGTCGTGGTGTAGATAGAATACAATGTAATTATACAACCTGAACAAACACAGACACACGTCAGATACTCACTACAATTATATAATATACAGTAAAGCAATTTAATTCATTATTCGAAGACGGCCATTTTTCAAAAACTATAGCCAATGGACGGCAATTATATCCTCACTAAGGGTTAGCAAGGGCACATGAATTTAGAGCTGTAAGAAGTTCACTGCTGGACGAAAGCCTTCCCCAAGAATCATGTTGGGATATATGCCATAATCTCCACACTTGGCAGACGGATTGACGATCTCTGAAAGATGGTCATAGAACACATATGAGTAAGAAAGGTGCTGCCCGTCCTCAGGTAGATATTCCCTCGGGTCGATTTCTACTACCCCCACGGGATGAGATGGGGTGATGATATCCACACAGTAATGTATCATCCGTATTAAATTTATAGGTTGCACATTGTCCGTCTCCGCCGAACTTTACTTACTTACTTTTTAGTTACATATACAAAGTTTAACGTACTGTATGATGGTGAATGTCTATGAAATGTATCATAAATTGTGCCCGTGATGGTGTTCTATCACGGACACAGTTCAAGAGAGTTAGAGCAAGCATTTGCGTTCTAAGAGTAGCTCTACTGTTCAAATACTATAATTATATTAATAACATTTAACGCGAGTTCCGGAGGGATGGGAGGGTTAGGGCTAATGCCGCCGTAATGTCATGTATGTAGGTACGTTGCAAGACGCAGATGACACTCGTCGTACAGACGCCAGCGTATCAAGCTACCCCAATCTGTCAAATTTCCGCAATTCAAAGTGAACCTTATGCTTTTATGATAAAGTTGAAAATCTATAAAAGAAATTTGACAGTTTGGGGAAGCTGGATGTGCTGGCTTCTGTACTTGTGGCTTCGTACCTAAAGTGCAAAATACGTCATACTAGTCTAACTACAATCATCTCTGGTGAATAACTAAGTATTATGCTTAACCCATAACAATACATGCCAGATAATAACGAAATCTATTAGGTACCTAAAAACAATATGGCTTATTATCTGTCAAATTGTTCTAGAAAATACGCCAATTTGTAAATGAGTTAACCGATGATCTACAAACGAACGTAGGTAGATAAGGCTATTTTTAGTTCTTCTTTAATATAAGCTGGTATTTTAAGTGCTTAAGTGACTTAATATAGCCAAATTAGCTTATTTATGCGAGTGTTTAACATGAGTTTTTTTAAATATCGTCAATAATCGTTCGGAAACACACTTTGTGTTAGTGAAATGTAGAAGTTCATTGCTTTTTATAAAATTAAAGAAGGGACGGAACCAACGGTACGCAATCCAACTTACACTTGGCCGGATTTTTTATGTTTATCATGAGAATTGAGACGTTTCGGGGTAATTTGGATACAAACAGTGTGACGCGAGATTTAGGTTTCTGAGGTGTCTGGGGAATTAATTAGCTTTACCTACATCCGTAGGGGATTCCATGAATAAAGACGAAACAAATTTCTCAGAAGTAATTTTGTTGTTTTGCGTTAAAACCTCACACGTATCAGGAAAAATACTATGATGGCGTTTATTAAAAATCAAACAAACCAGCTTACATAACTTACCAAAATTTTGTTAAGACTTCGGGTTACTTATAAGAGAACAAAATATAGGAGATACGCGTACACATACGGACTTGATAATTGAAGGGATTTCGTCACCGCTTATAATCGACCTGGCACGACACCAATACAGCAAACATAATATTATTGTTTACTTACCATTTACCACAAATATATCTTCTACAGTAAAAATCTGAACGAAAGAAACGGCTTGTAAAAAGTACAGACTTAAAAGATACTCTAGGACAGTATTTATATCGATTTCACCCGCGTTGGACTTTATAAATTTTAGCCTATTTTTTATTCGGATAGCTAGATAAGCTAATTATAAAATTTCATCACAATCCGTTTCGTTGTTTTTTGCGTGAAATAGAAGGGTCCATACATCCACACCTAGTTAATAACTTTCGCATTTATAATATTAGTAAGATTCGCCTTCCCACACGCACACACACATAAATTCACATAGCTCATATTCACACACGCGTAGCTTTTGACTTTGTCTGGTAATGTGCGACATTTGAAGAGAGATTTGTTCTGACTCCTGAGTTATCACCCCCACGACCTCTGGCTCAGCAGTCAGGGTCACTAAAGACTAGATCAACAGGTCAGACAATAGCTGTTCCGTGCTGGAATGGAATCATTAGGTTATTAGTAGGGCAAATCCTACTAATATTATAAACGCGAAAGTTTGTAAGTATGGATGGATGTTTGTTACACTTTCACGTTAAAAACTACTAAATGGATTTTAATGAAACTTTACAATAATATAGCTTATACACCAGAATAACACATAAGCTACAATTTATAAAGATATTGTGGGAATTGTCCAAAATATGACGATAAGTGTCAAGTAAGTGGGAAAAAATGTAGCATCTCGAGCTATTCCGACGTGCACTGCGAAAACCACTAGAGGTACACATCCTACTAATATTATAAGTGCGAAAGTTTGTGAGTATGGATGTAAGTTTGTTACTCTTTTACGCCAAAACTATTTTAACCCGGGGGAAACCGCGGGGCATAGCTAGTAAGAAATATTTTAATCGTAAATTCAAGGTTAACTCAAAGTGATACGTTGTCCATGCTGCCAGGAATGTATTTTCAGCCGGTCCTTAGTGAAATAAAACTACTACTTAGTAACGCGCTCCAGTGCAGTGTGCTCCCTGAGGCGCGTTACTAAGTAGTATCCTTTTTGACGTTCTAACCTCGACTCAAGTCGGTGTTTACTGACGAGTGAAAGAAAGAAGAAAGAAAGAAATAATTTTATTTTCATAATATATACGGAAAATACATTCAATTTTAAAAATAAAAATCAATTTTAAACATTATAATTTTATCCGTAGTGGTAGGAAAAATGGCCCTATCGCAGCCAGTACTGCATTTCTGCAGTGCTGATCTTCCAATAGGGCCAGTAGGTACTGGAAGCGTGATACCAGACGAATTCACATTATCATACTTACAAGCTAAAAAAATCCTGGATTGTTATAACATTATATTAGTTACATACCTACACATTAAGATTATTGTTATTATGAAATGTAGAATAGGAAAGTAGAACAGAACAGAAAGAAAAATTATTAATAACAAAAAATATAAATAACAATTAATGCTCATAATCACAATTGATCGTATCACATTATTCATGCATTTCTTTAATCGATTCCATTAATTCATCAAATCGATTCAATTATAAGATACTTTATATAAGCGTTAGCCGTGCGATATGTGTCGTATGTTCATGCTTGGTCGGTGCTTTAAGGCGATGCATACTAACATCATCACCATTACATCCACCGCCAAAAGACGTCCACTGCTGAACAAAGTTCACCCCGTAAGATCACCACGCTTGCGCCAACTGTTAGCGTGGTTGGCAAATGCTTGCTTTTCACGCCGGAAGTCGTGGGTTCGATTCCCACGCAGGACAACTGTTTGTGTGCATGAACATGTCTGCTGTCTGAGTCTGGTTGTAATTATCTATATAAGTATGTATTTACAAAAGAAAAGTAGTATATCAGTTATCTGGTTTCCATAGTACAAGCTCTGCTTAGTTTGGGATCAGATGGCCGTGTGTAAATAATGTCCCTGAATATTATTGTACTATAATACCAGCCAATTTATATTGTTTTGTCTGCATTAAGCGAATTGTTCTCGATGATACATTGCGGCTGCGAACGATTAGTATAATTAGGTGTAACTACCTTGTTAGTTACATTAAACATTCAAAAATGCATAAGCAGGTCAAATCAATGTCGTAATAATATTTCAGTGCACGTGTACGTGTGTGGTTAATGCACCCGTTTTAATAGTGAACGAAAACTTGGCCTGATGCAACTGATTGTAAACGTGTGTCGTGTTTATAGATATGACTTGTTCTTCAAAGGTCATAAGTGAAGCAGAATTTTATATGCCAATATGATACTATACGTATAGTTTACGTATAGTATCATATTGGCATATAAAATTTATATGCCAATATGATACTATACGGTATAAAACGATTATGAAATCGTTTACGTTTAAGTGCTTTACAAGAGGCAGCAGACTAGAGAGAGATGTCTTCCTGATGCTCTTATTATCTGGATCTAGAGTGTATTATGTAGGACAAGTGAATCATATAACGTGGCGTGTAAATAACATGGCGTGAAATATAAGGACGTGGCTATGACCGTGCAGATCCATACATAATTGACTTGATTTTATGGGAAAACTAGCTGTGCCCCGCGGTTTTACACGCGTCCAATTTTATAAATTATCACAGCTCCTCCCCCGTGGGTGATAGCGTGATAATGTGTAACCTGTATGTTGCCCTGACCTCTTAGTAATATTCATTCAAAATTTGAAGTAAATCCATGCAGTACTTTTTGAGTTTAGCCCGGACATACATACAGACAAACAGACAAATTCTAAAAATTATATTTTCGGCTTCGATATCGATTGTAGATCACGCTACAAGTATCCTTTTCAAAAAAATATTTAATGTACAGTTTTGACTTTCCTACGATTTTATTATATGTATAGAAGATATGTGCCAAAGCACAGAATAGAAGGCCAAAGCCAGAATCATCAATACAGCTGAAAGTATTCTACTGCTGGACAAGCTTCGTCCAAGAATCATCTTGCTGCTTGGCAGACGGGTTGGCGATCTCAGTAAGATGGTCATAGTACTCAGAAAGAAGCTGCTGCCCGTCCTCTGATAGATATTCCCTCGGGTCGACTTCTACGCCCCCCACGGGATGAGATAGGGTGATGATATTCTGATATTCGCCGTTGCTTCACACATCCTATATATTGAGCTATATATAGCTGGAATATCAAGTACCAATATGCATATTGCTTAATGTTACTGCTACTAGACTTATGAAAGCAAACTGTCTTTGTTGTATGTTTTATTACAAAGGCAGTAAGGGCGGTTTTCACATTGCAAGTGTATCCACTGACATGCCGATGACTGTTCTACGTCAGCGGACGTTGTCTAGATTAGATTTTAAGTACTATCCCGTTATCCTGCTGATAGCTGGTCAAGAGTAAATCAATTTGTTTGAACCTTGGCTTCAATAGGAATGCTGAACTTAGTATAATGAAATACTGTAGGGAACAGTCTCAAAAAGTCCTTAAAGCTCGTTTCCTTTCAGTTGTCTTATTTTATGTTAAAGTCAACGTGATATTTGGCGTATTGACTGACTGAGCTCAAGCAGTCACCTCATATGCACTTTTTCGTAAAATTTTGTCGAGCTATCATGACGACAATGTCTCATGTCTCCCTACAACGTTCGACCAATCACATCCTCGCAATTAACCCTTTAACCACCGCAGACATGTCATATGAATAAAAATACCAAATTTGAAATTGATTAGACCAAGAAAACACGCTGTATGTGTTTGATTCTTGTCTCCGTATTACATAATTAACCCGTCGAGTCGACCTGGGTCGCTTGGATACAGAGTTCGTAGGTATTCTTATATTTATGTTGTTTTCTTTGTTATAGGGCTGTGCTCAAGCCTGCTATGTGGGCGCACAGAAAAGCTCGAGTTGGGCAACAACAGCGGCGCGGGCGCAGCCTTAGCGCTGGCGCTGGTGCGGCCCGCAAGTGACAGCGTAAAAGTCCCGTGCCAGCTCAGTCTCACTGCTTCTGATGCCGCTGCCTTTGCTATTAGGCTCATCGATGTTAAGGTAAGCTTTACTAATTTATCAAAATAAGACACAAAGACAACGTACAAATCACACCTCAGTAATGGTTTGGAAGTTATTCCTCTCAAGCCATGCCAGTTCAGAATTCTACCTCGTCAATACAATACAAGAATGCAGCAATAAATAATAAATATTTTGCATTTTTATACTGCTACTAGTAATACTAATAAGTACTGATGATGTCTTCCCGGCCGAATTTCGGCCACGGCGGCCATTCTCAATGGAGATTAGCCAATTGCATAGGACATATTATAGTGCACAAGTGTGTGCGCAAACACAGGGGCACTTTCTATTCCATCACTCTCGGTACAGGACCGACGGCTTTACGTGCTCTCCGAGGCACGGGGGTGTTATACCGCCAACTTCCAGAGTTCGGGCTGATACTGAGAAATTTATTTTTATAGAAAATTCCCAAAATAACTTTTTCTCGACCCGGGATATGAACCTAGGACCTCAATTTCTGCGGTTGAACACGCTACCGCTAGACCAACGAGGCAGTCAGACTAATACTACTACTGGTTACTTAGCTTATTAATGATCTGTCGGTTTACTGCTTAGTGATCCTGACTCCTAAGCCAGACAGAGGTCGTGGGTTCAATCCCCACCGAAGACAAATCTTTGTGTGATGAGCATGATTATTTGTTCTGCGTCTGGACATACTTTATCTATAATATGTACATCAACATAATATTAATACGTGAAGAAATATATGATGATGATGACTTGCCAGGTTGCCATAGTAGGGCCTACGGCTCTGCCTAGTTTGAGACGTGTATGGCATTAGTATGATTAAACTTAATGTGTTTCTAAGTTACGTTAATAAAATTCGTGTTAATTGCAATAACGTGTATGAAAACGTTCTCTGAAAGGGTACCAGTAACATATGAGAACAGGGGTATAAGTATTCGAGGAATCGTTTTAAAATACATGGTAATATATGTCTCTTACAGTGTACATAGGTACAGACGCCAGCACATCCAGCTATCCCAATCTGTCAAATTTCTTTTATAGATTTTCAACCTTATCGCAGGTTCACTTTCACAATTGAAATTTGACAGATTGGAGTAGCTTGATGTGCTGGCGTCTGTACATAAACTGGCCACATAATCTTAACTACAAAGCAGTTTTCAGCACAATATAGTACAGACGCCAGCACATCAAGATAACCCAATCTGTCAAATTTCTTTTATAGATTTTCAACTTTATCACAACAGCATAAGGTTCACTTTCAATTGGGGAAATTTGACAGATTGGAGTAGCTTGATGTGCGTCTGTGTCTACTCACACACACACACGCACATTATAGTTGGTTAGTTTTCAATCATTACAGCAGCAAAAAGTTCACTTTTGGACAAACCTTCCTCAAGAATCATTGTAGGGGGATATGCCATAATCATTACGCTTGGCGATCGCAGAAAGATAGTCTTAGTATACAGAAGGAGCTGCTGCCCGTCCTCTGGTAGATATTCCCTCGGGTCGACTTCTACGCCCCCTGCGGGATGACACGGGGGATATTTTGGGGCTAGGATGATCTGTGTGACAATGTCCCTAGATATTATTATTATTATATTCACCGCCGTCACCACACAGCGGAGTTGGTGGTTACTTTTATAAAGAGTTAATCGTTACGTATCGTCATGCGTCAGCTTCATTGTAAATCCATTACGTTATCGACTTACGTGATCGTTAGCTAACTTCGAGCCTCGTACTCGTACATGCAGATTTCAAACTTAACTCTCTTAGGGCTCCATACCAAAAAAGGAAAAAGCCGGAACTGCTATAGGATTACCGGCGCGTCAGTTTTCTACGAACTGAACTGAAATTTGGTTTATCATCATCATGACAGCTGAAAGATGTGTCCACTGCTGGATAAAGGCAAGTCATACGGCTGACAAGATAATTAAAAAACCACTAAGTTCGAGTTGGGCTCGCGCACCGAGGGTTCACACAAATAGTTGTCCGGCGCGGGACTAGAACCCGCGAAACGAAGCGGCGAGGCGACTGTTTTTGCCACTGCGCCACACGTGCAGTCAATTAAAATCTTCTTACTTGGTAGGCCTTCCTTGGGATCTCAGAACTGCCTTCGTGTTCAAATAATATAGTTCTAATGTTACTGCAGTCGGTCACGTTTCCAGGTATATGGTACACCAATACTTAGTTACTCACTTCATTCACTCACGTTTGCGGTTTGTGGGTATATTAGCTTGTGGTTATGCGTCGAATCTCTACGACGAGTTATTCTATTGAAATAGATAACCATGTTAATAAGTACGATAATAAATAGGCACATAATTTATTATTGACCGATGTTTGGACTAGGGTATATATAATTATTATTAGTTTTCTAATGTATACGCAGAAAACTATTCCCAAAATGTCTCATCAAAAACTATTTTAGAACTCGTTGGTAGGTTCAGATTTTCGGTTAGCAACTACTTTTGTTTGATTTTAACTCCCTCAATATGACCGTGACTTATTATGTTTTCTAAGCTATGGTAAGATACAGATACGTCTATTAGAGAGATCGAACCGTCCGCATCATTGAAAGAGATCAAGTAAAAAAATATAAATGAACGCAGCATTGTGATTGGCAAAACCTATCACGCCACGATAGTAACCAATCATAGGACTGCATGGCCGTTGACAGGTCGAACTCGTTTGAACATTTAGTTTTATGCAAAATCATGTTAAGCGGACATTGGATAGGCTGTATAAAACATATTTTTCTTTTTGTACCATAATCGGCAAACAAATCAAAAGCGATAAAATCTATATACATAAAAATATTTTTTTTTTACATGTGTAATGAATGTTAAGTACAAAAAAAAGTATTCGGTATACATTCAGCCTTATCCCATGACCTTAAACCCTTTGGCAAATACTTTTTCGGTAAGCAACTTCTTATGTTCGACTTAACTCCCTCAATATGATGTCTTAATTTTGTTTGCCGAGAGATAGTAAGATCCAGTTTACATCAAAATGTCAGTTACGTGTCTCAGTGTTTCAATCAACTTATATATAAAAATATATCGAATGCTTGTACTCACGATGTTAAAGGTTATTTTTACAATAAGAAATATCATAGTTTCATCATAGGTCTGAGTGATCTTTTTTCTTTCGTAAGAGTTTGCTAAACAAATTCAAAAAGCTTCAATCAAAATTCTCGATTAGAATGGATTACTGTGATTGGCGATTAGTCGATTTGGTCGAGCGCGTTGAATTTCAACGTTAAAATCTCTCTGAAGCCAAGTCATAATCTCTCTAAGTACAAGGTACCCCATTGAATGCCCTTACTTTACAGTAAAATGGGGTAAATAAAAAATTCCGGCGTGATTAGGTATGGAGGCAATATATGTACATAAGCAAAATTTTGTTCCTGTGCCTATTTTTTTTAATACTTTTATAAGAGGGAAGCAAACGAGCAAGTGGGTTACCTGATGGTAACTGCCGCCCATGTACACAAGCAACACCAGAGGAGTCACGTGCGTTGCCTGCCTTTAAAAAAGTCAGCAAAGAAGTGTTGCTGACCCATTCCCCCACACCGATGAGCTCTGGCGACCTGACTCATACGCAGTCAGACAACATTAAGTTATTAAGTAATGTCATTATTAAGGAATGTCTTCTTTAAGGTGGAGGTACTGTCTAGGTTTAGGTTTGGGCGAAGAAACACCGCCTTTAAAAAATCACCCCTGGATTTTTATTCACCATATTTAACGGTATTTTGTTAGAGTCGAGAACTAAGAGCGAGATTCGTTCTTGCTTGATATGTCTTAAGATTCAAGTTTTTCGCGACAAATGCCATAAAGACTTGTATAAATCAAGTCATCTTAATGAATGTATTATGTGCCAGTTTGAATTGTAGCCAGATAATTAAAATAAATGAGTCCAAGCACTTCGAATTCTATGGGCTTTATTGAAAATCGTACCGTACATTGTGTCATTTTAGTGTCTAAGTTTCGTAATAACGTCCTATTTGTCCCCTAATTGCGTCCTGTGGGTTAAAGACCTCATAGACCTTTACATGTTTTAATAACAAAGTGACATTCAATTGAATACCAATAATAGTTAGCATGTACTTGCGTTATTAATTACCACATAAACTCACTACAATTAAATGAAATAAATAAGGACTGTCGGTGGCTCGTCTTGATCTTGGCGGCGTCCTTAATACATAGGCAATAATGACGGTTTTCGAAGTGCAATTGTATACACTGACATGGTGACAATGGTTTCTCAAACTTAGATATTAATGTTATACCGTACAACTAGCAGCAGAAAAGACTTCTGCTCTATTTATTTGTGGTTCACAAATGACCATTGACAAAAGTAAAAGGACACGGCAAATCCTATTTGAGTACTGAGGGAAATTAAGTGTCACATTTGCACGTCACTGCTGAGCAAAGACCTCTCCGTTGGTTTTCCAGATTTCCCTGTCTTTTGCAATTTCAGGCCAGTCGTTACAAAACGAGTTCAGGTCAGCGCTGTGACTACGGCACAAACCAGTCTAAATGGCAACGTTGTGCAAACCTTTGGGGGAGGCCTATGTGCAGCAGTAATTTGTGTCCGTCTATTATATGTAAAGTACCTCGTGACACAGGGAATAGACTCCCTTGTGCGGGCGTTGAGTTAAAAAAAATAAGAAAAGCAGTGGCCGCTATCAGGGTTTTATGTAGGTATGTTTGTAACTGCTAGTTTATCTGTTGCTGACGGTACTACTACAGGGCTTCATAAAGTTATTAATGGACTCATTGAGACAGAACTCGTCACCAAATTGTCTGTCTAGACATCTTGACAACGATCATATTGTGGTTTTCCTCAAAATGCTGTTGACCGCGGAAAATAGTATGTAACTTAATAGGTACCTACTAACATTTTACGGATTTACTACGAATTCATATCATTACAAGGAAGATGAGTAGGTCACTCACTCTTTAACACGCTTTTATTAGCGTCCTACGTATGTATTGTTGACGGAAACTTTGAACATGATTTTGACCAACTTTAAAACATCGGATTAGTTAACTGGAAATTTGGACTTAGCAAGGACTGATAAAAATAAAAAAAACTTGAGAGGTGTCAAGGGACACCCGGGTGGAACGAAGCTATTTCTTATTATTTATTATGTACAAAAAACCTGTATACACTCAACAAAAATAATCGTCGCGACACCACACTGTTCAATGCGAAATAGAAATGAAAATATCTGGCTTGCTTTCTATAAGAGAGAGAGAGAGTGTGAGAGAGAGAGAGACGGATAGAGAAACATGCGCACGACGCACAGCTGCAAAAAGTGTCGTGACAACTTTTCGTAAGAATTTTTTCTGTCGATCTATAGTGAGGCCCGTTGTCCTTACTAGGATAATCAGGATGTGTGGTTTGTTCCCCTGCAACTGGTGTCTAGTGCCAAGCAAGTATTTTGGGATAAAAAAAATAATAGTTTAAAAAACTACGCTTTTACAGAAAATCCAACTATAAAATAAAAAATAAATAATAGTTAAAAAAAACAACAAAACACACTTTTATAGAAAATCAAACTACAAAAAGCATGGAGTGCTTTTAAAGATATTATTAAAGTGATAGTAATCCTTCTACTCATATCTGGCAATAAAATATTTATAACTATAGACAAGCGTTATAAAAAAAGCGTTAGTGCGGGGCTAACGCTTTGTTTACAATATTTTTTTCTTATTTGCCATTTTTCATTTTTTGTTTCTATATATTTTTTTAAGTTTTTTAAACTATTATTTATTTATTATTATCTATACAAATAAATAAAATTGGAGTGTCTGTTTGTAATATTGAAATAACCGTATTTTTCTACATAAATATGAATATATATACGGTACCTACACCAAAATATTATTTTTTACAATTTTTATCTGTCTGTCTGTCTGTTTGTTCCGGCTAATCTCTGAAATGGCTGGACCGATTTTGACGGGACTTTTATTGGCAGGTAGCTGATGTAATAAGGAGTAACTTAGGCTACTTTTATTTTAGAAAAAAACATTTATTTTAGAAAAAACAAAAATAAACAAAATAAACTAATTAACACGCGAACTTAGTCGCGGGCACAGCTAGTTTATTATATAAAGACAACTCCCGCAGTGTATGGATACGTGTGTAGTGATGGATCGCAGGGGTCAGTTAAGGGGTCATCGGGAACAGTTTAATGTTGACTCCTGCGATGCATACGGAATGTAATAACAGTGAAATAGGCCCTAATTATTTTCTAATTATTTTTATGTTTTTGTTATAATAGGTATTTTCAAATAATATATTTGTGGAGGTTAAAATAACAACGCATTTACCTAACTAAAGGCTAGCCTTCGACTCAAGTGCCTATTGTCTACTGTACCTTGCTTATATAATATGAGACGTGTTTTAGCTTTTAGGTATCCGGTCTTTAGGTTCTTTTCTCAGCGTTTCAATGACAAATTTCCTAATATTGTTACGACTCAGATCTCTATATGTGGGTCTTTTCGGAGGTCAGTTTGCTCCTCCCGAGAAGAATTTTTTTCAAAAGGGATGGTTTTCCATTTCATCATCATGTCAGCCAAATTACATCCTTTGCTGGACAAAAACCTACCTAGGATGTGCTATAATCGCTACGCTTGTCAGACGGGTTCGCAGAAAAAGGCTGCTGCCCGTACTCTGGTAGGTATGCCCTTGGGACGATTTCTACGCTCCCCCACGGGATGCGATGGTGTGATGATATTCTTTGCCGTAACAACGCAGCGAAGGTTTTCAATTGAACTGTATGTTTTCATTTTCTTTTGTACATAAACATAATATCTCGTCGATCTCTTAGTTGTTTGTGAACTCATCTTCATATGTTTTACATGACGTTTACTGTTAGGATATGAGGCTTTCACTGCTTCTCCGGACCATTTGTACGTTTGTAACAATAAAGTTGCTTACTTCATCGGGGAGAGTGGATGGGACAGCAATGAGTGAAGCTATTGCAAATTAGTTGTATGAAATACAAAGGACTTTCAAATTCCATGTCAAACTGTCACAAATCGCTTGAATTGGAGTAATTAATTGACATGTTACTATTTTTAATGCTTTTTCTTAAAATTTTATAGATATACACATAGTTTAACCAAAATATGTTCGACGGTTCTTAAAGATTTACATCCATACATACGTAGACACACGCCTGTTTCCCAGAGGGGTGGGCAGAGACAACGGATTTCCATTTGTCACGATCTTTGCACACCCCTTTTCCTCGTTTACTGTCGTTATATTCTTCATACATGCTCGCCGGTTTAGGGTACTTCTGACCTGGCCTTTCTAGAGAACGTCTCCGATTTGGTCAGAGAAAGTTCTACGAGGTCTTCTCCTTCCGTTTGTCCCGTTCACACAGGACAGGTATACATCTTTTGTCAATCTTCTTTCATAAATCCTTTCTAAATGCCAAAATATTAAAGATTTACTTTAATATATCTACTTTTGAAGTTAAAACTTGCTAGCATGGGAGATTTAGCAGTTTAATTGATTACGCATGGCGTATGAGTCATTCCACGTGTAGAGTTTAATCAATTAAACACGCCTATGTTATCGGCACTGCATCCATCACTAGTATCCATGTAGTTCCCATGTTAAATCGGTTTTACCTCAGACGCAAATTGTACATAAGCCTCGACGCATAGACAACATCTATGCGTTATTTAGAGAACCTCGTTGTATTAATACTTACAACCAGAGTAGAGTATTTTTGACGGCTTCACTGGTCTAGCGGTAGCGATCCTGGGTTCAAATCCCGGGATGGGCCCAAAAGTGATTTTGGGAATTTCTCTGAGGAAAAATTATCATCCTCGGGGAACACGTAAAGACATCGGATCTGCACCTGACCTTTCCGGCCGTGTCCCAATCATGTTGATCCGGGTGGAATTGCAGTGGTGGGTGTAACGGACTACTCCGAACCTTCAACAACCTCATGATGAACCTGATGAATGAACTTCAAAACGAGTTATACTCTTGAATGCTTGAAACATGTTAAAAAATGTGGAGATAAATGGCTTTCAGAGGCAAAATTAACACACTAACCATATCTTTATCGTACAAGCAGTGGTTACTATATTGTACTAATACTTAAACCAAGGCCGACTGCTTCACGTGCCCTACAAAATTGGAAGACGCTCTGAATTTAAACCACTTTGACACTCATCTATCGACTGTCCGTGTGCCCAGGAGCTTAACCACCGAACACTTAGTAGACCAGCTATAAGTCTTAGCTCCCAAATTGAGGAACTTTTTAGGAGTTACGATTGCATGTCATAGTTTTACACCTTATAAATCCCTCTTTTTGTGTCAGGGGTTTAAATAATATCCTGGGACATTATTCACACATGGCCATCTGGTCCCAAAGTAAGCAGAGCTTGTGCTATGGCAACTTGATAACTGTGATACTACATATGCAACTTTTCTTTTGTAAACACATACCTACTTATATAGATAATTACACCCAGTCTCAGGACAAACATACATATTCAGGCACACAAATATCTTTCCTGGGTGGGAATCGAACCAACGACCTGCGGCGTGAAAGGCATGCCAACCGGGCCGTCGTAAAATTAACGGAGATTGATCACCGTTCCTCTACTCAAGTACGCCTATGTACCTACGTAACAATTGCATATTATTATTCAGCTCTATACGATACCTTCTATGAACGAGATGTTTATACAAATGTTTCTTTTTATTCAACGACGAAGAATAATTAATTCCATATGAGTAAGTAATCAATGGTTTTCATTCATAGAGTACCTAACGTAAAAACCATACGTTACTAAAACAATTTTCAGACGAACGAAAATGAAATTCTTTTGTTGCTTACAATAAAAGTAAACAGCAATATTTTGATAACAATTACATAATTAAAGAAACCAATATCACACTAATATTTTAAAGGCGAAAGTTTGTGAGTGCGTGACTGTATGAGTGTGTATGTTTGTTACTTCTTCACGTTTAACGGTTGGAGCGATTTTAATAAAATTTGGTATGTAGTTAGCTGACACCTTGGATTAACACATAGGCTATAATTTATAAAGTTTAATGCGGGTAAAACCGCGCGGCACAGCTAGTAATAAATAAATGATACATTGGAGGATTGGGGCTGGATTTTGCTTATCAGCAAAATTATATAAAGTCACTTTCAGTGATGTTATTGATGAATGTGGCTAGCCGTGTGGTTCCGGCCTAGAAAGAACAGGGCCACCCCATACCATCCTGTGGGTGTCGTAAAAGGCAACTAAGGGATACACCAGGCAGTCGGGCAGCAGCGCCACCTGTATACTAGCTACTCGTATCAACTAATTGCGCTCGCCAACTCTCATGCCAAGCGCGGTGACTACGAAAAACGCCTCCAAATGGCAACGTTATAAAATCTCGTCAATGCAGTGGACGTAAATGTACAAACGAAAGACTGCACAATCAACTTAAATAGTAAATAATATTATTCAAAAATTATAAACTTATTAAAATAATGCACAAATCGGCGGCGGCGGCTAATCGATTACTAACTAATTTCTTTTAGACAAACTTAGGGAGGACAATAGAAGTTGGGGGATTAGAAATGAACAGGACGAGGAAGTTATAAATGTAGATACTTCGTAAAAGAATAAAGCAACATTGCATTGAAGAAGAAAATGAGGAATCACCGACATTATACCATCTTAATTCAACTAGGTTTTCGGACGGAAAACAAAGCATTGAATGCGGACTGCATTCAATCATTCCTTTTGGGAACAGCGCTACCAAAAGGAAACAAACTCAGGCTAATGCTCCAATCTTATAATAAAGCCAATGACGCTACTGATCTGAAAACTCTTGATGAGATTTAATAAACAGTTGTGCGGTGATTCTGTAGATGGATGACGGCCAAAGTGGTAAAATTTTTCAGCGTATCCGTGCTTCGGAGAGCCGTTAAGCTCTATGTCCCGGCTGTAGTCATTAGACAACAGACGATTAGTCCATGTCAGCCACTAGACTTGTACAACGCTAGTGTAACTACTGCCTATGTACAAATTAATGATTGACTGAATGATTGACTGAAAACATGACCCTTTTTTTTGTTAGAGGTTACAAGAGTGGTACGTAACTTACTACCCCGCATCATTACCCTAAGATAATAAAACGTTATAAAACATGTTATTACCCCAACAATACATTTTGTAACTATTCAGCAATTTAAAATCGCTTGAAATATTTCAAAAGGCCTTGCAAAACTGTATGTTTACAAAATTACATTAACCAGGAAACCGAGGGAATCGCATTAAAGTCACATATGGTTGTTTTGTTGTGTGCGTAGACAATGATTTGATGGGTTTGGCATGATTTTTTGTTAGCATTAGAGTTCTTTCGATTGCATGATCTCTAATGGCAATAAAACAGTTGTTTGATATGTTACATCAAATTCTAACCAAAATTACTACGTAGACATCACGTGTTAAAATGGACATTTTAGTAACTATAAATTTTGGTAACACGAATAATATATTTAAAAAAAATTGTATTGTTAATGATATTTCCTAGTATCTATTGCATGTCCAAAAGTTAGGTTAAGTTAGTTACCAAACAATTTAGTTTTTGAAACTACATTTGTAGTTTGAGGCTTCTTTTATTTAGATTCGTTAGTATTGAGACCTCTTCCTAATGCATTTAATTTTCTATTTAATTTACATGACGCAGTTAGAAGAAAACATAGATAGGCACATCAATATTAAAGGCATTGGATAGGCTGAATTGAGCGCAAAACACATTTTTATTTTAGTAGCAAAATTGACAACATTCATTTTAAATGTTCTTAACATTTTAAATTAATGTTGTTGTAATTATTAATGTTAATAGAAAGTAGGGCAAAATATTTGCGCGAGGTTTGATGAGTATAGATTAAAAAATATTTAAAAGATTGGTACACAATTTGTTATAAATCAATCTTCTTGCTGGTAAATTATAGCCTAATGAAAGTTTGAAAGAAAATATTAAATCATCAAAAGTCGTGCTATTGCACAACTTATCGATTGTTTACATTTTAAATTAGTGTTGCCGATGTTGGTGGATAAAGAAAAATGTGCAATCCGGTTTCCGACCCGGTCACAGTACCGTGACGGCCTTGGTCCATATTACGGAGGACATCAGGAATGCTATGGAGACTGGAAATCTCACAGTTCTTCTTCTACTTGACTTCAGTAACGCATTTAATACTGTAGATTTTGACATTCTCCTTGGCATCCTGAGCTCACTTAATATATCTCCAACGGCGATTGATTGGTTTCAGTCTTACCTGCTTGGCCGTCGGCAAAGAGTCTGTATCGACGACACATTTTCGTCATGGTGCAATACAGTTGCTGGCGTGCCACAGGGTGGCGTTCTTTCTCCGTTACTTTTTGCTATATTTATAAATACAATATCCAATAATATTACTTCCTCCTACCATCTATATGCAGACGATCTCCAAATTTATTCCCATACACCGCCTGCGAAACTTCCAGACGCCATTACCGCGGTTAATCATGATTTGGCTCGAATAGGAGAGTGGAGTCACGCGTATGGACTCAAAATCAATCCACTGAAGAGTCAGGCTATTGTCGTTGGTAGCTCTCGAATGATTTCTAGAGTGGACTGGTCACAACTTCCTCAGGTTACTTTAGATGGAACCAACATTCCTTTTACGGACAGCGTCAAGAACTTGGGGATAATTATCGACGACACATTATCTTGGGGTCCACAGCTTAAAACTGTCAGTAGAAAACTGTTCGCATCAGCAGGTTCCTTGCGGCGCCTTCGTAACTTCCTACCTATTACAACTAAAACTACGCTTGCACAGTCTCTTCTCTTGCCTATTCTCGACTACGCCGATGCCAGCTATCTTGACCTCACAGAAGAACAACTGGATAAACTTGAGCGACTCCAAAATTTTTGCATTAGATTCATATTTGGTCTCCGCAAATATGATCGCATTTCATTATTTCGTATAAAGCTTAAGTGGTTGCCAATTCGTCTTCGTCGGAATGCCCATATTCTTTCATTATTGTATAATATACTTTTCAATCCCTGTACTCCGAATTATCTCAAAAAACGTTTTGTTTTCCTTTGTGACACACATTCGCGATTCCTAAGGTCAACAAATAACTTGAAGCTGCATACACCTACACATTCAACTACATTCATGGATAAGTCATTTGTTGTACAAGCCGTGAGATTGTGGAATGCTCTGCCAATCTCTATAAGACGTGCCCAGACTCTCCCTACTTTCAATAAACTTGTTAAGGATCACTACCTATGTTCATAATTTCTTACACTTGAATATAATATTTATATATTTATTATTGTCATATATATGTATGTATGTATATATATGTATATATATATATATATATATTATATGTGTATATATAATTAGTGTATGATATGTTTATTAACATACGTTAATTGTGAAGTCATACTAAGTTTTTGGTATGCAATATATTTATCATAGTTCCTTAGTATAATTTATTTGTTGCACACCTGCTACTGTTTACTTTACTTTCAGTTCCTATCCATCCAAAGGTTGTCTGGAAGAGATCGCTTAAGGCGATAAGACCGCCCATTGTACCTTATGTTCTTTATATTATATCCGATGTATTTTCTTTCCGCCTGAGTGTGTACAATAAAGAGTATTCTATCTATCTATCTATCTATTACCAGCAACACCTACTGGCCCGTTAGTTGGTGTTGCTGGTTCCCTTTCGCGCCGCAGGTTGTGGGTTCAATTCCCACCCATAGGTATTTGTGTGGACGAACACTTCAGTTTGTCCTGAGTCTGGGTGTAATTATCTATATAAGTATGTATTTACAAAAGAAAACTAGTGTTTGTGGTATATCAGTTATCTGGTTTCCATAGTACAAGCTCTGCTTAGTTTGGGATCAGATGGCCGAGTGTAAATAATGTCCAAGGATATTATTATTACCTAATACCATTATTGTAGCCGATTTTGGTGCATGAAGAACAATGTGTTATGCACATGTTAACCCAATCAAATGCCTTCAATAATACCATTGACAGTCAAAACCATAACTCTTCTTTGGCTAGGAATCCAAACATTATAATCTTTTAAAAACTAAGTGTCCACCCAAGGTTAATGGAGTTAATAAAATAACAAAAGTCGCAGTTCTTTCAGTTTAGGAAGTAATTGAAAAACAAGGCTGTGCAAAGAAAAGCATTGAATATTTTATCTTCCCACTAATTGTAACAATTGCTGTCAAATTAAGGAAATAATGACGCCATTTCTTGTAACAAAACTACATAATGGACCTGCTGTTTACCGTTAGTGCTAAATCTCTTTCCTGGTAACACTTGAACACAATTTTATTTGTTTACGTATCCTTTAGTCCATAGTTTCTTTTCTTTTTTTTTTCATTTAAGTAATTTATTTTTTTTACTTACTGTGTTTAGTCTTTTTTTTAATTACATATAATTTATTATTTACTAACTTCTTTAGGCGCGTGTTGCTGAGGAGTGAACGTAAGTGAACCGTCACGTTCGGGTCGGTGACGCTGAATCGGATATATTCGCTTCCAGTCGTCTTGAGCAACTTTTGCTGTCCAATATCAAGTTGGAAAATTTTATTTCTATCGTCTATAAACACACAATTTAAACGGTGGTTTAAAATAAAATAAAATACAAATTTAATAACCATTAATTACTTACTAACGTATACTAACAGCCAATATCACGTCGATGATAACACTTTTACAGCGTCTTTATTGCTAATAACATAAGGACAATTTTCGCAGTTCAAGAGTATCCATTGACGAGACGGCGACTGTAGGGTAGACTGGGTACGGTTGAAACAATTTAGCTTTTGTCGTTTATAATATTGTTGTTTATAAACCAAATGACGATTATGATACATGAAATTAAAATTTGAAGTTTTAGCTACGATATGGCTGTATCATTATAGTTCCCGGGTTATTATTTATTGAAATATACGAAAATGAAAAAAAAATCGGATTTGTTTTAACCGTCCCCATCCCAGGGGCGGTTGAAACAGCGATTGGGGTCAGTTGTAACACATACAAATAATACAATAAATACTACTGTAAATTTTTAATAAACTAAATGAAAGACACTTCTAAAGTAAACATTAATAATAAAATTAAGTTTTTGAATAAACTAAAAAAACCTTTTTAAATCCGTATAAGCATTCAAAATAAACTGAAGAAAACACCTCTTAAATAAAATAAATATTGAGAATTAACATAAACAGAAAAAGAAGCTTAGAGATTAATCAGAGTATTCAGAGTCGCAATTGTGGCAAACGTAGGTAAGACCACCTTCGGTGCATTCTTCGTGAGCCCAGTGTTTACACGAAGTACATTGAATCCACTTTTCTCCAGATCTGCTCTCCGAAAATGGTGCTAAGCAAACAATACAGTAGTATTCTTCCTCTTCAAATTCATCCGATGACAATTCCTGCCGAGTTTTCTTTTTTTTTCCTTTTGAAATCTTTCCTCTACCTTTTCTTTCATCTAATCTTTTCTTAATTCGCTTAGCTTTGGTCCGTTTAATTTTTTCTTCGTGCTCTTTTCTCTTCTTTTTCCGGTGTATCAGTATAAATGGTTGATTTTCTAGTTTTTCGCCCTTTATTATTTTTCCTTGGGGGTGCTTTTGGTAATGGCCTTACTGCCTCCGGAGTAAAGTGGATAAGATCATTAGAAGCTTGTGCACTTGTAGACGGTCTTGGAGAAATTTCTTGATAGATAGATACTGATGTTGCCAAGTCTAGGTGGTGTTTTTACAGTTTCTTCTGTTTCATGGTCGTTTACTTGCTGGATTGTTGGATCTGGTGATTCACCTTGTTGTTCAACTATTGTCTGGAGAGTCAACTGTAATTCTTCAGTTAAAAGAGAAGGCGATAATGGTGGTGTTTCATCTTCAGTTGGATTGACATTAAATATAGAAACAAGTGCATACTCAATAGTATTTTCTGGATTAGGTCTATCTGTTCTCTCAGTTGTATTTTCCGAATTAGGTCTATCTGTTACAAATGCAGGAGCATAATCGATCTCAGTAAACAGATTCCGGTTATATGGGTAAATTCCTGTTTTACGAAAGCCGGTTTGAATGTTGGAAGATGTCATAGCGAGGGGCATAGCAGACGCTACAATCCCCGGAATATCGTATATTGACATGGGTTTTCCTGGATGGCTTCACATCCACGCATCACACGTGCCATATGCGATATATGCCATAGGCCATATGCGGATCGATCGAGTGGCTGGAGCTTGTGAGAGCAATGAGGGGGAAAGGACAACAAGACAATTCCATTGGTCTTGCAATAGTCCAGTGTGTTTATGTGTACGTGTGAAGAATGGTTATCTAGTACGAGTAACACTTTGTGTGACAGAGAAGCATTAGAATGCTTTTGAAAGTGTTCTAGAAAATGCAGGAATGATTCATCTTGCATCCAACCTGAGGGATTTGCAGTTCCAGTACACCCTATTGGCCCATCCCTAATAAAATGGGCTTGGAATCGCACTCGCGGAAATACAAAAAATGGTGGGAAAACATTTCCAATGGCGTTAACTGCAAAGGTTACTGTAACTAAAGTACCCCTTTCACCTGAGGTTACTGAACCAACTTGACGAGCACCACGTCTAGCTATACCTCTGTCAGGTTTTTGCACGGTGGTTATGCCGGTTTCATCTGTGTTATATATATCTTGAGGCTCAAAGTTATAACGGTCCATGACAATGGACAAATTATCATAGAAAACGTCTACGTTGGTTTTATTAAAGCTCGTCGCCCTTGACAAGCTTGTAGCTTGTGCGGCACCTATGGACAGTTCAGGGTTTCTTTTCATGAACATCCGAAACCATTCCTCACCAGCCATCCCATTGTCTTCCCAAGTTCGAGGTCGTGATAAATTATATTTAATGGTAAGTTCGTATGCTAATTTTCTCACCTCTTTCTTAGATAGTCCGAAATATATATCAGCACATCGAATTAAATATTTAGATAATTCTCGCTCCTGATCTTCACTAAAAACACGATTGTGTGCTTTATACCCCATACCTTCATCATCTTTGCCGGACGCATCTCGCTTTCGAATATACCTTAACAGCGAACAGTGGTTTATACCATGCTTGTCTGCCACTTGCCGTAGTAAATCTCCAGCTTTTACCTCTTCATATGCATTACTATAACTCGTCAAGTCAATTTCCCCCCTGAAAGTCTTCCTCACCCGTACTCTCGTCATCCACAAAAAATTACAAATACTGTTTCAACCGTACCCACAAAAAATGTTTCAACTGTCCCCAACCTCACTTTTAGTAAAATATACTTTATAGTTATGACAGTAATAATAACACATTAAAAATAATCACTAGCCCTTATTCTACAAGAGTCATAGTAATAACAAACACACACTCAATACAGTCACTTAAAAAGAATAGATAATATAAGCGATTATGTCAGAAGTAAAATACTTACTTTTGGGTAGGAAAAAACAATATGGCGCCCTGCACACAACAACAACGCGCGAGAATTGGCGAGGCACTGAATTCGTGTTTGGACCTGTGGTCCGCTTCGTTTTCTCCTTGCCCCCCTCACTCCCCGCGTAACCATTTACGAGATATTAGCTCTGTTTCAACCGTCCTGTGTTTCGACCGTACTCAGTCTACCCTACCTACTGCATTCATGAACAGTAAATCATTGAGTATGAACACGAAGTGGCATAAAAATTAATAAGATTGTATTATTCTCGTCAACATAGTATTGAGGATAATATCAAATTCTTACACATAATAATGACGATAACAATTCTATTTTCTGCATATTCATTCATACTACATAGTAGACACTGGCATTTTAGCGTCCCGTACCCGATTTATATGATGTTATAAAACCGAAACCCATGGCGTAAGAGCGTTCCCTGCTGTCGATACTATCCCGTTCTCCAGGCGTACTTAAAAATATAAAATACTAAAATTGGTCAGTAAGTTCAGTTTCGGAGAGTTAAATGGAATAATTCGAAACCTCGTTTCGTATTTAATTCTCCGCAACTAAGCTTGTTTCGTTTTTCTTATAAATATCAGATGAAAAGAAAATATAATAGACGTCCACTGCTGGACAAAGGCCTCCACAATTGCCGCACAAGATCATCGGTCCATCTTGTAGGGGGCCTGCCCATGCTGCGTCTTCCGGTTCGTGGTCGCCACCCGAGAACCTTTCTGCCCCAACGGCCGTCGCGGCGTCGGTTCTACGAGCTACGTACCCCGCCCACGATTTTATATTTAACCATTTAAATTCGCTAGTTTTCTTTGTCATAGATTTATTATTGGTAGATTTAAATATTTTTTTTCGACTGATTTTTGCAGGGCTTTTTCACAACAACGTTTTGCTCAAAAGTCGAAAGTTCTAGTCTTTATAGGCAGGTAGGAAAACGAGGTCGTACGTTTGTATGGTAAAATGGAAGCTAGGAATAGCTTATAAAGTGCCACATAAATGAACCTTAAAACAAATCTTAATTTTTAACCTAAGATTGTTCTTTTTAATATACTCATCTCATCTACCCTAAGATTGTCTAGAAGCGGATCGCGATCTTTTTTCTATATGTAGGTATGTCTTTGGCGTGCAATACAGAGTATCGTTCCTACCAAAAAAAGTATCTACAGGGTATTTTGGCCTCGCATAAACTAGTGTGGGGATATGCTGTTCCGGGGCCCCCTTTTTGCACTGGTTGGGTGACATACCCTGGAAGGGTCACCACACACAGGTCTTACAACGACAGCGGCGTGGTAATCAAAGACTGTTGTGATTACTGAAGTTAGTTCTGTTGTTGACCGTACTTGCAATATGAACTAGTCGTTTGACATGTTAATAAAATACGTAAATGCAATTCAACGGTAATAATAATATAATTAATGTAAGGTTTTAACCCTTAAACAGGCTATGTAATATACGCGGCCATGTCAATTTCAACCTTACCACTTTGGAATAAGGATTAAAAAAACAAGGGTTAAGTTGTGGGCATGGGACAGACAGTCGATAACATTACCTAACGAAGCTGAGCGTGTATGGAGTCGTGGTAATATTAGGTACTAGGATTTCTTCTTTATGCAACTATTCTAAGAAAAAGCACCTACGTATTGCCATTAAGCCTGTATTTATGACTATATGTACATCAAGCTCAGGATTCTTAATTCAAACTTATTATGCTTGTAATTCTAGATAAGAATCATACTTTACGCTCGTCATTTAAATAAAGAACCCTCAGGATTTCAACTAAGAATCAGACTTTACACTCGTTCAGTTCAATTATAGAATCCTTAATTACGCTCAGCATTCTAATTTAGAATCACTCGTTACGCCCGTGTTTCGATTAAAGAACCCATCGATTGAATGGAATGAAATCAGAACTGGCTGCAAAAATAACTTACCTCTCTTAACGTACCACAAATAAGAATAATGTGTATCTTATATGTACCTACATATTACATCTGTCCATATAAAAGAATTCAACGAAGTAAACTGCAACATTAAACGTATCTATTCAGAACTGGTAGACCTGTAAAAAGCCTGTAAAATATTCCATAAGTTTTCGGCCACGCCACGGGAGCCGAATTCAATCTTAACGAAGAGTAACCATCTTTATTCTCTATGTGATATATTATAGTATACAATGGTGTGTGTGTGAGTCCCTCACTTCTATGATGCGTTAGGGCGGGCTTAGACAAAATATCACACTAATATTATAAAGGCGAAAGTTTGTCACTGTGTATGTTTGTTACTTTTTTACGCAAAAATTACGGAACGGATTTTGATGAAACTTTGTAGTAATATAGCTTATTTAGTTAACCGAATAAAACATTGGCTATAATTTATAAAATTTAACGAGGGTAAAACGGCGGTGTACAACTAGTATAATGTAATATCTCTTCTGTGGTTCTGCTGTCCGACACGATAAGGTACGGTACGATAAGGACGGTAAGGAGCCGGACCGACAGTTTTTCGTTCACCGAGATACGGGGGTTTGACACCGCATGGACACTGCTATCTACTTGATTACTTGCAGCTATTGAAAGTTCTAGCGTTTCTTTTTAGGGCCGGAATATAATAATATCTGGGATATATCACACAGCGCCATTCAGTCCAAACTTTACTTCTTTTTCTACATCATCATCATAAAAAGCCGAAAGACGTCCATAGCTGGACAAAGGCCTCCCCCAAAGATCTCCACAATTAACGGGACTGCTCACGCTGCATCCGCTTCGGGGTCTGTTTTATAAATATACATAAAGTACACAGAAAACACCCCCGACTCCCGACCAAGAGAAATAGACATGTTCATGGACACAGATATTTGTGCAGTGCGAGGATCCTTTAAACAGTACTTTGGACAGTACTCAGAACGCAGCTTCACGGCGGTGATGGTGGGGAAGGCTGCCCTTTTTTTTTACGTGGTGGAAATGCTCTAATCGTATGTCATGTAGGGCCGACCACTAAAACCACCGCGGTAGCCAGTCTCACAGTGCTTGTAGCGGGGGCTCTGGGTACTCGTGAACGATTTCGCTAGTAGTCGTGTCGTGTCGTAGTCAGTTGGTCGGACGCCGGCAATACGAACGCACGCATACTCTCGATTGCTGCATCGCTACTACGTTTCTCAAACTTTTCTCTTATTTTTGTTACAAAGTGTTCATCATGTTTACGTGTCATCGCTGTAACACCGAGGCAATGGACGGAGTACAATGTACACATTGCCACAATCGGTTCGACTTTACATGTGCTGGACTCACCGAGTCAAGATACCGCAAACTCGCTGAAAGTAAAAAAGCTGCGTGGAAATGTGGTACTTGTAAGACCGGATTAGGGAGTTCTCTTAACCAGCCCTCCGCCACTCCAGTATCCAGCGAACCAGTGCACGATGACTTTGAGAGCATTCGTGAAGGATTGCGTAAGGTAACAGATCAACTCGCATCGTTACCTCTCCTAGTAGCAAATGTGAAGGCAATACAGGAGGACATATCAGAGCTTAAGGCCATTAAGAGTGAAATGTTGGAGATAAAACAATCACTATCTTTCGCTCATACTACAATTGAAACTATCACAAAGAAGCTAGCAGACGTTAATCAGCAAATTGAAACGTTGAAGAAAACTAAGGAAGAGGTCTTGCGGTTCGATCAGCGTCTGGAGAAGATCGAGTCAACTATTCGCGAAAATGAGCAGAGATCAAGAATGAACAACATCGTGATTAAAGGCGTACCCGTATCTCCCTCTGAAAACCTGTATTCAATTGCGGCGTTAATTGGTACCGTGATTAACTGTGGTATTGCGAAAGAAAATATAAATTACATAGCCAGAGTTCCTCAGCGCAACAATAAAAACGCTAAAAACATCATTATATCAGTGCATAACCGATATCTGAGAGATAATTTCATAGCTGCGGCAAAAAAATGTAAGTCTCTATCAGTTTCTGACATTGGACTCAGTGGAAACAGCAAGATTTTCGTCAATGATCATTTGACTCTCGAAAACAAAACGCTGCTTAACAGGGCTAAAACTGTAGCAAAGGAAAAAAACTATTCGTTTATCTGGATAAAAAACTGTACAATTTTGGTAAAGAAGAACGAAACTTCGCCAACCCATGCTATCAAAACCGAGGCAGACTTGAAAAAAATTATTTGAATCTTTTAAAACTTCAAACGTTATTAAATACCATAAATATTTTATCATGCTTGAGAAACACTGGCTTGTTTACGCACTACTCATTAGCCACCTGGGTGGTCCGCCCTATTGTTCTCTTATCGCTGCGGTTGGGGACAGTTTCTTTTACCTGCGTTAATTATCATAATTTTGTGCCTTATTACATTTACTTTAAAGCTAATTTTCATTTAACACCTACCGCATTGATTTTATTTCTATCAGTTGTTTTTAACAGAAATAACCTTTTCTTGGGTTGTTATAATAACTGTTGGATTCTTGCTACTATAACATATTTATTGCAACTTAACCGTTACCTTGAAGTTCTTACTGTTTTATTACTTAGTATATTCAGTGAGCGGCATACTGTCGTCCTAAGTTTAAATATAGTTTTTAGCCGTTTACGCTGCCTGCTGCTATGTAGTATTCCATCTGCAGTTTGCTATTATTCTATACATTGTTTACCGATTACGCTAATTATTATGTTATTTATTCTTATTTTTAACAATGCCACTTAATATATATTATCAGAACGTGCGTGGCTTACGCACAAAATCTTCACACTTCCTTAGGAACATTTCCCTTAATAACTATGACGTGGTGTGCTTGACAGAGACATGGCTAAATCACGATTTTAATAGTGAAGAATTGTTTGACGTACGCTATTTAGTTTGGAGGCGTGACAGGGACTACGTGGGAACTAATCAGACATTAGGGGGTGGCGTCCTTATTGCTGTTCGGAGGGAACTTGTGGCAGCCGAGTGCACCGACTGGCGCTCCTCGGCTGAAGATATCTGGGTCACTATAACTCTTAAGCGTTCTAGATCAATTCCATCATACAAATTACATATTTGTACAATTTATGTATGCAAACAAAATCAGGGGCACTCATTACTAACGCAATTAAATAACTTCAATAATAAACTAAATGACATTGTATTAAATAATATTTCCGATTCTTTTATAATCTTAGGGGACTTCAATCTACCTAATTTAACATGGCATCCAGCTAACGATGGACAATCCTTCTATCCTAGTAACATCCTAGGTTCTGTTCAATCAGAGCTCCTCGACATACTCAACACATGCAACTTACTGCAATATAACTCTGTTTTAAACCAAAACAATAGAGTATTAGACTTAGTATTTTGTAATAATCATATTACCATTGCCAAGTGTACTGACCCCCTAGTTCCTGAAGATCTGCATCATGCAGCTCTAAGTATTTCCGCCAATTTTATTGAATATCATACATTGCCATGTCAAATGCGGAAAAAGTTCTTATATCAATTAGCCGATTTCACCTCCATATCGCAGCAGCTTGACCACTTTGACTGGCACAAAGATTTTAGTGAGCTTTCTTTAGATGACGCTTTATCGTTACTGTATGCTAGATTACAAGAATTACGCGAATCTCATGTGCCCTCTAAAATTGTACGTTCTAGCACGAAGTACCCGCCCTGGTACAAATCTCCGCTGGTTAAAATTCTTAAAGAAAAGTTCAAGCACCTCCAAAAATACAAAAACTATGGTAACTTGTCAGACTATAACTCGTTTTTAATTCTAAGAGCCCGAGCTAAAACTTTGGAAGTTGTGATGTTTGACCAATATATAAAAGCAACAGAAGATAATATCAAGCAATCACCCAAAGTTTTCTGGTCCTATGTCAAAAGCAAACAACAATCTTCTAATATCTATCCCTCCATCATGACATACGGACAGAATTCTTCGGGAGACGGTGCGACGATCTGTAATATGTTTAATGATTTCTTTAACTCTAACTTCCTTAAAGCCTGCGTGAGTTCATGTGACCCTACTTATAACATTCAATCGCTGACTGACACCGCTGCCGATGTAAATTCCGTAGAAGTCTGCGAGGCCGAGGTGCTAAAACTACTCAAGTCAATTGACTTGAATAAGTCTGCGGGACCTGACGGAATCCCAGCTATTTATATCTCGAAGTGCGCACAAAGTCTATCACTGCCTCTTACTATCTTATATCGACGTTCGCTTAGCGAAGGATTGATGCCACTTGTTTGGAAGACAGCATTTATTACCCCTATTCACAAAAAAGGCCCTAAACATCAAATAGAAAATTATAGACCTATATCTAAACTATGTTTGTTTGCAAAAGTTTTAGAAAAGATTGTTTACTCCACGGTGTATCACAGTATCAAACACTCTCTAAACGATGATCAACACGGTTTTTTAAAACATAGGTCTATTGTGTCGAACTTACTTGTCTGTTCTGACTATCTAACGCAGGTAATGTCTGAGCCCTCCCAGGTTGATGTAGTCTATACAGATTATAAAAAAGCATTTGATCGTATATATCATCCTATTCTTCTAAGAAAATTATCTAGAGTGGGAATCAGAGGCGACCTATTCAGATGGTTTAAATCCTACATTGAGAACCGTTGTCAGACAGTAGTCCTAAATGGATATACGTCTGCAACAGTTCATATACCCTCAGGAATTCCCCAGGGTTCCCTATTGGGCCCCTTGTTATTTGTAATATTTATTAATGATATCGCTTCCTATTTTTCTCACTCTAAGGTTATTCTGTACGCTGATGATATGAAAATTCTATGCCCGATATCAAGCGTTCGTGACTGTCATAGCCTCCAGCAGGATCTGATAGCGTTGGAAAGATACTGCCTTCTTAATAAGCTCGAACTTAATGTCTCCAAATGTTACGTCAGTAGTTATACTCGGAAACCGTGTCCTATTATTTATCCATACGAACTCCATAATACAATTTTAAACCGAACTAATGTCACTAGAGATCTAGGTGTACTCTTTGACACTAAGTTGCTCTTTGACAGTCATATTGAAAGTATTGTAAGATAGCTTGATGAAAGCACTTGGCTTTATTTTAAGACTATCTAAGGATTTCAAAGACGTCAAAACATTTAAAATTCTTTATTGTTCCTTTGTTCGCAGCCATTTAGAATTCGCTTCGCAAGTATGGAATCCGAATTACAATACTTACATCGACAGAATTGAGCGCATTCAAAAGCGATTTCTACGATTTTTGCAATTTAAAACTAGATTTTATACTTCCGACTATCATATAAGATGTAGGAAATTTCACATTTTACCCTTACATGAACGTAGGCGCATCGCAGACTTAACATACTTACACAAAATTGCAAATGGTTCAATTAACTGTCCCGAACTTTTAGAAAAGATAGGTTTAATAGCGCGCACTATACCATTACGGAAACCTCACATAATCTTCATTCCCAGCGTTAAGAGTACATACAGGCAAAACTCATTTATTATACGTACCAGTAGGATTTTTAACAAGTTCTCTTGTGTATATGATTTTGACCTATTCAATACCAGTGTTTCCAAGCTTAAACATACATTAACGCAAGTTTATTTCTCATAATTTCGCATTTGCTAACCGACCTTTAACCTAATTTATTAATGTAATATCTATCAGTGGAAACTTGTAAATGGCTTTTAGATTTCTATAAGTTATGTTTAAGTTACCTGCTAGCTGTAAGTATCCCAAAAAATGTAAAATAAAATAAAATAAGTAGCCCCGCTGTAGTGAAGGCGCCCCCTAGACCCAAAAGGCAGGTATTAAAGTTATAAGTTGTATGGATTATAGGACATATTTATAGAGATGTAAATAAAATATGAACTCTAACGCAGTGTTATTTAGATTTATTATTATTTTCTATATCAGCTATAACCGTTTTTATCTAAGCTGAGACGATTACGTATTGACGTATGTAAATTTGAGATAGCATCAAAGTTCATCTGACTAAACTAGTTCTAGATAAAAAGTAGGGTCGTTTATGAGTCGTTATTTTATCTCAGGTCTTACTTGTAAATGAGCCCGCGACTACTTCCGCGTGGTATCTTTGTGTGCAAGACTTATTTATAAGTAGCTGTACTTACTTACTTATCGTATGGGCAGTGGTGACCCTTTTGTCAGAGTTTTACAAGCCCCCCAGTAGGTCTCTGACTTGTCTAAACGACTGTTGTCTAATAACTACAACCGGGACCGACGGATTAACGTGCAATCCGAAGCACGGACGCGCTCAGATATTGAACCACTTTGGTAGTTTCCCATCTATAGACTGACCACGAACCTAGTTGCTTAACCTTACCGATCACTTATGGACCGGTGAGAGCCTCTAGCTATGAGTGCTTCTTATAAGTAGCTTTTACACACTATTATTAGAGGCACAGAAAATTACATATTTATCATCTAGAAAAGAGACCAAAGGGATATAAAAAATATAGGCGGCTGAAAAACGTGGGGGGAACTACTTGTCCATTTAACCGTCAATTCCATGTGCTTAAAGAGCTGTAACTTTTAAATAGCTTAGCGGATTTTTATGGAACCAAGACATAAGCTTTAAACTCTATTATCAATACTCTTGGCCATTTCCCGTAGCAATTAACATGATAACTTATACCCTGACGCTGACGCCAACGCAGCGTTACTCTACAGGCCTATAGGTCTAATGTTTAGTGTCCCTGAATGCGAAGCCAGAGGGCGTGGGTTAGATCCTTACCCAGCTCATAACATATATAGGTCCTAAACGGATAGGCCTATTGCCACATGTTTATTTTTATCGGAACAGTTGTTCTATCAAAATTTAGCTTTGCCATCATTATTACGAACTAGCTGTGCCCCGCGGTTTTACACTCTTTAAACTTTATAAATATAGCCTATGTGTTACTCCAGGGTGTCAGCAAACTCTATACCAAATTTTATTCAAATCGCTCCAGCCGTTTAGCCGTGAAGAAGTAACAAACATAGACACTCACAAACTTTCGCCTTTATAATATTAGTGTGATTACAGCTCCTTTAGTAAGGAAAATTTATTGCAGGTTGCGTTTTATTAAAGACACCGCTCGTGTAATGGAAATTAATTCCTGCATCTATTTTAAAACACCACGGAATGTATATACGTATCTAAATCAATAATATCTTGGGATAACAGCTAACATTGCCATCTGAATCATCAAACAAGGCAGAGAGTACAGTCAACAGCAAAAGTAGATGATCAAAGTCGGATATTCAATACTAATTATCATAAATTGCGACAAAATAGTGTGGTGGTGAAGAGTATCTAGTTGAAGGTGTGCGTGAGTGTTAAGTGTAAAAAATGAACTAGTGAAAACTGCCGCCCAATAGCATCATAATACTCAAAACGCAGGTCCGATTTTGATAATCTACTTATGCTGTTGACTGTACTATGGCTACCAGACAACTGATAAACATACTTACACATGTATACATAATATAATTTACATAAAAGATAAATTACACCCAGACACGGAACAAATAATCGTACTATCAAAGATGCTATAGTAGGCTCTAGTTTGGGATCACATGGCAGCGTGTTAGTTATCCTTTATTTTTTGTTATTATTCCACATAATGTAAATTCTTATTATTAACATTATGTATAATTATACAATTTATATAAAAAAGAAAATAATAAGACATTTAAATAAATATGCAAAAAATAGAGTTCGTTTTGCGGCGAGGTTAGACCGCCTAGGCCCTAGGCCGCCGGCCGGTGCTAAGTGCGTTACAGTAAGGAACCTTCTCATGATGCGTGCCATAATTGCCGCCTTTTGTCCTCTAATAATTATCGTACAGTAGACCGTAAGATCGGTTTTCGAATATCCGTTGTCATGATATTGACTATACAGTGCTTATGGCATTTTTATTAAGAAAACATCCTTATAAAATATAGCTCCGTTTCTTTTTTATATATAACTAACATGTAAAATGTTATGTTAAACACTTTAAGCGTTCAATTCAGAATCAAAGCATTAGCACTTTTAGCACTATTCATTAGCACTTCGTCTCAAGTTATGAGTTTATAAAATTTTCCTTTATTTAAGTGTCTTCTAATGATTGCATGGGATAGGATAGCATCAGACACGTGTCACAGCACGTTGTCCAAGTAAAACGTACATGTGACACGTGGCCATCGCTATCCTGAGTCGTAAGGTGTAGTAATTGTCTGTGTCATTATTAAACAATTGATTGTTTTATAATGATGTATTTCATTGCAGTATCATTGTAGTTTCATGATAATTTATTTGGAATCAATTAATTGTCTTATCTTAATCACTACAATTTCAATTATAGATAAAAGCTTTTTAATAATATTTTTTTAATGAATTTATAAATTAACTCACTGCCATCTGATCCCAAACTAAGCAGAGCTTGTATATACTATGGAAATACTTACACAGATAATTATATATATATATCAACACTCAGACTCAGGAGAAACATGAGATTCGTTCATGCACACAAATATCTATCCTGGGTGGGAATTGAACCCAAGACCTACGCGCGGCGTGAATGCAAGAATCTGCCAACCACGCCAACCGACCTGTCAATTATCTAAAATAATGTATCTATAATATGTTTTACATATATATTATAAATAAATTACACCCAGACGCTGGACAAACAATCGTGCTCATCGCACAAAGATTTGTTCTGGGTAGGGATCGAAGCCACGATCTTTGGGTGCCCAGGTAGGAACACTAACCGCTAGGCCGCTAGGCCAGACCCTTACAAAGACAAAAACAACCGACTTCAACTTTTGTTTCGATCACCGATTTGGCTAGAATTTGTATGGGAAAATGACGTAGGTATTTTTTGCTATAGAACAAAGAAAGAATAATCAAGGTTTACAAACTAGAAATAACATAAAAATTGAGACTTTCGTTCTTTTTTAAAGATATAAATACCTTTTTAGGGTTCCGTAGCCAAATGGAAAAAAACGGAACCCTTATAGATTCGTCATGTCTGTCTGTCTGTCTGTCCGTCCGTATGTCACAGCCACTTTTTTCCGAAACTATAAGAGCTGTACTGTTGAAAATTGGTAAGTAGATGTATTCTGTGAACCGCATTAAGATTTTTACATAAAAATAGAAAAATAATAATAGTTTTGGGGGTTCCTCATACATAGAACAGAAACGCAAAAAAAATTTTCATCGTACCCATACATGTGGGATATCTATGGATAGGTCTTCAAAAATGATATTGAGGTTTCTTATATATTTTTTTTCTATACTGAATAGTTTGCGCGAGAGACACTTCCAAAGTGGAAAAATGAGTGTCCCCCCCCCCCTGTAACTTCTAAAATAAGAGAATGATAAAACTAAAAAAAATATGTGATGTACATTGTCATGTAAACTAACAACGAAAATTGGTTTGAACGAGATCGAGTTACTAGTTTTTTTAATGCTTATAATCAACTGAAATACTTGCTGCTGCGGAACCCTTCATGGGCGAGTCCGTCTCGAAAAGGCATCTATCTCAGCATTTTATTTTATTAAGAACTTTATGCCACTACCCTTCTAGTATATTTTATTATACTAACGCAACTATAAGCACACTTTTAAGTAGGTACATTCTGTATAGACGCCATAGCTAAAACAAAGTCCGTTATTTTTAGAATAAGAATTATGTATAAAATAAAACCAGACTAATTCCTTAAAACGAAAAGTATAAACGTAGAAAAAATAAATCTAGTTTTTTTTATTACCAACTGGATTTTCAAAAAGGTCAACAAGCTTCAAACACTCCTTAAAAATATTTCTTGTTGATCCGGAAAACTGCATTTTTTATAGACCAGACAAGCGTAGCGTAGGTTGCCATAGACACCGGCGCGCCAACAAAAAATGAGCAGCCTTGCTTTGCAATTTACAACTCTAATGCAATGTAGGATAGTTTACATTGTGTTACATTCGTCAAGGTCACATTGTATAAATTACGCGTTGTACCAAAAAAAATTAATTGAATCATACATAACAAAACCTGAGCGAGTGATTACGAGGTTTTACATAAATACGTTAGTAATTGAGTAAGCCGACGTTTTCATGGACGTGGAAAGCGATCGGCCTGGTAATATCCTGGGGTAAAGAATGCACCGTGGTAAATTTAGAAGCCAAAATTAAACAATATTATAATATATTGTAATATTATAATAAAATTTTAGCTCTCAAAAAAAATCTTCCCATTGTCCTGCGTTCACAGGAACAGAATACATGTGTCTTAAAAGAAAAACTTTATTGAATTTAAACCCTTTTATATGGACTTTCACTTGTATGCTATTTGCATTGAAGGTTTATAAATATCAGCGAAGAAGTCTTAAATAAAAGTTTTCCTATATTTCCGAGCACATTCTGCGTCGTTACGGATGTAGGCTTTTAAAATTATATCATTACCTCGACGTTCGCATGACTCTGTTCATCGTATCAGCCGAAAGTCGTCCACAGCTGGATATATAGAGCCTCCCATAAAGAGCTCCACTTTTGCCGGCTTTGTGCCACCTGCATCCAACGGCTTCCAGCGACTCTAACAAGATCATCGGTTCATCTTGTCGACGCTGCGTCTTCCGGTTCGTAGACGCCAGTCGAGAACCTTCCTGCCACAGAAGTTCTATGAGATATTAGCCCCGCCTACTGCCACTTCAGGTTGACAATTCTTCGGTCTATGTCCGCTATTTTGTTCGTATGCGGATTTCGACATTTCTGATTCGATCTTGGAGGGAATATCATTCGTGATTCAAGACTGGCAATACACACTGGTTGCAAAATTTTCGACATAGACACTACGGTATTGGGATGTAAGTCCTATTACGATCCAAGAAAGATGATGTCTCCGATTGGTGAATGGCGTTTAAATCTTGAGTAACTGTAAACAGAGTTAAATTGTAAAGTTAACGCATTTAATAAAAATATATTTTGGTTTCAGGTACATACTACACATGTTATTAAATGGCTGCAGCTATTCTCATTGGTGAGTTTAGATAAAATTAGCATAAGCGATTAGTTTTATCACGCAGGTGTTATTTATCTAGCAGGTACCTAAGTGTATTGGAACTATACATTTGCAACACGATACATTAACTGCCGTGTTTGTACTATAACTTTTGTGACAAGGTCGTAAATAATATTTTATGTGCAATACCTACAATAAAATATGAATAAAGCTATTTATTTATCGGCGCCACAGAAAAAGAATATTTTCGACAATGAAAGATTTACACATCCTGGCCATATATAGTAAATTCTTCATTTATTTACAATTTACAAGCTCTGAGCCATATGGTTTCCCATGGCCTTGGCCCATAAAGAATAAAAACAACCTATTAAGATACCCACGGCATCAAATACCCACCCCATTTCTTCCCGTGGGTATCTTAATAGGTTAGCAGCACTTCCTAATTGCGTCGCCAATTCACATGCCAAGTGCGGTGACTGCTTCGAACCCCTCCAAATTGTGGTCACCTTTGGGAGAAGCCTGTGTCCAGCATGGGTAACATTAGTCTGATGGCTATGGTGATGTTGAGTGAATAATAATAATAATGGTGTTATCAGATTAATAACATATTTGGCATATTCGCCTCTCCCATACAATAGCCCTTGTATTTACTCTTTACTCTATACTAAGAAACTGTTGTTATCCAGTGCTAATTAAACCTGCATCGTCGACTTATTTTTTTACTTCTCAATGACAATATGTCATGTCTTTCCCGCTTAAAAACAAGCGACGTTAACGGCCGCATTTAGACATAGATATTTTTATCGATGCGCGTGCAATTTTAATGAAATTTAAATTGTGATAGTGCGCCAAATAGTCGATTTTATAATTCTGTACTTATATGATAAAAAGGGATCCTTATAACTCCACATAACTCGGTCTGCAAGACATTCTACCGCTTTCAAATATTGAGATCAGTCTAGTTAAGCAGATATATAATATATACAGTATACTTTTACATTGATTTCCATAGAACATTTAATTTTTTCCGTGATAATTCCTAGGTGGCGTATCCGACATTAATGAATTCAGATATTATACGAACTCACGAGTATGGTCTGTGTCAAATTTAAAAAGATCGGTACAGCCGTTCACGATGATTATAGGAACGAACTTCTTGACTACTTGAGTCGCCTAAGAAAGAGCTTTGTTTACAATCAGTTCTATCATCTTTTCTTTTCATGACCTTCCTCAATGTTTGCGCTTTGTTTTTTACATTCGTTTTTTAGCATTTAAAGTAGCATTAGTACCTATACACGCAATTTTTTTATTTGTATTGATGTAACCACAGTTTGGATAGTTAATATTTCGACAAATGTGACATCTATCGAGAGGGAAATTTACTGCGTCCTCTCGTTTGCTTTGCGAAGACTTATAATCAAGTGTAAAATAACGGGGACATGTAGTATTTTGTTTATGAATCAGCATGTTTTTTCCAGTTACTAATAACTTTCTAAAAACTCGTCATTCGAGAAAGTAATTTTTAACAACGATTTATGATTAACAATTATTTTAAGTTAATCTTACGGAGACAGTTTCGAATAGAACAACAGACTCTTATGAATTTTATCTCGAATCTCAGAAGTAATGCCAAATACAGCCAGTTTTTATTTTGGTATTTTTTTTTTTTTTTTTTTTTTTTTTGCGTTTATTGGTCTACAAAACTGGATACAGACATGTTACATATAAAAGTATAAAACAAACAGTATTTAGAGATACAGCAAGAGTCTATACCCTTCTAGATGCAGACACAGCATGCATAATATAAATTAACATACCTAAACAAAACTTAAACTAAATTCTAAATTAAAAGTACTTTAAATACTTATACAAAATAATTTAAATAAATTACTAATTGACTTTTATTTACTTAGTGTTTTATAGTTTATCTAAATTTTTAAGTTTTTCTTTAGTGAGGCGATAGAACAATTAAATATGTCAAATTCATTTTGCAGTGCGTTACAAATTTTGGCCATGCGGTATATGGGTGAATGTGTACCAATATTGGTTCTGGAAAGTGGTAAGCAGAATGTTTTTCTGTTGCACAACCTGCTCCCCTGACGAGGAATCGAAAAACATATGCGTTCAAGAATGCTTGGGGTGTCAATTAAACCATTAATGACTTTAAACATAATTGTTACATCAGAGGCTCTCCTGCGCGAGTGTAGGGAAGTAACTTTGTAGTACTTTAGCCTATCTTGATACGATGGTAGAGTGCGGCACTTGTGATCAGTGTATGCTATATGATACATAAACCTCTTTTGGATTTGTTCGATTCGGTCTGAATGGACCTGATATCCCGGGCTCCAAACATTGCAGCAATATTCGAGTAAACTGCGTACTATGGTGTTGAAAATGACAATTGTTAGTGTCGGGTTCTGAAAAATTCTCAACTGACGTCCAATAAACCCTGAAAGTTTTGATGCTTTTTTTGTTATTTCGTCTATATGAAATCTAAAAGTCAAAGCGGAATCTAATAACACCCCTAAGTCACGAATGACAGAAACTTCTTTTATAATTTTATCTTCTATTTTATAGACACCAACAAAAGATTTCTTTTTTCGTGAAAATTTTATATAAAAGCATTTGTCCGGATTTAAAGTCATGCAATTTGACACGCACCAGTTCTCTACTTTTTTAATGTCAGCTTGTAAGCATTGCATATCATTGGCACTTAATATACTTCTGTAGATCTTTAAATCATCTGCGTACATTTTAAAATTACTTGTAATGGTATGGGCAAGGTCGTTAATGAAAATTAAAAAGAAAAGGGGACCCAAATGTGATCCTTGCGGTACACCTGTTGGAGCTAAAAACTGGTAAGATTTATATCCGCAAACTGATACTAGTTGTGAACGATTTAAAAGATATGACTGGCACCACCTCAGTAAGGAACCATGAATGCCCATTGAGGAGAGCTTTTCAAGAAGTATCGAGTGATTTACCAAATCAAGCGCCTTCCGGAAGTCCGTATAAATAGCATGGACTTCTTTATTGTCGTCCAAAGCTTCAGAAATATCCGTTACAAATTCTATTAAGTTGGTGGTAGTAGATTTATGTGGCAAGAAGCCATGTTGATTATTATTAATCTTGGTGACAATATGCGAGAGAATTTTCCTTTGGACCAATGACTCGAAAACCTTCCCAGGGGTAGATAGAATAGAAATAGGTCGATAGTTAGAGATAACATCTGGTTCGCCCGATTTGAATATGGGTGTTATATGAGCGAATTTCCATGCTGAAGGGAAAACACCCGATTTCATAGATTTACGGAAAATTATTGCAAGAGGAATGTGTAACAGATCAGCACAAGTTTTAAGCAGTATCGGTGGGAGTCCGTCAGGTCCTGCTCCCTTTTCACTGTCTAGATCTTTTAGAGTTCTAAAAACCATCTCGTCAGATATTATGCAATTATGAATGGCAAAATGTTCAACATTATTTAATCTTGAATTATTTAGAGCTGGTGTTAAAACATGTGAATTATAAATGGACTGAAAATTCCTTGCAAAAAGATTTGTTATTTCCTTGCCGCCCTTAACAAATGTGTCATCTAAACGCATTTCACTCGGAATAGTTGAACTGCATGTTTTTTGGGATTTTAAGTATTTCCAGAAATATTTAGGACACTTACGAAGATTTTCGCCTGCTTTTTGTTTATAGTTATTGTAACAATATTTTATCATTTCGTCACATCTTGTCCTTAGGAGATTAAATGTTGCTTTATCAACCGGGTTGCCATATTTTTTATATTTTGAGTGATATTTATTTTTTTCTTGAAGGGCTTTGAGTAATGACGAACTGAACCACATTGGATACTTTTCATTGCAACTGTTGCGCATAGGTGTATATTTGAAGATGATTGGATTTAAAATGTCGTAAAAAATGTCAAGCATGTCATCAACGTGATCTACATCCTTCCATACGTTATTCCAATCGATTTTTGCAAGTTCTTCATTTATTAAACAATAGTCGGCCATAAAAAAATTGTATTTAAGGTGTCTTTTCGTTTTCAGGGGTCCATTATTTGCTTTTTAAATATTTATCTCAATACTAGGATGGTGAAAATCTTTTGGTTCAATACTCGTTTGCGCTCCACGCACATTTGTGTGTGAAGGAGAATTACAAAATACTAAATCCAGCATTCGACTGTTTGCATTGGTGACGTTATTACATTGGCATAGACCATTAAATGCAATGGTATCCAAAATGCGATTGACTAGATTATTAGAGGTAGTTGTATTTACTAAACTGACTGTTTCTGGATTCCATATCCATTCAACTTCTGATAAATTAAAATCGCCTACAATTAGAGTTTGTGAGGAGCTCGATACTTTGTTTTGTATAACATTAGAAGTATTTTTCAAAAAAGTATCAATATAATCTAATTTAAGCGGTGGAGGGATATACACTGCACAAATATTAATGTAACCAGTATTAGTTTTTATCGTAATCCATAGATCCTCACATCACGACTCCCATCTGGATTTTCGAAGAACTTCATAACGTTTTAGGACAGCTATCAAAATGCCACCGCCGTCTTTTTTCGTGGCAGCAGAGAGTGTTGATGCACGATCACGCCTAAAAATGTTGTATCGCTGGTCTATAATTTCATAGTCATACACACTACTATTTAACCAGGTCTCGCATAAGACAACTACATCATAATTTTGGCTCAGTAACGATATATAGCAATTTTCTGTTTTTGTTCTAAGGCCTCTAACATTTTGATAAAAAATTCTTAAATTGAATTTTATTTGATATTACATTTTTTTTAACGTGCAGCATTATTATAATTAATATTTTACTTACAAAGTTTTCAAATGATCTAAGTCTTTAACAAGTATTGTGGGGGAATTTATTTCTTTACGTATGAAAATGCGACTATTCCGTACCCATGCTGAATTATATTGTTTTTCCTTAATGAGTTGACGAGCTGCTGCGTGTAATTTTTTATTTTCAGGCGTTAAATGTTCCGTTACATACACGGGTTGCTTATCACCAAGTATACCTAGATGAGAAGTATTTAGTTTATCAGTCTTGTGGTTTTTATTATAGGCTCTTACGGCTGTGAGCAGCTCATCCCGGGCACGTGGAGTAGATAACTTAACGATGATATTCCTTGGTCGTTGAGAGTCAGGATTAAGTTTCGCAACCCGATGAAAGTTAATTATCATTGAATCCGTCATTTCACTGGACACAGTTGAGCTTAGTTCCTTCAAGATCTCAAGCAGATTTTCTGTTTTTCTTTCAGGTATGCACTGTATTTCCAAGTTGCATTCTCTAGCCAATTGCTCCATTTGTTTAATCTTGTTTTGTAGTAATCTAAGTTCTTTTGTTACTGTGATATTTTCAGTTTTGAGCTCAGTTAGAGACTCGTTCTGCTTTTTGTTTAATTTAATCTGTTCGTCATGATGTTCAGAAAGAAATTGTACTGATTTGGTGACTTCATCAAACTCTTCCCGCATTGTAGAGAATTTTGATCCTATATCCTGGATATCCTGTTTTACCTTCATAAGAGTAGCATTGAAATTATTCAAGCTTGTTTGCTGATTTTTAAATTTATCGTTCATTTCTTGCCGGAACTGATGAATTTCGGCCAACACAGTATCCAAAGTATTAGTAGATTTCATTACAGAATTACTAGGTGATGTCATTCTATCCCTGGATTGATTGCTTGTACATGAGGGACATATCCATTTAGACCGCGCTGTCGTATTCTCAGCAAACTTGACGCATTCCTGGTGAAACGCGTTAATGCAATTTCCATGGGTACATTTAATGCGTTTTTGAGTCACAAGTATGTTGATATTGCATGCCGGGCACTGAACCATGTTAAAGGGCTTCTATTTTGAGTGTAGAAATACTGCCGTCGGATCTCGTAGTAACGGTTTGTTCTCTAGGCTTAGTTTTGTCCGAAGGTACTCTTATTATATACGTTACAACTAATACAACAATCCCCACAAACGCAACAGATGCTATACAAGTTGAGTCGAGTTGCGATGGAACGCGCCGACTCACCAACCGCCGGCGTATGACAGCTCACGCAGTTCTGGCCTTTATACTATATGCATAACCGTGGGAATCGAATGTACTCGCCTGGCAGTCACAATGATCTTGCAAGTTAGTGATATATAATCAAATGTTCAATGTAAGTTATTCCGAGTAATTTCACAGGCTCACTTTCATATACACACTGAAACTTTACATGCTTTGTCCACTGCACAGTGATTTTAATGTCTGAATGTATTATTTATTCACAAAATTATTTATTTTAGTGGGAGTATTTACTAATCGGTGTTGACAGTTGTAGGTGCGTTTACGAATGATGGTGAATGGTATACCACAAAGCAATGTGTTTTTGGACTTAATTTGAATTTAATAAAACTGTATGTAATTTGCATATAAAATCCTTAAACACAAAGGAAATATTTTACGGTTACGGTCAATACACTCCAGTAATTCCTTGTATTTTAAGAATATGCTTCAATTTGACATTGGTCACAATTTGACACAATCTGTTGTAATATTCAAAATAGTTTTGAATAGTACAACAGATTATTATGAATTTCAAATCTCAGAAGTAATGCTAAACCCTGCGATAGATTCGAAGGTTTTCGCTGGCATTTTGTTATACCACAAGGCAGTATGTTTGGACCTACATTTTACTTAATAAAAATAAAACATAGTATTAAATATTGTATGGATTTTTCGATGAACAAAAGAAGTAAGTAAAGAGCCTTACAAAGAATATATTTTACGGTTACGGTCAAAATACTTCACTCTTGTATGACACAGTGGACTAATATTCCGCGGTCATGATTAAGTCTTTCCTCGAAATGTTGTATGAGTTCCTTTAAGGGTTACGCGCATTCCAATCGGAACCGTTATTCAATTCTGTGCAGATTTATTTGTTTGTTTTCCCTCTTGGAGAAATTTATTTTGCGGTTTACAGTTAACAGTAATTTCGTACTCGGTCTGCGTTTCTTTCTTTATTCCCTATAGCTGTGCCCCGCTGTTTTACCCGCGTTAAATTTTATAAATTATCACAGCTGCTCCCCCGAAGGTGATAGCGTGATAATATGTAGCCTATATGTCGACCCGACCTCTTAGTAATATTCATGCAAAATTTGAAGTAAATCCATGTAGTACTTTTTGAATACCCCCCAAGTATCCTTTTTTAAAAAATATTCAATGTACAGTTTTGACTTTCCTACGATTTTATTATATGTATAGATTGAGCTGAAAAACGAAGCTCTTTCTTTGGAGACTTATGTAGTTCGTTCCTACTCGTACTCCTCTTGAACTGCTGAACCGATCTTCTTCAATTTTGACACAGTGGTAGTGACCAACCTCATGAGTCACGGAGGAATGACAAGAAAAAGCAAATGTCCTGTTGAAATCAATGTAATAGTATAAATATCTGCTTAACAACACAGCTCAATATTTGTAAGTAGCATAATGCCTTTCAGACCTAGTTTCTAAATGGCAGCAATTGATCAGCGTCTGGGTTTTGCACGCTCCATATTATGGCCTAGTATACAGGCTCGCCGAGGAGTTGATGTTCAAACGCCAAATTTAGATACTTTACGATGAGGAGTATCCGAATCACCCCCATGTATGTTCTACGATTTTAAATAAATGAATTTTATTTCGGACAACAATACAGATCCATAATTTGTTAGTAATGTGACTTATGAACTACTGCGTAGAACATGCGTATGATTTTGCGTAGTTTTCGAGATAGAATGTTTTTAATGTTTTTTTCGTAAATGTCACCTAACATCAGTTTTTGTTTTTTTTTTCTCGGTCTGATGAACATTTCTGGTGATAACTAATTAGCATAGTTTAACCTAACACCCTAATAAGTATGGTTTATCTAATCATTGCAGAACTGACTTAGAATTAATTCCAAAGTTCAAAATTAGGGTTTGAAGGACTCATACATTATAGCAATCTCATCATAAAGTATCTAAATTTTGCGTTTAAACGTCAACTCCTCGGCCAGCCTGTATATACAAGGTGTAACGTGAAATTTCATCATCATCGTAATTATGTCAACTGAATAACGTCCACTGCTGGACAATAGTGAACAACTAAAAATAAGATTAAAAACTATAGTACCGACAAAAAAATTTCTTTTGGCGTGTTGTAGATTTACTAAAATACTAAAAAATGTTTTAAAGTTCAAGTTTGTAATCTTTTATTACTAATTCAGCCTCGCTGGTCTAGCAGTAATGTGTTCAACCGCCGTTAATGAGGTTCTGGATTCAAATCCCGGGTAAGGTCATGAAAATAAAAAAATAACACGGAGAGCATTTAAAGTCGTCCTGAACCTCACCTCTGTATATCGGCCAGTCTCCGTTAAGACTGGCCGCCTTGAACGAAATTTAACTTGGTCTTAATTTACACCGTCTTTTTTATATCGCAGAACTCAAGGGTATTAAAGAATCAAGGTATTGGAATATTTTTTTATACAAAATAATTCCACAAAGTCACAATTACTAATGTTAAACACAATTACGTAAAATTTGACTGCGTCACATTTTCTTAGCTTGGTATTTATCAATTAAATGAACAAATTGCCTTTGCCTTGTTTGAAATGAACAAATTAAAGTGTATGTTTACAAGCAACGCGGCGCCATCCCGCTACATTACATAATTGCATTAAGTACTGGGAAATTTGGCAACGTTGCAAAACTTCGAGCATTTAGTACTGTGAAGTTTGGCAACGTCGCAAAACTTCGAGTATTGCAGCTGAATGCTCGAAGTCGCAAAAGTTATGCGGATGACAGTTTTTGACCTAAATTAATTATAATTGATACTAATTATTCAGACTTTTTTAAAATGATAATTGATACTTACTTATCGTATGGGCAGTGGGGACCTGTCAGAGTTGTTCAAGCCGTCCAGTAGGCCTCTGACATGGCTTAAAGACTGTTGTCTAATGACTACAACTGGGACCGACAGCTTAACGTGCTCTCCGAAGCATGCATACGCTCAAAAATTAAACCAATTTGACGGTCACCCATCTATGGCTTGACCGCGAGCCTAGTTGCTTAACCTCTCCGATCATCTAGCTATGAGCATCTAGTTATAATATTATCCTGGGACATTATTTACACACGGCCATCTGGTCCCAAACTAAGCAGAGCTTGTACTATGGAAACCAGATAACTGATATACTACATATACTATGTAGTTTATTTTTTAAATACATACATACAACCAGACTCAGGACAAACATACATGTTCTGTTCATGCACTCAAATATCTATCCTGGGTGGGAATCGAACCCACGCCCTCCGGCGTGAAAAGCAAGCATTTGCCAACCAAGCCAACGAGCGTTATATTATTTTCGAAACTATGCATTTTTGGACCACATATTCTAGAAATCTCTGTATTATTTTAACTTATCGAATATACTTCTACAGTAAAGGTATATCAAAAGAAAAACGATGTATATTACTAGTAAACTTCCAAACTAAATACGTTTTCTTACATCAAGTTCAATCGACCCGTCTAAATATAAACCTATCCAGTCAAACGGAGCTCTAAAATTCCATATTAGTCCGAGCGACCGAGAAGGCTGTAGACTCAACATAAACTTGCTGATCAGGTTCTAAGATCCAAAAATAGCCTCGTCCAACCGCCATTAACGGTGCGCACGCTCAGAATTACATGTACACATTTCACCTTTCCTTTACAAAGAAATCTCTGCCGTAGATGGTAAAAGATAAAAATGATTTTTGAATGACCCATCACATTGCAAATTTACTTTCAAAAATATGCTTGTAAATGTTCAAAATGCCAATCTGTTGTGTACTTAATTTATATTATTTTGCGATGATAACTGAGATTTGAGAGACTTTATTTTAAAACAGATGCGCCCGCAGATTTACATATGATTTAGTAATTTATTGTGCTTATACTAAAACACATGTCTATTCCAATTTTTCATGTAAATTCGTTTACTTCTCTTTGCCTATTTTTTAAGGACAATGCATTAGTGAAATAAACCCCTGTGTCCTTTTAATAACCTAAGTTATAAACATCCAAACATAATATTAGTAGGATAGTAATATTTTTAAACTTTCGCGATTTGTACACATTTTTATATACTGTGGACACGGGTTATCGCGATGAGACCCGTGTCCACAATATTAAAAAATAGGATAGTAATAGTCTTATACGGTAGCCAATTGCTATGGCGACCATCCAATTACCCAGTAGTAATGCGCAAAAGTAATTGCAGGCGACTGTCCAATTATCCAGGAATTGCGCAAACATAATTGCACACTCTATTCCCTCACTGTCATAGCCCAATGGGTCGGCTATTCGACACGACCGGAAAGACAACAGGCGCGGACTGACAGCTTTACGTGCTAAATGCTAATATGCGTCTACATCATGTCGTAAAGTTAATGGCGTTGGTTGAATAACTAAATATAAATTCGAGTTGAAACATTACAATTCGGTGCTACGTCAAAATAAAGCGTTGTCAAAGACAACTTGTAGTTCATTGTTGTTAATTTTGCAAGAGTATTACCACGACATTTGCCCCAACTCTTGTTATCAGCTTCACCTTGACTACAATAGCGTCTATATATGAAATATGAATGTACTACAATGTAGATAAAAATCAGGTAGGCAGTTAAAAAGAAATTAACATTAACTGAATAGGTCTGATCTAATCTGTTCCATACAAAGTTGATTTATTTCTGACTTTGTTTAAAGTTGACGCAAGTTGCGTTACATTGTCGAAACTTTTGTTGTCAATATAATAGATTTAGCATATCTAATATCTGTGTGTAGGAAGTGCGTATATCTAATATCTATGATCAGTACAGAGTTGTTATTTTAAGTGACTGCTTAGGAGCATAGACAAGTCAAATAAATGTACAGGCTTAAGTAATTGTTGTTTTACAAGTCAACAATTACTACGCAGGACTGTATAGCTAACAGCATACCATAGCATGGAACAACGTTTGATAATTCGTTAGATTTTATTTTTATACTCAAACTAGCTGTGCCCCGCGGTGTTACCCGCGTTAAATTTTATAAATTTTCTTTGCTATAAACCTCACGAAGCCCGAGACCTTTCCAACGAATGCAAAACCGTGGAAATTGGTTCGTACGTTCTGGAGTTATAGCGTCAGGAAGGAAAACCCGATTTATTTTTATATAGTAGATAAAAATAAGTATTAATTGTATTAGGGTTCCGTTAAAAACGGAACCCATATAGATTCATTATGTCTGTTTCAGTTGTAAGTATGGGGAATCCCCAAAATTTATTAGTTATTTATCTGTTTTTGTGTGAAAATCTTAACGCATTCACTGCCTAGCGGTTTCTTACGGTGCCCTAAAATAAATACATTTGTATGATATGAAACGCACATGTGAGTCGAGGCACATAGCGTGGCGTGACGAAACGCACAGACGCGTCGGGGGCAGGCTATGCGTTAATGCGGTTCACAGAAATCTACTTACCAAGTCCGTGTAAATTCATTTCTTTTTTCATTTTTTAAGTTATGTCCAAACTCGTAGAACAAAAGCTGTTGTTTATGGTGTTAGCTACGAGTATCTCGTCATCTAGTCCTGAGTTGTTGTTGGTGTTTTACAAGAACCCCTGTATTACCTCACGAACTGCCCCAAGCGTATTAATCCATAGCCATGGCATACATTAATAATGTAGAGGAGGATGTATAACAGAACTGGTATCGGCTGTCATATTGATGGTCTGTGCATTAATAATATAAGTTACGCAGACGATATGGTTTTGTTGAGCCCTTCGATCAGAGCGTTAAGAAAACTTATTAAACTGTGTGAATCGTACGCTGGGACCCATGGGCTTAGATATTAGATATAGGCATCAAAAAGTGAACTCATGATATTTAAAGCAGGCAGCAAATGCTATAGTACAATTCCACCCGTAATGCTGTGCGACAGACCTCTAAAAAGAGTCTCTATTTTTAAATATCTTGGTCACTGGGTCTCAGACGATCTAAAAGATAATGTAGATGTAGAACGTGAGCGCAGGTCGCTGGCTGTTCGTTGTGGGATGTTGGCTCACAGGTTTGCGCGCTGTACGGCTCAGGTTAAGGTGACGCTTTTCAAAGCCTACTGCCAATCCTTTTACACGTGCAGTCTGTGGGTCAACTTTGCGCAGAGGGTATACAGTAGCTTGCGCATACAATATAACAACACGTTCCGGGTGTTGATGGGGCTGCCGCGTTATTGTAGCGCGTCCGGAATGCTTGCCGACGCGGCCGTTGATAGTTTTTCGGCCATCATGCGCAAAAGGTCCGCATCTCTGCTACGTCGTATGCGCGCCAGCCCCAACAGCATTCTTAAAACTTTGGTCGATAGGTGGGACTCTCCGATCTTGGGAAGGTGGATACGACTGCACGCAGTCAAGTAGACATTTCCCAGTGTCGGCGGGCTCTACCACGATGCTCACGCAGCTACAAATTCATTTATTTATTTATTTTTTTTTTTTTTTTACTAACACTAGTTTATAAGTTGTCATGTAACTAACATATATGGAATTTATTCTGAAATAAATTATTATTATTATTATTAGTTACGTAGTTAGTGTTTTGTAACTACAAAACGATTCGATGATTTGCCGTGCTGCTGCTGTCTTGCTGTGATGGTGGTACAGGAAACAGATACTCCAACTCCGCGTGTTACCTGGCTCCATAAAAGTTATAAGCATTGCTACGGCAAAATTTAACCTGTTTCTCGAAGCACCAATATAATGAATTAGACACTAAACCACTTAGGCGATCACCCATCTAAAAACAGGTCACGAATCTCTCTACAATCACCAAGATCCCACCATTGTAGATATAAAAAGAAAGAAAAAAAAACATGTACCTATCCAATTAACTTTGACGATTCATAAAGTAAATCCTAACTTAACTAAACCTCCAACCGAGAATAACAATGCAAATTAAATAATGAGCGGAATAATCTGCTAATTCAAGGCAAAAATCAATTCTTTATTCATCGTATGCGCAGGTGGAAAAATTGTTCAAACCGCCTAATAGGCTGCGAAATAGCTTAACGACTGTTGTATAACAACAATCGGGACCGATAACGTGCCCTCCGAAGCATGAAGACGCTCAGATATGAAACCAGTATGGCGGCCACTGACCGCGTCCCTTGCACTTGCTGACTAGGGAGTGGCTGAGCACCATATATCCTACTAATCACACTAATATTATAAAGGCCAAAATTTGTGAGTGTGCGTGTATGTTTGTTACTCTTTCATGCAAAAACTTCTGGATGAATTTTGATGAAACTTTGTAGTAATATAGCTTATATATTAGAATAACATATAAGCTATAATTTATAAAGTTTAACGCGTGTAAAACCGCGGGGCCAGTTTGTGAGTACAGATGTATGAATGTTTGTTATGTTAACCTCTCACGCAAAAACTACGGAACGAATTTTGATGAAACTTTGTAGTAATACAGCTTATATATCCAAATAACACATAGGCTATAATTTATACAGTTTAATGCGGGTAAAGCCACGGGACACAGCTAGTGATCGATGATACCATCATAGATATGTACTATCTGCATTAAAAGCACGACAGTGTTGATATAAGTTTCTTTATTTTTTGTCTCTTTGATCACGTCATAGAATGACTTCGACATTTGATTGGCTATCCGTAAAAGAGTACACGCTCCTATGCTAACCCTGATGAACAGGAAAATGTGCATCGTTAAAAATACTCTTCATTCGTTTCTCAGAAAAATAAAATTGCGCAAATTTTCGAGAACAATCAATAAAGGATGAAGTTTGGAGGGCTCGAGAGTTATGGTTATGACGAACACTCGCTAGGCAATAATTCTGAGAAAGACGTAAGTTAATTTATAAGTATTATTGTGTAATATCGATACCTATACTCTTGAAGTAATTTAGTTCAATTCCATGTACAGTCATTTCATTCATCATCAGTTTTGCTCTTATTTAATTAAATAATGAAATTTATTCAGCACTTGGTTGCCAAAAAAACTTGAGAGGTGTCAAGGGACACCCGGATGGAACGAAGTTATTTCTTATTATTTATTATGTACAAAAAACCTGTATACACTCAACAAAAATAATCGTCGCGACACCACACTGTTCAATGCGAAATAGAAATGAAAATATCTGGCTTGTTTTCTATAAGAGAGAGAGAGACAGACAGAGAAACATGCGCACGCCGCACAGCTGCAAAAAGTGTCGTGACAACTTTTCGTAAGAATTTTTTCCGTCTAGCCCCCTTTCACAACGCGCGATAAGGAACTTCGTTCCAATAATAATTAACTTGTCTGTCCGTGTTTTATCACTGTTTCTTTAAAATCATTAAATTAATAACATGTTACTTAGTACTATTAAATGAAATAAAAAAAAAATTAAGACACTGAGCAGGCTAGCGTAGAAGGTCTCTCAACCAATTGTTTAACATGAGCGGCTAATACCTGTGGACACCCTTATGGGGTTCAGGCCACAGCTTAGGAGGTAAAACGCTGAAGTAAAAAGGCGTACTACAGGCACGGGATCACTAATTAGGGGTTAATAGGCCAATGCGATCCTCACTTGGGAGGACCCTACGCTATAGGTATGCGTCCATGGGCCATGGGTTACCGAATCCATTCCATCAGGAGGACCCTATGGTTGTTTACTGCCTTGATTGTATAGAACATAAAGAAATACATTTTATTGTAGAAGGAACAGAACTCGGAATATAACATGGCAGAATGGATTTCATTGAAATTTGGAATGTAGAGAAGTTATACTCTGAATTAACTCTTCATAAAGCAGTAGATATGTTTCTAATATATTGGTCTAAGTCATACATGTCTAGGTGGGGACTGTCGTGCAGCCCCAAAATCCATCGAAATCCATCCATGGTCCATTTAACAGCGTGCCCAGCCTGCCCTGCGACATGTTCAGGATCTTGAAATGCCACAAGCAGGGCAATCAGTGTGGCCACGTTCTGAGCCACAAAAAAATAATGAGTTAGCCATCGAAACGCTAAGAATATATTTTGGTTTTGAACTTTATCACAAGCTAGTAGAGATAAAAATACGATGGTAACTGCCATATATCTCCATTGCCCGGGAAAGGGTACAATAAATTGCTATATCGCGGGTAACACGGCGGGCAGATATTCCACTATCAAGATAATCTCGTTAATGTAATAGGGATTGCCTAGAAATTGCTTTTACTTTTTTAATTAATCTGGTAGTACCAAGATGATAGGGTCTTCTATCACTCGCCTAATCATGGAGCTGGCGCCACCGTGAAGCAACGGCCGGCTAATGGCAACGACCGTTGAGAATAAATATGATATTTATAACCTCACCCTGCTACTTGCTCCAGCAACAAAAATAAATTATAATGTTAGTAATTTAAGTCCTTCTACTGGTTTTAAGTTGTTCAACAAGGAACGGATGTACATATCTTCTTTGTGTTGCTATTATTGCTGAGGGGAAAAATTTACCTTAATATGTAAGTGGTAAGATACTCCTGTGTTATAATGTATTCTATTTAAGGATTTGCTCTGCATAATTGACGACCACCCCGTGACTCCGTTTGTCGTGAACCTGCCTTCTGATTAAAAGGTTGTGGGTTCGAATCTTGCACAGGAAAAATATTTGTTAAATTAAAATTTTATTGCATTATTCGCAATGCAAAGCGTTTATCTAACTAATCTCAAAAATGGGAAATCATAAATTTAATCGTCCGGCGGGTCTCGAACCTGCACCATCTACCAATCCGGGGTAGGCGCTCTGCGTTAAGCTACGAACGATTCACGCTGGCAGATCAAATTTAGAATTCCCTTGCTAACACCCTTCCGGAGGATGTAGGTATTATCTATCGGCTTTGTTTTCTAGGAACATGGCCGAGTTATATGTTCACAGTTGCATGTGAAAGATCATATCATATTGATAATACCTTCCAAATTATTAATTTAATTAAAAATTGCAGGTTCGAGACCCGCCGGGCGATTAAATTTATGATTTCCCATTTTTGAGAAAAATATTTGTGTTCCTTAACATGTATATTTCTTTGGATGAATAAAAAAAGGAAATGTGGAAACTGCTTCTGATTATTTTGTTATAATTCTCACAAAATAACCGATGCACCTTCTTCGAAAGTGCTGACAACAATGTCGTATCTAATAAAAGAGCGAGGTAGGTGCGCGATGGACTCTCAGCCTTAAGTCATTTCGCAGAAATATTATCCTGCAATTTTCGCAATCTATCAATAAATATTGAACTTTGGAAGGCTGCAAAGCTATGACGAACACATGTTAAGCAATAATTATGAGAAAGACTTCGTGTATCATATAAGTACCATAATTTAATATCGATGTTTTCGACGTAAAGTGACTCGCAGGCAACATTGCACGCATGTATTTAAGGAACAAACGTGGAAAAAACTACTATTCTATTTTTATTTTTAGGGTACCGTACACAGATATCTAAGGGGTGCCAGCAACGACCGTTTCTTTATCGGCCAGTATCATGAACACACAGTTGAAATGTTCACAGAGTATGTATTTCTATTCCATGTCAACAAATCTATACATATAATAAAATCGTAGAACAGTCAAAACTGTATATTTAATATTTTATATATATAGACGATCTCGTACATACGATGGTAGGGAACCCTTCGTGCGTGAGACCAACACCCTTGATTGTTTTTTTTATATTTTTGTCGTGATCATTCTGAGGAATCAATACAACCTGTATTTAATGCAAGAACTTGTAAGAAAAAAATGGGATTACAAATGTTTATATACGAAGTTTCCTAAGTATGCGGGGTCATTTGTAGGTACGTATCTAGTTGAAAAGGCGTTATTTTTTGTTGATTGGCAAACTTGTTTATCCAACTGGCGTATTTAGAACTTGTTATTATGGCGCCGATTGGTGCCGTTACTCATTGCAAACACAATCTAGTTACTAACAAAAAATTTCTTAATTTGTTGTGACTACTATCGATGAGCTTATCGTCTATAAAGCTTATGGCACGATTAAACCTGCCGTTTAATCAGATGATAAAATTTAGGATTTCCCAATTTTTAGGCGAAGGCAGTAGTCCGATTAAAACAATAGATAAGTAATGGATGTTTAACAAGTGCGACTGGGGAAATACTTCCACAATTATTATATTCTGCGGGTGAGTAACTAATAAAAGAATATTATTATTTGTAAAATCTAAATACACCCTTGCACTTTCGCCTGCTGTTTATTCAATCACATTACTTCGAAAACATGGATATTAAATTATAGTAGGTACTTATATGATACACGACGACATCTTTTTCAGAATTATTGCTTAACATGTGTTCGTCATAGCTTTGAAGCGTTCCTAAGTTCATTCTTTATTGAAAGATTGCGAAATTTGCAGGATTATATTTCTGCGAATTGACTTAATAAGACCGTGAGTCCTGTAGGTGATAGCGTGATAATATGTAGCCTATATGTTGAACCGACCTTTTAGTAATATTCATGCAAAATTTTAAGTAAATCCATGCGGTACTTTTTGAGTTTCGCCCAGACATACATACAGACAAACAGACAAAAAATCTAAAAACTATATTTTTGTATTCGGTATCAATTGCAGATCACGCCCCAAGTATCTATTTAAAAAAATATTCAATGTACAGTTTTGACTTTCCTACGATTTTATTATATGTATAGATGATAACAATGTCAGTACTTTCCAAGAAAGTGCATCGGTTATTTTGCGGGTATTATATAACAAATTAGTCAGGAGAAGTTATTATATATTAATACAGATATCACTGTACTATACATAACCCAGATATAACGGAGCACACGAGCTCAACTGCTCGTCTGCTGTGCCTTAATAGAACTTTAGTAAGAAGAAAAACTATCTTAATAGAGACCAAACGAGTTCTGCTTTACCTGTTCTTTTGTCCCTTATAAAGTACTGTAGTAACAAGTGAGGTATTGATCTGTCTTATCCTCATATTCAGCTGACCCCAAGAGCTCAATTCTAGCTTGACTGATGTCCCTTATAAAGCAGGTACCCAAATAAGAAATGTGTTCATAATAGAGTCAGAGTCCCGCAGAAGGAAAAAGAGATATAGATAAGAAACGTAAAGGAAAAAAGAAGAAGAGGGATACAGATCGTTCTCCTAACTATAAAAAACATAGAAAGTAGGAATAGTTTCTAACTAGAGTTTACTTTCACAAAATTTTGCTGTAAAATACTTGTACTATTCTTCTGCGATATAAACTTTGGTAATGAGTAAAAAAAAAATTAAAAAAAATATGATTATGGGTTTTGGAGTATGATCATGATTGTGGTTCTCTTCTAAATGAATACCTAGATATCAAAACGTGCACCGCACCAGGTTCTCATGACTCCCAGAAGACATTATAAGCGTAGATTACCATAATAATTTAAACGCTGCCAACTGGTTTTACGGCCAAATGAAGCCTTATTCGTTGTCACGTGGCGCCCACGTATGCCATTGTTTCGTGATATGAGCTCATCCAATTACTGAATTTGACTATTGGATATCTTCAAACTTATCTTGTCTTATCGTACTTAAAGTTATATTTTTTAGGGCAGTGCATAGGCTTAATGTGTGTAAAACACTTATTTTTTTTGTACTAAAAGCGGTAACATTAATTTAAAATGTAATATTTCGGAATCCGCACGACTTGTTATGACTTTCGATTAATGAATTAGGCTGCAATTTTCTGGCTGAAATTTGTTGACAAGAATGTTGTTTTCAAGCAAACCTATTAATACACTTAACCATAGGTCTCTTAACATGTAAAGTACCTACGTGACTTTGTTTTACGGCGTGTTAAACCTATAAATGATACGGTTGTATCCTTTAGTTTATTTTTAAGCTAAACTTATTGAAAGCCGTGTACATATGTATATTACACAACCTTTATATTTTTGCATTTTGAATTAATGTTGCTGGTTAAGGGCATTGGATAGCTAGAATGTACCTATTTTATGTAGTTTATTAATTTTATTTCCAAAATCTCCTTTTGCAAGTCTACTGGAACAGATTTCTTCAAAAATAAGTAGTACCTTAGTGCAATATGTATCATCTCTTGTGTTTTACTTTTTCTTTCTTTTACACTTATAGTGTGGAAGTACATAAATTGGAAATAAATATAAAAAATGTGTGTAAAATAAAATTTTATTTTTTTACCAAAAAGGAAATTCTATTTTGCCCATATTCAGCCTATCCAATTAATTTATGCCTACCGTACCATACCTACAGATCCTGAACAAAATACGGGCCTTAACCAGTCATATGGCGTGTTATAATTTATTTTAAGATCTGAAACTTTTCGTGACTGATTTTCCTTAGTTGACCAAAAGAAGCCTTATTAAATTATCACCACATCGGTAATTAATCAAATACCATAATGATTTGAACACATACATAGTGCAGATTCGTAGTCAAATATTTTGGTTAGTAAAGGTTCTATGCGACACCTAAACGATGCCCAATTATATACTCTAAAACCTTCGCATCAGGAGGTCAATTTGAACAGCAAAGAGGTTACATATCACATTTATTCACGCATGCTTTCGGCTAATTCTGCGTATATCCGTATATATGTAGTATTGCTTTTCTCATCAATTTACATATATTTGTCAATTTGAAGAGCAAATTGATATTCAATCATAAATGTTGTACCCGGTTGCGAATCTGCTTTACTTTTCAAGCGGATGTTAGGATTATATTGATTGAATTCTGGGTGTTCCGTATTGGTTTACTTCAGTATTCCGATCTTTATGAATGGTATATTGTCAGCTGTGGTTATTGGTAATCTTTGTATTGGCAATAAATATAATGATACCTATATCACAATATCATATGCACGACTGTCAAACAAACGTTTGCAATATTCATATCCGTATTTAACCCAGATATTACTGCCGACTTGAGTATGTTTCGCCGAACCGTCTCAACTGGATTGAAACTAGTAGTAGAGGGACCCGCTGAGTTTGTTTGTTGGGTCTTCTCAGTTGGGGCGCATTGGTTTTGGTGGTAGCATTCAAGCGTGACCGTCGCTACCTAAGTATAGATAGGGCCCGACAGTAGTACAAAACGTCCCGAAAACCACACCTCCCATTCATATCCACGAAAATATCCATGTAGAGCCGAGGTTCTAATCCCAAAGAATGCCTTCAGCCCTTAATTTATAACGTCCGGTGAAATAGTGGAAGCCTCCTAGACTAGCAGTAAACACCAAATACAAAAAATATCATCACTTACACCTTGCTGATATTTCTTCTTTTGTAAGCAGCTCAAGGGTCGTTAGAGCTGCTTAGAAACGAGGAACAATATTATGATGATATTTATATAATAATGCTATAGATGTAGCGTATTCCACAGTCCAACTGCTGATAGAGCGAACGGCCGGTTGGCGTGATTCACGCCGCAGGTCGTGGTCCTGAGTTTGATTCTTACCCAGGACAGATATTTGTGTGCATGAACATGTCTGTTTGTCCTGAGTCTGGGTGTAATTATCTATACAAGTATATATTTACAAAAGAAAAGTAGTATACCGGTTAAGTGGTTTATTTACATGGTAGGTACAAGCTCTGCTTAGTATAGGATCAGATGGGCGTGTGTGAATAATGCTCTCCCTTTCTTGCCCTACGTCAGTAGCCTTAAACGCTGTCTTAGAAGGCCACGCGCTTCATTCATACATCCATACAAGTATCCCACATCCATAAAACAATATCTGAAACCAAATCCATGGCGGAAATCAAACTCCGCCATAAACCAATTACCATGAACCCAAAACAATAATTAATATTCCCGTAGCCATGTGTTACATAAACATTATGAAACCATTTAAAGACCCTTGAATAGTATTCAGGCTGCGTAGCAGTTAGTTACATAACAGTCGTATAATTATGTCACGAAGACCTTCAATACTACAACCGTGAATACCTGGCGTATAATAGTTATGTAAGGGTTCTGCGTCAATATGAACAATATTGTTAATACAATATAATAATTAACAATAAATCGCTGTCTGAATTGATGATGTACGGATTCTTGCATTTTATTAAGAGCAATGAGGCGCTCACATCCAGCACCTAGCTTCTCGTTGAGTCCATAGATGGTTTACCGCTAAAGTGGTTGTTTTTTCTGAGCGTCCCTTTGTTTAGTGGGCACGTTAAGCTGTTGGTCTCGTTTGTAGTCGATACACAACCGGCCATAAACCATGTCTGAAATCTGCGGGGCGTCTTAAACAACTCTGCTACCTGATACTGCCTATACGATAAAGTAATTAGGAGCAATGAAGCGCAATAAATTTAATGCTTCAAGTAAATCTTCAATACCTAATGTTGTCTAAAACCGCCGTAATAATAGCGCGTCACTCCACATTGATGGCCACGTCAATTTGAATGACAGATGTCAAACAGGTAGCAGCTGCTTTGTTATTGTCTCAGAATGACACATTTGCTATGTGTCATAATATTGTCATAACCAGCAACGTGTAGCACCGCGTATCGGGCTAATGTAGCGATTTTTAATGCCATTGTAAAATAGATCAACCAAAACATATCAAGTTTGTTCGCGTCATCAATTTTGTCATGGAAGAAACATATTATAAACATAATATATTTGTTATTAGTTTATAAGTCTATGCCTATATCTGATAACGATTCTGAACAATTGGTTGGTTGTAACTAGATAAACTGAAAGCTCTAAAAATTACGCTATGCATTTTGACAAGACCAAGAATAGCTTTCTATGGAGATGAATTTCTTATTTTAACAGACGTCTGAAAGTAACACAGTCTGAAAGTAGCCACCTGACCTATTGTATATGTAGCTATTAGTTTCACGATTGCTAATGGCCATACAAAAGAAACTGGCAGAATAAACATCCAGGGTTTCTAAGAAAATAAATTTTCACTTTCGGAAGTTGGTATCAACTGCTTGTATATGATGCTGGTTATAGGATCAACCCTGTTGTAGCATCACGTTCAACTAAAGGCAGGGTGAATGCCACCCGCAAAAAGTGTCTGCGGGTGGGTATGTCGGACTCGCACCGAAACAACCTAACTTGCTGTCGACTTCTCTTGGCGCCTGATGGGAGGAGCCTCGGGAACAGGGGTATACTGCTCCGTTGCTCATGATGAACCCTAATTGATCTAGATCAAACCATTATCCTTATTGATCTGTCCACTCATATTATTAACATAGGTATTTCACCTTAATTAACTGTCGCAGTTAATAACAGTCCAACTAACTATTTACTGTGGCTTATTCAATTTTATCGCTACGCTTTAACAAATGGCAACAATATGCCACATTATATCAACGATATGCTGCTAAATAATTATGTATATGACATATTTTCTTTGGCGCGTAATTTTACGTCACATGCACTGTCAACTTCGGCCATCTTGGATAACAACAATAAGGAGAGTAAATAATAGTTTTATGACGTTGTTATTTACCAGTATAATAGAATCTCTCAGCACTGTTCGTGGTCTCATAACAATGTAATGTAGGAAACTTAGAGATAAATATGCTTTTTTGCAATGATTAAATAATTAACGTAGATAAAAACTTCTATTTATCATAATTATAGCGATATATATGCGGACTAGAAGTTTCTTTTTGTATAAAGTATGCGTCTAACGTGTTAAAACGTAGTTCTACCTTAATCTTGCACATGCAACACTGCCGAAAATACAGAGACTTCTAAAAATAGACTCGATGATAAATATCTATCAAATATCAACCGATGATAATATTTCAAGTGAAGTATCCATGAAAGCTTTCGTATTATCATAAACATGGCGATACAGCAGGGTACGACTGCTATTGGAACCTAATTGACCTAAATTGTACCCTTACCCTAATTAATCAGTAGTAATATATACTCCAGGTAACTTGATACAATTCCTTCGCCTGCTACAATGCCTTTTAATATGCTTACCTAAGACAGTTTGTGCACATCGCCACTTAGCTGGATAATCTGCAGATTGACAGATGTGTGAAATGAAATTTAGATATAAGCAATATACGGAGTAAGAGCTACATCCTATATAGAAATGATAACGTTTGTTACTCAGCCACGCTAAAACGGCATAACAGATTTGATTGAAATTTGTAATATAAGCAGTGCAATTCAGACTGCAATAAAGCGAGAAGCACCACGGGGCCCAACTAGTATCATTGTAAGGAATTGTACAAAAATGGTACTTGTTCCATTAATCAAAATTAAGTAAGTCTAATTGTTTGTATATAAGTAATGTCTGTTACAAAAGGAGATTTGTGTCAAGTAAATCTCCAAATAAGGTTACACAACTGTGCGTTGATAAACGTTGTTAAGTACATATAATATTAAATAATGTTTATGAATAGGTATTTATTTTTAATCACCGTAGCGAAGCGAAGCAGCGAAATGTTTTGTGTTGAAAAAAATATAACCACTTAACACGTAAATGTAACAAACACATTATAAAAATAAATTAAATTAAAAAGCGAAACTTTACAGGAATACTACGTATAATTTAATATATTACGTAAAATATACGTCCAGATTTAATTTGTTTTTTTTTAATTTATATTATTTTGACTGGACTAGCTCTAGGGTTCATATCTTAATAAAATATTATAGATACTTTAATACTTTTTGAAATAATTATAATTCTCCGTAGTAACTTAGTAATATTGAGTTGTCATATTTAAATTATTATCGAGTAACACGACTCGATTTTTTTCTCATTATCATTAAATAATAAAAATTTGGCAAGTGGCAAAAATTGTAACTGTAACTTGTATAATACACTTACGTTTTATTTTATTATTTCAGCTCTCAATATTCATGATCAGTAGATTTGGTACGTCCGACATGTTTTAATAGTATGGACATGCTTAGAAGCCCAGGATTCACTGGGATTTACATTATTCCTATACTTATTGTTAACGTTGATATTGATTTTAGAGGTTCTCAGCGAATTTATTATTTTAGTAAAATATAATATTTATTTATTTTAGAACTGAGATTTGACCACATAAAATTATATTATGCCTAAACTTACGAGTAAAGGTGGATAAGTTAGGTATTTTGTTTGTATAGATAATGTCCATAAGATGGACCGATGATCTTGTGCGCGTCGCTGGAAACTGCTGGATGCGAATAGCGCAAGACCGGCAATTGTGGAGATCTTTGGGGAGGCCTTTGTCCAGCAGCGGACGTCTTTCGGCTGATATGATGATGATGAATGTCCATCTTGATTCAGTCGCAAAGTATGCACTACTAAAATTAAGAATTCCTAGAATATCGGTGTCATGTCCATATTAATAGATGGACACATTTGAGGTCTTAGCCATAAATAGCTTTACCTACTCCGATCACTAGATCACTCATGCCTCATAGGTAAATATGTACTGCATATCGAACCTAACATAATTTGTTGCCGTTCCAAGGCAAAGTTATTAAGTTTTACTGCTGGATTCGTATGTATTATCTTATCATACAACCTTATTTCTAATCTACCATAACGAGCGTGACGAAAGCCCGCACTAAAACATTAGCTTTACGCATTTGCACTATTGATAAAAACCCCATGGCAACATGTACGTACCAAAATAAACCATAACAATACATTGATTGGTTCCAAATTAGTGTGCCTCGTATTGTTTTAAAGATAAGGCAGGTCTTACATGCGTCACTCAGGTCTTTTGTTTGATATAAGTAAGTCTTTACCGTTATACACTGTAATGTACCACCTGTACAAATAATTCCATTGTAAGAAACAATAATGAAAAATTAAAGGCATAATTCGGACGTTTTTTTTGTCAATGCACTTGAAGTTCAGGAAGCCACAAAGAAATAATCACACTAATATTATAAAGGCGATTTGTGAGTGTGTGAGTGTGTATGTTTGTTACTTATTCACGTATAAACGGCTGGAGCGATTTTAATAAAATTTGGTATGGAGTTAGCTGACACCCTGGATTAACGCATAGGCTATAATTTATAAAGTTGAATGCGGGTTAAACCACGGGGCACAGCTAGTTGGAAATAAATTACAGGGCATGTTTACCATGGAATTGTTGTATCATAATCGCTGGTAATATTCCAAATAGGTAAGGTTGATTGATAGCATTGTCTCACAGACTAGATTGATTGCTCTATTATTCAATTTGCTGTAATCAGGCTAAGATACCTATATATTGAAGTAACTTGCTACTCACTTATTATCTAAATAAGTATCTTGGAACAACTAACAATGTGTTAGTTGTTCCCCCTATGATCTCAAACTGGGCCTGTACTATATACAACCAGACAACTGATAAACATAGTTATATGCCTACCTAGATACATATTATTGATAAATTATATAAAGACACAGAACAATTACCAAAATTGATCATCATACAAAGATTTGTCCCGGGTGGGAATCGAACCCACGACCTCTGACTTAGCAGTCAGGGTCACTAACCACTAGCATCTACACATCTACACCATGAGGCCTTTAGTTCTTAATTTTTTCAAAAAGTGAGAGTAAATTACCTTACAGGCTCTTGATAGAATGGAACCCTTCATGAGAGAGTTCGATTCGCGTTAAAACGATTTTTATTTCGACCGGTTAAGTGCGAGTCGAACTCATACATGAAATATTTCATGGCATCGAGAGCTATATTATAGTAATTTACGCATATTTTGTGAAAAATTAAGTATCGGCTTATATGATTGACAAGATACAGACAATAATAAAATCAAGCAAAAGCAAAAGTTTCTTGAATGAAAATCTTTGGGTCTCAACTTTACGAGTATAATAGAGTAAATATACTATTTATTTGTTGTAACTGTACCTCAAGTTTTACTTCACGTCATAAAAATCACACTACACTTCATAAAATAAATAAATCAATCACAACAGTATCAGTTCATTAGATACAGCCCGCTGACAGACAGATAGACATACATTCATACGGACAGCAGAGGCTTATTTACTCCCCTACCCTATTGGGTTCCATTGGCTACGGAACCCTAAAAAGCATCTACCAAACATACTTGTCTTATTGCTAAGGTAATACATACGCTTCCAAGGTCAAAGCACTGATATTTTGTACTGGGGTTGAATGTACCGATACGTCTATAAATTGGTTCAACAACCTAATCAGATATCACCTCTCTCTCTCTTTTCGTATGGCTATTTTCCCATTATTATAAGTTACAATTTTTATATCTAAAATTACAATTTTATATCTAGATTCAGTAGCCAGTCCCTTGCCTCGGTTGTAAGCGCAAGCAGACCCTCAAGTCCCCCTGAGAAATGTCTTATGGGGCACTCTTCGACGATGTGTGCAATGGTCTGGTCTGGTGCTCCACAGTCACAGGCTGCTGATGGCTTCAAACCCCACTTTTGAAGGTTGTGGTTGCATCGACCCACCCCTGTTCGTATTCGATTGAGAGTGACCCATATCTTATGGCTTTCTTTAAAACCAGTGGGGGTTTTGGTGGGGTCTGATATAGATATCACCTGATTGAGTCATATAAAAAGTTCTTACAATACCAACAAATTCAAGCATTTAAATATCATGATATTGACTGGTTCAGACGTTAGTGGACGTGACTGCTAAGCCAGAGGTCGTGGGTTCGATTCCCAGCAGGGACAAATCTTTAATTATTTAACTAAGTTGGCAACATGCATAAGACATGTATGATGGTAGGTTTATGGACGTTTGCAACACCAAAGGCTATACCCGCGCGTTGCCGGCCTTTTAGAAACCTTATGACTACCTTTTTGAAAGACGTCACGCTGTAGCCTCTTTCTAGCCTCTGGCAGAGACTTCATTCCACAGTCTCAGCGTACACTGGAGTAAGTTAACTTACTGCCTTGCCTTTTCCCCATTATAATTGGAGTTGGCACCCAGTACTAAGCTTTCGCGACTAGCTACCTGAACGATTGAGGCGATTGCATCTCTATCCATCTAATCTCGAAACCCGCGAAGAACCAGTACCTAAGAAGGTTCATCTGGTCTATATGAAAATACTATTTGGCTTCTGACTACCTGTAACCAACAACCGGGACCAACGGCTTAACGTCCTTCCGAGGCACGGAGTTAGCCCCACAACCAACCAGAACCCGTATTTGTTTTGTTGAGGGGCTACCTTCTAATATTTGTTTTTACACGAGGATTCTTTGATACGGGTGTCGATACCACCACCTCTCGGGCGTCAAGGCTCGACCGAACGGCTTACAGAGGTACTTACCGCTCGGACACAGACGTCGCTGTAGTTTATATAACTTCACGATTTTGATGTTTGCTTAGCTCATTTTTCCTTTCTGAGTATTCCAAGTTATGATGCATACACGAACAAGGAAATATAGAAAACCTATTCCAATATAATTAGGTAACAAAATAATTATAAAAGTGTATTTAATAAAACATAGAATATCCATGAAATAAACATGTTCGCCATTTCTCTACTTACTTACTTATCGTATGGTCAGTGGTTACCCTTGTGTCAGATTTGTTCAAGCCGCCCAGTAGGCCTCTGACATGGCTTAACGACTGTTTGCTAATGACTACAAAGCTAAACTTGCCCACCGAAACACGGAGACGCTCAGAAATTAAACAACATTGGTGGTCACCCATCTAAGGACTGACCGCGTATATATAGTAGTAGATAGTTGCCTAACCTCGCCGATCGCTTACGGACCGATGAGTGCATCTATGAGTGCCTTTCTCTACAATTACGTTTATCAATAACGCTCTACTTAGTTATAGTCTGGCACATGTAAACAGAATTAACAATATTTATTCTGCATTTAGATGAAACATTGTACCTATTCAGCTACTGGCAAATATTCCTACTATTTACCACGTCTGGTATTCCTACCTATATTTTGCTAATACATAACTGGAATAAACGGTATTATCTGTTTTATTTTATGTTTGATTAACATACCTATGTATTCCTAAATACATACATACTTATCCATCCTACTAATATTATAAATGCGAAAGTTTGTGAGTGTGTGACTGTGTGAGTGTGTATGTTTGTTACTTATTCACGTCCAAACGACTGGAGCGATTTTAATAAAATTTGGTATAGAGTTAGCTGATATACTTGGATAAACTCAATCACATAGAAAGTAATTGCATCGAAATGAAATAAAAACTACTGTCAAGACTGACAATACAGAATGTTTAAATGTATGGATGTTTGTTAATCTTTCACGGAAAACTACTGCATGGATTTTGATGAAACTTTGTAGTAATATAGCTTATATATCCGAATAACACATAGGCAATAATTTATAAAGTTTAACGCGGGTAAAACCGCGGGGCACAGCTAGTTATAGATATATTACACCCAGACACGGAACAAAAGATCGTGTTTATTATTTCACAACTATTTGTCGTATGAATAAAGTTGCAATCATAATAATCCTCCGCTACCTCTAATAATAAAACCTCTGATATACAATTTTTTAACCTCTTATAAAAACGGTAAGTACTAACATAAGCAGAGAAAGTGGCGCCAGGCCGAGCCCCGGGCGTTTTGACGGTGAAATCTGATGACGTATAATTTACTTATGGTATACTGAGTTGCAAGTGGGACTGGCTACATTCCAATACGAGTTTACAACTCTATATTAACGTTAATACTAACTTCTATGACAAACTAGCTGCGCCTGTGTTCGATTCCCACCCAGTACAGATATGTGTGCATGAACATGTCTGATTGTTACGAGTCTGGGCGTAAGAAAAGTAGTATTATGTAATATATCAGTTATCCGTTTTACATAGTACAAGCTCTGCTTACTTTGAGATCAGATGGCCGTGTGTATATAATGTCCCAGGATATAACATTATATTATTATCCGCGATTAAACTTTTGATTGTAGCCCATGTGTTTATTTAGACTATGAATAGGTACTTATTTATCTCCAAATTTGTAGCAAATCTGTTAACCATTTAGTGATTGAGTAGGAAGCATCCAAACATCAAAACATACTAACTTTACGCGTAATACTTATATATTTGTTCGTTGGTGTTGGTAGTATGTTCAGCCGAAGATATTTACTGATTTCAAATCGTTGGTCGGGTCAATCAGTTATTGCGATGTTAATGAAAAGAACAATGTTTACTAGCATCCCAGAACCAGGTAATTTACGGTCTTACACTTCCATATTTCGGACAGTTTGTTAACTAGTTAGCTGTATGGGATGATAGATGGTTTGTAATGGCAATTTTTTTTATTATTGTTTCTTTGTCTCATCCTAACACTCTGATATATAGACTGTATATGTAGACTTCGGTTAAAGATATACCGCTCGTGATGTAATTTAATTTCGTACCGAGCCTTATAAGTGTTCTGTTAACTCGATTAGACTAACAAAACACCCAAAAAAATAATTGAAAGGCAAAACTAGCTCGTATTAGAATAATAAAAAATACAATACGTAAAGTAGATGATACGTTTTGACTTTGATAGCGTCTTATGGCGTAGGTAATAAGAACAATTTTCGCTAAGCATGTGTATACACTGACGTAGCTTCGACTGTACTAATAAGTTTATTAAAATAACATTTGAGAGTGACGGGGCAAATCTCTTCATGGGTAAATAATTACATTATTAAAGTGTTCTACCAAAATATTTATGTAGGCTTAAGTAGATAGATAGAATACTCTTTATTGTACACACTCAAACTGAAAAAATAAATAAAGTAGGTAGCAATATGACCGATAACGCAAAAACTAGGAAATTTAAATTTACTTCTGAATTAATGTCATCACACTTTGACCCAATCTCGTTATATAAATACTTGTGTTTTGTAAAACAGAATCACACTTATATTTAAAAAGGCGAAAGTTTGTGAGTGTGAGTGTATATGTTTGTTACTTCTTCACGTCTAGACGGCTGTAGCGATTTTAATCAAATTTGGTATGGAGTTAGCTAACACCCTAGATTAACACATAGGCTATAATTTATTAGGTTTCGATCGGGTAAAACCGCGGGGCACAGCTAGTGTCTAATAAATGCTAGCGGCTGGAGTGCTTCTCGAAAAATTACCCAGGGTATTATTATTAAAACTTTGAAGAACTCCATTTCCAATATGGCCGTCACGTGGAAAGCTCTCGAATTACCAAGCCAACGGTCAGTCTCATTCAACTCCTAAAACAAAAACATGAGCATAAGTTATTTTAGACCTGTCAACTTTAGATCCTCATCAAAACATTTTAAAAATAAACTTAAAACCAATCACATAACCAACCGGAAAATCAATCACAAAGTGATTACGTATTAAAAAATGTATTTTAAAACTTTGTTTCAAACACAACGACCGCATTTTGCTTATCCATCTCAGAACCGTGGGCCACGTTATAAACATGCAATGCAAAATGATGTCCCAGAATATTACTAAATATTGGATATAGCACACTCATCTGTATAAGGGACACACGATTCCTTGTATGTGGATGATGGTGATAGTAACCGAGGTAATCGTTTGGCCACTACCTTAACAACTGCACAAACGCTGTTCTAGTTGAAGTTACTCACGCCAGTTTCCCAGAGGGGTAGGCAGAGACAGCAAATTTCCATCTATCACAATCCTTGCACACCTCTTTTGCCTCGTTTTCTCTTATTATATTCCTCGTACATTCTGGCCTCTTTAGAGTCTTCTGACCTGGTCTTCTTTGAGAACATCTCCGACTTGGTCGGAGAATGTTCGACCAGGTCTTCCCCTTCCAGTTGTAGCATTCACACAGGCCAGGTATACTTTTTATCTCAATAATCTTTATTTCATGCATACATAGACTTACGCCTGTTTCCCAATGGGGTACGCAGAGACAACGACTTTCCATTTGTCACGATCTTAGCACCTGTTTTGCCTCATTTACTGTCATCATAGTCTTCATACATGAACGCCGGTTTATCTTTCATCCATCCTTCCTAAATGCCCAAAACCTTCTCAGATATCTTCAAAGGTTTTTGTTTCGTAAATTCTATAGATACATGGTCCGTTGGATCTTAGTCATTTATTTCGAGATTGAAGAAGAATTATAATACGCGAAAGTTTAAAAGTATCTTCTTCTATTCTTTGCTAGGCAATTATTTCAAGATTGTAGAAGGTATCTTCTTCAATCTTCAAAATATGCCTAGTTTTGGCGGCTTAAGTTAGCTTCCATAAATAAGACGTACATTTTACAGACTTTGCAAGAAGATCTAAACTATGCACTATGCAGAACTATGCACTTTGCAGAACTGTGCACTGGCAGAACTATGTTTAGAAGATGATACTGTGCACATTCACAAGTAACGTGCGAAAACCACCTAGTAATCATTAATATTAGGTCTTTACCTATGAAATTGCCGTTCTGCAGTACTGGCCATTTCAAATCAAAATAATTTTTGTTTGGCTAAGAATTCTAATTTCAAATTAATTTTATTTTAAAAACATGGATTCTTTTTTCCAAAAGTAGTCATTTCTTTATTGATTAGTGTTACATTTTCATCGCATTTCAATCTTTTTCGTCATGATACGTTAAAAATTCGAGTAATTATGGAATATGAGTACCGTCGTGGCAGCAACGCGGCACAAGCGGCACGCAACATCAACGACGTTTACGGAGCTAACACTACAAACCAACGCACCACCTGTTATTGGTTTGCTCGCTTCCGTTCTGGAAATTTCGACCTGAAAAATGAACCTCGCGGTCGTCCGAAGACTTTGGTCGACAATGACGAATTAAAGGCGGTTGTGGAAGCTGATGATACACAATCTACGGCTGAATTAGCAGCAGCTTTCGACGTTAGCGTCAAAACAATATTGGTCCATTTGCGTCAAATTGGCAAGGTAAAAAAGCTTGACAAATGGGTGCCCCACGAACTCAATGATCGCCAGCGCGAAGTACGCGTCGAGACGTGCCTTGCACTGCTCAACAGACACACAAATGAAGGAATTTTGAACCGCATTGTTACCTGCGATGAAAAATGGATTCTGTTTGATAACCGCAAGCGCTCAGCAAGTTGGTTGGATCCTGGTTCAGCACCTAAACAATGCCCTAAACGAAAACTTACCCCTAGAAAAGTGATGGTCACTGTTTGGTGGTCTAGCGCCGGTGTGATTCATCACAGCTTCTTACCAAACGGGGTGAGCATTACTGCAGATGTGTACTGTGAAGAACTGAGCACAATGATGGAGAAGCTGGCGCATCTCCAACCAGCATTGGTCAATCGCTCGTCTCCGCTGCTCCTGCACGACAACGCGCGACCTCATACTGCACAGCAGACGGTCTCCAAGTTGCAAGAACTGGGGTTGGAAGCTCTCCGTCATCCGCCCTACTCACCAGACCTTGCGCCTACAGACTACTACTTTTTCCAGAATTTGGATAACTTCTTGGCGGGAAAAAAATTCAATACCCGAGAGGCAGTACAAAATGCCTTTGAAGAATTTGTTGCCTCCCGTCCAGCTGATTTCTTTAAGAAGGGCATCAATAAACTGCCACTGCGATGGCAAAGATGCATTGATTGCATGGGTGATTACTTCGATTAATACAAATAAAAAAATTCATGAAAAAAATTCGTTTAAATTTTTTCATACAAAACGGCAATTTCATAGGTAAAGACCTATTAATAATCTCGCAGCTTAACGTGGCAGTCAATCTGGGTAATGTGAATTTTAACGGCATACTCACATGAACGATAATGTTTACACCAAAGTACTAAAAGTTAGTGTGTGCTTAAAAGTAGGTACTTGTTCGAAATCGTGTAACGTCAATTTAAAAGTCTTTATTTAATAATAATGTTGTTAATTTAGCCTACACGTGTACAAACTATTCGCGTCGCTTAGAAACATTCTTAGCGAGTCAGCTGATGCATTTCGAGTAGAGTATTTCTTTTTCCATATTTTCTAACTTATATTATAAATGTTGTACTATTTCGTGGGTAGAAGTAACATCCGCGTTCTTTGTGTTACAACAAGCCGTATAAAATATACATAAATAAGCAATTTTGTATAATGCAAAATAAAAAATATCTGTTGAACGCAAACGTTGGAGATATCACGTTTCCTCCGAACTTGACCGAGTTAAGTCAACTTGAATGATGTAATTATATTTAACACTTAAGTATTGCCGAGCTTCTTACCGCGATTATTCTATAGATGTGTGACAATTTTTTTTTTAATTAACAACGCCTGCATTTAGGTAATCACATAATATTCAGACACGACAAAAGTCAAATAAAAAAATTACAAATAATCAGTGCTAAAAATTACTATGGTCAGAGAACTACCCAGTACATAGTTCCCCGCCTACTTAATAGCTTAGAACCATCTTTAAAAAACAACATTACAGAAACAAACATCAAACGTTCGTTAAAAGTACACTTCCTTAACACGCTGTAGAATTATCTGTCGTATATTGTACTTAAATAATACTACTAAATAGGATATTTGTAATCGGGTAGTTTGCAAAAAAAAAATAAGATTGTTATCTACCGTCTCATTATTAATTTGTCAGTGTTAAAATACGGTTGTTAGTTATTATTTACTTTACATTATATGTATTCCGGACAAACCATCGTGGTTTTTGGTCTATACTTTTGTATTGTCTTATGTGTTTTTATAGTTACAATAAATAAATAAAAAAAAAATAAAAATAAACCTAATTGATTCCTGTGTCACGGGGTACTTTACAAACATATAATAGACGAACAAAGATTACATCCCGACTCAGAACAACTATTTATGGGTCACACAAAGAGTTGTCCGGCGCGGGACTCGAATCCGCGACGAAGTTGCGAGGTGACTGTCCTCCGGTGTACTATCCTCCTCGTCTTCATTGTGCCCACAAAAAGCGAGGCTATTCCTTTCATGAAGGCCGGCAACGCTCCCTCCCAACGGTCCCTCTGGTGTGTTGTGAGTGTTTCTTTCACTTACCTTCGGATGGTAAGCGAATCACCTCGTTTGTATTATATTCTACAAAAAATAATACAGCTAGTTATATTGTCAGATTGGCAAGTCATTCAATTGTACTCATACACGTAAGTGCAGACGCCAGCACATCAAGCTACCCAATCTGTCAAATTTCCTCAATTGAAAGTTAACCTTATACTTATGTGATAAGATTGAAAATCTATTAAAGAAATGTGACAAGAGAAGGGGTAGCTTGATGTGCTGACGGACATGATCAATCTTTGCATTCAATGAAGCAAAATTGAGCCAAAGTGTTCAATGGCCGAGATTCACCTTCGGACTTGTATGTCCGTCCATGTAGACGCTAGCTCGTTCGAATACATGAATAGTGACCGTTTGAGACCGTTGACTCCATATAAATTTATGATGTGTTTACTATTTGATAAAGTATTCTAATGAGATTTTTTAAATATATTCATGTAGACAAAAGGGATATAAAAAGATGTGGTGATGGTGACCTTCATCTTGTATTTTATTTATCGTATGAGCAGGGGTTACCCTGGTGTCAGAGTTATTCAAGCCGCCCAGTGGGCCGCTGAAATGGTGAAAAAAAACAACCGGGACCGACAGCTTAACGTGCACTCCGGAACAAGGAGATGCTCAGAATTAAACCACTTTAGCGGTTACCCATCTATGGACTGAGCGCGAGCCTAGTTGCTTAACCTCGCCGATCACTTACGGACCGGTGAGAGCGTCCCGACGGAATATCTACCAAACAACCAACCAAATCTAAAGAATATTGCGATAGACAACCCGTATATCAAAACCATAACGTGGCAATTGTTGCATATACCCTCAAGACCGTGGAGTGATTCTTCCTGAAATGGATGTCTTTCGGTTGACATGATGATGATATTCAAAGATGGTCGATCGAGATAAATAGACGATTTATAACGCAGAACACTTATAGTGTAATTTATTACAGGCTGTGGTAATGGGTGGTAAAATTATGAATTATTGTCAAGTTCTATCTTTAGATGCTTGATTGAAATAACTGCAATACATTGTAAATTGCAAATCTGTGACCACAGAGACTATATGTACTATTAAATTGTCGTCTACTATTAGTGCCTCACAATATTAATATAAAATTGTTTGTTTTCAATAATACCTTTAGCCTTTAGTACTCTTGTAAGTCATAACTAAAGGCTCTAAGTATATTTTACCTTGAGCCTTTACTATGGCAGACTTATAAACATACTTATATTTTTTAAATACATTTTTATTTTGAATTTAAGTATTAAAAAAATGTGTTTATAAAAATATAAGTATGTTTATAAGTTTGCCATAGTAAAGGCTTATACATATTATAGTTAAATTACACCCAGACAAACAATCGTGCTCATCTCACAAAGATTTTTCCAGGGTGGGGGTCCAAACCCCTACCTGAGACATAGCAGTCAGGATCATTCACCACTATAAACAGGCCAGTCACACAGAAAATTATATTGACAGTTCAAAAGTCCTTCGGTTATTTTTAGATTCATGTCCTGGAATATCAAGAATAAATTTGCATTTTCTCAACCCTTATGATGAGTGGGGATAACACTTTTCTCCTTTTTTGTGAACATGAAACGTATTGTGGAAATTTTTCCACTGTTGGTACGTGGCCTGTTGTAGAAAAGTTACAAATTTCATAGATAGTGTTGATGGTGGTTAACATTTTGGTTCCTGTGAAGATACTTAACTAATTTGATATCGCCCTAATTAGGAAGTGTGCCCAAGTACTAATGAGAAAACGACTCAATGCTATTAGTAGGTAATATAACAAGTATAGTAAAAACTTCTCATATCTAAAATGGGCGGGTGGCGTGGGTGGTAAATGCTTGCCTTTCACGCCGCAGGTCACGGGTTCCATTCCCCCCCGGGACAGATATTTGTGTGCATGAACATGTCTGTTTGTCGTGAGTCTGCGTGTAATTATCTATACAAGTATGTATTAACAAAAAAGTAATATAGGTATCAATTCAGTTATCTGGTTTCCATAGTACAATCTCTATTTCGTTTGGGATCAGATGGTCGTGTGTGAATAATGTCCCGGAATATTATTATTATAATAACGGATCATCGCTATTTCCCAATGGATTTGGGCATAAAATTATACTATTATTGCCTCACACTGTATCCTGCGCTCATTAGTTTCACTTTGGCCTATAATCCTCCACGACTTAACTCTGTTAATCATTGAAAACCTTGAAGGGTCCCTGCCCTGAGAAGTTTCTTTGCAAGTGAACAAATTGAATAGACCTTGACGTTCAGGCGGGAACGAGTTCAATTCACACACATGTTGCAACTTTGCGCACTGCTGTGGCGCAAACTTGCGAATTGCTGACATCGTCGGTTCGGCATACAATGCGGGGTTTATATTCTGTAGGTGTTTGTTTTACTTGAATCTGATAATATTTTACTGCTTTAAACAATATTTATTACTGTAATGTGAGAATGACGAGCTCATGGCGTGAACTAAACGTGCTGTGTTGATGAAGGTTATGGTTGCATTTGTGTTATTTTAAATCTGTTTACTTCGGTACTATCATCGTTGTTGCAATATATAATATTTGTGGATTATTACAGATTATTCCATTAAGATCTGGACTAAAGCCCCCATGGAAGTAAAACAGAAACCAATTGAGACCAATACTATTGGCGTTCACATGCCACTTTGGCACAAAGCCCGCACTGTAGGCAATGTGAGGAGTAAACTAGTTCGTGCTGCATAGACTATAAGTATAATGCCTTCCTTATTAGAGATTCACAAGAGAACGTGCATTCCGTTTTTAACTTTTTCAAAATTTTTCATTCGAACTTAAGGAAAATGTGAAAGCAATGAGGGCTAGCATAAAAGATGCTCAATGGTCCTGAAGTCTAGACTCTAACACACACCGCCTTATACAAATATTTATATATTTTGAATTTAGAAATTATAAAATATTTCAGTTATATTCGAATACGATTCGAAATTCGAATGTTATCCAAAAACGGAACTATCTTAACATATAGAATGGTATCCTGACTAATATGATTAAGGCTGATTAGTAAGTTTATTTGTTACATAATAACTCAAATTAACATCATGAAATATTGCACGTATGTTTCTAAGGATGCAGAAAAGGATATGAGTAATATTATGTATATATTTCATCCAGAAAAAAGTACTTTTTGTGTGGAGGCTGTAGAAATATCTAGTCAGGGTGACACATCATGCCACCGGAAGAGATACAATACTAGAGATACTCACTGCTCAGTTTGGAATCTATAGGACTGAGGATTTAACTTTGCTACAAAAGATCAGGGAAAGTCAAAGTAGCAATATGCCACCATAGCGTTAAAGTATGTCAACAGAACTATTTTTAACCGCGAAACTGATAACAAAAAATACCTGGCTAATGTGGATATGCGGGCTGCTATATTGGTAACAATATAGATATTTCCTTTCATGTTGCACGAAGAACTGCATAGATAAATTAGGTTTTCCCCGGTCTATGTTATCTTAATTGCATTTGCCACTGTTTTCCTTGGAAAAATGCAATCGTGGTAAGATTATTACGTCAAAATTACACTTAACGTAATTGTTGCATAAGGAAAATGCCTCTTACTAAGGTCACTTCATAGTGATTGAAATTTTAGGTGTTAAGAGCGATCTATAGACAAATGACAGACATTTTTTCAGATCGTCCCTATCTCTATTCAGCCCTGGAACCCTACGTCTGTTCACCCCGCAATCATAATCATATTTTTTTTGTACTGATAATATTCTTTTTTTTTAATGTTCTTTGCTATAATACTTTTCCCTAACGGACAGCGCATAACGTGGCAACTATTGAGAAAAACTGCCAAAAAACCTCAGGAGTACTTTTATTTTTTTAATCTGTTGTTGTTGGTTTCTAAGAGTAACTCAATCCCAAGCATTTCTGTTATAAACAAAATTTAATTGTATGTCCTTTTTTTTATTTGTTTACGGACCATTGTCCTAGATTACCGGGAAGTTTGTTGTAGATACGTATATTCCTTACTATTTATACTGTTATGTCACTAATTTTTTGTGGAGATATGTGGTTCGGCCCAAAAAGTATAATGGACCACCCCATACCATCTCGTGGGTGTCGTAAAGGAAGACTGAGGGATACACCAGGTAGTCGGCAGCAGGGTCTCCTGTGTACCTACCTACTAGCTAATATCTAACTGCGGTGCCAACACTCATGCCATCGTGGTGACTACGGCGAACACCTCCAAATGGCAACATTGTGGAATCCTTTGAGGGAGGCTCATTTTCAGTAATGGACGATATCAGGGGCTGTACCGGCTAAGTCGCTGAACATCGATTTCTTAAATGGTGTTCAAATAAATAAAGGTTAAACATGACTTAATCAATAATTAAATCGGTTTGCATGAGCACATGTGACGTCATAAATGGTCTGGAATCGATTAACAACGTTGAAGCCGATTTAACGATTTTTATTTGAACGCCATTTATAAAATCGATGTTCGGCGACATAGCCGAACATTGATATTTATCAAAGAAAAGTAGTATATGTATGTAATATATCAATTACCTGGTTTCCATAATACAAGCTCGGCTTGGTTTGGGGTCAGATGGACGGCTGTGAATAATGTTCTAGGATATTATTATTATTATTTTTAATTGATTAATATTTTTCTGCACATACAATAGAAACTAATACTAGTATATAACGTTCTTATTACCGTTAACCTAAGAATCAGTGTGGTTATCGGCATTTTTGTAAAGGAAGTGAAATAGTTTGTTCACTTATTTTGCAAGCTTATTTGTAACAAATTGTTTAGTTTTATGGGTAGACTATGTTTTTGCTTTACTAATACGTGTGTGTGTGTATGTAACTAAAAAGTTGGTCCGCATATCTATCATCATGTCATTGATGATGAATGACGTCCACTTCTGGACAAAGGCATTCCCAAAAGATTTCAATCGTTGACGCATGGCGATCGCAATATGATTGTCGTAGTGATATTCTATGCCGTTAGCCACACGGGAAATTATATATTTGCTACCCTTGGCAGATCATGGCATCCCTATTGTATTAAGAATTAATTTCTTGTTGTTAAATTATTGGTTTAAGTATTAATTTTGTGCAATAAAAGTAGTTATTTGAAAAAGTAACTACTGTTTTTTGCACAAAACATGAACAGTATACCTATATATAAATTAACAAAAGCAACAAATTGTAAAAAAGCAGAAATTCTACTTTAGATTATTAGAAACTAGCTGTGCCCCGCAGTTTTACCCGCGTTAAACTTTATAAATTATCACAGCTCCTCCCCCGTAGGTGATAGCGTGATAATATGTAGCCTATATGTTGACCTGACCTTTTAGTAATATTCATGCAAAATTTGAAGTAAATCTATGCAGTACATTTTGAGTTTAGCCCGGATATACATACAGACAAACAGACAAAAAATCTGAAAACTATATTTCAGGCTTCGATATCGATTGTAGATCACGCCCCAAGTATCCTTTAAAAAAAATATTCAATGTACAGTTTTGACTTTCCTACGATTTTATTATATGTATAGATAAACTACAACATTGTACACTCGTAAATTTTTTAATGTAGAGGCCAAGTGATAGTGAACTAAATAGATTAAAGTGACAACCGGCTATCGACAATGAAGCCTTTCTCCAGTTATCGATCCGTTCAAAGCAATAAGCTGATTACTTACCGACTAGTGACTGTCACTCACACCGACATAAACGTGAGGTTCAAAGAGACTAAGAGCCAATCTCACGCGATTTGTTGACGTTAACTCAGTTCAAGCATTTATGTTATTCATATTCGTTTTTTTGGTAACGGAAAATTATGTTATATATGTCAACAGTTACAATTATAATAAAATAAAATGAAACATTGATTGATAAATAAAAAATATATAATAAAAATTATAAAAAATGAAAACAATAAAGTTTAATTACAAAACAATAAATAAATTAACGTACATATGTCAATGTCAGTTTCATGGAACCGTCATATGAGTAATATGTCTGTTCAACAGGCCATTTTAAGATTTATATTTAAACGTATTTGTAGAGACAGGCTTTCTCACGTTTCCTCTGGAAGTCTGTTGTAGATGGCCATGTTTCATGCTCTAGCCTGGCTGTTTTTTGTCGTGGCGCTGCTGGTCGCATATGAGGTCGTTATGAGTTTAAAGGTCCATTTTGTATTTCATAACAAAAAACTAATCAATAATAAGTTATACCTCGTTTAATTTCTGAACCCTCTATTATAGACATTTAGCTCTTTTAAACCATAGAGTAATACCAAAGCTAGCGTTAATAATTGTTCTGACGTTTAAACGTTTATGAACTGTCACTGTTTTTTTTTACCTTTACTTCTTTTATTTTCAATGGTCTATTATTTACTCGATTTATGTGAATGATAATGATATGAAGCTAATCTTTGTTTTCTTAAATGCGATCAAAGCGTAGCTATTGGAATCGTGTGAGTGTGTGTGATCACAACCTGAACCTGATCAAAATTATCATTTAAGCTTGACTAAACTGATTTTCTTTTATGGAACTAGGTTTTAATTTAAATCGAGGAAATCGCGGAAAACGGCCTCAAAGATAAAGGGAGGTTTTTATTGACACCTGGATACTAGTGGATACTCATATAGAAGTATTGTTATCAAATCGTGCTTAGAAACTTCCAGGCTTCCAGGCTAGCCAAGGCGGTTTCCATAGTAGCAATAATCAACTATTGTTAGGTAACAAACAATATAATTATAATATTACTCGTGCCAATACACTCAAGGTCATCGACTTGTATTGGGCGTTGGGTTCCAACGTCTGTTGGATCATGCTCGAAGGTTGGATCATATAAATGATGGCAAATGGCAATATATTAATTGATGTTTTACTAGCGCTGCCCCGCGGTTTCCGCCGCGTTAAACTTAATAAGTTATAGCCTAGTGTTATTCGCATATATCTATATATATATATATATAAAAGGAGAAGCTGACTGACTGACTGACATAGTTGATATGTCAGTCAGTCAATCAGCAGGGTCAGCAGGGCCTAAACTATAAGGGTTAGAAACTTGAAATTGTGCACAGGGATGCCTCTTATAACGTAGGGGAGCACTAAGAAAGATTTTTTGGAAATTCATCCCCTAAGGGGGTAAAATAGGGGATAAAAATTTGTATGAAAATCAGTCATTTTTGAAGTTACGGGCATGAACTTTGGTATTTGACCGTTTAGTTAAAAATAAAAAATATATAGATAAGGATTTTTGGACATTTCACCCCTAAAGGCGTAAAATATAGGGATGTAAGTTTGTATGAAATATGCGACATTTTTTTAAGTTAAACGCATGAATATTGGTATTTTGCCTTTCAGTTAAAAATTAAAAATACATATTTCAGGATGTTTGTAAGTAAGCTATATTACTCCAAAGTTTCATCAAAATCCGTTTAGTCGTTTTTGCGTGAAATAGTAACAAACATCCATACATTTATATATCCATAATCACAATCTTTCGCATTTCTAATATTAGTATAGGATTAATTGATGTTTATTTTTTATTTTTTTCATATTCGTCTCTTCCTTGGATAAGGACCTCGTCCCGTCCCCCTAAAATATTAGCTAAGCCAATGAATATCGATAGTACTAACGTAAAACAGATATTACTTTTGACTGACTTATTGGTCTAGTGGTAACCTGACTGCTAAGACTGAGGAAAAATCTTTGTGTAATGAAGACGATTATTTGTTCTGTGCCCAGACACAGAACAAATAATCGTCTTCACCACACAAACTTGACAGCGCTAGCAACTTGGGTGGCGTTTAGATCTGAAATTCTGAGTATATTTGCAGTAACATCTCACACTTAACACGATATAAAAATTGAAACAAAATTTAAACTTAAATTCAACGTTAGATCTAAATATAAACATAGTTCCATAAACAAACGAAATTTCCCAAAACGTTTTTCTTTTTTAATAAGAATTAAGAGCATTTGTGGCGAGTATGTACGATAATTACAACAGGAAATATAAAATTTAACCTTTTTGCATTCCTCTAAATTTGTCCACAGAGTGCATTAATAGCTACTTATGAATTTAAATCAGTCATGTCCACTAGAATACAATTCATTAGAATACATGTAAACTAAGAAACAATGGTCCAGATGACTGGCAAAAAAGTAGGTGAAACTTCTTTTACTTTCTCCATTGTTAGCTAACTCATTTGTTGTTATGCTAATGTGTGTTTGTTTTAAACCAGTTTAGATAAGTGATGGAATCAGGCGTTACTTTGCGGAAATCCGTAACAACAATAATAATAATATCCTGGGACATTATTCACACGGCCACCTGATGTCAAACTAAGCAGAGCTTGTACTATTATTATTATTATTTGTTTATTTCAACCAACAAGTGGATCATAATAAATACATTAAATTAAAATTACAGAAATAAGACAAAACACAACACAAAATTACATTAGAACTTAAAAAGTAAATTGGCAAAGTCAATGAATTAAAATTAATCACTTGTCACGAAAATTAAAATATTAAAATTAAAATATAATTAAGAAAATACGGACCGAAAATTAAACCACTATGGAACCAGATAACTGATATACTACATATACTACTTTCCTTTTTCACGGTGGTAGCATTAAAGCGCGACCGTCGTTATTAACACGAGGTCCGTCATAATAATAATACCTTAATATAGACAGAACCATTGACAATATGTAGTAAAAAGATTAGACTTAAACTACATAATTCAACTTAAACATAATCTCTTGACAATAACTTGATACGAGCTAGCTAAATATCATTGCTATTATAAAATAAATTTTATAAATGTTTTCATACAATCAATACAATGTGTACCTAAATATCTATGTTACTAGAAATAATAATTTATACAACTATATTACTACAAACATGTTCTGACTATTTAAAAGCGCTTTTTTAAAGTCTACGTGAATAAAAACCTTTTTTATTTAATTTATTTTATTTTGTAAATACATACTTATATAGATTATTACACACAGACTCAAGACAATCAGACAGACATGTTCATGCACACAAATATCTGTTCTGAAAGGGAATCGAACCCACGATCTGCGGCGTCAAAGGCAAGTATATACCAACCACTTCAACCGGCCCATCCCAATCAAAATACAAAAATAATATGAATTGTTAAATCTGATTTTAATGTAGCCGGAATCCAATTTGCATTCACCTCCCGCCCGCAATAAATATGCACATGCAAGAAGGACAATATAAACAACCAAATTACATGCGCCAGTATGATACCCAACACGTGTTTTAGTCCTCCATGGACCATTCTCAAGGGACGCTAACTTTTCGAGTGCTCGATTGCAACTCGGTGCGGAATTAACGCTACATATTAATTAGCGGGGCACAGCTAGGCATATATAAGTCCAATTTGATACAAAATGATTTTGATCCACAGTTCAACGTAATTCAATGAATCGTACGATGCTATTTTTAACAAACACGTCCATGATAATACAAATATATTCTCGATATTAACAGCGTACCATTGTTTTTATCATATAATTAATTCAGACATCATACACAAACTATGCATTGATAATTGAAACCTTTAAAAATAAAGTAGACGTGACTTCCATTTATAATGAGGTACATAACACAAATATGTAGGTACTGCCCGTAGATATTTAAGTACAAACATGTATATTCGCATTCCTACCCATGTAACCTCATTAACCAGATAAATAGAAATACTACCTTTGAAAAGGAGTTAAGACTATCTTGTGACATTGTCAATTTAGTCGGATTTTCATTGTTTGACTTACCAGTCCCACCTACTAGAAAACCAGTTTATGGTTACGTCAATACATAAAGGATTGTATTTAATCTGTTTTCTGTCGTGGAAACATAAATTTACGTCATCATATTTAGTACAATTATTATTTACATTAAAATAAAATAAAATAAATAAAAAAGTTTTAATTCACGTAGACTTTAAAAAAGCGCTTGTAAGAACATGTTTGTAGTTATATCGTTGTATACATTATTATGTCTAGTTACATAGATATTTAGGTACACGCATTGTATGAAAACATTTATAAAATTTATTTTATAATAGCAATGATATTTAGCTAGCTGTATTAAGTTATTGTCAAAGAGATTATGTGTAAGTTTAATTATCAAAATTTGTAGTTTTAGCTATATTTTTACTACATAATATTGTCTGAATGGTTCTGTCTATATTACGGTATTATTATTATGGCGGACCTTGTGTTAATAACGACGGTCGCGCTTTAATGCTACCACCGGATCCTATGCGCTCCAACTGAGAAGACCCAGCGAATGTATTATTTTTACCTCAAAGGGTAATACTTAATTATTATTACTATAGTTTTTTTATTTATAAGACAAAATTGCACAAGGAAAATAAATAACTTTACTGTATGGCGTTTGACTTAACAACATGCTATTCATCATAACAGCTGTAAAAAGTCCACGGCTGGATAAAAGCCTACCCCAAGAATCATCTTGGAGGTATATATATGCCATAATCGCCACGCTTGGCAGACGGGTTGGCGATCGCAGTAAGATGGTCATATCCATATATGCTGCCCCTCCTCTGGTAGATATTCCCTCGGGTCGACTGGGAAGGGGTGAGATGGGGTGATAATATTCTGGTATTCACCGCCGTCACCCAGCGCAAACACATGCTGTTAACGGACTCAAATCACATTAAGGAACTGTGGTCCTGTGCTACAGTCGGGGGTCGAGACTGAATCATGAGGGCGCTGTTAAAGTAGCAAGGCGAAGACCGTCACACGTGCAGTGCAATTATAAGCTTACTGCTTTCTTTTTTTTCAGTCTTAATCCGTCCTTTTTGTCCACTTTTTTGATCAACAGTGGCACATCATGAAATGGCACTGAGCGATGAGGCTTAGGCATGACCCGGGGCATCGCTTTAACTGTCTTGGATCCCGCAACGAATTTAGTCAGAAAGTTTATTGTCTTCAATTCTTTAATTTTAATATAGTAGTACTACATTTAAAAATAAGTGCCTAGCAACTTGTTAATTATTTAAGGATTTAAAAAAAATATATGTGATAAGAAAAACCGCACGGACGGTCTAATTAATTATTTTTGTTACTTTTATACTGTATTCGACTATGTTTATGTACTGCATTGTGAGCTTGACAAGTACAATTAGTGTATGTTAATACCCAAGTGCTGAATAAATTCCATGATTTCATCATTATTTCATTTCATCAAAGAAACAAGTAGAGTTAGAGATAATTCCACGTGGATTCCTGTGCTGTTATGACTAATATCACAGGAATACCTTATTCTGTTAACTCATTGTCTGTTCAATATACTTAGCGACACACATTGCTGACTATTCTAGTTCCAAGCTATTTACACCGTAAAGAATCATGGGCAAATTAATTATGTACAGACGCCTTTGTTGTATCAAATTTCCCCAATTGAAAGCGAACTTTATGCTTAAGTGATAAATATGAAAATCTTTAAAAGAAATTTGACAGATTGGAGTAGCTGGATGTGCTGGGATCTGTACATAGTCATTATACAATAGGATTCCACTTAATACTAAATCTATAGTATATATTAGTATGTGAAAAAGTACATAAGTATGGACTATTTGCCAATGTTAAGCTAATTTTGTGAACGTTCCTTAGCTATTTGTTCAACTGATGAGTTGATCAATATAGACGGAAGAATAATATGTGGTTATCCTTCGCATCAACCGTTATGTCATTTATCCTGCATTTATCAGCAGAGGAATGTCTAGTTGGAGGTAAAGATAAACCACTTTTATTTAAGCTCTTCTGGCGAGAGGGCGCCACTTGAATTTCACATGATCGCCTTTACAGCTTCATTTCGAAATATAATATTTACGTTATTGCATTGATCCTTACTTAAATAAATTAATCTTAAAATATTTAAGCACATAGTGTAAAAATGTTAGAGAAACTAAATGTGCGGCCGCTGTTAGAATTATGTATGACATCTGTCAATTTAGTAGATACATTTTACGTCAAATTTGCTGAATTATAATAGCATCTTATATTAGCAGCCGCAGATTAGCGACTTAGTTTTTATGTGATTGTATGTCGGTCTAGCAGTAGGGTGTTCAACCACAGTTAACGAGTTCCAGGGTTAAAATACCGGGTCGCGACAAAAAAATAATTGTGAATTTTCTGTAAAAAAAAAATATATTCTCACTATCAGCCCGAAGTCTGGGAGTAGACGGTATTACGAGTATACCCCCGTGCCTCGAGGAGCACGTAAAGCCGTCAGTCCTGTACCTGACATATTTCCGGTAGTGTCTGTCGAGTTATACAATATAAAGTGCTTCTGTGTTTTCGCACAGACTTGCGCACATTAATATGTCACGAGCAGATGGCTAGTCTTCATTGAGAATGGCCGGCGTCGCACAGAATATAGTCGTGCCAAAATTCGACTAAGAGGACATTATTATTATTATTTATTATGCAAAGAAAATGTAATGAAATATAAAAAAATATAATGTATAATAATTTACTGGTAATTAGATATTTAGAAATTTTGTTTCAATCGTGTCATCGTTAGTGGAATATTAAACGTAGGCTTCATTTCAAATTAAGCCACGGATACACTAGGGGGCAAATGGAGCAACATGTGGCGGAACATGTTGCTCAACAACTACGTAGAACATGCCGAAGTGAATGTCGCGGAACATTGAGTTGACCACACTAGTAAGTGTTTATAGAAATGTCACCCGAGGAGGTTGTGGCTATTAGTGCTGCGTACATAGTAATTATATCGAGTGTGTTGAAACGTAGAAGAAAGAGAAGGTGGTCGATACGGAATTTCTTACTACAACGAGAAAGAAGAGTTAATATTCTAAGTGATGTCCGAATGTCTGACGGATTGTTTGTAAATTTTACTCGAATGTCATCATCTGATTTTGAAACTTTATTGCAAATGATCGGACCTTCCATAGCCAAACAGTATACAATACTACGGAACGCTATTAGTCCTCATATCAGACTTGCCATTACATTGAGGTACTTGTCGACTGGAGATTCTTATGCTTCCTTGTCGTACACATTTCGAGTGTCAATACAACTGATATGTAAAATAGTATCAGAAGTTTGTAAAGAACTGATAAAAAAAATTGAAGATATAAGTTAAAGACAATGCATACCTACTTTATAAAATTGTATTTTTATTTTCAGTAAAAGAAATTTTAATCTATAACTCGACAGAGTACACTTTATACTAGTAACTTTGGTTTCTATATCTTTTCTAGACAATTTAAGCTCTTTGGCAATAGCCTCCCATGAGTAATTTTTCTTTATTTTATTTCTATAATCACGGTGAGACGTATCCCACAATAATTCACGACTTTCGTAAAGCTCCAGAAATGAAAGCACGGTAGCAATTCCCCACACTAAAGCCATGTTAAGAGGCACGTTGCGTACGCGACTACACTTGGTGACAAATGGCGCGACACTGACGCGGGACACGTGCGCTCGCTCTCGAGGCGGGAGCAAGCAACATGCCCCGCATCACGTACAATGTTCCGGGACATGTTGCGGCACACTATGCAACGTTTCAGCGTCACGTATATTGTGTGTTGCGCGTCGTGTTTCGGGACAAAATGTTCCCTAGTGTATCCCAGGCTTTACGCAATTTTTGGTAATGTCACAATAAACCAGTCAATTGTTGCAAAATGGTTTTGATTATAGTTACTTAACCAGTTTTATAACCGAACCAGACAAACCGGCATATTGACGTATTAACATACGAAATGGCACTTTGGATTCGTTGATATACTATGGATTCATGATTTACTGGTGATTTTTGTTATAGTTAGGCAACATGTTCTTTCATTCATGCACATAAATATCTGTATACGGTGGAAACCTAAACCACGACCTGAGGCATGCAAGGCATGCAAGGCAAGCATTTACAATGTTTTATATGATAGTAAGGCAATGAGCAGGCGGGTCATCTGTTGATAAGTGATCACACTCGCAACACTAGAACCGCAAGCGTAATAGTGAAGGATTGTTAATTATCTTCGTTGCCCTATTTCCACAGATAGCAGGGGTCGTCTTTCAACCTAACTTGCCCCCCCCCCCTATGAAACTGGTTCTGATAGGTTTGCAGCAAACAGGATTGTCGCATCATGTGTGTTACATGGTTCCTTCACCACCCGAATCGAAGGATTGAAAATATTGGGATCGAATTCGCCTAAGCCTTAGACGATTCACTTCATCTAACCCTTGAGATTTTTCCTTCTGATCAGCTAATAACTTACAAATTAATACAACGTCATTTATCATCTTGCAATTTGCATTGAAATCACACTATTCAATGACGTCTTGAGCTGAATAAGATTATATGTACTCAGTAAACAGTGGTTTTACGTTTTTTATGTGAGCAGTTCCAAGGCGATGGGTGTGTCACGCCGTCATAATTCCGCGTAAACAAAATAATTATGTGTTACTTCGATGTGTGGACAATCCAAGGTTACCTATCGTTAATAATATTATCAATGCGAAAGTAACACTGTCTGTCCTTCGCGTTTTCACGCCAAAACTACTGAACCTATTTAAATTAAATTTGGTACATAGATCTTCTAGACCCTGAGAAAGGACATATACCTACTCTATAATGCAAAAAGGTTTTAAAGACAACGCCCGCATTAGGGATTTTAATCCCTGTGTCGCGGGGTACTTTACAAACATATAATAGACGGACACCAATTACATAAAAAAAAGGTTGTAAGGGGTTGAAAGAGGGTATGAAAAGTTTTATGGAAGTATCGTCAGGTAGAAGAAGGAAAAGATAAAAAGCATACAATATGCATTTTCAGCTAGAAGCTTGAAAATTATTTTTTTAGGCTGTTGATTCGATATAGATAAATATGATATTCAAAGTTTGTAAAATATTTACCCTTGAGGGTCTAAAATAGCAATAGGTAATACGGGAAGAAAGTTTGTATGGAAATGTAAGGTTTGTGTGAATATTTTATCAATTTGCAACAAGAGACAAAATATTAGAGATATTATGGTGTCACATTTACGGAGTTAATACAAAATGGGCGGACGAAATCGCGGGCACAGATAGTCCTACTAATATTATAAATGCGAAAGTTTGTGAGTGTGTATGTTTGTTACTTCTTTACGTCTAAACGGCTGAAACGATTTTAATAAAATTTGGTATGGAGTTAGGTGACGCCCTGAATTAACACATAGGCTATAATTTATAAAGTTTCATGCGGGTAAAACCGCGGGGCACAGCTAGTTGACTATAAAGACGTAATTTGAACCAATATCGGTAGTAAACCTGGTTTATTTTTTTGTATTAAGGTTTTTCCTGGTACCTTTTTTGCTTGCTTCTAGTCTTGTTTTTTAACAGAATTGCATTAGCGATATATATAACTCGTCGTTTTTTTTTATTGTTTCTTTTATCGGATCATCGGTATTTGCACATTACCTTGGCTCGGTAATTTATTAGATTACCTGCATGTATATTATTACTTGCTTAAAAATATTTTCATTCGGACTTTTAGAAGGTTGCTCGTAAATTGAAATAGAATTGAACATATAAAATAATATCATATTTACTTGGCCAATAATTATCTAGCTAAGTATTCTGATGTAACTAGTTTTAATTAGTACCATTTGACCTGCGGCATCTAATGGTTTTATTCATATACTTAAGTTATTCTTATTTGCCTAGGGTTACGAAATGAAAAATGGAAATTTCGATTGAAAAATCGTGAGATGTTTACAGTTGAGAATTTTCTCTGAAACCTACTTCGTACGTACTTTACATTTTGCAAAATTCGTAATTTTATCGTTTTTATACACTCCGTATCTCGCTTAGGTGTTGCACATCGCACTCAAAGCTGGAAAGTGGCTGTATTTTATAGATCATTCTAGAAGTCCTGAGATTTCATGAGATTAACAAAATCCAGCCGCAATCCTAAGAAGAGTTCAAAAATCCTGAAATCTAAGGACAATATCTGAGATATGGTAACCCTAGTCTTGCCGGAATAAAGTACTTGACACAACTTGACACTACTATATTGACCATCTCTGCATCTCCACGTCCGTAACCGCCCAGGGGGGCTACCGGCAAAGTCGCCGAACATTGGGATAGTGATCGGCGTTCAAATAAATAAATGTTAAAAATTACTTAATCAATCGTTAAATCAGCTTCCATGAGCATATGTGACGTCATAAATGGTCCGGAATCGATTTTCAACGTCGATTGAGTAAGTCATTTTTAACATTTATTTATTTTAACGCCGATCACTATCCTGATGTTCGGCGACTTAGCCGGTAGCCCCCCAGAGTCGAGGTTCGAACAGCAAATAGAGAGAGATTTCGGCATAAAAGTAAACTAACTGTAAAAGTTATGTAAAAACCTATTATCTTAAAATACTGGTACCTAGAGATGGAGGAAAGGTGGAAGTCAGGCAGTATTCCACCAGTTAGTTAGTATAGGCTGGTTCTTTAGATTTAAAACACAAAACCTGCAGTTTATTTACTGCGAGGGCTGCTATCTAGCCGGAAAAGTTTAAATTTAAATATGTACGCTAAAACTAACTGCAACCAAAACCAAACCAACTGTTATGAATCCTTGGACGATGCATCTTATTTTCTCAAATATGAAACTTCGACAGATCAATATATTTAAATAGAAAATCATCTTGCTTTAGTCCATGAACCCCAATGTTACCAGTACAGGAATTAATATCTTCCAGGGGCTGACCTGGTAACCGACTGCCCCTCCCATTAAATATCCCAAGTCTAGGTTGATCTATTGGTGTACCAATAGATCAACCTAGACGTACCTATCTATTGTATAAATTAGTCACACTAAGCGGGCTATTAAGACCGTTACGACTTTAGTTATTGGATTAAATAGAGCTATTTTCTACCAAATCAATAACAAGTTATTAATTATGAGGGGGAAACTGGTTAGATTGTACCCATGTCATAGAATAAATATTACCATGTTGTGTAATGGCTAGTACAAGATTACTACATTGAGGACTTTGAAAATGATAATTTTAGACTCTTTATACTGTTTAAACATTCCTGGGCAATTTAATATAATAATAATATTCTGGGACATTATTCACACACGGCCATCTGATCCCAAACTAAGCAGAGCTTGTGCTATGGAAACCAGATAACTGATATACTACATGTACTATTTTTTTTGTAAATAGATACTTATATAGATAATTTACAACCAGACTCAGGACAAACAGACATGTTCATGCACACAAATGTTTGTCCCGGGTGGGAATCGAACCCACGACCTGCGGTTTGAACAGGCAATTTGCAAATCTTTAACAGCAAAACCAATAATGTAACAATTTTACAGTTTATGAACACTTCTTTTTTATGTACCTCTTATGTAGGACACATATAGTGAGCTGAATAAGTAGAGTATAAGTTAGAGTGTCTTATAAGTGTCAGAAGACGACATTAATCAGAGCGTATGATGTCCGTAATGTCTGAGTCAAGCGCTTGATTCCCTTTGATTACTCTTCTATTAGCACGATCATATACCCATTTAATCACTTATATTGTGTAAGAAATGGCACGATAGCCTTCTAATTTACATTGGACATAAATCTCGTGTTAGTTACTCAACAGCTTTTATTAAACACTTACCAAATAAATCTGTTGGTATATTGTATTTCCTCACCATTCGTTACCACCACGAAGTTCACATACTTACAAGTTCTCTTTTAATTTCTATATCCAATCTGGTTTGAATATTGAAATATATATATATTACGTACTTATATTGTCGAATAACAGTTTCTATTCTAAATGTTAGAATGGAATACTGCTAATATATACAGGGTTTTAAATGGTGAGCCTCTACAATTGTGATAATTTTGAATCGTTATAAGATCACAGTGAATAAGAAAAAAATCATTGCGTTTATTTTTGTAAATAGTGGTGTTCGATAATTTTTTCTTCCTGTCTTCGCATTTTCTATTTATGTTTATCAATAATGACACTAATATTACAAATGTGGAAGTTTGTGAGTGTGTATGTTTGTTACTCTTTCACGCAAAAATACCGAACGGATTATGATGAATTTTGTAGATATATAGCTTATATATCCAAATAAGACATAGGCTATAATTTATAAAGTTTAACGCGGGTAAAACCGCGGGGCACAGCTAGTGCAATATATGCATGAAAGCGTAATCCACGCACACAATTTGAAGCAACACAAATAGATCGACAACACCGAAAGGATCAATAGTACGCTATTGTAGATAATCGTATTAAGTAAATCTCAGGAACTATTTCTTTTCAAGTAAAAAAATGTTTGTTTCTTTCTTTGTTTCAGCCGGTAAATATCCTACATCTGCTTCATGCGCGGAGACTATTGCCTTGATCACCTTCGCCTATTCACTCTACATTGGTCACGCTTAAGTACGCTGGCTTGTGCTTAGATCATTTATTACTATGACGAATGCGGCGTCATTCCAAATCAAAACATTATTTTATTTTAAATGCAGTGTTAAAAGGGCTGCCGTAAATAAATTGCAAACAAAAGAATTAAGAATGCTATATGATTTTCAAAAAAACCTGAATATTATAACAGTATGCCATAAAGTAAACCCAATATTTCTCATCATATGCTGAGGAAAAGCTTGTTTTGTAAAAGTAAGAAGAGTAATTTATGTACACTTGGAGACCCTAACAGGGTCTTGTGATGTGCCTATTCTATGACCTATTATCGACGCCATGTAAGTATGGTCAATTCCCGAAGTGCAACTATTTCCACTGACATGGCGCGGTAAAAATACCGGTGAACTTGAGAACCTCCTTCTTTAGAAGTCGGTTATAAATGTTTATAGAAATAACACAACATTCGTACAAAATTAGAATAATTCCTTGTTTCTGGGGCTATTAACAAAGTACAACAGTTACCTAGAAATTGGCAAAGGTGATCAAATGGCAAACATCGGAATTTCGGCTTTCATCACTTTTGGCTCTAAGGTTTGAAGAAACTTGCAATATTTAATGTAAATAACACAACTAGTTCCATTTTGTACAATAATTGTAACATCGGTATTGCGTTTATTTTACGCCATTTATAGGGTCTTTTCAATAATGTGTAATATTTAACAGTGGTTTGAATTCAAATATTAGAAATAAATATTAAAGACAACAAAAATACTTTACGGGTAAAATATTTTTGCCCATTTTAAGTCTCATAGACGAAATTCATTTATGTCGAAGTTAACCCAAAACTGAATATCGAAAAAAGTTTAGCTTTATCTTCAAAAAGCGATACACATTTAACTAAAAATCAGATAGGGGAAAAATTCGTGATTTATTATAACGATAACTTATACACGCTTAGAATAGGAAAGCATGTATCTACTAATGATACTTTACCATGTCAATAGCTTTTTTGTCCAATAATGTCTAACTGAGCTACAAGAGCAGCATTATTTATGAATACCCTATTTTCATATTTTGTATCCTCATAACTCTATAACATCATAACTATCCTCGTAAATGAAATTTAGTAACCACCCGATTAGTATTTAAGAAACTTTTGAAATAAAGATCTTCAGTCAGATAGCAAATGTCATTCTTTACAACGACATTTGCTATGACAGATTAGGTACTCTTCATTTTGGTGAGAATAAAACTAAGCCACTGCAACTGTTGCAATCCTAAAGTTGGAAAGTGTGAGATTTTTTTTATTTTGTTCAACAGTAAATAATAATTTAGATTCATTATTTTAAATGTGGGATAAAGTTAATTTTTTATTTTATTTTATTACGAAAACAAACAGTATTGTCAACTTGTGATAAGAAACAGGTTATTACAACTAATTACCAATTATATGTTTTACCAATTTTATGTATAATAACAAAATAAAAAAGGTTTTTATTCACGCAGACTTTAAAAAAGCGCTTGTAAATAGTCAGAACATGTTTGTAGTATTATAGTTGTATACATTAGATATTATTTCTAGTAACATAGATATTTAGGTACATCTTGTATGAAAACATTTATAAAATTTATTTTATTACAGAAATGATATTTAGCTAGCTCGTATTTCGCAAATGAATACAAATATAGCTTGTTTGCTTAATATAAGATACAATAAGACAACGAAAATGAGATAGAGATATTATGCTTAACTAGACAATTACACTTGATAAAGCAACACAGTTATTGAACCAATTCGAACCAATGTTTAGTAAGTGTATGCCTGAATACATGTGGCTTGGTTGTGAATAAGTCAAGATCAGAAAAGTCAACAAACTTATTGTAACATTTAGCGGATCTTATAAAAAAAGAGTTTGAGTTAATTCGAAGATTTCAAGAAAAAAGCAAATTGTGACGTTAAATCGCATATTGAAATTATTACCTCATCTTGTATTGATCTAGCTAGGGCATAATATACGCCTTTCCGCCCTTCTCACCTGCCTACGTCCATGCCACGTGGATGTAAAACTTCAGTATGCCCAATGAATATGTATTGTCATTTACTAAACAAAACAAAAATTTTCGTATCAAAATAAGAAACACCGCTCATTTCATCACCATCTTGACCATGTCAGCCGAAAGACGTTAACTGTTGGACAAAGGCCTCCTCCAAGATTCCACCATGGCCGATTTTTTGCTGCCCGTATTCAGCGGTATCACGTGACCCTTGCAAGATCATCGCTATCGGTCTACCTTGTTGGGGGGTTGCTCAAGCTGGGTCTTCCGGTAAGTGGTAGTTAGAAGACTCCTTATGACCCAGCAGTTCTATTTCACAACATGTTTTTGTCACCCTTGATTATTTCTGTTCTTCGCAGTAATAGGTAGATAAATAATCAAGGGAGCAGAGGCAACAGTTCGTTTACATAATCGTTGCACATGGAAATTGTTATCATTAAATTAAGTATCGACCCTGTCACTAACATCTAGTTTCAATAGCCAATTATGTAACGTTAACTGATAATTGTTAACTACCTACCTTACTCAGCTAATACGATAGGAAGATTCTTGAATTAATGAGGTGTTCACAAGTAATCCATTTACATAGGCGAAGTCCACGTGATTGGCAAAATGAAAGCCATATGTTGCTGTGCCATAGCGCTAATACACTCTGTGGCTCTGTCATATAAAAAAATAAAAAAAGATACGAAAAATGTATATTAAAATACTACGATGTCTGAAATGTATCATCAGACTAACATACAAACGCCGATTTATCTTAGTTAACTCTGACATCTCGCTTCGCACTACTCTTCCGATCTTCAATCAGACGAGTGGATAGTACTTTCGCGTACAAAGTGAAGCGATATTTGCACAATACCTCTCAAACCGACACCCTTGCATCTTCCATCAGTTACCGCCCTTAGCCGAGGATCAAACTCCATAGGAGTAGACCTCCGACGCGGATTACTTAGTTTGAAGTCCTATTTTCTTGACAGTTTGAGCCTCCAATAACGTATACACAGTACTATCGGCCCGGTACGTGCTTCGCTACGTATAAGGCATAGTAATAAAAAAAAATTATTATTAAGTTCATTTATTCAGTTATTTATCTGGTGACGTATTGAAAGCCTCCTGGGCTACCAGCTATAAACGTCATGTCATGTGAAAAAATCTACGCATTACAAAATTCCTTCTCAGTCTACAAGACGTCGTAACTTTTATGCTAGTGTTTAGAGACAAAGTTCGCATCCAAGCCGTCCTACACGTATCTAAGCGTTTCAAAAGATAACTGCGTCGCCCACACGTACCCAAGAGCCTGTCAGAGCATGATCCCACTATACTGGTCTGCAAGCACGAATACTATCGAAGTTACTTTGGTATTTATATTACTGCAGCCGTAAAATAGCTGACACATTGCCAGCCTCACACCAATCTTCATCAATGGCCAATAACTCCGTTCCTCGTGTCAAACGCGACGGTGGAAGAATTATAAGTAGCTGACTCACGCTTAACTAATGACGACTTGCCGAGGCACAAGCCAAAAAATACACCTATGCTATTCATAAGCTCTGTCGATTACACTGATGACTACAGTTTCCGAGCTTTGTTATCTGTCTTTGAGCAAAAAATGTATTGGGTTCGATGCATGCACTCGAGAGTTTCTATTAACCTTGTCTTGCTCTTAGCAATCCGTGACCTCGTCATGAGGATTATCGAGGACGTTCTGGGAATAAAATTGGTTATGGGCGTGGTAGGACTAGGGGTATTTGACGGCCGCAACCACCAAAGGAATTGGATGATTCGGGGTCTGGTTGATGGGGGCTTTTGTGACAGAGAACCCGTTAATCTGTCGGTTTTTAATAATCTTTAAAGCTTAATGATGGTTATAAAATAATTTAAATATCTTGGGAGATTTAACACACAGCCATCTGATAAAAAGGAGGCAGAGCATGTACTGTGGCAACCCGATAACTGACAAACATACCTGTATATACATACATATGTATTATAGATAAATTGCACTAAAACATCAAACAATAATCGTGCTTTTCACAAAAAGATTTGTTCTGGGTGGGGACCGAACCCACGAACTCTGGCTCAAACCACTAGAGCAACAGGTCAGTCAATAAGATCAGGTTATAAGAAGTCAGAAGCCTGATAGAATATGACACCAGGTCTAACAATTCTGGGTACTTATTCACTATGGGTTTCAACTAGTTTCAAAAGCAAATGGCCGCATTTGATAAATTTTAATGATTAGACAAGGAGCTGCAGAACCCAAAGATTCTTACTTGCCATCAACGACTCTACCCACTTGAAAAAGTGAAAACAGGTCTTCATTAATTCAGTGTATCTATCACTAATTATTAATATATATCTTGACTGTGTGGCTCACGGCCAAGAATATCACCACGGTGCGCGGTGGCGTTGAAGTTGACCCGAGGATATGTCTTCCAGAGAACAGGCAGCAACGTCTCCGTCTACTATGACCATCATACTGCTGATTTTGGTATATCATTTCACCATCCACAAATTTGAACTACTCCATTGTGGAAATTGTTTGAGAAGCCTTTGTCCAGCAGTGGACGTCATTCCGATGACATGATAATGCGTCTAGTAACATGGACACAATTGACACAGAAGGTTGTATGCAAGTGAGTTCAAACTTGCATAAAACCTTGGGCATCAATCGTAGGTTTGTGTCAGTAATTGGCCTTATCAATAAATCTCGGCGAGCGTTTTACAATCATTTTGTCCTTTGCCTACAATGTTATAGTTTAGAAATAGTATCGTTGGTCTAGCGGAAGCGTGTTCATACTTTGATGTGGTTTCCACCAGTCAACCAGCTGTGGGTTTCAAGATAAATTAGATAGCAATGGACAACATTCCCCTGATGACGACTATGATGGTGAGCGAATACTAACAGCCTTTCAGGAGGAATACGATCAGGAACAAACTCTATGAGTCGTCTAAGAGCTTCATTTAAACCCAGCTCAATTTTAAGGCCAATTAATTAGACTTCAATCAATTTTACTCAAGAAAAGGTACACTAATTTCATCCTTTCTAAAATTAATCACCATTTGTAAGTCAGTTTCCTTTCGTATTGGATATTGTTTCGTATTCTTTCTTTTTCTGTTGGCCCAAAAACTACCTATATTAAACTCGGGTCGTCTCTTTTCTCGAACGAACGCTAGAGATTGTTCAGGAAACCACTCATAGCGTAATCGAACGTCTGTAGTGCTAGAATCGTGATTCCGCTTCTTGATAAGAGAGGGCGTTAGTCATCATCATATCAGCCGAAAGACGTCCACTGCTGGACAAAGGCCTCCCTCAAAGATCTCCACAATTGCCGGTCTTGCGCTATTCGCATCCAGCAGGTTCCACCGACCCGCACAAGATCATCGGTCCATAGGGCGCTGGTACTAAGTAACAATTCACGAGTCGTGTTCCTAGATGTCGCTTTTATGCTAATAGTAGGTACTGGCCGTAACAATACCGCCCGACCTTATAAGTAAAGTCCCAATTTCCCATTCAAGCTAAAAGTATTATTGTGATTTTACTAGTACCTAAAGGTCTTTAGTTCCAGCCCGGGGGTGGAACTTTGTCGTTTTACATCTCATTAGTGCCTTTGAGAATAGGTAAAACTGTTACCCTAATCGGACTAGATAGGACATCTGGGTTTAGGTCTTACAGTAAGACTGCATAAATGCGGCGCGCTCGCAGAGCGATAGAGCATTAAACACATGGTACGCTGTGTGAACACTCGAGAAACGCTTACGCTCGACGAACATTAATATAATATGAACGGACTTTTAGTTGACCTAGTTCTCATTTTTATTCAGTTTATTAGTTGACATTACTTGCCCTGCAATCTAAAACGTCCTTGAAACGACTTAACATTTTCTTCCAGCATCTATGAGGCGTTCATTCAATTTTCAATAAGTAGTTTTTAAGTGGGATAGAATATTTGTTCTTTCACTTCCACCTTGCAGAATATATGCCAGCTAATAGTCGTAATACTTTAATGTTGTGATTATAGATATGAGTAGGTAAGGTTGCTAGAGATCATTTGGGCAGGGGAGGGGGGATCAATGCGTAAATGTTGCCAAGTATGTCCCAAGTTTCAACGGCAACTATAGCAGCTTACTATTAGGTCTGACGTCGTTAAAAGTTTTTTCCTAGAATTTCTTAGACAACAGTCGATAGGTCATGTTCTAACATCCTTTACACGTTTTTTTATAAGTTTCAGCTTTACTAGATTTGAACTTACTAAATTGCAATAATTTTATATTAAGTACAGACGCCAGCACATCCAGATTGACAGATTGGGGTAGCTTGATGTCCTGGCGTCTGTACCAATTACGTACTGATAATAAATAACTATTCTATAAAAGACAACGTCCGCCCCTGATAACAGTTAACTTAAGCAATTAAATTAAGTAATCATAATCTAATAATAATCATAATCAATTATCTAAAATATTATTGAAAGTATTAAGTATTAAATGTAAAAAAAAATATGACAAATGTGTAGTCTGTCGCATGTGGATCATAATTAAAAAAGCAAATCATAGACTAGTGCAGAATTAAACAGTTCTTCATTTGTCTATGATTTGTCTTTGTAATTCTCGTCCACACGCAACAGACTACATACACATCATGCAATAGACAACGTGCAACTTAAATAGAGGTGATCAGTATGTGAGTTCTATCGAAACATGTTTAAGTAAGAAAATCAACGCTTGTCATACTTTTGGTATATAGTTATAGATCTAAACTTTATGTTTACGTAATTTGTTTACATACTAGTAATTAAATTACATATCAATACGAGCCTATGATTAAAAATCCGAACTTAATTTTAGTTTAAAATTCCTATAAAGTATGTACACATTTCTCACCCTGAAGAAGGGTAAATAATTAAGTAATCAAACGGCTAACGCTCTATTTTAAGATCTTCTTCAACTAACTAAGTTGTGGTCATCCTTTCTTTGTGCAAACGTAATGTTAATGCTATTTTACAATACCGTTTTAAAGTGTGATTTACCTTATTACGTTCTGTTACGGCGATCTACAGATTACACGGCAGAAATAAAAAGTCTACGGATGGACGCCGAAGTACTTAAATTTTAAAATACTTTGCTTTTAAAGACAACACAGCACGTGGTAGTTCAATCTACTCAGCAAACTTTATAATACCTAATTCGAATAAAATAAAACGTTTCTTTATTAGCTAAAAGAAGTATTCCTGGCCTGTGTGAATGGTAGGTTCAAACGGAAGACAAATTCTACCACGTAGAACATTCTCTGACCAATTTGGAGACTTTCTCAAGAAAGGCCAGGTCAGAAGCAAGTACCCTAAACCGGCGAGCATGTATGAAGAATATAATGACAGTAAACGAGGCAAAAGAGGTGTGCAATGATCGTGAAAAATAGAAATCCGTTGTCTCTGCCTACCCCTCTGGTCCGGGTCCGATACCTGGTGTTCAATAACTTGTTCGGTTTCCCTAATTTCCTTAATTATCTCATACCACTAATGTTACACTTTGTTTGTGTCTAAAACTATACAATCTCAACCCTATGGTATCATTGTCTATGTCACGTGCTAGTTTTTTCCTAGCGTAAGGTCGCATGATTACAGGTTATCGTGACTGGGTCTTGATAACAACCTTACAAAGGGGTTCTGAGACCTTGGACCTTGTACTACTTAATGTAGGAAATAACAGGTTTTTAGATTATTGGGGTCAGTATTTATAAATTAATCACATTTTGCGGTTTTATCTTAAGAAGCGGACTGCTAATCATATTCATCCAACATTGCTTAAGTATTAGCTTTATTCATTTTATTTTAAACTTTATGCACATATAGGTACCAAGGCGGACTTAATGCCTAAGGCATTTTCTCCCAGTCAACCTTAAGGTGGTGCAGAGATAATTAAATAAACAGCTTTAAACTCGAAAAAGATCGTGGAGTTTAAAATATAACAAAGTGGATGAAACCTAGCATTTATGTATAATATGTTTATATTTAGATGTATATAAGTATGTTTATCAGTTGTCTGGGTGCCATAATACAGACTCTACCTTGTATGAGATCAGCTAGCAGATGTGTGTGAATGTTTGTACTTCGTACCTTATTTAGTGACCTAGAAGCGTATTAATTAACAGGTTTGCGAATCAACTTTGAACTTAAGGCCCAGACTTCATCAAGCAGGCATCTAGCGCGTACATTTAGATGTTGTACATTATACTTATTACAAAAAATAATTGTCAGCAGTTTAAATTTTGGTTGATTTATATTCCAAAATATTCAGATCAAGATTTTCCTATAATATCTTATTTTTAAGTCAACCCCCGCACTATGGATTTGAATCCCCGTGTCGCGGCCCGCGGTGTTTTTTACAAACATGTAATTGACGAATACAAAGTACATGCAGACTAAGGACAGCCATTTATGGGTCACACGAATAGTTGTCCTGTGTGGGAATCGAACCCTAGAGACGAAGTGACGAGGCGGCTGCAATAATCTTAGCACGACAAGTTCGATAGCGAAAGAAATTTTCGCTCGGTAAATTTTAAACGTAATTAAAATAAATCAAAATGAAATATTAAATCTTTCTAACGATATAATAAAGTGGAACCTACTTAGACCTTAATTACTAATTATTATCTACTGTATTCTGTTACTTTACAAGACTTAATCATATTTTTATGAGTTGGTTGACGATTTAAGTACCAGTTAAATTTGTATACTATAATGCTTGCGCCACGATATCAATCTAACAAAGTGGATAATACCTAGTATTTATCTATCTATACATATAATAAATCTGTAGAAAAATAATTTTTGTACATCAAAAGAAAATCCAAAAAAAATAGCCAGGGTATTAAAGAACAACCAATAGAACCCATTTCCAGCCTTTTTAGAATTTTTGTCTGTTTGTCTGTGTGTCTGTTTGTCTGTTTATATGTTCGGGTATCACGTAAAATATACTAAAGCAATGTAGATAACTTTTATACACAACGATTGAGCGTAACTTGAGGTAACATTTAGTTTTTGTTTTATTGCAATCGGTTCAGTCTATCAAAAGATAATAGGTCTTTACCTATGAAATTGCCGTTTTGTATGAAAAAATTTAAACGAATTTTTTTCATGAATTTTTTTATTTGTATTAATCGAAGTAATCACCCATGCAATCAATGCATCTTTGCCATCGCAGTGGCAGTTTATTGATGCCCTTCTTAAAGAAATCAGCTGGACGGGAGGCAACAAATTCTTCAAAGGCATTTTGTACTGCCTCTCGGGTATTGAATTTTTTTCCCGCCAAGAAGTTATCCAAATTCTGGAAAAAGTAGTAGTCTGTAGGCGCAAGGTCTGGTGAGTAGGGCGGATGACGGAGAGCTTCCAACCCCAGTTCTTGCAACTTGGAGACCGTCTGCTGTGCAGTATGAGGTCGCGCGTTGTCGTGCAGGAGCAGCGGAGACGAGCGATTGACCAATGCTGGTTGGAGATGCGCCAGCTTCTCCATCATTGTGCTCAGTTCTTCACAGTACACATCTGCAGTAATGCTCACCCCGTTTGGTAAGAAGCTGTGATGAATCACACCGGCGCTAGACCACCAAACAGTGACCATCACTTTTCTAGGGGTAAGTTTTCGTTTAGGGCATTGTTTAGGTGCTGAACCAGGATCCAACCAACTTGCTGAGCGCTTGCGGTTATCAAACAGAATCCATTTTTCATCGCAGGTAATAATGCGGTTCAAAATTCCTTCATTTGTGTGTCTGTTGAGCAGTGCAAGGCACGTCTCGACGCGTACTTCGCGCTGGCGATCATTGAGTTCGTGGGGCACCCATTTGTCAAGCTTTTTTACCTTGCCAATTTGACGCAAATGGACCAATATTGTTTTGACGCTAACGTCGAAAGCTGCTGCTAATTCAGCCGTAGATTGTGTATCATCAGCTTCTACAACCGCCTTTAATTCGTCATTGTCGACCAAAGTCTTCGGACGACCGCGAGGTTCATTTTTCAGGTCGAAATTTCCAGAACGGAAGCGAGCAAACCAATAACAGGTGGTGCGTTGGTTTGTAGTGTTAGCTCCGTAAACGTCGTTGATGTTGCGTGCCGCTTGTGCCGCGTTGCTGCCACGACGGTACTCATATTCCATAATTACTCGAATTTTTAACGTATCCATGATGACGAAAAAGATTGAAATGCGATGAAAATGTAACACTAATCAATAAAGAAATGACTACTTTTGGAAAAAAGAATCCATGTTTTTAAAATAAAATTAATTTGAAATTAGAATTCTTAGCCAAACAAAAATTATTTTGATTTGAAATGGCCAGTACTGCAGAACGGCAATTTCATAGGTAAAGACCTAATATTAGATTTTAAAGTAATCATGAAGAAAAATAACACACATTTCATTACTTCAAGATGAACTAATGTTTATAGTTGAGCTACCTAACTGTCCGATAGATGTCACTGTGCATATTATGACATCTCTTTTCTGAATGAACTAGGTTGATAGTTGATTTTTATTTCGATAGATGTCGTTGTGCATTTCTTTTGACTCGCGTTGTTAAGATTTGCCCGTGTTTGCTGATTGCATGATTACGTAGGGTTTTGAATGTACTGAATTGTTTCGAAATAAGGTCTTGGTTGCCTAGAAGTATGTCGTTGTCCAAAATTGGTTATTAAAAAAATCTGTTTTCTTTGGGCAAATTGAATTATGTAGAAGGTTGGATTTATTATAATTTAATTTTAAATTATTGATAGTTGATTTTTATTTCGATAGATATCGTTGTGCTTGATAGTTGAATTTTGTTTCGATAGATGTCGTTGTGCATTGCTTTTGACTCGCGGTGTTAAAATTAGGGCTTTGAATGTTCCGAATTGTTTCGAAATAAGGTCTTGGTTGGCTAGAAGTATGTCGCTGTCCAAAATTGGTTATTAAAATATTCTGTTTTCTTTGGGCAAATTGAATTATCTACAAGGTTGGATTTGTTATAATTTAATTTTAAATTATAATGTCAGTCGATCGAAAGTTTGTGCTGTCGATTCGTTTGTAACGCGAATGTACAGACGATTCGAATTTTATTAAGCCTGTCCGATTGAATGTAGTAAATTAACCCTGTCTCTCATAATTTTCTCAGCACAAATCTATATACCTACCTATGTAAAAGAGGAAACTGACTGACTGACATATCAACGCACAGCCTGAAAGGCTGGGGTTATCGACTCTAAATTTTGCCGGTAGGTACTTTTATGACGTATGCATTCACTAAGGAAGGGTTTATACTAACCCTAAGGGGGTAAAATAGAGAATGAAAGATTGTATGAAAATCCGTCATTTTTGTAGTTAAAGGCATTGAAACTTATATTTAGTAGTTCAGCTAAAAATAAAAATAAATAGTTTAGAATTTTTGGAAATTCCACCCCAAGGGCGTAAAATAGGGGATGTAAGTTTGAATGAAAAGTGTGTAATTTTTTTAAGTGAAAAGCATGAAAATTGGTATGGCCTTTCCGTTAAAAATAAAAATATGTATTTCAGGATTTTAGGAATTTCTTCCCCTAAGGGCGTATAATATTTCAAATTCCTCAGAACCATTATAGGTATACCCACACGCAACATACATCCCCTATGTACGTTGCGTCTGGGTATACCTATAATGGTTCTGAGGAATTTGAAGCCACCTAAACTTTGCAACGGGACTAGGCTTCAAGTCAAAGCTTTGCATCGTGTTATAGAGGCTACTATTATGCCTGGATCCGCTCAGGGAGAAACAGTGTTCGTGTCACGTATTCCGTTAGTGCCAAATGATCTCCCTTTTCAGTTTAAATTACTGTAGTTCCCTATAAAAGTGTGTGTCGCGATAACCATCAACAAATCGCAAAGTCCAATTCTCAAGTTAGCTGGAATTGACTTAAGGAAGATAGGTATACCCACACGCAACATACATCCCCTATGTATGTTGCGTGTGGGTATACCTATAATGGTTCTGAGGAATTTGAAGCCACCTAAACTTTGCAATGGCACTAGGCTTCAAGTCAAAGCTTTGCATCGTGTTATAGAGGCTACTATTACGCCTGGATCCGCCCAGGGAGAAACAGTGTTCAGGTCACGTATTCCGTTAGTGCCAAATGATCTCCCTTTTCAGTTTAAAATACTGTAGTTCCCTATAAAAGTGTGTGTCGCGATAACCATCAACAAATCGCAAAGTCCAACTCTCAAGTTAGCTGGAATTGACTTAAGGAAGGCGGGCAGGTTCACGTGGCGTGTTCACGTGTGAGTTCATCCCACAGTCTGGTCCACGTAGTGCGAGGACCTACGTCTTTAGCTGAGCTCCGTAAAATGGATGATATTGAACATCCCACATACCAGGCCGCTTGCCGAGCACGCCATTTATTAGATGGAGGTCAGCATTGGGATGACGCTCTAGCGGAAGGATGCGTGAGCGATAGTCCACATCGCTTGCGACATTTGTTTGCCATATTATTGACCTTTTGTGCGTTATCGGGTGCTAACCAGTTATGGCAAAAGTACCATGACAAGTTTGCTGAAGATTTTATGAGACATGTACAACTAAATACTGATGGAGAAATTCCTGACAAGGTACGTGAAATTTGTCACAACAGGTCCTTATTGGCTATTCAAGAGATAGTTATAAGTATAGGAGGGGACCTGATCAGTCAGAGGCTGCGACAATGCACAGGAGTTTGCCAATTTATTGTAAAAAAAATAATAGGCGATGGCACATACCCCGTACAAGAAGATGGAAAAGTTATATTGATTGGTAATCTCTGCTCTTACGTTACATCATAGCTGGAGCTAATTTCTTCTGTGTACGGAGATACCACAAACATTGGCAATCAAACTGGTTCTTGGCTACGTCAGCGAGCTATTTTGACTCCCCGCAATGACCAAGCTGCGGCAATTAATTTCAAAATATTGACTCATGCGTCCGGGAATAGTAAAGAATATAGCTCAATAAATACAGGTATGGAAGAAGATGACGCCACGCACTACCCGGTAGAATTTTTGGATTCCCTCAGCACACCCGGACTTCCAGCCCACAAAATAGTTTTAAAAATCGGTGTACCAATAATTCTCCTCAGAAATTTATGTCCCCCCAAATTTTGTAACGGCACTGGGCTCAAAGTCACAAATCTGCAGCAAAACATTATCGAAGCTGAAATATTAACAGGTTCCGGCGCCGGTGATATTGTTTTTATTCCAATGATACCTATAATTCCTTAAAACTTTCCTTTCTCTTTCAAACCAGTGCAATTCCCAGTCAGTCTCTCTTATGCCATGACGATTAATAAAGCTAGACATTATCCGTTGCGGGGATGGACCTAAGTATTGGATGCTTTTCCCATGGTCAACTATACGTAGCTCTTTCACGCGTAAACAACCCCAATAACGTTTTTGTGTACGCTCCAGATGGTTCCACAGGTAAAATAAAGAAGCACTAAATTAAATTAAAAAAGAAATTGTATCGGTATCCTCCCACAGCGCTTTACACAAAAAAATACATTGTTAAGTTCCGACATCCACGCGAACGAAGTCGCGGGCACAGCTAGTCTATAATATGCTTCGTATGTATATATTTAGATGTATATAAGTATGTTTATCAGTTGTCTGGTTGGCATAGTATATATAGGCTCTGTCTAGTTTGAGATCAGATGGCAGATGTGTGTGATATTTTATTTTGTTTTTAATCATCGTACTGGCAATTTACATTTTTTATACCACTATATCAGCAAACAAATTTACGGCCCATGTCAACCAGTCACCACAGCTTGGACGCTTGCAATACCAGACGTCTCACTTGCGTGTTGCCGACCTCTAAAAACACCGGCCAAGTGCGAGTCGGACTCGCGCACGAACCATTATACCATCTATAAAAACGAGCAAAAAATTCACGTTTGTTGTATGGGAGCCCCCTAAAAAAAACTAAAAAACAAAATAAAATATTTTTTTTTGTTTTTTAGTTTTTGTTGTTATAGGGGCAACAGAAATACATCATCTGTGAAAATTTCAACTGTCTAACTATCACGGCTCATGAGATACAGCCTGGTGACAGACGGACAGACAGACAGACAGACAGCGAAGTCTTAGTAATAGGGTCCCGTTTTACCCTTTGGGTAGGGAACCCTAAAAACCATAATAGTCCGTTCTTTGAAGGGCGCCTACCCCCTTTGACAAACCGTGGCAGGAAGTGCATGCCACAGCTTCAGTGTACGAACATAAGTTAGGCGGCAACGAGCATTTGTTTTTTACGTCTTTCATCGTGAGTCACATACTTGGTGAGTGAGCGTCCCTTGGTCGTTCCTCTTTACGTGGTACATCTTAGAGTTCTTAGACTAGGGTCAAGCGCAATCAAGACCACATAATCAATTGCTTTCCACGAGCTGTAGGCATTACTTCAAGATTGTTTTTTACACTTTTCTCTCTTAACTTAGGTACTAGTCTATTTATACATATTTACTATTTCCCTCTTTCGTTGCTACACCCCTACCACTCATTTAATTATTCTTCTTGCTGATCTTGTCCATCCTAAGGTAGTCAGGAAGATCGCAGTTAGCGATAAGACCGACCCATTGTACGACATTTAATACAACTGTATACTTTATATGTAAATCTTGGTGCACAAATAAGAGTGTTTTTATTGTATTGTATTCTTCAGCTAAAATATAAAATACTTAGATAGGTTGGCAACATACCTATGGAGTATATGTAGTAATGGTTTTATCGTCCACCTGGACACATGCGTTCACCGTACGAACATTCCATTGCAATTAATATTGAATTCACCTTATGTGCATTGGCCACATGAGGACACACATCAACGAACATATTAATTGGCTGGTTTTCTTAAATAAGGGAACAAATTATTATGTATTTAATTAATCTACTCTGGTTCCGTGATGATGATTCAAAATCTATAGCTCTATAGATTTTGAATCATCATTTATAATCGTATTTAGAAGAAACGTTCTAGCCACTATCGCTCAAATTTCCGTTTCATTAATGTTAGATGAGTCTATTTAACTGATAAACAGAACGAATATTAAGACCCCCTCCTCCTCCCTCCCATCCCAAGCGGGCAATAGAAGTCGTCCCAGGCAATATCCACCAGCCAGCAGCGTTTCTTTGAGGACAATGATACTTGATTACGCTGGCGATTTTGGCATATAGGGTAGGCTTTTGTCCACCAGTAGACGTCTTTCTGATGACATCATTATGATAATCCATGCCTTCTCTCAGTCCTTGGAACAATAATTTCAACAGAACTTGTATAATTTAATTTTTATGCGTTCGTTTTTATAATAATTCCGGTTCATTGTAGAAGGGTCTTGCCGCTTCGTTTTTGGCATTCCAAATTGCTGTACGATGCACTTTGCTTCTTCTTTAATAATTCGCCAAGCTGTGGAGTACCCTTCCGCACCACGTGCCTCCAGACACATTTGACACGAGTTTATTCAAGTCAAGGGTGAACGGGCATCTTAAAGCCGCGCCGCGCGCTGGTCTACCTTAGCCCGTTCAACCAATCCGCATACTCTCAGTCATAGGCTCGTGAATTCTTCTACGATTTGATTGGTAGAACGCTGTAGAGAGACATGAGTGCTTGCAATGCGTGAATAGCACAGCCATGTAATATTAAAACGATACTTAACTAAGTAATACCTATATGTATAACAAAAGGCAGGTATTCAAATTAACAAACCAAGTACAAGTTCATCAGACTTACCCCCGTACTAATTCAACTTTCAAGATATTTAAATTTCGTTCCATATTTAAGCCATTGAGACAAAACATTCCTCAAATTGATTATTGTGCAAATATTTTTAATCATCAGGAAGGTTTGTAAAGTTTTGTTTAGTAATTGTGATGTCTAAATATTGGCTCATTATCACACATGAAGATTATAATAGGATTTAGAAGCAGTTTTTACAACTAATACTAAGAAGATAATTACAAAACATAATTGTATGAAGAATCTTCTGATTGAGCTGAGCTCTTACAGTAGGTACAGCTTACTTGAAAATATACTCGACAATGTGCATACCACGACTATGTTAGAAGTATAGTTATAATATCCAACGTCCATTAGTTTTTACTGGAAATCCTATTATGTAGAAATGGCTATGTATTTAAAGCCCAAGGTTCCTATGGTCACGTTCGGAAAGACCTTGCGCTCGCCTTGGAACTACGCAGATAGGCTTAAATAGTGTTTACGTCGAATGCCTAGGCCAGACCATAGGGATATCATGAATCATAGAAACGTAGGCAAACATGCTCGTTATGACAACGAAAATAATAATAATATCTTAGAACAATATTTACACACGGTCATCTGATCCCAAACTAAGCAGAGCTTGTACTATGGGAACCAGATAACTTACATACTCGTATTACATACTAGCTGTGCCCCGCGGTTTTACCCGCGTTAAACTTTACAAATGATCACAGCTCCTCCCCGTAGGTGATAGCATGATAATATGTAGCCTATATGTTGACCCAACCTCTTAGTAATATTCATGCAAAATTTGAAGTAAATCCATGCAGTACTCTTTGAGTTTAGCCACAGTCAAACAGAGAAACAGACAAAAATTCGAAAAACTATATTTTTGACTTCGTTATCGTCTGAAGATCACGCCCCAACTATCCTTTAAAAAAAATATTCAATGTACAGTTTTGACTTTCCTACGATTTTATTATATGTATAGATACTACTTTTGTTTCGTAAATACATACCTACTTATATAGATAATTACACCCAGACTTAGCAGAAACACACATGTTCATGCACACAAATATTTGTCCTGGGTGGGAATCGAAAACTGCGGCGTGAAAAGCAATTATTTAGCAACCACCCCAAACGGCCCGTCACATCGTAATCATAGAAAAAAAACTGGCCAAGTGCGAGTCGGACTCGCCCCTGAAGGGTTCTGTAGCAGCAAGTATTTCATTTGATTAAATGAAAGGTAAATTGCGTTTTACGATTTATTTAAAAAAAAAAACTACTTACTATATCTCGTTCAAATCAATTTTCGTTGTTAGTTTACATGGTAATGTACATCATATATTTTTTTAGTTAGTCATTCTCTTATTTTAGAAGTTACAGGGGTGGACACTCATTTTACCACTTTGGAAGTGTCTCTAGCGCGAACTATTAAGTTTAGAAAAAAATTATATTAGAAACCTCAATATCATTGAAATGAAATGAAATGAAATATTTATTCAGCACTTGGGTATTAACATACACTTGTACTTGTCAAGGTCACAATGCAGTACATAAACAAAGTGGATAGTAAACAGTTACAAAAAAAAAATTAATCTGTCAGTCCGTGCGGTTTGTTTTATCACATATATTTTCTGAAATCCTTAAATAAATAACAATGTACTAATCTATTATTTTGAAATTTAGTTCTACTATATTAAAATTAAAGAATTGAAGACTAAAGCAAAATACGAAATTCTAAGTGAGGGTGTGATCACATGCACGGGATCACCGATCACGCATTAATGGGCCAAAGCGATCCTCGCCGCTGACGAACCTACCCTAGCTAGCCTGCGGCTTTCTCTAGCTGCCTAGGTGGACGACCCGGAGAAGAAAGCCACAAAGAAACTCCGGGCTTGCTTTTTTCGTCTTCTTTTGCTTTCAGTTTACGATTTTTATTTTTTAACTGTCATGTATTTTACTTACATTGTGATTGGTTGTTATGTAGGCTAATGCACGCACAGAACCGTTGTCATTCAGTGAATCATAATAAAATAAATAAGCAATAGCATTCAATTTCACTCAAGCACTTAGAATATCCTCTTGCTGGACGAAAAAACGGTGGGTGCATCCGCGTACATTTACAAAATTAACAAGTCAAACGAAGTCTACCAGAGGCGAAAAAGAAAAAAAAAAAATGAGTACCCCAACAGCAGTTCGACCAGTTACCGCAAGCAGCACCCGTTCACGAGTATGACGTGTGGGCCAGCCATCGCCTCCCTCGCGATATCAGAGGGAAGGAAACGACCCGACCCACAACGCCACCGCAAGCATTAACAGACAATGGGAGCATGACGAGCTTACAAAGGGGAGTTCATATTGAAGTCGTTAACAGCCTTCGGCCGAACAGCGTTTGACATGTTCAAGATAATACACATTTGTTTTAATAATAGGTCTAAAAATCTATAAAGTTAAATTATTACAGCATTATTTCTATAGTCGATTGAGAAACATATACATGTATATCCTTAACATAACACTAAGATGTTGCTCTTGTTTAACCAAGCGACCAAGCGTTTTTGTCGCTTAAATAATCATTTAGAGTGTAATAGGCCTTTTTCATTAAAATATTCTTGATCTCTGATTTAAATTTAGCATAGGACAGTTCCTGAAGATTTGTGGGTATTTTGTTATAAATTCGGATACTCAGTCCGACAAAAGAACAATGAACCTTTTGTAAACGATGGGATTCTGCACACAATTTGTGTTTATTTCTAGTGTTTATCGTGTGTGTGACACTTCTCTTTTGAAACAAATTCAAATTTTGCCGCACATAAATTATATTAGCATAAATATATTGCGAAGATACCGTTAATATATTTATCTCCTTGAAAAACTCTTTTAAGGAGAATCTCGCACCTAGCTGATAAATAGCTCGTACTGCACGTTTTTGTAGAATAAAGATACTGTGGATGTCAGCCGCCTTACCCCACAGTAGTATACCGTAAGACATAATACTGTGGAAGTAGCTAAAATAAACCAGGCGCGCAGTATCTATGTTAGTAAGTTGTCTAACTTTTCTAACAGCATAAGCAGCAGAGCTTAATTTTCCAGCCAAGCCGGATATGTGAGTACCCCATTGAAGTTTTCTGTCTAAAGTTAAGCCCAGAAATGTAGTAGATTGAACAGATTCCAACACTTCATTGTTCATTACCAGATCTGGACCAACATTACTCACATTAGGTGTGGTGAATTTAACGCACTTCGTTTTTTTGGCATTTAGAACTAAGTTATTAACCGTAAACCATTCGGTAATCAGTGTGAGAGCACTATTTATTTCATCAAGGTTATCTCTGTTTCGATCTACTTTAAAGATAAGAGAAGTGTCATCCGCAAAAACTACTACATCACAGAAGTTTTTTAAATAATGTGGTAAATCATTAATATACACTAAAAACAAAAAGGGACCAAGAATGGACCCTTGTGGCACGCCTAAAGTGACAGGTAGATCATTTGACTTAACTCCACCTACATCGACACTGAACTCTCTGATTAAGGTAAGAGGATAAAACGTCAAGCGCAACTTCCCTTACGCCATAGTGTCGTAACATTTTAGATGACCTAACCATATACCACACATGTATAGGTACGATGAAAAATAATTTTGAGTTTCAGTTCTATGTATGGGGAACCCCCAAAATTATTGTCCTTTTTCTATTTTTGTTGTGAAAATCTTAATGCGGTTCATAGAATACATCTTATCTACTATACTATACTCTTTTCACCAAGTTTCAAAAGTACCGCTCTTATAGTTTCGGAAAAAGTAGCTGTGACATATGGACGGACAGACAGACGACATGACAAATCTATAAGGGTTCCGTTTTTTGCCATTTGGCTACGGAACCCTAAAAAGTAGGCTAAGTATGCTCGTTATGACAATGTATATCAATTGCATTTGAATATTCTGTTAGAAAATTCGATACTTTATTCTACATTGACGGATCCAACTTTTGTTAGATGCTCTAAAACTGTTGTTGGCATGGTTGGCAAATGCTTGCTTTTCATGCCGGAGGTCGTGGGTTCGATTCCCACCCAGGACAGATATTTGTGTGCACGAACATGTCTGTTTGTCCTGAGTCTGGTTGTAATTATCTATATAAGTATATATTTACAAAAGGAAAGTAGTATATGTAGGATATCAGTTATCTGGCTTCCATAGTACAAGCTCTGCTTAGTTTGGAATCAGATGAACGTGTGTAAATAACGTCCCAGGTTTATTATAATTAATTTTCATGCAATAATTAAGTGTCGCCCTGATGAAGAAGTGTTATTTGTGACGCTTCTTTAAAAATGTCGCTTCTGTAACAATACTTAGGTGGCTAAAACCAGTTTCAATCATGTTTCAATTGATCTTAGCTTATGAGGGCACCATCTACACCTACTCTGTCGCGCGTGCTAAAATTTGATCATTGGAATATGGGTCAAAAAGGGCGTATGTTATATTGGTACTCAAAGTGAAACTTACAGGTTTTAGTAGGAAGATAGAGAGGTCATCTCAGCCGGTTGCGCTCACCAGTCAGTCCAGCCATGCACGCGGTCAGTCCATAGATAGGTGACTGTCAAAGTAGTTTAATTTCTAAGCGTCTCCATGCCTTGGAGTGCTCGTTAAGCAGTCGATCCCGGTTTTTGTTAGAGAAAAGTCGTTCAGCCATGTCAGAAGCGTACTGGACGGCTTGAAAATCTCTAGGGTAACCACGGCCCATACGATAAAGAAAGAAGTAGATATATGTAAAGAAATACCTACAAGATTGTATTCCTTTATGGTGAAATGACTTGGCCAGTTATAAAAGAAAAAACAGATTCATTTATGACATAATGGCTGTCATTTTTTGAGGCGTCCAAAATATTAGAAAAATTATTTTGTTTGATTATTTAATTTTATTGCGATAAATAAACTTTAAATGTCGTTTCTCTGTTATAGAAAAATAAATAATAGTTACACAGAGCAACACTATGTTTAATTTGTCTTAATTAGAAGAAAAAAATAACAAAAACAGACATATTAGAAAAACAGACACTTATAAAACGATTTTTTTTTGTTTGTAAAGAAAAATGGAGAAGTTACGATTCACATTTACATTGTTAGCAGCATCTGATGGAAAAACCAATGTGATATGTATAACCTCCATAGAGACAAATTCTAAGTTCAGGCGCTTTTAGTCATACGAGTTCTACGCCCCCCACAGGATGAGATGAGGTGTCGATTTTCTTCTTGGTAGCCACAAGCGGGTACTTAGTTCGTAGTATTATATGCTAGACGGCTTGAGCGCTTGAGCCTCTGTTGTCCGCTGAAGCAGTGAAAGCTCCCTTAAAAGATAAACTGTTACTAGAGTACTTCACGGAGAGCAAGAGATCTGGATCAGCTATTATCCAGAGCTGTCCGTAATATCGGGGTAAATCGATCAAGTTTATTTTAAACTTCATACTTTATAAAAAACTAGCTGTGCCCCGCGGTTTTACCCGCATTAAACTTTATAAATAATAATAATATCTAGGAACAATGTCACACAGATCATCCTAGCCCCAAACTAAGCAAAGCTTGTACTATAGGTACCAGGCGACGATATACGTACTTATATAGATAGACAAATACTTATATACATAGAAAACATCCATGACTCAGAAACAAATATTCGTGCTCTTCACACAAATATTTGCACTTACCGGGATTCGAACCCAGGACCACCAGCTTCGTAGGCAGGAGCACTACCAACTAGGCTACGGTGACCGTAAATCAATCAAGTTTATTTTAAACTTCCTACTTTATTAAGAACTAGCTGTGCCCCTCGGTTTATCCCGCATTAAACTTTATTAATTATAGCCTATGTGTTAATCCAGGGTGTCAGCTAACTCCATACCAAATTTTATTAAAATCGCTCCAGTCGCATTCATAATATTAGTAGGATTGTAAACAATTAAATGCAGTCGACTATACACAGAGCTTATATTGCCACCTTTGTTTGAATTGTTTGTAATCGATATCTGACCTATATTAACGAGGTGTTGGATCGATTACTGTGCTACGCAGTTCTGGTTCATATACCCGTGGCAATGAGAATACAATTGTAGCAAAAGTTGATTTATTATAAGTACTTATAACTTAAGAATAACAACAGAAAGCACCTGTCACATCCTGTCCCGAATAAGCTGACTAATTGTTTCATATTTCTTATAAATTGCGAACTGTCATCGCGAAATCAAAACACATCATAATACTATCTCTCTCTAATAAAGCTCTTAGAAAGAACAGGGTATAGAAACTACTAAACTGCGCACAGACATTATACGCGCATAGGGTTACCATGTCTCAGGATTTATCCTGAGATTTCAGGATCTTTTTACTCTTCTCAGGATTGCCGCTGGTTTTACATATCTCATGAGATCACAGGATTTTTATGAATATTCGTTAAAGGCGGCTGTACCGCTCCTCGCAACTCTAGAGCGATATGCGCAGTGTAAAAAGGATAAAATTACTTTTTTAATTGTTAAGTACAGACACCAGCTCATAAAGCTACGCCAATCTGTCAAATCTCCAATTGAAAGTGAACCTTATGCTTATGTGATAAAGTTGAATAAATATATAAAATAAATTTTATAGATTGGGGTATCTAGATATGCTGGCGTCTGTACGTTTGAGATAAAATTCACAAACTGTAATAACATCTCAGGATTTTCCAATGGAAATCACGCCTTTTCTCCGGACATATGATATTTTCATCTGATATTATTTACTCATAGATTCATCGCTAGGCTCTATCGTCCGGTGAAGCAGGGAAAGCTTCCTAATTTAACTGTAAACTAATAATATATTAAATTTAACTGTAAGCCTGTTGGCGTGGTTGGCAAATGCTTGCTTTTCCCGCCGGAGGTTGTGGCTTCGATTCCCACCCAGGATAGATATTTGTGTGCATGAACATGTCTGCTTGTCCTGAGTCTGGGTGTATTTATCTATATAAGTATGTATTTACAAAAGAAAAGTAGTATATGTAGTATACCAGTTATCTGGTTTCCATAGTATACAAGCTCTGCTTAGTTTGGGATCAGATGGCCGTGTGTAAATAATGTCCCAGGATATTATTATTATAAAGCAAAAGCTTGTAGATGTGCCTTAAGGCAACAATGTGCTATAATAATATAACTGGCCATGATTAAAAGGTTTATTACTGTATACCCACATGTGCGTATGTGTAATTGTGTCGGGGTGAAGGGCCCCGAAGGTCGTACGGAAGCCGTAACAATTATATCAACTTATAAGACAATTAACTTCGCTCCTATTGGTGTATATTAAGTCACATGAAGTCATGCTACAATGTGACCTAGGTACTTCTCATATAGCGCGATATAATGCGTAGTGAACCCTATAATAATCATAATAAAATAACATAACGGCAGACAAATAGACATGTCTGTATATCTGTCTGACACGTTTTCACGCCAAAACTATGACCCGATTTAATTGAAATTTGGACACATATAGTCTAGAGCCTGAGACAGAATTGGCTACTTTATAATGCGAAAAAAGGTTGTAAGGGGTTGAAATATGGGTATGAAAAGTTGTATGGAAGTATCGTCATTTTTAGAGCTAGCAGTTTTAAACTTATTTTTAGGCTGTTGATTCGATATGAATAACTACAACATTCAATATTTGTAAAAGCTTTACTCTTAAGGGTGTAAAATAGCAATAGGGAAAAGGGGATGAAAGTTTGTATGGAAATATGTAGGGTTTATGTGATTGTTTTATAAGTTAGCGACAAGAGACAAAATGTTTGAGCTATATATATACATTTTTATATTAGCTATTATGATGTAAAATTTACGGAGGCATTACAAAATGTGAAACTGAAGTTGACGCGAGTAAGAAACTTGCTAATCACCGCGCTGTAACCTATAATAGGTAAATTTACAAGCACTTTTTTAAAAGTCTAGGATAATAAAAACCTTTTTTATTTTATTTTATGCTACCCAATCACCTAATCCATGCGGATGAAATTGCGGGCACAGCTAGTATTTGTTATAAACGTGTTAACACGAATAACATGTAAAAATATGGCACTAGCGTGTATAGTGAGTGCTAGAGTACCGTTTATATATATTTATTGTAACATCATCGGCCTTTCTAAACGGGACTTGCATTTCTCGTGGCTGTCTGTACCGTTCCAAAACTGCATTTTACCCGTATTTTGTGTTAAGGAGTTTTACTTTATGCTGCACATGTGATCTATGGGTTTTATCTCTATAAAACCCATAGCATCTTTCTGGGCTACTCTTAGCCCAGAAAGACTAAGTACATTGATATAGTAAAGTCAGTTGTCATAAGTAAAAGATCTGTCCAAAAGTAAAGATCTTTATGTTAATGCCAAACGTTGAGTCCGTGGCGCGACACATTGCTACCCATAGGAATATTAATGACCAAATGTAGAGAATACTTTCATTTTCCCTGTATTTCCACAACCAATATCTATTTGATATATGACTGTGGTTATTGATATTGACGTAAGTAACCAGCAGTGTGTAGCGAAGCGTATGAGAATTTTGTAGAATAATCCGCAATGCAAAGCGTAAATCTAATCCCAAAAGTTTGTTCTAAAAGCTAGTTCGTGACCCGCCGGATGATAATTTAGGATTTTCCATTTTTTATTTAAACTTTTACTTACGTGTGTTAGTAGTCTTTCTCATAAATAAATGACGTATTTATCATAATACATAGGTCTCCCATAGCCTATACTTAGAAAACTAACAATAATTCTTAACTACATTTAATTAACACCGCACGCATTCAGTTTTTTAGGGTTCCGTAGCCAAATGGCAAAAAACGGAACCCTTATAGATTCGTCATGTCTGTCTGTCTGTCCGTCCGTATGTCACAGCCATTTTTTTCCGAAACTATAAGAGCTGTACTATTGAAACTTGGTAGGTAGATGTATTCTGTGAACCGCATTAAGATTTTTACACAAAAATAGAAAAAGAACAATAATTTTGGGGGGTCGCCATACATAAAACTGAAACTATTATTTTTTTTTCTTCGTACCTATACATGTGTGGTGTCTATGGATAGGTCTTCAAAAATGATATTGAGGTTTCTAAGATCATTTTTTTCTTAACTGAATAGTTTGCGCGAGAGACACTTCCAAAGTGGTAAAATGAGTGTCCCCCCCCCCCCTGTACTTCTAAAATAAGAGAATCATAAAACTAAAAAAAAATATATGATGTACATTACCATGGAAACTAACAACGAAAATTGGTTTGAACGAGATCTAGCAAGTAGTTTTTTTTTGATACGTCATAAACCGCAAATTGCTTTCATTTAATTAACTGAAATACTTGCTGCTACGGAACCCTTCATGTGCGAGTCCGACACGCACTTGGCCGGTTTTTTACAAATGATATTGTTAAGTCATGAAATGCCAGTAGGTGCTAAAACTAATTATCTAACAAAATATAGGTACCTACTGGAGCTACACTTCCTACATTTTCCTATCAGTCAACAAATCAATTTGTTCGGGGACAGGAAATGACGTCAGGAGGAAACTAACTGAATGCCAAACAACCATTTATTACTGACATAAATGCTTATATTCAACTTTTAAGTAATTAATATCGTTAGATTGGTGTTTAAATTTCGCCTCGAGCGTCTTTGGAGGCAACGAAATTCACGAATATGATGTTAATTAAATGGTCACCTCACTGCTTAGCATTGCTTCAGTCCTACCTATGTACGTATTACATCAAACTCTCTGATAAACAAATACGTCACAAAGACTGCCATTACATACTGTTGTCGCTGGCGAAGACCCGCGAGTTGTCACAAGCGAAGCCCCCTTCTGCGTAGCTACCATGGCGAAGAAAACTAACGTCTCTTTACAGAGTTCGACCAATCGCTAAGATCGCAAATCGAATACCAAATAATCGATTATCAATTGATAGACCACTATAAATCGAATGTACCTAAAAATGTTCACAATATCGAATGGGTAATTAATCGGACATTCGCTACTAGAAAAGTAGCTTAGGTTAGGTTAGAACTACGTCCATACATCAGAAACAAATCAATCGTTTATCGCTAAAGGATGCATTCGATTGAATGTTCGATTTATGAACCATTCGATGTTATGGAAGTTCGAGTATTTAGACACCGATTTATAGTGGTCGATCATTTGATATTCCTTTATATGGTAATCGATTTGGCAAAGTACCCCCCTCGCAGTCATACAATAGTGTACTTATCTGTAGAGACACATGAGACTGCGTCACCGAATTGGGTACTTTTTAGAAGCCTAGCGATAGCAAAATTCGCGTCATTATGCCTCTTATATTGCATATTCGTATTACGTAGTACTGATACATGGTGCGATTTTGCAATTCAATATTTACTTCCTAATCGAACATTGTATTAAGACGCCTGGTAACTTGTTCACGTGCCAAATGGATAGATCTCCAATTCTCAATCTGGTTTCGTAACTATTGTTAACTCAAGAGTGTGAATTATTCTAAGAATCATTCAGTATGTTGGATTCTTCACAGATAATATAACAAAAAGCTCCTTTTTAGGGTTCCGTAGCCAAATGCCAAAAAACGGAACCCTTATAGATTCGTCATGTCTGTCTGTCTGTCCGTCCGTATGTCACAGACACTTTTTTCCGAAACTATAAGAGCAGAACTATTGAAACTTGGTAAGTAGATTTATTCCGTGAACCGCATTAAGATTTTCACACAAAAATAGAAAAAATAACAATAATTTTTGGGGGTCCCCATACATAGAACTGAAATTCAAAATTTTTTTTTCAGCGTACCCATACCTACATGTAGGATAGACATAGGTCTTCAAAAATTATATTGAGGTTTCTAATATATTTTTTTTCTAAACTGAATAGTTTGCGAGAGACACTTCCAAAGTGGTAAAATGAGTGCCCCCCCCCCCCCCCTGTAACTACTAAAATAAGTGAATCATAAAACTAAAAAAAATATGATATACATTATCATGTAAAATTCCACCGAAAATTGGTTTGAACAAGATCTAGTAAGTAGTTTTTTTTAATACGTAGTAAATCGTACACCGCAATTTACTTTTCATTCAATCATTGCAGCTGTTACGGAACCCTTCATGGGTGAGTCCGACTCGCACTTGGTCGCTTTTATTTATATAATAGGATGCCAATTGAGGAAGTGGGTCCTCCTGATGGTAAATGATTGTAATTGTTATAATAATGGCAAATGCCTTCAAACAAATTCTAAATTATTTAATTTAACACAAACACGGATCATGCCACATTCGTAACAAAATTACTTCCGAGTTACACACATGTGTGATGCAATTTAATTCTCATTGCACTCTTTGTTGCGTGGTGGAGACACAAGCATTAATTACACGGAAAAATTATACGTACAGTAAAACAACAGATTGTATCTTATTGTGATGAAACAACGAGGTTATCATCGCCTGTTAGTTTAGCGATGCAAAAACAATTTAGTTTTACAAACAATATTGTGTTCAAGTAATACGTAGGTGTTAAGTCTTGTAGTTTTACAACTTCATCGTCTTAAAACCTTAACAATTATTGAATAAAAGAAAAAGAACATATTAAAAAAAATATAGATTTTCTGCTTTTGCCCGTGACTTCGTTCTGCGTAAAAAATGCTTCGTATACTTTTGTACATTCAATCAAGTTTTCAAACATATCAAATGAATATAAAAGCCAAGTTTGAACTTGATCAGACAGAGAAACATGTTCTATACAAAATTAGCAACCCCGTTTTACTTCATTAGGGGTGGAATTTTCAAAAATCATTTCTTAGTGCACACCTACGTCACTTAAGAGAGCCTACCTCTCTTAAGTGAGTAAGATCCCAGAACTCATTGGGGTGGAGGGAAGCAAATCTTGTTTGCTGACTCTTAAAGGCCGGAAACGCTCCCACAACTCCCAAACGGTGTTGTGTGTGTCCATGGGCGGCGGTAATCACTTACCATCAGGTGACCTACTTGCTCGTTTGTCGGCCCTCTGGAATAAAAAAAAAATTACACAAAATTTCTAGACCCAGCAGTCGGCCAGTCCCTGCTTATATTAGGTCTTTACCTATGAAATTGCCGTTCTGCAGTACTGGCCATTTCAAATCAAAATAATTTTTGTTTGGCTAAGAATTCTAATTTCAAATTAATTTTATTTTAAAAACATGGATTCTTTTTTCCAAAAGTAGTCATTTCTTTATTGATTAGTGTTACATTTTCATCGCATTTCAATCTTTTTCGTCATCATGGATACGTTAAAAATTCGAGTAATTATGGAATATGAGTACCGTCGTGGCAGCAACGCGGCACAAGCGGCACGCAACATCAACGACGTTTACGGAGCTAACACTACAAACCAACGCACCACCTGTTATTGGTTTGCTCGCTTCCGTTCTGGAAATTTCGACCTGAAAAATGAACCTCGCGGTCGTCCGAAGACTTTGGTCGACAATGACGAATTAAAGGCGGTTGTGGAAGCTGATGATACACAATCTACGGCTGAATTAGCAGCAGCTTTCGACGTTAGCGTCAAAACAATATTGGTCCATTTGCGTCAAATTGGCAAGGTAAAAAAGCTTGACAAATGGGTGCCCCACGAACTCAATGATCGCCAGCGCGAAGTACGCGTCGAGACGTGCCTTGCACTGCTCAACAGACACACAAATGAAGGAATTTTGAACCGCATTGTTACCTGCGATGAAAAATGGATTCTGTTTGATAACCGCAAGCGCTCAGCAAGTTGGTTGGATCCTGGTTCAGCACCTAAACAATGCCCTAAACGAAAACTTACCCCTAGAAAAGTGATGGTCACTGTTTGGTGGTCTAGCGCCGGTGTGATTCATCACAGCTTCTTACCAAACGGGGTGAGCATTACTGCAGATGTGTACTGTGAAGAACTGAGCACAATGATGGAGAAGCTGGCGCATCTCCAACCAGCATTGGTCAATCGCTCGTCTCCGCTGCTCCTGCACGACAACGCGCGACCTCATACTGCACAGCAGACGGTCTCCAAGTTGCAAGAACTGGGGTTGGAAGCTCTCCGTCATCCGCCCTACTCACCAGACCTTGCGCCTACAGACTACTACTTTTTCCAGAATTTGGATAACTTCTTGGCGGGAAAAAAATTCAATACCCGAGAGGCAGTACAAAATGCCTTTGAAGAATTTGTTGCCTCCCGTCCAGCTGATTTCTTTAAGAAGGGCATCAATAAACTGCCACTGCGATGGCAAAGATGCATTGATTGCATGGGTGATTACTTCGATTAATACAAATAAAAAAATTCATGAAAAAAATTCGTTTAAATTTTTTCATACAAAACGGCAATTTCATAGGTAAAGACCTATTATATATAAATATGTATATATATTTTAAATTGTATTGTAGTTATTATAATAACTAATTTGAACACGATTCATAAGGAATTAATAAAATCTAATTCATCAAAGATAAAGAAGACACCGTGTATCTATCTATGTATATATATATATATATATATATAATCATTCGAATTTCGAATGCCAGGTACAGTGGGATACTTTTTTTATTATACTTTATATTCGAAGAATGTAAAAAAAATATATGACTTCCAGGAAATGAGCAAGTAGGTATATGATTTAATGCAGAAAAACCTGTTTATTTATTTACAAAATGCCTTATTTTCCGTATAGAACATGTGCCATAAATAGTGAGGATAAAACCAAAAATGTTTCTATACAAATTCCGCGAAGTGATCATCAATCAAATTAAAACTAAATATAAAATCAAATCCTTTTATTTTAAGCCTTTTTTAAACTCCCGAACCAAACTAGTTGAATCATGTTTTAGATTTCCAATATAGTTGAAATTTGACAGTTGTTTGCGACTTAGTATCCCACATTGCTATTGTAGAGGTAGAATATTATTCTTATGACATATATCAAACACATTATGATATGGAAAATCATCGTAGTTACCTACCTACACATTTTCTATGTCGTTGTGATATTTTTTAAAAAGCTTAATTCTAGGGATTTGTTCCTATAATCATCATCATCATCATCGTATAAGCCGAAAGATGTCCAATGCTGTACAAAGGCCTCCCCAAAGATCGCCACAATTGCCAGTCTTGCGTTGCTCGTATTCAGCTGATCCCAGCCACCCTTACAAGATTATCGGTCTTGTAGGGAACCTGCCCACGATACGTCTTTCGGTATTTGGTCGCCTCTCGGGAACGAAATACTCCCGATTCTATGCCATACCAACGCAACTTTTTCTAATTTAACATAAACATATGTAGTTACTGTGAAAGACGGATATCTTGAGCTGTCTACATCTTGCTTTCGTGCTATGTGAAATACTGTGCGAAAATAAGCGACACGTATGTACCTGTAGACTAACATTGCGCAACCAAAAAAGAACACAATCAAGATCGGTGCATTTGTTTGCGAGCTACGATGCCGCAGACAGACACACACAGACAGACAGACATCGACGTCACACTTAAACACCCCTCTTTTTACGTCGGGGGTTAAAAATAGATTTTATGTAACATTTGTTCCACGTATAGCTTCCTAGACTAAAATGGCTTCAGGTGCAGTAAACACAAGACAATGGTTTAATTGCTGCTGCTTTTATTTGTAACATGGAATACGTGTACCTCTTACCAGCGCGTTGGGTAACAGCCATTGTTGTGTTTTTCATAACACCTATTGTTTTAAAGTTTCAAATTTTTATCGATCTACATTCAGTTAGTTAAGATTTTTTCAAGTTTTGCGCAAGCATCGTGATAATGTATGGATCTTGGAATCATTTTAACTCATCAGCAACGTATAGCAGAATGTCAGAAAAAACATTGTTGGTATTGTAAAATCGTAGTTAAAACACGTTTGTAGATGACATTTACAAACCTGTTTGAATTACTTATTTTTACTCTACATGACATTTTCTTCTTGACAAACTTATTTATACTATAAGTAGGTACTATTATATCATCCTATTTGAATTTGATTCGTATAACTATAGATTTTGCGCTATCTGTGTAGTAAATCCACAGAGTTTGCCAATTAAATAGTATATGGGTAGGTAATGTTATCAGCTTCTTTCTAACTTTGGTACGGGAAATGGCGGCCATCTATACGTGTCGCTTAGCAATAATTACTTGACTGATAAATAATAAAATAATAAGCAAGTAACACACTGCCATCTGATCCCTAACTAGACAGAGCGTATTTTATTCACGTGGTGGAAATGCTCTAGTCGCACGTGGTGTGGGTTTCGACCCACTAAAACCACCACGGTAGCCAGCCTCCTGCTTGTAGCGGGGGCTCTGGGTATACGTGAACGATCTCGCCAGCACCCCCGCTGTACACTGAGCGTCTGCAAGACTCACCCGGGGAGGAAAGGGGCCTGAATGCCTCCCCCCATCCCCAGTACGCACAAGCGTGTTACCTGAGCTACAGCAGGTAACTTCTTCCCTGGAAACTAGACAGAGCCTGTACTATGGCAACCAGAGAAAACTGATAAACAACTTTTTTTTATATCTATAATATGCTTGATATCATAGATAAATTATCCCAAGATACAGAATAAATACCCATGCTCATCACCCAAAGATTTGTCCTGGATGGGGACCCACGACCACTGGTTTATCAGCCAGGCTCACTAAACAGTAGACCATCATGCCAGTCACATTTGTTGTACACAATTACATGTAGATGTGCACAATACCTTCATAATAAACATTTTCAGAACGTTAGGCATGTTTGGAATTGAATTCTGAGAACACTTCATTTTATTTTGTGGGTTCCGTACCCAAAGGGTAAAACGGGACCGTATTACTAAGACTTCGCTGTCTGTCCGTCTGTCACCAGGCTGTATTTCATGAATAGTGATAGTTAGACAGTTGCAATTTTCACAGATGATGCATTTCTGTTGCCGCTATAACAACAAATACTAAAAAACTAATAAAAATAAATATTAAAAGGGGCTCCCATACAAGAAACGTGAATTTTTAGCTCGTTTTTATAGATAATGGCACGGAACCCTACGTGCGCGAGTCCGACTTGCACTTGGCCGGTTTTGTGAACTTATATTTTCCTGGTAATGCTCTTAATGCTTTGACAATTAATCATGTTAAGTTGTTGAAATCTATCAAATTCTGCGTTTATATCCAAGGCAAAAACATTTTGTCTTTTTGGAATCGGAATCGATTCCAATCCGTTAAAACTTTAAAAATATCGTTGTACCTTGCAAAATGTCATAGTTATAAATCTATAAGCAAATTTAAGAGCCCCAGAATCCAAAAAGACAACACTAATAATTATATTGATGAACTTCTTTCTTTCTTGGACTTTGTACTTAATCACGGCTCCGATCCGGTTTAATTTAATCAGGCCCGGATGTGAATCATTGCAAAGTAACACAGACGGGGATTAGTTTGTATCTACGTGTAGAAATATTTGTCTGTGTTGTTTTGTTTCAATATTTAATGTGTAAACTAAGATCTCCACGGCCGCGCAATCCTCCACGTTACGTTCGCGCGGCCAACTTCAAACCCCTGTAACTTCTTTATTTCTGCTTTGGCAAACTTTTGCTTTGTTTCTTTCGATTTTGACAAAAATAATAGTGATTTCTTTTTCTGTTTGGATAACGTGGCGGAGCAATCGTGACGCACACGGTACCTACTACATTACGGATTTCCTACCATTCAAACAATATACATGTTCACAATAAAAATTGGTAGATGTAGATATCTACATAAATAAATGCGTTATTTTATTGTGTTTTATTCTAATAAAGGAAACTGAAACATCGTCCGTGATTGTTGTACTAATTTAGTGAGTGCTGTTGCAAAAAACTATTTAAGTTGCAAATTGTCGTAATAAATCACCTTGCTCCTCGCAGAATATCAAACAACTTTGCTATTTTAGTGTACCCACTTAAATCAACTGTAGTTATTGTGTTAGAACTTACAAGAATTCTCAATTTATAAAAGTCAACTATTGACTGCTGGTGAATAGCAGTGGTTGTAATAGGAGGCAGCCCACCAAGAGCACCCATCTGAATGGCACCTGCGCGAATGGCACCTAGCCTAGTCCACGAAAGGCACCAATCAATATTTTTGGCAGATGCTCTTCGTGGATTCAATTTATTCTTTACATTCTTGTCCACGAAGAGCACCTACGACTCAGTAACCTAGGTTATTAAATGAAAGATATCGATAAAATTTCCTTGCTTACCCTATTGGAGGATGTATTAAGTTCGTCATACTTTGTGTAGGTACTCTGGCGCATTATTACTGGAGCAGTGACGTTCTAGCGCGGCCACGCGATAATCAGTCTTAACGTGTTTAAATTAAACTACTTTTTAACGGATATTACCGGATAGATAATAGTTGAATTTCAATGTGTAACATTCGCTTAAACATAAGAAAATACTAGTCCTAACATGCGTAATGCGTATGCCGTCACCGTAGCCTAGTTGGTAGTGCTCCTGCCTACGAAGCTGGTGGTCCTGGGTTCGAATCCTGTAAGTGCAAATATTTGTGTGATGAGCACGAATATTTGTTTCTGAGTCATGGATGTTTTCTATATATTTAAGTATTTATCTATCTATATAAGTATGTATATCGTCGCCTGGTACCCTGGTACCATAGTACAAGATTTTTTATTTTGGGGCTAGGATGATCCGTGTGACATTGTCCCTAGATATTATTATTATTATAATATTAGTAGTGTTAATAAATTGTCTCTTCGTGAACAAGAATGTAAAAAATAAATTGAATCCATGAAGAGCACCTGCCAAAAATATTGATAGGTGCCTTTCGTGGACTAGGCAAGGTGCCATTCGCGCAGGTGCTATTCAGATGGGTGCCCTTGGTGGACTACCTCTGAAATAGTCGCTTCGCTGCCACGAAGCCCTCTTGTTGTGTGACCCATAGATAGTAGTTTTGAGTATGGGTGTGCTTTGCGTTTGTACAGTCCCTTGCGATTCACGGAATGAACTTACTAGGACAGAGGTTGTCTTAAAAATAATAAGTACAGGATGTTAATATAATCGTGAATAATCAAACCATTTAAATAAATTTCTGATTTTAAATATAGGTAAATAAATTTCCGATCTACAGATTGTATTATCGCGTGCCATAAAACGTTTGAAAGTTAACATAAAGACATTTATGTTTAATAATCAATTTAAAAATCGACTATTTAGAATATATAGAATATATACTTTTAACTAGATAGGTAGTTACAAAATAATTTTGTAATTTAATTACCAAAAGATATATTTACCAAATATCTCCTTATTATGAAATATAAGAATCGATTTGGACAAACAACAATAGCAACCAGAAACAATCTCTCAAATAATTGACCATCTAGAAAGCTGATATAAGAAGAACTATTAAAGAACGGAGAATTCTTGTGAATAAGATATATTAAAAGATTTCTTAGTTGTTTAATAGTTGTAAACCTATATATACAAAACAACACATTCAAATAGATAACCTCCTTCTTTCGAAGTCGGTAATTAAATTGAGATTTTTTTAAAAGATATTTTTATTTTATTTTATTAACAAGCACTAGGTACTCAGACTTATGTCAGTGTTTCATCTGTAATCTGTAAATAATTATGGATGTTACTTATTCATGACGTTAGCTGTCATACAAATAAAAAAACGCATACTTGCATTCTATTATTCGCAATATTGAATAATAGAATCTCTGTTTGGTACGTCCGACATAACGTGTGTTAAGGCGACGCATTGGTAAACAAAAATAACCGGCGGCGTGAGGAACAGAGGGTCTAAACGGCATACTAATCCGCGCGCAATCTATCTTATATCGAAGGGTTTTGGTCAATTTGTGTGTCTACATATGTGGCGCATCGGTTAAGACTGTCGGAACAACTTTATATGTGACCCATAGTTCTGAGTCTGGGTGTACTTTGTGTCCGTTAAATACATGTTTGTAAAGTACCCCGTTACACGGACTAATTTCCTTAGCTATTAATTTTTTTATAAAATCATATAAACCAAGATAAGTAGAATTAATTTAGAAAGATCTATTCCGAGGTGACTTAATTTGAAGTGAAAAAATGAAATGAAAAGCTTGATTCAGCATATTATACGTGTCTGTTACAAAAAATAATACTACTGCCAAACTGTATGACAGTTTGTTGGCAGATGTAACTCCCTATTTAACATTTACTACCGTAAACTTATAAAAAATAAAATAAACTGTTTTTCTTTGATATTGAACCCGCGGTGAACCGATATTGAAAGCCCTTCTTTTTCTTCCATAGATAATGCTTTCGGAACGATAACATTCTAATTTTAAATAAATCAGTTGTATTTTAAAAGACATTTTGAAGCTGGTTCTAAGTTCTAAGGTAATTAAAAAATCCAATATCTTGAATGCATCGCCTTAACATAAGTTTTGAAACAATGGATTTTTACAATTCAGCGTCCGCACGCCCCTATAAATATTCAGATCGTGACCAAATTGGACGAATTGCTGGCACATTGTGGCTTACTAACTAGCTTAGGACTTGGTACGAGCTTTGAGTTACTTATTATGTAGAGCGGCAACTTATTGTCGATACCTCTTTGTATTCTCATGGAAAATTATATATCATAGATTGCGTAAGAAATAATAAAAAATACAACGTTTTTTTAGTTATAGATATGGCATCTCTTTTGTTTGCCTCTCTCACATTAGCTTTCTATTAATTAATTCGGACCTATCCCATTATATATTTTTCTCCAAGACGCATTTATAAATATACCGATATATATACTTCTTTGCGTCTGAACGGCTGGAGCGATTTTATTAAAATTTGGTATGAAGTTAGCTGACACCCTGGATTAAAACATAGGCTATATTTATAAAGTTTAACGAGGGTAAAACCGCGGGCTACGGCTAGAATAACATAAGACCGCCAACTTCCAAACCTCGCAACTGAGTCTTATGTTTTTGGTAGAAAATATCCCAATATATATAATACTTTGGTGGGATCCAATTTGATTGATTTGGACCCAGGATTTTACCGCTAGAACAACGAGCAGTCAAAAGTATAGTATAATATTGTTTGTACTATAACAATATCTACTATATAAAAATAAGTCGGGTTTTCCTTCCTGACGCTATAACTCCAGAACGCACGAACCGATTTCCACGGTTTTGCATTCGTTGGAAAGGTCTCGGGCTCCGTGAGGTTTATAGCAAAGAAAATTTATAAAAATTAACGCGGGTAACACCGCGGGGCACAGCTAGTCTACTATATAAAAATAAGTCGGGTTTTCCTTCCTGACGCAATAACTCCAGAACGCACGAACCGATTTCCACGGTTTTGCATTCGTTGGAAAGGTCTCGGGCTCCGTGAGGTTTATAGCAAAGAAAATTTATAAAAATTAACGCGGGTAACACCGCGGGGCACAGCTAGTCTACTATATAAAAATAAGTCGGGTTTTCCTTCCTGACGCAATAACTCCAGAACGCACGAACCGATTTCCACGGTTTTGCATTCGTTGGAAAGGTCTCGGGCTCCGTGAGGTTTATAGCAAAGAAAATTTATAAAAATTAACGCGGGTAACACCGCGGGGCACAGCTAGTCTACTATATAAAAATAAGTCGGGTTTTCCTTCCTGACGCAATAACTCCAGAACGCACGAACCGATTTCCACGGTTTTGCATTCGTTGGAAAGGTCTCGGGCTCCGTGAGGTTTATAGCAAAGAAAATTTATAAAAATTAACGCGAGTAACACCGCGGGGCACAGCTAGTCTACTATATAAAAATAAGTCGGGTTTTCCTTCCTGACGCAATTACTCCAGAACGCACGAACCGATTTCCACGGTTTTGCATTCGTTGGAAAGGTCTCGGGCTCCGTGAGGTTTATAGCAAAGAAAATTTATAAAAATTAACGCGGGTAACACCGCGGGGCACAGCTAGTCTACTATATAAAAATAAGTCGGGTTTTCCTTCCTGACGCAATAACTCCAGAACGCACGAACCGATTTCCACGGTTTTGCATTCGTTGGAAAGGTCTCGGGCTCCGTGAGGTTTATAGCAAAGAAAATTTATAAAAATTAACGCGAGTAACACCGCGGGGCACAGCTAGTCTACTATATAAAAATAAGTCGGGTTTTCCTTCCTGACGCAATAACTCCAGAACGCACGAACCGATTTCCACGGTTTTGCATTCGTTGGAAAGGTCTCGGGCTCCGTGAGGTTTATAGCAAAGAAAATTTATAAAAATTAACGCGAGTAACACCGCGGGGCACAGCTAGTTATACTATAGTTTTGACTGCTCGTTGTTCTAGCGGTAGCGTGTACAACCGCACGTTAATAAAATCCTGGGTTCAAATCAATCAAATTGGTTGTTTTCCAAATAAATCAATAAAAAATATATCTATTAACCGAAGAATATCGGCTATTAGTAATCTTTTGGCATAACAATTGTGTGCTCGTCAAAACGCTGTGACGTGAACACACCCACATTTTCCAGTTGTCATTGTCATCTATTTTTGGCTAGATTTTAAGCGATTTTTTGCGAGCTGTTCCTGTCAAGTCTTACGTCTGATGCTTGTGTAAATTTACATAAATTAGACAAATATGAACATACGACATTGTGACACTATTTATTAATGGTCAGAAACCTGTTTTACTCATTATCTTTTTTAAACAAATTGTTGTTAGAATAAATAATAATATCTAGGCAAAATGTCACGCAGATCATCCTAGCCCCAAACTAAGCAAAGCTTGTATAGATAGATAAATACTTAAATACATAGAAAATATGCATGACTCAGAAACAAATATTCGTGCTCATAACACAAATATTTGCACTTACCGGGTTTCGAACCCAGCACCACCAGCTTCGTAGGCAGGCAGGTAGCACTACCAACTAGGCTACGGTGACCGTCTAGTACCAAATCGTTGACCAGAGCGGAGCTCTCGGTGGTTGGTGGGACGATTCAGTTTGAACAAATTTCAATCAATAGTTTTGCTATTTGTATCGAATCTATTGGAACTGCCGTACTGAACAGACAGAGTGATTCAAAGCTAAGTAAACTTTGTATTATGTTTATGTCTCAACGTGGTTTGTTTTATTAAATAATAAGTTCAGCTTGTATTTCTTGTATTTAAGTGATTATTTCTCTATATGGTTAATAAATATACCTTATAATAGATAACCTGGGTTTCATTCTATATAACACCTCCATCCTACATAAAGTATGATGCTTTGTTGTTGGTTACCGGTGTAAAGTAATCTTATTTATAACAATTTATATTTTAGACCTTGGCACATCTGGCTATATCTATACTTATCTACACATCTATTTAGTCTTACCTAACATGATACCTAATGGTACCTTACTTATATTATTTGTAAGTTATTGTTCCGTGAGTATCACTCGGCACCATCAGAATTACTAGCGCTACAAGAATAACATGTTCTAGCAAATTCTGAGGTGATCCCATTTCGGTCTTACACCGACAACAAGTGTCTTTGTTTTGTTTTTTACTGCTCCGCTACAAACAATAATTAACGTTATTTTATTCGTTACAGGAATCTTTGGCAGAATGGGAGCGGGGCATCCCAGACCAGCTGCAATCGGGGCGGAAATGGAGCGCTCGCACAGCTGCGCACGCGCAAGACACCGCTACTGACCAAACGGCGCCGGTTAATAACAGCACTGACGCTTGTAAACTACTTATTGTGAGTATCAGTACGTCTGGGATAGCCTTTCTTATGAATTAATAATTAGAGACAACTTCTATTTCCTGATCACCGGTAAAACCCTGGAGGGTTTGTCTAAGGTGTTAGAAATGTACGATGATATAATACGTTAAGCTATGAAACAGAAACGCTTTCTAACATAATGATATACATCCTCACCCAGGACAAATCTATGTGATAAACACAATTAATTGTTCTGTGTCTACTGTATGTAATTTATCTAGAATTTGTACCTATGTATTTCGCATTTATCTATATATACTTATAATAAATCTGTAGAGAGGTCAATTCTGTACATGAAATATATTTTCAAAATAACTGTCAGGGGGTGATTACTGATCGATACTGATGCCAAAAATGCAATCAGTAAAATTTTTGTCTGTCTGTCTGTAAGTTCCTTATAGAAACAAAAACTACTCGACGGATTTTAACGAAACTTGGTACAATTATTCTTCATACTCCTGGGCAGCTTATAGTATACTTTTCATCATAATATCATAAATACGAAAGGTTGTGAGTATGGATGTATGGATGTTTGTGTGATGCCTTTAACGTATAAACTACCGGACGGATTTCGATGAAACTTTGTAGTAATATACTCGTAGCTTAAATATAATTTATATTTTATATAAATTGTATCACTTTTGATACACTTTTCTTGACTTCAACGGCTAACGTTAAACGCTAATCCATTTCCGGCCTGCCTGATAGTAATCGCAGCAGCGATAAGGTCGCCCATCATATGTATATGTACATAGTTACAGTTAATATGTACTACCTTTTCTTGTTTACAATAAAGAGAATTTTGCATTTACAACGCAGTACACGGCAGTCTAAAAATCTTATCAAAACTGACGCCAATAAAACGTGGAGTGATGTTCACTTACATGTAATGAGCTTATGGTTCATATTCGGGTTAATTGGAGTCAAATGTCTTTAATTACCTTATTGCCTACTCGTGTCTGCGTAGATCAAGGGAATATGGAAATTATTAAAGACGTAGTCGAGTTTTCTATAATCTGGGGACCTACTGCCTAAGTCGGCGATCATTGTGATCGACTAGCCTAGTATCTAGGTAAATAATCGCGCCATTAACTTTTGGGGTTCGCACCTCTGCTAAGGCGTTTACTGACGTGGAGATACAGGAGAGGATTACTTACTAGCTGCTCGTCCGTTTAAGGCTCGGCGAGAGTATTTTTTCGATATGAATGGAGACTAAGGATCTTGAAGAGCGATAGTGGCCTAGTCGCGTTCGCCGTCGTACTCGGCTGTTGTAGATACTTATCAGGTGACCTGCCGCCTTATTCGCCGGTCATCGTGATCGTCGCTCAAATAGATGAAGGTTAAAAATTACTAAATCATACGTTCAATCAGCATCAATATTGAAAATCGATTCCGGGCCATTTATGACGTTACATGTGCTCATGCAAGCCGTTTGAGCGAATGAATTAGTCATTTTTATGATCGGCGAAATAGGCGATGGTCCCCTTATAGGTACCTACTACAGCTGAGAGTACGACTGCCAACGGCCTCCGTGATCCTTAGTTTCCGTTCATATCGATAAAATATTCTTTCCTTAAACGGACGACGGCAGCTCATGTCCTAGCGTATGAACATAGAACAAAAGTTGCACAAAACGGCCCTAAGAACCAATCTTCTCCTGCATATATTCAATCATCCTAGGAGGCTTTCACTGATCCACCAGACTATAGAGACAAGCAAGGGCTCAAGCTATCTAGCAACTTCGACTTAAGGTTCGAAAGCAAAAATTCACTGGGGTGGATTATTATTCGCTAGATAGCTTGAACTCTCGTTTGTGGCTACAGTCTGTTAACGTTATGTTAATAAAAGTTAATCAAATTTTCTATTACAGTTACAGAAACTTAGGAGATACAAGCTTTTCAGTGTATTTGTTTAGTTTTAAATTCGCAATATGTACCTAATTATGTACGGCCTACGAATAGGCACTATAGGTTCCAGGCATCTCTTGAAAATTCCAACAGACTGATAATAATATTTTTGTTCGTAATCTTTCAGTATATCGCCGACGCCAAGTCTCCGATGTGGCGGCTAAACCTTTGCGGAGGTAATGCGGCAGCAGTTGCTGCGAGGGCCGGCACGAAACTATTGCCTCCCAAGCTGAGGATCGTGTGGAATCCTCCCACATCGCCCTACCAGCAAACTGACAAGTTGAGACTCGTGGTCACCGCTGTTAACAGTGGTAAGTTTAGTTTACCATACAAAATAGTTGCCTATGTTTATTTTCTTACTATGTATATACTCGATGGACAATATCGGTAACCTGGTCAGCACTCAAATTATTTATTATTGCAATTCTAAATTCTTTAAGCAATAATTAAGTACTGTAATTGGTACAAAATTTATATTATAAAGAATTAACAAAATCGGTTCCCAAATAACGAAGAAATAGCATAAAAAACGTATAAAAAAATATACTTACAGTCAACTTGCAAACCTCCTTCTTTTTAAGTCGGCTAAAAAAATTCATAGTGGCTATGTAGGGTAGCCAATCCCACCTAATTTCCCATGTCCCCGTATAAATTAACAACTAGTAACTTGATTTTTTAAATGAATTTCCAGCAAGGAGTAGTAAAATATTGAATAGAATTAAATTGATTTCTCAATTAGCTGAATAGAAATCTATAAGTCATACCAACTTTTCAGTCCTTAAACCTTAATTCACAATTTCCAGGTGCAGTCTGTAACAATGACACCCAATTCGTCTGCGGCGTAACCAGTCTCTGCATCTCCTCATACCTCGTATGCGACAGCGTCCGCCACTGTCCCGGAGGAGAAGACGAGGAGCCTTCAGCCTGCGCTCATAGACATGACCCGCCGCTGTTGGAGCTGCTTCGACGATTTGCGGCCAGGAACCAGGAGCTGCTTGGCTTGGACCAGCCCGAGGGCATGACAAAACAACCGTCTGTTATAAGTGAGTTTCAGAAGTTTCATTTGCATTAGGAGTAAGGAGTCAAATGTATAGGTATAACGACTGAGACGGTCTGAGCTTGGAAGAACAGTAGAGTTGTAGTGATATACTTTTTATATAATAGCAAAGCAAGCGGATCACCTGATGGTAAGTAATCACCGCCGCCTATGGACACCTGCAACACCAGGGGGCTGCAAGTAAATAGCCGGCCTTTTAGAAAGGAATAGGCTCGTTTCTTCAAGATTGTTTAGTCATACCGGATCGGAAATACCTTCGCAGTTATTTTATTCCCCATAGTGGTAGTGCGCGATAGTAAAGTTTTTTGAGGAACGCCCGACGACCATATGACAGGCGTTAGCCGCATTTGACAGGCATTTTAAGGTTTAGTTAGGCGTGCGGCCGGCATTGGTCTGAAACAGGCATTTTTAAATTTCAAGACGCGCGCGCATCTCGCTTGCATAAATGCAAAACTGTATCTCGTGAAGATTTTTACGTTTATATATTAGAAAAGAAAAAACTATTAAAAAAAATAATGTCCTGTGACAAATATCAGTCATAAATATTCTTTTTCATTATTATCTGTTGGCTTTTACTTATTACCTACAGCGTTTTGCTTTAGACAGGCATTTTTCTGAAAATTAAGGCATTTTAGGTACCAGACAGGCATCCCTCTATTTAAACATGGTAACCCTAGGCAAGAGGGTCTGTATTTGAAGGTGGCGGCAGGTATAAGTTCGAACAATTCCTCAGAACACACCCCGTGATAAAAGCAGTAAAGGACACATAGAGACGCCACGTCTCTCCCGCAAGGCAAGAGGATCAAAATAAACAGTGGGTTCTTCTTGCATTTGCTACACTTGCAGTGCATAACCTGATGTACATACGTAAATATACCTTAGACAATATTTAGAATATGACCAATAGTAATTAGGGAAAGTATGTTTACTTGTTAGTGGCATATAACTCGATCTTCTTTAAAAGTCTTCTACTTTAATAATCGACATGACAATAACCAGATGTAACTGACAACAGGTGACTTGACTGTTTCAGTGAAGATCAGCGAGGGTGAGAAGCAGTCGAACGCGTTCATGGAGTTCGCGGCGGCGCTGAAGCCATACGGACCCTGGAGCTACCTCGTGGTGGGCATGCTGGTGTGCGCTACCATACTCATGTTCTGTTTAGCTTGGGGTGAGTACCTCCTTCTTCTTACTACCCAGTTTAAAAAGTGCTAATCGTACTTCCCCAAATCCTTTTATTTGAAACCAATTTAATGAGGGTCGGTAAGACTAAGCACCTAGGCGGGGCCAGTCTGTAAATGAAGGACCCCAAAAGTGGTTTCATTTGCGAGCATATACACGTTTTGGAGAGCACGTTAGGCTTAATTAGAGTCTGCCGTCTCTTGGCAAAACTGTGGCAGAGAGTTCATACCAAAGCCTCAACGTACATTGGAAGAACCGGACAGAAGTTTAAGGATGCGAGGGTGAACTCTCTGCTTGTGCAGAAATAGCAAGTGCTTCTTCTCCTCCCAAGTAGTATTTTATGTGAAGCCAGATATACTCATACTGTGGACACGTGCGGGCCCTCTTTCAATGGGAAGGGGCACAGGGCACAAGGGTACACCGGATAAGTACTGACCTTTCAAGGTGATGATGAGTGATGAGCTGAAATAGGACCAAGGAACTACGTACTAACGGCCGGCTGTATCGAACCGTGTTGACAGAACTTTTCCAACACGTATGTGTACAAGTACTTTAATTATCATCATCATCATCATCATCGTCTACTGCTGGACAAAGGCCTACCCAAAAGATTTATACAATGGACCTGTGCGTACAATTTGGAGCGATATGCCATAATCGCCACGCTTGGCAGCGATAGCAGTATGATGGGTATAGTACACAGAGAGATGCTGCTGCCCATTCTCTGCGAGAGCCCCCCACGGGATGAAATGGGTTGGCGATATTCTATGCTGTCAGCCACAAATCCGTACTTCAATAACCTGATCTAATAGCAACTTCTCTTCCATTCCAGAATGCTGCTGCAAACGTTCGAAGCCATCAGACACTCCAATCAACATCCCGCCTTCCTGCATCGACCTCTCCCCCACAGTGACAGTCACAGCGGCATCACAACAGCTGTTCACTCAGCCTCTGCCCCCGTCCCCTCCGGAGTACGAGCCTCCGCCGTCGTACTCCTCGCTGTTCCCCAGAGCCTTCAAGTCTTCCCCCACTCCGGTGCCACACTGCTCGCACCAGGAGCCCCCCGACTGAATCAGTAACGTTCTCCGTAGATTAGTTAGAGTATTTCAATTGATTGTTGGTTATCGTATAGTGGTGACTGGTGAGGCAGAAAGGAGACATTAGCTTTTACATGGAATTGAGTCACCAATTTTTGGACAGGAATAAAACAATAAACGAGCTCTTTTGAATCCAATTTTGTAGTAATGTGTTAGTCATTTGCGTTATTTTTATTCCCATCTATCCATTTGTGATTCAATTATGTAAGTGTCGTGTTTTTATGAGATTATACTTCATCTATTTATAAGATTTTATTACATTCGCAAATATCAGTAACGTTATGAGGTCTAGGTATATTTTTGTGGTAAAACTTTAACCCAGGTACAGTCGCCGGCGGACACACTTGGATCTTGACAGCATCTTTATTAGGTAGTTATGAAGAGGTGTTTCCATAGTGTATCCACTGACGTCGACTGTATCTAGGGAAAGTATTTTCGTTGTCAATAGGCCACAGAAGAACCATATTATAAGAAAATTAAGTAGGTACCGAATTCATCTTCGATTTCTTGTAGCAAACACTTATTTTAAAAGTGGCTTAACTGTCAGGGTTTATGATTGTAGGTACTTACACAAATGTATTGACTATAGTCGTAATCAAATGTCAGAGAGTCGTCCCGTTGCGCTTGCGCAAGTGGGACGATAATCACCATATCGTTTATCGCTATTCATCTAAAATTCTAGTTAAGTACATTTTAGTCCTATATACAGTTCAATTAAATTAGAATAAAAAATATATATTTTTGTAACAACAAAATATTTATTTACAGTAACTAATTTGAAACATATCTGTTTTCATCAACCACTATACTTGATGACCAATGACAATGTACACACGGAATTGATAATGAAGTTGACGCCATTTTGTTTATAACCTTAATAATAGATATAATTACCAGACGGAACGTAACATTGGTTATTCCGTGCGTACATTTCTTCGCATTCCATTAAGCTGATCAATGAATTATAATGATATCACTAAAATGTAAGTAAGCATATATCTATATGTTAATTTTTCTTATATGGCCCGGCGACATCTCACTTTTTTTAGTATATTCTTAGCTTTAGTACGAGTAGTAGGAATAATGCGTTATGCTCCTCTATCCGACTTCATCTCTCTATCTCTGTCTCTTACTATTATATCACAATACAAGAGTGCGCGTATTGGCATAGAACCAAACGAGCGTCCGTATTACCTCAATACTGAACGCGTGGAAATTTTATTAAAATTTACTATTTTTAATTTTCTTTCGTTTTATATCATACCTAGGTACGTGAATCTAATTTTTGCAATATATAATCGCGAATGAAAAATTAGGAATTTACGTTAATTAATAGAGTGTAGACACATATTGCTAAGGTACACATGATTCGAGTGTTTACCTACTATTTAAGTACCTACATTGGTTACAGAGAGACAAATTATTTAAATATTAAAATGTAAATTCATATAATTATGAGTAAAATAAAAACGATAAAAATACATACAGCTAACTTAAAATTTTCTTACCTACGACGGATTTGAACCAAAATTATATGGGAACATTCCGAAGGCATTCTGTATAAAATAAAAATAATATCAAAATCGATTCGCAAACAACGTAGAAATCGGTTCACAAACAAAAACACATCAATCGAACTTTCTCTTTTGAACTCTGTTAATTAGGTAGCGACCTTATTTTAGCATCACATTTTAATTGCTTTCCATTTGGGAGCAAGCGTAAAAAGCGTACACCTCCTGAGCGGCTGAACCGATCACTTCAAATTTGACACAGTGGTAATGACCATACTCTTGAGACACGCCACGGTGGAATAATCACCGTAAATACAAATGTCCCATTAAAATCATTGTAAAAGTGATGTCTGCTATGCTCAGCTCAATATTTGTAAGCAGCAAAATGCCTTGCAGACCTAGTGCATAAATATCTAATAAAAAAAATTTTGGACATATTTTGGTTTTACGAATATATTGAAAACGTGAGCTGTTAACGGGCTAAAGGCCAGAGAAATGCGAAATCAGGCTTGTCCTCCCAAAGTTAAGGTCCGGTGAGCTAGGGTAGGGTAAAGGAAGCGCCCTATAATTCAGGGTTTTCTAAACTAAAGGTGCCCATGTGCCTCAGAACCCCGTGATTAGTTTCAAACGTTGAAGCCGATTGAACGAATGATTTATATTATTTTAATCTTCATCTATTTGAACGCCTGCCATAAAGATCGGAGAATTTGGCGGTAGGTACCCAGAAGATAAAGTCGATATGGGCATTTCGGGTTGTTGCCTTCACATAGTTAAGATCATCACTATTAGTATTGTTAATTTTGAAGTTTATATCTACACAGTAGTTAATTATCTAACTAGTACCAACAAAGAATTAATAGATACTTATACGTAACTTCTACTACCTGCCTATTTTGTAACGACCAAAGTATAAGTAAATATATAGCTGGGAATTAAACAAACAAAGATTTTTACATCTGTTAACGTGCCTTAATAATAATAATTAATAAAAACCTTTTGTCACCTCAGGAGGCGGTTAATTAAGTAGGTATATTTATATCTCTGACTTTCTGGCTGTAAGCCTTCATGATCCTTATATATAGTATAATGGTTATATCTACAAAAATATTATTGAAAGTTTGGTAACTTCATGTTTAAAATTAGATTGCAGGGTATTAGGTAATCAGAGTGTCTATGCTCCATATTGATTATTCAGAATGGCACCTGAATCCAACCTATTATTGTGTTTTAAATAGATACCTAGACATTGCCAAAAATATCAATGACAGATTTCAAATGTCATATTGACTTTTAATATTAATATTGACGTAACCGACAATGTGTAATAAATCACCATAAACATAATAATCGTGAGTTGTTGTACCAAACATGCGATCGAAGGTTTTTGAACTACCCACACATAACTTAACCTATTAATTTATTGGTTATTTAGGTAATAACCACTGTCTAACCTTTTGACCGCCGCGGCGCCGTGCTGGGGACAGTTTGGTTTGTCATCTGTAGATGACCAAAGAGAATATAATAAACTACGTTTACTTTGTCAACGATGACTGTGGCGGTCAAAATGTAAATAATGATTCTGCAAAAACAGTTTCGAGGCTAATTTACTATACTAAACGCAAAGACTCGTGGCAGGCGGAGCAATAAAACGTGCAAAAGAGTCAGCGCACATCATTTTCTCTCACACTTGCACTGTTTATGGATGACATATATGATGTTTATCAATAAAAATGGTTTCTTGACGTCGGAGTTCTTGCAGAATTTCAGTGTGACGCACACATTTCCGTATAATTGTTAGTCCAGTAATTTGCGCGTGCGCATCCGACTGCCACGGGTCTTTGCGTTTAGTATAACTCTGTATAGCTAGAGAAGCGGAAACTGCGCGTTCATTAATAAAATATAAATTGATGAAGTATAAGCCTCAACCTGCCCTTTCCTACGGATAATAATATGCCTGTATAACTTTACTCCAATGTGCCTATAACGTAAAACATCTACGTAGCCTAGTTTATTTTTATTGTTCTTATGAGGGATATGTTTAAGAGGAACCGGATAACAAAATGAATGAAATCGTACCCCATAAGATTGCTAGTCTTCTTATCTTCATAGATTCTTTATAACTCTTGTTTGTATTAGTATTTTACTTATAATACTTAGGTACTTGTATGTAATTATATATTAGTTTTAATCTTGTAAGGAAAACTAAAGTGATAATATTATGTATTATAGTAAAATATTAATAAGAAAGATATTAAAATATTTATTTTACAATTTTTGTTTGATTTATGTTAAGTCTTCAAACATGTGAACAACAGTCTGAGAAACCTAACCTACCCACCCAGAACCAACATTCCTCTCCTTATAACTACCAGAGAACATAGACATAAGAAATAGCACAGGCTGAATAAAACCCAAAGTACTAGAACACATGAAAAAAAATACAGTGTTTTTTCGTTGAAGCCGTTTTGCAGAATTCTATTACCACTACAATACGAGAGAGAAAGTTGAAAAAACGAGTAAGTCAAAGAACTATAGTTTGCGAAACACGCAAAATGAAATTCTGCCTCTTATAAGGTCTTAATGGCATTCGCACAGGCACCTTATGAGCACGCGCGTAGTCTACAATCATATCAGCCGAAAGACGTCCACAGCTGGACAAAGGCCTCCCCCAAGGATCTCCACAATAGCCGGTCCTGCGCTACCCGCATCCGCGACCCGGAGTCGTAGTCACTGGAATTTATTTCTGGGACGTGAAACAAAACAAAACTAATTTTGTTACATATTTTTAATATGATAGTAAGTGTACATCAGGATGACAAGTGTACGTTAAAAAACAGTAATTCCATACACTTATCATTCCATTTTTTCATTTATTCAATAGCAATAATTATATTGTGTCTGAATTAGGTACATATATAACAAACAAATTTCTGCATAAAATAACAAAATCTCCTATAAAATGTTAAGTAAAATGGTTAATAATAATGTCAATTCAAATCTTAAATAAATGTCAAATTAACTTCTAATATACAATTTAGTGAACAAGTAAACGACGTGAAGAGAATTTATACAAAATAAAGTTAATTGTCAATATAATAGCAATCATAAATCATTTATGGAATAAAGACACCTTTCCAAAAGATAGACCTTTAATTTTGATTTAAAATGCTCGGTATATAATATAGATTTTAAATCAATGGGTAACTTATTAAATATTTTTACAGCATTGTAGTAGGAGCTGTGCTTGACCACTTTGAGAACAGGAGCTATGTTTGGGTGCAAATCTTTCCTTCTTAGACCAGGGTCTATAATTTTTAAAACCAAAAAAAATAATAGTGGGATGAAACCCATTATAAAAGGAGGGGAATATTATAAAAATTAAAGGAAAAATAATTTACGGGCGATCTGTGGTCGGGAAGGGGATGGGGGTGAGTTTTTAAGAGTAAAAACGGTTTTTCTCGAATTCCGGAAAAACTTAGTCCTATCGAAAAACGTCAAATGGCAAAGTTGTAGGTAATAAAAAGATCTAAAACTTTTGTATTTACACTTTTTTCACATAACCTCAAAATTTATGTGAAAAATTAAAAAAAACAAGTTTTTGGATTTTTATTTTATATTTTACAATTTTTATTCTTTTTTAACGAAATTTGGAGAAAACTTACCTTTTTATGTCCCAAATACGCTGTAATTTATTTGATTAAAAATATTTATTTTTTCACCTTATTTTGAATTAATATCGAAAAAACACCCTAATTTTCAATCGAAAACTCACCCGTCAAGATGTCAGCTTTTTTCAAAAAGTTGGTATGTTTTCTGTTCGTTGAAATCTCTACTTTCCGATGGTGAAAAAAAAAAAATATGTTACTATAGTAAATCTTCTCAGAAAATGCAAAAAATCGAAACTCGAATTCGATTTTTTTTAATTATTATAAATAATTTCATCTAAAAAAATGTGATAGCTGCAATTTGTTTCAATTAAAAAGTTGATTTACTTAATGCTAATTACATTTATGTCATAGAAAATCTCATTATATATAAATATAAATGATAATAGTACAATTAAATGTAGATACTTTATTCTGATTGCGTTATTTATTACAATATTTTTAAACACATTAATCTTATCATTCATAAATACCTAGGTACCTTATCTTCAATTCTAATCACTTATCCATTAGTTTTTGTCTTTTTGGCATTTCTTCATCGTTAGATTCGTCAAACATCTCCGATTCTAGTAGATCTTCGAAATCTTCATGACTATCACCTTCTTCCTCTCCAACATTATTTCCAGACTGCGTTGGTTCTTCATCCACAATTTCTTCTGAATCCTCAACTTCCTCGTAGGTTTCTTCTTCAATATTGGAGCAATTTTCAGAACCATGACAGTTTGAACATAAATTTGTGCATTTTAAACCATGTTTTCGGCAACCACATTTTAAACTGTTACATCCAGTTTCACAGCTGCAGCATATAGTTTTGAGCAATATTTCCGGAATTAATTCTTTTTGTGTAAATTTGGGCATAATTCCATGTTGATATTGCTTTCAGCCCCAATCTGTTGCTGTTAGTTCGTTACCCAACCAAGTTTCAAGCTGATAATATGCCCTGTAACAATGTTGTTCTGCTGCTCCTTCTGTGGGTGGGAGGTTTGCCAAAACGATTTTGGCTGATTTTCATGTATATTTCATATATTATATCTGAAATATATTTGAAATGTATAAAATATATATGCAAATCGGCCAAAAGTTTGTTATTAAAAATATATTTACGATGTATATTTAATATATTTTTATGTATTTTGAAATATATATTGTTTTTCATGGGATTAATTAAATTTTTTTGTGCAAAATTAAGGAGATTATTATTAGTTTGTATGTATGTATTATGACCCGCCTAGCCCCTTCCCCACTTCTCCATGAAATACCTTTTGATGGGCTGCTATTTTTCGTAGGTCACTCAGGTATATAATTTATCTTAAAATAGTTATAAATAGACATCTACGCATATAATGTAAAGAAGATTCGACAACTTTCTCCAAATATTGTAGATGTCTTATTAAATATTAATTTTATTAACTTATTTGTTTGTTAATTGTAGTAGTATATTTTTATTTGCAATTTTTTTTTATCAATGTAACATGTAATCTAACGTTTTTCGAGTAATTTAAGTGTTAATTTTAATAAATAGGTCTAATTTTTTTTAATAATTAAATAAAATCGAATTTGAGTGTTTTCGATTTTTTGCATTTTCTGAGAAGATTTACTATACTAACATATGTATTTTTTTTCACCATCGGAAAGTACAGATTTCAATGAATAGAAAACATACCAACTTTTTGAAAAAAGCTGATATTTTGACGGGTGAGTTTTCGATTGAAAATTAGGGTGTTTTTTCGATATTAATTCAAAATAAGGTGAAATAATAAATATTTTTAATCAAATAAATTACAGCGTATTTGGGACATAAAAAGGTAAGTTTTCACCAAATTTCGATAAAAAGGAAAAAAAATTGTAAAAGATAAAAATAAAAACCAAAAACTTGGTTTTTTGTTTTTTATTTTTATCACATAAATTTTGACGTTATGTGAAAAAAGTGTAAATACAAAAGTTTTAGATCTTTTTATTACCTACAACTTTGCCATTTGACTTTTTTCGATAGGTCTTTTAGTTTTGCCGGAAATCGAGAAAAACCGTTGTTTACCCTTAAAAACTCACCCCCATCCCCTTCCCGACCTCAGATCGCCCGTAAATTATTTTTCCTTTAATTTTTATAATATTGCCCTCCTTTTATAATGGGTTTCATCCTACTATTATTTTATTTCACTTTTTATTATTTTTAAAGGCTTCTACCCTGGTCTACCTATCTCGTTTTTTCCCGTACTTGTCTCTCTTCATCTGATTCGTAGGTGTGAATTTATTTAGACAAGTTCATTAACAGAATTAATATATAAAGACTAGGCACGGTCAAAATATGAAATGATTTGAAATGTGGTTCACGTACTCTTGTTGTTTAATTTTAACCATAGTTCGAATGGCTCTTTTTTGGGCCACAAATACCTTTTGTATATTATATTCGTAGCTACCACCCCATAATAGTATACTATATCTAATTTTAGACTCTACCAAAGCCAAATAAACAGTTTTCAGTTGTTCAGGATGGACTACATCTCGAAGACTTCTGAGCACATAACACGCCGAACTAATTCCATTTTCTATGTTTAGCAACTCATTTTGCCAGTTGAGCAAGTAATCCAAGTGAACTCCTAAAAATTTTACTGTTTCCGCTGTATTTAAACGGTTTCCATTTTTATAGCAGTCTACACTATCTGAAATTTTGCTTGTTGATTGAAACAACATAAAATTTGTTTTTTTGGTGTTTACTGCAAAGCTATTAGCAGTAAACCAATCATGAAAAGCATCTATTGATTCATTGACTCTTATGTGTAAGTAAATCTATAATATTATGAGCCGATATTACGGCATTCGTATCATCAGCATACACCGTCAACATTATTTGGTGATTCATTTTATTTATCATGTGATTTTTAGGTCATTTATGAATATAATAAAAATTATAGGCCCAAGTATGGAACCTTGTCCCCCAAGGTTCCATAATTACCAGCTTTAATTTTGGTTAACTTTGATTTATATAACATGAAAGCAATCGTCTAGCAATATGAGGAATGTACGTAAAATTTAAAGCAATTTGCTTTTATAAAACTAGAGTTGTTTAAAAAGTCAGTCAGCCGCCAGCCTAATATCAGAATGACGGGTTTATTTTGAGCAAATGATTTACTGTCTTAGTATAAAAACGTTAGCGTAGCAATGTTCCAGCAATGTGCCCAAACGTAGGTACCAAACGAAAATCGAAGGCGGCAAACATTTAGAAAGTAATTCTTAAATTAAAAATTCTATAGTTAAACGCCTGCTTATTTTACACTGGCAAAATCACGAATATAAAGAGAAAATTTTACTCCACAGGGGTTAAATAATAAAACAAACTTCAGAAACATGTTAGATATATTAATGAATATAATAAAACATAGATTTTTATTACAATCTTGGGTTTAAATTAATTTAAATACACAGTACATTTCTTATTCAAGAGTTGTTATGTAAATAAATTAAATACGAAACTGACACTGGAAACACACACTAAATGTGGTGTAGAATTGAAGCCGGTTTAGAATATTGAATTAATAAATTTTGTATTTAGGTACTATGAGATTGTAAGAAAAAAATATAGTAACAAAAAATAATATTAAGAAGTATTTTTTTTAAATAAATAACAATTTAAACTAACTGATGAGCAGTTTCAAACAAAAACAAGATATATCAACTAAGTAGTTTTAATACGTAATAATAATACTACTATTATATAACTGAGCAGTTTTTAATACTTAAATAATACTCGCTGGTCTGATAATAGTGACGAGGTTAAGGGCTTAGGCTGCGGTCAGACTTAAGTTTTTTGACCAATGATTCAATTTCTGACATTGCAATGCTTTGGAAGACATCTTATTCTATTAGCACTTATACTCCTTAGACACTAATCAATATAAAGCATTACCATCAACCCAAAGGATTTGGATAAATATATAACAGTTTTAACAATAACCACATTCATAAAATATTTATTTATATGGGAGCTTTTCTAAAGCACCCTATCAAAATCAGTTCACAGACAAGGGAGACATCACATAACATAAATACTAACAAAGAGGTCAAATTAATAATAATAAAAATAAAATTAATAAAAGAACTTCCTCTTTTGACGTGAGTGTAAACAAAGCTCTTTCTTAGCCAACTCATGTAGTTTGTTCCTGATTTTACTCCTCCTGAAAGGCTGACCGATCTTCTTCAAATTAGACACAGTGGTAGTGATCATACTTGTGCGTGCATACATATATCTGAATTCATAAAAATCAGACACACTGTGACTAATCACTGAAGAAAACAAATGCTCCATTGAAATCAATGTAAAAGTATACATAAAGATATCTGCTTAACTAAACTCCGCTCAAAATTTGCAAGTAGCAGAATGCCTTGCAAATTTGAAGTAATAATTAATTATATATGATTTAACTTGTGTAAGTAAGATTCTCCAGAATTATCTTGCCATGTAAGAGTGACTAATACTGGCCTATTGGTCTAGCTAGCGGTTAGTGACCTAGTCCCATGTGAGTGAATATGTGACTACACACTTATAGAGAATATTTAAAATTGTAATTTCCTATAATTGAACATCATCCTTTGAAAATCTTACTCAATGTTCACTGTGCTACTTTTTCACTCTCATTACTGAGAGATTTATGTTTATGTTTTAATCGCACATGTTTAGCTAATGAATGTTTTGTAGAATACTTCTTATCACATTGTGGACATCCATAATTTTTTTCAGAATGTTTTTTCTGATGTGCCACATACTTTTCAATGTCATCTAAAAATGTCCCACATATCAAACACGGTATATTACTACCTGTGTGCTTAGATTTATGTTTGTTCAAATAATATACATTAAATGTTGAATAATCACACATATCACATTTGAATGCTTGTGATTTTAAATGCACTCGCTTCATGTGTACATCTAATTCACCGCTTGTATAAAATGTGGCTCCACATGATTCACAAGCAGACGATTTAATCCCACTATGACGTTTCATATGAATAATTAAAATTGGACGACTCTTTAATACTTTGTTACATATTTTACATTGTACAGATTTGGGTGTATGTGTCCTTATATGCTTATATGCAGCTTCACGGCCTCGCAGTAGCTTGCCACATACATGGCATGTAGTCTCAGTAAGGTACTCCTTATGTCTGAACTCTCTGTGAGACTGGAGGGATGCAGGTTGGGTATAACTTTTAGGGCAATCTTTGCACTGATACCTTTTCTCCCCAGTGTGTATAACTAAATGGGCAACCATTATCTTCAATGTTTTACTCTTAAACAGACAATATTTACAATGGAATAATCTAGATTTTCCATGACCATCAATGTGGATATTAGAAGCTGCCATTCTACAACTTCGTAACTTTTTATTGATGTGTGTATGTAAAGACTTGAAAGATTTAAATGTACGTTTACAATCTGGACATATTAACTTGTCTGGCAAATGAAACTTTTTCCAATGAGCTCGTAATTTACATTTGGATTTGAAGTGTTCACTGCAATCATCACAAATAAATTTCAAATCAGTATCATTCTGTTCTTTTTTATGCCGTTTTGTTTTGTTTTTATTTATTTCTTTTAGGTCAATTAATTTTAAGGAGGTAGTAGTTTTACCACGATATTTTCTTTCTTTCTTTAATGTATCAGACTGTTCATCAAACAGATCATGCGATGCGTCATACAGCTCAGTTAGGTCTTCTTTTTTTATAGATACTTCAAATACTTGAGTTATAGCTGGATTTTTTTTGAGCTGACTTTGTAGTAGGTTATCCGAAGTTTGGCATTTTCGTTTGAACGCTATTGCAGTACTGAGCTGTAATAAACATTCTGGACATATTTTATCCGGCAGCCCGTCGCCCTCTCGTATTTTCACCCTCGCTAAACACGCAATGTGCTCAGAAACCGAACTGTCTTCATAACTCTCGAACAATGAAAGACATTTCATTGAACCAATGTCTTTCCGTAAACAAACACGGCAAACATTTACACCGTCTTTATCCATGTCTGGATGTTAGACAATTAGTTTTGCAGGTCAAAGTTACTGTTTCTGTTGTTATTATCCATCTCTACAACATTCTAATCTCTAGATAGAAATCTGTTCACTACATTCCAACAAAAGAGTGTAAAGTTGTAAATATCCATACATCACATCAACAGCACACTGAGCACACAGGCATTGTGATTGTTTGTGAATCTTGTGAAAGATCACAATGAGGAGAGGATAGCTTTTTTTTTTTTATTTGCCCTCTTTGGGCAGGCTAAGGTCTGTGACCATACCGCCTAGTCTTCAGTTGTAATATATAAATTTCAAAGTCAGTCAGTCATGTCCGTCACCTCCGTCATAGTCATGTCCGTCACGTCCGTCCGGTCACAGTCAAGTCATAGTCCTACCCCAGTAAAGCAGTGGAGACTTTACTAGAGGCTTCTATGGAGTTTTGGTTTCAACACGGAAAATCACAATTCACGGCAATATTGCACTTTCCTCCACTTGTGTACGTTGTCGAAGATGTTACGTCTAAAAATCCACCATATTTACACATAAAAACTCGAATTTACACCAGTTTTTGAAAATAAAACATAGCCTCGATGCGTCCTTTTCCGCGTTGGCGCCAAAAACCCAAAGAGGATAGTTGACAAATGTTTTGAAAAGAGAATATAATTTCTTTTTATTAATTTTTTGATTGAGATAGGCACCGAGAAAATAGTAGAGAATAATCGGAGCGAATAATCGATATCTTCAACCCACAACATCGGATCGGATCATACCTATATAAAACTAAATAAGGCCAATGAATGAATATTTCGCCATTTAAAATCAATTTTCACTATCTTCTGCGTTGATTAGAACCATGAAATTAAAAAGTATAAGCTTCGATCTCAGTATACTGAGGGATAGACAGTTCTTCCTGAAAAGCTTGAAGTATTTACTGGGAAATATTTTGACTATAGAATATCTTTCCAAATGTTCAATTATACATACTCTCTGGTAAATTTGACAATACCAGTCAGTTATTATCTCCTGTATAGGTCAGTTGTTATACTCTTTGGACAATACCAAGTACACTAAATAAAGTATAATCTATAACTCCTTTTTGTACGTTATTAGTAGGTACATGGTTAAGTGTACCAATCTATTGAGTTTGTAAATATAGTTTTTTTGCACTCCATTATTGGTACTCAAAATCTTGAAATCATTTTCTAAACAAATGAAATAGCAATGTATGGAGTTGGCAACTGTCGTGTTTGTTTACAAGATACAAGTTTAGACAAATGTTTTTCGTTGTTCAAAAGCTTTGAAGATAGTACAATATCAGAGCAAATTAAGTGCGTAGCGAATGTGGAGATATCTGAAGGTGACGGGTTCCCGGACACTATATGTACTGAGTGTTTCTGGCAGCTCGGTACTGCGATAGCGTTCAAACGAAAATGTGAAGTTTCTGATAAAGTCTTGCGTTGTGTGCAATTAAATCAGATCCCGATCGAGTACAATGACAGTGACTATATAAGTATTTCTTACAAAGATGAAGATGAAATATCTGTAAAGGAAGAAACCGAGACAGAAGTCGATAATGAGTTGGAAGACCACAGCACTGAATACTCTGACACCCAGCTTAAAACAGAAAATGAAATAGAAACCGTCTTCAAGAAAAGCAGAAGCATAGATCTCAAGCTGATATGTGATGACTGCCAAGGATCTTTTAAAAGTAAATGTAAGTTGAAAGTGCACTGGAAGAAAGTACACCTTACAGAAAAGTTAACTTGTAAGATTTGCAGGAGAATATTTAAAAGTTATAAAGCTTTCAATAAACATGTGAAGCAAAAATCTATAAACTGTACAACAGCAAATGCAGCTAATATTGAAGGCCAGGGGAAGCACAGAGTGTTTCACTGTAAACAATGTTCATTTAAAACTAAACGGACAAGATTTCTTTACTACCATGTAGCTATCCACACTGGTGAAAAAACTTTTCAATGTAATATTTGCCTCAAGAAATTTGCTCAACAAGCTTCTCTCATTGTACATAAAGACACACATTCTCAAATTAAAATTCAAATAATATGTCATGTTTGTGGTAAAACTGTTAAAGGTCGACGAAACATCTACCGTCATAAATTAGCCCATAAGACTGAAAGTTATGAATGTGATATTTGTAAAAAAACATTAAAGCATAAACAATCTATAGTGAATCATATGAAACGTCACAGTGGAATCAAGGGTTACTCATGTGAAAAATGTTCGATATCATTCTACACTCTGTCTGAATTATGCCAGCATAAAAACAAAGTCCATATTAAAACAAAAGTTTACACTCATAAATGTGATTTGTGTGAGTTTGTTACATGTAGAAGAGAAGCTTTGGTGATACACAAGTCCAAACACACAGGTTCTAATTTTCCATGTTTAATCTGTGGTAACTTTTTTGATAACCCTGAAAAGTTTTCAATACACCTGAAATCACATACTGAAAGAAACCATGCCTGTACTTATTGTGACAAAAGGTATGCTACAAGGCATTCACGAAATGCTCATGTCCATCAGAAACATCCACTAGAAGCTAAGAAGGAGTTTACTATTGAAAATACAATTGAAAAAGAGTTTGCTTGTACCATTTGTGGTAATAGGTATTCAATAAAAGCTTCTCGTACTGCTCATGTACACAGAAAACATAAAAGTAAAGAAACAAAGAAGGTATACAAAAGAAGTAAGAAATAGGATGTTATGTTAATACTAATGAAGTTTTCTTGAAATGTCTCCAAGCATAATAACAATCCATTAAAGCTCTTTTAAAAACTATCACTTTTAATTTATCAACCTTTAGCTCAGGTAGGAATTTATTTGCTGATTATGAAACTGGCAACTGTAGGTTATTTATTAACTTTGGAGGAAATAGTCCCATGGAACTATAAATTATTTTTCCCATGCATATTTTCTTGATATTATACACACAATTAATAATTCATTTATTCTGTATTATTATTTAAGTGTAATCATCATTTTTTTTTACAGAGTACCTACAATACCTACATGGTAATTTTTTAAGCTAACTTTGGTTTGAACCAAACCTACTTTGCCAGAAGTTTCCAGTTAATAGGCAATTAGTTCTCTATTAGTGGTACTATGGCCATAATTTACTTGCTAGTAGTACCTACATCATCACTTCCCTTTAAAAAGTATACACTAGGATTCACAACTTTGCCTGATCTTGTAGCATATTGTTAAAACTTGGCATAGATCCTCTAGAAGAGATATTGTTTTGATTGGTGGGTGGGCTCATTACCAATAAAGATATTTTTCATAAAGCTGTATGACCTTGAAAGGTAGTCTGACGTACTGTGCTGTATTGAACATAAACAATTATATGTATACAACAATGGAAGGCAGTTACTATTAATTGTTATTTGACTTATTATTGAGTGGTCTTGGTTCTGTTACTAATGTAGTTACAATGTCCGTGAGACGCCGCCCGAAATCAGTATTATCAATATACCTTAATGGCGTGAGGAAACCTAATGGTAGGTGAAGAAGCCATAGTTTGCTGTAACGCAGGTAACTATAACGTGTATAATAAGAGCAGTCATCACCACAAGGCTATAACTTTCAGAACTTTAACAAAAACATCCAGTTTTTAGTAAAACTGACCCATCATCCAAGGTTGGATGGAGTACCTACCTGCACATTATAATATTATAATAATATATCGGAACAATGTCACACCGATCATCCTTTTTTTTTAAGGCAGGGGGAATGCCTACCTATGCCACCCGCAAAAAGTGTCTACGGGACTAAACCTACCTGCCGTGGACTTCTCTTGGCGCCTTATGGGGGGAGCCCCGGGAACGCGGGTATGCTGCTTCGGTGCCCCCCTTTTTGCGCCATGTCCCAGATGGTCGGGTCATGTACCCTGGGAGGGCTCAGAATTGCCCTCCCCTATTGCCGACTCCTGCCAGTACGGCACAGCGACTGCGCCACAAACAGTACGCTGTCTTCCCGGAGCTGCTTGCACGTGGCGGCAGTAAAGGACACTTCTCTGACTGACGTCGCAGCCCCGAGGGGGAGTTGGGCTACCGGCTACACAGATCATCCTGGCCCCAAAACTAAGCAAAGCTTGTACTATGGGTACTAGGCGACAATATACATACTTATATAGATAGATAAATACATAGAAAACATCCATGACTCAGAAACAAATATTCGTGCTCATCACACAAATATTTGCACTTACCGGGATTCGAACCCAGGACCACCAGCTTCGTAGGCAGGAGCCCTACCAACTAGGCTATGGTAACAGAAATAATTTTAATATTCCCAGATCTAGCAATCGCGTCATCCATCGCCAGCATGTATGCACCTTTATGGCCACACTAAGTTTTTAATTATATAGTGTGTACTTTCTCATTTGCTCATCTTTCTTACGACATATTATCAACGATAAGCAAAAGTTATGAAGGTTCGACTTATAAATTGAGGTACTTATGACATCTAATGGATATCTTGTAAATATATTAACGGGCCGGTTGGTAAGCCTTTCACGCCGCAGGTCGTGGGTTCAATTCCCACCAGTACAGATATTTTTGTGCATGAACATGTATGATTATCCTGAGTCTAGGTGTAATTATCTATAGGTATAACTATGTATTTATAAAAAAGGAAGTAGTAAGTATATCAGTTATCTGGTTTCCATAGTAAAAGCTCTGCTTAGTTTAGATGGCCATGTGTGAATAATGTCCCAGGTTATTATTATAGACTGCATCGATTGATATGATTCTTTATTGCATATTATACATCTAGTTAAGTCGTAAGTTTATTTTCTGAATGAATTAGAAAATTCTTATAGTTATAGATTTTAAATCGACAACCCAATTTTGGACGCCGAGTACAGGTTGGCAAAACATAGCAGACTACCTGTTATCGTTTACGGTGATGTATTGTATACCTACATATGTTTTTCAGTAATAAATGTTTACTGATAAATCACGGAATATTGGGTCTGTCATTTTTTTATACGACTTAGTTGGCAAACAAGCATACGGCCCACCTGATGGTAAGTGGTCACTCTTATACTTACCTACTTATAAACCTGTAAGGTAATGCGGGGCTATTTCGTCTAAAAAAAATACGTTTGAAATCCAATTGTTTGCTGTTTCGCCACGGCAAACTATAACAAGAAATGAGTTAATGCATCATAAAAAACGTTTATTGGTTAACAGGTACGGTGTATTACTAGTTAATAACACGAATATTTTAATTATAAATTAAGGAAAATTATTAAAAATTCTGGAAAACGGCTGAATAGCCCCGATGTGGGGCTATTGCAACCTTTCACTGTATCTCTGCCATCTATGAACCTATTGAGTAACTACTTAGTACTTCATAAAGTTAACGTTGATATGAATGTCATTCTAGACTCTACAATAAGCCAGGAGGGTTTAATTTCCAGTAAAATAGTTTTGAAAAAACAGTGGGGCTATTACGTCTAGTCCTCATACATGCTAGTGATGCGCCATATGCTTCGATAGTTCTTAGTTAAACAATATTATTCTTATTATGTAAACAAGCCGTACGTAAATAAATGATTTCTCAAGCAAGGCTGTTTAAATTCCTGTAAATTACTTTGATATTACGAGTTTAACAAAATTGAAATAATATTAATTCGTGCCGGGGCCGGTATGTAGTAATTATTACAATAAAATGACTACATACTTATGGTTTCAATTATCATGCATGTTTTTAAATGCCATAGATTCTAGATAGTAGCATTCATGTTTTTCAATTGGATTTACTAGTCCAATCCCAAGTACGGTTTCTATGGTCTACCCTGGTCGAAAGGACAGTGTCGTCCGGGCTAGACCTATTACGGGTTGGTTGAAGGGATACACCGTAGGCACGACTGGCATATGACCGCTGTTGTGTTGGCGATCGTTACCTTCGGTAGTACGTAGTTTACCTACCGTACCTAGCGCTTAGGAGTTAAGTCCTAAGCGCTAGCGGTGAGATAGCAAGCGCGCAGGTATCGCAAAGCGCGGCCCGAGAATCGAACCCTACTACGCAAAGCGAGAGGTATGCGAGCGTGAGTATATAGGTGAAGTGAAAGTAAAGGGATAGAAAAGCGAAATTATTGATTGTATTTAATTTGCAACAAGAAATATATATTGCAAAGAACGTAATTAACAAAGAAACAATACCATAAAATTATGGTAAAAAGTTATAGTGCGCGGCGCGGCAGATCGCGAGGGAATGCCGCCGCGCGCTGCGACCGCGCTCATAGCAACGTCTTAGTCCTCGTCCTCTACGGTATGAAGTCGTGCTACCTGTGAAAAACAACCGGTGCCCCGCTGCAAAGTAAGTAGCGATTTGAAGCGCTTGTGCGTAGTCCGCTACACACTCGTCCGGTCCAGATGTGTTGTGTTGGAATCCTGGTCGAAGGGACAGTGTCCTCCAGGCCAGACCCATTACGGGTTGGTTGAAGGGATGCACTCGTCCGGTCCATATGTGTTGCATTGGTATCCTGGGTGAAGGACAGTGACCTCCGGGTCAAATCCGTTGCGGATTGGTCTTAGGGATACCTACACTCGTCAAATCAAAGTCATTATGGAATACCTAATCTGAATTGGACTTTGTGATTCATGATGATCATAGAATGAAGCCAATTTTAATAGCAGAATGAACGAGTGCATTTGCTGGTGATGGGTCATTATCTGTTTCACTAATACAATAACGCCCGAGGACGGTCGTAGGTATATCAGTCCGGCCGTGGTGGCGCATCGTTTAAACTTTATCATTAAGAGTGACATAGACGGGTCACTAGCGGAGCGTCGTGTCGATTGTAGCGGGGCGGCCATCCGAGAGGTTTTTGAACTGGAACCGTCAGCGCACCACTTTTGCGACGAATCGCTATTAACTAAACGAATAGAGGAAGTTTCGTATTTAATTAGTATTATTTGTGGAAGAACATACCTATTGTGATTTACTTGAATGAAATTATATTCTGTTGTTACTTATAAATTTAAAATTATATATTTTGTTCAAACAAGATTTTTATTGAATTCCCATTTCATACTCAAGCATTCAGACAACCGATCGAGCATATATTGTGTTTGCCTACTAAATAATTACTCTAATTGGACCAAATCCCGTGTTCATGCCCGCTTGAGTATGTTTCGCCGGACCGTCTCAACTGGGTCGTGTTGAAACCGGTAGTAGATGAACCCACTGAGTTTGTTTCGCTGGGTCTTCTCAGTTGGGGCGCATTGGATCCGGTGGTAGCATTAAAGCGCGACCGTCGTTATTAACACAAGGTCCGTCATAATAATAATACCTTTAATATAGACAGAACCATTGACAATATGTAGTAAAAATATTAGACTTAAACTAGATAATTAAACATAATCTCTTGACAATAACTTGATACGAGCTAGCTAAATATCATTTCTGTAATAAAATAAATTTTATAAATGTTTTCATACAAGATGTACCTAAATATCTATGTTACTAGAAATAATATCTAATGTATACAACTATATTACTACAAACATGTTCTGACTATTTACAAGCGCTTTTTTAAAGTCTACGTGAATAAAAACCTTTTTTATTTTATTTTATTTATTTATTTATACTGCTTATTTACCGAAATGATGAAGACTGAATATGTTGCGATGCCCTATTACGCTTTTATATTCTATCGTCCCAAACGTAATTATTACATACTCTCTGGTAATTTTGACAATTGACATTACTTATCACAGAGTAGGTACAGTACCTTTACTTATCAATAAACTATGCCGATGTACCTAATAATTCTATAATTCTTCTTTCATTGATAATTCAAGTATGTTACATGGTTTAGTGTACCTACCAATCTATTCTGTTTGTAAATATATTTATATTATTTTTACTAAAAATCTTTAAACCATTTTCTAAACCAATGAAATAGCAATGTATGGAGTTGGCAACTGTCGTGTTTGTTTACAAGATACAAGTTTAGACAAATGTTTTTCGTTGTTCAAAAGCTTTGAAGATAGTACAATATCAGAGCAAATTAAGTGCGTAGCGAATGTGGAGATATCTGAAGGTGACGGGTTCCCGGACACTATATGTACTGAGTGTTTCTGGCAGCTCGGTACTGCGATAGCGTTCAAACGAAAATGCGAAGTTTCTGATAAAGTCTTGCGTTGTGTGCAATTAAATCAGATCCCGATCGAGTACAATGACAGTGACTATATAAGTATTTCGTACAAAGATGAAGATGAATTATCTGTAAAGGAAGAAACCGAGATACAAGTTGGTAATGAGTTGGAAGACCACAGCACTGAATACCCTGACACCCAGCCTAAAACAGAAAATGAAATAGAAACTGTCATCAAGAAAAGCAGAAGCATAGATCTCAAGCTGATATGTGATGACTGCCAAGGATCTTTTAAAAGTAAATGTAAGTTGAAAGTGCACTGGAAGAAAGTACACCTTACAGAAAAGTTAACTTGTAAGATTTGCAGGAGAATATTTAAAAGTTATAAAGCTTTCAATAAACATGTGAAGCAAAAATCAGTGAACTGTACAACAGCAAATGCAGCTAATATTGAAGGCCAGGGGAAGCACAGAGTGTTTCACTGTAAACAATGTTCATTTAAAACTAAACGGATAAGATTGCTTTATTACCATGTAGCTATCCACACCGGTGAAAAAACTTTTCAATGTAGTATTTGCCTAAAGAAATTTGCTCAACAAGCTTCTCTCATTGCACATAAAGAAACACATACTCAAATTAAAATTCAAATTATATGTCATGTTTGTGGTAAAACTGTTAAAGGTCGAGGAAACATCTACCGTCATAAATTTTCTCATAAAAGTGAAAGTTATGAATGTGATATTTGTAAAAAAACATTAAAACATAAAGAATCTTTAGTGAATCATATGAAACGTCACAGTGGAATCAAGGGTTACTCATGTGAAAAATGTTCAATATCATTCTACACTCTGTCTGAATTATGCCAGCATAAAAACAAAGTCCATATTAAAACAAAAACTTACACCCATAAATGTGATTTGTGTGAGTTTGTTACATGTAGAAGAGAAGCTTTGGTGATACACAAGTCCAAACACACAGGTTCTAATTTTCCATGTTTAATCTGTGGTAACTTTTTTGATAACGCTGAAAAGTTTTCAATACACCAGAAATCACATGCTGAAAGAAAACATGAATGTACTTATTGTGACAAAAGGTATGCTACAAGGCATTCAAGAAATGCTCATGTCCATCAGAAACATCCACAAGAAGCTAAGAAGGAGTTTACTATTGAAAATACTATTGAAAAAGGGTTTGCTTGTACCATTTGTGGTAATAGGTATTCAACAAAACCTTCTCTTACTGCTCATGTACACAGAAAACATAAAAGTAAAGAAACAAAGAAGTTATACAAAAGAAGTAAGAAATAGGGTGTTATAAAGTTTTCTTGAAATGTCTCCAAGCAAAATAACAATCCATTAAAGGTCTTTTAAAATCTATTATTTTTATTTTATCAACCTGGTTCAGGTAGGAATTTAATCACTGGTTATGAAACTGGCAATTGTAGGTTATTTATTAACTTTTGAGGAAATAGTCCCATGGAACTATAAATTATCGTTCCCATATATATACTGTCATATTTTTACTTAGTAACTTTTTAAGCTAACTTTGATTTGAACCAAAGATGACTTTGCCAGAAGTTTCCAATTAATAAGCAATTAGTTCTCTTTTAGTTGTACAATGGCCGTAATTTACTTGCTAGTACCCACATCTTCACTTTCCACTAAAAAGTGTACACTAGGATTCACAATTTTGTCTGATCTTGTAGCATATTGTTAAAACTTGGCATAGATCCTCTATGAGAGATATTGTTTTGATTGGTGGGTGAGCTCATTACTATAAAGATATTTTTCATAAAGCTGTATGACCTTGAAAGGTTGTAGTCTGACATACTGTGCCATATTGAATGTAAACAATGGTGCATGTTGTGAGATCCTTAGCAATGCAAGGCAGTTACTATTAATTGTTATGTGACTTATTATTGAATGCTTGGTTCTGTTACTAAAGTAGTTACTGTTAAAGAAGGTCATATTCCATATGATATGTTATAAGCCTCTATAGTTTTTGCTATTGCCAATAAAGAATAAAAAAGGTGACAAGATAAATGCCGCTTGTGTAAAAGGAAAAACCTTTTATTATTTTACTTAAAATGCACAGCCAGAGATTAATCTGAACAGTTGCAATGTCTATGAGACGCCGCTCGAAATCGGTAGGTATTATCAATATATCTCTAATGGCGTGAGGAAACCTAATGGTAGGCACAGAAGCCATAGTTAGCCGTAACGCAGCTAACTATACCGTGGGCAGTGGTCACCACAAGACTATAACTTTCAGAATTTTAACAGAAACATCCACTTTTTAGTCAAAACTGTCCCATCATCCAAGGTCGGATTAGGTGACCATTTATCTCGACTCGAGTCGAGAATGCACACTCATTATTTACACTGGTAACAGAAATAATTTTAATATTCCAGATCTAGCAATCGCATCATCCATCGCCAGCATGTATCGTTATGTACCTTTAAATAAATAAAAAAATCACGTAGACTTTTAAATATTCAGAACATGTTCGTAGTAATATATAATTAATTTATAATTACCATAATCATATTATGTACCTTTATCAAACAACACCTTTGACAAAGTTTTTAATTATGTATAATATAGTGAATATAGGTACTATCTCATTTGCTCATCTTACTTACGACATATTATCAACGATAAGCAAAGTTATGAAGGTTCGACTTATAAATTGAGGTACTTATGACATCTAATGGATATCTTGATATTAACGGGTCGGTTGGTAAGCCTTTCACGCCGCAGCTGCGCAGGTCGTGGGTTCAATTCCCACCAGTACAGATATATTTGTGCATGAACAGGTCTGTTTATATCCTGAGCCTGGGTGTAATTATCTATAGGTATAACTTTGTATTTACAAAAAAGAAGTAGTAAGTATATTAGTTATCTGGTTTCCATAGTAAAAGCTTTGCTTAGTTTAGATGGCCATGTGTGAATAATGTCCCAGGATATTATTATAGACTATCAATTGATATGATTCTTTATTGCAAAATATAAATCTAGTTAAGTCTAAGTTTATTTTCTAAATTCATCCTTATATTTATAGATTTTAAATCGCAAACCCAAATTTTGTACGCCGAGTACAGGTTGGCAAAACATAGCAGACTACCTGTTTATCATTTACGGTGATGTATTGTATACCTACATATATTTTTCAGTAATAAATGTTTACTGATAGATCACTAAATATTTGATCTGTCATTTTTTTATACAACTTAGTTTGTAAACAAGCATACGGCCCACCTGATGGTAAGTGGTCACCGTAGCCTGACATATTTCGAAGTGGATTATTTTATACCTGTAAATATTTTCTATTTATGTGAAATTTACGGAATGGAAGGAAATAAATATATGAATTAATAATCATATTTTTACACATTAGATCTGTTCTGTACATTCCTTGTGGTACCCACCTACCTACTTCTATTGAAGTAAGTACCACAAGGCATTGTTGGCATTATTGGGCCAACACTATTTTTATCAACGATCTTTGCCAATCTCAATTGCCTAATAATGGGAAAGTTATCACTTTTGCAGATGGCACTGTCTTACTTTTTCGAGGTGAATGGTATGAATCGCGTCACTGGCTGGCTCAACGACAATCTTCTTTCTTTGAATGTTGACAAGTCCAAGTACTACGTAGCATTCGCGTTAAACAATAACAGAAATCCTAATCCACCTATACCTACCTATATGTATTTGCACATTTCTGTTTTAATCACCAAAATACAACCAATAGTTGCACCTATAAGGAACTGCAATCAGTAGACACAGTAAAATATCTTGGTCTTATAATTGACAAAAACTTAAATTGTAAAGCTCACGTAACTTTATTAGCAGCCAGAACTAGAAAATTGATGTACATTTCAATTCAATTCCGGAATTGAATTGAATTTTCTAGTTCTGGCTGCTAATAAAGTTACGTGAGCTTTACAATTTAAGTTTTAGATCTCACAACATGCACCATTGTTTACATTCAATATGGCACAGTATCTACGTCAGACTACAACCTTTCAAGGTCATACAGCTTTATGAAAAATATCTTTATTGGTAATGAGCCCACCCACCAATCAAAACAATATCTCTCCTAGAGGATCTTTGCCAAGTTTTAACAATATGCTACTAGATCAGGCAAAGTTGTGAATCCTAGTGTACACTTTATTGAGGAAAGTGATGCTGTGGGTACTAGCAAGTAAATTACGGCCATTGTACAACTAATAGAGAACTAATTGCTTATTAATTGGAAACTTCTGGCAAAGTCATCTCTGGTTCAAATCAAAGTTAGCTTAAAAAGTTAGAGACTGTTTAGGTTTAATTATCGCAATTTATAGTAAGAAGATTAATAATTGACGAAATACGAAAAAAAAACCTGCGTTTATTAATAAACCATTCCGACGAAATTGAAATTTACGATGAGCAAGATAATTTGCAACCATTGTATGGTATGTAGTCTTTATGTTGTAATAATTTATTACAACATAATGACTACATACCTATGGTTGCAATTATCATGCATGTTTTTGAATGCCGTAGATTCTAGATAGTAGCATTCATGTTTGTCGATAGGATTTACTAGTCCAATCCCAAGTATGGTTTCTATGGTCTACCCTGATCAGAAGGGACAGTGTCGTCCGGGCCAGACCCATCACGGGTTGGTTGAAGGGATGCACTCATCCGATCCAGATGTGTTGCATATCTTGGGTGAAGGACAGTGACCTCCGGATCAGATCCGTTGTGGGTTGGTCTTAGAGACGCACTCGTCAAATCAAAGTCATTAGGGAATAATCTGAATGGGACTTTGTGTTTCATGATGGTCCATATAGAATGAAGCGAATTTTAATAGCAGGATGAACGAGCGCAAGTGCTGGTGATGGGTCATTATCTATTTCAGAAATACAATAACGCCCGAGGACGGTCGTTTGTCAGTCCGGCCGTGTCTGCGCATCGTTTAAACTTTATCATTAAGAGTGACATAGACGGGTCACTCTAGCGTTGCGTCGTGTCGATGGCAGCGGGGTGACTATCTTAGAGAGGTTTTTGAACTGCAGCAAAGTTTGTAGTAGAATGAATAAATTTGTGTACATACCTATGTATTGTATGAGCTCACAAAAGTATCTGCAATGAAAACTGTATAAGCAGCTTATTACGGGCATGTAGCTTCTTTTTTGGTTATGGTCTTTTTGTGGGGCAACTCAACAAACATTCAAAAAGCTTTTATCGCACAAAATAAATGTATTCGAGCGCTTTCTGGTCTATGTCCGTGGCAATCGTGTAAACCGATCTTTCAGAAGTATAAAATTATGCTACGTGATCTGTGGACGTATATTTAATAAGTTGATATTGAGGAACTACCGCTTCGGAAATTAAAAACAAAACTCAAAATATGGTTGTTAGTAAGAACATTTTAAATGGTAGCAGACTTTTTTAATTAATTTAAGTATTTGCATGTCATATATGTATATGACTAAGTGTTGTAGATCTGTTTTTATATCTAAGACCTCAATTGTTTGTTTCAACATTTATGGCAAATAAATTAATATATATATATTTAAAATTTTATATTTTGTCCAAACAATATTTTTATTGTATTCCCATTTCATACTGCTTATTTACCAAAATTATAAAGACCGAATGAATTGCGATGCCCTTTGGATGCCCTATTACGCTTTTGTATTCTATCATACCAAACGTAATTATTTCATACTCTCTGGTAATTTTGACAATTGACATTACCAAGTACCTACTTAACAATAAAATAAGCCGAAGTAGGTTCTATAGTTCTTTCTTTCATTGATCATTCATATATGTTACATGGTAGTGTATCAATCTATTAGGTTTGTAAATATGATTATATTATTTTTACTCAAATCATGAAACCATTTTCTAAACAAATGAAATAGCAATGTATGGAGTTGGCAACTGTCGTGTTTGTTTACAAGATACAAGCTTAGACAAATGTTTTTCGTTGTTCAAAAGCTTTGAAGATAGTACAATATCAGAGCAAATTAAGTGCGTAGCGAAGGTGGAGATATCTGAAGGTGACGGGTTCCCGGACACTATATGTACAGAGTGTTTCTGGCAGCTCGGTACTGCGATAGCGTTCAAACGAAAATGTGAAGCTTCTGATAAAGTATTGCGTTGTGTGCAATTGAATCAGATCCCGATCGAGTACAATGACAGTGACTATATAAGTATTTCGTACAAAGATGAAGATGAAATATCTGTAAAGGAAGAAACCGAGACAGAAGTTGATTATGAGTTGGAAGACCCCTGCACTGAATACCCTGACACCCAGGTTAAAACTGAAAATGAAATAGACACCGTCATCAAGAAAAGCAGAAGCAGAGATCTCAAGCTGATATGTGATGACTGCCAAGGATCTTTTAAAAGTAAATGTAAGTTGAAAGTGCACTGGAAGAAAGTACACCTTACAGAAAAGTTAACTTGTAAGATTTGCAGGAGAATATTTAAAAGTTATAAAGCTTTCAATAAACATGTGAAGCAAAAATCAGTCAATTGTACAACAGCAAATGCAGCTAATATTGAAGGCCAGGGGAAGCACAGAGTGTTTCACTGTAAACAATGTTCATTTAAAACTAAACGGCTAAAATTGCTTTATTACCATGTAGCTATCCACACCGGTGAAAAAACTTTTCAATGTAATATTTGCCTAAAGAAATTTGCTCAACAAGCTTCTCTCATTGCACATAAAGAAACACATACTCAAATTAAAATTCAAATTATATGTCATGTTTGTGGTAAAACTGTTAAAGGTCGACGAAACATCTACCGTCATAAATTAACTCATAAGACTGAAAGTTATGAATGTGATATATGTAAAAAAACATTAAAACATAAAGAATCTTTAGTGAATCATATGAAACGTCACAGTGGAATTAAGGGTTACTCATGTAAAACATGTCCTATGTCATTCTACACTCTGTCTGAATTATGCTGGCATAAAAACAAAGTCCATATTAAAAAAAAAATGTATAGCCATAAATGTGATTTGTGTGAGTTTGTTACATATAAAAGAGAAGCTTTGGTGAAACATAAGTCCAAACACACAGGTTCTAATTTTCCATGTTTAATCTGTGGTAACTTTTTTGATAACGCTGAAAAGTTTTCAATACACCAGAAATCACATGCTGAAAGAAGACATGCATGTACTTATTGTGACAAAAGGTATGCTACAAGGGATTCACGAAATGCTCATGTCCATCAGAAACATCCACAAGAAGCTAAGAAGGAGTTTACTATTGAAAACACTATTGAAAAAGAGTTTGCTTGTACCATTTGTGGTAATAGGTATTCAACAAAAGCTTCTCGTACTGCTCATGTACACAGAAAACATAAAAGTAAAGAACCAAAGAAGGTATACAAAAGAAGTAAGAAATAGGATGTTATTTTAATAATAATGAAGTTTTCTTGAAATGTCTCCAAGCAAAATAACAATCCATTAAAGCTCTTTTAAAAACTATTATTTTTATTTTATCAACCTGGTTCAGGTAGGAATTTATTTGCTGGTTATGAAAGGGCAACTGTAGGTTATTTATTAACTTTTGAGGAAATAGTCCCATGGAACTATAAATGATTGTTCCCATGCATATTTTCTTGATATCATACACACAATTCATAATTCATTTATTCTGTATTATTATTTAATATTACATTTAAGTGGATTCATCATTTTTTTTACAGAGTACCTACCTACATGGTAATTTTATAAACTAACTTTGCTTTGACCCAAACCTTTTTGACAGAAGTTTCCAATTTATAAGCAATTAGTTCTCTATTAGTTGTACAGTGGCCACAATTTACTGCCAGTACCTATATCATCACTTCCCTGTCCCCAAAAGTGTACACTAGGATTCACAACATTGCCTTATCTTGTAGCATATTGTTAAAACTTGGCATAGATCCTCTAGAAGAGATATTGATTTGATTGGTGGGTGGGCTCATTACCAATAAAGATATTTTTCATAAAGCTGTATGACCTTGAAAGGTTGTAGTCTGATGTACTGTGCTGTATTGAACATAAACAATTATATGTATACAACAATGAAAGGCAGATACTAATAATTGTTATTTGACTTATTATTGAGTGGGCTTGGTTCTTTTACTAAAGTAGTTACAATGTCCGTGAGACGCCGCCCAAAATCAGTATTATCAATATATCATAAAGGGCAAGTGAAAAAGCAATAATTTCCTGTAACGCATCTAAATATAACGTGTATAAGGGCAGTCGTCACCACAAGGCTATAACTTTTAGAATTTTAACAGAAACATCCACTTTTAGTCAAAACTGACCAATCATCCAAGGTCCGATTATGTGACGATTTATCTTGACTCGAGTACCTAACTGCACACTCACTATATACACTGGTAACAGAATTTATGGTAATTTTAATATTCCAGATCTAGCAATCGCGTCATCCATCGACAGCATGTATGTACCTTTATGACCACACAAAGTTTTTAATTGAATTAAACTCAATTGACAATATTATGAATATAGGTACTTTATCATTTGCTCATCTTTCTAAGGACATATTATCAACAACTACCTATAAGCAAAGTTATGAAGGTTCGACTTATAAATGGAGGTACTTATGACATCTAATGGATATCTTGTAAATATATTAACGGACCGGTTGGTAAGCCTTTCACGCCGCAGGTCGTGGGTTCAATTCCCACCAGTACAGATATTTTTGCGCATGAACATGTCTGTTTATATCCTGAGGCTGGGTGTAATTATCTATATGTATAACTATGTATTTACAAAAAAGAAGTAGTAAGTATATCAGTTATCTGGTTTCCATAGTAAAAGCTTTGCTTAGTTTAGATGGCCATGTGTGAATAATGTCCCAGGATATTATTATAGACTATCAATTGATATGATTCTTTATTGCAAAATATAAATCTAGGTAAGTCTAAGTTTATTTTCTGAATTCATCCTTATATTTATAGATTTTAAATCGACAACCCAAATTCTGTACGCCGAGTACAGGTTGGCAAAACATAGCAGCCTACCTGTTTATCATTTACGGTGATGTATTGTATACCTACATATATTTTTCAGTAATAAATGTTTACTGATAGATCACTAAATATTTGGTCTGTCATTTTTTTATAGAACTTAGTTGGCAAACAAGCATACGGCCCACCTGATGGTAAGTGGTCACCGTAGCCTGACATATTTCGAAGTGTATTTTTTTATAAACCTGTAAATGTTTTCTATTTATGTGACATTAACGGAACGGATGGAAATAAATATATGAATTAATAATAATATTTTGACACATTAGATCTGTTCTGTTCATTCCTTGTGGTACTCCTACCACAAGTAGCATTATTGGGCCAACACTATTTTTAATTTTTATCAACGATCTTTGCCAATCTCAATTGACTAATGGGAAAGTTATCACTTTTCCAGATGACGCTGTCTTAGATTTTCGAGGTGAATGGTATGAATCGCATCTCTGGGTGGCTCAATAACAATCTTTCTTTGAATGTTGACAAGTCCAAGTAGTACCAAGTACATAGCATTCACGTTAAAGAATAACAGTATAATCCTAATGCACCTATACCTATATCTGCACATTTCTGTTTTAATCACCAAAATACAACCAATAATTGCACCTGTATGGAACTGCAATCAGTAGACACAGTAAAATATCTGGGTCTAATAATTGACAAAAACTTAAAAGTTTATTTATTTATTCATTTATTTTTATTTTCAAATTTATGTACACACTGAAAGTATAAAAGAATAAAGAATAAAAAACAAGAGAAGACATTGCACAAAGGTACTACTTAGGTATTAGGTGGAACTGGAAGATATTTCTTTAGAAATAAAGAAATATCTTCCAGTATACCTGCAAGAAATTTTGGAAGAGAGGAAGATATGAGTGTAGGATGATATACATACATACGAACAAAATACACATATACATAAATAATTTAAAATAATAAACTACATAAAATACATATATCCAAGGCAAAGAGGAAAGGTAGTATACTTTTATTCTTTTTTAAAATATGGAGATTGTTCTACTATTACGTATGTTAGGCGGAATAGAGTTCCACAGCCTAACCGCCTGAACAGTGAAGAATTTGGAGAAGAAATCAGTTTTATGGGATGGGAATTTCAAAATACTTTTTTAAGTGTGACCTACATTGGGCGTTAGGAGGAAAAACGGTCCTGTAGGTTAGAGGGATATGCGGGATTGTGTAGGATATTGAAAAGGAGACATAATATTCGAGTACCTATTCCTGCGAAAGCGGATTGAGAGCCACTTGAGATTGTTGTGGAATTGGAACATGGTCGTACTTTCGGGGATTAAAAATGAAACGTATACATAAATTTTGCCAGCGCTAAGATTGTTTAATAGGTCTTCAGTAGCATCCAGATAGCAGGCATCAGCATAGTCCAGAATGGGCTGGATTAGAGTTTGAGCAAGAGTGATTTTGGTTTCAAAGGGCAAAAAGTACTGGAGGCAGTGCCTAAGTGAGTGAAAGGTAAAATAGACCTTTTGCTGACTTCATTAATGTGAGCATTCCAGGATAAGTTCCAATCAATAATAACCCCGAGGTTCTTAGCGGTGTCCGAGTACACACTAGTAGAACAGGATATGAGCTTTCTTCCAAGAACACGGGAAGCATCAGGAGTAGAAAGAAAAGTTAAAAATATGAATAAGGATAGGGATTAAAATAGGAATTAGTGGAGTGAACATTCTGGAGCATAAATCATCGTTACCAACAGCGGAAGATGTTATTGATAAGAGGGATTTTTTTACGCCATCCTCGCTCACTGAAGTAAGTTTGAACGGCGAACATTGTGGTACCGACAAGAGTACAGCTCAAGCAAAGTATTCGATTTAATACGAGGGTCAATTGTAATAGGGGGAAGTGAGAAATGGTGGTCAAAAGAACCCAGGTCAATACTATTAAAGTCTGTTGAAGGGGTTTTGCCGATGCCATTGGCTTTTAGGAATTTCCAAACTTTGGAGGAATTGTGATTATTGAGAGAAGTGTGAAAGTGGCGACGTTTAGAATCACGACACAGACGACTACTCGCTACGCAAGATTTTGAAACGATTAAAGTTGGCCTCTGTTGGCGTGCGCTTATACCTAAGTTTCGCCCTATCCCTACTGCCTACTAGCCATAATTTCTTTGATAGCCGGAGTAATCCAAGGAGTTGGAATGTGTTTAAGCTTAACTCGCCGTTTCGGTGCATGACGATCGTATAGAGAAGTTAATATACCTACTGCTAAATTCTCGGACTTTATTATCAATAGATTCACAATAATTGATCACCGGCGTCCAGTCAATGTGTTCAGCATCACACTTTAATGCCTCCAGGTTCATGCCCTTGTAATTCCGAAAGATTGAATATTGTGATCTACGTTTTAAAGCTCACGTAACTTTATTAGCAGCCAGAACTAGAAAATTGATATACCTACATTTTTAAGAACCTACGTCACATCGCGGTCACACAAATCCTAAAAGTTACCTACCTTGCATTATACCAAGCTATTTTGACGTATTGTATTACACCCTGGGGCAGTACTGCTAAATCAACCCTGATAACGTTAGAACGAGCTCAAAGAGCAGTTCTAAAAGTGGCAATGTTTTTGCCTATTTTGACCGATGGCTGAACTATACCAGAAATTCAATGTCCTAACAGTACGACGGCTTTTTATTTCTGGTATGGTTCTCAAGTGTCACCCTCAAACTTATTAACGATCCTCTAATGAACGCAACAAAACGCCGCAAGCACATCATTGCCAGGCTGATACAATATACAGAACAACTCTTTCACACAGATTCTATTGCTTTTTGGGCCCATATCGATACAACAAAATTAACTCTAATTTTCCATTTACCATTTACAATAAATTCAAATTAAAAATTAAGTTAACAGCGTGGTTGCAGAATTTATCATACAATGATACCTACTGAAAACCTGCTCACTATGTCGATCTAATTAAACTTACCTAGTACCTATGTGCTATAACATAGGTACTTTAAACGTCAAACAAACAGTCACAAATGAGCCTGGCCAATGTTTTATTCTGGGTATGAGAAAGTAATCTAGAAGAAAATACAAGAACATCTGCATTTTTACTTTTTTTATATTCCCAAAGACAGCTGAGATAATAGCAATCAAAGTACGCATTTTCGAGCGATATTATTTCTGTTAGAATAAAAGAGTCTGTATGCATTTTATGAAGATCTTTTTTTTTCTCTATGTAAATTTATTTTTCTACTTGATAATGTCATGTCTGACACAATAAGATTATTGTTCAGTTGTTCAGGAAAAATATAATAATGAAAATACAAGTTTTATCTAAACTTTATTTTATCTTTTATTAAATAACTGCGCGAATACCTACTAACAGGTTATGGGCCCAGGCTTAGAGTGAAAAGTCGAAAGGCAACAAGAGTTCTTATAGAGATCAGAACTATAATTAAACAATAATGGCACAACAATCGGAGGTTTCAGGCAGCAATGGCTTACCTTCTATAGAGAAGCTAGAAGGTAACAGCAATTATCATACGTGGAAATTCATGATGGAGATATATCTTGTTCACGATGATTTATGGGAGTACACAAGCGTTACGCCTGAAAGGACTGATGTGAAAGGTATTATAAGAGACCAAAGAGCAAGAGCAAAGATTTGCTTGATGATAAGGCCACATTGCGTGATACATGTGCGGAAAGCCAAAACGGCAAAAGATGCTTGGGAAGCATTAAGGAACGCGTTTGAAGATAAAGGTTTAAATAACCGGTGCCGGCTGCTGTCAAGACTAGTGGGCATGAAGCTGGAACAACTCCCAACAATTAGGGACTATGTGACTTCCGTCATGATGATATCCCAGGAACTTCAAGACCTAGGAAAAGAGGTTGACGACGAACTGTTGGCTGCTCTAATTCTCCAAGGACTTACCCCAGAGTTTCAGCCTATGAGATTGGCCATAGAGAATAGCAACATAGCTCTTACTACAGACTAATTATAAAGACGAAGCTTTTTCAACTTGAGGATACATATTCGCAAAGCTCGAGTGCAAGCCGATTATCATCCGCTTTGACGTCAAATAAGCCTAATGGCAAGAGGCCATCCAAGAAGACGAAATTAAAGATAAAATGCTTTATTTGCGACGGACCACACAAAGCACATTCATGCCCAGACAATCCAAAAGCAAAGAGAGAAGATTTACAAGCCTACGCGTTTGGCACGTCAACTTCACAAGGCAGAGACTGGATCATTGATTCTGGCGCGTCAACACATATGACGAACCAAAAGGATTGGTTCAAAAATTTTAATGGCAATTCTAAGCCTTTGAGAGTGACATGTGCAGATGGTAATGAGGTGCTAGGTGCGGGTGAAGGTACGGTAGTATGTGAGTCAGGTTTATCTATCAGCAACGTTACGTTTGTACCAAAATTAAATTCTAACTTGTTAAGTGTGAATGCGATTGCGAGAAAAGGTCACGTAATAGTATTTACAGAGAAAGGATGCGACATCTATAAAAGAGATGAGTGTGAAGTGAGAGGTAAGTCTGTTGTGAAAGGTGTGGAAGAAAGAGGCATTTATAAACTTAAGTGCTGTTCACAGGGTTCTGCACTTGCTACAGCAGAGAAAGACCAACTGATGTTATGGCATCGGAGGATGGGACATCTTGGTTTGCATAACCTTAAACTACTCAGAGACAAGATGGCGCTAGGGGTGAGTTTTCCTAATACTTCTTGTAAACTGGAGTGCATATCTTGCATTATGGGGAAACATACGAAACAACCGTTTCGTAAGAGTGGTACAACAAGAGCTAAGGAAGCACTAGGTTTAGTGCATTCCGATGTATGCGGACCTATGAATATAAGTTCTATAAGTGGGTGCCGATATTTTTTAACGTTTATTGACGATATTACTCGAAAAACCTTTGTTTATTTTTTGAAACACAAGAGTGAGGTTTTTGAGAAATTTAAAGAGTTTAAAGCATTTGCAGAGAACCAGTGCGGTAAGAAAATGAAGATCCTGCGCACTGACAATGGAACCGAGTTCGTCAATAAACACATGGATGATTTTCTGAGCAAATCCGGAATCCAACATCAACTGACGGTGGAATATACACCAGAGCAGAATGGTGTAGCCGAACGTGCCAATCGCACAATCTGCGATAAAGCAAGAAGCATGCTACAGGAGTCAGGATTAGAAAAACGGTTTTGGGCAGAGGCAGTTCATCATGCCGTGTTTTTAAAGAATAAATCACCAACGATTGCGGTAAAAGATATGACGCCAGATGAAAAATGGTCAGGGAGGAAGTGCGATCTGAGTATGTTGAGAACTTTTGGTTGCAAAGCTTTCATGCATATTCCCAAAGAGAAGAGAACTAAGTGGGATGCAAAAAGCAGAGAACTAATTCACACAGGATTCTGTGACAATGCTAAAGCATACCGTCTTGTGGATAAAAGCACGGGAGAGGTATTCAAGGCGAAAAACGTAGTATTTTTTGAGAATCAAAAGGCAGATAAGCCTATAAAAGATTCTTTAGAGGTTTCAGAAATTATACTTCTTGAAGAAAAGACACAGAACCCAGGAGAATCAGTTACAGAATGTAGTCCTCAAACAGATTTAGCAAGAAACATTGATAATAATACCGTTGTTCCTATCAGTGTTCCTAGAGGAGAACCAGAACAAGAGAGATCGGTATTATCTGACAATCCGGTTCAACATCAAGGAAACTTCCAAGAATCGCAAGACATAGAGTTTCAAGACTGTGAGTCGGACATAACTGTCCAGGACCAAACTATAGAAATGGAACGGAGGTATCCATTGAGAGTAAGAAAACCTAAAGAGTTCCCTGATCATATTCTGTACCAAGCAATAGAAACAGAGCTGAACCCCAATACGGTTCAAGAGGCACTCTCCCGGCCTGACAGTAAAGAATGGAAAGCTGCAATTCAGGAGGAGCTAGACGCGTTAAAGAAAAACAACGCATGGATTTTAGCTAAGCCTGAACGAGCGATTAACGTCGTTGATTCGAAATGGCTTTTTCGAATCAAAGAAGAGGCGGGAAATAAGAGAAGATACAAAGCTCGACTTGTTGCTAGAGGCTTTAGCCAGAGGTATGGCATCGATTACGACGAGACATTTTCTCCAGTGGTGAGACATAGTTCGTTGAGAATTCTCCTGTCACTGGCAGCTAAAAGTGGCCTAAATATAGATCAAATGGACGTAAAAACAGCGTTCTTAAACGGTGACTTATCTGAAACAGTTTTCATGACTCAACCGAAAGGTTATGAAGAAAAAGGGAAAGAGGATTACGTGTGTCTTCTTAAACGTTCGCTTTACGGGTTAAAGCAAGCCCCCAGGGCTTGGAACAATAAGCTGAACAATGAGTTGTTACAGTTGTCATTCAAACGATCTAAAAATGAACCGTGTATATACACAAGATCTCAGGGCAAGAAAATTATCATTCTAGCAGTATATGTAGACGATATGCTGATATTATGGAATGACGCAGAAGAGTTGCGTAAAGTGAAATTGGACCTAATGTCGAAATTTGAGATGAAGGACCTTGGGAAGGCGGAGTACATTTTAGGTATACGCATAACGCAAAACGATATTGGGATCAAAGTTGACCAAGAGAAGTATGTCAGTAAAATATTGAAGGTTTTTGGGATGGCTGACTGCAAAATTGCTTCAACACCATCAAGTACTGGTCAAAAACTTGAAAAACCTGGACCGGAACATAAACCTGATCCGAGGATTCCATATCAGAATTTAATTGGTTCACTGATGTACATATCTGTTTGCACAAGGCCGGATATTTCACATGCAGTTAATTATCTAAGCCAATTCAATACATGCTATACTGAGGAGCACTGGACAGCTGTGAAACAAGTGCTTAGATATTTAAAGGGTACTAAAAGTCTAGGGCTGCAGTATAAGAGAACAGGAATGACTAAAGTACACGGTTATACGGATGCAAGTCATGCGAATTGTTACGACATCATACTCGGGTATGGTTTTCATGCATATGGGAGCTGCGATTTCTTGGGAAAGCAGAAAACAGAAGACAGTTGCTCTATCCACAGCAGAGGCTGAGTATGTTGCAATATCTGAGACCGCTAGAGAGGCAATATTCCTAAAGCGATTCCTTGCAGAAATTACAGGCGCAGCTGAAATGCCAATGAGAATTTATTGCGACAGCCAATCTGCTGTAGCTATTGCGCAAAACCCTGTGCACCATCAACGCACAAAACACATTGATGTGCGACACCATTTTGTAAGAGAAGCAGTAGAACATGGTCAAATAGAGTTAGAATATAAAGAGACAACTTATATGGTTGCAGATATTTTAACTAAACCGCTGTTGAAAGGAAAGTTTAAATGGTGTGTTTTGAGTATGGGTGTTGTGTGATTTTGTGATGGATGGAAGTAGAGAAATCAATTTAAGGAGGAGTGTTAGAATAAAAGAGTCTGTATGCATTTTATGAAGATCTTTTTTTTTCTCTATGTAAATTTATTTTTCTACTTGATAATGTCATGTCTGACACAATAAGATTATTGTTCAGTTGTTCAGGAAAAATATAATAATGAAAATACAAGTTTTATCTAAACTTTATTTTATCTTTTATTAAATAACTGCGCGAATACCTACTAACAATTTCAAACCGCAAGCGGCGTTTGATCGCGCTGTGACGTCACGACGTGACGCGGCCGGCGCGCTGCGTGAGGGGTCACGCAGCGCGCCGGCCGCTTTGCGAGTACAAATCTAGGTACTATACATTTAATCACCGCTGCTGGTGGCTCGTACTTGCCATTTTATTACGAGAAAATTATTAGAAAATGCTGTGCAGTGCCCAAGCGTTTTAATTCAAATGTTAACACACCCAAAAAGTGTTTTTAGTGTACCTAAAAATCCAATGACAAGGAAGAAATGGATGACCGCAATACGCAGACAGGATTCAATAGGACTGAAAACTACTGCATTTTGTTATGAATATTCTTTTGATGTCAATAACTATTATATTTATACTTTTCTCATAGATACTACGTTATCTATTGATGCATTTTATAATCAACTTCTGACAAAGGTAGATAAACTTTTAAGTTTACCTACCTTTGTCATTTAAGGATTTTAGAAATTTATCTTATAACAAATAGTTTATTGATTGTTCTAAATAAGAGACATTAATATTGTTATTATCTATCAGGAACCTTGACATCAGGATGTTATAATAAACTAGCTGTGCCCCGCGGTTTTACTCGCGTTAAAGTTTATATATTATCATAGCTCCTCCCCCGTGCGTGGTAGCGTGATAATATGTAGCCTATATGTTGACCCGACTTCTTTGTAATATTCATGTAAAATTTGAAGTAGATCCATGGAGTACTTTTTGAGTTTACCCCGGACATACATACAGACAAACAGACACACAGACAAAATTCTAAAAACTATATTTTTTGCTTCGATATCCATTGTAGATCACGCCCCAAGTATCCTTCTTAAAAAATATTCAATGTACAGTTTTGACTTTTCTACGATTTTATTATATGTATAGATATATAAACCAACCATGTCGTATTTATTTAATGAGAATAGGTGAATGTTACCTAACCTAATACTGACCTAGATTAAACATGGGATATTTGGAATAAATATATAATAACCACGAAATATTTTACCTACTTATACAATATTTCGTTATTATTATCTACCTTTGACTTTAACCACCTTAATAAGCAAAAATTGGTATGTTGAATATAAGTGAAGTAAAATTGACTGGAAGTGTGGCGCAGCGGCTCAGACACGCCGCTGTGTGTCCGACGTTTGATTCCCGCACCGGACAACTATTTGTGTTACCCGTAAATAGTTATTCAGACTCTGGATGTAATTTGTGTCCGTCTATTATATGTTTGTAAAGTATTATAGTATTATTATTGTCTTTGAAAAAAATACCGTTAAGAATGACAGTGGTATTAATCTACAGCTGTTAGCGTGCCGCTGAGTATAGTACTTACCTGCGTGCGTAAGTATACTTGAAGATGGTGTGGCTAGAAATACAATAGTACCGGCTCTCATTTTATCCTAAATACTAGACATATCGTTAACACTTTGAAGATTTACACTGAGTAAGTTTATCCTCTGCCGTTTGGTCTTATTTTGGTAGTCTATAAAGGCATTAAAATTTGGAATTATAGATAGGTAAATATAAAAATGTACCTACTTCTATTTTTATGTTATATTAGTTTATTTAGTTCTTTATTAGATTTAATAAAAAAAGGTACTGAAAACAATAAAATAAGTTAGTAACTAAGTCGAGAGCATTATCTTTGGATTCTTGATGCCGCATGCTAAAGTCAATCAAATTTTGTCAGTCGTGTAAGGAAATCTTCCTCCCATGTAACTCTCTTCCAGGGTGCAGATATATGTAACTCACAAGGTATTTAACAGGTTGATGTAATACAATAATAACAAATTAATAAATAAAGCTATGATACAAGTACAGCGCGCGCGTGTTCACTTCAATATTTCATATGGCGCGGAGCACGAGCGCTCGTAGCGACCGGCACCGAGCCGAAAGCTGACGTCACGTGTCGAGCGCGCGATATCTTGGAAATTTAAAAGTGCTCAAAACTTCTCACAGTCATAACTTCCGTAATACTGCATTGATTTACGTGAAATGAAGACTAATCTAATGTACGTTGGTCACCCTCATTCTCACTTGCACACACACACACTCACACTACCCAAACATTGTAATTAGTTTACTATATTCATTATTTCATAAGGTTACGTATATACATAGTATATTTAGATTAAGTACATAGTAATGTTATTAATTTGTAATTATCGCCAAGATGTGACCCAGAGGTTACAGATCACCACTCAGGCTCCCAGCCTGGTGATCTGTAACACAGGTCTTAACCTACTATAGATAGACGCCAGTCTCTCACAAAGGTATGATAGTTTATTCTCGGTATTTCTTTACATAATACTCGTATATACACCAAGCCCTTGTGAAAGAGATAAATAAATACATTATTGTATTATTATTATTATCGTTGAATTATCTTAAAAAAAACTCGTCTGATTTTATCGGGGATACTCCTTGGAGACAGAACCAAATGTCAATTAATTAATATAACACGGAATTGGTGTTAAAAAAAACTCAAGGCTTAGAGCTTAGACTTAGGCTATTTTAATTGTAAGAAAAAAATAAAGTTTCCTACTAAAACTACAATAATGTTACCCAAGGTGTAAAAAGCCTATAAAATATCTTTCATCGCATGCGCTGCGAAAACTATTGACGATAGCACAAAAAAATGTTCCACAATATTAAAGAACAATCAATCAATATCTACAAAAAATGTCGCGATAACATATTGTGTCTAACTATTGTAGTTATGCCACTATAACTACTTTTAAACATTTTAATATTTAATAGAATTTTCGATCAAAATTAGACCAACCTTTGCCTTAATCCTTACCTATATAAATGACTGCTCAAGCAAGGCTGTTTAAATTCCTGTAAATTACTCTGATATTACGAGATGAAATAATATTAATTCGCCGCTACGCCAGCGCCGCCGCAGTGACGCGCTGGAGCCGGAGTGTAGGAGAGTATCCTCCTGGTATAAAAAAGATGCGGCATTGGGAAGAGTGTACAGCGATCATCCTTCCCAGTAAGTGTTTTTACCTTTTTACTTCACCATGTACGAGGCCTAACATCGTTCCAGGATTTAAAAACCATTGACGGAGTTACTAAAGAAACTTACCAAGCCGCTTGCTGAGATAGAGGTTTGCTGGAAAAATATAACCAGAGGAAAAAAAAATGATAACCATGAGATAGAGGTTTGCTGGAAATTACTTCGAGAGATGCTTCAATTTTAGAATGTCCCGCAAAGCTGAGAGAACAATAGCTAAATACCTAATTATTTAAGTATGTCCTGCCCATGTATCTGTACATTTATGCCAAAATCAAAAAAAAAAAAATATCCACCCGTGTGAAGCCGGTACGGGCCGCTAGTATGTAGATATTTAGTTACACGGATTGTTAAAACCTTTATAAAATTTATTTTATAATAGTAATGATATTTAGCGAGCATGTATTTAGTTGTTGTTAAAGAGACTACCTATGTTTAGGTTTAATTATCGCAATTTATAGTAAGAAGGTTAATAATTAAGGAAATACGAAAAACAAAGTTTATTGATAAACCATTCCAACGAAATTGAAATTTACGATGAACAAGATAATTTGCAACCATAGGTATATAGTCATTATTACAACATAATGACTACATACCTATGGTTGCAATTTTATCATGCATGTTTTTGAATGCTGTAGATTCTAGATAGTAGTATTCATGTTTATCGATAGGATTTACTAGTCCAATCCCAAGTATGGTTTTTATGGTCTACCCTGATCGAAGGGACAGTGTCGCCTGGGCCAGACCCATTACGTGTTGGTTGAAGGGATGCACTCATCCGGTCCAGATGTGTTGCATTGTTATCCTGGGTGAAGGACAGTGACCTCCGGATCAGATCTGTTGCGGGTTGGTCTTAGGGATGCACTCGTCAAATCGAAGTCATTATGGAATAATCTGAATGGGACTTTGTGTTTCATGATGATCCATATAGAATGAAGCCGTGTCGGCGCATCGTTTAAACATTATCATAAAGAGTGACATAGACGGGTCACTCTAGCGGCGCGTCGTTTCGGTAGTAGCGGGGTGGTCATCTTAGAGAGGTTTTTCAACTGGAGCCGTCAGCGCACCACTTTGGCGATGAATCGCTATTAATTAAACGAATCAAGGAAGTTTTGGATTTTATTAATATTATTTGCGGAAGAACTAATTATGATTTAGGTGAAATAAATTATATTTTGTTGTTACTTATAAATACAATATGTATATGTAAATTTGACAATAACTAATTATATGCAATTTGTCACATATGGACAAAAAACTATGACTTTAAATATTAATTACAGAGGTATAAAATTAAAGTCAAAGAAACCAAGTTTCTTGGAATTATCCTTGACAAGCACTGTAATTGGAAAGAACATATTGACAATGTTTGTAGTAGAATGAATAAATTTGTGTATGTATTGTATGAGCTCACAAAAGTATTTGTAATGGAAACTGTCTTAGCAGCTTATTACGGGCATGTAGCTTCAATTTTGAGTTGTGGTCTGATTCTGTGGGCAATTCAACAAACATTCAAAAAACTTTTATAGCACAAAAACAGTGTATTGGAGCGCCGGTCTATGTCCGTGGCAAATGTGTAAACCGATCTTTCAGAAGTATAAAATTATGACATTGCCGTCTATTTATATATTTGAATGTAGTGAATTGGTTAAAGAAAATTCTGAACTGTTCAGAAGAGCCCAGGAATTATTCCCTAGAAATAGTCGAAATCCTAGCAATAGTTTTGCTAGTGATTCCTAGGACACACACACAACTTTATACCAGAAAAGCTACGTAATGTGTGGACGTATATTTAATAAGTTGCCTGTTGATATTAAGGAAATTTCTTCGGAAATTAAAAAAAAACTCATAAATATGGTTGTTAGAAAGAACATTTTACACGGTAGTACACATTTTTAATAGAACCTAACATTAATTCAAGTATTTGCATGTCACTATGTATAAGAAATTCCCAAAACTCTTAGAGAATTACCCTTATGGCTATTTAAGATTAAATTAAAAGAATGGTTGATTCATGAATGTTTCTATACACTAAATGAGTTCCTTAGTCGCAAGACAAACTATATTTATTTTTACTTTTATTATTAAGAACTTTTATCATTAAGAAATTTTATTATTAGGTTTTTAAGAAGTCGTACTAAAATTAACTAATTTTTATTGTATTGTGTCATTTATTTAATTCTGTGATAATTTTACTTTTTAATTTACTTTAATACTATAACATGTAATAGTATGTAAGTCCCTTAATATTCGCATGCCCACTAAGGGTAGATGTCGGAACCTACAAAACAATGTACTTACCATCTTTGTGACCATATCTGAAGCGAATAAAGATATTTTTATTATGACTATGTGTTGTGGATCTGTTTTTATATCTAAGACCTCAATTCTTTGTACCAACATTTATGCCAAATAAATAAATATAATAATATCTATTTATAATTTTATATTTTGTTCAAACAAGATTTTATTGAATTCCCATTTCATACTGCTTATTTACCAAAATGATAAAGACCGAATGAGTTGCGGTGCCCTATTACGCTTTTATATTCTATCATACCGTAATTATAACATACTCTCTAGTAAGGGGGTTTGCTGAGACGGACGTAACGGACATGACTTTGAAATATAAATATTACAACTGAAGACGAGGGGTATGGTCACAGATCTTAGCCTGCCCAAAGAGGGCGAAAAAATAAACTCTCTGATAATCTGACATTACCAAGTACAAGTACAACAATAAACCATGCCGAAGTATTATGTAGGTAATAATGTTACATGTGTAAAGTACTCTGTGGTCACATGGTTTAGTATACCAATGTATTGAGTTTGTAAATATATTTATATTATTAATACTCAAAATCTTTAAACCATTTTCTAAACAAATGAAATAGTGATGTATGGAGTTGGCAACTGTCGTGTTTGTTTACAAGATACAAGTTTAGACAAATGTTTTTCGTTGTTCAAAAGCTTTGAAGATAGTACAATATCAGAGCAAATTAAGTGCGTAGCGAAGGTGGAGATATCTGAAGGTGACGGGTTCCCGGACACTATCTGTACAGAGTGTTTCTGGCAGCTCGGTACTGCGATAGCGTTCAAACGAAAATGTGAAGTTTCTGATAAAGTCTTGCGTTGTGTGCAATTAAATCAGATCCCGATCGAGAACAATGACAGTGACTATATAAGTATTTCGTACAAAGATGAAGATGAAATATCTGTAAAGGAAGAAACCGAGACACAAGTTGGTAATGAGTTGGAAGACCACAGCACTGAATACCCTGACACCCAGCTTAAAACAGAAAATGAAATAGAAACCGTCATCAAGAAAAGCCGAAGCATAGATCTCAAGCTGATATGTGATGACTGCCAAGGATCTTTTAAAAGTAAATGTAAGTTGAAAGTGCACTGGAAGAAAGTACACCTTACAGAAAAGTTAACTTGTAAGATTTGCAGGAGAATATTTAAAAGTTATAAACCTTTCAATAAACATGTGAAGCAAAAATCAGTGAACTGTACAACAGCAAATGCAGCTAATATTGAAGGCCAGGGGAAGCACAGAGTGTTTCACTGTAAACAATGTTCATTTAAAACTAAACGGATAAGATTGCTTTATTACCACATAGCCATCCACACCGGTGAAAAAACTTTTCAATGTAATATTTGCCTAAAGAAATTTGCTCAACTAGCTTCTCTCATTGCACATAAAGAAACACATACTCAAATTAAAATTCAAATTATATGTCATGTTTGTGGTAAAACTGTTAAAGGTCGAGGAAACATCTACCGTCATAAATTTTCTCATAAGACTGAGAGATATGAATGTGATATTTGTAAAAAAACATTAAAACATAAACAATACTTAGTGAATCATATGAAACGTCACAGTGGAATCAAGGGTTACTCATGTGAAAAATGTTCAATATCATTCTACACTCTGTCTGAATTATGCCGGCATAAAATCAAAGTCCATACTAAAGCAAAAATTTATACCCATAAATGTGATTTGTGTGAGTTTGTTACATGTATAAGAGAAGCTTTGGTGAAACACAAGTCCAAACACACAGGTTCTAATTTACCATGTTTAATCTGTGGTAACTTTTTTGATAATGCTGAAAAGTTTTCAATACACCAGAAATCACATGCTGAAAGAAAACATGCATGTACTTATTGTGACAAAAGGTATGCTACAAGGGATTCACGAAATGCTCATGTCCATCAGAAACATCCAAAAGAAGCTAAGAAAGAGTTTACTATTGAAAATACTATTGAAAAAGAGTTTGCTTGTACCATTTGTGGTAATAGGTATGCAACAAAAGCTTCTCGTACTTGTCATGTATATAGAAAACATAAAAGTAAAGAAACAAAGAAGGAATATAAAAGGAGTCAGAAATAGGGTGTTATGTTTATACTAATGAAGTTTTCTTGAAATGTCTCCAAGCAAAATTACAATCCATTAAAGCTCTTTTAATAACTATCATTTTTATTTTATCAACCTCATTCAGGTAGGAATTTATTTGCTGGTTATGAAACTGGCAACTGTAGGTTATTTATTAATTTTTGAGGAAATAGTCCCATGGAACTATAAATTATTGTTCCCATGCATATTTTCTTGATTTTATACACACAATTCATTTATTTTGTATAATTTCACTTACATGTAATTAAAACTATTTAACTAACTTTGATTTGAACCAAAGATGTCTTTGCCAGAAGATTCCAATTAATAAGCAATTAGTTCTCTATTAGTTGTACAATGGCCGTAATTTACTTGCCAGTACCCACAAAACCACTTCCCTCTAAAAAGTGATCCACAAGTTCCACCTGATCTTGTAGCAGGATAGGCAATTTCAAGTAAAGTATTTTTTTTAAATTTATTACAGCAATCTGTCACTATTGTAGTTAAGCTAAGTTATTAAGCTGTATGTCTGTAAGGAGTGAGACCTATGTCGCACCCTTATACTTAATACTAGCTGTGCCCCACGGATTTACCCGCGTTAAACTCTATAAATTATCACAGCTCCTCCCCTGTAGGTGATAGCCTGATAATAAGTAGCATATATGTTGACCCGACCTCTTAGTAATATTCATGCAAAATTTGAAGTAAATGCAGTACTTTTTGAGTTTAGCCTGGACATACATACAGACAAAAATTCTAAAAACTATTTTTGGCTTCTATATCAATTGTAGATCACGTCCCAAGTATCCTTTTTTAAAAATATTCAATGTACAGTTTTGACTTTCCTACGATTTTATTATACTACTCTGTCAAGAAAGTACCGGGAAAAGATCCATAATATATACAAAATGTTTGTTATTCATCCAAATTTATTTTATCACCTTTAAAGTATGCTCCTTCAGAAACGATACACTTACGCCAACGAATAATCCATTCATCAAAACATTTTTTAAACGCTGCTTTCGGAATTGAGTTCAGTTCTCGCACCGAATTCTCCTTTATGTCTTCTACCGATTGAATATGGGTACCACGAAGTGGTAATTTGAGTTTAGGAAAAAGAAAGAAGTCAGCTGGAGCCATATCTGGTGAATATGGTGGTTGCTGGATGGTATTTTTTGAGTGTTTGGTCAAAAATTCGTTCACGATGATGGCCTTGTGCGAAGGCGCATTATCGTGGTGCAAAATCCAAGAATTTTCTTTCCACAAATCTGGCCTTTTTCGGCGAATTTGCTCTCTTAAACGCCGCATAATGCTCAAATAATATTCTTTATTTACCGTTCGACCTTCCGGTAAGAATTCAGAGTGCACAACTAAGCGATAGTCAAAGAAAACAGTCAACATGACTTTGCCTTTTGATCGACTTTGGCGTGGTCTTTTCGGTTTCGGTTCAGTTGGAAAGCGCCAATCCGAAGCTTGTTGACTAGTTTGCATGTCAAACTCGTAAACCCACGTCTCGTCACCAGTAACAATGCGTTTCATGAATGTTGGGTCGGAATTGACTCGTTCTACCAAGTCCTCAGCGACTTTCATGAGATTGAGTTTATGGAGAAAATTCTGATCTTTTGGGACTAGCCGAGCGGCAACATGTTTCATACCCAAATGATTAATTAAAATGGTACGAATCGACTCGTGAGATACAGAAAGTTCGGCGGCTATCTCTCTCAGAGTTGAATGAGGATTTTCAGTCACTATTTCCTTCACTTTTGCGATGTTAAATCATTGCGATGATAAAAAAAAAGCGAGGCAAATCTTTCATCACATCTCGACCGCTTTTGAACGCTTTGAACCACTCATAAGCACGAGTTTTTGATAAAGTCGATTCACCGTAAGCCCTCTGTAACATTTTCAGTGACTCCGAACACGAAATTCCATTAGCAATGCAAAATTTAAGACAAACTCTTTGTTCGATATTTTTGTCCTTTATGAAATTAACAATACACACTATATATATGATATTACTAAAACCAGCACTGTATTTAATATAAATAACAGATGCAACTCAAACTCCGCGCCAAAATGGAAAACAGTTGTGCCAATCTAACAACAACAAAAAAAAACAAAAATTTAAATTTGGAACCATAAACAAATCACCCATTCCCGATGCTTTTCTGAGTCAAATTATGACTGAATGTATGTATAGATGTACATTTATATTAGCACATCTTGTGGTATTTTGCGTTAGAGTCTGCGCTTAGATAGATAGCCGTTTTTCCATCAATTTTTGGGCTAGTTTGTTTGGGTGGATTAAGTATAATTCTGTCTTTGTATGCATTTGCACGTCTGGTTATTTCTTCTTTAACTGTGGGCATGTATGAATTCTTATGCAGTTGCTCGTTGGTGATGGATGAACCATGGGGCATTTGTTATTAACCTTAGCATTATATTTTGATATCTTTGTATTATCTCTGTGTTGGAATAAGATACTGTTCGCTACAGTTGTATGCCGTAAGCCCACACTGGGGCTCTACCGGCTAAGTCGCCGAACATCGACTTCTTAAATGGCGTTCAGATAAATATAGCTTAAAAATGACTTACTCAATCGTTAAATCGGCTTCAACGTTGACAATCGATTCCGGACCATTTATGACGTCACATGCGCTCATAACCTTTATTTTTTTGAACGCCATTTAAGAAAACGATGTTCGGTGACTTAGCCGGTAGAGCCCCTGGTTTTAGGATAGCCTTGTAGAGGATGAGCTTGTTTTCCAGTTTATGCTGGGATTTTCTACCAATGAGCCAGTAAAGTTTTCTCAGTTGATTACTGAGTTGCTTCGTCTTGGTGAAGATATGTTTTTGCCAGGTAAGATGTTTGATGCAGACACAAGTATCGCATGTGATCAGCCTGTGGGACTTGTAAAGGTAAGGTAAGGTGGGAGTGTAAAGGTAACATTGACTGATTTGATTTCGGTAGCCTTGATGTGCCATTTCTTAAGCCAAATGGCTACATTGTCCATTTTGTAGCATTTTGGCTGCTATTTCTGGCTGGCTGTGAGATGCTAGGATGGCCGTGTCGTCCCCAAAAGAACCGGTAGTGATTGTTGTGCTTGTTGGTTGGTAGGTCGGCCGTGAACATATGTAAACTACAGGGCCAACACTTCCCTGTGTCCCTATGTCCCATATCTGTGGGCGTACCCGCAGATATGGAAGTATGGAACATAGTTCTGTAGTATTCTGTGTAGCATTGCCATACTGAACCATAAAGTATCGGTTAGTTAAGAAAGATTTGATGATCGCTCCAGCTCCAGTGTCCAGTTTGTTTTACCATTTACATAATGGTAAAACAAACTGGACACTGTCTAAACGCACTTGGTTTCGTTTTATATAAGGGTGGTGGGAAAATTATAATTATTGGAGAATGGTCGGATGATAAGTCTAAAGAAGATTTACAGGTGAAGTATTTTATTTTATTACTTAAGGAAAACTTACAGCTAGAATACAAATGACACACAGAATAGAAGATGAAGGCCAATTAAAATCCCTCGATCCCCAGAACGTAAGAGATACAAAGATTCAAATTCATTTATTCCACAAAAAAATTACATTTATGTGGAATTGTCATATTTTTTTACCCTACCGTGCAGTGCATGACGTGGCAGCTACTGAGAAACACTGCCAGAAAACTCAGTAGGAATCCTTTTTTAAAATAAAATATACTTAAGATTAATTACAATCATGTGTGTTGACTCAGAACAACTCAATCCCAAGCACTTTTATCACTTAAATAATCAGAAATTTTGTAATATGCCCTGCTACACAATTTGGCTTTAATAATACTTTTAAACTTATTCGTAGACAATTCTCTAATATCATTGGGAAGTTTGTTATAGAATCTTATACATTGCCACATAAAAGAGTTACTTATTTTGTGGAGACGGGTAGTATGCAATATGAGATTATTCTTATATCTAGTATTTACATTATGTGTGTCGCTCCTTTTACAGAAGGAATCGATATTTTTATGCACATATAGTAAGTTTTCATATATATACTGAGATGGTACAGTTAGAATGTTGACCTCTTTGAACTTTTCTCTTAGAGACACTCTCGGGCCAAGATTAAGTATAGACAGCTCGTACAGCTCTTTTTTGTAATATAGATATGGTGTTAATGTCAGCAGAGCTACCCCTGAGAAGAATTCCATAGGACATTACACTATGAAAATAACGGAAATAAACCATTCTAGCTGTGTCAACATCAGTCAGCCGTCTAATAGATTTCACTGCATATGCTGCAGAACTTAATTTGCCGGACAGTTTTTCTATTTGTGGGCTCCATTGTAGCTTTGAGTCAATAGTGATACCCAAGAACACAGTTGATTCAATAGGGTCCAACCCAGCTCCATTAAGTTGTACATTGGTTGTCGCCTGTTCCACATTCGGTTAGTTTTCTTATCATTAAGCACAAGATTATTGGCATTAAACCAATGAACAACTTTAGAGATTGCATCATTAACATCGTCAAAATTGCTTAATTGTCGGTTTATTTTGAAAGTCAGGGAAGTATCATCTGCAAACAACACAATCTCATGCTTATCCCTTAAATAGTAAGGTAAGTCATTTATATAAATTAAAAACAAAAATGGGCCAAAAATGCCATGAATGGTTTGAATCTTATTTAAAACATAGAAAACAACTAGTCGAGATAGAACACTACAACAATGAAACAAACGAAATAGAGCTCATCCGATCTGACAAAAAAGATATCAGTGCTTCAATCCCACAAGGAAGCGTAATAGGATGCTTGCTTTTCCTGGTGTACATTAATGATCTCCCTAACAATATCAATGAACACTGTGTCATGTACGCTGGTGATATATCAATACTAACCTCATGTGAAACAAATGAAATTGTAAATGAAAAATTAACTTCAATACTTAACGCGACCACTAACTGGATGACCAAACACAACCTAGAAACTAACTTTAATAAAACTAAAATAATAACTTTTCACTCTTGCCAAAAAACACCTATAAATATATATTTAAGCTTTATGGGTTCTAAGTTAGAAGAAGTTAACACTTTCACCCTATTAGGCCTAGACATAGACACCCACATTAATTGGAAGTCACACGTCCAAAAAATTAAAATGAAATTGTCGAAATTTTCCTACGCCCTACAGATTATTAAACGAACAACGGATCTAAAAACCGCGCTAACCATGTATTACGCGTATGGTTACGCATGGTTGAAATATGGAATAATATTATGGGGTAATAGTACTAATGCATCCACCTTATTTACGTCACAGAAGAAATTAATAAGAATCCTAGTAAATATCCAACAAACCGATAGCTGCAAGCTACATTTTCAAGAGCTAAAAATTTTAACCTTTCCCTGTATTTATATATTTGAGATATGTAAATTTGTCCGCAGTTACCCAGAGTTTTTCGAAAAAGGAGGTGACAAACAAACGAGATATATACTAAGACATAAAAATAGACTCAACTTACCCGACTCACGTCTAAACATGCACTCTGCCAGTACCCTAGTAATGTCCGTAAAAATTTATAATAAGCTTCCAGAATCAATTAAAGATACAGACAAATACAATAGCTTTATAAAAAAACTAAAATACTTCCTACTTACTAAAACCTACTATAGTATAGACGAATATTTTAATGATAAACTATAATTAACAACAAAAAGCATTTGACTATAATATTAACGAAATTAGTGCAATATAAAAATAAATGATATAAAATATAGCTGACTTACAAAATAGTAAAATTTATTAAATTAAAATAACTAAATAATTAAGTATAATAAATAAATTCAGGACTAACTATATTAATACATTAATTTAATAAAAACTCATTATGTTATTTAAATATCCAATTAGTAATAATGCACTCTTCCTCCTCTCTCCTAAATCTGTGCTGTACCCTGCAGGGTCCACAATTGATACAAAAATTATTATGTCTACCAACTTTTATACATTGTGGAATGCAATAAAGAATTGAGAAGAATTGACCCCTGTGAGACGCCCATTACCACTGGAGATCCCGAAGATATTTTACCGTTTATTTCGACCTTCTGAATTCTATTGCCCAAGTAAGAAGTCAGAGGTTCGAGAGCCTTGTTCCTAATACCGTAGTGGTGTAATTTTCTGACCAGTGTATCATGATGAACGCAATCGAACGCTTTGGACAAATCGCAAAAGATACCTAATGCATCTTGCGAGTCTTCCCACGCCGCGAATATAATATATAATATAATTTTAATAAGTTGACCCCTGCATCTATGGTTGAACAACCCTTTGTGAATCCAAACTGTTTCCGGTGTAGTAAATTATGTATATTAAAGTGTCTGAGCAGCTGGCTAAGCATAAGCTTTTCAAATATTTTACTAAGAGTGGGCAGCACGGAAACAGGTCGAAAATTTGAAGGGTCTGAAGTATCACCAGCTTTAAACAAAGGAATGATTTTACTATACTTCATCAAGTCATTGTACATTGTATCAAAAAAATTTTCAGTGCCAATGCTCTGAAAATTGTTAGCTTTTCCATTTGTTTTAGTCAATTTTTAATTTAAATTTTTAGTTTAAGTAATATTGTCCTAATTTATTTTTATACTTAATTTTATTCTTTAATTTAAGTTTTTAGTTATCAAAGCACGCCGTGTTCACTATTTTAGGGCATACAATTTGGATATTTGTTTTATATACTTTTGTGTCTTATATGAATGAGGTATTGTATTGTCCGATTTGTGAACCAATTAAAAAAAAAAAAAAAAAAAAAAATAAGTCAGGAAATACACCTCATGCAACACAGCAATTGAACACAGTAGCTAAGTGTGGGGCGATTATAGTAATAATTGATGAAACAGTCTTAACAGATAGACCCCACAGATCCTTTGTGTTTTTCATATTAATACTCTTGAAAGCATTTAAAATATCTTTAGGGCTAACCACGGAAAATTCAAAAACTGTGTCACATGACCCTACGCTTTGCTTGAGTATCTGCTCAGCAGATGTAGAAGAACATGAGAGTTAGTAATTATGACTGGAATATTCGAAAAATATTTTTCAAACTCAGTCACAATCTCCAAGTCACTTTTAATACCTATGTTGTTTATTACTAAGTTAAAATCACGACTACGTATTTTTGTTTTACCTGTCTCAGCATTAATTATCTTCCAAGTAGTTTTGATTATATTAGTAGAAGATTTAAGTTTATTTTTTATGTGCAAAGATTTAGCAGCGGTACAGGCTCGTCTAAATGTTTTGGCATATTGTTTCACATATTCTTGAAAAGCTGTATTATGATTATGGGATCTTTCTTCATACAATTCATAAAACCGATTCCGACTTTTATAGATGCCTGGAGTTGCCCAATCACTGAATACCAGACGGTCACTTACAGACAGTTGTTTGGGTTTGAAAATTGTGCAGAACTCATCATTAATCAAATTGAATAAAGAGTTGTACAAGTGATCCGGATTATCATGATAGGGCAGCCATGCTATTTGTTTTACTATATTACATTTAAATGTTTCCAAGCGGTTTTCACAAAATGGAATATAGCTTATAAGTTTTCTTTTAATTTTTGGAGCATTTGAATAAGTTACCAACTGACCTGAATGGTCTGACTGAATTTTATTGATTATGGATTTAAATAAAGGTTTTACAGTGCTAAATATATTATCAATGCATGTAGCACTTGTAGCAGTTACTCTAGCTGGTTCTGTAAAATTGTGATATAAGTTATAGGATTTAAACAAATTTAAAAAATTGCAACTTATTGCTCTACAACACGCTCAACAGAGAGACAACATCCCTTCTTTCTTTAAACTTTAACAACTTATTTATTAGAATTAGAGAGCCACCATGAATATATTTTTCCCTGATGAACGAGCTTACAACCTGGTGATTATTGAAGCTGAAAATGAATTGATGGAGTTTTAGCCAGTGCTCAGTTAAACATAAAATATCGAAATTGTTACAATTCAAAAACAGCTCCAATTCTAGCTCTTTTTCCATCAAACCTTGAATATTTACAATTTTTTTTATATTTATTGACCAGTGAACGCAAATAAACATGGAAGCATTACTTCAAGGAAACTAAGCGCAAATTTTGACCCAATATCCCAATCAAACTGACACAACGGAATACCGTCTCTGATTGGCCAAAATATTACCGCTCAGATACACCTTTTAAAAGTAGACTTTATGACGTCATGTTCGGGTCTAAATTACCATGTTCATGACATTCGCCGAGGGATGTTTTACGTTATAAAGTGCAACGAAAATAATTCACCGTGACATTGATATTATTAAAATAATAAAGAATTATGATAAAATATACAGTATTTTGACCATTATATTAAAAATAATGAGTTCAACACCTGATAGACCAAACCCACGAGATGGATCCCAACTTGATACTTCTACAAGCTCAGGCGTAACCTTACGAAAGCAAAAAAAACCGAATTCTGATTATGATATAGGATCACAGTTGGCTGCTTTCCGCAAGGACATTATCCCAGCTTACGTCGCACAGTAAACAGCAACATGAAAACCTTCTGGAACTTCGTAATGACATCAAGAAGGAGATGGAGAAGGTTACCGCTTTAACCGAAGGCCTGATTCAGGAACAGAGTCTTATGAGAATTGATTTAACCGACCTCAAAAATAGAATGTCAACCACTGAGAAACATATATCTACGACGAGCATGATTCCGAAAACCCTAAAAGAAGCCAACGAAACGATCAAATCGTTAGTTACTGAGTGCAATAGCAGTAAACAGTTCTCTATGCTTAATAACATTGAGATCTCTGGTATACCGTATTCTAAAGGTGAGAACTTGTTATCAATTCTTCGTGATATATGTATTTGTGTGGGGTTCACACTGATAGACAGCGACGTCGACACAATACACCGCGTCCGTCGATTTGTTTCCGGAGAAAAAAATGCAGATAAAAATATTCGACCTCCCGCTATCATAGTGCGTTTTACGCAAAGGAGACGGAAGAACGAGCTTCTGGCTGCCGTTCGCGCCCGACGGGGCCTAACCACAGCTGACATTCGTTTGCCTGGACCTGCTGCCACTATATACACCGGAGACCACCTTACGCCTGCAAATAAGCTGCTGCTGAAACGTGCCCGGGAAATAAAAACGGAACTACACTACTCATTTTTATGGATACGCGATTGTAAAATTTTTATTCGTAAAAGCGACACTCAACGTGCAATTTGTATTAACAATGAAAGTGATTTAAATAAGCTGAAATGACGCTTTTGTCTATGTTTGATTCTTTGTTATACAAATAGTTATAATCACTATTTCTTAACGGTTATTTTCGCTGCCACATTATGTCATTGTCTGTTGGTAAATAATGTATTATTTCTCACTACAACATGTTGTACAGGTACGCTTTATTATAAATGTTTCTTAAATATTTTTATTTCTATTGATGCGCTACTATTAATAACTTCTTTTGTTAGACACTGCCTACCTTTTAAGATATTGCTAATGTATTCTATGGGGCATATAGAAGTGAACTATAATATACATATCCTTCTTTTTGTTATTAATATTATTTTCAAGTATTTATCTTGTTTATTCGCCAAGTCCACGATACATGCACACTTAAGTTACACACTTAAACTTTCTCGCCTATTAACTATCTTAAAAAATGACATCTAATAACTTTAATGGTTATTACCAGTACGTGAGGGGGCTTCGCACTAAGTCACATGGGTTTCTTTCTCAAGTCGCTCAATCGGATTATGACTTTATCTGTATAACTGAATCTTGGCTCACACCTGACTTCCGTGATCGTGAATATTTTGATAACAGGTACAGTGTATATCGATGTGATCGGTCAGCGGTGGACCGGAGCGCGGGTAGGGGTGGCGGCGTGGTGATCGCAGTGAAATCGGAATATCAGCCGCAGCTGCGAGAGTGGCCCGCCCCACCCCGCGCTCACTCCGAATGTGTATGGGTATCTATTCCTCTTAACAGACGTAACCGTAATAATGTGCTGTCGCCATATAGCTATAAAACGGTATCGCGATATTTGAACATTGCCTGTGTTTATATACCACATGGGCCGGGTTATAGGGAAGCATTGAAGTCTTTTTTTGACATTGCCGGTGACTTAATTTCTGAGCACCCAAATGATTTATTCTTAATAAGCGGCGATTTTAATATTTCTGGGGCTGAGTGGTCTAATTCCTTTAGTGTACAATTGAATCCGAATGGCAATAACGCAACTCAATTGGCTATCGAATTTTTATCTTTCACTGGCATGAAACAGTGTAATTTTGTCCGTAATTCAAATAATCGTATCCTAGATTTAGTTTTTTGCGCGATCAACTGTCTAGTTAGTAGCTGTGACCATCCATTCGTAACTGCAGACGCTCATCATAAACCACTTTTAATTGATATAAAATTTATTTATGAACCCCCCCTCAGACCCGCTCCAAACTTCGTTTATAACTTTTATTTGGCAGATTTTGAAAAAATAAATACAGAATTCTCTAAGATTGATTGGTGTTTGTTTTTCGATGGGTTAAATATTGAGGAAAGTGTCAATAAGTTTTATAATTTTTTAAACACATTAATTCAATTATATGTACCGCGTCGTAAAAAAATATTTAATAGTAAAATTCCTGCCTGGTATAGTAGACCGTTACGTAAAGTTTTAAATGAAAAACGGAAATATCATACTTTATGGAAAAAATATGGAAATCCCCTCGATTACGAGAGTTTTAAGATATTGCGTAAAAGATCGGAGAAACTGGAATTACAGTGCTATAATAAATTTATATCTTTTTCAGAATCTAAAATTAAAAGTAATCCTAGGTTTTTCTGGTCCTATATTAAAAATATTTTTGCTACAAACGGTTTACCAGAAACCATGCATTATAAAGATCAAGTGAGTTGTGAAGGAGAAGACATTTGCGACTTATTTAATTCACATTTTCATAGCGTCTTCGAGAAGTCATCCCTAGATTCTTTTGACTCTGGGAACCTTACACCTCCTAATGACTATCTGATTGATATGCACTCAGTTGAAATCAACGAAAAGATAGTATGTAATCATCTTAAGTCTATAAATATACATAAAGGTGCGGGGCCGGACGGCGTCCATCCTTTATTGATAAAAAAATGTGCATCTTCTCTCACGGTACCTATCACAAAACTTTTTATTAAATCAATGAGGGAGGGTTGTTTCCTTGTAATCTGGAAAGAGGCGTGGATTACTCCTATATCTAAGGGCCCAATCACTAAAGATATTGAAAAATACCGTCCCATATCTAAGCTCTCTCAGTTCGGTAAGATTTTTGAGAAAATTGTTACTGAACAGTTATTTGACGAAGTGCGGCGTCATATTACATTAAATCAACACGGTTTTCACAGGGGACGTTCAGTTGATAGTAACTTGTTGATATTTACCTCCGATATTCTCAACGCCATGGATCACGGGTTCAGTATTGATGCTGTATATGCCAATTTTGCCAGAGCTTTTGATAAAATTTGTCATAAAACTCTTTTGCTCAAGCTTTGGCGGCTCGGAGTGCATGGTGATCTATTCCGTTGGATCAAGTCTTATGTCGAGAACAGGAATCAGTGTGTTGTCCTTGCGGGATTCATGTCACAAAAAATAAATTGCCAGCTCAGGTGTTCCCCAAGGATCTCATTTGGGACCTTTGCTGTTTACGTTATATATCAATAACATTGATAAAGTCGTTTCACAATCAAAAATATTATTATATGCTGATGACACAAAAATTTACAAGATAATTCATGACAGTACAGATTGTCAAGCACTTCAAGATGATCTAAATAATTTCGAAAAATTCTGCAACGTTAATAACTTATTGTTGAATTACAATAAATGTTACGTTATTAGTTTTACTAGAAAGCAAAATACTCTGAAATTTGATTATAAACTGGGTGGCAGAAGTCTCGAAAGAGTAACACAAATACGTGATCTGAGCCAGTGAACGCAAATAAACATGGAAGCATTACTTCAAGGAAAATAAGCGCAAATTTTGACCCAATATCCCAATCAAACTGACACAACGGAATACCGTCTCTGATTGGCCAAAATATTACCGCTCAGATACACCTTTTAAAAGTAGACTTTATGACGTCATGTTCGGGTCTAAATTACCATGTTCATGACATTCGCCGAGGGATGTTTTATGTTATAAAGTGCAACGAAAATAATTCACCGTGACATTGATATTATTAAAATAATAAAGAATTATGATAAAATATACAGTATCTTGAACTTTACGGCAAGAGTTTTTCTAAGGTCTTTAAATAGAGCAGTATTTGGCGAGTAATGGGTTTATTTGCTATGATAATAGGTAAATAAAACAAATTTGTGACCAATTATTCACTAATTATTATTTATAATTTCCGTAGGTATACATAACACTTAAGTGCTACTTTTTAGGGCCCCCTTCACTTCTTTATCCATCCGTCCATCTGTTTGTCAATACCCTTTATCTTGAAAACGCGTGGACGAATCGACTTGAAATTATAGGTGATCTAGATATGCAGGGTTACTTGTAAAATACCAACAACCTCGCAGGACTAGGAAGCTAACACCATAAGCAACAACTTACTCTACGGGCATCGCAAAGATTACGCAAGCCGCCTTGTTACATATTGTTTACGATGCACATAGAGTTATAAACCTTCAAGTGGTAAATTAATTAATATAGACTTTTTACAAAAAAAAATACAAATTTATCAAAAGTTGTAAAATAAATGTTGTTGCTTATGGTTTTAGCTATCTAGTCCTGTGAGGTAATTGGTGCTTTACAAGTTACCTTGTAAATATATAAATAAAATTAAATTGAATTCATTTCCAAACGAACCGTGGTCGTCCATTGTTCTCTTCGCTTTAGATCGAGTGGAAATTTGAAGAAACCAAGCTGTTTTAATACGCTAAAGCCCTAAAGATGATGAGTATTTTATCTAAGATTAAAATAATTGTAATAAATACAAAAAAATCGTCATAATTTTTATGTAGAAAAATAAATTGATTCGTTTGCATAACAACATCACCATATATTTTGTGTCAATTTGATTGACTTCATATTTAATAAAATAAAAATATATAGCGATGTACTTACTCGTAATAACTAATTCCAACACTCTTGTTATGCAAATGAGATTTATTAATACACCACTTCACTGCACAGGAAGGCATTTTGGGAAATTAAACACGCTGAAACTAATAACTGACAGACGACCGCCATTGATGCCTGTAGTGCGCAAACTCGGTCCCACTCGGTCCGCGGCACAATTTTTAAGCCCCGCCTACCGCGGCACAATCTGCGTTGGGTCATTTTCGCGAGCTAGGAATGCTTCCATGTTTATTTGCGTTCACTGTTATTGACTTTATAATGTATGTTTGATGAGTTCACATTTTTTTTATTACATTACGTGGATCTGTTTTCCCACTTAAACTCACATTAGAACCATGACCAGACCATGGCCAACCATGACCATGGTATTATGCAAGAGAAATCCTCTATTGTCATACTATTTAATTTAAATTATTTTGAATATAAATGTCATGTGAATTGGATATATTCAAATTGTCATCATCAGTAGGCATACAACTGGCATTATTTATGTCAATGGTTGCTCAGTCCCGCAAACTTATCTGACCCGCTGGCAGCGTCGCTGTTATCGCATTTAGTGTTGCTAGTAACTATTTTTTGCAATAAAGTGGGTAAAAATAATATGCACATTGTAACGTAAATGTTATTTCACTAAAAAGCAAACAAATACTGTCGTTACAAATCTTTATATTTTTATACAATAATTATGATCATTTACATAAAATGTATGCTGAGTGTTCTCTAACGGAGATACTCCAGGTATTATTATGTCACCGGAATGGTTTAATTCAGAAGTCATTTCATCATCACCATTATCGGAATCACTGCTTTCACTATCACTACCTAAATGAATGATGAAAGGCTTGTCTAAGTATCCATCCGTTTTTCGATACACATTTTCAATATTTTTTTACATGATTGCAATGCTTTTGCCATTCATTGACTGTTATTTTATCAAAAGCTTCTGCAATTAATGATAGGATTTCAGAATTCGATTTACCAATATTCTGATCTGCTATAAATTTTTGCATCTGCTTGCTCTTTTTCTTTCACAAGTTTTCTTACAAATCGCTCCCGGACACCTACAAAGAAAATAGCAAAAATTAAATAAATAATGAATATTTTAAAATATGTATTTTAATTTAAAGTGCGAGGGGGAGTTTCGTATTTTTTCAGAAGCTGACAACACTAACCTGTAGCAGCAGCTACGCGTTCATACGACTTATTGAAGGGTATAATTGGTGCCTGAAGGCGTTTTTCTTCCTTCATATGATTCAATACTTGTAATATAACGTTCCTCGCATCACTTTTAAAGCTTTCGGCATTTTTCACAATAAAAAATCACAAAAAGAAAAATAAATACGCGCAACAAACAATCAATGACAGGAATGTCATAGAATAACAGGCCAATTGACATTTCAAACTGGCGTCGTTAGTTCTACTTTTGGCCACCGGGCCAGATAAGTTTGTAGCACTACACTCAGTACTTGGCCAAACATCTTGCTTCTAGCTAAAGGTTTCGCCAAGTTCCTGACTGAAATATCAAAGAAATAACAGGCTGAAATATCAAAGAAATAACATAGTGATTAAGCTATATGTCTTGTACAATAGTTAGGAAGATAGCAATAATTATCTTTTGTCAGGTAAAAAGGTTTCTTAACAAAGGTGTTAATGTCAATTACATGTAATTTCTCCTGCATATAGGTCGACAATGTGTGTAAAGTCAGATTCAAGTTATATCTAATCTTATTTTCCTCCTGTGACAAACTAGCACTATAGGGAAATGAGAATATAACAATTTTACTTATATTTAAACAATTTAAATGATTAATATACTGTACCTACAAGTGATTTTTTATTAAAATTACCCCTATTTCCCATTAAAAGAATCAGATTACCAGGATTATTAAATTTATGTTCAAAAACTTTTTCGAAGATATGGTGGCTAGAGGCTCCAGGCATACAGAAATTGATATTTGAATGTCCTGCTGTTGATAGTAACCGCCCTAAGTTTTTACCAATTTCATCACTGAATATTGTCACTTCAGACTTAAAATTTATTTATACATTATTTGTGTGTAGTCTATGAGCTAATGGCCTGTTATGTGAAGTTTCAGATTGGTTAGGGGAACTATTACTATTATTATTATATGTTTGCAATAAATTAGGAGATTGTTTTTCTAGCAAGGAACAGGTAAGTGACTGTTTTTCGGACAGTTCATACTTTATTGTTATTCTTTTGAGTTCATCTTGAAGAAAGTCAATTTTTTTTGTTGACTTTCTATATCACAATTGTATTTTAAAGTACTTTTTTTTAATTTTATAGTATACAAATTCAACTTTTCTATTAATTCCAATCTTTCCCTGTTTTGACTATTATATTTGAAGAAGAATTTATGTCTTTTTACTCATTTTTGGGACTTTTTAATGAATTTGTTAATTTTTTGGTATTTTTAAATTTAGTTTTGCTACAGCCATTAAATGCCATTGATTTTATATTAATGAAATCCTCATCTCTTTTGGGGAGTGATGTGATATGGGACTGGTTATTGGCTACAACAGAAACCATGGACGTATCCTTGACCACCAACTCATCATAAAGCGTATGCTTAGCGTTGTAATCACCACCAGCTATGAATCGTCTTCCGAGGGATTTAAAGAAATCTTCAAAGTTTATTTGTTTCAAGCTGTGTTTTGGTGGGCAGTATAAGGCTGTATTGGTTAGTTTGCTAGTCCCGTCAGTCACAACGACGCTGGTTGCTTGAAGACATTCTTTACAAAATGCTGTTGACTGATAATGCTTGATATTATCCTTAATAAGTATAGCGGAGTCTCCATGGGCTTTACTGTCAGGATGCATTGTGGGGTATAGTGAGTATCCTGGTATTTTTAAGATAGAATTTTCTAGTGAAGTGGGTTTCCGAAATGAGCATGACGTCAATTTTTTGCATGTTTAAGATAATTTGTAACTCATTGGAGTGGTTGGACAGGCCATTGGCATTCCCTACACAAATATTTAATGGTTGGAATGTAAAGCCAGTTTTGACGTGATTTCAGCTAGTAACTGTGTTAGGGCTACCATTTGTTTCATAATAATAGGTCTTTACCTATGAAATTGCCGTTTTGTATGAAAAAATTTAAACGAATTTTTTTCATGAATTTTTTTATTTGTATTAATCGAAGTAATCACCCATGCAATCAATGCATCTTTGCCATCGCAGTGGCAGTTTATTGATGCCCTTCTTAAAGAAATCAGCTGGACGGGAGGCAACAAATTCTTCAAAGGCATTTTGTACTGCCTCTCGGGTATTGAATTTTTTTCCCGCCAAGAAGTTATCCAAATTCTGGAAAAAGTAGTAGTCTGTAGGCGCAAGGTCTGGTGAGTAGGGCGGATGACGGAGAGCTTCCAACCCCAGTTCTTGCAACTTGGAGACCGTCTGCTGTGCAGTATGAGGTCGCGCGTTGTCGTGCAGGAGCAGCGGAGACGAGCGATTGACCAATGCTGGTTGGAGATGCGCCAGCTTCTCCATCATTGTGCTCAGTTCTTCACAGTACACATCTGCAGTAATGCTCACCCCGTTTGGTAAGAAGCTGTGATGAATCACACCGGCGCTAGACCACCAAACAGTGACCATCACTTTTCTAGGGGTAAGTTTTCGTTTAGGGCATTGTTTAGGTGCTGAACCAGGATCCAACCAACTTGCTGAGCGCTTGCGGTTATCAAACAGAATCCATTTTTCATCGCAGGTAACAATGCGGTTCAGAATTCCTTCATTTGTGTGTCTGTTGAGCAGTGCAAGGCACGTCTCGACGCGTACTTCGCGCTGGCGATCATTGAGTTCGTGGGGCACCCATTTGTCAAGCTTTTTTACCTTGCCAATTTGACGCAAATGGACCAATATTGTTTTGACGCTAACGTCGAAAGCTGCTGCTAATTCAGCCGTAGATTGTGTATCATCAGCTTCCACAACCGCCTTTAATTCGTCATTGTCGACCAAAGTCTTCGGACGACCGCGAGGTTCATTTTTCAGGTCGAAATTTCCAGAACGGAAGCGAGCAAACCAATAACAGGTGGTGCGTTGGTTTGTAGTGTTAGCTCCGTAAACGTCGTTGATGTTGCGTGCCGCTTGTGCCGCGTTGCTGCCACGACGGTACTCATATTCCATAATTACTCGAATTTTTAACGTATCCATGATGACGAAAAAGATTGAAATGCGATGAAAATGTAACACTAATCAATAAAGAAATGACTACTTTTGGAAAAAAGAATCCATGTTTTTAAAATAAAATTAATTTGAAATTAGAATTCTTAGCCAAACAAAAATTATTTTGATTTGAAATGGCCAGTACTGCAGAACGGCAATTTCATAGGTAAAGACCTAATAGTTTCCATGGTTCCATTCAACTTGTGTAGAAAATTTTCTATGGTTTTTTTTATTAGTTTTCTGTGGTCTTCGCTGCTGCGTAAGTTCGATGTCCATGATCGATGTCCAGGTTGTTATTGTAGGACAATTGGTTACCGTTGTTTCCTCTGGTTCGAGATAGTTGGATATTGGACCTTCGGTAGCTCCTTGTAAACGCTGTAACCTTTGTAGTTCGCTGGGTGTTTACCATCACAAAGGATGCATTTAACTTTATCGGACCGTTGTTTTCTGGGGCAATCTGAAGTACGGTGAGATTCTGCGCATTTTACGCTTTTTGGTTCTCTAATGTAGAATATCTTGGTATGTCCATACTGTTGACAGTTACTGCACGGTGGAATTTCACGTGTTGGTCTAGAAACCTCAAAGATGACCTGGCAGATAAGTAGGCTTGTTATTTTAATTTTTTTATTGTTTGTTTGAGGTTTTCGGTCCAAAAAGAACATATTAAGTGGTTGTTTGGTCTGTCTGTGTTTGATGTTCCAGATGTTTCTTACTTCATGTTGTAAGTCTTCCAGAGCTGATTTTATTTCTTCGGTATCAGTAGAGGGGTGAATATGCTTTAGGACTACCCTGAAGAATTCAGTGTTCCATGTCTTCAGTTCCTTATAGACAGTTGTATATGATTCTGCTGATTTCTAACTTTAGCAACAAAAATTGGTATGATATCATACCAATTTTTGCTTCACTGTAGTAGAATTTTGCTCTTCTTGAGGTGTGGCATTTTCTAGTTGGGAAAAGCTGTTCGACGTTGAAACAGGTGATGTCTTGGATAGCCAATAAGAGGTCAGTTTAATTATTTCTCTTTTCCGTTTTGGTCTGGGCTGGTTCTAGACCTTTTACTGTGTGAATTTTGAGTCTTCCAACCATCCTTATCATTCCCACTAGGCTTTGTTGTAAGTGTAAATTGGCATGGGTGTGTTGAAGTTGTCAGGTTTTTAAAGAGGGGTTTTGAGCACGGGTTACTCATGAAGCATCAGTTCCAGCCACCATTTTCTTAAAAAAAATTGGCAAAAAAATAAACATAAGTAAATCATGGCGAAGACTACTCAAAGCTGGATAAAATTATTGCCTCCGTGCCCCAAGGATCGGTACTTGGCCCTGTGTTATAATCTATATATACGGCAAACTTACCTGTAATGGAAGGTGTTGTAACGGCTTCTTCAGCACAAAGTGACAGCGTAATCTTATGTGGCGAAGAATCCTCTGATGAGGACTTGGACATTTAAGTTGTTTGTTTTAATGAAGTTAGATTGTTTTAAAGTTTTGATTGTGTGTTCCAAAAATATATGTAATAAGTAAACAATAGTTAACAAAACTGAATTCTTTTATTAAAAAAGCAATTTAGCCCCCATCTAGCCCTTTTTAAGTCTATTTAGCCCCAAATCCTAAAACCCTGGTAACACTGGGAATATTAGGAGGTTTTGTGCACCAACGGAAAAAGACGCATCAGGCCATTGTTTCATTATCAAAAACTGGTGGAAATTCAAGTTTTTATGTGTAAATATGGTGGATTTTTAGACATAACATTATGGACAACGTACACAAGTGGAGGAAAGTGCCATATTGCCGTGAATTGGGATTTTCTGTGTTGAATCTAAAACTCCATATAAGCCTCTAGTAAAGTCTCCACTGCTTTACTGGGGTACGACAAGGACTACGTATGACTTGACTGTGACGGACTTTACTTGACATGATGAAAATAAATGAAATAAAAATATATTTTACGGAAGGCTCATAAGGCCGAAGAAGCCAGAGCCGTAAAACTAAATTTAAAAAAAAATAAGCAATATTTAGAATAAATGGCAGGGTTTTTGGCGCCAACGCGGAAAAGGACGCATCGAGGCTATGTTTTATTTTCAAAAACTGGTGTAAATTCGAGTTATTATGTGTAAATATAGTGGTTTTTTTTTTCAAATCAAATCAAATCAATTTATTAAAAAACACAGGTACATTATTACATTTTATGGTGTCATACAAATGTGAAGATCGCTATGTCTAGCCGGTGAGGGCATGCAATTTTTAAAGATGTAATGACATAATTAATAGTAAATTAGAAAATAATATATAAAAAGAAATGTCATTACCATAATAAATACTACAAAATTAATGTCATAATTAAGAAATACATGCTTATCATTATGTCAAAATGTCAGAAATTATAAAAAAAAGACAATGTACTTAAATCAATGTCACCTTAAATAATTTATATATATACCTTAAATAACAATTAAATTACGTAATTGACACACAAGTCGGAACATAAAAACATTGGAAATATGAAAAATAAATGTCAACTATGTTTTATCCAATAAGTATTCTGTTATTGTATAGTATGCCTTATGTATTAAAAAATTAGACAAATTCTTTTTAAATTTTAGAAGATCAGTTTCGGAAAGAATAGGGGTTGGTAATTTATTATATATCTTAGGGGCCATACCTAAAAAGTTATTGTTATAAACCGTTTTTTTATGCGGTCTGAATCGTATTTTATTTATGTGTCGTTTACTATTTAATGTATCAAACAAATAAAGGTTTTTTTTAACGAATAAGGCCACCTCGTAGATATATAAACATGGCATAGTAAGAATACCAAGGCTCAAAAAGAAAGGCTTGCAACTGTCAGTGCATTTTATTCCGCATATTGCTCACAAGCACCTTTTTTGAGCTCTGAAAACTATTTCCCTGTTCGTGGAATTGCCCCAATATATAATTGCGTAACGTAAGGTAGATGTGACGTAAGCATGATAAGCCGTGATTGCTGTTGCCTGATCTACTACCTTGGACAAGTTATACAGAGCATACGAGAACTGGCTTAGTCTTTTACAGATAGTCTCAGTATGGGACTTCCACGTCATATCTCTGTCTATTTTAAGACCTAAAAATGAGGTAGCACTAGTCTCTGCAATTTGATTATTTTCATATTTTATGTCTAGTTTGGCGTGATTAGTCCTTTGTTCGAATGTCATGAGTTTGGTTTTAACGAAATTTATGATTAAATTATTTTTCCTAAGCCAGTCAATAATACTGACGAGGCTGTCATTGATCTCTCTTTCGATTGTCATATTATCACTCTCAGAAAACATAACTGTACAGTCATCAGCAAATAAAACCATAGGATGACGTATTACTGTTGGCATGTCATTTATATAGATGAGGAACAGTAGAGGGCCTAATATGCTCCCTTGGGGTACACCATAATTAATGATTCTTTGAGTAGATTCGTAGGATTCTTCAGTTTTGGACTTTATATTTATCCTATGGATTTTAGTTAACTGTTTTCTATCAGTTAAATAGGACTTAATGAGATCAAGAGGGTTGCCTCTAATGCCGTATCTTTCCAGCTTATCAAGCAAAATTTTACGATCTACAAAATCAAAAGCTTTGCTCATATCCATGAACAAGGCTGCCGTCTGACGTCTTTTGTCAATATTTGTGATTACCGTTTCAAATAACCGGTATATGGCCATATTAATATTCTTATGTTGCCGAAATCCATATTGGTCTCCCACTAAAATATCGTTTTGTTCAAGAAATGAATTGAAGTAACTGTATATAATTTTCTCAAAAATTTTTGAGAAAATTGGTAGAAGTGCTATGGGTCTGTAATTGCCAGGATCCTGTTTATTACCTTTTTTATATAGAGGTTTTATAACAGATAATTTCATTCTATCAGGAAAAACCCCATATTGTATGCATAAATTTATAACATGGCTTAATACGGGTGCAATAATTATTGATACTGACTTAATTGTGTGTGTACTAATGTCATCATACCCAGAGCTTTTTGTGTTGTTCAATGAATTAATTATTTTATCAATATCATGGGGAGTAGTCGGCTTTAAAAATATTGAATCGCGATAAAAGTCAAGTTTTAAATTAGCGCTATTATTATTGGATTAAGTTTCGATCTCGTCAATAAAAAAGTTGTTGAAGAATTGTGCTATAAGCTTAGGTTCAGTGATTTTTGTATAGTCAATAATAATTTGTTGTATCCCTTCGGTAAGTTTATTACTCTTAAATTTCTTTATTACTTGCCATGTAGCCTTGCTTTTATTTTTTGCCATAGTAATAAAATTAACATTCTGTGATTTTTGAGTTAAGTGGATTATAGTTTTAAGTCGTTTGGAATATTTTTTAAATAATTGTCTGTTAATGGAGTTAGGCCTTTTCCGAAATTGCCATAGCATATGTCTTTTCCTTTTGCAACAAAGTTTTATACCCTTACTGATCCATTTGGATTTCTTACACGCTGAAACTCTTAATTTTCTAATAGGAAAGCACAGATCATGGAATAATTTAAAGAGGTCATGGAATTTATTAAATGCGTCATTAGGTTCAGTAGATTGGTAAATGTCATTAAATGTCAAACTTTGTAAACAATTTTTAAACGTTATAATATTGTCATTTGAATAATCACGCTTATGTATATACCAGTAGGTTAATACACAGGTTTTCTTTACCGGACATTTCAACAATTGAGCGGTATGGTCTGAAACTGCTAATTCAATTATTTCACACTTACTACCTTTAATATTGTGGACGATATTGTCTATACACGTACCACTACATAAGCGGGTGGCAGTGTGGACTCCTAGCTTTAGATTATAGCTCAATAATATATGAAGGAAACTGTTGAAATTATAATTACTTTTAAGCATATCTATGTTGAAGTCCCCACATAATACAGTTTTTTTCTGTCTTTTTAGACAAATTTCTTCCAAAATATTGTCTAGAGTTGATAGAAACGCGGTTACAGATCTTTTATCATATTTAGGAGGCCGATACATACACAATATGACCAAAGAATGATCATTTAATTCAACCGCGCAACATTCTAAAAAGTTCGGCTTACACCATTTCTCAAGATCAATTTTTTTACCTCGTATTGTATTTCTCAACAAGATACAAGAGCCCCCATTTCAATCATTTCTAGAGTAGTGGGTGACGAGTCCATAGTTTGACAAGTTAACATGTACATGATCATTTTTATTCATATTTGTCTCGGTTAAGCATAGTATATCAACTGATTTACAACTTTCCATAAGATCATTTAAATGTATACTTAATAAGTCCGACTTGCTAATCAATCCGTTAATGTTTTGATGAAGAATAAATATATATTTAGTCACGAAAAAAATCCTTACATATAGAGTCATGAGGCAACTTAGAGTTATCAATCTGTGAACAATTATCATTTACATTGGTACTTATTGATATCATACTAAGTGGTTTAAAATAGTCTAAAATCGTTTTTTGATGACATTTCATTTTTAAAGCAGGTAGAGCATTTTTACAAGATATATATAGCTTTTTATTTTTAATGAATTTTTCAGTGTAGTCGTATAAGTCAATTTGGACATTCAATTTAAAACTAATATGATACAAATAGGTATGATTATTTTGTCTTCGTTGAAGAAAACGGTTATGATACGATAGTTCACTGATGTCAATAAATGTACAATTTGAAAAGTTATTACATACAATTTTCATACTTTGGTTGAGCATTTTTTCATTCAAGTATGGATTATACTGAACACTAAGTAGAAAAACTTGTTTACAGATCTTAAGTTCATTGAGTGCTATACATAATTCTTTGCAAAGTAAAGATGGATTTCTATCGTTACTACCAACTGAGAGAATTACAATATCATTTTTGGTTAGCGAGTTGAACAGTTGAACATTTTGTACTATTTGAGAGCACGATGCACCAGGCTTTGTAATAGCTGAAATATTATAACAGTCATTCCACTTATCTTGTCTGCTCTTGATAAGAAAGATTTTTTAGACATAAAATCTTCGACAACGTACACAAGTGGAGGAAAGTGCGATATTGCCGTGAATTGTGATTTTCCGTGTTGAAACCAAAACTCCATAGAAGCCTCTAGCAAAGTCTCCACTGCTTTACTGGGGTAGGACTATGACTTGACTGTGACGGACGTGATGGACATGACTGGGACGGACGTGACGGACATGACTGACTGACTTTGAAACAGAAATATTACAACTGAAGACGAGGCGGTATGGTCATAGACCTTAGCCTGCCCAAAGAGGGCAAAAAAAATAAAAAATAAATTAATGGCAGATAAAAGTCGTTGTTTACCAATAGATTTTTAATCATTTTTACAATTAGGTACATACTCTTTGCATATACTTTTATTTCTGCTATTCGACATATTTATTACTATATAATTAATAGTGTCACAAGTATTCACATATTATTGTGTAGACAGTAATATGTTTGTTAACGTACTAGAAACTATTCTATAATCGTTTCATTATATTGAAAATTCTTTTAAAATTGTGAAGTTATTCCAGAAATGAATACTTATGGAGATAGTGTTTGTCGTGTTTGCTTAGGAAATGATTTTGGATTGATGAGATGTCTTTCATTGTTCGAGAGTTATGAAGACAGTTCAACTTTAATATCAGAGGTCATCACTTCCATAGCAAGTATACGAATTAGCGAGGGTGATGGGCTGCCCGGCAGAATATGTCCTGAGTGTTTTTGGCAGCTCGGTACTGCGATAACGTTTAAACGAAAATGTGAAGTTTCGGACAAAGTTCTTCGTTGTGTGCAACTATCGCAGATCCCAATCGAATACAAAAATGAGAATAAAACCGAAATATCAGTAAAAGAAGAAATACAGGCTGAGGTAAATAATGATTCAGATAACTTCTGTAGTGAAAACTTTGATGATCAAGTCATAACAGAAAATCAGATTAAACCCTTGATCAACAAAAGCAAAAGTATAGATCTGAAATTAATATGTGACGACTGTCAGGGATCATTTAAAAGTAAATGCAAATTGAGAGTGCATTGGAAGAAAGTACACCTTCCAGAAAAATTAATTTGTCCAACTTGTAAAAGAATGTTTAAATCTTACAAAGCATTTAATAAGCATCTCAAACAGAAAACAAGTAACTGCAAAAAAGCTACTTTAGTACATATAGAAGGCCTGGGGAAATCAAGAGTATTCCATTGTAAACATTGTTCATATAAATGTAGAAGAATGGACTTCATGAAGACACATCTCTTGACACACACAGGTGAGAAACCGTTGCAATGCAATCTATGCCATCAACGGTTTACTCAATTTAGTTCACTCAGTTCCCATAAAGAAAGAATACATAAAGAGTATAAGGTGGAGATAACGTGTCATATCTGTGGTAAAAACGTTAAAGGACGTGACTGTGTTTACCGTCACCTCTTAACACATGAGCCACCAAAATACAAATGTGATATTTGTAGTAAAGTACTTAAATATAAAGAGAGCCTCATAGAACACATGCGACGTCATAGCGGAGTTAAAACATTCACTTGTGAAGTATGTGCTGCCAAGTTCTACACACTATCAGAACTCATCAATCATAGGAAAATAAATCATTTAAAAAATGCCTGTAAATATGAATGTGACAAATGTGAGTTTAAAACAAGCAAGAAATATGCCTTTGTTACGCACAAGTCAAAACACACGGGCACTAATATGCCATGCCTCACTTGTGGTTACTTTTTTGAAGATTCCCAGAAGTTGGAGAATCACAGAAAATTACATGCTGAAAATAAATTTGTATGTCCGTACTGTGGTAATAAGTATGCTACAAATAAATCACGAGGTGAACATGTACGTAATAAACATAGAAATAAGAAGGTTGTAGAATTGGCAATGATGACATCAAATATAGCCAAGGAGCTGGAAGTTAATTAATCATTACAGAACTCCATCCATTGATCAATAAATGTTCAAATATTTCCTATGTGTTTTTAATTGGCTTATTTTTTATTTAACTTCCTCATTGGTCTAGCAGTAGAATATTCAACTAAGTAGGTAATGAAGTCCTGGGTTCAAATCCTAGGTTGAGCCTGCAAGTGCTATTGAGTACAGTAGCACGTTTTTCAGTTCTGTGATGTTGAATACATGTCTTACTGGATTATGAAAGTGAGTGAATTGAGAGGGCACCTTTGCATTGCATACTCACTCATGGACTAGGTATAATATAAAAGAAATAAATACATTATTATTATTATAATATGGCCTGCATAGTTGGATTATCTCCATTAAGATTGTCTCCATAGCTTAAATAGTAGTAGTAATATTAAAATATTTTATAGTACTGCATCAATGTAGAGGTGCCAATACCTCCTTTTGGTAAATTTCAAGACATTGTAGATAATAGTGTAGTTAAAGGTCTAATTCGCATGTTTAGTAAACATCTTTGGACTGTATTTCTTCTGTAACATAAAATAAAGCGGTATACAATTTAATAAAACAATTAAAATATCTGTTTTAAAACAATGTCCTGCTTCATCATCACCATCTTAAAAGTACCTAATTAATTAATTTTAATATTGGTAGCACAAGTACATAGTTATCCTGTGCTAACTTCGAACGCGAGTGCGCCGAGGTCTGCTATAGTTATGAGTATTCGAACTATTACAATAAAAACAAATTATAATAATTCGACTGCACATATACCTAATGCAACAGAATTAATGGCGTCAGTTAGCCGTTATTATTTTTCACTATGTTAACCTCTCATTCACGTCAGTTTTAATTATAATAAACCATGGCTAATTTTATTTGCGCATAAATTATTTGAATAATGCGCATATGGCGATGTTCATCTCCAAATATTTAGAGTAGATATGTGTCACCTTTTACAAGTATTTCGATGGTATTTTAATATAAAAGAAATTAAAAATAATAACGAGTAGGTATGATACTGATGATCTTGCAAGGGTCGCGGGAAGCCGCTGGATGCGTGCGTGAAGCACAAGACCGGCCATTGTGGAGATTCTTAGGTGACGCCTTTGTCCAGTAGTGGACGTCTTTCGGCTGATATGATGATGATGACCAGCAGCAGATCCCAATTATACTTATGTGCCTGAACTATAACGCATTTACTGAGCCATTTTCAATAATAAGTATATAACTTAGTATTCATTGAAAACGGTACGACTGTTGGAAATTACGCTCCCCCAAAATATTCGGCATAGCATTCCACTGGTCTTCGTAACACTCGCCGATGTCGGTCCTTACCATTCAGACAGATTCGAGCCTCATCGGAGAAGAGTATGCTACTCCAGGGTGGCTACCGGCTAAGTCGCCGAACATCGTTTTCGTGATCGACGTTCAAATAAATAAAGGTTAAAAATGACTTAATCAATCGGTAATCGGCTTCCATGAGCACATGTGACTTCATAAATGGTCCGGAATCGTTGTCAACGTGGAAGCCGATTGATCGAATGATTTAGTAATATTAAAAGCCTTCATCTATTTGAACGCCGGTCACGAAAACGATGTTCGGCGACTTAGCTGGTAGCCCCCCAGTTCCTTAATGTTCAAGATAGGCAATTTCTAGCGAACTTCAATCAGTCAATCCGGTGCTCACGGAATAACTTGGGTGCCCACGCTGGTCGTCGACTAAGTAGGTATAGCCCGCTATAAGCCTCCTCCTCACTGTCCTTAGATAAACTTATGCTCCTCGTACCTCTTCAAAGATTCTTTTAAGGTCTATGTAACTGCATTTGCGATTCCTCAGCACTTGAGTCACAGCAATCGAGCATTCGTTATCTCGCCGTTATGTGCAACGTTTCCTCCCATAATCCTGCCTTTTCTGAACGGAACCTATCTCTTGGTATCCATTCCAGGTTTTTTGGGTGGTTGAATAACTCACGTTTAACGTAAATTTTACTAGCTCTTACTGCTTTTTAACCGACTCCAAATGAACGACATTCTACAGTTGTTGAATAATACAAAGCTACTGAATACCAGAGGCAAGAACGAATACCGCCTAGAAGTACGCACTTTTAATCTGCAACTCTCCCAGTGAACAGATAGACAGAACAGACTTTTGTAACGAGAGTCTATTAAGTATTAGTTGACATTTTACTGCATCATTGGTCTAGCGGTAGCGTGTGCAATCACAAATAATGAGGTCCTGGGTTCAAAACCCGTTTTTTATCTGTTTAGAAAATTTCTCAGTATCAGGCCGCAGTCACGGAGTTGACGTTATTATACCCCTGTGCCTCAGAGAGCACCTAAAGCCGTTGGTCCTCTAACGAACCTCTTTCAGGTCGTGTCGCTAATCGTCCTATCGGATCATAAGAGTGAGGCAATAGAAAGTGCCCGTGTAGACACTTTTGCACTATAATATAATATGACGCCATTAAGACTGGCCGCCGTGGCCGAAATTCGGCTAGGAGGATATTAGTTGGTAGAAGGCGCAGCTTACTTCGCCGATCGCACGATTCGCCCATAATTTATTAATCCTCTTGCATTGTCTGGCTGGTTACTCGATCATTACCTAAACATATTATATAAAATAAAGGTTTTTGTTCAGTACATTGCCATTTACTAACCAAATACGTGTGGCGCAGGTGTTGTCCCGGGTTTGATTCCCGCATACCTAGTACCTACAACATTTGTGTGCCCATGAGTAGTCGTTCAGAGTCTGGGTGTGTTTTGCGTCCGTCAATAATCAATCACACTAATATTATAAAGGCGAAAGTTTGTGAGTGTGTATGTTTGTTAAGGTTTGATTCCGAACTCGGCAACAAGCAGCAGTGCTGTTCCCGCAGTGCTGCCACTAAGGTGCTGGCCAACAGTGCTGCCTGCCGCGCTGATTCCGACCAAGGCTGCAGTGTCGCTCTGTTCACGGTGATGCGTTGTTGTGTATTCGTTAGTTTACTTTGAGTTGACAAGATGTCGATTGATGACCAACTATTATTTTTACTTTTGGAAGAGGAAGAAGATGACGATGATTTATTGTTGCTTTATACCAATAGTAAAAGAAAAGCAACAGATTCGTTTTATAAAAGCAGACAATGGGAAGGATGTTACAAGACGCTGATTAAAAACCATTTGATAAGTGATGACGTAAAATTCAGAGAGTACTGTCGTTTAAATAAAAAACAGTTCAGTTTTATTCATAGTTTAATTGCTGACGAAATTGAAGCTAAAGTTTCTCGCAAGGAAGTTATCAACGCTGAAGAAAAATTATTCTTAACATTAAGGTGAGTTAAGTTTATAAATTAAAAAAGTCTTGCAGACTATCATTGGTGTCTTGATTAGTTGTACGTAAATCTGTAGGTTCTGGTGATGATACATGTCCTGGTGATTGAACATCCGTAATAGGAGAATATGGGCCCGTAATATGTTGAACAGGGCTTTGGCCAAGTACTGATAGATCATGCGTATCTGTAGGGCCTGGAGATACATTCGTTGAAGACCCGGACCCTTCTGATGAAGTTATGTAATATGAGGAACTCAACGTATCTGATCTCTCCGTTCCGGTCGCAATTCTTGCTGCCAAGATTTCATAATCTGATACAACAGAGCTAATATGCCTTTTCGCTTCAGCCTTTTGTAAAGGCGGTAAACTTCGTAAAACGTTACCGATATAATTGCAGAAAAGTTGTACGTCATCATCCTTGCGTTGGACAATCGTCTTAATCAAATCTTGCCTTTTTTCATTTCTTTCTTTCCAAATGTTTATTATATTATCGTCGCTCTGTTTAAAGCGTTTTACTTTTATTGGAGTCTCATTTAGAACCAGTGATGTTTCCGTTTCCTCGGTATGATCATTTTGTGATTCTCTTTCTAGGTGATCTAAATCAATACTATCCTCATTATCAGTGACAATCGGAGGTGAGGCTATTATATTCGTACCCCCCGATCTGTGTTCGGGAATATTGTCTAGGAACGACAACTGTTGGTACCTTTTGTCTTTTGCGTTTTTTGCTGCGGCTGACCCAGTACCCGCCTTATTTTTTTTTTTATATCTTGTATAGGAATCGCGTATCATTTTCCATTTTTTCTTGCAGTCATCACCTAAAACCAAGAACTTGAGTGAGTTATGTTTTTCTGGATGAGTTTGGTGTATTCTACGAACTTAAATATATAACTATGTACATCAAACTATACTAGTATTGTTTAGATATTTAAATAAACGTAACCAATGATGTAACTTTTTAAGCAAAACACATTTCCTGCCTAAACTATTGTTGTACCTATTTAGATTGGTTTTAGCTGCATTTTATTTACTGAGTTTTTAAAATTAAAAAGAATAAAGAAACACATAGACATTAAAGTTTAGTTAAATACCTAAACAAAATGAGTAAAGGATTTCACCATGTTTCTCACTTTGTTAAATCATTATTATTATTATTTTATATATATCAAAATAGTATTATGATTTTTACAGGTTCATGGCTACCGGTGAAAGTTTCAGATCTTTATCATATTCATACCGTATATCTGAGAGCTATATATCACGTATCGTGAAACGTGTATTGAAAGTTTTAAGGCAAGAATTAGTACCTCTCCTAATGAAGCCTCTGGAGGAAAACGACTTTACAGTCGTTGAAACAGGTTTTTGGCATAAATGGAATATACCGAATTGCGTTGGAGGAATAGATGGCAAACATGTGCGTATCAAAGCTCCAAAAAATAGTGGATCCCTCTTTTTTAATTATAAAGACTACTTTTCAGTTGTCTTGTTAGCTATTGTGGATGCAAATTACAAATTTATAGCCGTTGATGTTGGAGCTTACGGCAAAGAATCTGACAATGGCATTTTTCAAAAGTCAAGAATGGGCAATGATATAGCAAACGAGAGATTTCATATTCCTCCACCTAAGAATTTGCCTGGAACAAATGTAACTCTACCCCACTTTTTAATTGGAGACGAGGCGTTTTCTCTTAGTAGCTTTATGATGAAGCCATACCCAAGAAGAACAGCGAGATTGTCTAGAGACAAAGAAATTTTTAACTACAGATTATGTCGAGCTCGGAGAGTGACAGAAAATGCTTTTGGTCTTTTAAGTCAAGTTTTCAGAGTTTTCTATTCGCCTATCGGTATATCGACAGAGGTGGTTGACGACCTTATACTAACAGCTTGTTGTTTGCACAATTTACTTCGAGATGGTTACCTCGAAGAAAATAGCATTCCACATTATCAAACAAATAGTGACAATCTCCCTGACCAAAACATGATAGATTTAGTGGCTTCGGGTGGGTTTTCGAATAGCAATGGATTCGAAGTCAGAGACAAACTAAAAGATTTTTTCGTTACTGAGAACGGTTCAGTGTCATGGCAAGAAGCAGCAATTAGTCGAATATAGTATACTAGCTTTTGTCCGCGGCTTCGCCCGCGTAGGTACATAAAATATAGCCTATGTCACTCAGGAGTGAAGCAGCTTTCTATTGTTGCTAAAATTTTTCCAATCGGACCAGTAGTTCCAGAGATTACCTCCTACAAACAAAAAACAAACTTTACCTCTTTATTATATTAGTGTAGATTTCAAGCAAAATACATTTTTAACCGATCTCCACAAAAGCAGGAGCTTATCATTTGAACAGTATTTTTTTGTTTTTCTTTTTTCTGTGTTACGGTTAATTCTTTTCTAAAAAGATATTCATAAACTTATTTTAGTACTTAATTTAATAAAAAAAAAATTGAAAAAAAAATCTGTAACTAAGTAGTAGGTATGTAACCATGAAATGAAAATAAAGTTAATAAGAACATCAACTCACTTGTTTTATTGATTTTCTTCGATATATCCTTCCATATGTTTTCTTTTATTAAATTGTTACGATAATTAGTATGACTGCTATCGTAAAGGGCTGGATATAAAGTCACATAGTTAATTAACTGTTCCTCTTCTGAATCAGAGAAATTCATCCTATTGTTGTCAATTTACGTCACATTCACGTAGGTACACTTGCTGCAGCGGCAGACGCGTCACTACTGGTCTGTCGCGGCGGTAGGGTGACACTGATGCGCAGCAGTGCTGCCGCTACATTGCTGCCGCGACATTGCTGCCTAGCTCGGAATGTAATCTCATATAAACTTATAGAAATTGTATGGGGACCAATAGTGTCGCGGCAGCACTGCTGCGGCAGCACTGCTGCGTGCAGCGTGGTTCGGAATCATACCTTTACTTTTTCTCCTCTAAACGGCTGGAGCAATTTTAATAAAATTTGGTATGGAGTTAGCTGATACCCTGGATTAACATACCTATAGGTTTTAATTTATAAAGTTTCACGGGGGTAAAACCGCGGGGCACAGCTAGTTATAATCTTATGTTTGTAAAGGACATGGATTGATTACCATAGAGCTGGCGTTGTCTTTTTTTATCTTTTACAGAATAGCCTTACTATGATAGGCAATACACATCCTACTAATATTATAAATGCGAAAGTTATGTATTTTTTTATATCGGAGAGCGACAATCGAGTAAGTGGGTCACCTGATGGTAAGTGATCACCCAGCCCATAGACACTCGCAACACCAGAGGAGCAGCAAACAAGTGTTGCTGACCCTTCCCCCTACCCCGATCAGTTCTAATTAATGTTATTATTAAGCAATGTCTTCTGTAAGGTGGAGGTACTTCCCCAGTCGGGCTGCTTTTTGAGCGAATGAACGCAATGCCCTACCTCTCTCAAAAAGCTAGGTGTGTATCTATGTTTCTTACTCATTCAACCCGAAAAATACCGAACCAATTTTGATGAAACGTTATAGTAGATAGTATATATCCGAATAATACATATTTAATGCGGGTATAACCGCAGGGCACAGCTAGACATACATTCAACAGTTAATTAATGGCGTCAACAAGACTATCCGACCGAACTATCAAATCAGGTAATACTGAGGGTATTACCTGATTTGATAGTTCGGTTATACTACAATAGATGATTCTTGTATTCCAATTAAACCAAAATGACTTAAGATATTTACTAAATGAATAGGACTTCGATAAGAGCCTACGTAAACACCAGTTTACAATAATATCCTGGGACATTATCTACCTACACACGGCCATCTGAGCCCAAACTAAGCAGAGTGTGTACTATGGAAACCAGATAACTGATATATCATATAATGTATCTTCTTCGTACTCTCATGGAACATCTAGTACGTTGATAACAAATAAATACCTACCTAGTCATATTTAATTCCCCTTAGTTGAATCAATCAAGTTGAAGTCAATTCCATAGAGGTGGCAAATGGGATTTAATGGTTTGGCGCCTGCTAATTTTTATTGGTTAATGGTTTGGTTTGTCAGGAACAATACATAGGTTTGGTTTGGTAGGACTGTGGTTTGTCAGGAATATTTTGTTAGATGACAAACCAAAATGTGCCCAGCATGCCATGGTAAGACTATGTACTTTGTGACTGTGGACTACAGGGGATATTTGTTATATGAGAAAGGAAAAGGTGCCCAGCATGCCATGGTACTTCAAAGTCACTGGGGTTTGCTGGGCATATTTTGGCTTGTCATCAATACATGACTGTTATGGTCAAAATGTTAAGTATATAAATTTTTTTTTAATAAATCTGCCTGCTGCCATTGGTGACGAAGGAAAATAAGAAAGTATATAGTTTTCAACTAAATATATTTATTCAATATTTGGGGACAATGTTGAATCTCCGAGGTATGTATCAATAGAACAATCTCCCTTCTCGTCTCCCTTATTTAAATGTGTTTTGATAAATTTCTTTTGTACCTCTTTATTTGAAATCAATTTATTTTTGTGTTTTGAATGTATGTGTGCCCCTCGTGATTTGTTTGTAGCATACTTCTTTGCACAATAAGGACACGGATATTTATTTTCCATATGTAATTTTTTATGTTGTGTAAACTTTTCAGTATCTTCAAAGAACACACCACAAACCAGACAGGGAATATTGGTGCCGGTGTGCCTTGCTTTGTGTTTTATTAAGGCATATTTTCTTACTGTGGCATACTCACACATATCACACCGATGCCGATACGTATTTGTATTTTTTATATGAACTTTGTTTCTATGAGTAATTAATTCTGATTGTGAATAAAAGCTAGCTGGACATTTTTCACATGAGCTGGTTTTAACTCCACTGTGACGTTTCATGTGTGTCTCAAGATTTGACTTGTGTTTCAATATTTTGTTGCAAACTTCACATTGAACTCTGTCATTCTTATGAGTTAAGAGATGACGGTACATTTTGTTCCGACCTTGAATGTTTTTGCCACACACATGACAAGTGCTTTGAACCTTGTACTCCTTATGTTTTTCTTCCTTATGAGAAGTAAGGGAACTAATTTGACTGAACCGTTGCAAACACATGTTACACTGGTAAGGTTTTTCACCAGTGTGAGTAACTAAATGTGCATTCATATTGGTAATTCTTTTGGATGTATAAGAGCAATCTTTGCAGTGAAATATTCTAGACTTGCCTATACCCTCTATATGTACTTTAGTAGCTGTTATGCAGTTGATTGATCTCTGTTTAAGATGTACATTGTATGCTTTAGATGTTTTGAAAAACCGCTTACAATCAGGACAAGTTAGATTTTCTGCAAGATGTACTTTTTTCCAGTGCACTCTCAACTTACATTTACTTTTGAAGGATCCCTGACAGGCATCACATATTAGCTTGAGATCTATACTTTTGCTTTTCTTGCTCACAGTTTCTGTCTCATTTTCTGTTTTCAGCTGGTTGTCAGAGTATTCATTACAGAAGTTATCGGAGTCATTATTGACGTCTGTCTCTGTTTCTTCTTTCACAGATATTTCGTCTTTATGTTCGTCTTTGTACTCGATCGGGATTTGTGTTAACTGCACACAACGCAGTACTTTGTCCGAAATTTCACATTTTCGTTTGAACGCTATCGCAGTACCGAGCTTCCAAAAACATTCGGAACATATAGTGTCCGGGAGCCCATCGCCTTCGCATATCTCCACCTTGGCTATGCACTTAATTTGTTCTGATATTGTACTATCTTCGAAACTTTTGAATACGGAAAGACAATTCGCTAATCCGGTATCATGTAAACAAACACGACAGTGGGCAAGTCCATACATTACTAGTTACTTATCTTGAAAAAAACAGCTGAGAGAATTGTAACAAAATTACCTATATATTGATTTGAAAACCATAAAATATTAGACGAAAATCAGACATTCATAGGACGGACGAATGACATCAGACATAGACATTTTTTTTTTTTTATTGTGACTTAGACATTTATTGCACTGTGTTGCCCCAAAATTACTTAGGTTTAGTATGTGAAACTTGAGAGGTGTCAAGGGACACCCGGATGGAACGAAGTTATTTCTTATTATTTATTATGTACAAAAAACCTGTATACACTCAACAAAAATAATCGTCGCGACACCACACTGTTCAATGCGAAATAGAAATGAAAATATCTGGCTTGCTTTCTATTAGAGTGAGAGACAGACAGAGAAACATGCGCACGCCACACAGCTGCAAAAAGTGTCGTGACAACTTTTCGTGAGATTTTTTTCCGTCTAGCCACCTTTCACAACGCGCGATAAGGAACTTCGTTCCAAATATCACCGTACGTTTGCTCGGATTGCTCCCCATACAACCTACCAACTAGTCCCTGAAGCATATTCTGGATGGTTCTAACCCAAGTTCCCAACAGAGGTCACCTTGGTGGGAACTAGTTTCCATCTTCGGATTGTGTTTCGGCTAACTACACGGATGTTATCCACGCACGCGCCAATACGCTAGGTACTGAAAAAGTCGCGAAATCACGTTCTCGTATCTATCTCATATCGTAAAAAATGTATTAACAGAAAGTAAGTAGGTAGTTACTTTTTACGAATTTATGAGATAGGTCTCTCATAAATTCGTAAAAAAACCATATAGTACCTAACTACTTCTACATCTACATCTGCTGAGCAGATACTCAAGCAAAGCGTAGGGTCGTGTCGTGTGACACAGTTTTTCAATTTTCGGTGGTTAGCCCTAAAGATATTTTAAATACTTTCAGGACTATTACTATGAAAATCACAAAGATTCTGTGGGGTCTATCTGTTAAGACTGTTTCATCAGTTATTACTACAATCGCCCCACACTTAGCTACTGTGTTCAATTGCTGTGTTGCATCAGTTGTATTTCCTGACTTGATGAAGTATAATAAAATCATTCCTTTGTTTAAAGCTGGTGATACTTCAGATCCTTTAAATTTTTGACCTGTGTCCGTGCTGCCCACTCTTAGTAAAATATTTGAAAAGCTTATGCTTAGCCAGCTGCTCAGGCACTTTAATATACATAATTTACTACACCGGAAACAGTTTGGATTCACAAAGGGTTGTTCAACCATATATGCAGGGGTCAACTTACTAAAAAGTATATTCGCGGCTCGGGAAGACTCGCAGGATGCATTAGGTATCTTTTACGATTTGTCCAAAGTGTTCGATTGCGTTCATCATGATACTCTGGTCAGAAAATTACACCACTACGGTATTAGGAACAAGGCTCTCGAACTTCTGACTTCATACTTGGGCAATAGAATTCAGAAGGTCGAAATAAACGGTAAAATATCTCCGGGATCTCCAGTGGTAATGGACGTCCCACAGTGGTCAATTCTAGGCCCATTTTTGTTTTTAATTTATATAAATGACTTACCTTACTATGTAAGGGATAAGCATGAGATTGTGTTATTTGCAGATGATACTTCCTTGACGTTTAAAATAAACCGACAATTAAGCAATTTTGACGATGTTTTTGATGCAATCTCTAAAGTTGTTCATCGGTTGTGCTTAATGGTAAGAAAACTAAAGTCTTAAAATTCGCTACACCGAATGTGAAACAGGTGAAAACCAAGGTACAACTTAATGGAGCTAGGTTGGACCCTGTTGAATCAACTGTGTTCTTGGGTATAACTATTGACTCAAAGCTACAATGGAGCCCACATATAGAAAAACTGTCCGGCAAATTAAGTTCTGCAGCATATGCAGTGAAAACTATTAGACGGCTGACTGATGTTGACACAGCTAGAATGGTTTATTTCAGTTATTTTCATAGTGTAATGACCTATGGAATTCTTCTCTGGAGTAGCTCTGCTGACATAAACACCATATTTATATTGCAAAAAAGAGCTGTAAAAGCTATACATAATCTTGGCCTGAGAGTGTCTCTAAGGGAAAAGTTCAAAGAGGTTAACATTCTAACTGTACCATCTCAGTATATATGAAAACTTACTATATGTGCATAAAAATATCGATTCCTTCTGTAAAAGGTTTAATACACATAATGAAAATACTAGATATAAGAATAATTGCATACTACCCGTCTCCACAAAATAAGTAACTCTTTTATGGGGCAATGTATACGATTCTATAACAAACTTCCCAATGATATTAGAGAATTGTCTACGAATAAGTTTAAAAGAATTATTAAAGCCAAATTGTGTAGCAGGGCATATTACAAAATTTCTGATTATTTAAGTGATAAAAGTGCTTGGGATTGAGTTGTTCTGAGTCAACGCACATGATTGTAATGAATCTTAAGTAAGTATATTTTATTTAAAAAATGGATTCCTACTGAGTTTTCTGGCAGTGTTTCTCAGTAGCTGCCACGTCATGCACTGCACTGTAGGGTAAAAAAAATATGACGATTCCACATAGGCAAATTTAAAATTTTTACGGAATAAAGAATTTTTGACTTTGACTACCTACTTACTTTATGTAAATAACATTTAAAGAACGTTTAGTATACATTATTTAACTATGTATATTTAAGTCTGTTACAAACCTTCTTTGTGATTTTGATCTCATTTATTCTTCTATATAATAAGCCTGGCCAATGTTTTATTCTGGGTATGCGAAAGTAATCTAGAAGAAAATACAAGAACATCTGTATTGCCATACAACGTGGCAATGCTGCCAGCCTTCTGGGCACGATACCCTTTGATGCCGATGCGGAGCGCTTAATGGATTGCCTTTAGTTAGTTTATTTTAGTTTAGTTTATAGCATTATAGTTAAAATTTCTTATTAAATAAATTTCTTCTTATTAGTAATAATTGAATTTAATGTAATTATAGTAAATAAAGTATTGTCGCTGTTAATAAAATAATAAATATTGAATAAATACGTCACAATAGAACATCTGCATTTTTACTTTTTTTATATTCCCAAAGACAGCTGAGATAATAGCAATCAAAGTACGTATTTTCAAGCGATATTATTTCAAACCGCAAGCGGCGTTTGATCGCGCTGTGACGTCAGGTGTCCCCTCACGTAGCGCGCCGGCCGCTTTGCGGGTACAAATCTAGGTACTATTCATTTAATCACCGCTGCTGGTGGCTCGTACTTGCGATTTTATTACGAGAAAATTATTAGAAAATGCTGTACTGTGCTCAAGAGTTTAAATTTAAATGTTAACACACCCACGTGTTTTTAGTATAAGGAAGAAATGGATGACCGCAATACGCAGACACGATTCAATAGAACTGAAAACTATTGCATTTTTTTATGAATATTATTTTGATGTCAATAACTATTATATTTATACTTTTCTCATAAAGCACTACTTATCTATTGGTGCATCTTATAATCAAGTTCTGACAAAGGTAGATAAACTATTAAGTTTACATACCTTTGTCATTTAAGGATTTTACAAATTAATCTTATAAAATATAGTTTATTGATTCTTCTAAATAAGAGACATTAATATTGTTATTATCTATCAGGATGTTATAATAAATATATAAACCAACCATGTCATATTTTTAATGAGAATAGGTGAATGTTACCTAACCTAATACTCACCTAGATTAAACATGGGATATTTGGAAAAAATATATAATAACCACCAAATATTTTACCTACTTATACAATATTTCGTTATTATTATTTACCTTTGACTTTAACCACTAATACTTAATAAGTAAAAATAGGTATGTTGAATATAAGTGACGTAAAATTGACTGCAAGTGTGGCGCAGCGGCTAAGACAATCGCCGCTGTGTGTCCGAGGTTTGATTCCCGCAACGGACAACTATTTGTGTAACCCGTAAATAGTTGTTCATAGTCTGGGTGTAATTTGTGTCCGTCTATTATATGTTTGTAAAGTATTATAGTTTTATTATTGTCTTTGAAAAAAAAACGTTAATAATGACAGTGGTATTAATCTACAGCTGTGAGCGTGCCGCTGAGTATAGTACTTACCCGCGTACTGAAGTATACTTGGAGATGGTGTACAAAATTTTACAAACATTTTGCTAGAAATATGATAGTACCGGCCTTCATTCTATCCTTTATACTAGACATATCGTAACCACTTTTGAAGATTTACACAGAGTGAGTTTATCCTCTGCCGTTTGGTCTTATTTTGGTCGTCTATGATGACATAAAAAATTGGAATTATATATAAATATAAAAAGGTACCTACCTACTTATATTTTTATTTTATATTAGTTTATTTAGTTCTTTATTAGATTTAATAAAAAAGGAACTGAAATCAAAAAAATACGTAAGTAACTAAGTCGAGAGCATTATTGGTAGATTAAGAAACTTTAGATTCTTGACGCCGCATGCTAAAGTCAATCAAAGTTTGTCAGTCGTGTAAGGAAATCTTCCTCCCATGTACTTAACCCTCTTCCAGGGTGCAGATAATATATGTAACTCACTATATTATTATTTATTAGGTATTAGGTATTTAACAGGTTGATGTAATACAATAATAACAAATTAATAAATAAAGCTATGATACAAGTACAGCGCGCGCGCGTCTTCAGTTCAATGTTTCATATGGCGCGGGGCACGAGCGCACGGAGCGACCGGCACCGAGCTGACAGCTGACATCACGCGTCGAGCGCGCGATATCTTGGAAATTTAAAAGTGCTCAAAACTTCTCACAGTCATAACTTCCGTAATACTGCATTGATTTACGTGAAATAAAGACTAATCGAATGTACGTAATTTAATCTTTATTGTTAAGTAGCTTTTAGTGCAATATTCGCATGTGTTGGTCACCCTCATTGTCATGTCAGTTACTTGTCAATGATTAAAAAATGTTATATAAATATGTATCATATTTATTATTTATTTATATTATGTATTATCATTATTATGTCTGTTTTAGTGTTATAACACACTCAGCAAGATACACAATTAGTGATATCAATGTAGTGTCGTTAAAATTGAATTAAATTATTTCACGTTTTCCCATTCTGACATTGGCAGAATTGTCGACATCGACACTAATTGCCATTTATAAAAAGAAGAAGACTTAAAATATTTAAATTAAATAATAAATATAAAAGAATTGTATATATTTATCAGTGGCGACGAGGATGAACTGGGAACAATTAAAACAATTTTTGCAATTACAAGCAATACAACAAAAACAAATATCAGACGTATTACAATTGTTGCTGATACAACAGCAACATACAGTAGTCGTTGGAACTCCAACACCATCGACGACAAATGGCACGGAGTCACCCAACACTTCACATAGTAATACCAAAAATATCATCTACAATAATTTCATCATCATCATCATCATATCAGCCGAAAGACGTCCACTGCTGGACAAAGGCCTTCCCCAAAGATCTCCACAATTGCTGGTCTTGCGCTATCCGCATCCAGCGATTTCCAGCGACCCGCACAAGATCATCGATCCATCTTGTAGGGGGCCTGCCCACGCTGCGTCTTCCGGTTCGTGGTCGCCACTCGAGTACCTTTCTGCCCCAGCGGCCGTTGGCTCTACGAGCTATGTGCCCTGCCCACTGCCACTTCCGCTCGGCAATTCTTACGGCTATGTCGGTCACTTTGGTTCGCCTGCGGATCTCAACACTTCTGATTCAATCTCGCAGGGAAACTCCAAGCATAGCCCTTTCCATTGCTCTTTGGGTGACCTTGAGCCGCCTGGTAAGGCCCATAGTGAGCGACCACGTCTCCGTTCCGTAAGTCATCACTGGCAACACACACTGGTCGAAGACTTTCTACTTGAGACACTGCGGTATTTGGGACGAGAAGATATTACGTAGCTTCCCGAACGCTGCCCAGCCGAGTTGGGTTCTTCGATTGACCTCCTTCTCGAAGTTGGACCTACCTAGTTGGATGGTCTGTCCTAGGTAAATATAGTTCTCTACAACTTCGAGTGCAGAGTCTCCAACCTTAACTAGAGTGGGTGCAACATGGATGTTCGACATGATTTTCGTCTTATCCATGTTCATCTTCAGACCCACTCGTTGAGAGACTCTGCTGAGGCAATCGAGCATTGTACCGAGGTCATCAAGGGTCCCAGCCATGACTACTATATCGTCGGCAAATCGAAGGTGGGTGATGTACTCGCCAATGACATTGATGCCAAAGCCTTCCCAGCCCAGAAGCTTGAAGACATCTTCCAATGCAGCGGTGAACAGTTTCGGAGATATTGTAGTATGTAAGTTAGACATACTCGTAAGTATGTATCACCCTTTCCTATTAATATAAAGCATGTTTACTTATTAATAAAGAGTGAGTTATTATCCAGCAGTCAGAGCGTTTCATTGATATATCATCGCCCAACCTTACATGGCGACCCTGCCAGGATTGGTATTTGAGGCATCGGGTCGCACTTCGGTCATCATGTGGACATTTTACGAATTTGGTTCTGAGACTACATTACGTGATTAAAGACTCATTTTTTTTTATCTTCAAAAATGTGCAATTCTAATACACCAAAAAGAGAAGATGTTATCATCAATCAAAATGGCATTGGGACTTCTAATTCGGCCAGTACTGAACAACTACAATTTCATCTATCGGCGATCAGCATAGTTATGATGATAATCCTTGGCTTGCTGTTGATATTGGCAATTTATTTTGCTTACAAATGTTACAAAAATTGCCATGAGGCATGGATCGATGAAAGAATGATTCGCCAATCTTTGAGGAGAACATTTACTTATTAAATTTAAAACATTTGAATGCTGAAGAGCAAGTAACTATTGAAAACATATGTGCAAAATTTTCAGATGTATTTTTATTACCAGGAGACCAGTTAACCACAACAAACATTTATAAACACCAAATTAATTTAAAACCTAATACTCAGCCTGTATTTAGTAAACCCTATAGAATTCCATATTCCCAAAAACGTGAAGTAAATGATCAGATTAGTGATATGTTACGAGAAGGCATAATTGAGCCATGCCAGTCTGAATGGTCTAGCCCATTGTTACTGGTTCCGAAAAAAATAGATAGTTTAGGCAATAGGAAGTGGCGATTGGTAATTGACTACAGAAAATTAAACAATAACATCCAAGACGATAAATTTCCCCTCCCTAATATAACCGAAATTTTGGATTCTCTTTCAGGAGCTATATACTTTTCTACGCTTGACCTTTCTAGCGGGTACTACCAATGTGACCTTGACCCCGAAAGTCGAAAATATACAGCATTTTGTTCGGGTCAATATAAAATTGCAAATAACAGTAACACAGACAATAATTGTACTGCTTCCGTTTCAGGCCAATATCAGATGACAAGAATGCCTATGGGGTTGAAAACAAGCCCTAATGCATTTTCAAAAATGATGACTGTTGCCATGTCAGGGTTAACTTTCGAGAAATGCCTAGTTTATTTAGATGACCTTGTCGTTTTTGGAAAGTCCTTAGAAGGACACGCTAAAAATCTCATTGATGTTTTTACTCGATTACGTCAGGTCAATTTAAAATTAAATCCCCTTAAATGTAATTTCCTTAAAAAAGACATTTTATATTTAGGACATATCATATCCGGTGAAGGTGTTCTACCTGACCCTCAAAAAATTCAAGCGTTGAACAATTGGCCAGTTCCAAACAATGTAGAAGAATTGATAAGATTTGTAGCGTTTGCGAACTATTATAGGAAATTTATCAAAAATTTTGCGTTTATAGCGTATCCACTTACGCGCTTAACTAAGAAAAATACGCCATTTATATGGGACGAAAAATGTCAGAATGCATTTTTAAAGTTAAAATCTATTATATCTTCACCTCCCATACTTCAATATCCGGATTTTTCGACAGACCATAAGTTTATATTACAAACGGATGCTTCGCAACATTCATTGGGCGCCGTCTTATGTAACGAAAATAATAAACCTATAGCGTTTGCAAGCAGAAACCTCAATAAAGCTGAACTTAATTACCCCACAGTGGAAAAAGAGCTGTTAGCAATAGTTTGGGCTGTGAAGCATTTTCGCCCTTATTTATATGGTAGGACTTTTATTATTCAAACCGATCATAAACAACTTATTTATTTATTTACAATGCGAGATCCCTCTAGTCGTCTCATGAAATTCTTTTACTTGAAGAATATGATTTCATCATAAAGTACATAAAAGGATCAGATAATATTATAGCTGACTCAATGTCACGCCTACCTATTACATCGACAGACTTAAAAACTATGCATGAAAGCATTATCTCTGTTATGGCACGTGCACAACGTAAAAAACAATTAGACCTTCAGGATTCTCCGAGTGCTATGGTTCCTACTGACGATTGGCCTGCGCAACCAAAAGTTGTAGAAATTCATAGTAAACCGAGAAATTCTGTAGAACTAAAATTTATTGGTAAATATAAACTAAAAAGCTTACGTAAGTCTAATGAAATTGAATTAGAGAATAAAGTGTTTTGTTATTCGTCATCTAGAATGACTTTGTTTATAAATCCAGTATCCCAATCACAACTGACGCCAGCCGCTTTTGTGAGGGCACTGAGATATTTTTGCGAGAAATTAAATGTACTTGAATTAATTTTCATAAGATGTAAAATGTATGACGAATTTATAGAAAAAATAATTAAAGAAATTAAGAATTACACTAATTGGTCCGGACCGCGATTGTGTATATTAAACAATGTTGAAATAATTGACAACAAAGACGACCAAAAAGTAATATTAAATGATTTTCATCTTCTACCAACTAGTGGCCACGCTGGTATAAGACGAATGTATAAAAATATCAAGAAATATTACTTTTGGCCAGGTCTTGAACGCGATGTTAAGGAATTTATTAAGAAATGTGAGAAGTGCCAAAAGCAGAAACATAATTCTCATTATATTAAAGAACCTATGGTAATAACAACTACTGCGAATTCTTCAATGGAAAAAATTTTCCTTGACGTAGTAGGTCCATTAGATAAGGATGACTACAACTATTCGTATATACTGACTATCCAATGCGAATTAAGTAAATACGTAGAGGCATATCCTATGTTTTCTAAAAGTTCAAATGAGATAGCGAAAAACTTTGTTAATAATTTTATACTCCGTTTTGGGATACCAGATAGAGTCGCGACTGATAGGGGTTCTGAATTTTTATCATCAATTTTCCAGGAAACTTGTAAATTATTTAATAAAGAGTGAGTTATTATCCAGCAGTCAGAGCGTTTCATTGATATATCATCGCCCAACCTTACATGGCGACCCTGCCAGGATTGGTATTTGAGGCATCGGGTCGCACTTCGGTCATCATGTGGACATTTTACGAATTTGGTTCTGAGACTACATTACGTGATTAAAGACTCATTTTTTTTTATCTTCAAAAATGTGCAATTCTAATACACCAAAAAGAGAAGATGTTATCATCAATCAAAATGGCATTGGGACTTCTAATTCGGCCAGTACTGAACAACTACAATTTCATCTATCGGCGATCAGCATAGTTATGATGATAATCCTTGGCTTGCTGTTGATATTGGCAATTTATTTTGCTTACAAATGTTACAAAAATTGCCATGAGGCATGGATCGATGAAAGAATGATTCGCCAATCTTTGAGGAGAACATTTACCCGGCGCGGGCGTCGAGGAGCTTCAGATGTAACCAGATGTTCAACGTGTGCCAGAACAAAGCCTACCCAGTGCATGGACGATTTCGAGCTAAAACCGAGTGGATAAGAACTGAGAGCTGTAATAAGTGCCACTAAGTGTTAAAAAGTGTGTACAAAATTTGTGTTTTGCTGTGCGCATAAACGTAACTCAACGAGGAACGTACGTCTCCCAATGGTAACCGATTTATGTAACTTTTATTTGTATGTTAAGTATATTATCCTTTTTAGTTAAGATGACATATTATGGCCCAAGAACTTAGCAATGTATATGAGAAGTTAAGAGTAATTAAAGAGAATTTAACTAAGTTGAGTTATGACAAAAGAACGCCTGAACGATTAAAAGAAAAGTTCAATGAGGCAACTGTTGCGTATAATAGTTACACCGTTTTATTTTCAAGTTTAAAAAATCAAATAGAAAAGAAAGAATTAAGTGCCGAAAGTTTGTCATTAATTAAATCTTATAGTGATAGGATTAAAGAATTATATTTAGAGATTAAGGAATTTTGTCATAAATCACATGTACGTGTATCTGATAAGTCTAGTAGCGAAACATTTGGTATGACAACAAATAACGGAAAGGACTCCAAACTGGAATTTAATTTAAAAACAGCTTTAAGTTTGTTACCAGTCATGAACGATGAATCATCAACGAGACAATTAATTGACGGAATTGACTATTATAGTTCTATTTTGAATGGTCAACAATGTAAATTAAATTTGATAAACTTTGTTTTAAAGAGTCGTCTTTCTCAATCCGCGAAGTTGAAACTTAATACTAGTTATACAACCGTAGATGCATTATTAGCTGATATGCGTACGATTCTTTTACCTAAAAAGAGTTCCGTAGCTTTACAAAATAAACTACAATCTGTTCGGCAAGATGGAAAATCAATTGATGATTACGGCAAAGAATTGACCGAAATATTCATGGATCTGACTATCGCGCAAGCCGACGGTAATACGCAGAATTTAAAAATTTTACAGCCCTTAAATGAAAAGCAAGCGATCAAACGTTTTGCCGACGGGTTGCGCAATAGGCGTCTTAGCACTATAATAGCTGCACGAAATTTTGACTCATTGAAGGACGCGGTACAGGCAGCGGTAGATGAGGAAATTGCGTTGCCGTCTCAGTCTGGAGATATTTTAACGTATAATAAAAAGCGTAACAACTATCATAAACCTACGTATTACAGAGGTAACTTTAATGCTGGGACTACTCGCCAGTTTCGAGGTGCTTCTACATATAATAACTTTAGCAGACCAACCATGCACCGTGGTGCTACGTTCTACCGAGGCCGTGGTCGTGCCTTCGAGAATCAAGTACGAGGTCCGTCAACATCGTACCGAGGTAAGTACTCGAACTATAATAATAGGTACAATAATAATTATAGGGGTCATCGAGGGACACGTCAATATCCAAATATTCGTGTATTGAACGATGAACCCACTAATGACAATTCGCCTGTGGAACAAAGCAAATTTTTTCGTGAATAATGATTTCATTTGTGCAAACGATAGTACTTGTTGCATTGATTTATATGTAGATAAATATAACTATTCATTTCTAATAGACACCGGCGCAACCATCTGTGCTATTAAATATAAACATGTTGTTGGATTAAACATTCCACTCCATACAGAGACCATTACAATAAACGGAATAGGCGGTTCAATAGAAGCAATCGGATACGTTTATTTAACACTTAGTAACTGTTATGATCCGCCAGGTCATTCATTCGAACATAAGTTTTATGTTTTTAATTCCTTGCCATGTAAGGCACATGCTATTTTAGGGCAAGATTTTCTTTCCAAATTTAATGCTATTTTAAATCTTAATTGTTCTACTTTGACACTAAATAATAACATTATTTTACCTTTAAGATCGAGTTCCCATTGTTTTATTTTACCGCCAAGATCAGAATCGATACATTATATACAAACTACGTTTACAGAAGAATGTCTAGTTTGTTCCTCGGAATTACAGGAGGAAGTATTTCTGGCTAGTACGTTAGTAAAGCCTACAAATGGCTTGATACCTATTTTGGTTTTAAATACAAGCGACAAGGAGGTTTCCCTTGACAATATTCAACCGACCATACAGAATGTTAGCGAATATAATGTGTGTAGTTTTAATCAATGTAAAATTGTCAATTCGAATCGTGTAAAAAAATTATTTAGCTTATTAAATTTAAAACATTTGAATGCTGAAGAGCAAGTAACTATTGAAAACATATGTGCAAAATTTTCAGATGTATTTTTATTACCAGGAGACCAGTTAACCACAACAAACATTTATAAACACCAAATTAATTTAAAACCTAATACTCAGCCTGTATTTAGTAAACCCTATAGAATTCCATATTCCCAAAAACGTGAAGTAAATGATCAGATTAGTGATATGTTACGAGAAGGCATAATTGAGCCATGCCAGTCTGAATGGTCTAGCCCATTGTTACTGGTTCCGAAAAAAATAGATAGTTTAGGCAATAGGAAGTGGCGATTGGTAATTGACTACAGAAAATTAAACAATAACATCCAAGACGATAAATTTCCCCTCCCTAATATAACCGAAATTTTGGATTCTCTTTCAGGAGCTATATACTTTTCTACGCTTGACCTTTCTAGCGGGTACTACCAATGTGACCTTGACCCCGAAAGTCGAAAATATACAGCATTTTGTTCGGGTCAATATAAAATTGCAAATAACAGTAACACAGACAATAATTGTACTGCTTCCGTTTCAGGCCAATATCAGATGACAAGAATGCCTATGGGGTTGAAAACAAGCCCTAATGCATTTTCAAAAATGATGACTGTTGCCATGTCAGGGTTAACTTTCGAGAAATGCCTAGTTTATTTAGATGACCTTGTCGTTTTTGGAAAGTCCTTAGAAGGACACGCTAAAAATCTCATTGATGTTTTTACTCGATTACGTCAGGTCAATTTAAAATTAAATCCCCTTAAATGTAATTTCCTTAAAAAAGACATTTTATATTTAGGACATATCATATCCGGTGAAGGTGTTCTACCTGACCCTCAAAAAATTCAAGCGTTGAACAATTGGCCAGTTCCAAACAATGTAGAAGAATTGATAAGATTTGTAGCGTTTGCGAACTATTATAGGAAATTTATCAAAAATTTTGCGTTTATAGCGTATCCACTTACGCGCTTAACTAAGAAAAATACGCCATTTATATGGGACGAAAAATGTCAGAATGCATTTTTAAAGTTAAAATCTATTATATCTTCACCTCCCATACTTCAATATCCGGATTTTTCGACAGACCATAAGTTTATATTACAAACGGATGCTTCGCAACATTCATTGGGCGCCGTCTTATGTAACGAAAATAATAAACCTATAGCGTTTGCAAGCAGAAACCTCAATAAAGCTGAACTTAATTACCCCACAGTGGAAAAAGAGCTGTTAGCAATAGTTTGGGCTGTGAAGCATTTTCGCCCTTATTTATATGGTAGGACTTTTATTATTCAAACCGATCATAAACAACTTATTTATTTATTTACAATGCGAGATCCCTCTAGTCGTCTCATGAAATTTAGACTTTTACTTGAAGAATATGATTTCATCATAAAGTACATAAAAGGATCAGATAATATTATAGCTGACTCAATGTCACGCCTACCTATTACATCGACAGACTTAAAAACTATGCATGAAAGCATTATCTCTGTTATGGCACGTGCACAACGTAAAAAACAATTAGACCTTCAGGATTCTCCGAGTGCTATGGTTCCTACTGACGATTGGCCTGCGCAACCAAAAGTTGTAGAAATTCATAGTAAACCGAGAAATTCTGTAGAACTAAAATTTATTGGTAAATATAAACTAAAAAGCTTACGTAAGTCTAATGAAATTGAATTAGAGAATAAAGTGTTTTGTTATTCGTCATCTAGAATGACTTTGTTTATAAATCCAGTATCCCAATCACAACTGACGCCAGCCGCTTTTGTGAGGGCACTGAGATATTTTTGCGAGAAATTAAATGTACTTGAATTAATTTTCATAAGATGTAAAATGTATGACGAATTTATAGAAAAAATAATTAAAGAAATTAAGAATTACACTAATTGGTCCGGACCGCGATTGTGTATATTAAACAATGTTGAAATAATTGACAACAAAGACGACCAAAAAGTAATATTAAATGATTTTCATCTTCTACCAACTAGTGGCCACGCTGGTATAAGACGAATGTATAAAAATATCAAGAAATATTACTTTTGGCCAGGTCTTGAACGCGATGTTAAGGAATTTATTAAGAAATGTGAGAAGTGCCAAAAGCAGAAACATAATTCTCATTATATTAAAGAACCTATGGTAATAACAACTACTGCGAATTCTTCAATGGAAAAAATTTTCCTTGACGTAGTAGGTCCATTAGATAAGGATGACTACAACTATTCGTATATACTGACTATCCAATGCGAATTAAGTAAATACGTAGAGGCATATCCTATGTTTTCTAAAAGTTCAAATGAGATAGCGAAAAACTTTGTTAATAATTTTATACTCCGTTTTGGGATACCAGATAGAGTCGCGACTGATAGGGGTTCTGAATTTTTATCATCAATTTTCCAGGAAACTTGTAAATTATTAAATATAACTACTCTTAACTCTACTGCATACCATCAGCAAACTATAGGCTCTTTAGAGAATACTCATAAAAATTTAGGTAATTTTTTAAGAATACAAACCGATAACCATTCGAATTCATGGAGTACATGGTTACCCTACTGGTGCTTCGCCTACAATACGTCTGTTCATACTGCTACCAAATTTACGCCGTATGAGTTAGTATTCGGGAAACGTTGTAATATACCATCCAATTTGAATAAAAATGCAGTAGAGCCACTTTATAACTATGACAATTATCCCTTAGAATTGAAGTACAGACTCCAAACATCACACAAAGAAGCGTACCAAAATTTAATACAAAGTAAAATACTAAGAAAAGAGAAACATGATTCTACCTGTAATCCCATTACCTATAAGGAGAACGACTTGATACTTGTACGAAATGAGACTGGTACTAAACTTCAAAGTGTTTACAATGGACCATACTTGGTAATCAAAGATGTTGCACCAAATGTTGAAATATTAAAAGATAATGGTAAAACCGATTTAGTACATAAGAATAGGACTAAGCTATATTATTCATGATTATATTTTTATTATATACACATTTTACATATTTTTACTATTTTACACCTTATATTAATTGTTGTATTCAACTTAACTTTTACTCAATATAACTATACAAAACATTGATATGTTTGCTTACGTAAATTGTAATGTTATCTAAATAAAACAAACATTTAGAACTATGTATTCAGATGTTAATAAAACCCATGCAATTGTAGTGCATAATACTGCGATTTATTTACTATGTTAGTTGTAAGTAAATAAAATAATACTGTCATATTATTTTATTTTTTTTTCCTTTCGTTGGAGGTGTAGTATGTAAGTTAGACATAAGTATGTATCACCCTTTCCTATTAATATAAAGCATGTTTACTTATTAATAAAGAGTGAGTTATTATCCAGCAGTCAGAGCGTTTCATTGATATATCATCGCCCAACCTTACAATATAACATCTCCCTGTCTCACGCCTCGCTGCAATTGAATAGGTTTCGAGTTCTGGTCCTGGAGTCGCACTGACATAGTGGCGTTTTCGTACAAACACTTTAACACCTCGATATACCGGTAGTCGATTTGGCACCTTTGGAGAGACCTCAGTACGGCCCAAGTTTCGATCGAATCAAAGGCTTTCTCATAGCCCACTAAAGCTAAGCATAATGGCTGGTTATACTCTTCGGTCTTCGTATAATCTGCCGCAGCGTATGTATGTGGTCTATGGTACTAAAGCCTTTACGGAAACCGGCTTGTTCGGGAGGCTGGAAGTCGTCAAACCTGCCTGCGAGACGATTCGTAATGACCCTCGAAAACAACTTGTAAACATGGCTCAGCAGTGTGATGGGTCTGTAATTGTTCAAGAGGGTTTTATCGCCCTTTTTGAAGAAGAGCACCACCACACCCCTGTGCCATGCTTGTGGCGTTTGACCTTCTAGTATGACGGAGTTAAATAACTTCTGAAGGGCCCGTAGGATTGGTGTACCACCCGCCTTCAGAAGCTCTGCCGTAACTCCATCATCACCAGGCGCCTTGTTGTTCTTAAGCTGTTCGAGAGCCATTCTAATCTCGTACAGGCTGACGTCCGGGATGTCGTCGGTGAAGTGTTGGGTTAGTCGTGCTCTGGGATCTGAGGCACAACTATCGACAGGTGACTGGGTTTTCGTATACAGCTGTCCGTAGAACCTCTCGATCTCTCCCAGCAACTCAGGCCTAGACGTGACGATTCTGCCATCCTCAGTCTTCAGCTTCGTTAGTTGGCTCTGTCCAACAGACAGTTCTCTTGCAAACACTTTAGAGCCTTTGTTCCGCTCAATGGCTTCTTTAATACAATTTGTATTAAATTGGCGCGTGTCGCGAGTCAAAGACTTTGAGATCTGTCTGTTGAGCTGCCGGTATCTAGTAGCATCATCAGAGGATGTCAGAACCATTTTCCGTCTTTCGTCCATAAGCGGCAGGGTATAATCAGAGATCTTTTTGGTTCTGTTTGTACGGTGGGCCTTGGAGACCTTCGACCCAGCCGTATGGACAGCTTCTACGAGCCTGTCGTGGTATGAGTCCACTTCCTCGCAATCTGCTAGGCGTTCGAAACGGTTTTGCAGTTCGAGCTGAAAGGGTTCAGGGTTTTGGATGTGGATGGGTAAAGGTCGGAGCGTAGACTTTATCAGTCGGGACCTCTAGAGCTTGACATTTAGGTTCAATGAGCCTCTCACCAGTCTGTGATCGCTCCCGGTTTTAACCGTATTGATCACTGAGACGTCATTGAACATCTGTCTACTCGTCGACAAGATAAAGTCCATCTCGTTTTTTGTTTTACCATCGGGGCTTACCCAGGTCCATTTGCGGTTTTCCGGCTTCTTGAAAAAGGAGTTCATCATAAAGAGTCCCTCCTTCTCCATGACCGCAGTGAAACAAGAGTTCGAGGTATGTATGGCTCTAGAAATATCCTCATACATGACCTCAACCTCATCGTCGGAGTGCGTCGAATTCGGCGCGTAAACCTGTATGACCTTCAACGAATACCGCTTGGTAATTATGAGTATAAGGTACGCAACCCTAGTCGACACACTCTCGATTTTCACTATGTTGTGGACGAGGGACTTGTGGACTATGAACCCAACACCACCTTGGGACAGTTGGTCGCCCTCCCGGAAATAGAGCAGATTTCAGGATTATCGTGTCCTCCCCCTCTCTTCGGACTACAGCTAATCCTATTATGTCCCAATGTAACCTGCTCAATTCTTCCTCCAGTTCGATCATCGTCGGTCCGCAGTGTGCGTGTGTTGTATGTTGCCAGGGTCAGAGGTCGTCGGTTTTGGTAACGCGGAATCTGCCGGGGATTGTTAGCACCCCCTGCCCTGCCGTAACCACGGCTGTTACCACGACTGGGAATAGCAGGGCTGCCTGGGACTGGGGGCCGCGGTTTATTTGTGTCCATCATTTGGGAGGATGTGCCATAATCGCCACGCTTGGCAGACGGGTTGGCGATCGCAGTAAGGTAGACATTGTTACTCATGTGAACGCTGCTGCTCATTCTCTGGTATATATTCCCTCGGGACGACTTCTACGTCCCCCCACGGGATGAGAGGGGGTGGCGATATTCTCTAGGCAGTCACCACACACACAGGCGAACTGTGGGGAGAGAATGCCTAAACATTCGTAAGGAACTGCTAATCACCTGCCTCTTACCCGAAACATTTCATGACATAAAAGTTGCACTTACACCAAATTGATACAAGCACGTATGCAGATATACGAGCAAAACTTCTCGACTTGTACAGAGTCAAGCGCACAAGGTACCGGGCATTATCTGATTTTTGGAACTGTATGTTCGCGTAATGCTCCATAGATTCGCTATCGTTACGGATAGCGAATCTATGGAGCATTACGCGAACAGACTTAAAGAACTAAGCAAAGATTGCAACTACAATGATGAAATACTAGAACGGCAGCTTCGTGACCGTTTTGCAACCGGTCTCAATCACCCACAGTTACAGTTTGATTTGAAACAAAAATGGCCTGATCTACAAGAAATTCACGACGGAAAGATTAAATAAGTACCTAACCTTTGCTCAGATCTTTAGCGTTGCACAATCGCGAGAAAGAGCAGAAGGTGACGAGGATACATTCGTAAAAGTGAGTAAGATAAAGAAAAACACAAAATCTATCCAAAACAGATCACCACACAGATTACAGGCCCTCCAATGTCTCCGATGTGGTCAAATCGGAAGACATCCTCTGTTTCAATGTGCAGCCAAAAATCATACTTGTAAAGAGTGCAACACACCGGGATATTATGAAGATTGTTGTATCAAGTCGGGCAAAGCCTGTTTAGTAAACCACAATGAAAATAACAGACAAAGAAAACCTACTACAAATAGAAACAAATTAACAAAAAAACAAACAAATTGATCGGCTACTCCGACAATGGACCCCAATTCACATCACAAGATTTTCAGTATTATTGTAAAGAAAAAAGTATCAAACACATTAAATCTTCACCTTACCATACGAAAACCAATGGATTAGCGGAAAGCCTCGTCAGAACATTCAAGACGAGAATGAGCTCAAGTGTAAAACCTCTCAAGAAACGATTACAAAATTTCTTTTTCGCGTATCGTATTACACCTCATAGTACAACTGGCAAGGCACCAGGCCAGCTAATGTTTGGACCCAATTTAACTTGCAATCTGGATTATATACGACCAAGTATCAAAAGATCATTGCAATATAAACAAATTCAAGCTAATATTAATTCTGACGACCAGACGTCCAATTATAGACCAGGTGATGTGGTATATGTACGTCCAAGAGATCAATCGCGATGGGAACCAGCTACTGTTTTGGCGACGCACTCATCGATATTCTTATGTAGTAAACACCACAATAGGTCTAATAAGGAGATATCACGCGGAACATATTCGGCCTCGTACTACCGTTTTAGATGAGCGTGCCGTTGGAAAAACACCTCATCCAGTAGTAACAACGAAACCATCGGCGCCAGTTTTAGAGACGGTTTCACCGCTAGTTACCTCTCCAGTTCTTGAAACAATACCAACACTAGTTCCAGAGCCTGTTATTGCCCAGCAAGATGTGGGCAGCACTGAGACACCACTTACTTCAGCTATAGGACCGCGTCGCAGCAAGCGCTCTGTTCGACCACCTAGACGCTTGATTATTGAAATGGACTAATTTTATACGGCGAACGAATGTTACAAACCTTCTTTATGATTTTGAACTCATTTATTCTTCTATATAATTGTCATGTCAGTTACTTGTCAATGATTAAAAAAATTAAATAAACGACTTAAAATATTTCAATTAAATACTAAATATAAAAGAATTGTATATATTTATCAAAGTCCTTTAAAATAAAGCAATATTTAATAATAATATTCACCCTTTTATATAGAAAACTTTAATTTGCTATACACTATAGGTACCTACTAAAGATAAAATGTGTAATCTTGTCTTAACTTTCAAATTTTATCTATATATTTTTATATTATATTGTAAAATTTTAGAGTTACGCTGGCGCGAGTTACGTAGTATGGAAGCAATACTTCTGATCATGGGAAACGTCCATAAATTTCTTCGTAATATTCAAAAAACTTAATTTATGTTTCGACGAAGTTACGGCTTGCTTTTTATCGCTGCAGTATTGTATTAGAATTAGCTGTTTGATTGTGGGCTTTGTAACTGCTTGTATATATATATAATAATGCAGGTCACCTCAATAAACTTGACCGACTTCTGAATAACTGCATTCGATTCGTCTTTAATCTTCGTAAGTACGACCATGTATCCTTCTACCGTACGAAATTACAATGGTTGCCTATTCGCCATAGGCGTTCTTTGAGAGCTTTAACTACTCTTTATTCTATACTGGACTCTCCCTCTTCACCTTCTTACTTAACTACTCACTTCCAATTTCTGGGCAATAATCATGCGAAAACTCTCCGGTCTACTTATAACCGCCTTCTTCAATGCCCGCCTCACCATTCTCACTTTATTCACTCTTCCTTTTTTGTCCAGTCTATTCTTCTGTGGAATGCGCTGCCTCTCGAAATCAGGTTGGCCAAAAGCCGCTTCTCATTCAAAATGAAGCTAAGAGAGCACATTCTAAACAACTTTTCCCTACCTAATCTATTATGTATGTATGTATAGTATATTATAGTAGTAATAGTATTGCATATATTAGATATTATACATTTATTTATATACATATACATTTAACTATATATTTAAATTATTTATGTATCGAATATTTATCCAATCCTTTAAAAATCTATACTGTTATACTTAGTGCACCTACTACCTACTGATTAATCTCTGCACCTCCCCAAGGTCGACTGGGAGAAAATGCCTACGGCATTAAGTCCACCTCTGTACAAATTTGTGCATAAAGTTTTGAAATAAATAAATAAAAATATATATATATATATATATATATATATATGATTTTAGCTAGGTCTTCAATATTTTTTTATAACGTATAGTTCGACTTTTAATTGTATTCATTTTTTTTTTTAGTTTTTGCCCTCTTTGGGCAGGCTAAGGTCTGTGACCATACCGCCTCTTCTTCAGTTGTATTATTTCTAATTTTATATTTTAAAGTCAGTCAGTCATGTCCGTCACGTCCGTCACAGTCATGTCCGACACGTCCGTCACAGTCAAGTCATAGTCCCACCTCAGTAAAGCAGTGGAGACTTTACTAGAGGCTTCTATGGAGTTTTGGTTTCAACACGTAAAATCACAATTCACGGCAATATCGCACTTTCCTCCACTTGTGTATGTTGTCGAAGATGTTATGTCTAAAAATCCACCATATTTACACATAAAAACTCGAATTTACACCAGTTTTTGAAAATAAAACATAGCCTCGATGCGTCCTTTTCCGCGTTGGCGCCAAAACACTTAATTGTATTCAGTAACTTGACAGATAAAGGGTTACCAGGTTTTGACAAAAAAAAGATAGTGAGGTGGTGTAGGAATGAACTAAATTGAATGAACTTAAATAATGTACTTACACGAACGTTTTATTTTAAATAATTAATCATCTTGTCTTAAAAACACATTTATTACATATTTTGTTTCTCAGTGGTAAGGTAATTTAAAATAAAAGGACTTAGTTAGAGATCACATATATAATCATTACATTTATGATAAATGTGTCATTAATGTTATCAATTACATGGTCCATACGACACATATCATCTTCTACTTTTAATATGTGAGATACGCAAGCACTCCATGACGACGGGGTCACATTACTAACTCCTGCTACAAATAATTTTCTTACTACTTTCATTTTATACGATTTATTGTTTTTTGCGCATGCCCCTTTACCTGTTTATTATAAAGAGGTACGTTTGTGAGTTTGTGTCGTTGTAAGGGGTAATCTCTGGATCTGCTGAACCGATTTTCAAAATTATTTCTTCAAAAGAAAGCTACATTATTGTGGAGTGTCATAGGCTATGAAAAATTCCAAAATTAGTAACGCATCTTTACTTGAATAATGTAATCCAAGTTGCGGGACAAACATATTTATAACGCGAACCGAAGTCCGCGGGCACTGCTAGTATGAAATATTTTTAATATTCAGCCACTCTTGAATTTCCATTTTCTTCCTGGACATCTTAGGCATTGTTTCGATTTTTCGCGAATGGTAAGGGGCATTGTCTATTACGACAGCAGAATTAGGCTGCAATTAAGGTAAGATAATACCAAACCACTCTTCATAACATTGGGCATTCATTTCCTCGTGGTAACCACTTTTTGGCTTCCAAAATGAGGAGCCCGTCCTACAAAAAGCCTTCCTCTCCACCTATACGGCAAACTATTAATCTTTCTCTTTTGCCAGTAGGATTTTAGAGCCCCGTGGTAAGGCCTTCCAGAAATGTTTGTCTAGATGACTGAACACTTTCATCGGTCCATACTTTTTTGTATTGTATCCTAAAAAAGTGAATGTTGTACTAAAATGTTTTTATTCATAGAAATCATAGGATGTAAAAGTGTTAGCATCGGTAAAATTAACTACCTTCATTGACCCAGGTTCATCTTAATAGTAGATGTATCGTGCTTCTCTGCGATATTGGTTTATTAAGCGCAGATAACGTTGCCGCCAAAAAATAAGGTCTGCCCTATCTATAAGAAAATATAAGTTTTACTATAATATTAATAGAAACGAAATGACGATTTAACCTACTCAGAAACCTCGCGTAGAATATTCAAACAAATTTTCGTACTCTACGCGAGAATCGCTCCGTTCTCGGCCGATTCTCGCGTCTTAGACGTTATTTCGAAGACGCAAATTAGTTTCTTCAACCGTCATTCCCCATTTTCTTTCGGTATATATAGCATAGAGATAATATCTATGACGCGAAAATCAAGGGCCAGTATCAGGTCTTGCGGTTAATTTTATTAGATCATTTAACTCATTGTCAGGATAACAACAGTGCACTTTATGATAAAGAATAATTATTATAACTAACCCTTAGTATGGTAGGATGTAGGATTATACATATTCCGCATGTTATAAACGAGTTTTTTTTAGTTTTATATAAATTAAACCAGTTTTACATTAGCTCTTTATGTAAAATCGTTTACTACCTACCCTACACTATTAAATTTAGTATGGTAACATAATTTTTCTTTGATCCCTCAATTTACTGAATACAATTAAAGAGTCAAACTACGAATTTGTAAAGTTATATTTAAACCATTTTTGTCATTCGTTCTTACGTAAACTCGGTCACTTCCTCACACTATTAGTTTTATTATGGTAACATTATTTTTCTTTGCACTGTCAAGTTACTGAATACAATTAAAAGTCGAACTATAGTTTGTTATATTCTCTTCGTATATTATTGACAAAAATGACAGGTGGTAAATAAGAAAAAAATAAGTTTAATTTGATTTGATTTCATATCCTTAAGATATGAAATCAATGGGCGGCTAAAACTACGAAACGCAAAGATGCACTAGGTACTGAAATCCAACATTCCTAAATTAATTTCGTTAATACGCCTGTACAAATATTAAATTCAACATATTATGGAAGACGTTTGGGAATGTGTATGTCGTGTTTGCCTGCGAAAAGACAACGGTTCAGTAAAATGTCTTTCGTTGTTCGAAAGTTACGAAGATAGTTCAGTATCTGAGCACATTGTGTGCATAGCAAGGATAGAAATAAAGGAGGGAGACGGGCTGCCGGAAAGAATTTGTCCAGATTGTTTGTTGCAGCTCAGTACCGCACTCGCGTTTAAACGAAAATGTCAAACTTCGGACAAACTCCTTCGTGAAGTGCAGCTTATACAGATCCCAATCGAGTACGATGATAAAAGTGAAATATCTGTAAAAGAAGAAACAGAGATAGATGTCAATAATGAATCGGATCACCTCTGTACGGAATACTCTGACCCGCAACTACAATCGGACATTGAAACAAATACAGTGATCAGAAAAAGCAGAAGTATAGATCTGAAGTTAACATGTAATGACTGTCAGGGAACTTTCAAAAGTAAATGTAAGTTGAGAGTGCACTGGAAGAAAGCACATCTTGCTGACAAGTTAACTTGTCCTACTTGTAAGCGAATCTTTAGTACTTTTAAAGCATTTAACAAACATGTCAAACAGAAATCACGCAGTTGCATGGCAGCTACTGAATTACATATTGAAGGGCAGGGGAAATCAAGAGTATTTTACTGTAAACACTGTCCATTTAAAAACAAGAAGATTGAAGCATTTAAGAGCCATATATTAATCCACACAGGTGAAAAACCATTTGAGTGCAACAAGTGTGATAAACGATTTACTCAATTAAGTTCTCTACTAGGTCATAAGGAAGTCCACCATAACGAGTATAGACTCGAGTCCACTTGTCACATATGTGGCAAATATTTTAAAGGTCGTAAAAGGATCACTGATCACATGAGAACTCATAAACTGACACGAGTTAAGTGTGATGTCTGTAATTTATCATTGAAAAACAGGAGCAGTTTATTACAACACATGAAACGTCACAGCGGTGTTAAATCCTTCTCATGTGAATCTTGTCCTCTCCGGTTCTACACCTCAGCTGAACTCATCACTCACAGAAGAAAAGTTCATTTGAGGCATAGACATAAATATAAATGTGACATGTGTGAGTACTCGGTCGATCAGAATGATGCCTTCATTAAACACAAGTCGAGGCATACTGGCACTAATGTGCCCTGCCTCATTTGTGGCTCATTTTTTGATAATGCACAGAAGTTGGAAACACATAAGAAGTTGCACCTGGAAAATAAATATGTATGTCCACATTGTGGCAATAAGTATGCTACAAATAGATCAAGAAAAAGTCATATTAGTAAAAAACATCAAGAATTTAAAAGTAACATTAAGAAAAAAAAAATTAATGGAGATTGTTTAGAGGATGCACAAGACAACTCTGATAAGAAACATGTTGTTTCATCATAAGCAAATTTACAGATTGGCTTTTATGATTTTACCTGAAAATAATAGCACTTTCACTCAAATAAAATAATTTTTTTTCAAAATATCCTATTTATTTTTTTAAGTGGTAGCTACTTTTTGTTGTTTATAGTAAGGGTTTAAGGGTGGAAGGGATAATTTACATTGCAGCAAAGTTTATGACTTATTTCTTTCCAATAAATGTTTTTATTATTATTACTAAGTATTTCTTTTGCCCTGTTCAATGATTCTTAGCTTTTGTTTACAGGAAATTAGTGGATCTTAAGTTTATATATAAAGCTGTTCATTACTTTGACAGTAATATGAACCAATAGTGTTAAATATGCCATCTAAAAGGTTTAAACTCGAATTAAACTGCTTCCACTAGTCACCTAGGTTACAAGACTGACTGTACAGCTACTTGACATAATTTTGCTGTAAATAGGAATTATAATACTTCTATATATCTTGTATTACTACTAAAATCACTAAGAATTAAAATAGACGCATAGATTTTCAAATTCATGTCCAGATTAGAAATTAATTATATTTTACATAAAAACATTGTGAGGAAGCATGCATGCGTGAGACTTTCCAAAATTGTCTTTATTTTATGAAAAGTGCATTTACTGTGGTTGACTATGGCCTATGCCCTCTCATTTTGAAAGGCAGTTCCTGTCCTGCAGTGGGGCAGTAGTGGGCAGCATCATCAATGACATTCAAAGTGTATGAAGCTGGTTTGAGTTTGTACAAAATCAGAAATTTGCTGACAGATAGCCATTTATTAATTTAGTTAGGGCACTGGTGAAAGTCAGTGAGCAAGTTATGTAATATTGTTATCGTAGCAATGTCTGCCCTCTAAGCAGTTATTTATTTTACATCAATTTGAACCTCCATAGCATACCCCAATTAATCTAAATAAAGATCATACTGTTATATCACAAAACTACAGGCAGGCAATAAAATCTGCCATTGTTTTTCAAACAGAATGACACCTAGGTTTATGGCCCATAAGAGGTCAGGATGCAATTTGAAAATTATAATGACAGACAGGTATTGCAAATAGTTAATGTCTTCAAGTATGGTTTTAGCTTCAGATCTGTCAGTTTTTCCTTCCAACTTCTATTGAGTTAAATCATTAGGAAATCCAGCATAAATTATGTGGGAATCATAAGTGAATAGTTATTTGTTATAGAGATTTCTTTATATATTATATACATATATATAGTCATGAGGTTATAACTGTGAACTTCAACTAGACATGCAAACTGCAACTACTTGGTTGATGTAATGGCTATATAGCAACAAACTAAGGGGGTAAACAATGAAAATAATGAATGTATATATGTGTATATTTATTTACTCTTTTAAGTGCATTAATTAAATTTTGAACCTTCCTGATGCATAACATCATCTTTGTGTACTTGCTCATTTTTGACTACAATTATGTTCTTTTCTACTGTATTATTCAGAAGTTTACTTATACTCATTTTATCGGCATGTTTTTTTCGAATGTGGTATTGAAGGGATTTACTTGTACAATATTTTTTGTCACAATTGTGGGGACATTCATACTTCCTGTCTGTATGTGTTTTCTTATGAAGGGCTAACTTTTGCTTATCATCAAAAAATGCACCACATACGAGGCATGGCACATTGGTGCTGGTATGCTTCGACTTGTGTTTTATGAAGGAATCAGAATAGTCGGACACATATTCACACATGTCACATTTAAATCTTAGATTTTTAAAGTGATTTTTTTTTCTATGTGTGATTAGTTCACCTGATGTGTAAAACTTTGCTGGGCACATTTCACATGAGAATTTTTTGACTCCACTATGACGTGCCATGTGCTTTATTAAGCATGCTCTGTGTTTCAATGTTAAATTGCAAATGTCACATGTGAGTTTCTTGGATCTGTGTGTTAGCATATGACCATATACAGCATTGCGGCCTTTTACATACTTCCCGCATATATGACATGTTATCTCCACTCTATATTCATTATGGTTAACTTCTTTATGGGCGAGTAGTGAACTTATTTGGGTGAATCTTTTGTCACATTTGTTGCACCCAAAAGGTTTTTCCCCAGTGTGAGTAACTTGATGTGCCTGCATAGCTTCCATCCGTTTACATTTATAATCACAATGTTTACAGTGAAATATCCTAGATTTACCTAGGCCCTCTATATTAATATCAGTAGCTGCTATGCAGTTTCGTGATTTTAGTTTAACATGTTTATTAAATGCTTTGTAAGATCCGAATGTTCGCTTACATAGTGGACAAATCAACTTTTCTGCAAGATGTACTTTTTTCCAGTGCACCCTTAACTTACATTTACTTTTGAATGACTGCTGACAGTCGTCACATATCAACTTCAGATCTATACTTTTGCTTTTTTTGGTTACAGTTTCCGTTTCCTTTTCTGTTGTAAGAAATTGTGTGTCAGAGGTGCAAAAATTATCAGACTCATAATTTACCTCTATCTCTGTTTCATCCTTCACGGATATTTCATCTTTAACTTCATCTTTGTATTCGATAGGGATCTTTGGTAACTGCACACAACGCAGTGTTTTGTCGGAAACTTCACATTTCCGTTTGAACGTTATTGCGGTACCTAGCTGGCAATAACACTCGGAACATATAGAGCTTGGAAGCCCGTCGCCTTCATATATTTCCACCGTCGCTATGCACTTAATTTGCTCACATATTGTACTGTCTTCGAAACTTTTGAACAACGAAATACATTTCTCTAATCCAGTATCATGTAAACAAACACGACAGCTGCTAAATCCAGACATGACCGTTTACTATCAGTACCTCACCAAATACTGCAGATAATATCAATTCTCAAACATAGAATAATATTTTAAATTTTGAGTAAGATGAATACCAAAATCACATTAGTATAAAATTACGGGCGAACTTTTTATGAAAAATTACAAAGAGTATATAAGTAGGTCATGTATGCTAGAACTTTAGGTGCAGTCAGTGTTATCAGATCTCAACATAAAATATCAAAATAACGGGAGATGAAAATTAATTAGGTACTTCATGTGAAAGATAATTAGCAAAATTTTTGCTCATCTATAAATATATACGTACCAAATACTAAGCATTGCATACGCATTGCACACGTAAATAATAAATTACTTGATTATTATAAATTAAATAACGAACTCTTTATACCTTTTTCTAACTCTTAAACAGCAGTGCAGCACGATATATCTATTACGAGTAAATACATACCTACTGCCTACCTACATACAGTCAATGCGTGACGGCATTCGGCACGTTAATATGTTACGGCTAAAGGTGGGTGTTAACATAAACGTAAGATTAGCCGGCTAAACTTAGGTTTGTCTTCGAGGAGATGTTAATGCTAGTTTCTTCTATCTTTAGCCGGCTAAACTTAAGTGTAACTGCAGGCCCTTGGCTAGGAAATGAAAAAGGAATCAATGTAATAATGTTCTTATTTTGACACGAAAACTTTTATTAAAAATAATCACCGTCATTACACATCATTTTATGTACAGACGCCAGCACATCAAGTTATCCCAATCTGTCAAATTGCCCCAATTGAAATTGAACCTTATTCTTTTGTGATAAAGTTGAAAATCTGTAAAATAAATTTGACAGATTGGGGTAGCTGGATACGCTGGCGTCTGTACCTATGTAGGTATTCAAAATTACAATTATTACAAAATATTAATTACTCTCAGCCCTCCGCCGGCCCGGCGCGTTAATCAAATACATTTTTAGCCGTTTCGTTTCGGTTAATGTGCACATTAGCCGAAACGAAACGGATAAGATGGAATATCGCGACAAAAACTAACATGATATTGAACTTTAGCTGCTTCTCGAAGATAAACCTAAGGTTAGCCGGCTAATCTTAAATATAATAATAATATTTGTGTATTACCGAGGGCGTATTCCCAAATAGTCTCAAAAGTGTAATTATTAAGCCAATACATAAAAGAGATGATAAAACAAATATTAAAAACTATAGGCCAATTGCAAAAATCCCAATAATGTCAAAATTAATAGAGAAAATAATTTATCAGTCTCTTTACGTATATTTTGAAAAGTATGAATTATTCTGCAACGAACAAAAGGGATTTCGAAAAAATACAACAATTAATATGGCAATGTTTGAATTAATATCTCGTATCATATCTTCAGTAGATAAAAGAAATCCCATTTGCGCCATCTACACAGACATGACTAAGGCATTCGACTATGTAGACCATAAGATCTTACTACAAAAACTTCATAGTTACGGTATCAGAGGAAATGTCCTGAAACTACTGGAATCGTATCTAAATGACAGATATCAGTGCACAGAGGTTACTAGAATTTGTCCTAAGACTAAACTGGTTACAAGCTATAAATCTGAACCAAGACGTATCAATTATGGCGTGCCACAAGGAAGCGTCTTAGGGCCGTTGCTATTTTTAATATACATCAACGATCTTCCAAAAGCCACACGTCAAAAAATGGTCCTATTCGCAGACGACAGTACTGCCATAATTGAATGCGATAATCCACATAATTACCAAAATGATATTAACAATTCTCTTTCTGAAATCATTGACTGGCTCAATAATAATAATCTCATTATAAACCTGAATAAGACAAAAGTAATGCATTTTTATCAGCGGCGAGAAAGCCCTACTGTAAATATTTCATACGGGTGTAATGAAATAGAAGGGGTTAGACATGTCAAATTCTTGGGTATTACGATTGACAATAAACTCACTTGGAAGCCGCATACAGAAGAATTATGTAAACGACTCAGCCAATCTGCATATGCACTCTCCCAGTTGTCAAAAAAAGTAAATGTTCAAACTTTATTAACAGCTTATCATGGACTAGTCGGTTCAGTTTTACGATATGGACTTGTTTTTTGGGGGCAGTCCACTAATAGAGATGCCACTCAAGGTTTCATAAAATAAGTTAAATTTGAGGGTCTTATGAAAAAAGTTGTGTTTATTAAATATTCTATTAAGAAGACCGTGCGTACAGATACTTTTGTGCGGTAGTGAGAGTTACAGACAGATCTAGAAACAGCGCTGCAATGTACCTACGCGGTATTGAGAGAATTTTTAAAAGCAGATTGCGATAGATATTACTGCCAATGTTAAAAAAACACAATCCAGCAGTATAGATCTTTCTTGAAGTGATATCATTTTTGAATTGTTTAATTAAATTAACAACTGTGAGTTCCAAGTGAACTCTTGAATCCTAAAGATTATAAAATATTTTTGGATGCATTCGTCGTGTTGGGAGTGTATATTGTATGAAAGAGTCTAAACAGTACGGGCATATTGAAGATAGCTGCGAACTTATCATGTCATCGTGTGTTATCTTCGAATCAATTTATTTCTTGATAAATGTATAGACTTGGCAACACTGCATACAGAGTCACAGGGAAATTTCTGATTAAAAAAAAAAAACAGTTTTCCCGCCAGTAAGTTGTCCATATTCAGGTGCCTCGGATATAAAACTAAGAAAAATGGGGAAATAAAAAATATTTATTGCTCTAACCTTCCAACCTGTAGATAGACCAGGGTCGATAATTTTTAAAACCTAAAAAAATAATAGTAGGATGAAACCCATTGTTACATGTAATCTAATGTTTTTTGAGTAATTAAAGTGTTAATTTTAATAAATAGCTCAAAATTTTAGATGTAATTAAAAAAAGAATTCAATTTTTTTTTGCATTTTCTGACAAAATTTACTACAGTAACATATATATTTTTTTTTCACCATCGGAAAGAAGAGATTTCAACGAACAGAAAACATACCAACTTTTTGAAAAAAGCTGATATTTTGACGGGTGACTTTTCGATTGAAAATTGGGGTGTTTTTTCGATATTAATTCAAAATAAGGTGAAAAAATAAATATTTTTAATCAAATAAATTACAGCGTATTTGGGACATAATAAGGTAAGTTTTCACCAAATTTTGTTAAAAAAGAAAAATTTATGTAAAAGATAAAAATAAAAAACCAAAAACTTGGTTTTTTGAAGTTTTCACATAAGTTTTAGGTTATGTGAAAAAAGTGTAAACACAAAAGTTTTAGATCTTTTTATTACCTACAACTTTGCCATTTAACTTTTTTCGATAGGACTTTTAGTTTTGCCGAAAATCGAGCAAAACCGTTTTTTACCCTTAAAAACTCACCCCCATACCCTTCCCGAACTCAGATCGCCCGTAAATTATTTTTCCTTTCATTTTTATAATATTCCCCTCCTTTTCTAATGGGTTTCATCCTACTATTATTTTTTTTCACTTTTTATTAATTTTAAACGCTTCTACCCTGGTCTAAGAGTGATAGCTGCTCGCTGAAATCTGTGTATTGGTAATTCACTTATTTCATAACTAGCAGAAGGCTTTCACCGCTTCAAAAAAATAAAACTATTTGCGAATAATTGTCACTCTTTTTTATTAACCAACCAAGCTAACAAGCATATATTGTCATCTCTTACTAGATGGCGCTACCAGTAACTGCGCTACTGTATCCAATATCGAGAGCTTAATAGCCATTGGTTATAAGCATTTGGATGCCTATAACCAATGGCCATCATCAGCCATAAACCTTACCCGTGGCTAATTTAGGATATTTTTTTTTCGTAGATACACCTACTGAGTTTAGCCGCTGTAGCAAAGAATAAGGGCTAGGAATGGCCTATACATAATGTTGACGTCAAGTTTTAGCCGGATCCTAAACCACTAACTACTTTGTGATAAAAATAATTTAAAACTAAACTTTTTAGTAATATTGTTCTAAAATCTTATGCAAAATGCACCACTGCTTTTGTAATTAACAAAAGCGTTAAATCTATCGAGTTATATCTTATTTCGTAGGTACGGTTTGTTATGTATTTTAAAGAAACACTATCATATTTAGTGAGCATATGAATCCTCTTATATCTATAAAATCATTATATCCTTGTTGTACAATTTACAAAAAATAAATAACTAACCATATTTGTATTGTAACTTTGCGACCTGTATGAGGCTGTGTGGGGGTTCGGAACATGTTTCTTTGGTCAGAAAGCAATAAGGCCGTTATTTTGATCTAATAAATGTATCGTAATGTATGATACCTACATTGGGTCCAAAATCGATAACTATGGTCCCATGGTTATCGATTTTAAATGCATTCGATCTAGACACGTATGACCTCTAAGTCTGGGGCTTATGGCAGAATAAAAAACTAATCTTTTAAGAATCTAGAAACCACGACAGAATGCTTTCATAGCCCTTTAAACAATATTTGTTCGGTAGGTACACAATCGCAAATATTGAAAATACTCGAATATAACAAAACATTTATTTCCGTTACTGTATGTACAAGAGTTCGCAATATTGAACTATCTGCAAATGTATATTCTGTCCCAAAATGTTGTTTTGCTTTTCTTTTGCTAAGCTTACTAAATGTAATATAATTTAATGTTATTAAATGTTAATTCTAAATTATTTGATACAGACCACACATCTAACATGATGATCGCTTACTAAAAGCAATAAACATGTGCGGACAAGGCCTTTTTTAAAGTCTACGTGAATATACTATTATATACTACGTGCCTAAAGGAGCATGGGGTTGTGTTCTATGTGAACGATACAGGGCAATAACCTTCAAAATACCTCACAATTAGTTACGCAACATTGATTAAGTACCTACATAACGTACTCTATAAGTTGTCAATAGGTTTAATGGCAATTACATTTCTAACAACTAAAGTTATTCATTTTTTTACGTTTATTGAGGTGACCATTAATGCACAACCTAATGGACCACTAACTATTGTGTTCTTGGGTATCACACTTGGCTAACTTGACTCGGCCCGCAAATGGATAAATTTATGTAAAATAATTTCTACGGATTATACAGCATAAACTTAATTTAAAATTAAAATTTAAAATTATTGACTCTGTCTCAAAATGAATAATGTTATTGTTTCGAAGTTTTTCTTTTGTATACCTAAATATAATCTAAAATAATAAGCATTCAGACGAGCTCGAGCATATATTGTGTTTGCCTACTAAATAATTACTCTAATTGGACCAAATCTCATGTTCATGCCCGCTTGAGTATGATTCGCTGGACCGTCTGTTGCTGGGTCATGTTGAAACCGGTTGTAGATGAACCCACTGAGTTTGTTTCGCTGGGTCCTCTCAGTTGGGGCGCATTGGATCCGGTGGTAGCATTAAAGCGCGACCGTCGTTATTAACACAAGGTCCGTCATAATAATAATACCTTAATATAGACAGAACCATTAACAATATGTAGTAAAAATATTAGACTTAAACTAGATAATTAAACATAATCATTTTCATACAATGTGTACCTAAATATCTATGTTACTAGAAATAATAATGTATACAACTATATTACTACAAACATGTTCTGACTATTTACAAGCACTTTTTTAAAGTCCACGTGAATAAAAACCTTTTTTATTTTATTTTTATTTTATTCTGACTGGTCTGTTGGTCTATTGATTAGCAGTAAGAGAACTGTCCTCTACTGCCACCAGCTGCAGGCAGCTCGAGGAAGACATCGATCGATCTGTTTGTGGCGCAATCGCGCGGCCAGTTGGCAGGTGCGGATCATCCGGGAAGACATATAATTGTCCTCCCAGGGCACGTGTCTTACACCATGGGCGTACCATGGCGTTAAAGGGGGCACTGGAGCAGCATTCTCGCGACCCTGCGGCTCCACGGCAGATTAGGTTAAGTCAGTGCGAGTCCGACATGCCCTCCCAGACACCTTTAGCGTAGGAATTCTCCCTGCCTTATCAAAAAAGAAATTGGTCCAGTGATTAGTGACTCTGACTGCTAAGCCAGAGTTGGGTTCTATCCCCACCCTGTACAATTAAGCACGATTATTTATTTTATGTTTGAGTATAATTCTATCAATAAATTATGTATGTATTTAGAAATATATAATTATGATTCTTAGTTGTCTGGTTGCTTTTGTAAAGGGGCTGCCTAGTTTGGGACCATGGCAGTGTGTTGGCTGGCCTAAGACATTTATATCATCATCATATCAGCCGTAAGACGTCCATTGCTGGACCAAGGCGTCCCCCAAGGATCTCCACAATGGCGGTCTTGTGCTGCCCGCATCCAACGGCTTTCAGATCCAATTTTAATTACGATGAAGTGCTTCGAGAAAACCGAGTGCTTTTGGTACGAAATAATTAGAAAAAGAATCGATTTCTAAGTTTTTAAGCCTATTAAGAATTGATTACGGATTAAGCCGTCTAAACGAGTGTCCAAGTGTAAATTTAATCAAAGGTTGGATCAAGAATGGCGGTCACCGTAGCCTAGTTGGTAGTGTTCCTTCCTACGAAGCTGGTGGTCCTGGGTTCGAATCCCGGTAAATGCAAATATTTGTTTGATGAGCACGAATATTTGTTTCTGAGTCATGGATGTTTCTATGTATTAGGTCTTTACCTATGAAATTGCCGTTCTGCAGTACTGGCCATTTCAAATCAAAATAATTTTTGTTTGGCTAAGAATTCTAATTTCAAATTAATTTTATTTTAAAAACATGGATTCTTTTTTCCAAAAGTAGTCATTTCTTTATTGATTAGTGTTACATTTTCATCGCATTTCAATCTTTTTCGTCATCATGGATACGTTAAAAATTCGAGTAATTATGGAATATGAGTACCGTCGTGGCAGCAACGCGGCACAAGCGGCACGCAACATCAACGACGTTTACGGAGCTAACACTACAAACCAACGCACCACCTGTTATTGGTTTGCTCGCTTCCGTTCTGGAAATTTCGACCTGAAAAATGAACCTCGCGGTCGTCCGAAGACTTTGGTCGACAATGACGAATTAAAGGCGGTTGTGGAAGCTGATGATACACAATCTACGGCTGAATTAGCAGCAGCTTTCGACGTTAGCGTCAAAACAATATTGGTCCATTTGCGTCAAATTGGCAAGGTAAAAAAGCTTGACAAATGGGTGCCCCACGAACTCAATGATCGCCAGCGCGAAGTACGCGTCGAGACGTGCCTTGCACTGCGCAACAGACACACAAATGAAGGAATTTTGAACCGCATTGTTACCTGCGATGAAAAATGGATTCTGTTTGATAACCGCAAGCGCTCAGCAAGTTGGTTGGATCCTGGTTCAGCACCTAAACAATGCCCTAAACGAAAACTTACCCCTAGAAAAGTGATGGTCACTGTTTGGTGGTCTAGCGCCGGTGTGATTCATCACAGCTTCTTACCAAACGGGGTGAGCATTACTGCAGATGTGTACTGTGAAGAACTGAGCACAATGATGGAGAAGCTGGCGCATCTCCAACCAGCATTGGTCAATCGCTCGTCTCCGCTGCTCCTGCACGACAACGCGCGACCTCATACTGCACAGCAGACGGTCTCCAAGTTGCAAGAACTGGGGTTGGAAGCTCTCCGTCATCCGCCCTACTCACCAGACCTTGCGCCTACAGACTACTACTTTTTCCAGAATTTGGATAACTTCTTGGCGGGAAAAAAATTCAATACCCGAGAGGCAGTACAAAATGCCTTTGAAGAATTTGTTGCCTCCCGTCCAGCTGATTTCTTTAAGAAGGGCATCAATAAACTGCCACTGCGATGGCAAAGATGCATTGATTGCATGGGTGATTACTTCGATTAATACAAATAAAAAAATTCATGAAAAAAATTCGTTTAAATTTTTTCATACAAAACGGCAATTTCATAGGTAAAGACCTATTATTTAAATATTTATCAATCTATATAAGTATGTATATCGTCGCCTGGTACCCATAGTACAAGCATTGCTTAGTTTGGGGCTAGGATGATCTGAGTGTCATTGCCCCTAAAAAAAAAAAAAAAAATAATAATAATAAATAATGTCGAGCGATGACTACAACAAATATTAAACAAACTAATATTTACATCGACTATGTCTAATCGTTTCCTTTTTGTAGATAAATATACAAAAGACCATGTAAAAAAGAAAAAAACAAAAGATGCCTAGCATAACCTATGTCCTTGTTAAAAGTAAAATTGACTCAATTTTGGAAGAAGAAATAAGAGTCGCGCATTTTCAGTTAGTTACCCTTTTCACACTGATGTGACAGAGGCAGTCTCGGCAGTACTAATGAATTTACCTTATGTGTTATTATGATTCAAATAGGTAATTATTGGAACCGAACGAAATTACGAAACCATTCAAATAACGCGGCTGATGTCAAATCTATGTAAGAGCTCGTTAGCAAGCACTTGACACCTTACATATAAGACTTCAGACAGACTGACTGCAATTCAATTGCACTTCAATCATCAATTTGCATTTGGAATGTAGTAAGCGCAACTGAAATGAAACTGCCAATTAACTGTGCAGCCCAATTGCAGTCGGAGTGCAGTTCGAACGACTTGCAAACTCATAATGACATTTACAAACACGTGTTACACTCTCAAATTCTTTCGAATACTACACGGTTACCTTGAAGATGAAATCGTAGTATATTACTGTCCTAATAGGGTTGGTCCAACTGCATTAGGACTGTACGTCGATCCTGCAGTGGTTGGGACACCGAATGTAATCCGGCTGCACATTCTCATTGTAGTTGTGCTAACTACATTCAAAGTTCTACAGTTTGGCAGTCGAAGTGCAGTTAAATTGCAGTCTTTCTTGTGAGTTTTTAGGAGCCCTAAATAAAAAAAAAAAAAAAAAATATGTTTATTTCGGGTAACTAATTGCGACCCATAGACAGAAAATACAAACATAACAAAATACAATAACAAAATTAATAATGAAAAATAACAGCAAAAGAATAATAACACACACGATACTAATTGATTAATAGATAAATATACATGTAATTAAATTTTAAATTAAATAACGCTATATTTAGAAATATTGAAATTACGCCTATATCCCACACTTTATGACTTGCCTCTGAGAGCAGTGCTGGATATATAGGGGCAATCAAATCGATCCGCGATCATCATCAGGACAGTGTTAGAGCTGGCCCGGACTCTGCGCACCAGGGAGGGCCACCTTTTACGCATCGTAGCGTGAAAACAATCCCAATTTATTAAAAGTGATTAAAAAACTCGCGTGAGGAACGAGGTTTTATTATAATCTCACTGTAAGTGGTTCTGTTGGTTCTGGGGTGAAGTGGAACTGCTTTCTTCTAAAGCTTCCTTGTTTCTTTCTGATTTAATTTATTGCGGGATCCAAGACAGTTATAGCGATTACCCTAAGACTCACCGCTCAGTGTAATTACAATGTGTGTCACTGTTCACCCTGACTTAAAAGAGTTGCATGCAGTGGTGGGTAACGGGGAGTGGTCCCAACAGTAAATATCAAGAATTAGCAGTCAACAGTTAATGAATAATAATAATAATGGCCATCTGATCCCAAGCTAAGCAGAGCTTGTACTATGGAAACCAGATAACTGATATAATACTTATCTTTTGGAAATACATACTTATATAGATAACTAGCTGTGCCCCGCGGTGTTACCCGCGTTAAATTTTATAAATTTTCTTTGCTATAAACCTCACGGAGCCCGAGACCTTTCCAACGAATGCAAAACCGTGGAAATCGGTTCGTGCGTTCTGGAGTTATATAGTGCGTCAGGAAGGAAAACCCGACTTATTTTTATAAAGTAGATTACTCCCAGACTCAGGACAAATAGACATGTTCGTGCACAAAAATTTCTGTCCTCGGTGGGAATCCTACCTACGACCTGGGGCGTGTAAAGCAAGCATTTTCCAACCACGCCAACAGGCCCGTCAACTATGTAGTCAGCACTCAAAGCACATGTAAACATCTATAATCTATACGTATAAAAAAATCGTAGGAAAGTCGAAACTGTACATTGTACAATATATTTTAAAAAGGATACTTGGGGCGTGATCTACAATCGATATCGAAGCCAAAAATATAGATTTTAGAATTTTTGTCCGTGTGTCTCTTTGTCTGTATGTATGTCAGAGCTAAACTCAAAAAGTACTGCATGGATTTACTTCAAATTTTGGGTGAATATCACTAAGAGGTCTGGTCAACATATAGGCTACATATTATCACGCTATCACCTATGGGGGAGGAGCTGTGATAATTTATAAATTTTAACGCGGGTTTTACCCGCTAGTATGTACATAAAAAGTAAATATTTGTACCGACTAACACAATTCCGCTACTATACTTTTTAGTTTTCATTGCAAATATATCCTGCAGTTTCCATACATTATATATTCATAAAAAAATTACACTAATAAGAATATAACACACGTATCATTTAAAACAATAGCAAATAACTTTTATTAAAATTTCCTCGCGTTCAGTATTGACTTTCTACAACCGGTCGCGCACAAGGCTCGTTTGCTCGAATTCCGACACTCGCACGCATACTAGTATACTTACTTATAATAAAAATAGGCTGAGAGAAAGAGGAAGACGCGTGGAGAGAGCATAACAGTGTTTCCTTACGTGACGATTTGTACCAGATTATGTTTTAGGCTATTACGTATCCTACTAATATTATAAACGCGAAAGTTTGTAAGTAGATATCGATGGATGTTTGTTACTCTTTCACCTAAAATTACTGAATGGATTTTAATGAAACTTTACAATAATATAGCTTATACATCAGAATAACACATAGGCTACAATTTATAAAGTCTAACGCGGGTAAAACCGCTGGAAACAGCTAGTGTACGATAAAAAGGAATTGTTGGGTTTGCAACAAAGAGATTGTTGCAAATCCTACCCCTCAAGCAAGAATTTCGTGATATGCACGTTTCGAATACATATTTTGTGTCGATTTGTTTAATTCCTCTTTCATTATCGAGCCATTTAGTGTCCTCGAACTTTAGAGATTAAGATCACGGGCATTGTGTTTACAAGTTATCTTTAGTTTTGGGTAAGTCTTTTTGATTTTATAATAAATGAAGCGGAGTGAAGTTACACATGCGGTTATATAATAGGTCAGGGAAAAAGTTTCTTCACATTTTTTAAGAAAATTCAAAACATTTTATGATTTAGATTATTTACATTTAACTAAAGTATGGAGGTACCATTTTGTTCAATAACTTTTTGCATCTTGTAGGTAGGGACATGATCCGGCTGCTATAGAAATTTTGGGACTTATGATCAAAATACCGCGACAAGTGGTTTTGGCAGTCCTCTCAAGATGTTAACCTGACACTAAAATAAAAAATAAAACTAAAAAGGTTTTTATTCACGTAGACTTTAAAAAAGCGCTTGTAAATAGTGAGAACATATTCGTAGTAATATATAATTACTACGAATATGCTACTCACTGCTTGCACTGCCTAAAGAATTCTGAAGCGATCGAATCGGGTGGAAATCTGAAGGTGCAAGATCAGGACTGCCTGACATACAGCGGATGCATTAACACCTCCCAGCCAAACTCTCTTAATTTTTCCTGAGTGGCTAAAGATGTGTGAGGTCTAGCGTTATCATGATGAAAACCATACCCCTTCTGTTGATTAATTCCGGCCGCTTTCTGGCAACTTCTTGCTTTAATCTCATCAGTTGTTCGCAGTAGAGTTCAGAATCGATGCTCTTGCCTTGTGGTAACAGCTCATAATGAATAATGCCCTTCCAATCCCACCACACACACATCGTTAGGTACCTTGTTGCGAGTTAACCCGGGCTTAGCCACAGTCTGTGAAGCCTGACCGGCCTTTGACCACAACCTTTTTCGCACGTCCTTGTCGTACGTGATCCTCTTTTCATCATCAGTTATCAGCTTCTTCAAAAATGGTTCGGTTTCATTACGTCGTAATAAAGAATCACAAATGAGTACACGGTTCATTAGGTTTCATTCAGTCAGCTAGTGAGGTACCTAAATATCGAGCTTTTTTGTGTACCCAATTTTGTTTCAAATGTGCAAAAACTGTTTTGTGGTCAATTCCCAGTTTTTCAGCTACGTCGTAACTACAGATATACCGATCAATTTTTCTTTTTCAAAAATGGCATCCATTTTATCCGTAATAGGGCGACCAGAGCAACGTGCATCTTTGACATCAAAATTTCGGGATTGAAAACGCTTAACCAAATTTGTGCTACTCTCACAGATACTGCACTCAGTAGCGGCGTTAGGGTAGGGCGCGGTTGGGCGACCGCCCAGGGCGCTAGGCAGAAAGGGGCGCCGCAGGCGCCCCTTTGCTTATGGTGTTTTTATATTTATACGTAACTTCAATAAATTTAGAAAAAAATGGGAAAAAAATAATGATGCTATTCAGAATGACTTAACAACAAATATAAATTCTAGATGACATTAGCATTGTTGTTTCGGATATATCTTACACTTACCTACTCGAAATAGCAAAGAATTTGATCATATAATATCTAATGGCCCAGTACAAACTTACATTGAAAATTATCCGAAGAATGACACAGGGCGACATTTCTCTAATTCTCATTTCACAAAAAATCTTGCAAGTGACGAAACAATACAACGTCGTTGGTTAATATACTCCGTTTCGAGGAATCGAGTTTATTGTTTTTGTTTCAGCTATTTGATAATGTAAATGTTAAGAATTCATGAGAATAGCACTTCTTATAAGAAGTTTTACCTTTCATGGATTGATACAGAATTACGATTAAAAACCGGAAAAACAATAGATGGACAAGAGCAAAAACTGATTAGAATTTGTTTTGTCTATAAATGTTTTGAAAACAATATGGCGTTTAGAGGTACTTCCGGTCAAATAAAGGAAAATTTCTGGGCTTAGTACAGTACTAAATTTGATCCAGTTATGCAGGAGCACTTGCGATTGGCCATGAAGGGTGATGTTTCATACCACTATTGCGGTAAAGATATTCAAAATGAATTGATACGGCTGATGGGCGAAAAAGTTAAGAGTAGGCGGTAGAGTACGGGAGCTTTACGGCGGCTTCGGGTGCCTGAGAGCTGCCTCGGCAGTCGTAAGCACGCTTAAGTACGCCGTAGCTGATTTTAGGCAGCCACAGAACAGTTCGGGCGGCAGAAACATGGCAGAGCAGTCGTAACGTTACGTTGAAAACAGTTGTGCGTGTATATTTATAACGGTGGTTTGGGACTTAGTTCTCATTGTTAATCTTGCTGAAGAAGAAGAGAAACCCGGATCCTGAAGGCAAAGAAGAATATTTTGGGTGCTTTTGGCTGCCGAGGCAGGCCGAAGTCACTCGACGCAGTTCTCAGGCGCCCAAAGCCGCCCGACGCAGCTCTCAGGCACCCTAAGCCTCCGTAAAACGCTCGAGCTGTACCGAGCCGCACCGAAGCCCATAGTGGGCGCCTACTATCGGTGGGCATCTGGTGGGTGGGCGCCGGAAAGCTGCGTCAGGCGACTGCGGCCTGCCTTAGCAGGCAGCCGTAAGCACCCAAAATATTCTACTTTGCCTTAAGGATCCAAGTTTCTCTTCTTCTTCAGCAAGATGAACAATGAGAACCAAGTCCCAATCCACCGTTATAAATACACACGCACAACTATTTTCACGTAACGTTACAACTGCTCTGCAATGTTTCTGCCGCCCGAACTATTCTGTGGCTACCCAAAACCAGCTACGGCGTCCTTAGGCGTGCTTACGACTGCCGAGGCAGCTCTCAGGCGCCTGAAACCGCCCTAAGGCGCCCGGTGCCGCCGTAAGGCACTCGAAGCCGCGGTGAGGCGCCCGAGCTCTACCGAGCCGCACCGATGCCGACGGATAGTGGGCGCCGGGCCTAAGTAGTGTTAAAGCAGTACGTTATCAAATTAGTGCCATCCATGACCCATTAATTATTTTGGCTATTGAAACTTAGAATGTTCAAATCTCTCATGAGGCCACTACTCTTGCCGAACAATTAAAAGATTTCAGCTTGATAGTATCATTGGTTGTTTGGTATGACATACTTTTTCAAATTAATATCGTTAGTAAATCTCCTCAATCCAAGGACATGGAATTAATACACAGAAATATAGAAAAAGTGTTCTGATTTCTAGGAAGGATACAGAAATACTGGCTTCATAAGCGCCATTTAACAGCGAAAGAATTGGCTCAGGAACTAGAAATTGAACCTGTGTTTAAAGACTAAGATAGCATTGCGAATATTATTGACTATACTTGTAACAGTTGCTAGTGGGGAGAGGAGTTTTTCTAAGCTTAAGTTGATAAAGACCTATCTACGCTCAACAATATCCCAATCTAGGTTAACAAATTTAGCCAGTTTGTCAATGGAAAACGAAGTTACAGAAAACATTGACGATAAAAAGACAAGAAAAGTAAAATTTTAGCCCACCAAAAACATAAAAGTAAAAAAGGAGAGCCAAGTTCAATACAAAAATTATGCTTGACTGCCGGCTTCGCCGCAAAAAGAATGGAGATCTAAATGAGTGCCAAGTTCTATGGAACATCCAAATATGTATTTATAGAAAAAAAATAACATTATGAACAAGTTTTAAACTCTATTTCTTTGCTTTATTGGAGACCTATAACAAGTGCACTTATTTAAAAAAAATGTGGGATCTTATAGTTTTTTGTACCTGACCCTGTATTTCGGGGATGTGTGTATCAAGCTGCAATTTGAATTGTATATACTCAAGTCTATGGTCCCATGAAGTTGTGAACAAATCACACTGCTAAGTTTACATGAAAATAAGATACGGCCATTTATTCAGCGCATTCTATCAAATTTTGACACTATCAAGGGTATCAAAACCTATAGGGTACTTACCGTTGAACTAAGAAATTTGGCAAGTAACATCTTATAGATCACGAGTACAGAATCAAATGGAACACGAAATCTTTAAAAATATAGGGGGTTTATGTATGAATATTTGCATACCTCGATGATATAATAGTATTCGCCTGCCTATAACTTATGTACATTAAAATGTTTTCTTTGTTTGCTGGTACGGAACCCTTCGAGTGCGAATCTAATTCGTGCTTGGCCAGTTTTTCGAATGGGTTTGCAGTTAGAAGGCGCGAGTAAAATAAGGGGGAGAGGGGCGCCGTATGAATCTCGCCCAGGGCGCTGGTAGTGCTAAAACCGGCACTGACTGCACTAATTCATTTTTGCGGCTTGCGTTGCATTTCTACCTTTTAAAATTTTAAATAGTAGCTATCAAATTTCTTCATTAGATTCACTCATCTTGACAGTACGAAAAACAAATGAAAATCACACATTTTCCTAACTTGAATTTGGAATTATGTTTTTTAAAATTAAAACTTTCAATGATACCAAAACCAGCCAGATACAAATAGTATAGCCAAATAGATTTTATGACAAGTTCATACATACTATAATACCATAAGACTTTTCCCCAACCTGATATATAAGGTATTTTCTCTCGGTCAGCTAGCGGCTTTCCCATAATGATTTTTTTTTTATAATGAGGTTATGGTATTACAGTGGGATCGTCGAAATTAAACTGTTTCGTACATGAAATCCTCCTGATATTTTATCAGGAGGTGAAAATTCGTTATCAAATTCTCTCTCATGGTTGAAAACGAACACAAAACGAAAAGTTCCTTTATAATAAGTATATGACGTGTAGTGCAGTTTTTAAAGTAGTCGGCTCGGCCCCTAGGTGTCTTGAGTTTGACCCCCGCACAAAGCTACTATTCGTGTAGGCCAAAAAGATATGTAGAAAATATTTAGGTAGGTATAAGGAAATCTATGACAGCTAAGTAGGCTCAACAAGCTACAAGCCGTAGTCGACCAAGTTATAAAAGGTATAATAGTATATAAACATTCCGCACAAATTGCATAAAGAATGTAAACTACATATTAAAAGCCCCCTTTTGCCTTCAAATTCTAATGAGCAACTACAGAACCCTAGGAAGTAGGTAGACCGATATGTACAAGGCTTTTTTTATTGAAGTTATACCTACTTCTTTTGGCGCGATGGAGAAAAATGATGAGAGTGAATTTTTACGATGCGCGCGCACACCGACACCAAAAAATTTAACAGCATGAAGTTAGTTCTAGGTGGTATGAGAGTGAATTTTTACGATGCGCGCGCACGGTGCGCGCGCATCGTAAAAATTCACTAACAGCATGACGTTAGTTCTAGGTGGTATGCAAATTAATAACTATGTTCTAGTTGTATATTAAGAAGTATAACTTCTAACGCGTGTACATAAGTACACACAAGTTTTTTTGTTATGAACTGAAAGAAACTTGTCTATGTATCAAAAATATGCCTAGTAATTTATTGTGGCAACTGACAATTTGACCACGTTTCATTTCCATATACAAAATAGGTAGTCTTTACTTATGTGACGTTAGTTGATTGATGGAAAAAAATCAAAATACCCCATTATTTCCCAATCCATTGTAAATGATGGATTTTTACGTGAATATTACCTACAGGAAAATGGACAGCAATTTCAAAGCTTTTTTTTTATAAATATCAATGAAACGGAATTACCTTCTGGAAGGAAGATGTTTTTACTTAGTTCGATTTTATTTAGGTGTTTGGAATTATTAGTCTCAATAAAAATATACTTCACGGTTCATAAATTTTTCCGATATAATCCATCGTAACTTGGTAACTTTCAGAGATAAGTAGATAACCCAATTGAGTATTTTAGTACTAAGTAATACTACGTTAGTATTTTAGGTAATACTAAAAGATAAATACATATTGTATACCTATATTGCACAACATATTAGGCATAATAACAATTATAATTGAGTTATATGTATTTATGTACATTTGAGTATGTAAAGATTATTTAGTTTTAATATTGATTAAAACAAAACTCTATTTTAAATTTTCTGCCGTTGGTATAACGTTCTCAGAATACTAGCAGCATTGCCACGCTGTATGGCAATGCTTATTGACTGGCCTGTTTTGTCTGGTGCTTATTGACCCTGACTGAAGTCAGAGGTCGTGGGTTGGATTCCCACCCGGGACTAATCTTTGTGTGATGAGTATGATTATTTTATTTATCTGTAATATGTATGTACCTATTTATAAATATATAAGTATAAGTTGTCTGGTTGTCATAGTACAGTTTTGCCTAGTTTGGGAACAGATGGCAGTGTGTTCTTTGTCCAAAATGTGTATTTATTATATACTTATTGAAAAAATACCTAGGTATATGTCAGCAATTCTGTGACACCTCCACAAGGCATTCTACATGTTTCTGTATATCTTTGGCCCATATATTACTTAGAAATAAAAATATCTTTATTTCTAAGTAATATATCGTAAAAAAGCATATATCGTAAAAATCAACTCAGGCTTATTTTATTGGATACTCCACAGCCTAATCTAGATTATGCTTAGGTAAGTTGTATGATTCCGAACATATTTCAAAGAGTTTTATAGATATGCAATGGGAATCTTAAAATATCTTATATATATAAAAATCAATGCCACTTTTCGTTGTAATGTTATAACTCAACAACGCCTTTACCGATTTGGCTAATTGTGGTCTTGAATTATTCGTGGAAGTACAGGGAAGGTTTGTACTTGGAGAAAATTAAAAAAAAGTCTTGAAAAAGTGTAAAATCAAGAACATTGACTTTAACTTAATAATCATTTTTTTTATTACTATGCCTTATACGTAGCAAAGCACGTACCGGGCAGCTAGTATCTTATATAATTAAACAACTGGATATCTATTAAAATTTAGATTTTAGTTCTAACAGGCTCATTTTAATAACTGGCTTTAAAAGAAAGAGGTTGCCAATAGTCTATATGTGTTATTTTCTTAGGTATGGTATTTATAAAAGTTAAATTCAGATTAAAATGCCCCGGCAAGATGCATCTTAATAATTTCCAAACATGTGCTATTTTTAGTATAAAACCATTGAATGGATTGGTAGATACTTATGTCCGTATGTCACATTTAGTCGTTACACTTTACCTAGCTCGATACACGAAATCATTTGAGCGTAGATAAGTAACAGTGATAATTCTTAATGAAGACTACTCTGTAAAGTAAGATAGTGTTAGAACCAATGATATATTGGTAATAACCCACCAATTAAAAAGATATATATTTTTTTAGAAAGTCCAAAGTTAAGTTTGTATCCATGAAGGATTCAAATTATTATTATTTTTGTCTAGAATTCAGGGCAATTTATCATTAGAGAGCTCAAGCTATACAAAGGATTTCGACTTCATATCGGGAACGAGTGTATTAAACTAAGGATATAGGGCCAGTTTTCAAAATAATGCTAGACGAAAAGCGGCAGTATGAGTTGGCAGCACCGCCAACCACCGAGCGAGCGACCGGCGACCGCCATTTTTGCATCAGTCCGGTTACACGCGCGCTGTGTGAGCACGTCACGTTGTCGCATTCACCGCCGAAAACGATCGTCAACAAAATGAACCTGTTAAAAAGTGATCTGTTCTAAAAATTCTCACGTTATTTCTTGTGTAATATAGAAATAAATGAACTTTTGTGTGTATCGCCGTTTATAATGCATGTTTATAAGTTGTGTTGCAATTTCTAACCATAGGCTCTAAAACTTTTCGGTTATAATAAGTAGCTCTTTTGAGATTCAATAAGTGTTGTAAACAGTGATTTTATCGTATTGTTAGTGTCGAATTGGATTCTGATTGGACCTAAATCGTCCTCTGGTGATTTCACGCCATAACCAGGCGTTCTTTAGCAACAGGTAAGTTGAAAAATATACTAGAAGTATTAGAATATTAACATTATTTAAATTGCCGATTGCAATATGGATTTAGCTACCTATTTCGATACTTATCGGATTGGTAAATAACGGTGCTTCTTACAACATCCAACAAGATGTTGATCGATTTTTGTGACGATGTTATAAATATTTTATTAGATGCAATATTTAATATGTAGGTAGGTACCTACCTTCCAATACTTTTTCAGAGTACCGACCACTTTCTGCAAAAATTACTTAATTATATGTTATAGGTATTTTATTAAATTGTTTTATGTAGATGTAGGTATTATGCGATAAAGTGTTCATTTTTTAAGTAGGTATTTAATAAAGCAATTTTTTAATGTTGTCTATGGTTATTTTTATAAAAATTCTCGTAGCGATCTACACAATCAGAGTATATTTCATGATATAGGTTGTGGAAGCCTATCTAACCAAATTTGGAGGCAATTAAAATTGGGTCAGTGAACCTCCGTAAATATTACCAAATTATTATCGTACTATGACGTTGTGTTTGCGAGCCTATACTTAGTAGTGTTTCTATTCTATGCCGACAGTCCGACACATCCCCACAACGCCTTTGTAAAACATTCTACCCCATCAGGGTGGTCCAAGGCTAGTTAAAAGTAGAAGTTCTCAACCGTCTAGGTTCCTAGATAGTCCGATAAAATAGCGAACTTATTTTCTCAGGCCTAAAGACTATGAGAGCGAAATTCGGCGGCTTAGCAACAGTTCCTTCGAAACGAAAAAGCCCTTGTGCTCGTTTCTCATAATAATTCTGTATTGTTGATATAAATCTAAAGTTGTTCGTAAATATCAAATCATTGACGTTTACTAAACTACTAAAATAAAACCATACATACATACATAGACTCACGCCTGTTTCCCAGAGGGGTAGGCAGAGACAACTGATTTCCATTTGTCAGGATCTTCGCACACGATCTTTTGCCTCGATTACTGGATAAAACCATGGACAATCAAATTTAAACCATAGATAAAAAATGTTAACCTGTCCTGGTGAATAAGAATTTTAAATTCTATAAATAATTTGTAATACTTATTATAAACGGCATATAATAAATACATAGCAAAGGCTCACAAATTCGTCCTGTCCTATCGTCGTTAACATAACTATTTGCATCAATTACCTACCTGTTGTCTGAATCCTCTCTAAAGCTTCTATTTTAGAACGGTTTTTTTTTTAATTTTAGTTATTTATTTGACTAAGTTATATAAAGACTTCCAAAATTCCATAGAATTGCAAAGTATTTTTTGTATCAAGTTGAGCGTAATTGGAATAACTAAATAAGTGTTGGTAAAAGTCTGATCTATTCGGCTACGGAAACCTCTTAGAACTTAAGTTTTAAGATCTTAGGTTCCAGGTGGCCATATCACTTTCCGATGTAGAGACTAGCTATAAATCAGTAAGATTGGACCTTGTTGTATCGAGGATCTACAGTGGTGGTTGTATAATTAAGAATCATTTGTATTTCCAGATATTTCTTTGAAAATCGTGGTAAAATAATAATAGGTAGTATTTATAGTGTGACGGCGAAGAATATCATTACCCCATATCATCCCGTGTAGGGCACAGAAATCCTCCCGAGGGAAAACCTACCAGAGAACGGGCAGCGGAGTTTTTTCTGTTAACTATGATAACTTCGATCGCCAACCCGTCTACCAAGCGTGGCGATTATGGCATATCCCCCATTCTTTAGGCTTTCCAGGTGTCCAGCAGTAGATGTAATTTGGCTAACAAATTTTACAAGTTATATTAAATTAATACGAGTATAACCAAGCCGCACAGTGGAACGAATGTATGGGAGCGGTTGGACGTAGACATGTCCGAAAAATAAGAGTAAAATTATGACAAACTAATGATGCCATCTTATTCGATTACTTAATGCCTTCATAAATTGTGGTGATGAATTTCTTCATAACTCCCATATTTCGGGAGTAATTTGAGAAAATGTGAAATTTTACTATGAAAATGAGTGTATCGAGCTCTCTCCCTCCTGATTCCGGGCTTGTTTCAAGTAGCGGTCTCTAATATCGTAATGCTATTACTAAGAGCTATATTTAATACTAAGACACATAGTGCGCCAAATGTGCACTTTCTGGGATAAAAGGAAATGAAAATTAAAAAAAAAAAACGTTTTTTCCCCATTTGTATTTACTTTAAACCGCAGACAGACTTATTAAGAGGTCTATAAATATATTATATATATACAGAAATATATATTAACAAAAATATTCACAAGAACTGATGAGAGTATGACTTTTAAGTAAGTTGAAGATTTACGAGGACTAGGATGTGTACAAGTTGAAGCATCAGATTTAGCAGGAGAAATTATGGGCTCGATGACGTCACTTATATTTTCTGTAGAAGGTTCCATATTTTCATTCTGTAATTCCGGCCATTGAATTGCAGCCTGTAGCCAAATCTCATGTTTCTTCCGAAACTTATCTGTGCTTCTTCCAGACTTTGTCCATTTTGCATAAATGCGGTAGCAAAATCGACGACACCAGTCTTTTAAACTTGTTTCAGCACTTTCACATAACTGAACACAACTGTTATCTTTTAAAACACTGAACAAATAGTTAAAGTCGCGTAAATCTTTATGTGCGCGTGCGCATAAAGCAACGTGAATATCAAGATTTGTATTAAAATTTGGAAAATACATTGCGAGATTAGCTTGGATACAACGAGGTGTAAATCAACACTGATTTTAAAGTTACTAATAGTGACCTATTTATATAAAATCCAGGTATCCCAGGTATCCTTTGTTAAATATTGCAAGGTAATTAGTTATTGTGATAATTAGTAAATGATGCATGCTAAATTAGTGTATTAAGAGCCATTTAGTAATTAAATAATAGCAATGTTCTTATCAGTAATCATTAGTGCATCAGTTTTATATGTAAACCTTAAGTCCCTAATTATATATCCTAATTAGCTTATATCTTCTCTAATTGGCTGCTCAGAAATGTTATTGTAATAAGGTAAACCTTTAGAAAAACGGTTTTAATCAACAAAATAAACAAAAAATAAAAAAATTGTGTTATAAAATAAACATCACTCTTTATCCCAGAAAGTGCACATTTGGCGCACTATGTGTCTTAGTATTAAATATAGCTCTTAGTATTAGCATTATGATATTAGAGACCGCTACTTGAAACAAGCCCGGAATCAGGAGGGAGAGAGCTCGATACACTCATTTTCATAGTAAAATTTCACATTTTCTCAAATTACTCCCGAAATATGGGAGTTATGAAGAAATTCATCACCACAAGTTATGAAGGCATTAAGTAATCGAATAAGATGGCATCATTAGTTTGGCATAATTTTACTCTTTTTTTTCGGACATGTCTACGTCCAACCGCTCCCATACATTCGTTCCACTGTGAGCCGTACCAAAAACTTGTTACCAGCAATAACGCGAATTAATTGGCAACATTAGGAACAGGATTATTGACAAGTTATCCGTTATAATTACCCTTGGCTACATGCCGTGTGCATGTGAGACTTATGTTATCTATGGATTATATCGAATCGAGCAGGTGCAATTTACACAGATAAGAGGTGCTTAGTAAAGTCAGCAAATTAGTATTTGTTTTGAGATTTTTAACGTTTAAAAGCTCGGAGTTAACTTTTTGGATTTATAAACACGTACTATAAGGCTGGCAAGTCTATTAAGACTTGCCAGCCTTATTTATCTACTAACGTATGTACGCATCCTATAAATCTGAGTGAACTCCGAGGATTTTTATTTGTCAAAGACCTAATGCATGTCTTCGTCTGACTCTGACTTTGCAGGCGTATGTCAAATTTGCTTTGTGACCTGTAGTTTCCCATCACAGCCTCATCTTACAGTCTTCGATCATCTTAGTGACACTGATCTCGTCAGAGCCTCGTATGTTTTTACCTGAATATGTATGGGACCATCTCACAAGCATAAACTTGGTTTAGACCGGGTGTTATTTAAAAAAAAAAGTGAATAATGATGTCGTAGCTTAACGTATTATTTTTGAATTTATGTTCGAATTTTAACGAATATCCACATAAAAAGACGTGTAAATAAATTCATTGATTGAAAAACAACACTGTAAAAATTACCTATACAGTCATTTCAGCTATTGTAAATTATAAATTTGGATGTAATTCCAATAATCACGTACATATACATACGTTCCCTGTTTTTCTTGGCACCAACCTAAAACGTTATAATTTTTTCACAAACTATTTAATACTTTTTTAGTTAATATTAAGTTGCGGTTTGGTTTTTAAATGCGTTCTTATTTTAAAAATGTATCATTCGGAGCGTTATCTGAAGCCATCGGACTGAACTCGTTTTTAATAACTTTATATAAAAGAAATCTCATCCCAATCTTAGCTTATCCTTAGTTCAAGAATAAGAAGAAGAACTATTGTTAAGTTAAAAGTATATACTTATATACTTATTGCTTTTAAATCTGTATAAAAGTTAGACCTAATTCAAGTGATGGCATCGAACAATAAAATTAAAAAAGTGTCATGTCATAAGTTGACCGGCCAAGAGAGAATCTTCCACTTTGCCTTGTAATCCAGACGGATTCTGACTCTTAAAAGTAGAGCAACACACCGTCTACTATTTCATTACCTACCAATATTTTTCTGTGAAATACGATAGTAAATAACGCATTGAGTAAAACGAAGTGGCAAGTCACGTTTTCGACCAAACATTGTGTCTGGTCTCATTCGGATCCCGTTATGCATACTATTATATATTATACAATAAATCTTATATTACATTGTATAATAGGTCTGCTAGGTATTCTGCTGCTTGCAATATTTACATTGATTTCAATGGTATATTTTTTTTTCGGTGATAATTCGTCCGTGGCGTGTTTTTTTGATGAATTCAAATATAGTCACTACCACCGTGTCAAATTTAAAGAAGATCGGTTCAGCCGCTTAGGAAGAGTTCGACCTGGAACGAACTAAGAAAAACTTCGTTTACACTTAATTACTCATTTTATTTACTACTACTACTACTACAAATTATTCATTAAAATAAATAATCTTAGATAAATATTCTTCATCTTAAAATATAGCAGACTTGGTTCAAATCGGGTTTTATTTCAAATAAACAGAAATAAACAGTAAACAGAAAAAAACAGTAAATATATTTTTTTTTTATCGATTTTAAACAGATATCCACTTAAAAAATGTGTAAAATAGAAACTGATTTAAAATACAAACTCTGTAAAAGGTATAAAATAATTTCAGCTATAGTAAATTTGGAAAAAATGTTAATAATACCTATAATTACATACCTATATTCATTCCCAGTTTTTGTTGCCAACAACTTCAAATGTTAATAATTTTATAGCTCTAAAATGTTGTCGATTGCCGAATTTATACGACGTTGTAAATAAAGCTATCTATTTTATTCTCATTCTAAGAGGTATCAATAAACTAAGAAGTTTATTGATACCTCTCCTTTGGATGATCGACAAATTGATGCGATTTTTCAAGACCTTTTCTCACATTTTTCTTCAGCAGGTATTTGAGATCTTAGAGTTGATATCTCAAGTACTTTTGTGTAAGTATAATGGCATACCTAGGTTAAATAGGGCATAGACTTAATTATAAAAAGAGACCGTCTGCCTGTCTTGAAGGCTTCGTCGCCCAAAATGGTACAATAATTTTGATGAAATTTTCACGGAGATAGTCCGCAATGGGGATGTGCTAGTAATAGACTATCTTTTAAAGATAAATCTGTTTGTATAAGCAACCTTAGCAATTGGGGATGAAAGTTAATATCATCATTAGCCTTAGATCGTCTACTGCTGGACATAGGCCTCCCCAAAAGGTATCTAACCTTGCCATTTGGAGGGTCACCGCGCTTGGCATGCGAGTTGGCGACCGCAGTTAGGGCCAGCGCAGACCGAGAGGAGTGCAGCGGTGAGGATTTTATTAAGGCACTAGAAAATCAACATTATAATGCGCGAGACTGTGCGAGCATTTTTTCAGGTTCAAGCATATATGCACTTTATTCCTATAGCTTTAAGTTGATTTTCTAGTGCCTTAATAAAATCCTCTCCGCTGCGCTCCTTTCTCTCTGCGCTGACCCTTAGGTGGTAGCTAATACACACTGTCACTGCTGCCCTCAGTCACCTTTTACACTCACAGGATGTTATGGGGGGGCCCTGTTATTCTTTCTGGGCCGGAAACTACACGGCTGAAAGTTAATATGGTAAATGCTTACCCAATAAACCGATTAAATTGAATTTATCCAGAGACACGTAGGCTAGTTTGTTTTTCCCTCAAAGGAATAATCTAGGGGATTAAACATTCCATGGGGACTATGTTACGTTACAAACTGGTGTAAAAAATTACATGCATACAACTATCAGATGTATGCTATGGAGATCGATCTTTACAAACTTTGACAATAACTTTATTTAAGTTAGCTAAATATCGTTACTATTATAAAATAATTATTATTGTAAATTCTTTCCTACAATCCGTGTACCTAAATATCTATATGTACCTACCTAGAAATAAATTAATTATATATTACTACAAACATGTTCTGACTATTTACAAGCGCTTTTTTAAAGTCTACGTGAATAATATTATTAGAACGAAGTTCCTTATCGCGCGTTGTGAAAGGGGGCTAGACGGAAAAAAATCTTACGAAAAGTTGTCTCGACACTTTTTGCAGCTGTGCGGCGTGCGCATCTCTCTCTCTCTTATAGAAAGCAAGCCAGATATTTTCATTTCTATTTCGCATTGAACAGTGTGGTGCGACGTTTATTTTTGTTGAGTGTAAACAGGTTCTTTGTACATAATAAATAATAGGAAATAACTTCGTTCCATCCGGGTGTCCCTTGATACCTCTCAAGTTTTTTTATTTTATTTATTTATTTAACGAAATTGATTAACGGGCCGATTGGCATGGTTGGTAAATACATGCCTTTCATGCCGCTGGTCGTGGGTTCGATTTAAACCCAGGACAGATATTTGTGTGCATGTCTGTTTCCTGAGTCCGGGTGTAATTATGTAGTTACAAAAGAAAAGTAGTTATCTGGTTTCCATATAACAAGCTCTGCTTAGGTTGGAAACTTGGAATCAGATGTCCATGTGTGAATAATGTCCCAGGATATTAAAAAAAAAAAGATTAAATGTTTAATGGTCGTTGAATTGGCTTTAGGTAGCTGAAGGTATAATCCCTTAGACAATGTGTTTAAAACCTTTATAGGATTAAATTTATATGGCAAAAATGTTGCAGGTATGTTTGTCGTCGTTCCGATGGTAAACAAAAGTATTTTTGTTGATGGGATATGTTGGTTTTCGGGCTTAGCAGTGATATGATTTTGGGTATACGAGAGGATTATTCCTTTTTTTATGGTAATTTTTAGCCGACTTCAAAAAGAAGTTATATATTCGACGGCGTCGTTTTTAGATATGTATGTAGTATTTGTTGTTTTTGAGCCGATTTTTATAATAACTTATATTATTCCTAGCAAATGCTTTCTGTATGGTCCTATGTCAATTTTGTAATAATGAAAAGGTGGAGTCAGTTCCATGTTTTATAAAACAGTAATTATATACAGTCAACATCACATCAATCGACACAATTTTATTGGAATATCAATATAATTTATCGATGAAAATTTTCGATCGATAAATCGATGACGAAGATCGATGAAAGTCTTTCCTAAGTTTATTTTTATTTTATTTGGAAGACTAACAGCACTTAACAACATATTGAAAATGATTAAAATATTAAACAGTAGGCCAATTATAAGTCTTCACGAGTTAATGTCAGTGTGATGGACACATCACACAGTGCCATCTAGTCCGTACTAAGCAAAGCTTGTATGTCTATTAGACAACAGATAGAAACACTTATTTTGTAAATACAGTACATAGAAAACACCAAGACCAAAACAAAGACGGGCCGGTTGAGTTATTGGTATATACTTGGCTTTCACGCTCTAGCACAGATATTTGTGTGCATGGACATGTCTGTTTGTACTGAGTCTGGGTGTAATCTGTATATATAAAAATCAATGCCAGTCCAGGGAAGGTTTGTACGTAGAGAAAATTTTAAAAAAGTCTTGAAGAAGTGTAAAATCAACATCTTTTAGCAATTTAAAATATTTTTTGTTTCAATAAATGACCTTAATAATCATTTTTTTATTACTATGCTTTATACGTAGCGAAGCACGTACCGGGCCGCTAGTTATCTATATAAGTATGCATTTACAAAAGAAAAGTAGTATATATCAGCTATCTGGGTTCTATAGCTTAAGCTCTGCTTAGTCTGTGGATCAGATCAGATGGCCGTTTGTGAGTGAATTATGTCCCAGGATATTATTATTAAATAGACATGTTCATGAACACAAATTCATATTTGTGTTCATGAACATGAACCTCTCGGCGACCGCTGTCTCATGAGACAGCGGTCGCCGAGAGGGGATTCTGACTGTACTTTGCGGTACTGTAAAGCCTTTCGAGCTTTTGAAGTCATGCAATGACTCGTTTTAAAGTTTAGCCTCTTTGCTCAGGTTTCACTGTTTTTGTACAGTCGCCAGCAGATCAAGTTGGAGTAGCTTCTTAATCTGTCAAATTTCCCTAATTGAAAGTGAACCTTCTGCTTATGTGATAAAGTTAAAAAAACCATAAAAGAAATTTGATAGATTGGGGTAGCTGGATAAAAATAAGTTGTAGCTTTCAGTTTACATGATTGTTGGTCTAGTGGTAGAGACACAAACTTACAAACGTTACCTCTTTATAATATTAGTATAGATAGGCGGGACGAAAGATTCTGAAAATCCTCTTCCGTAATATGGGAACGCATTTACTATTTACGAAAACCACTTTATTTCGTTAATTAACGTAAGTTTCACGAAATTAAAAGATATTTTTTGATATTGTCATCAGGCCTCTTCAAGCCTCAAAGTTTTTATAAAAGTAACCCAGTGTTACACAACCTTTTAACAGTTGAACTATATCGCAACATTGCAATACTTAGGTCTTGATTTATGACCTGCTTAACATCTTAAGTTGCATGCATTTAAATGGACTTGAAACCAAGCAAGCATTACTTAATGCCATCGTTTCCGCCTTTTACTCGGCCAATCAATTGACTTTTGACTTCAGTCGTAAGCAAACGTACAAATCTGTTTTGCGTCTATACCATATCGATCTGTATCACAACCATAGTTTGTGATATTCAGTGTTTTAACTGCGTGTTATATCTAATCTCCCGAACAAACATAGACTGCCGTGATTCAGATAGACTCTACCTTCTGACCCAAAGGTTGCAGGTTCGATTCTTGGAGCAGACAAATACCTACTTGTGGTCATTATGATGTGTTTTTGTCTTGGTCTGGGTGTTTTAAAAGTAAATTTAAGATTTCTATCCTTTCTTTACTTTGTGTCCATAATACAAGCTTTGCTTATTTCGGGCTAGGTGGCGATGTGTGATATGTTCCAGATATTTTAAGTCGTTGTTTTAGAAGTACCATGGTCACTTATATAACACCCATTTAATGATTGATTAAGTTATTTTTAACCTTTATTTATTTTAACGCCATTTAAGAAATCGATGTTCGGCGACTTAGCCGGTAGAGCCCCAGTGAACATTCATTATAATCCGAAAGAATTTGAATAAAAATCCATGGAAACCGTTCCCTTTCCGCGAAGTTATCTCATGTGTACATAGTATTATAAGTAAGTTACAATCACGCAGCCATACGAGTACCTAGTATTTTTAACACAACGCGTTTAAAAAAATACTATGTCCACGTGATAGTCGAAATTAACACGTACATGCATACATAGACTCACGCCAGTTTCCCAGAGGGGTAGGCAGAGATAACGGACTTCCATTTGTCACGATCCTTGCACACCTCTTTCGCTTCTTTTACTGACATTATATTCTCCATACATGCTCGCCCGTTTAGGGTACTTCTGACCTAACCTTTCTTGAGAACGTCTGAAAGAGAAATTAACTTAACTTGTTGAACCACATTAATATGGAAATTAATCCCTTTATCGCGAGGGGCACATTAAATTCACGGACACTAAGCGCATGCAAACTCAGAATATAAATAGGTCATATAAATAATTGTCATGAGCGGGGATTGAACCCAAAAGATGAGGTCGCCGAAGCAGTAGCGAGGGGACTACCTTAACCACTGCGCCACAAGCTCAATCTTATCAATATAAATGGTTTTATTTACAGCAGAGGGAAGCCGAGATAAATCCTGTTAGATTAACGCTACGCCACTGCTACGTACCTTAGCGCCTAAGCTCTCATTATCCGTGTCTCACTTCCTACATTTCTCCACATTCAGCTCGGCCGTACAAACGCTTAATAGTCCAAGAGACAGTACATTCAGGATAATAGCCATATCAAATCGCTTTGTTCCCCACAAATCGTTAAGGAGGCTAATTTACGTGTGTCAAGCCTCACAATAACACTGAATAGATATAATAAGGACTTGAAGCTATTGTTTTGTTATATTACCTTTATAACTGTAACAAGTTAGTTCTATGGTATAGTTTAATCGAAATGTCAAGATCCTTGACGGCCGCAAATGACTAAGCTGGTAGATCTCCATGTATTATTCATTTAGATTAGATTAGATATTTGGAATTAGATTTAGAATTATAATGCTGGCGAATCGGTCTTTTACACCTCTAAACTAATTTAAATGTCTTTACATCTCTCTCTCTAATAAATATAAATATCTTGGGACAACTAACTCATTGATCCTAAACTAGGCAGAGCCTGTACTATGGCAACTAGATAACTAATAAACATACTTATGTATTTCCGAATACATACATTTTATAGATAAAATACACTCAGGCAAAAAACTAATAATCGTGCTCATCACATGAAATCTGAACCTCGTATGAAAAGAACCAACCATTAAAACTGCGCACTTAGGGTTACCAAATGGAAAAATCAATGTATCTTATTGAAAATTCTAATAATCCCGAAATTTCATGAGATTAGCAAAATCCAGCCGAGCCTGAGAAAAGTCAAAAATCCTGGAAGCTCAGGAAAAATCATGAGATTTGGTAACCCTACGCGCAACGGGCACATAATATAATAAATCAAGAGGGCCTAATGTGTTGCTTATTTTTACTCAGTATTCCCGACAAAACTAAAATGTCTGAACTAAAGGGCATCTTTAGATCAGACATCTTGTCTCTCTGTCTTTTCATAAGAACTATATATGAAAGAAATGCACAGAAATTTGTATGTAAGTTTGTTAATATTCTTCTGACTAATCAATTTTTATTTAATATTAGGTCTTTACCTATGAAATTGCCGTTCTGCAGTACTGGCCATTTCAAATCAAAATAATTTTTGTTTGGCTAAGAATTCTAATTTCAAATTAATTTTATTTTAAAAACATGGATTCTTTTTTCCAAAAGTAGTCATTTCTTTATTGATTAGTGTTACATTTTCATCGCATTTCAATCTTTTTCGTCATCATGGATACGTTAAAAATTCGAGTAATTATGGAATATGAGTACCGTCGTGGCAGCAACGCGGCACAAGCGGCACGCAACATCAACGACGTTTACGGAGCTAACACTACAAACCAACGCACCACCTGTTATTGGTTTGCTCGCTTCCGTTCTGGAAATTTCGACCTGAAAAATGAACCTCGCGGTCGTCCGAAGACTTTGGTCGACAATGACGAATTAAAGGCGGTTGTGGAAGCTGATGATACACAATCTACGGCTGAATTAGCAGCAGCTTTCGACGTTAGCGTCAAAACAATATTGGTCCATTTGCGTCAAATTGGCAAGGTAAAAAAGCTTGACAAATGGGTGCCCCACGAACTCAATGATCGCCAGCGCGAAGTACGCGTCGAGACGTGTCTTGCACTGCTCAACAGATACACAAATGAAGGAATTTTGAACCGCATTGTTACCTGCGATGAAAAATGGATTCTGTTTGATAACCGCAAGCGCTCAGCAAGTTGGTTGGATCCTGGTTCAGCACCTAAACAATGCCCTAAACGAAAACTTACCCCTAGAAAAGTGATGGTCACTGTTTGGTGTTCTAGCGCCGGTGTGATTCATCACAGCTTCTTACCAAACGGGGTGAGCATTACTGCAGATGTGTACTGTGAAGAACTGAGCACAATGATGGAGAAGCTGGCGCATCTCCAACCAGCATTGGTCAATCGCTCGTCTCCGCTGCTCCTGCACGACAACGCGCGACCTCATACTGCACAGCAGACGGTCTCCAAGTTGCAAGAACTGGGGTTGGAAGCTCTCCGTCATCCGCCCTACTCACCAGACCTTGCGCCTACAGACTACTACTTTTTCCAGAATTTGGATAACTTCTTGGCGGGAAAAAAATTCAATACCCGAGAGGCAGTACAAAATGCCTTTGAAGAATTTGTTGCCTCCCGTCCAGCTGATTTCTTTAAGAAGGGCATCAATAAACTGCCACTGCGATGGCAAAGATGCATTGATTGCATGGGTGATTACTTCGATTAATACAAATAAAAAAATTCATGAAAAAAATTCGTTTAAATTTTTTCATACAAAACGGCAATTTCATAGGTAAAGACCTATTATTTAGACTAACCTACACACAATTCCTCTTTCATACAATATCTCCTCTCGCGGGCCTGTTGGAAGAGATTTCATTAGAAATAAGCAGTGCCTATGTACTCTTTTATTTTATATACTTGTTTTTATTAATTTTTACTGTGTGAACATAAAATAAAAATAATAAAAAAAAAAATTAAAAAAAAAATTGTTTCATTTGTATTGAAAAATCGGGGCTAATCATCTCATCTCAATTGACAACAAAGACACGTGAATAGGTTAAATGAGTGCACTCATATAATCGGCAACATTAATTAAAAATATAAACAATAGACAATCTGTGGAATGAGATTTCTACTACGTATATACTCGTAGTAGTTAAAAGTAGGCTTAAATTTACCAACAAGTATTTATTTATTTTAATAGCAAATTGTAGCTGAATTCCGCTTTCCCACGTCCTTGGCCGCCTGTACATCACTGTTACCGACCAACTTACTTCAAAGTGCAATGAAATTACCAAATTCAGTTAAAATGAGAGCCATTTCCAAGAAAATTCAATTGAAAGCTACATAGAAACGTAATAAATTTAGCTTATTCATTAATTTATTTAAAAAATTAGAATCTGATATAAAATTACGTAGGTAAAGGTTTTTCGCTGTTATCTTTTCCGAGTAAGTGGTAGCTTCATAAAGTGCAAAGGTCCATTTAATTTTTTAAATCTAAAGATTAGATACATGATATGGGAATTCTGAGATTTTTTTATACTTTTACTAAATTATGTTTCCAGGCGAATTATACTAGTTTTTACTGATCCCAAACTAAGCAGAGCTTGTAATATCGAACCCAGATAACTGATATACTACATATACTACTGTTTTTTTTTGTAAAGTAAGTATGTAACTTATATAAATAATTACACCCAGACTCAGGACGGGACAGCCATACATGTATATGCACACAATTACCTATCTTGGGCGGGAATGGAACCCACGACCTGTGTCGTAATAGGTTAGTATTTACCAAACATGCCAACCGGCCCGTTTAATTCAACATCTTATTTCCAAAGTAGTAGTTTAACTTTCTGGAAACGGTTGGATGCGAATAGCGCAAGACCGGCAATTGTGGAGATCTTTGGGGGAGGCCTTTGTCCAGCAGTGGACGTCTTTTGGCTGATATGATGATGATAATAAGAATAATAATATCTACGGACAATGTCAGATCATCCTAGTCCCAAATTAAGCAAAGCTTACCAGGAGGTTGGGTACCAGGCGACGATATATATACTTATATATCGTCGTACGATATCGTTATACGATATATATAGATAGATAAATACTTAAATACATAGAAAACATCCATGACTCAGAAACAAATATTCGTGCTCATCACACATACCCTAAAACATACCCTAAAATACTTACTGTTCGTGACAATTCTAAATCACACCACAATCCAAGCTTAACGACAACACAACAGACGTAAGAGCCATCGGTTCATTGTCCCACCTCCCCATAATAGGGCGGATTATGACAGCTATTAAAGAAACAATAACCTTGCCTGATCCATACTTGACAGTTGCTACAATTGGACTACTCGTAAACCTACAGTTGGTAGACAGAAGTCATTTGGTTATGGAAACAATTAGGCAAACTGCCCCGCATGATGCAGCGTAGTGCGTGAGTGCGTGGTCTAACGTTGCTTATAAGTATCTCCGTTTGTATAGAAAACACGCATAGTCCAACATACTGAACATGCATCTGCATGAACGCCCGTGGATGCATTTTCAATGTGTTGCACTGTGCGTGTTTTCTACAAGCAACGTTAGAACACGCACTCGCGCACTACGCTGCATCATGCGGGGCAGTTTGCCAATCGCCTTAAGCAGGCGATCCTCTGTCGATATTCTTCCATCATCAAGACCGCTGAATGTTTTTTTTGCTTGTACAGTTAGTGTAAGAGGCTTTTCCTGCTTCACTGGACTGTATAGGTGACCGGGCCACAAGCCTTCCCTTGATGGTGAGCGGTAATGACGCTTGAAACACATAATTGAGCACTAGGCGTTTTCCACCCCTACACTCCACATGATGTGCCTTGGCGACGTCTAGGAATCTGCATATTTTTGCTGTGTTTTTCACGGTATATTATAAAAATTCTTCTTTGCTTACCATTTTACTTCACAATACTCTGTGGATCTTAATATCTTCAGGTTCAGGCTTCAGACAGGTTGAAGACGAGAGTTAGTATTTGATCCTGTTTTTGATTACACAACACTGTGGATACAATACTGTGGATTTTGGCCTCCTTTACAGTGATTCGGCCCGTTGGTGTAGTGGTTAATGACCCTGACTGTTAATGTCGTGGAATCGATCCCCAGCCAGGACAAATCATTTTGTGATGAGCATGATAATTTGTTCTGTATCTTTAATATTTTTGTATTCAAAAATGTTTATCACTTGCCTTAGTATGGTATATTATTTGTCCCAAAATATATATTATTTACAGTGATTCTCCATTGTCACGGTCCCATTAGTATATTTGTTAAGCTTCCTTTAGGGCTGCCTATACGGAATCCATCTCGCTTTTCTCTTGCTGGGGTTTTGGTCTCTCTTTCGTGTCTTTGTTTTTTGTCATTCTCTGGGTGTGACTATATCTCTTGCGACGGACACGAGTTACGCCACAAAATCATAAAAATATAAGTACTTATATAGAAACCGGTGCCAAGGATTTAGTACAATATCTGCAAAAAAATCTTTCTCGCTTAATCTTAAAAACTTGACACGACATGCGTCAAGTTTTTTCTCTTAAATTGGTTTTATAATTGTATCGAATGATACAAAAATAAACACGGAAAGTGGGTCATTGTAAATCGTTGCAGAATTGACAAATGATACAGTTGGGTAAGTAGGTCCAGTTAAGTAAGTAAAGCTTTTATTATGTTTATACGTAGTTTACATAAGTGTTGCTTAAATAAATAAAATAAAAAAGGATTTTATCAAGTAGACTTAAAAAAAGCGCTTGTACTCGTAAATAGTCAGAACATGTTTGTATAATTAAGTAAGCATAATTATTTCTAGGTACATACATATAGATATTTAAGTACACGAAGTGTATAAAAAAATTTAAAAATGATATAACATTTAATTTATGAATTTACGATTTTACGATTTTATGATTTAGATAGTAGGTTTAATTATCGAAGTTTTAGATATAATTTACTACATCTAGTCTGAATGGTTCTGTCTTTATTAAGCCAGCATAGCTTCTGCGATATTTTCTTTTTCCTCTTTTGTATCTATCCGAGATAAAATCTGGAAAAGAAAAATATGTGCATAGTTACGTGAGTGTTGTTTAAGCCAGCATATTTTCTCAGTATCAACCCAAATAGATATTCCCTGTGCCTCGATGACCACTAGTCGTTCCATTGGATCAAAATGCTTCTGTGTATGCAGTATATAAAAACTGAACAATAGAGCACATTTTCGTTGTAATTCAAGAGTGCTTAATAAACCTACCTCTCTCAATTCAATATTGATCGCAGTTTGATATCTAGACTGTTCCAATTAGACTGTAAACTGTATAAATGTCGTTGCTGGACCTTTTGATTGCGTTTCGGTTGGCCTATTGCCTTCAAAATTATGACGGTGATTGCATTCACCGAATCTGTACGCTTTGAAGTCAATATGCTAACCTAAGTTGCAACCGACTATTAATTCGTTGCGGATCAGAATTTAGATGATTTTAATTCGTCAACAAAGGTATCGTAGATAAGTAAATTCATAGTTTCTGCATACGATGCAGATATTAAGTATTTACAGATATTTACAAAATATTTGATTTCACTAAAAAGGAAACACTTTATGTATGTTGACCACCTCTGTTCTTCTTCAATACTAATTAATCTTTGCCTTCAGGGCCATTAACCAATAGATTAACAGGCCAGTATCTCTTTATATAAGCAGGTTCAAGTTCAAGTTTTAAGTTCTCAGTAACAGCAGGGAAGACTAACAATATTTGTAGTTTGTACCCAAGGCTATCGAACATTTCCATGGGAACACTAACTTAGTGAGACAGGGGGCATTTCTTAATAATAACATTAATAACTTTAATGTTGAGATTCTGCGTGTGACTAGGGTCGCCAGAGCTCATTAGGGTGGGGGGAAGATCAGCAAGACTTGTTTGCTGACTCTTTTAAAGGCCGGCAACGCAGGCGGCGGTCAATCAACGGCGGTGATCATTTACGATCAGATGACCCGCTTACTCGTTTGTTGTCCTATGACATAAAAAATGTATAGACAATATATACACATGTTACACATGGCTATTATTGTTGTGTTGAGGAAAGCACCATATCCACATACCGACCTCCAACAACGTTCATTCCACCCATTAGGCCGCGCCAGGTGGGTACCAGCACGACACGTAATCATAGTTTATGTAATGCTATGACATTTCCCGTCAGCTCGCACGTAACAGAGCAATATTGGGGATATGTGGAAGCTACAGCATTAGTTTCGCTTAACGAGGAAGATTTATTTATACGGATATTTTGGTGCTAGCCGCCGCGCCAGTATGACTGATATTGAAATTATTTAATGTAGCTAACTTAATTAGAAATAAAAATAATAGTGTCCTGGGATATTATTCACACACGGCCACCTGATCCCAAAACTAAGCAGACCTTGTACTATGGAAACCTGATAATTGAAATACTACATACGACTTTTCTGTTGTAATGATGGACATGAACTTTATTATGGGCTTGGCCAACCGTTTCATTATCTTCAGGAAACATCTTCAAATAATCTTCTGAAGAGAACCGAATTAAATCTTGTCCAATTCCAACACAACATTTACTATATGAGTTACACATTACAGTTATCATTAATTAATTTTCTGCATGATAGAATAGGGGGCCAAAACGGAAACTATTTTAATATTCATACCAACGTGATAGATAACATTGTATAAGTTACCGTTAGGTTAAACATTATTTTTCTAACAACGGCTGTATGATATGAATCTCTGTTTCAGGGTTTTGTATAAACATATAATTGACGGACACAAATAACATCCAGACCCAGAACAACTGTTCAAAGAAATAGTTGTCCTATGCGGGAATCGAACCCGGGGCACGAAGTGGCGACGTGCAGTCCGAATATATAACAACAACTGTTTCGATTTTGTCAGGGAGAATGCGACCCGCACGCTACGCAGCGCCCGTCTCGCACTGCTTCATATATTTTATAGGATTATGCATAAAATCTATTATTATATTCAGGTATCGAACCTAGCTTTCTAGCCAAGTTTCACTCACTAATTTAATATCTACCTAATATCTTATATAATTATAAAAATCGCATTACATTAACTTTCATATAAAAGAAACCACATTTAAATAGCTTTATCCTATAGGAGTCAATACTAAGCGAAGATAAACAGGCACGATTTAATCCTCTGTCATACCTTTTTGGTTCCAGTAAATGGACTATAAAATTTCTGTCTAGATATGAATTCGTTACGGGGCGATGAAAATATATTTTCTACTTTCGAACAATAAATGTTCAGGTCGTGTCGTCGGACAACCTTTCTATTAAAATCGGGTTTTACCTGACGCTTTATTCTAAGCCTAAATCGATTCGATAGGATCCGTTCGAATATAGTTACGTTAAACGCACGATTCGACCATCGCACAGTGGTTCGTGTAGAACAAGCTAGCTGGACAATATTATTTGTTTCGATTTTTATTTATAAATGAGGTTATTAAGCAAAGATATAAGGGTCATAATACTATTTGAGGTCCATTGGTCGTTTGAGCAGGTATAGTGAAATAAAAACACAATATTTTTTTAAACAATTTTATAAATAAATTTAACTATAAATGTAACTATAAAATCTAATATCAGATACATAAAATACCTACTTAAAAACTAAATCGATCACTCATCATCACTATCATCAGATGAATCATCCATTGAATAGTCATGATCATGAGTGGCAGAACTATGAAAACTAGAAACTATATTAACATTTTGTTCCTTAAAGCTAGGTTGAACTAATAAATCTAGGACTTCGATAGGGAATGAACCTATTTTCTTCCGGGGAATTTCTCTTAAACCATTTATTACAGGGTCAGATGTTATCAATAACATATTAAGTAAATCTCTATTCGTAGCTATTCTTTGCACAGCTGCTATTTCTTGCACAGCTGCTCCACTTTTCAGCCAATTTTGAAGAATATTTTGAGATGATGACCTTGACGTCTCTCAGGGACTGCTCCGTAACACCATCAAAGTCATGTCTCAAAGATATAAACCGAAAGAGCTCCACGTTTCGCGTTTCCTTCGGGTGTTTTAGCCATTCTTCAAAAAAGTCCATTTTTGAGACGGTGAAAACTGTTTAAAGAAAAAAAAGAAAAAAATTAGTTGTGCAAATAATTCGCAATATTTTTTTCTACTAATTACTACTAGATACTTGTGAGAATCATATAAAATAGATTTTACAGAGTGGACATGAGTGGACATGTAATATTTTGACTATTGAATTCAAAAATATGGGTGAAAAAGTCCACTTTTATCGAAACATTTAATTTAATAAAATTAAATAATGAAGATCCTGTGATAAAAATTAACTAAAACAAAACTACTTACCCTTATGTACACAATCCATCACAAAAACACTATCACAAATTTCTTTTAGTGACTTAAAATAATGTTAACAATATGGTGTAAAAATGCAAATGAATGCACTTTGAATTATCAACACTTTATATACTTACCTTAATGACGGGCCTAATGAGGGTAATTACGAAAATTAATAGATGTATTCCTTAATGTATAGGGCTAATGAGTTCATCTTAATAATTAACTATTAGGAATTGAAGAGTTGTTTTTGTCCAGCTAGTTTGTTCTACGCGAATCACAGTGCATCGCCGCGTCGCGTCGTATGTAAAACCCTGGTCACGTGTGAAAACACGTAGCCGTCGTATCGGTGGCTACACTTCGCACTTAACAGCGACTTTATTTCGTAAGCTGTAAGTGCTGTTTTGGTAGTGCGAGTGTGACCACTGAAGTGGCGTCAGCTTTACATAATAAAAATATTTCAGAGGCCCGGTGCGAACTCCAGATGGCATCAAATGTTCGTCGAAATGTTACACTAGTTGTAAAGATAAAGTTTCAAAGAGAAGGTTCTTTAGAAATGTAAACCTGAAAGGCCTTTTACCCGAGTATTGGAAAGGAAAACCTGCATTATATACAACAATATTGCTGCCGGGTTCTTGATTAACTTTTGAACTTTGATTTAAACCCTTTTAGTAAACATTCATTCAAACATTCATTGGACCGAAAATTAGATCAGGTTTAATGTTAATAATTGATGGTCGTTCTGCCTGGTCGATTTTTTACAGCACCATGTCTCAACGGGGATTTGCCATTTTCGCGTACATAATATAGGCCTCATATGCGTGTACACCGACACGACACGTGGACGGATTTACGTGCTTTCACAGGCTCAGGGTCGTAAAACCGGTAACTTCCAAACCACCGGCAGATAATGGGAATTTCTTTGGACAAATAAATGAAGTTCAAGGATTTTCACCCAGTACCTCATTATCTGCTGTTTAACACGCTACCGATACACCAATGAGGTATTTTTTATATGATAGCAGGGCTAACGAGGAAGTGGGTCATTATGCTGATGGTAAGCGATCACCATCGCCCATGGATACTAAGCCTAGCTTAGCGTTTCCGGCTTGATGTAGAAATTGTATAAAATGGGAGAGAAATTTCATACCATTCCATATTCCATAATGGAAATTATTTCATTATGGAAGTGAAATTTCTCTCCCATTTATCCAGTTCAAAGTTCTGTGTATAAGTCAACAATTATGTTAACAGATACATATACACGGAACTTTGAACTGGATAAGTTGTTAACTTAACAAAGGAATTTAAATATGAACCCAGTCTGTAATAGAAATATAAAATATAGACGCTTTGCATGTGTGTATTTCAATCTCAATCATAGCAATTCAATGAGAACTGCTAGTTTAAATACTGCTAGACGTTAATATCCGTCAACCATTCAAATAACAAGCCCCCTTCAAAAAAATAAATAAAAAAAAAGCCATACAAATAAAAAAAAAACATCAAGCAGGCAATAATGATCAAAGCGACATAAATTAGGCAGTCAAGTTCAATAAACAAATTGCTCACAAGTGTATTTAAACAGTACCCTATTTGCCTACCTTCTTCATTCAAAAGAGCAGGGTTAACCTTTAGCTCTGGTGCAAAGACAAGATCAAACCTCACCCCACACCCTGTTAAAGTCAATATTTAATTTGAACAGTAATCGCCGCAAAATGAAATACATTTAAAGCGGACAAATCTACTTCGAGATGTTGCGAACGAATACGAACACATGTCAATCGATTAAATTTTTTAAACGATATCAGAAAAGGAATTCAATTCGATTGTTTTATTTTTAATAATATGTTACTAGATATCTCCTTTGTTTGGGAAGTGATTTTATCCGTTAGTGTGAATACTGTGAATATACTTCCAAGTAGTTCTAAGATGGAAATTTGAAGTCAGTCATATTTTATAAACAACTTAAAAAATGGAGTGGGCTTCCAATATGACTGTATGTTATTTTTGTAAGGCTAATTAAATGCTATTTTTTCCATATTTTGTGAATCGATTCTGATATTCTATACTTTTTTGTTCGATAGTAATCGTAGGAATCCGATTCCAAGATTGCTCATATAAATATATTAAACATGGATTATAATTAATAAAAGTAGAATTTATGAAGCAAAGTTGAAGTCCGAATGCTTTTTAAAACCTTTAATTATTATGAGTTAATTTTTAATCCGAGTTACGTGGCAATTAAAATGTTCGATGCTTTCAGCTGGCTTCTTTGGATAAAGAATTTATTCATGTAAACTATTTATCCATCCGCCGCATACAATTATGACACCTATATATATGGCATAGGAACGATAATACTAAAGCCGCAAGCACGCGTTCCTGAAGGCCTCATCAAAGGGTAAGCGATTGCGTTGATAGATGAGCCAAATGACATTTAATGTACTGAGACCTATTAAAAGCAACGATGATTTATGTCAATTGCATATAATTAATGTCATTGTCGTTTGGTCAACCGTTTGGTTGGTAATATAGACAAATGACAATTAGGTTTGTATTGACTAACCTATCTGATTTAAGATTCAGCGCTACTGCTGAAATATTTAGTAAGTATGACTCCGAGTTCAGTTTTATCTTTATATACTAGCCTTTCGAGCTTAGCTTTTGTGCTGTGTGGTGACGGCGGTGAATATCAGAATATCATCACCCCATCTTATGCCGTGGGGGACGTAGAAGTCGACCCGAGGGAATATCTACCGGAGGACGGGCAGCAGCTTCCTTCTGAGTACTATGACCGTCTGCTAAGCGTGGCGATTATGGCAGATGATTCTTGTCCAGCCGTGAACTTCTTTCAGCAGTAATGATGATGATGATGATAGTAGCCTTTTGTGCAGCCTGTAATCAATCACTGTTATATAGGGGCCAGGTTGGACCAAAAAGATTTTCTAGCGTATACCTACTCTTAGTAACAGTCCGGGGTCAGAAGAATGTTAGCAATGTTACACCTCTGTACCTCGGAAAACACTTAAACCCGTTGGGCCTGCGTCCTTTTCGGTGGAGCCGTTGAACCATCGCATCGGTTTTAAGAGGTTGAAGATGTATTTAGAGACAATGCCTTAGCGCACACACTTGTGTAACGCCGAAGGCAATATTCGGCCAACTTTGACTTAAAGTCTATTCAAGCAACTGTCCAGATGCATTCTTTCGACGGCCGCATTATACGCCCCTATTTAACGTATTAGGTATATTTGTTGAAGGTTCTGGTCTGAAGCCGATATCGTTGCACGACGACAATGCACAATGACGTCAGATACATCGAAATGAATCCAAAGACACTTTATGTAACGTTGATCAATGTGATCATCAACTTACATGATATTTATACCACTTTTATTGCGGGAGACTGCATGTTTTATTCGAGGTAATTTCACTTTCATTACCCTTCACAATTTTCTCGAATTTGAAAATGCATCACTTTAATACCAAATGCCCGTATTACATACTTACTTGAATATGTTAGTACATATGACAAAATCTATGAATTTGTCTTATGTCATTATCAGAAGATTTAATAGCCGGATATAGGTAATTCGATAAGCTACTTACTGGTTAAGCCTACATCACAAAAGAAAAAGAAAAGATAAGTAATAAAGAAACGTTATTTATTTTACCCCCCTACCTAAGTTCATCTTTCATTAATATTTTCATTGTTTGTGTTTCTAGTAGGTACCTAAGTACTTACGTATATAATAAATGTACATAAATGTATGCTATTCTCAAACATTAACAATGCTTTTCACTAAATGAGGTCAATTTAGCAGCTACTCACGTGCCGCCAAAAGGACACCTAAGCTCCCTACATTATTAAAGCATTGTTTAGTAAATTACATGTACTTAGGCTTGCGAAATACGATGTGAATAAATGTAATTAAGTAAAACTCCCACGTATCTAAGCGGTAAAAAGCTAAGCTAAAGGCAACATCAATTCTCATCGGCTTCATTATCAACAAGGCTATTTATTGGTGCATTAACCGGGGTATCGAAAATTTCTTGAGTGCCTTATGTATCAGATAACATAAATACTAAAAACAGACCTTAAAAAGAAGGTTCTCAATTTGAGTATACATGGTGTATCATAAATAGTGGTTGTAAGGGTCTAATATATATAACTTTTCATACAAGAATAACGACTAGCGGATGCATTTTGTAGAGGAAAAAAAATATTTTCGTGAGTTTCCTTCACTATTTATGATGTAACCTGTTTAATTTTTTTCGTATACCTGTTACGAGTACCTTAAGTTTCTAGCTAAATGTTTTTTTTTATTTGGAACTAATTACAGGTTTCACAAAATAGTAGATTAGTCATTTTTATACATAACTAGCGCCCCGGTACGTGTTTCGCTACGTATAAGACATAGTAATAAAAAAAATGATTATGAAAATCATTTTCAAACAAAAAATATTTTAAATTGCTAGCTAGTAAAAACTACGATTTTACACTTTTTCCAGACGTTTTTTAAATTTTCTCTACGTACAAACCTTCCCTGGACTTCCACGAATCATTCAAGACATAAATTAGCCAAATCGGTAAAGGCGTTGTTGAGTTATAACATTACAACGAAAAGTGGCATTGATTTTTATATATATAGATTATGTCACGTCAGTTCTTCAGTGTTTGTGAAGCAATTCTGATAATTGGTTTTTTATTCGATATCGAATGCTTCCGAATTATACATGGTATTCGCTGTGTTCCAAACGAAACATAATAATCTTAGGGTTTATTAATAAAAGTTGAACCCAGATTTATGTTTAAAAAGTAATCTCGGCCTGTTAAACCGGACAATCGTACGGTAGCTACGCGGGATTGCGACAGGAAGGATCGGACAGATGATGAATTTATTAAAGACACCAGAAAAACAATACACGCACCAATTATACAGAAAGCAAACAATATTTAAAATTGGATTATGGAGCTTCTGCGGCCCCAGTACAAGTGACGTCATTTAGTTAGTGTAGTAGTTAGTATATAACGTTCTTATCTAACATTATTTTTAAATGCTTATAATAATAATAATAATGTCCTCCAAGTCGAATTATGGCCACGGCGACCTGTCTCGATAAGTTTTAGCCATCTCCGCGGGAAATTATAGTACACAAGTGTGTATACAAACATTGGAGCACTTTCTATTCCATCACTCTCATGATCGAATGGGACGCCTAGCGACACGACCGGAAAGAGGTCAGGCACAGGAACGACGGCTTTATATATATATTATAGTACCGCCAATACCCAGACTTCGGGCTGACGCTGAGAAATTTTTCTTTTTACAGTAAAATCCCTAAATTATTTTATAATTTATGAATTTAGTATTTTTTACGTTTAGGCTTTTGTTAATGGTTAAGTCTTTATACTAACAAATAAAAAAGTAAGTCCTCTCACCTATTAATCCACTTAACCAGAGGTCTCTTAATGTAAGGTACGTGACTTTGTTTTGCGTCGTGCTAAACCTATAAATGATACGGTTGCTACCCGGTGTTAGCATAAGAGTTGTGACGTCAGTAATCGCGTACACCATGCCTCCATTACTCCAGGGTACGTGTCATTTGCCGGACTCCGTTATAAGATTAATTACTATGAATGTTTATACGAACTCGTTAAATCTTTTAATTCGAGATAGCGTAGGTAAATAACTTCGTGATTATGTAGTGAAAACGTGTTAAAACAAAACCGATAGTTGTTTACATACATTAATGTCCTGGGACACTAACACACTGCCATCTTAGGCAAACATGGCAGACCCTGTACTATTGCAACCAGACAACTGATAAATAAACATAAACAGGATGGCCGAGGAGTTGATGTTCTAATGCAAAATTTAGATACTTTATGATGAGGAGTATCCGAATCACCCCCATGTATGTTCTACGATTTTGCGTTCTTTTGAAAATTTATGAGTCCTGAGCTCAAACCCTAATTTTGAACTTTTGAATAAATTATATATATAATAAGCATTCAGACAACCGATCGAGCATAATATATTGTGTTTGCCTACTAAATAATTACTCTAATTGGACCAAATCCCGTGTTCATGCCCGCTTGAGTATGTTTCGCCGGACCGTCTCAACTGGGTCGTGTTGAAACCGGTAGTAGATGAACCCACTGAGTTTGTTTCGCTGGGTCTTCTCAGTTGGGGCGCATTGGATCCGGTGGTAGCATTAAAGCGCGACCGTCGTTATTAACACAAGGTCCGTCATAATAATAATACCTTTAATATAGACAGAACCATTGACAATATGTAGTAAAAATATTAGACTTAAACTAGATAATTAAACATAATCTCTTGACAATAACTTGATACGAGCTAGCTAAATATCATTTCTGTAATAAAATAAATTTTATAAATGTTTTCATACAAGATGTACCTAAATATCTATGTTACTAGAAATAATATCTAATGTATACAACTATATTACTACAAACATGTTCTGACTATTTACAAGCGCTTTTTTAAAGTCTACGTGAATAAAAACCTTTTTTATTTTATTATTTTTTTATTTTATTATAAGTCAGTTCTGCAATGACTAGATAAGCCATACTTTTTAGGGTGTTAGGTTAAACTATGCTCATTAGTTATCACAAAAAAAAACTGAACCAGAAATGTTCAACAGAACGAGAAAAAAATTCGAAAACTGATGTTAGGTAAAAATCATTAAAAAAATTCTACCTCGAAAAATACGCAAAATCGTAGACCATACATGGGGGTGATTCGGATACTCCTCATCATAAAGTATCTAAATTTTGCGTTTGAACGTCAACTCCTCGGACTCCTCCTATATATTTCTAAATACATGCATATTATAGATAAATTACACCCAGACACAGAACAAATAATTGTGCTCATCACATAAAGACTTACCATGGAGATCAAACCCACGACCTGTAGCTTAGCAATCAGGGTCATTAAACACTACACCAAGCCAGCCATAAAGATGTTATAATGATACCTTCTGAATCTTAAAGTAATAGAAACTCACTTTATAATACTTTTGTATCCGGAAAGTAACTAAAATAAGACTGTTTTTACAGAGCTCCAGTAAGATAAAGACCTGTCATTTTACCCCCCATTACTTCGTTGTTACATCTTCTTCAAGGCCTCGTCTCTCTGTATAATTTTTCCCTTTATAATTTTGCGTGTAATTGCTTTGCTAAGATCATAGATATACCTACATAGATCGGCAGACAGTTCAAATGAGATTGTAACAAAAAATTGAAACATTGATGTTTTTGTTTAAATGCGGAGTTTATGGTTCGTAACTTATTGAAGTTTAGAAGAAAAAAAAACTATTAAAGGTAAGAAAGATTCAGTTTACATAAAAAATAACATGTTAGTACTTTGTACGGTAATTTAAAGGTAACATCATGTTATATGTACCTATAATGTATATAGCTATAAAACATATTTATCTTGTCATGTCTAGTATTTATGCAGTAGAAAAAACAATATTTATAATAAATAAAACGACTCGTTGAAGCCTAAAAGCCCATTGTCGCTTACATCGGGCTTTTAGGCTTCAACGGAAGCAGAATATAAGAAGGCTTAGGCTTAAATACAGAAAACAAAATGAATGAACTAAATGGAACTCACCATGCGAACGAGGCATTGTGATTGGCAAAACTTATCACACCATGCGCCATCACGACAGTCCATCGAGAGTTTTCGGTAAATGTTTCTAAAGTATCTGTATAACCGATCTAGCTAAATCTATGGCTAAGATCATGTCGAGTCATGTCAATGTACTTCACGGCCGTTGATGATCATTATGAGCGTAATTATAATTACAATGTAGCTGTTTTTGTATGTATGTTTATTAGGCATAGCGGATCACATTAATGACGATCCGTATATAAGCATGTACATATGTGACACGCGAGTAACAAACGTATAACTTTCTTTTCAAGTATTTGCATCACTATCGGTAGATCGGTATTGTCGAAAGTATTGTGACGTTTGACTCAACAAATAAGTACACTGTCTCGTCGGGTTGGCGCATGGCGGTAGCGTGTTCAAAGACAGTTGTCAGGTCCCGGTCCCGGTATTTTTCGACCGTTTTTTTTACGTTTTGGTGTTTATTAATGCTGTGCGAGATCTTTCTCGGTTTACAGTGAACGATGATCGAAAGTTGGCCAATTTTATTAAGTATATAATTTTATTAAGTAGTTATAATTTTTAGATTTAGTTGTTTTTTGTTTTAAATGTCAATTAGCATGTCAAAAATGCTTCAAATTTATAGCTGGTAAATGTTATGTACACCTTAATTGTTATGCAAATGCAAAACCATGTAATTATATATTTTTTTAAATGTGTAATATGTATAATGTGGTTGTACTATATTTAATAAATAAGTACCTATATTCTGATTTATTTATCTAGAAATTACATTGGATTGCGATAAAGAAGTAAATAAACAAATAAAATTATTTATTAGCCAAACTGTGTATTCAAATTATAATTTGATTAATTGGTAATATGTACCTACAATCTTCTGTTTTGTTTTCTGTACAGCTGGACTATTCTGTAAATTTCAACTCGATAGTCAAATTACACTAAGGTCTAATACATCATGTCTGAATGGTTCTGTCTATATTGAGGAAAAAATTGAATATAATTTATTATTCTATTAATTCTGAAATATATTTTCTTTTATTTAGCCCCCAAATGAAATAGAAAAACGGTTTTTCACATATTCAGTGGGTTGAATAATGATTCAAATTGAAGACTCTTTTCTGATAATTTTGGAATATAAATCTCACTATACGATCGTATAATATTTTTAATAAAAAGTGCATACTTAAGAGAGGTAGGGCACAGCGTTCATTCGCTCGAAGAGCAGCCCGACTGGGGAGGTACCTCCACCTTACAGAAGACATTCCTTAATAATAACATTAATAATTTAATGTAGTGTTTCTGAGTGTGAGTAAGGTCGCCAGAGCTCATCGGGGTGGGGGGAAGGGTCAGCAACACTTGTTTGCTGACTCTTAAAGGCCGGCAACGCACCCGCGACTCCTCTGGTGTTGCGAGTGTCCTTGGGCGGCGGTGATCACTTACCATCAGGTGACCCACTTGCTCATTTGTCGACCGCTGACATAAAAAAAAAAAAATACTATTATAGAATTCGAGAGTATCTGAACGTCCCAACCAAATGGCCCTAGGGCTAACTGTAAACGTGAAATACAAAAGATGATTCAGCTGTCGATAGTCGATACATTATACTATACTTATCAAAGATTAGATAGCCCTCCTGGTCTTAAATAACTTTAGGCCATTACTTTAGGCCTTACAATGGACTATCGGTGAATTTGTAAAAAGGCTACTCTAGGGGTACTTTTGAATATAAGCCCTTCGCCGCCCGTACTATATTGTAAGCTTCAAAGTAATAGGAGGTGCTTATAGATATTGTAGGGTCCTGCACGTTTAGAGTCATGGTTAATTTAGCAATTTAAAATCCTCCCCAATTCAAAGAACTCGGTTTTTAAATTATATTCAAGATTTTGAATATAATTTGAAACCAATATGTTATAAATTTGAGCGTAGTTTATACCACAATTTTTGTATCCTTAACTGTTAAACCTAATGCGTGTACCTTAAAGAGAGAAATAAACGATTATTTTATTTATTTATTATTAAAGAGGTGAGAGGGCTGTTCAACTCACTTAAAACTCGAACGGATGTACCTAACAGCGATGTTATTTAATGGACATCACAAAACAAAACGCTTTAACTTCGCTGTAAGATACTAGTTGTTTTTTGTTTTGAATACAACGCCCTCACCTGGGAAATTAAATCACCGTGTCGCGGGTTACTACACATACATATAGCTGACGAACACAAAGTAGGTACATCCAAACTCAGACCTACTATTATGGGTCCCACGGGACCTATGGGAGAATCGAACCCGGGACCCGAAGTGGTAGGCGACTGTCTTAATTAATAATAATCTAGGGACAATGTCACACAGATCATCCTAGCCCCAAACTAAGCAAAGCTTGTACTATGTGTACCAGGCGACGATATACATACTTATATAGATAGATAAATACTTAAATACATAGAAAACATCCATGACTCAGAAACAAATATTCTTGCTCATCACACAAATATTTGCACTTACCGGGATTCGAACCCAGGACCACCAGCTTCGTAGGTAGGAGTACTACCAACTAGGCTACGGTGACCGTCAAATTGCTACGCCACATGTACAGTCAAACAACTACATTCCGATAGCTCTAAAACGGAAATATATATTAATCGATAACACTAGGTTTCTTCATATTACGTTAGTAAATTATCGTTCACCAGTTTATCATGATGTTGGCACCATTGCTTTTAAAACTAACTACCTACTAATGGCACACATACATAGATACATAGTACATACATAGTAGTATAATAGCCTACATGTTTTATTAGTTACTTTGGTTAATTTAATAAGTTTTTCATTGCTTTTCAAACTACTAAGATCATCAACAATTAATGAATATTAATTTTCTTCGGGGTAACTTCCAGGGTCGGATGTTAACGAGATCGTTAACATCCGACCGACACAAGAAAAGTGTTATTATTTTCTAAACAATATTTCTGTGTGAGTGAGCTGTATGTGGAGTCGTAGCCGATTTTAATGTCTTTTTTTTAATAGTTCATAGTTTGATGCTAAAGAGCTTCTACGGAAGTTGGCCGTAGAAAAGTTGGAGTTATTTATGGGATGTTGTCGTTATAAGCATCTTCTACACGGTTGCAAACCAACGTCTCAACTGAGGTCTATCTAGACTGCACAGCTGCACACTGCTAAGCACAGAGGCCCTACCTGTCCTAGCGGGTGTACTTCCGGTTGATCTTGAAGTTCAAAGACGAGCAGCGATGTATTATTCTACGCGCGATAATTTAGAAAATGATTTCTTATCATTACGCGACCGTACGAAAATAACCAGGCTATTTATGCCAATAGCTGACTTAAATAACGAACTACTAAATGAATGGCAATGTAGATGGAATACCTCAACCAAGGGTCGCCATCTGCACCAGTTCTTTCCGGACGTACGCGAACGGTTAAATAAAACTTGGCTAATCATAGACCATTGTGTTGCACAAATTCTTACCGGACACGGCAATTTTAAAAGTAAATTGTATAGTTTCAAATTATTATCTTCACCAATCTGTCTGTGCTCAACTTCCAGTAACGAATATGAACAAACTGCTCACCACATCCTGTGGGAGTGTGATCTCTGGCAAAATCAGCGTGATATTATGTTAAACAGCTTGCAACCAATATCTGGAGTAGTTTATTATACGGATCTTGTAGCAACAAGGAACAACTTCCGTGCGTTTAAGCGCTTTTGCCATACCTACTATTGGAATCAAATATAATAGCTCACTTAGGACCCTTAAATTGATCCTCGGTGCTTTTGCAGCTGGCTTCTCTAGTTGCAAATCTCTCATTTTATGAGGCTATAGCCTCTTTACATCATGCTGTCTCCCGCTTTGCTCTGGAGGGAAGTGGAACTATTCATTTTCTAACTCCTCCTTTTTTCTGTTTCTGATTAAATTCGTTGCGGGATCCAAGACAGTTAAAGCGATTCCCCGGGACATGCCTGAGCTTCACCGCTCAGTGTCATTTCATCGTGTGCCACTGTTGATCCTGGCTTACAAGAGTTGCAGTGGTGGGTAAGAGGGAGGGACTAGTCCCTATCTAGACTGCAGTTTTGCAGCCTAGATGGATGGCAACCACCAGGGTGACCTCTTTGGGACCCTGTTGGTTAGCAACCTTGTAGAAGTTACTTCTTAATAGGATGTTAAGATTTGAAGACACTCGATCCACTAGGCATTTATATGACGCAGTTGATCTACAATGCTGCTCTACTTGCGCAGCGGTTAAAGTGGTTGTTTCACTACTACCTCACCGCCCTGGTGTTTCGGGATCGAGTCCCGCACAGTACAACTATTTATCAAATCCGTAAATTTTTGTTCTGAGTCGGGCTTTGTCTCCGTGAATTGCACATTTGTAAAGTATGTGTAACAACCCTAAATGCCCAGCACGACTATGCAGCGTACCGTGGCTAAATAAAGAGTAAGCTAGTGGATAGAACCACTATCCAGCAACGGCATAGCTTAACTATACCTGAATTTACATTAATTACTAGCTGAGCCCCGCGGTTATACCCGCGTTAAATTTTATTAATTATCATAGCTCCTCCCCCTTAGGAGATAGCGTGATAATATGTAGCCTATATTTTGACCCGATCTCTTAGTAATATTCATGCAAAAATTGAAGTAAATCCGTGCAGTACTTTTTACGTTTAGCCCGGAAATACATACAGACAAACAGACACACAGACAAAAATTCTAAAAACAATATTTTTGGCTTCGATATCGATTGCAGATCACGCCCCAAGTATCCTTTTTACAAAATGTTCAATGTAGGCAAGTTGAAACTGTATTTCAACTTTCCTACGATTTTTATTATATGTGCAGATTCGCGCTTCGTTTTGAAAGAAAATATTTCTTTTGCTACCGACGTATCGGGTTGTCAACATATTTCACCTATCCCGTGATAATTAAAGCTTTTAACCACAGGAGTTACATAGAACGCTAATCGCACTTACATTAAAGAGTAATTTGCATGAAATTAGCGGTCGTGGTTGCGATCGACACAAATGAGACTATACTAGTTGACATTAAATTACAGAGAATTAACTATCTGTTAAAAGCTGTGAGTTTCTCTTGTAAGGCGGGAGATATAAGATAGGGAGATAAAGTCACGATCACGACTATAGTAATCTTTTTGAGGCGAAAATATCAAGATTGTAAGGGGTCAGTGACTTTTTAAGATGTGTGCAGGATCCTTGAGATAAACGAGTATGATTAAGTATTGATGAGCTAGGGGCAAGAGAACAAATCGAGGCAAAAATATATACAAAACACCCAAAATGTCCCAAGGTTTGGCCACTATAATTTTATCGCACATAGTTTAGAACTTGATATCTGGCTGGGGAGTTACACCCAGAAGGCGGTTTTGCTTGAATGCCAGGATTGTGCGGAAATTTCTCTCCATATAGCCCAAATATAGTATGAGTTGTGTTTGTATTATGTTTGTGATAATAATACATCATTTATTTCGAACGTATGTTCAAATATCAAGTTATTAACAATTAAACCTTAAAAATTTATAATAGTATTAAACCTATAGATTATATCTCGGCAAGTTTCGACGGTGTAAGATGGATTGATGTCCAACGCCTGAGAATCAGACCGTGAACTCTTCCCGATAATGTCTTCAAGATATTGTTAGAGCTCGCGTGGACCCTTTGCCACAGAGATGCTAACTTAACGCATTCTAGATCCTTCTTGTTTTAGTGCTACAATCCAGATACTCTTGCTAGAATGCATGTGACATTTCAAAAAAGGGTAAATAGGTTTCTTCAGGTTCACCAACGTTGTGTGGGAGTTTCTGTATTTAAGCTTCGCTGAGAATGTTTGATTTATATGAAATACCTATACTGTTATAATATATGCTTCGGTGGTCTAGGGGTATCGTGATGAACCACCGAAAATGGAAAAAAAATCCTAAGTTCAAATGACGGGTCATTTTCAATTCCAATAACGTTCATAATCTGGTTACTGCACCTTGATTATGGACGGCGAAACGTAAATGATGATCTTGCTCGACTAGAAGACATAGTGCTAATGTGTTTGCGTACACATTAATGCACTATAATTACTATAAATAATCTCTTGTAGTTGGTTAGTCTCCATTCGGAATAGCCTAGAAAGAGCTCTATTAATGCTATATGTACATATATGTACTAATAATAATAATATCTTGGAAAATTATTCACACAAGGCAACCTGATCCCAAACTAAGCAGAGCGTGAACTATGGAAACCAGATAACTGATTTTCCTGTAAATATCTTGTAAATATATCCTTATATAGATAATTACACCCAGACTCAGGACACACAGACACACAAATGTCTGTCCTGGGTGGGAATCGAACCCACGACCTGCGGCTTGAAAAGCAAGCATATGCCAACCGGCCCGTCTAAACTGTACTAAAGTTCCCATAACGTAAATTATTAAGTAAATTCGCGTGAGATGATGCAGTAGCAGTTCTGAAGCAAGTCCCTATCCTTGGAAGGTAAGATACCTATATTAAATGTAACGAAACGTCTGTCAGGCGCCACGTTGCGAATAAACTTCCAGCCTTGTACAGACGCCAGCACATCAAGCTACCCCAATCTATCAAATTTCCCCAATTGAAAGTGAACCTTATGCTTTTGTGATAAAGTTGAAAATCTATAAAAGAAATTTGACACATTGGGGTAGCTGGATGTGCTGCAATCTGTACATTTCACGCCTGCTACCTTATAAATCAGACATGGACAAGTTAATGGAATACGTAAGTAGACTAGAGAGTTTTGTCACTCTCGTTTTGTTTCTAAATTATGCAATGTGGAATATTAAGAGGAATTGCTACTGCCGAAATTTGCTCATTCCTCAAGCATACGGTGAAAAGGGTGATTAGAAATAGTCTACTTTCATAAAACGGGGTGAATAGAGATGGGGACAATAACCAGGCATGAATTACATTATTCACCCCGTAAAATAAAAATAAATAAAATAATAAAAAAGGTTTTTATTCACGTAGACTTTAAAAAAGCGCTTGTAAATAGTCAGAACATGTTTGTAGTAATATAGTTGTATACATTATTATTTCTAGTAACATAGATATTGTATGAAAACATTTATAAAATTTATTTTACTATTGCATTGATATTTAGCTAGCTCGTATTAAGTTATTGTCGAAGATTATGTTTAATTATCTAGTTTAAGTCTAATATTTTTACTACATATTGTCAATGATTCTGTCTATATTAAGGTATTATTATTATGACGGACCTTGTGTTAATAACGACGGTCGCGCTTTAATTCTTTTTTACCGTTTTACGGTTTACGGTACATAATAGAATTTTGGTTTCCATCCATACCTAAATCAAGGTCACGTCTGACTATGACTAAGTGTTAAGGGTATTTGTATTGTAACCATAATATTTGTATGTACCACACTTTCTGACAATAAATATTTCTATTCTATTCTATATTAACACCCTGGAATGGGAGACGCTCAAAAATTAAAACGCTTTTGCGATCTCTCATCTATACTGAAGGAAATCTAGCTAAAATCGATCGCCTAAGCGACTAGACGGGCGGTCACTGTATTGAAAAGTGTTTTAATTTCGGAGCGTCCGTCCCCGTGCTTCGGAAGGCACGTCGGACTGTTCGGTCCTAGTTGTAGTTATAAAATCTACAAATAGATTTTCCAAAACAAAGCGATTTTTTTAGTAATCGTACGACAAGAAATGCCTGCCTGTTCTTTTTTAATTTCATTTATGTTTCAGCCTGAAATAATATATCCTTACCATTTGTTTATTTTATGTAGTTTTAAACGGTTTATTTTATTCTAAATGTCTATAAAATAAGTTTATTAACATAAATCAAAAAGTATGGTATCGTCGGTGTAGGGATATTGCGTCAAAATAAATTGGTGTAGCTTTTGAACCCAGGGAGAAACATAGGAATATTGTTATATGAGAAAATATCTACTAGTAATGGTTCGTGAACATATTATCGAAGTGAACTGTTTGTATGCAAGGACATGTTCCAGATTTACTTTTGTGGAAAATATAGGGTTTGCTTAGGCTTTCGCTACAGTAACCGTTTGTCATGGCGGCCTTATGTTTGTTGGTCGAGCAAGTACCTAATATAAAAATATAACACTGCGATTGACCTGTTTAGTGACCCTAAGTCAAAGTCAAAAGTCTAAAATTATTTTTCCGTAAAAAAATTACATTTATGTGGAATCGTAATTTTTTTACCCTACCGTGCAGTGCATGACGTGGCAGCTACTGAGAAACACAGCCAGAAAACTCAGTAGGAATCCTTTTTTTAAATAAAATATACTTAAGATTAATTACAATCATGTGTGTTGACGCAGAACAACTCAATCCCAAGCACTTTAGTCACTTAAATAATCAGAAATTTTGTAATATGCTGCCCTGCTACACAATTTGGCTTTAATAATTCTTTTAAACTTATTCGTAGACAATTCTGTAATATCATTGCCCCATAAAAGAGTTACTTATTTTATGGAGACGGGTAGTATGCAATATGAGATTATTCTTATATCTAGTATTTACATTATATGTATAGCTCCTTTTACAGAAGGAATCGATATTTTTATGCATTTATAGTAGGTTTTCATATATATACTGAGATGGTACAGTTAAGACAGAGGTCGTGAGGTCCATTACTGACTAGCACGATTATTTCTTCCTTGCCTAGGAGTATGTCTGGTTGCCTTAGCACTGACTGCCTAGTTTGAGAACAACTGCCAGTGTTTTCATCATCATCATATCAGCCGAAAGACGTCCACTGCTGGACAAAGGCCTCGCCCAAAGATCTCTACAAATGCCGGTCTTGCGCTATTCGCATCCAGCAGTTGCCAGCGACCCGCAAAAGACCATCGGTCCATCTTGTAGGAGGACTTCCCACGCTACGTCTTCCAGTTCGTGGTCGCCACTCAAGAACCTTTCTGTCCCAACGGCAGTGTTTTAGTTGTCCTAAAATATTTATTTTATTTATTTATATTCACAACAATTTTATATCGAAATCTTAAAATGCGTTCGGTTTTAATTAAATACAGTAATTACAGTGTAAAGTAAGCCATAGAATAAGTATAAATCAATAGCATTCGCATTTATTACTAGTACCTACTGTAAAGCCTTAGAAACGCAAATAATATTCACACAAGTTTTAGTCGGTTCCATATAGAAAACAATAGAATATTCTTTACTGTACACACTCAAACACGATAAATACATTGGACATAAATAACACACTATTGTCCAGCTACCCCAATCTCTCAAATTTCTTTTATAGATTTTCAACTTTATCACAAAAACATAAGGCTCACTTTCAATTGGGGAAATTTGACAGATTGGGGTAGCTTGATGTGCTGGCGTCTGTTCAATGGGCGCTCTAATCGCATCAAGCGATTTCTTCCACACAACTTTAAGTAAGTGAGAAGGTACTTGTGTACAATAGTTGAAGCCCAGTCAAAGTTAATTGGCTTTTGATAGTTATTGATTTAAATATCATAGACATTAATGATCCATCAATTTTCAATTTCAATTTATCTACTCCAAAACTAAATTGCTCCAGAAATTGACCGCAAAAGTTATCAATAAAATATTCATGAACCTTTGATAGATATGAAATTTATGTGATCAAAATTTTCTTAGCCATCTATTACTCGTAGCTGATTGCAGAGTATTTAAGGTAGAACTATATTTCAAACTTGATTGCCTCGTTGATCTAGCGTTAACGCAGATGATGAAGTCCTTTTTTTTTAAGGCAGGGGGCCTACGAATTTTGTGGGGGGAGTTCAACACCTCACTCCCCCCGCTAATGCGAGGAGGCCCGCAGTCATGGGCCAGCACCAGTCGGGGGTTGCAGAAGTATCGTACGTTCCAGTGACCCCCGACGCAGGTGTTAGATGGAACACTGGAACACCGGGGTGGTTTTTAGTCAGTAGGAGTCTGACAGACCCCTCCGCCTCTCCCAAGGCGGAGGACATCTATGCAGGATTTTCCACCCTGGCAAAAAAAAAAGAAAAAAAAAGGGGGCCTGCGCATGCCACCCGCTAAAAGTGTCTGCGGGTGGGTATGTCGGACTTGCACCGACTAAACCTAACCTGCCGTGGACTTCTCTTGACGCCTGTTAAGGGGAGCCCCGGGAACGCGGGTATGCTGCTCCGCATGAGGTCCTGGGTTGGTAGTGAACCTGTCTGCTGATCCAAAGGTTACGTTTGCTCCTCGCAAAGACAAATATTTGTGTTCATAAATATGTCTAGTTTTCTTTGGCTGGGGATTTCAATTCCGAATAATTATATTTAGAATAACATCATCGAATCTCAAATCATTGAATCGGTAATCGACTTATAATCTAATCCACATTTTGTCATTGTTACGTAACTTCTGTGCAGCAGATCTTGATTGTCCGCGCAGATGGCTATTCTCCATTATGACTGGCCACCATTGCTGAAACTCAACCAGGAAGACATCCTCCTGGTTTAATTTCAGCGATGAGGGCCCTTATATATAAAAATGTAATTATAAGGGCATAAATGTAAGAGTAAGAATAGGAATTTAAGGCAAATGATTACCTTTAGTTTATCCGACGTTTAATGATTTGCCTTAAATTGTTATCGCGACTGAGACCCATGTCCACAATATATAAAAATGTGTAGGTACAAATCGCGAAAGTTTAAAAACATTAATAAGAATAGGAATATTAAAAACATTAATAGAAATGACTGCACGTGTGGCGCTGCGGCTAAGACAGTCGCCTCGCCTATTCGCGCCGGACAACTATTTGTGTGACCCATAAATAGTTGTTCTGAGTCTGGATGTAATTTGTGTCCGTCTATTATATGTTTGTAAAGTACCCCGCAACACAGGGATTAAAAAATCGCTAGAGCGGGCGTTGTCTTATAAAAAAAAAAACATACTTCTAAGAGTCTCCACTTCACATTTCGGCTGAGGATGACTATGTTTTTATTTGTTTCCTATTGTAGCAATTTAGCTAGCCCGTTTACACCTGTCATAAGCAATCTAACACCCACAAGGAAATAGAGGCACACTGAACATCTCGTAATAAGACGTTTCCCAACTATTGCCAATACTTACTCGTAAAACAAGAAATTGGTACAAAGTCTTCGTTGTATCCAAGTAACCACAGCTGGGACTAAAACTAATTCACAACTAGAATCACTTGCTCAGAATCCGGACGAGAAATTATGCTCGGTCGTCAACCCGCTTTAATTCTATCATTATGCAAAGTACGGTAATAAGAGAAATCGATATTAATATGTAACTTGTTTATGCCTCAAGGACGTTTTTGTATCGACGGGTATCTCTCTATTAAATATGCTTAGATAACAGAATAAAAATCTACGGAACCATATGGACGTAGTGTGTGAGCTTATGTCACCGTAGCCTAGTTGGTAGTGCTCCTGCCTACGAAGCTGGTGGTCCTGGGATCGAATCCCGGTAAGTGCAAATATTTGTGAGATGAGCACGAATATTTGTTTCTGAGTCATGGATGTTTTCTATGAAATAAGTATTTATCTATCTATATAAGTATGTATATCATCGCCTGGTACCCATAGTACAAGCTTTGCTTAGTTTGGGGCTAGGATGATCTGTGTGACATTGTCCCTACATATTATTATTATTATTTATTTATTTATGAGGCTTTCACTGCGTTACTGGATAATTAAGGCGAACGGGGGCTCATGTCGTCTTGCATATAAGCCAGAGGGCCCCCTTTTGGGTTCAGGGCTCATGGCGGTTAATGCCGTTAATGATCGAAGACTGGCGCCACTCATCCAATTGAAAATCGAAGCTGGCATTACATCGATACGAATAGAACTGATGTAGGTGGCGACCTTTGGTTGACAAATTCCATCTAGCACGGCCTCTACCGGCTCATTCGCTGAACATCGATTTCTTGGTTTTTAATGGCGTTCAAATAAATAAGGGTTAAAAATGACTTAATCCATCATTACATCGGGTTCAACGTTGACAATCGATTCCGGACCATTTATGACGTCACATGTGGCCATGGAAGCCGATTTAACGATTGATTAAGGGTCTGTTTCACAATTTACGAATAAAGTGTCGGATAGCTGACTAAACTGACAGATATAGTTCTGGATAAAACACATTGCGTTTCACCACCACCTTCCCGATAAATTATTATTTGCCAGATAGCTATTCGGCAGTTACTAATAGGTAGGTTTGGCAACGTCGCATTTTGTCGTTCTCTCGTTGTCTGTTCCGTCTTACGAAACTGACAACCTATAAATACATTTCTTATGATAAACACACCTAATAATATCTTTTTGCTCATTTTTTATGGTTAGCATTTTCAGGTTTGCATAAATATTTTCATATTTATCTTCTAACTTTTATTTTATCAAACAAAAATACATACATAAATTGATTTTTTTTGCGTGAAATTAAACGTACGAAAGTCAAATAAATAAATGTCAAATGTTAATATCAACAAATGCATTTTGTTTGTTGCGCTGTTTCGGTGGTGTTTTTCTTAGCGGTGTCGGATTTATGCCCGGTTCCGTTACACGATCAAATAATTCGTCAATTTCGTCTTCAATAGTATCAAATATTACCATTTTATTAAATTATTCGCAACAAAACACAAGTCTAACAATAAACGCCACCGAAATAAGCATCGAATGACATCTGTCAGATAATTATCCATCAGTTAACTTTGCTATCTGAAGCTTGATGTGACCAATAGTTTACTTTGCAGTTTATTTGCCAGTTAGTACTATTTATGGATTATGAAACGCAAACGATGTCTTTATGCGATAGATTAGTTGCAAGTAGCTTATTCGGGATTTTATCTGGACATTGGGAAACAGACCCTAAGACGATAAGAATAATATTGTGAACATGGCTAGCTTAATAATAACATAAATCACGTCAGACTGGCTGAAGATAGTGAACAGAAAATTCTAACACCTGGAAAAAAGGGCGGCGTTCGGTACTTAATTAATATAAACTTTGAATGAGTTTATTTTGATAGTTTTGATATTAATATTTCAGTACTTGTTATTTTCTCAACCGTGTTGAATGACCCAAAATATTAATTATTAAGAGACGAAAGGAAATTCCGTCACTCCAGTCGAATTGAAAAGTTCGTTATTAGAACTACTTTTACAAGCATCGGGTATTTTTTTAGTGCCTAGTATTTTCATCAAAACCGATATTATGAATTGAATTATGGTCGAAATCTGTTGAGTATAAAGAATAGCATAAATTCGAATTTAAACAATAATAAAATTTATATCATTCTAAGGAACTACAATTTATTGTGACGAAGAAGTATCCAATATAAGTTATTCTTTCAATATCGTTTATTATCATACGCATTATTTTAATTTTGACTTCGAACCAGACTTAGGATTTGTACATAGGCATAGTATTAGTTCTAATCCTTGGTCGGACCAAAATGTCCTATTCGAATTCTTCTGTTAAGAAATAATCTCAATATTAGCCCGGAGTCTAGAATTTGGCGGAGTTACACCCGCGTGCCTCGAAGATAACGTAAAGCCGTCCATTCTGAACCCGATCTCTTTTCGGTCGTTTTGGCTAGTCCATCTCATTAAATCATGAGAATGACGGAATAGATAGTGTACCCGTGTTTACACACACGTTTGTCCACTTCAGTATGTCCCACGTAGATGACGGGTAAGCATTGTGTATTTAAGAAATTTGCTAGAAGGGAATTCTAAATTTTAATACATAGTTACATGGACCTCGGAAGTTCAAAACTGATATAAAATTTCCCAAATTGCCTCTCGTTTTTATAACCTATGTCCATCTATTTACTCTGGATATACTGGGACTAGGCGCCAGTACCAATGCATTTCGCAACCTGAGACACAAACGCTGATCACGCTGAGAATGCTGCTTGATAAACCGGTAGCTACATGGACGAGAGCTCTAACTTTTAACCAATCAGCACTCCACCTGGCCATAGCGATCTCCACGGTATGTCGTAACGTGGGAAAAGTTCGCAACAATGTAGCACGAACCAACGACAATTAATAACTGAAAAAATAAATACCATACATACCTGTACAACTTTTTAATTTAACATGAAAAACCAAGTTTCCGAGGACTGTCCGTCCATGTTGGGAACATTCTGTCCAATCAACTCTATAATTGCGTGCCATATCGATTATTTAATCATAGCTAGGAACTCGATTGCGACACGCGAGTCCGCGCGACTTTTTGTCGAGTTCGGTTCACGCTGAGCAAATCTCAATCGATTTTGTATGCGGACACCTGACTATGTTTCTATTGTCTTTACTTTGGTACCTGTTTTACATATGTATTGCGTATTAGTAATGTATATGAGATTTCGTTTGTGAGTAATTTGCTTTGGAAGGATGATTTTGTAATTTGATGTTTGGTTTTTAGTGCCTCGCTCGAGAAAAGGCGCCTTTATGTCCGAAATTTATCCATAAATCATTTATGAAAATTATTCATCTTCTAAATGTGTATATGTTTGTATTAAAAACTACCTATATACAACGTGTAGTATAGATAGATTGTGATATTTGAGGAGTATAATTTAAACATAAGACGGTATTATATTATTATCAAATTTTCATCACCTGAATGAAGATGCTGATCTGAGCTGTACTTTGTTTTGGTTCGGTTTATGTATTATGTAATAAGCTATAAAATATGCCTATTAACTTTTAATTAAAACTGCTACGCGCCGCGCTACCGTTATCCACATCGAGTTTATGTAAATGCATATATTTAAGTAGTTTGCGCGTGTCTAAAACGTAACTAAATAAAAATATTTATTTTAAAAACCTCTTCTATAGTGGGTGAGCCTCTAAACTAACCATTCTAGATAAGATTTTAATATACTTCCAGAAATCAATGCTTCGCTGACTCGATCGTGTAAATAGGATGGCAGAGGATTAGGCCGTCAAAGGATATCGGCGTATCTTGAACATCCGAGCACAAAACGTCGGGTTGGACTTCCGAAGTCAATATCGGGTGCTCTCAATAACGGATTCGCTAGTGTATCGGAAGCTGCGAGCCCGGGAACTAACAAGTAGTTATGTAAAGACGCCAGCAGATCAAGCTACCCCAATCTGTCAAATTTCCCCAATTGAAAGTGAACCTTATGCTTATGTGATTAAGTTGAAAATCTATAAAAGAAATTTGACAGATTGGGGTGGCTGGATGTGCTGGCGTCTGTACATATGCACTACTGATTAAGATATCTTAACTTTTAAGGAAATACCGTGTAGTTATTGTTTTAAATAATTGCATCATTGCTTACCCGTGTCTAAGTGGTTGTCGGTGATTATATCATTTATAAATCTGTGTTCTCTCATTTAAAGGAATTGTGCAATGTGGCATTGTGTCAAGAATTAAAGATTGATTGTAAACGACTGTCATTTTGTACACAATATTAATCGCTGGAAAGAAACAAGCTAATAAACCGTTTATTTATCTTTTGATTTTATTTGCATTAAGTGTTTTGTCAAGGTCGGTTTTTACGTTAATCCCTTCACTGCCTGCCTGTTGTTGTAATTGAGTGGACAAAAATTTAAATGGACAAATATGTATAGCCAGAATTTTCATGCATTTCTAAGTTAAAGTTTTCACGAAGAAACAACAATAATAATATAATGTATTTAAAATTATGTCCATTATGCAACAAACTATAATAAACTAACATAATACTTTTGGCAACTACCATGTAAAGTTGTCAAGAAGAAATAGCTTAATACGATTATACCAATTACGATTATACAGCCCATTGTACAGACGCCAGCACATCCAGCTACCCAAATCTGTCAAATTTGTTTTATACATTTTCAGCTTTATCACAAAAGTATAAGGTTCACTTTCAATTGGGGAAATTTGACAGATTGGGGTAGCTTGATGTGCTGGCGTCTGTACAAGATATGTCTCCTGTTTGAGTGTTCAATGAGGAATATTATATTCTTATAAAAACGAATTACTGTGCGCCTCAAAATATTCCTCCGAATCAATATCCTGGTAGCATGTAAGTCAGGCAACATTGCCACTTGTATAGCAATATTTATTCTTTGACCATAAAAAATACCAGCCCTCTGCTCACGCCAGAAGATTTCTCACTCATCTACGCTCAGCCCAAAAGCAACTTAGTACTAAAAATATTAAAGTTTTGCTCACAGGTTCCCTTTGTTCAATTCCTACAGAATAGGGCATAAAAAGTCACAGGGGCAGAGTTGAAGACTACACAGAAACTAGTTAACAAACAGGATTTATATAAATATGTTTCCTAGCTCAAAAAGTAGGTATTAAGTACGCAAATAAAGTTATGCAACACACTTTCAAATTGATTTTGTTGTGTTGTGTAACTTGGTTGGAATTATCCCGCTATAAAAACCGTCTCGCCTTTTCATCATACTTCTCTTTTTGTTCAATTTAATGTTGCCATATAACTTTAGTCCTTAACTATCCCACAAAGTAACCGACAGACCCAATTACCCAGATAATGGGCAGTTTACGTTTAATAACTTTCTTATCCCCACATCATCAATACCTTTTATTCCTCATTATTGGAGCTATTAAAACTATTTTAGCTTAACATTATCTAGAATCTCGATTTCGTGTTTAATGTCTTAGAATTCTAGATCTGCTTATGTAGCTAATTATTCAATGCTGAGATGCCGATCATCTATTTATGTCACTTTTTAGTATGCGAATGCAAATTCTATGACGTTCCCACGATGTGGCACGACATCTGAGGTCTTGCCACCATCTTATGAACCTGCAAATATGCATTATCTCAATACCTATTAACACACGACAGAACAATTACTCTTTAAAACCTATAGGTAAAGCTGACTTTTACTTCATTTAGACAACCAATTGGATAATTTTTTTAGGAGACTATTTCGAAAGCGTCCCAAATCAAAGAAAGAATGATCAATATGGTTTCTGTATTATAAATACGCAAACGTCTCCAAAAAGATAAATTCGCATATATTTTTCCATATGCGAATTTATTTTTTTGGGAGAAGAGTTTCGTATAAATCTGTATGGCAGATTTTTGATAACCTGACATTTTTATTGTTTAATTTATAAATAAGGCAATATTTTTTTTATAGCTGACAAGTAACACGCCTCCCAAATGTTTCACTATTTTTTTATTTATGGGGGAAAAATTTAGTCCATAAACTGCGCCTCTCAAACTGTTTATTCAATAGAACTAAAGTTGCTTTTATACAACGAAACATATTGGAAAGGTATATTTTTAGATATATTACATAGAATAGGTATATTTTTCCCTGGTACATTGCTGAGTTAGTGATGTGGATTGTGAACTACTGAGTGTAAAGAGTCTTGCGGTAAGGACTGTATTTAGGTTTTGACGTTTGAGAATGTCAAGGATGCTTCAACGAGACTTGTCTGATATTAATTACGTAGGTATTTAGGACAGAATCGTAATCACTTTTCAAACCTACCAATCATGGTAGCTAGATCTGATCCCAAACTAAGCAGAGCTTGTACTATGGAAACTAGATAACTGATTTACTACATAAATAACTTTTTTGTGAAAATACATACTTATATAGAAAATTACACCCAGACTCAGGACAAACAGACATGTTCATGCAAACAATTATCTGTCCTGGGTGGGAATCGAACCCACGGCCTCCGGCCTGAAAAGCAAGCATTTGCTAACTACGCTAACAGGCCCGTTAGGGATTTAAAGATTTTTTTGTGTGTTTCAGTGGGTCCCTGGGTACTTTGGATGTATAATTCGAAACCAATTGTAAATCCAAACTACCCAGGGAATTTGTAATCAGATTCCAGTTATTTTTATATTTTCTGTCGCCTGGGGCAGCTCGTAATAAATATAAGGAAAATAGCACAATAAAGAATGTTTACCTAAATATAGTGTTGACTGGGAGAAATACTTTTTTTTTGGTATTTGGGACCACCTGAACCATGCGCCATGAACGCCTGGTCTATACTAACAGTCTATATTGCATTTTATCTTAATATATATAAAAGCAAAAGGTCACTCATTTACAGACTTAACACAAAATCTACTTGACCTTTGAAGCTGATAAGTGGCAAGTAGGTACTTTATACTTTTGGGGTCGAACCCACGACCTCTGGCTTAACTGTCAGGGTCACTAACCACTAGACCACCAGGCTAGTCTGTATATTTTATTTATTTATTTAAAAAAAGACAACGCCCGCACTAGGAAATTTATTCCCTGTGTCGCGGGGAACTTTACAAACATATAATAGACGGACAAAAATTACATCCAGACTCTGAACAACCATTTATATTTATGGGTCACACAAATAGTTGTCCGGCGCGGGACTCGAACCCGCGACACGTAGCGGCGAGGCGACTGTCTTAGCCGCCGCGCCACACGTGCAGTCTATGTATACTTACATCTATTTGCGTGGCCATGACGAAACTGCCAATGACCATTCATGATAGTAATTACTATTTATTAAATTAATATTTACAATTATAACTCTCAATTACTGTAATAGAAATCTATTAAAAGATTATTAGTGTCATATAGTTATATCGATTTTCTCGGTACTTCGATAAGGAAAGGAAATGTGTGATTAGGTAGCGGTAATGATACAGGAAAAGATTTAATCTTACTGGGCATGTTATAGCAGATTATGCGGTCATTATAGTTTTATAGAATCCCGTCACCTGCTAATACTTGTTAGAGAAAAAGGGAATTAATATTGAAAGCGTCGTAAAATATATAGAAGGTATAACATGACGGTCACCGTAGCCTAGTTGGTGGTGCTCCTGCCTACGAAGCTGATGGACCTGGGTTCGAATCCCGGTAAGTGCAAATATTTGTTTCTGAGTCATAGATGTTTTCTATGTATATAAGTATTTATCTATCTATATATATATATAAGTATGTATATCGTCGCCTGGTACCCATAGTACAAGCTTTCCTTAGTTTGGGGCTAGTGTCCTAGTAGCTATCTGTGTGACATTGTCCCTAGATAATTACTAATTATAATAATAATTATAAATTGGACGAGTTAAGGACCTTAATTGGCCTATGAAAGTGAACTTGTTTATAGCACATCTTCAATCAAAATACCAAGACATAACGAAAAAAAATATAGATCGTATTTCACAAACTGGTTTTATTTAATTAGTTCACTTGCATGAATATAAGAAATTACAATTTATACCTTTTCGGCACGCCAATGCTGAAATTCTCTGTTGTTCTACCTAAAAAGAAGAACGGAAACTCAAAGATACATGTCACCGTAATGCGTTGACTCAACAATTCACGGACAATATCTTGCCGAACATTGATTTACAAGTATCATAAGTACACGAATTCATGATGTCACCACAAGCTGACTTGGTTGGCAAGCTTCCAATTGTTTTCTCCTACTTTATTATTCAACAGTTGGACTCGAGACTTTGTAGGTTTAGCTGTTATTGTAATAGTTAAATCCTGAATAGACTGTATAATAATTTGTTTTGTCTCGTTGAGATTGCAAAACAAATGACGGACGAATAATCTTGCCTCATCAATTGTGATGACAGTCTTACATTTATAACTTTGTGGTTACACAGTTGGACTTGACAGTCAGTGGTCTCGAATTCAAATCCAAACACTACGGAGTTATCGAATTAATGTGCGTATTAGAAATTAATTACCTCGTATGTAAAACGGTGAAAGAAATATTGTACCTCGTATGTAAAACGTTGAAAGGAACATGACACCCACAACATGAAGAACATTGGTCTCCAATATGTTTTTGACGGCATGTGAAGTTTGCCAGCATGGTGGACTATGGCATATTCCCTATCATTATGAGAGGAGGCCCTTGTCCTGCAGTGGGATAATAATGGGCTGCATGATCACATTTCAGTAACGAAGAGTGTACGAAAATACTAGTGACCTGCACCGGTCTCGCATAGGTAGATAAATAGAAATATAAATTATATACAGCCCATGTTATTCGCTGATAAAGTATCTTTCAGTTACCTTAACTGAAAGATTTTTCAATCACTTAAATATGTTTTGCGTTTATCCATTAGACAATTAATATTTTTTTCTCATAATATTATTTTCGATATCAAATATCTGTGTCAGTAGGTAACTACAATGCCGGTATACCTAATTTCGGCTTAAATCGAGCATCTGCTTCATTTTTACCTATCCACCACACGCACTGGTTGCGTTTAGCAGTCATAATCGCATTACTTTTAATATATTATGTACATATTTACCTAGAAAATCAAACTGTCTGCACTGCACCGGCTTCACTTCTGTCCATAGCACACAGATGTAAATCTCGGCTTGCCAGATGTGGCAATCGCGAGAATCTCTTCTACGAGCTCTCTTTACGCTCGCGGTGAAGCGGCAGAACGTTCGTTCTCTTCTCTATCTGTGCAACTGCGCTGTTGCAGTATGAGTTGATGGATCCAATCCAAAAGATTAACTACTTACTGTCTGTATTATTCACCTTTTGTTAAATGTAGAATTAGTGGCTTTCCTCATAGGCATAAACTGGTCCTATGAGGAAAACTTGTCAATAGCATAGAAAAACCAGGGTTAACAAGGTTTTATCCTCTCTAGCTCAAATCTGTAATTCTGAAATGCCTTGATATCTTACGATAATAGTAAATTTGCAGGGTTTTAGGGTTCCGTACTCAAAGGGTAAAACGGGACCCTATTACTAAGACTTCACTGTCTGTCTGTCTGTCACCAGGCTGTATCTCATGAACCGTGATAGTTAGACAGTTGACATTTTCACAGATGATGTATTTCTGTTGCCGCTATAACAACAAATCTAAATAAAATTAATTATCCCATACAACAAACGTGAATTTTTTGCTCGTCCTTATAATGGTACGGAACCCTTCGTGCGCGGGTCCGACTCGCACTTGGCCGGTTTTTGCATAATGTTTTTAATAAATTGGTTTGAAGCGGGCAACGACCCCAAACGTTCTGACAACTGTTCTTATCTTAGGTCACCTGTCTGGTCAGTACAGGTTTGGTCTGATTTACCTGTTTTTTCTACTGCTAGTTGCAATGTAACTATAGTATAAACGAAACCTCAAACGGGTGTGCTACGCTCTTCCGATTAAAGACATTTTCGCAATAGGACAAAGGTCAACCACTTATGAAACTGAGATTAACTTAGCTCTTGACACAACTATTGAGTGGCTAACAGCCAACAAGTTAAAAGTTAACGTGCAAAAAACTCAATTCATGCAGTTCCATACTTATCAGTCAAAACCCATGTCGCTACAAATTACCCACAAGGGCGTAAATGTGGCTGAATCAAAATATTGTAATTTTTTAGGCATCACATTGGACAGCTTTTGTAGTTGGAAAAACCACATAACAAATATTTGCTCAAAATTGAACAGTTTTATTTATCCCCTAAGACGAATAAGTCAAGTAGTTTCCAAACAAGCCGCAATTACTGCATATTATGGCTATATTTGTTCAGTGTTACGATATGGTATTTTAATGTGGGGCCGAAGTGTTAATGTTGATGATGCCTTTATCTTGCAAAAGAAATGCCTTCGAGCTATTTTTGGTCTTAAACAAATAGAATCATGCCGTCCTTTTTTCAAAAAATATAAAATATTGACTCTAACGTCTTTGTATATTTTGGATTCATGCATCTTTGTTTATAAACATAAAAGCCTATTTCAGCAAGCAACTAGTTCCTACAGCAAGCGTTCGATACATTCTAATAAACTAATTAGACCGTTTAAAAGACTTGTGTTGACATCAAATAATTGCTATATAATGTGCATTAAAATATTTAATAAAATTCCTTATAAATTTAAATCTTTGACATTCAATAAATTTAAAATACAGTTGACAAAGTGGCTTGCAGAGAAATGTTTTTATAGCATCCATGAATTTTTTGAATATAAATTATAATAGAGTATTAAAAAAAAAGAAGGTGTATTTATGTTTCTTACAGTAATAGTAATTAAGATAATAAGTAATGTAGTTTTTAAGCATGAGTATGGAAATGTTATCCAATCAGTTTATGCTGTATTTGTATGCTCGAAAGAGTAAAACATGGCGCACATATGTTTTGTAACTGCTTTTATACTTACCTGTGTTTGTGACAAATAAAGATTTTGTATTTGTATTTGTATTTGGTCCCTAAAAACAGAACCCCGTCTCTCATACATCTCCCTGTCAGTAACCGTAGAGGCTTTCACTCCAAAGGTTCTCTCTGGCGCGGATTTTTTAGTTTCTAGTGTTATTTTGCTCGACGGCTCGCCTCTGTTGTCCAGTGGAGGTATTGGTGGAAAACGAATTACTCTCCCATGGTATTCAAACCCACAGCTAATAGCCCCCGAGCTAACTGTGCCGTCAGAGTTTTGAGGTACTATCAGAGTGTAAAATTGAAGGGCCGGTTGCCGTGGTTGGAAAATACTACTTGCCTTTAACGCCGCAGGTCGTGTGGTCGAACATGTCTGTTTGTCCTGAGTCTGGGTGTAATTACTTCTATAAGTATGTATTTATAAAAGAAAAGTAACATATGTAGTATAGAATTCATCTGGTTTGCATAGTACAAGCTATGGAATGAATGAATGCTATTAGTATGGGATCAGATGGGATGGATGGTGAATAATGGATATTATTAATTAAATTAAAAATCCAGTAAAAGGAGGACAGAACACACAAAAATTTACCGTCCTTCTTTACGATTATTGAGATTCAAATAGACCAAACTATTCGTTACAAAACCTCCACAAGTAAGTAGAAATTCTACTCTACAAATCAAATCCAAGATCCCACGCTTTATATGCATATTTTGCAATCATGGTACGTACGAGTCTCCTACAACTCTAACCAATATAGGACCAAGCTATAATATCCCCACTTCCTATCATAAATAATAACGATATAAATCTTAGATCCTAGTTATGGATCGAAACAATTAACGATCGCGTCGGGAATCAAACCTGCGACCCACGCCGCAAGGTTCACGACGACCGGTTATTTGCAATACCGTGAGAAACTACGAGTATTAGATTAGTTGTAGAACGGGAAAACGTAAACTTGAACTTTATTTGAAGTGCCGTGAAACTTCTGCAGGACAATTTATTTTCGCAAAACAACCACCATTGTTAATCTTATGTTTCATAGAAATATAGACATATCAGCCTTTTTATCATCACCAACATCATCATCAGCCTATAGTCGTCCACTGCTGGGCATAGGCCTCTTCCAAAAGTTTCTACGACGCGACGTCAACATTTGAAGGAGTATAGTCTACTGCGCCTGCGAGTTGGCGACTGCAGTTAGGTGGAAGCTAGACTCATGACACAGATGACGCTAAGTTAATAATAATAATCTGTGGTGTCGACCTTTTATTCTTTCTGGTCAGGAAACCCCCAAGGCTAGTAATCAGCCGTTTAAGCATTTAGAATTTAAATTAAAGTGCATTACATAAGGCTTAAATTGACCATAGTGGTAAAATTGTCTGGTTTTTCCCAAGTTTTGATACAGAAAACTGTAATCAGTGGTGGAGAATACATATAATATCATAATTATAAAACACTACCTGTGTTTACCCGCGGTTTTACCCGCGTTAATCTGTATAATTTTTTTTTAGTTTTTTTTTTCACACAGATCATCCTAGCCCCAAACTAAGCAAAGCTTGTACTATGGGTACCAGGCGACGATATACATACTTATATAGATAAATAAATACATATAAACATAGAAAACTTCCATGACTCAGAAACAAATATTCGTGCTCATCACACAAATATTTGCACTTACCGGGATTCGAACCCAGGACCACCAGCTTCGTAGGCAGGAGCACTACCAACTAGGCTATGGTGACCGTCAATTCCTCACGGTGACCTCAATTATAGCCTATGTGTTAATCCATGGTGTCAGCTAACTCCATACCAAATTTTATAAAAATCGCTTCAGCCGATTAGACGTGAAGAAGTAAGAAACATATGTACACACTCTAAAAGTCACACACTCACAAACTTTCGCCTTTATAATATTAGTAACACGACCAAACGTTATTCTTTGACTGACCGGCAGAGCGGTGTTACTCCGCTACTGAGGGCGCGCGGCGGTGTGATTTTGAGCTAGCCACACTGTATCGTATATCACACATGCCTGTATGTGGTAGGTAAAGACATGCGAAATTATAATATTGTTTATAATTCCGATTATTATGTAGATCTAGGATAATTCATGTTTAAATTGCATAACAATTGCTATTATTATTACCAACGTCAAGAGGTATAATGAATAAATAATATTTAAATGTCATTTCATCTTTCTTTGCAATTAATAAATCTTTATATTTTAAGTGAAATCTTCTTTAGGCGCGTTGGGCACTTTTTGGTTGAACAAAAATCATGGAACTCGCGTCATCTCAAAGTAATGTGGCAGAATATACGAGTATATTTAGCCTCAAAAGGGAGACTTACTGTAATCTTTGGTTTGCGGTAAGACATCATTACAATCTTGTTCGCATGCTAGACAAGGGATTACACAAGTACATACAAATATTATCGACAAGAACAACTTCATCACAGATTATAAACTAATAATATTATAATAATAATGGAGTAAAAATAAATGTCTTGGGACCACTAACACACCACCATCTCATCCCAAACTGGGCTGATATACATATAAATTTACAACATTACATAAAAAAAACACCCAGACACAGAACAAATAACCGAGGAAATCACACAAAGATTTTCCCGAGTGGGATCGAAGCCACGACTTTCTTAACTTATACAGTTTTATTTTTACTTTTGGTACGCATTCCCTTCCATTTGCGAAAATACGCCAATAAATTTGTATAACGTATTTAAATTAGTATCTATACATATATCTACTAAAATCGTAGGGAAAGTCAAAACTGTACAGTGAATATTTTTTAAAAAGGATACTTGGGACGTGGTCTGCAATCAATATCGAAGCCAAAAATATAGTTTTTAGAATTTTGTCTGTTTGTCTGTATGTATGTTCGGGCTTAACTCAAAAAGTACTGCATGGATTTACTTCAAATTTTGCATGAATATTACTAAGAGGTCGGGTCAACATATAGGCTACATAATAATATTATCACGCTATCACCTACGGGGGAGGAGCTGTGATAATTTATAAAGTTTAACGCGGGTAAAACCGCGGGGCACAGCTCTGCCGTCCTTATCAAAAGTGCAATAACTCGGTTTTTTTTAGCAAACAGAGTTAATTACATATTCGTAATCAGCAAAACGAGCTCTATATTTTCTTCTTTGACAGATTTTAAGTATCTATCACCATTCCAGTTTTTTCACGAGGCATAACTGCAATATATCGGAAGATATATTTTTTTTACTTGTCAAGAGTAAAATAACTTGACTTGTGGCAAGGTAAGCTAAATTTGTATGCAATATTACTAGTGATAACTGCAATAAGCGGAATTATTTTACTTTGAATAAGAACATTCTTAATTTGATGACCATATTTTCTAGTCATAAGGGCAATAACTTTGCGTTACTACAGGTCTTTTACTAGTCAAAAGTGCAACAAGTCGAGTTATTAAAATAGTCTTATCTGCCCAGCGACATAAATATAACGATAATGCACCAATCTTTAATGGAGAAATATCCTGACGGTAAGATATCATTTAAGACTTATCGCTACGTAGACATACGCATAAGTTAAATACTTTTAGCCTGGGCATACTTTCATGTCAGTTGATCATTTTCACCCCCAAGTCGAATTGTCATTGAAGAAGAAGAAAGTTTAAGACTTTGAGGAATTCATAGATTGTGTGAGATAGTCCAATTAAAAAATAATAGCGTAAAAATCATGAAAGCATCTAATTTGTAATATAAATTAGATCTTGTCATGATTTTTACGCTACGAAGATGTTCTTCTCAGCATATGATCAGAAACTAGATTAAGGTTTTATTTAAAAAAAAATCATCATGGTGGTCAGAGCCAAAAAAGGGGGTTTCACAATTAAATTTTTTAGAGGAGTATATTCGATTTCCTTCAAGTAAAAAAAAAACAAATCATTCCAAATTTTTACAAATAATAGTTCTCCGAGAGGGATAATCAAGGAGCGCAAAGCAAGAATAATAGTAGATCTGATACCTTTAATGCCTGTAACTAGGAGAGATTTCTGATTTAATTTACCTGAAACCTCCCGGGTATGTATTGAGCAAAGTTCACTCGAAGGCTGTTTTTTTTACGTTTTGTACGTTAGAAATTGATTAACTAAGATCTAAACTGTTTTTCCTCATTTTATTAATACATTATTTATTAATACCTCAATATTTTTATAAGTAACTAACCAACTAATTGACGTTATATATGTAAGGCTAAGCTAGCCTTACATATATAACGTCAGTTAGTTGGTTAGTATGTCTAATGAAAACCGCAATAAGTAGGAAACTTATTGCACTTATGGTTAGAACATACTATAACATACATTAAGCATCTGCTACTTAAAACTGCCTTACTAACGATAAATGCAATAACTACGTTACTTATTGCGCTTAAGACTAGTAAACAATCTGTCTATTTGTGAAACAGTTCGAAGCATCAGTACAATACCATGATTTTAAATAGCTTAAACAACCCATTTCAAAATTTCAAGTACTGTGTAATATTCTATACATTTTTATCTTTAACCAGTAAAAATTTCAAGCCAATGCATTAAATGGGGATGGAGATACAAACAAAACAAAAATAAAAACTTTAACAGCGTTTTTCTCGAAAGTATGTTGGACCTAGTTATTGCACTTTAAATAAGGACGGCAGAGCTAGTAAAGTATAAAATACCAATTTTGATATTCATTATTTTTTGTCCGCAATTTGGTGAAATTGCAAAACGTTACTTTCCAATAAATTACAAAGCTTCAATTATATAGAATATCGAACTTATTACGCATTTTTTAGTTTAGAAATATACCGCTTTTAGAGTGCAATTTATTTCACAAAGACGGTGGAAAGGGCCTCAATCAAAAGCATTTTAATTTAACTTTGAATGGTATTTCAGCTCAGAAATTGTATTATTGAGTGTCAAAGTAAAATCATCTATTGGAATAGATGCTTCTATTGGAATAATGCATGAATCAGTGATCTAAAGTGGTCGCCACACTTCAACCCTCATGCTATTAGAGTACTTCAGGAGACATAGAGGACTAGCTAAAGTGGACCTAATGTCAGTTATATCTGGGTTATGGATCATTGAGAGAGTTAAATATGAGAATAGTACCTCTTAAGCTGCTCTTTGAGTACATTTAACTTCTTTTTTGATGGGCCGGTTGGCTTGGTTGGTAGACACTTTCTTCCACGCCGCAGGTCGTGGGTTCGGGCCAAACGGGGGCAACCGCCTCATTCGTCGGTTATCGTGATCGGCATGTAGATGACGGTTAAAACTACTCAATCATTCGTTCAATCGGCTTCAACGTTGAAATTCGATTCCGGATCATTTATGACGTCACATGTGCTCATGGAAGCCGATTGAATGAATGATTTAGTTATTTTTCAGTTTATCTTCATCTATTTGAACGCCGATCACGATCACGATAGCCGGCGAATTACGCAGTAGCCCCACAGGACAGATATTTGTGTGTATGAACATGTCTGTCCTGTCTGGGTATAATTATATATATATAGTGCAAGGTCTGCTTAGTTTGGGATCAGATGGCCCTGGAACATTAATCATAATTGATGTTGCAGGATATTATTATAAGGTACAGAAGACTAGCTAAAACAGAGCTGATGCTGTCCCTTCTGTGTTACATAAAGTTTAATCTAAGAAGAGGTTCTTTACTTTCTTACCTAGCTTGAGCGGACTGTTACTACAGTATTTAATAAGAGGCTTAATATTATTGATTATTAACAAAAAAAAAGGGAAAATTGTTCTTCCTATTTTTACTCGTAATTATTAAAAATATCGAAATGAGTCTTTGAATATTTCGCAATATCAGTCTTACAAGGTCTATGCTTTATGTAACTAGCCAAAGCCAGACACAAGGTCTTATTCAACATATTATTCAGCAAATTCTGACGTGTTGTCAGTAAACACTGAGGAGCTCTTGTGAACACAAGTTTCAATGGACTAGATAAATAACGTTTATGCGAATTTCGTACAACTCAAGAATATCCTACACCGTTAATGTTAATGTTATATGTTCGCTGTGTGGCGAATATCAGAGTATCTTCACCCCATCTCATCCCCTGGGGGGCGTAGAAGTCGACCTGAGGGAATATCTACCAGAGGACGGACAGCAGATTCCTTTTGTGTACTATGACCATCCTTATGCGATTGCAAACCCGTCTGCCAAGCGTGGCGATTATGGCAAACCCACCCAAAATAATTCTTGGGGTAGCATTTGTCCAGCTGTGGACTTTTTACAGCGGGGGTTAAGGAGAGTGCCACCTTACATTCTACCTATTTTAAATGTGACATTTTAGGATAGCCTAGTAAGCTAACTGAAAATTTCAGAAGAAGAAGACTTCAATATTGTGATCGCAAACACGTCAACCAAGAGTGTCGATTATGGCATATCCTCCCGAATGATCGATCCAATTGCAGTTCAATTCTTTTGGGGAGGTCTTTCACCAGCTGTGATCGTCATTCCATTATAATGATGATGTAGAGGCTTTTACTACTTTACCGGACAATAGGATTATGCATTGCAGAAACGACGTTTTGATTAACTGTCTCTAATTTTAACTAAAAAGCTATTAATTTGCCAATCACACTCATAGTAGGACATTCAAACGAAAGGTAAACTCTATCTAAAGCCTTTTAAGACCGTCCCTTTTAAAGAAACTGACGCCACAAAGCCTGGGCCTTTGATTTAACTGTGTCTCGACCACTCTTACCTTAGTCTGACAGTAAGTAAGCATAAGATAATAATATAAAAGTAATAATAATATCCTAGGACATTATTCACACACGGCCATCTGATCCCAAACTAAGCAGAGCTTGTATTATGGAAACCCGATAACTGATATACTACATATACTAATGTTCTTTTATAAAAACATACTTATATGATTAATTACACCCAGACTCAAGCCAAACAGACATGTGCATGCACCCAAATATCTGTCTTGGGTGGGAATCGAACCTACGACCTGCGGCGTGAAAGGCAAGTACCTATCTACCAAACATGCCAACTGGTCCGTCAAGTCAAGATACATGTGGCCTATTCAAATTACCATTTCGTTACTGGTTTCCACATAAGTAGTTGCTAGACATGCGAACTTGCAATTAATTCCTGCTATGTTTTGTTAAGTTATACGATTTACGTCTCTTAGCATAAGTTCATATGGCGTTCATAGCCAGATTCTCTCACCTGTCCGTAATTGATTGCTGGGGTTAAGCAACTAGACTCGCGGTCGGTCCATAGATGGGTGACCGCCAAAGTGGTTTCATTTCTGAGCGTCTTCGTGTCAGTCGTTAAGCCATGTCAGTGGCTTACTGGGCGACTGGAACAACTCTGACAGGGGTAACCACTGCCCATACGATAAGTACCTAAGTACTTCAGTTAGTTTTATCAGTACCTCATAACTTAAGTATACTGAAGGTTACATCATTGTATTGGATACGAAGCTAAACTATAATTATCTCTTCTAAATCATCCAATAACAATCTTAAGATTGACATCTAACCTGTTTAATAGATTAATAACAACACTACGTTGTGTTCCGCCCACCTGCTAGACGCCTCGAGTCATTATTATAATTCTAACATGTCAGATCATTCAACCAAAGTTTGGATACGACACCAATTAATGATTATTGAATCATACAAACGGTACTAAAAGTAAAATTACTATTTATTGTACACCATAAATTAAAACTAAAATTAATGTAAATAAATTAGGTATAAAGGGCGGCCTTATCGCTACTGCTATTTCTGCCAGACAACCATGTATGGAGTGGATAGACGAAGGAAAGGGGAAAAAGGGTAGATAGGTGTAACAATATGTCAACTAAATCTAAACTTAAACCAAAATAAAATAAATTACATAGAATAATTAAAAATGTCAAAAAAGCAGGAGTGCAAAAATCCAAAGGCGGCAGCGTGAAATACATGTAATTGAGGCGGATAAATATTTTTTCTTAATATAATTTTTAAATATATCTATAGCTTGAGCTTGACTTGTTGTTAAAGGCAGTGCGTTCAACAGGCGCACAGCCAGCACTGTAAAAGATTTGTCGTAATAATGGATGGAATGACTTAAATTAAATGTAAGTAAAAGAACTTACGAAAAACAGAAACCTGAAAAGCCTGGCTCGGATTCGATGTGATATTCAAGTTACCAAACACCGAAAGGTAAACATCGAAATACCCGTTACAAGATACCCATTTCTTTGCCATCGTAATGCCCTAAAAGCTGTTTCCTATACCATCATTACCTGAATCCTGAATACTCTTACATAATGTCGAGTGGAAAACTTCTCGCAGGTTGCGACAGCCTTTGGTCACCGTGGAAGTTACCCTGGTTGTTTGGTCCCTGGGTGTGAGAAAAGTTACTTAAGCTCCTCGGGGTAGAGAGAAAGGGTCGGCAACAAGTAAGTAACTTATCTTCAGGTATTTTTGTGCCCACGTATTAGCAAAAAAAGTTTTTATGTAAAAGAAATATCTTAAGACGTAGACTTGCCATCTACACGCTACTAATAAAGCCTAAAACTAGTTTTCTTCAGAGTTCCCTTTTCATAATACCAGTAAACTAACCAGTGTGCTAGTTTGAGAAGAAGGCCTTAGTTTAATTAATAGTCGACCTAGAATCCCTAGACAAATGACAGAAGATTTGAACTGTCAAAGTGACAAATTAGATTTTCTTAATATATAAAAGAAGCTTAATATATTAGATAAGAGAGCAATCGAATTATCTGATGCAGGTAAAGTTGTCGTTTCTATTACGTACTATTATTAAACTTTTTTATATCTCAATACTATCGAACCCTTAACGTAAGTATATAAGTAATTTGTATATACAATGAATAGAGCCGTTTGTCAAATGTCTTTGTCAAATTACACAAAAAAAGACTCAGCATATTGTTTTATGTACATACAGTCTGTGAGAATGTTCGTATTCAGCCATTAACCTTTGGTCACATGAGTTGCTATTGTTGCTATGTCAGATTGTTGTCATTCAACTAATTTTGGATGATAAGTACCTAAGCGTGGCTCTCACTGATAGCAAATCGAACTCCGGACTCTATCTGGTACTAGTGTCCAGATAAGGTTCAGCAAACTAATTAAAGCCGAGTTAATGTTGTCCGTTATATCTGAGTTATCACAACAGCAGAATCAACAGAAATACTAAATTGACCCTTAGTACACGCAGGGACGGGTTTGGTTTGTATAGAAACTTTATATCATCTATACATATAATAAAATCGTAGGAAAAACAAAACATTGAATATTTTTTTAAAAGGTTACTTGGGGCGTGGTCTATAATCGATATCGAAGCCAAAAATATAGTTTTAAGAATTTTTGTCTGTTTATCTGTTTGTCTGTATGTATGTCCGGGCTAAACTCATAAAGTACTGCATGGATTTACTCAATATTTTGCATGAAGAGGTCGGGTCAACATATAGGCTACATATTATCACGCTATCACCTACGGGGGAGGCGCTGTGATAATTTATAAAGTTTAACGCGGGTAAAACCGCGGGGCACAGCTAGTAGTATTATAAAGACGAAAGTTTGTGAGCGTGTGAGTGTTTGTTACTCGTTCACGCAAAACTACGGGGCGGGTTTTGATGAAACTCTGTAGTAATATAGCCTATATATCCGAATAACACATAGGCTATATTTATAAAGTTTAACATGGATAAAACCGCGGGGCACAGCTAGTAAAACAAAATTATAAAATGCAGGGAATATCTTCAGACCGAAACCGATTCTACATATAATCAGATAGTATAGATAAAGTGCAGTCTTTGTTGGTTTAAGAAGTAGATTGTATCGCCAGTATTAGAATCAGCAGTATTTCCAGGATCAAGCGTTAGTCATTAAAAGGCATAAAACTAATATTGGTAAAGAGGTTGTAGATGGTAAATGCCAGTTGTGTTTGTTGTGTGTGTCTAGAAGATGCTTAGAAGACGAGACTATTCAACACATTTTCTCATACACAGTTTTTACATGGTTTCAGTAAGTTATTTTGTTCTCTCAGAGTGTGAAATGTTGGCTGCCACTTACCATATGTAGCGACACTATAACCTGGTCCAGAATAAATTTTGGACCTAAGTAAAATACATATTTTGCAACTTTCTAACCTGTAGTAGGTTAGAAGATTATACGTATGCTTGAATGTATAACGTTATATATATAACGTATAACTGGTTAAAATGATAGTGCATAAATAATGAGGGTAGATACTAGTATAGACAAAACAGACAATAATATATTTATTATTCTATATAAAGTAAAATCTGTGTTATATTTTCACCAATCATACCACATACTCCCGATCTGTGTACAGTCACTTTATATTTTGCTAAAACGAATGCGCACCTATTATTAAAGATATTTGCATCTGTATTTATATAATTGTGATGATAATTCACAACATAACATCTACAATATTCAAATGAAAACTGAAACGATTGCCACCTCAATCAAGTTCTCAATGCATAATTTACAGGCACGGAGCGTCGCGTGAAATAATTCGCTTAGCGGTAATAGAATTCTTAATTAATCAACCATATTGTGTGCCGTGAGATTTCGAGCCTTTCATAGGCTCCCGCTATTTTTAAAATTTAACGATTATTATGTATGTGTGTGTAGTTTTGATATTATTTATTTAGACAAGACAGCGCCCGTACTAATGACCTTACTATTATGCAATTAACGGACACAAAGTACTCCCAAACACAGAACAACTATTTATGAATCACAAAATTAGTTGTTTTCATAGGCCACCGCCGAACTCGCCGATCATCGTGATCGTGATCGGCGTTCAAATAGATGAAGTTAAAAATGACTAAATCATTCGTTCAATCGGCTTCAACGTTGAAAATTGATTTCGGACCATTTATGACGTCACGACATCTATGTGCTTATGGATATGATTTAGTCATTTTGAACGCCGATCACGATCACGATGATTGGCGAGTTAGGCGGCAGCCCCCCCATCCTATCCCAAACAGGAGAGCGCAGAGGTAATAGTGAGGCGAATACCTTAACAACTGTGCCACACTATTACATCTTGGAACCTTACATTATCCTGGTCAACGTACAGGGATACTCATCGCCTGTCTATTAAAATCCAACTACGTATCCAATCTTGTTATTCTTATAGTTCTTATTCTTTAATGCATACAGGAAATAAAAATTTTAAACAAGAATATTTGCAAATTAATTATTATGAACTAAGCTTTTAAACTTTACTGTTTACAATGCCTTAATAAAATTAAAAAAATCAAGTAGGTATCCTATTTTAGCCATATACTTTTAATAAGCCGATATTATGCAGCATCACAAATTTTAGAAGTTTTATAAAAGGTAAGCCGTTAAGAATCGTTCTACATGATGCCTTTGCCATTGAATACAATAAATACTTCTTACAAGTACCTAACCGAGATTAACTCAACCTCTTATGTAAGTAGGAAATTAGGACAAATCAGAAATAGACCAAGAATAACCAAGTGATTTTTAATATATTCTTTTCTATATTAAAACACAAAAGATGCTTTTATCATAGCAAACAACAATCTCTGGTTTTCCTCATCTTAAAATGTTCCAATAAATTCTTAGCAGATACTCGTAAAGCAGCAAGAATTTTTCAATTAGCTTTTTTTTGTTGGTATTGTTTTTCTTATTAAGTAGATAAGCCAAGCCGACTTTCTGTAACCCATCATCATATCAGCCGAAAGACGTTCACTGCTGGACGAAGGCCTCCCCCAAAGATCTCCACAATTGCCGGTCTTGCGCTATTCGCATCCAGCTGTTTCCAGCGACCCGCACAAGATCATCGGTCCATCTTGTAGGGGGGCCTGCCCACGCTGCGTCTTCCGGTTCGTGGTCGCCACTCAAGAACCTTTCTGCCCCAACGGCCATCGGTTCTACGAGCTATGTGCCCCGCCCACTGCCACTTCAGTTTTGCAATTCTTCGGGCTATGTCGGTGACTTTGGTTTGCCTGCGGATTTCGACATTTCTGATACGATCCCGCAGGGAAACTCCGAGCATAGCCCTCTCCATTGCTCTTTGGGTGACCTTGAGCCTTCTAATAAGGCCCATAGTGAGCGACCACGTCTCTGTTCCTGTGTAACCCATAGCAGAGCACAAATTTCTCTAATAACTTAGGTAAATATTTATTTTACCTTTTGAGCCTTCACGGTCTTTTGTAAGAGGGCATACTCTATGTTGTCAAGATTAAATACAAAACGAATAAATACATACATACATAGACTCACGCCTGTTTCCCAGAGGGGTAGGCAGAGACAACGGACTTCCATTTGTCACGATCCTTGCATACCTCTTTCGCTTCGTTTACTGACATAATATTCTTCACACATGCTCGCCGGTTTAGGGTACTTCTGACCTGACCTTTCTTAAGTACGTCTCTGATTTGATCAGAGAATGTTCTACGAGGTCTTCCCCTTCCGGTTGTATCATTCACACAGGCCAGGTATACTTCTTTTGTCAATCTTCTTTCATTCATTCTTTCTAAATGGCCAAATCATCTCAGCATACCTTTTTCAATCTTTGTGACTACATCCTCTTTCACACCACAACGCTCTCTTACATCAGTATGTCGAATTCTGTCTCTCAAAGTCACACCACACATACTTGTCAGAGCTCTCATTTCCACTGCATTTATTTTACTCTCATTCTTAAAACGAATAAATAGTAAACAATAATTTGTGCATGAATGTTTTATACATAAAATCTTTATGAAGTCTGACGAGATTATATCTAAATATATTTATGGATAAAGAAGTCAGGCCCCCTACAAGATAGCCCGATGATCATGGAGGGAGGGTCGCTGGATGCGGGTAGCGCAAGACCCGGCAACCGTGGAGATCTTTGACGGACGTCTTCCGGCTGATATCATGATGCTTTTTTCTTTGATGATGCTCTTTTCTTTGATGAGGCTTTTTCTTTATTCTTAAATATCAATATATTAATAGAGCAAAAGGCTACATCAGCGAGTACTAATAGTGGCAAACAAAATCAACGACGACTTCGTCAAAGCCAAAGTCTAGTCGACAGCTTAATTTCGTCCTCCCTATACTATTGCTAACTTCCAGACACCCGGCTTCGTATCATAAAAGTCTTTATAAAATTTTAATTATTTATTTAATTTTAAATTATTTTACTATTCATATATAATGAAAATTATAAATAATAAAGATTAGTTTCCCTAATACGGGTTTTGTGCTATTTCAGTAAAAAATAAACGATAAATAACTTTTTATTTTATTACCTAGTCGGAGGGCCTGATACTAACCAGTTACCAAAGTCTATGAACGCTTATAACTCGTGAGGCATAATTCATACGTTTCTTACCCTTCCCCTAAGTTCTTTACAAACCACAAACATTTAAGAATATGTTCAAGGTTTTCAACAAAAGAAATCAACTTTAAAGCGACATTTAAACACGAAACCGCAAAAACGAACAAAGATTAATTAAAACCCCAGAGCAGACAACCACTACGATTGTTCACCGTTACGTAACGCCTTTGTCTACTAAATTAAACTGTCGGCTGATAACACTTAATTAAAATCTGATTATCCGGAGTGCCCTTAATCTGCTGTCATGACAGTAGATTAATATTGTTGACAGTTGTAATTGCGGTTGGATTATGAGTGGCAAATTGATGGGAATCTCATATTTGTAGGTATATAATTGTTGTTTGGTTTTTACTATATAAATCTGTTTACTCCGCCTGTGGAGCATGGCGAAAACTCATGGGCCTCTACAGCCTTCTGTTATGGGGTCCTTTTCAATTTAGATTTAAAAAAAGGTCAAACCTATTATTCTGTTAAGAAATTATTTTAGTATCAGTCCGAAGTTGGCGGTATTACACCCCCATTACCTGGCAGTGCACGTAAAGCCGTCATGACAGTGATGGAATAGACAGTGCCACGGCGTTTGCGCACACACTTGTGAACTATGAAATGTTTTGCGTAAATGGCTATTCTCGATTGAGACTGGCCGAAATACAACCAGGAGCACATTAAAATGACTGTAAGAAATGGATACCTACTTAACATTTTATATATAAAAATAATATTAAAGATGCCCGAATAACAATTAAAGAAATTTACAAGATACCTATTTGTATCATATAAAACCTCTAATTGCGAGATAGCTGTACCCTAGATTCTGAGCCAAAAGAAAAGAAAATTTAGATAAGGTATGGTTGAAATTACTGAGAATAAGTCTAATATGTACTATTGAAATTTGTGAGATTGCCAAAAAAAGTCGAGATAGGGCAGTCTAGAAAAGCCAATCAAAAACCTAAGATAAGCTTTGTCTTCTTGCCTAAAACTGTCAAGTCATCACAGTTTCTTCGGACACACAATTTAACGAGAAAAAGTATTTTAACAAAGTAATTTCTAAGAAAGTAGCTGTTACACGTGTTGTGAACAAAGATTTGCAACCTATCTGGCGACAGCTCTTACTGTTTACTTGGAATAATACAAATGGGTGTCCTAGATTTGTTAATAGTAGTGCCAACGAGCTAGACTTCACAGATTTGTAGGTTTGTGTTTGTGATTTATGATTCAGAGCCCTCAGTTATTATTTACAGACGTTTAGTGAAAAGTTCAATCGCCTTTGGAAAGTTCATGATGTTGTATGCAAGAAGACTTTCAACCATAAATAATAAGGCCCTGGATTCGAAACCATAAATAATAAGGTCCTGGATTCAAACCCAAGTTCTGCGCGTTTTTCTGTCCATTATCAGGATCCGAAAAACTTTTTTGATCCTACTTATGTTTCTGAGGCCTCACTCATCATTTACAGACTTTTAGAAAAAAGTTCAATCGCCTTTGGAAAGTTCATAATGTTATATGCAAGAAGACTTTCAACCATAAATAATAAGGCCCTGGATTCAATCCCAAGTTCTGCGCATCTTTCTGTCCATTATCTTGATCCCAAAAAACTTTTTTTGACCCTACTTATGTTTCAGAGGCCTCACTTTTTATTTACAGACGTTCAGTGATAAAATCAATTGCCTTTGGTGCTGTATGCAAAAAGAGTTTCAACCCTAGATAATGCGATCCTGGGTTCAATCTTAATCGGGTAATAAAATGTTATCTCTCTCAATGGGATCTCTCTGGTAAGAAAAACTTCGTAGTAGTCCGGTCTTTCGAAGTTGGGGCTGAAAATTTCACATGTGTTCACATGTGAAAAAGTTTTCGAGTTACTTGGGGGTCAAAAGTGGCTCGGAATGGTTCTTCTAATATTACACAAGCTACTGATCGCCAGTGTTAGCACCACGCTACTGTTACCTTGAACTTGGCTTGACACGCTACCAGGTGTCTAGATACATAAGTTTAGTCATTATGCTGTTGACCGTATTATTATGACTGCCTCGTTGGTCTAGCGGTAGTGTGTTCAACCGCAGATAATGAGGTCCAGGGTTCGAATTCCGGGTCGAGCCAAAAAGTGATTTTGGAAATTTTCCGTAAAAATAAATTACTCAGTGTCAGCCCGAAGTCTGGAAGTTGGCGGTATTACACCCCCGTGCCTCGGAGAGCACGTAAAGCCGTCGGGCGTGTACCTGATCTCTTTTCGGCCGTGTCGCTAGTCGCCCCATCGGATCATGAGAGTGATGGAATAGAAAGTGCCCCTGTGTTTGCGCACACACTTGTGCACTATAATATGACCTGCGCAATTGGCTAGTCTCCATTGAGACTGGCCGCCGTGGCCGAAATTCGGTCGGGAGGACATTACATTACATTATTATTTATACTACTATCACAACACTCCACCGCGCCGTGGTAACTTACAGCCAGCAACGCAAGTAACAATAACAACATTGGGGAACCTTAAAAGTATAGTAGTAAGGATCATTTTTCTTTAAAAATGTTTCTGCTGATGTGACCCTCAGCACAATGCGGGCGAGAGTGGACAGACGTGTTAATTACTGTGTATTGTTACTGATTAACTTGAAAATAAATGAAGTCGCAGTAAATACAAACAGTTCAGAATGGCCGTAGCCACAGCATAGTTTAACTGTAATGAAAGTCTTTGAGCTAACTTTACTTTATGTATGTATGAGAACAAAAAGGGAGTAAAACTGGTACATAATACATGTATTCGCGGCTGTTTTGATGCTTTGTGCTTTGACTGTGCATTCTGAAATATTACACTTCTGTTGTATGTTGGTTTTGTTGTTACTGACACTTATTGCTAAGCCAGAGGACGTAGCTTCGATGCCCTAGGAGGACAAATCTTTGAGTGATAAGCACCATTATTGGTTCTGTGTCTAGGATTAATTAATTTATATTATGTATGTATTTAGAAATATATATGTAAGTATGTTTATCAGTTCTGATATCTGGTCTTGTATCAGGTAAGTTTCTACCAAGATTTGGATCAGATGACGGTGTTTCACTGGTCCCAAAATGTTTGTTGATTTGTATTCATTTTTACTTAAGTGTACACCCGCACTAGTTATATTAATGTAATGTTGAGGCTCGGACTCAGAACAATCTCTCATCTCATGTAATTTTTTATAATAATATCTGGGGACAATGTCACACAGATCATCCTAGCCCCAAACTAAGCAAAGCTTGTACTATGGGTACCAGGCGACGATATACATACTTATATAGATAGATAAATACTTAAATACATAGAAAACATCCATGACTCAGAAACAAATATTCGTGCTCATCACACAAATATTTGCACTTACCGGGATTCGAACCCAGGACCACCAGCTTCGTAGGCAGGAGCACTACCAACTAGGCTATGGTGACCGTCTGTGGAGATCGAACACGGAACACGAGATCGCCGAGATACTACCGAAGCGATTACCTTACCCAGTGCGCCACACCAGTACCTCTACCTCGACTCCATATAGCTTACTTACTCGATAACTTACCGCTTTTTATTAAGGACAATTTAAGTGCATTGAAGTTGCCGCTAAGGGCGGTGCAAGTTATTGTACTAGATAAAACTGCAAGTATCATCGAGGAAGTAAACTACATGAACTCGTGGTAATCATGGTGAAGTCAAGTCTATAAGGCACACGGTATAACTGATTTTATCAATTAATTTTGAAATATCGTATACTCTATTCTGTATACTTAATTCAAGAACCACAAGTTGGGTCTTACGATAGGTATTGAATTTTTCGGAAACAATGTTTACCTCTACGTTAACCGTGAATCTTCACACAAACGAATAAATAAGGTATTAAACCTGGCGCGTTTAGTATATGTATTATGTGTCATCAAATTTCTCAATTAACTACTGCAACTTAATTGAGAAATTTGACATGACACATAAGTTGCAGTAGTAGTTTTAGGATCCAATAGATACATATTAAAATGCAACAGCCAAATGGGGTGTTATCAGAACTAAGATCTATTGTAACACGTCGAAACTCACAAGCCTATGCAAATCAACATCGACTGGCACTCTACCTTATGTATTCGCATCTTAAGCGGAAACTCGCGTGTTCATTTCAGTTATTGGTGACCCTTGTCTGGAAAGGAGCGTTTAGCAAAACAATACCTATATATACCCGCAACAACGTAACAATACCGATATATATATATACTAGCTGACCCGACAGACCTTGTCCTGTCTTCTTCTTCTTCTTTTTATAAATGGCAATTAGTGCCGATGTCGACAATTCTGCCAATGTCAGATTGTGAAATGGGAAAACGTGAAAATAAATTGTCCTGTCTTAACAAACTATTAACGCACGCTATCTGTCAATACTATGTCAAATAAAAAAAAGTTACATTAAAAAAGTTTATATTGTCCAAAGCGCTAAGGTTAGATTAGAAATAATATTTGGTTGTGAAGTATTCTTAAGTTTTCTTATTTTCCGCGCAATTTTAAATTCTTTTTTTTACATAAGAACCTTCTCCTGACAATAACAAACACAATAAAAAAGAAATAGTGAAATCGGTCCAGCCGTTCACGCGTGATGTCGTGACAACGGAAAACGGGTTTCATTTTTATATATATAGATATATATATATAATAATACCCGCATAGTTATGTTAGGCAAAGTATATATTATTAAATTACATAACGTACACGTACGTTAATTGATTAAACATATGGTGTCGCAAGTTGACCCACGCCCTCTGCTTGTCCCATAACCGTTCACGCAACTAAAATTGCTTGGCAAATTGTAAATTATCCTCAAATTATTCTGCGGCTAACCGACAGTGTTAACCATAGTATAATGACGGTAATTTCATTCGCTGCTAAATACTAGATTTTTAGGTCACTGGACGCGCACCGCTTAACAAGAGTTAAAAACAAGCGTGTGACCCTAACCTAACCGTTGAATATTGGAATTATAGAAAAGGTACTGTAAGTTTTTAAAAGCTAGATGGATTTTTGCGAAATCTTGTTATAAGCTATCCCGATTAAAGCAATTTTACAGTGTGTGACAGTAAAACAGACGCATACAAATCTGTTCACCCACAAAACATTCAAATTTAAATGAACTATTTTTATTTATCACCAATTAAACATGGGTGTAATACAGTCCAGTATTTCTTCTGTGAGACTGTATACCACTTGTGACTTCGCAGGAAGGTGATCGCGTTCGCGCCTCATTCAAACTTCTACCATAACGTAAAAAAAAAAATTATTGAGATTTTTACGTTCGCTCTATGCTAATAGGTGGTCTAAGTTAAGAAACATTTATGGGCGAGCCCATAAATGTTCCTGTGTGTACCAGTTCACTTTGACATGTGTCTGGTACCACACACTTGAATATTCCATATCATTACCATATCCACTACCTATAAGGGTCACTACTTAAGAAGTTTGCCCCGAAATGCCCGAAATCCTGGCGGATTATGAGAAAGAGGTGAGAAGAAGTCGTACTGGATTGGATTTTAGTTCATTTTAGAATCCCGTAACCAATTAACCCCGTTCCGAGTAAATTATTTGCGTGTAATGAATACTTTCTTTAAATGTTTTCTAGATGATAATAAATTAAGCTGTGTATCCTTTAGAACAAAGTTTTACGACTGTGTGTGCTACATTCACTTTGTAATTTTAGGAAATAATTACCATAATTACTAAGCTCTTACAAAAGAGTTGAGCCTGTCTGTGACGTAGTTTATTATTGGATGCAATGTATATTATTTTATCTAAGTAAGAGCAATCGCGATACATTTTAGGATCCAGTCTGGTATGTTAGCGAAGAGAGTGGTTGCCACTCCTTTAAGCCAGGATCAACAGTGACACACAATGATTAGCCTCTGAGCGGTGAGGCTCACGCTCGAAGACCACCTTCGCGATAAATGTCAAATTGTTGCCAAATTTCCACGTTATTCGTATATTAACATAGTGTAGAATGTTTAATATGTATATATATTTACATAACTATTCATCCATTTAAAAAAGTTCAACTATTGAATTATTATCTGACGCCTTAAATATCTGAAAGTGTTTGTGAATCTCAAGAGTCCTTAAATTCTAGTGATAACGATCCAGTGTTGCCAGGCGCATAACATTGTTTTATATAAGGTAAAAGTAAGTTTTTATGGTCACGCCCAGTTTACCTTAGACTACATATTACCATAAACCTGAACTGCGTTACAAGAACTTCGAAGCTATTTATAGAAAAAACATAGTAAGATGGTATCTATGGAAGATACAGTCGATGACACGTTGGTGGTTAGACTCTGTCTTTGACAGCATCTTATAACATAAGTAATTGTGGTTTTCGTAGTGCAAGTGTATGTGGACTGACTGACTACGGCTGTATCTATGTATCTTTTGGAAAGCATAGAGTATGAAATTAAAAAGCATATATTGTCGCCTATTCTAAGCAAAACCAACCAATTTTTTTTAATAATATTTCATGTCATTCTAACGTACAATAGGTCCTATAAAAATATCAATGCATCTTTATTTAAGTCAATACAGTCATGAAGCATAATTCTAAGAGTAAAGAAGCGATACGTCAGAACCTATTGGGCATTAACAGATTTCCAGACAAGCAGTTTGACAGTACTATGAATGCTCTTCCCTTTTTATACGAGATATTTTGGAAAGAGATATAATGGCATAGTGATATCTGACTGATTGATAACTAGTTAGTATCTTTAGTTAAGTCAATACAGTCATGAAGCATAATTCTAAGAGTAAAGAAGCGACACGTTAGAACCTATTGGGCTTTAACAGAATTCCAGACACGCAGTTTGACAGTCATATGAATGCTCTTCCCTTTTTATACGAGAGATTTTGGAAAGAGATATAATGACATAGTTTTAGATTGATAACTAGTTAGTTCGCCGTTAGTTTTCCTTATATTATCTCCTCACGTCTGTTTTAATAATTATACATTTAGGTTAGTTTTGTGGCGTTAAATACAGAAGCGTGTTGCGTCATCTTAAGGTATAAATGCCTTTTGACACATAACATGTAATCTCCGTATATTATATCTATTTTTGTGATAACGTACCTATATGAAGCCAACATTGTAACAAGTACTTTAAATATTGGCAAAACGCGACGAAAGTATATAGCTTATCTAATATCGTATCGTTTGTTTATCGATTCCATAAAATTTTCATAATACCTCATAAATTGGCACGCGTAGGTGAACACAGTAGATATCTATTGTAAGGTGGAGTGGGTAAAACGAGTGCCGCTGTGCAAACAACGACCCCAACCTGCTACATTGTTACAGCTACCCATTCGGTTTTGGGTTACCAAACAATGATTTTCCGTGACACATGTCTGTATTTTTGTCAGCATTCCGGTTGGACTTTGAAAATGTTGGCATATGATTTTTTAAATTTATAAGGGTTGTAGGTAAATTACCTGTTTTTACCATCCATTTAGGTATTTCAAAACCCTTATTAGATAATGGTAAACATATAAAATAATTTTATTACGTTTTCGTGTTTTTTAGTGAAGATCTCTACTTTGTTAACTCGGACAAACTTGAAAAAACGTTGATGATCTCTATATTTTTTAATCGTGCTTAAATTAGGAAAGGCAACAACTTGTTTTACGATGTACTCAAACATCCTGTAGTTGTATATAATAACGTCAGTATGCGGACTAACTGCGGTTTATTTAACTTTTCACTCCTTTTTTCTCAATAACTCTCCTCATTCGTTTTGAAAAACTACTAAGGCTCCCTGTATAGCAATGTTGAATGTCATTTAGGCACGATTTAAATTGAAGGGACAGATAGGTATAGCCTTGATTAAATAGTTGTTAAATAAATAATATCTTGGGACAACACACTGTCAGCTGGTCCTAAACTAGGCAGAGCCTGTACTATCACCATTAGACAACTGACAAGTCGATTTAGGTAAGAATATAAGACTCACGCTCCTTATAAAAAGCCATAGTAGACTTGAGTATTACATCTGGTAACCGTGATTTTGTCGGCTGTGGCATTATTTTTACAGGCCATTTGCAGGGCCTGTCCTTAAGCAACAGGTCCAAGATTTCTCGCACAGATAACAATGTTAGGCCTTACTACGATACTCTGCATTGTGCGACTTACAAAAGAACTTTTCATCTTTTCATACACATTTTGTGGAATATTGTATGTACTGAATATAAAAGAAGCTTTAAACATGTACCAATAGAGATGTAATGTTATTGTTAGACATACAGAAACCTACGAATATATAGTTACCTACTATGTGTAAAGTCATCTTCTGTATCTATATATACATATATATTATTTTACATTTTACAAATAATGCAATTTGAAGTGTCAAAATAACAGCTTTTTAGTTAATGCATTTCAAAGTGCATACAGTCCATGGCTGTTCGAGTTAATCTCTGAAATGGCTGGACCGATTTGACGGAACTTCCACTTGCAGATAGTTGATATTATAAGGAGTAACAGAGGGTAGGTTTTATCCAGAAAGACTTTTTCCGAAAGGTTAAAAATGCATAGATTTTAGGCAGTCGAGTAAATGACGGGCGGGCTGAGTCGCGAGCAGAAGCTAGTTAGCAATAATATTCAGGAGGACCTTGTCTTGAGGACCCAATGATATCTAAGCGATATTCAATGTAGGTATAATGGCACTTCAGAAATACGCAGCTATCTGTAGTGCCATTAGAACAATATTGAATATCGCTCTTTGAGGAAAGTTTGTCGTTCACGCGATTATGGACAATATTACTAAAGAACTAAGTGTCAAAATAAAGTGTACCAAAACTGTCTGAGTATCGTAACAAAACTTGCGACATAATTCAGCTTTATGTTAAACCGACTTGGAATAGAAAGAGGTTATCAATTATTGTTTTGAGATACATAGTATCTTAGGCGCTGCGCTGCGTGGTGATGGCCAAGAATATCATCACCCCATCTCATCCCGTGGGGGGCGCAGAAGTCGTCCCGAGGGAATATCTCCCACACAACGGGTAGCATGTTTTTCTGTGACCATCAAACTGCGATCGCCAACCCATCTGCCAAGCGTTGCGATTATGGCATATCCCCCCCTTTGGGGAAGCTTTTGTCCAGCTGTGGACGTAATTTGGCTGACTTGACTAGTATCTTACGCGATTTATTGGTAGTTTATGATCATTTTTATACGAAACGGAATACTTTTCGAATTGTCAGAAATAAATATAGTTCATACTGGATGTTCTAAAGAAAAGTTAAACTACGTTCTATATTGTTTTAAAACAGTAAGTAGGTATTGCTAATTTGTAAAAATAAAACCAAACGTATAAAAATATATAATGTTTATATAACTTCACCAATCGAAGGAATCCAAGCAATACTAAAGTTATGAGTTCAATGTTAAAATCTATAATAACCGTTTCGACCAGCGATAACCGATCGAGAAATTCCCGATACAATCGAGAAGCAATATTGCGCGCATTGTTTCGTGTCGTTCAAAGTCGTGATTTTAATTCCGAGCCCAAGTAAAAATACGTACGGAACCGTTCACTTGATAGTGAGGTCGTGACTGGCTGTACATTTTATATCTACTTTCGATTGACAAGCTAAGCTGGCATTTCAAAGGGAAAATGCGGCTAGGCGGTTTTGTTTTGAAATACGGTACTTGGAGCCCTTAGTTGGAAGTTTATTGAATGTTTTTCTGAGGCGGAAAATAATTGGATGACCTTTCTACCTTTGGATTAGAGATTTAGGTAGGTAACGTAACTGCTAGGTGATAGGAGAGTTGGTTTAAGTAATAATTTTTGAACTAAAAACGTGTACCTTGCGTTGAGCAATTTTTAGTTAAACAAAAATCATGGAACTCGCCTCATCGTCGCGACACGCTTCCCATAAGCTATATGTATAACTATTATACTGTATATGATTTAGATAAAAAAGAGTTAATGTCGGTGCAGCTTACTTCTAGTTTTCTAAACTGCACCTACATTAGCGCACAGACTTGGCTATGGCTCTGGGGCTCTACCGTCTAAGTCGCCGAACATCGATTTCTTAAATGGCGTTCAAATAAATAAAGGCAAAAAAATGACTTAATCAATCGTTCAATCGGCTTCCATGAGCAAATGTGGCGTCATAAATGGTCTGGAATCGATTGTCAACGTTGAAGCCGATTTAACGATTGATTAAGTCATTTTTAACATTTATTTATTTGAACGCCATTTAAGAAATCGATGTTCGGCTACTCAGCCGGTAGAGCCCCTGCTTCGGAGATTACGTAAATCGGGCCTGCAACAAGCAGGCCCGTGCAGTTTAGAAAACTAGAAGTAAACTGCACCGACATTATCTACCTTTTATCTAAATAATATACAGTATAATAGTTATACATATAGCTTATGGGAAGCGTGACGTGACGATTAGGCGAGTTCCATGATTCTTGTTCTATGATTTATCTTAAGCCGGTCGTGCAGAACCACCCCATCATATTATGCGTGAATGACTTCATAGTTGGCTAGAAGCCGTTGAGGAATATCGGAAAATTATATAATAATAATAATATCTAGGGACAATGTCACACAGATCATCCTAGCCCCAAACTAAGCAAAGCTTGTACGGTGGGTACCAGGCGACGATATACATACTTATATAGATAGATAAATACTTAAATACATAGAAAACATCCATGACTCAGAAACAAATATTCGTGCTCATCACACAAATATTTGCACTTACCGGGATTCAAACCCAGGACCACCAGCTTCGTAGGCAGGAGCACTACCAACTAGGCTACGGTGACCTATGTTTTATATACTTGACGATTCCTGTGGTGGATGTGGCGTCTGTTAAGTCTGTAGGTACAGTGCATACCTCTGACTCGATCGGAAAAGATGAGATACAGGAGAAGCGGGTGTATACATCACCGCTAACTTCCAGACTCCAGGCTTCCTAGAAAAGCTCCACTTCACTTCAGGGCCATCGAGACCAAAGAGACAGTCATTTTAAAAGTATAAATGTGTATACCTAATCTAATTACAGTAATTAGTGACGCTCTTAGCTAATTAGGTCTTAATTGCGACCTGCGGCTGGAATTGCCAACTCTTTTACCTTTGTAAACCGACGCGCACAAAAAAATCTCTCCTAAGCTTTTCTTTGTGCAAATGTAAATTTTTCTCTTGCTTCACTAATAAAAACTTTTCTTTTCCAGGTAAATGTAATCAACTGTTCTCTCCGGTACCTACCGTATGGTTGGAGTAGGTAAGAGTGTAGAGGCAGTAAGTACAGCTAATTATAATTCACGAGAGAAATATTGACGTGGTACTATTAACTTTTATATTAGGATGTAAGGGTCGTGGAAAGTCTTGTTCGAATAGCTGAACGATTCTATGGAAAAGTCGAGAGAGCCCTGCAAACTTTGATGATTAAAAAATAATCAAAGTAAGGCAAGGCGTTTCATGCAAACTTTAACTAGGGTAAAATCTACCATGAATATTATAAAGGTTAAACTCTATTGAATATAAACATTTTCTTGCTTTGTTTCTCTGTTCACCGCAATGATAATAAAGATATAATTGTTTAGCACACAATTATATCTTTATTATCATTGCATCATTATCATTAATTATATCAATCCTGGCTATTCAAGGCTTTCAAAAAGTACTAATAACTCTCTAATTTATTAAACAGCTCCAGTCGTTTTATATAAACGCAATTCTTGGTATATTGTAAACAAAAGTATATCCAAATATATTAGGTTCTACCATATGATGCATCAATTCCACGATTGATCACATACATAGTGTTCGATATATATATGAGTCAATAAAAGTAAGGGAAACGGGTTTTCAGGAGACCTGTATCGGCTGATGATACATTTATTATAATTTATAAAGATCTCGTCTGGCACTAACACTATATTATAAGAAATACTGAATATTCTTATAAGTATTTATAGAATTTCGTAGGATTGTGCTAGTATTTTAATGTACTAACAACTTCCGTTTGTCGGCGTTGAATAATACTTGCTTTTAAACATTCTACTAGCCGTTGTCTTATTTGTCGAAAATTTCCGTATTATCCGAATAATAATGCAATTGATAGCCGGATATTTTTTATTCGCGGATATATCCGGATAGTATGCCCTACTTACAAGCGTATACGCGCCGCATGCGCACGTCTTTATCGTTGGTGCGGGCGGCTACGCTGTATTCGTTATATTGAACGAGTACGAAACGATAGTCTGAAGGTGGCCCTTCACTCTAGCTGTTTCTGCAGCTTAGAATATGCAACTCTAATAAAAAAAATCAATATAATAGTTGGGCGATATATTTGCACAACTTGTAATAATTTAACCTAATGAATATTTGCTAACAGGTAGGTTCTTTTATAGGAAATTGTTGCCAAATCCGTAAAATTTTGAAGTGAACTCTTTTTTTAGGCGCGTGAGAACCTTTTGGATTAAAAAAAAAACCATGTACTCGCATCATCGTAACCGCTCGGCTCCCATAACCTATGTATATGTATACCGTGTATATATGTACAATGATAAACCTCCGTGCGTTATTAGTATCTACAACATGTAACTTAATTAACGCACACCCTGAATTAAGTTTGTTCAGAATCGTTTACTGAATTGATTTATATCATTTTTAGTATAGGTATTTTTTTATATTAACTCTGTCCAGTCTAAACAAATTTAAATGGACCGTAAGTCGAAGTAATAAGACTTTTAAATCGCAGTTTTATTTTTATTCATACAAATTCCATCATTCAATACAAAATAAAGAAAAATAAACTTTATTCAACAAGAAACTAATTTAGTAAATAACAATGCATATACATGTTAAATTAAAAAAGTAGTGTATGTATTATGATTACAACATAATATTCTAATTGGGGTGTTTGGGGGTGTGCGTTAATTACGTTACACCTTATATATATTATACAAAGAGTATGTCTCAGTGTGAAGTGACAACTATTATATTGTAGATTATTTAGATTAGATTAGAAGGGTAAAGCTTTTATTGCCAGTCCCCGAAGACGGCCCTGTTTGTTTTTTTTTAATTTAAACTAATCAAAAGTCTTACAAATTTACTTCCCAACTTTTCTATTGTTTACTTTTGAAATAATATTGCCGATATTTGTTACAAATTGAAAAATCTGTTTTACACACATTCAGTCTATCCAATGCCCTCACTAACAAAAAGCTAAACTTTACTATAAGTATGGTAAAGTTTAGTTTGTTGACCTAATTTAAATCTTCTTTCGAACAACATGACGTTATTTCCTTCATAGACAAGAGATTTTCAAATAAGAAAATGGAACATTCTAAATAAAAGCAATGTTAAATGCGAAAACGTTGTAGAATCTGTTATTCACAAAATCAAACAAAGGACATAAATTGCCATCTATTTAAATCCAATTTAAAGAAGAAAGTATATAATAAAATGAAGCATTGTTGTATTCTTGTCAGTGTTTTGTATAAATTGCTTTGTCTCGTGGCCATTCTTCTTGCTGTTTACGTCTCGTTGGGTTGTTACCTAGATTTACTGTCGTTACATATTTCTTCGAATTTTGCGGAAATACGGCGACGTTACGTGGAACAGCTAGGATTTAATGTAATCAAGTAGTACTTTGTTAGTAGCAAGTTGTATACCATCGTACTTTAATGTCGTATTTTAATTCGAATGATGTGGTGGTTGCCTGTAAGTGTTGTAGCACTTTTACATTTGAAGTATGTACGTGTCCATATAACTGCATAAGAACTATCCATAGCATTCAATATACAAAATTAATATGTAGTGTAAATTCCGTTGATTGCCAGTTTCATCAAGTCGGGGTGCAATATGCACCGCCCTCCCGCCTGCAAAATTATGCACATGCAAGAAGGACAATATAAAAATGCAAATTACATGTGTTGGTATGATAGCCAACACATGTTTCTGCCTTCCACGGACCATTCACGTGTTAACTTTTTTGTGATAATATTGTCCTTCTTGCATGTGCTTGCATTTTTGCGGGTGAGGGGCGTTGCTTATTGTAACCCGGCTTGCTTAAACTGACAATTAGCGGAATTAACACTACGTATTAACTTTGTATGATGAATAAATTAGCCCATTTAAAACGTTAAAAGTATAGTATAAAATGAGCGTTCTTATCACAAAATGTGGTCTCTTCTAGATAACCAAAGTATATTATACTTACACGACAGTGTTGTACTTTAGAATGGCAGTTGTCGGTGTACGATACATTGTGAAAAGTACCTATAGGTACACACGGCTACATATCAAGCTACACATTTGTAGTATATGACTGCCTCGTTGGTCTAGCGGTACCGTGTACAACCGCAGAAAATGAGGTCCTGGATTCAAATCCCGGGTCGGGCCAAAAAGTTTTTGTTTTATTCTTTATTGCACACAGAAATACATATTCATATAAGTCATTAGAGCTAGCATGTACACAGGCGAGCTTAACTCAACTATGAGTTCTCTTCCAGCAAACCTTTGTCAGAGGGAGAGCTTATATGAGATGGGTTAGAAACAGTGCACAACAATTTGACTTAAAAATAATACAAAAACAGAATTTACCAGTGGTAAATAAATATATACATAAACCTGCTTACTAATACTACATACTAAGTTACTTACGTAACTACATACCTAATTATATAACATAAATATTAAACATATAATATATACATAAATATTAACTGCCTGCCTGCTTAGTTAATTGAAATAAGTGTTCTTTTGTTTTCTCTTAAACACGTCAAGAGATGTTGTAGCGCGAATCGAATGTGGAAGGGCATTCCACAAACGCACTGCTTGAACAGTAAATGATCCGTCATACCGGCTTGAGGAGTGAGAAGACATTCGAAGTAGAAGTGAAGTGGTTGAACGACAGATTTTTTCTCGCGGGACTAAATACTCAAAGCGTTCACGGAGATATGTGGGAGCATTGGTGTTATGAAGGATAGAATAGAGGAATGATAGAATATGACAATCTCGACGTCTCCGAATAGGTAGCCAATTCAACTGCGACCGAAACTCAGACACGTGGTCATACTTTCGGAGGCCGTAAATGCATCGGATACATAAATTCTGGAGACGTTCGAGCTTGTTGAGAAGTTCTTCATTTGCATCCAGGAAACAGACATCGGCATAGTCCAGAAGAGGAAGTAGAAGTGATTGAGCAAGGTAAATTTTAGTGCGAAAAGGCAAGAACTTCTGAAGCCGTTTTAGGGACTGAAATGAACAGTATACTCTCCTGCTTACTTCTGCAACGTGTTCGGACCATGATAAGGTGCAGTCAATAAATATCCCAAGGTTTTTGGCACATTTGGAATAAGTAATGGGAACGTCATCGTAGATTACTGGAGGTGGACATATATTTACTATTGTGTTAAGCATATACTGGCCACCAATAATGAGAGCTTGTGACTTAGATGGGTTTACCAGAAGGCCAAAGCTTTTGGCCCAATCGCTAATGTTACCAAGATCACTATTGATGGCAGCTATGGCTAAACTAAAATCCTCCACTTTAAAGTGACGATAAAGCTGCAAGTCGTCTGCGTAAAGATGGTAATTAGAAGATATAATTTTGGTAATAGCATTAATTAATACCGAGAAGAGAAGAGGAGAGAGTATGCCACCTTGAGGAACACCTGCAGTAAGATTACACCACTCGGAGGTAGCCTCGTCGTGACGGACTGACTGCGAGCGCCCTCGAAGATAAGATTCAAACCACACAATTACTGAAGACGAGACATTTAGAGAGGATAGGGTACCGAGAAGGATGTCAAAGTCAACTGAATTAAAAGCGCTGCTGAAATCCAGTAACACCATAACCGTTAGTGATTTCCGCTCCATGGCCAAACGGATATTATCTGTTATTTTGACCAGAGCTGTAGCAGTACTATGGCCAGGGCGGAAACCTGATTGGAAAGGGCTCAGCAGGCTTTTGGAAGAGAGATACCGTGAGAATTGCTTGTTCACAATACTTTCAAGGACTTTGGATAGGATAGGAAGGATAGAAATTGGTCGGTACTGGGATAAGGAAGAAGGATTGGCTGATTTAGGAAGCGGTAGGATAAGGGCTTTTTTCCAAATAGAAGGGAAGGAACTTGTCTCCAGGGAGAAGTTAATAAGGTGAGTTATTATAGGAGCAAGTTCCTCTAGGATAAGGGAGATCATTTGTAGCTGGAGCCCGTCAACTCCTACAGCTTTGGTGGATATTGATCGGAAGGAATTTTTAATATCTCGTTCAGTAACTGCTGTAAAAGAGAAAGAAGTACAATCTGGCATTGAAAGGTTAGAGAGGTATCTAAGAGTTGAAGATTTGGTGGTGGCACTCAATGCGACTGGTGGCTGTGAAAAGTGAGTATTGAGTGCATTGAGATCGACAGCTGTAACACTGCCATTTTCACTTTGGCCAACACCAAGTGATTTTAGAAATTGCCAGACTTTTGTAGTGCTAAGATTATTAATTGAGTTATGTATGTGGCGTCTTTTAGCATCTCGACACATACGACTGCAGCGATTTCGGAGCTTTTTATAGACGTCTCAATTTTCATTAGAAGCGACCTTTCTATACCGTCTTTTGGCCATGTCACGCTTAGACATAAGTTTTTTTATTTCATCGGAGAGCCATGGTGCAGGTACATGTTTAACCCTCACTTTTTTAATCGGAGCATGGCAATTATATAGATTTAAAATGAACTCAGTAAATATGGCAACTTTTGTGTCCAAGTCGTTACAGTTGTAAACAGGAGACCAGTCAATACTGCCCGCATCCTCCCTCAAACGGTCCAGGACAATGTTTTTGAAGCTGCGTATGAAGAGATATTGAGACTTACGTCGAGGGCAGCGAATTTTGTATGATAGATATACAAGATCATGATAGGAAAAGGATGCCGGCAACTGGCCATGAGAAGATACTTTAGATAGGTCGGATACAATTATTAAATCTAAAAGAGAAGGAGAACTGTGAGGAGCATGATGTGTAGCTTCCAGTGGTAGAATGTGCATGTTGACCGAAGAAATCAGAGAAAGAAGCTTACGACTCCGTGCATCATCCTTAAGTAAACAGGTGTTATGTCTCCAAGGATTATTATGTTATCATATTGGGGCGCAAGATTTTCCAGTTTAGATTCGAAAGAAGAGAAGTAGTCGATATGGCATGATGGACTATAATACACCCCCAAAAGCATTTTCGAATGATTAATGGCAATTTCGATAAAAAGATTTTCGGCAAATTTTGAATAATCACTTAGAGACTTGTCGACCACCTTATGCTTCAAATCCATGCGTAAATAGATAGCCACTCCACCACACCCCTTTCCAGTTCTATCATTGCGCACTAGCTTATAGCCAGGTATAGCATACTGTTTCGAAGGAAGTGCAGGTTTAAGAAATGTTTCAGAAACAAGAATAGCATGAATGAGGTCAGAGTCAAAAGATGACAGAAGGTCAGGGTAATGAGCGTGAATGCTTTGAGCATTTATATGTACCGCATTAAAACATTTAGATGACGAAAACGAAAGGTGTGAATAGAGCTGGTCGCGCAGTTGAAGTGATTCTGATTCATCATCAGGAAGAAGAACATGAAAGAAAATCGTCGTAATCGCTACTGGCAGACATAATAAACTAAATAATAATATCAATACTATAAATGCGTAATAAAATAACAAATATAAAACAAATACAACTAAACGATAATAACCCCTACACACTCATTTTACAAAAAAAATAAAATAAAAATAAAACCGAACAACAAAATATTGGATAAACAGTGCAGTAATAGTACCACGTTTCATCCGTAACGATAAGCGCCAAAAGCCGCAGTCTCACAGGGTATGATTGACATTTGATAGTCGATGAAACAAAATTGTTAAAATGTCAATGTCATAGTTGTTATTTCTACACGGAACGCATAATTATTTACCTCCGAGTTATTTACATACAAATCTTAAATACCGTCAAATTACTGGAAGAATACAATATTAACGTGGTAAATTAAGAATGAGACATACTATATAATACTACCAATGAGTGTAGTTCAAAACATTGTCGGAAAGCTACCTCGGAAGATTTTATTTCGCCGGCCTGCGGGATCTCGTAGCTGTAGATGTGTTTGCACCTTTGCCGGTGTCTTGCAGAGACTTTCCCTTCTCGGCTCCCTTAGCAGCATCGCACGCTGGTGGCTGCGTGGCCGGGAACTCAGCCAGGAGAGCACGAAGTTGACTACTAGTCTCGATCTTCCGCTTCGATTGGCCTGCTAGCTGGATTATGATCAAACCTGCTGATGTCCAGACCTGTTTTTGGCCATAACTTCTGCGCGCATCCATAAAGACTCTGTGTCGCGGTTTTGTCAGGAACTCCGAGAGTGTATAACCCGAACCCTTCAGCATGGTCTTGGCATTCCAAACTTCACTCCTCCGTGTGTACTGGTGAAAGCGGACCAGGACAGGCCGAGGCTTGCTCTTGTTGGCTCCGAGGCGATGACAGACAGCTATATCTGTAGAAGTTAGTTCGGCCAGTTGCATCTTCTCAGTTAAAATACTCACGACTGTAGGCAATGGATCCTCATCTTCAGTAACACCGTGTAGCAGCAACACTTTCCTACGAGATGCCATTTCGTGCCGGTCCAGCCCCAAACTCAAAAGTTCAACTTGACTCCTCAGTGCATCAAGTGTCTTACAGACAAAGGTTTTGAAGTCTGTAAACTCCCGTGACAAACTTGCAATTGTTTTGTGAGGAACTTCAGAACTAACTGCAGCCTTCAGTTCAACCTCATGTTGGGCCATCCTGCTATTTAATGATTTTGACATCTCCTCCATCTGTTCAGAGAGCTTTGTGTACACATCCATCTTCAATTGTTGTTATGGTGAAAGTGAGTGTTAACAGGAGAATGTTGTTTTTAGTGAGTGCAGTAGAGGTTATAGATTAACTATACCACTAATTAAACATAATTAAATGTAAGTAAGATATTTAAATTAAAATAAATAACAGAGCACAATTTTTTGGTGTTGGCACTTGAACTACCCACAAGCAAAAAAAGTGATATGGGATTTTTCCGTAAACAGAATGTTCTCAGTATCAGCCCGAAGTCTGGAAGTTGGCGGTATTACACCCTCGGAGAGCACGTAAAGCCGTCGGTCCTGTACCTGACATCTTTCCGGTCGTGTCGCTAGTCGTCCCATCGGATCATGAGAGTGATGGAATAGAAAGTGCCCCTGTGTTTGCGCACACACTTGTGCACTATAACATGTCCTGCAAAATTGGCTAATCTCAATTGAGAATGGCCGCCGTGGCCGGAAAGACATCAATAAGATGATCTCGTGTTTTATAGGATTTCCATACAATAAGAGGTCAGCTTATATTGGAAATGTATAGCTTGATATGGGTGTACACAACATAAAATACAGAAATATATTACAAATAATATACAAACACAATCGTAATATTAATACGTGAAAATATGTATCCCTTTTAAAGAAAATTGCGCGGACGCAGGAGTGTGATATTTGGAACAGTTAAAGTTCATTTGGAAAAGGAGTGTAGAAAGCTAATCTTTTATATAATAGGCATTAGAAGTAAATCATTGTTGGCGTGGTTGGCGATTGTTTGCTTTTCACGCCGGAGGTCGATTCCCACCCAGGACAAATATTTGTGTGCATGAACATGTCTGTTTGTCCTGAGGCTCGGTTAATTATCTATATAAGTATGTATTTACAAAAGAAAAGTAGTATATGTAGTATATCAGTTATTTGGTTTCCATAGTACAAGCTCTGCTTACTTTGGGATCAGATGGCCGTGTCTGAATAATGTCACAGGATATCATTAACTATATTATTTTAATAAAAATAAAAGATTACAAACACGACCATGCTTTTGATACAATGACAAACTGAGAAGAGATGACGAACTGAGAAACTCAAAACAGATTAATATTAATTGTCTTTAATGTCTATGACGGTCACCGTAGCCTAGTTGGTAGTGCTCCTGCCTACAAAGCTGGTGGTCCTGGGTTCGAATCCCGGTAAGTGCAAATATTTGAGTGATGAGTACGAATATTTGTTTCTGAGTCATGGATGTTTTCTATGTATTTAAGTATTTATCTATCTATATACGTATGTATATCGTTGCCTGGTACACATAGTACAAGCTTTGCTTAGTTTGGGGCTAGGATGATCTGTGTGACATTGTCCCTAGATATTATTATTATTATAGTCTTTGACAATAGAACCTTAATGGTAGAATTTCGAAAAAGTGCGATCTCTAGGTCATAGTATTATATGTATGTTACTATTTGTGTTGTGAGTCTTGTAGTGACAGATAGTGATTCTTGACAAGTCTTTAGAACTCTTGTAGACTTTATGCGCGTGTCACTATTATAGACAGCGCCTTTCGCAAGCAAACACATTGTACCGCAAAAGATTTGTCGAGAAAATTTGTGGAATACGTGTGAATTTAGATAATTAAACCTACACATGATCCTTGACAATAACTTAATTTAAGTTAGCTAAATATCGTTACTGTTATAAAATAAATCTTATTGTAAATTATTTCCTACAATCCGTGTACCTAAATATCTATATGTACCTAGAAATAATTATATATTAATTATTTATTTTAGTTTAGTTTATAGCATTATACTTAAATTTTTTTATCAAATATTTTTTTTCTTATTAGTAATAATTGAATTTAATGTAATTATTGTTATATAAATAAAATTATATACTACTGCGAACATGTTCTGACTATTTACAAGCGCTTTTTTTAAAGTCTACGTGAATAAAAACCTTTTTTATTTATTTATTATTATATAATTTTAGCTTTAGACAATCATGTGTATCATCTATATATATATAAATCAATTGCTGTCCGTTAGTCTCGCTAAAACTCGAGAATGGCTGAACGGATTTATCTTATCTTGAAATGTTCTTGGAGGTCTAGAGAAGGTTTAAAAAGGTGAGAAAAATTCGAATAATTGCTGGAAAAACATATGTAAACGTTATCATTAAGATTATTTTATACAAAAGTTTAGGTCTTTTATTTATCGATTGAGGCAGTACGAAGTCTGCCGGGTCAGCTAGTTTTAAATAATAATAATGTTCTACTAGCCGAATTTCGGCCACGGCGGCGGCCAGACTCAATAGAGGTTTGCCATATGCGCGGGACATATTATAGTGGACAAGTGTGTGCGCAAACACAGGAGCGCTTTGGTGATCAGATGGGATATGAGGATCAGATGGGATTAGAGGGGATACCTAGCGACACGACCGGAAAGTTCAGGTACAGGACCGACGGCTTTACGTGCTCTCCGAGGCACGGGGGTATAATACAGCCAACTCCCAGGTTTAGGGCTGATGCAGATAATTTTTTCTTTTTTCAGAAATGACCAAAAACCACCTTTGACCCGATCCGGGATTTGAACCCAAGACATCGTGAACACGCTAACGATAGACGAACGAGGCAGTTATCAAATATTAATCTATTAACTCATCCCCAATTAATTCAATTACCACATACAGTCCCGGAAGATTATATTTCATTTATAAATACTCATCCGATCACGTAATACATACATTCAATACACGATCCTCAAATAAAGTAATTTCGCGTGTCCATAAATATTTTTTGTCACGCAATCTTACCACTGACGCGTGTTTATAAATATGTATTTAGTTTTAAGTAGTTAGTTATGTTACTGAGACTAATTGTCTGCGGTTTTGCATGCACTTAACTATTTTTATACGTACTTGAATGTTATAGTCTTAGACATTATGCTATTACTAGCTGTGCCCCGCGATTTTACCCGCTTAAAATTTTATAAATTACCACATTCCCCGTAGGCGATAGCGTGATAATATGTAGCCTATATGTTGACCTGACCTCTTAGTAATATTCATGCAAAATTTGAAGTAAATCCATTCAGTACTTTTTGAGTTAAGCCCGGACATACATACAGGCAAACAGACAAAAATTCTAAAAACTATATTTTTGGCTTCGATATCGATTATAGATCACACAACAAGTATCCTTTTTAACAAATATTCAATGTATAGTTATGACTTTCCTACGATTTTATTATATCTATAGATTAACATGACTGTACAATGGACGCCACGTCAGGGTATTCAGTTCTACTACAAACCCATAGTTTGCATTTGTATCGATGAATTGAAATGTCCATATGAACTTTATAATGCGAAGGTACAGGATTCGTAATAAGTGTGATACCTGAATATTAATTTACTATAAACACAGAAGAGATAACATTTATCTCTCCTATAAATAAAATGATCTACAAGGGTAGTTTTTGTTGATGGGTGATACTACATTAAGGAAATCGATAACTCGAAATACCTATAGGAAGTTCCGAATCTAGGTATTATGGATATGACAGTTAAAAATTTCTGTTTAAGTAGTTTTAAGAGGCAAGGCAAGCATTCTCCGATGTTCTGTCTCATGAACATACATGACCGCAGAAAGTACGAGCGATTACGGGAAAATCCAATCCGAAGTGGCCGTTGTATCGCCGCGTCGATGGATTCACTTTCAACCTTGACTGCTTTTATGTTACATAAGGGGCTGACAACGACAAAATTGATTGTTTTCTGCATGTTTTCCAACGGAGAATGGTTGAGCTAGAAGCTCTAGCAAACTGCTTATTGGTCTGTAAATTTTACTTCACTGCAGTGAAGTAAATTTTCCGTGTCCGTCCACTTATGCAAAATTTAAATTATGAGGACACAGAAAACTTATTATGCATAACCCAATGAATTGTAAAAATCTTACATTTTTAGAATTAATATTAAATATAATAAATTTTAATTAGTGTTTAAATTTTTAAATTAGTTAGTAAGTGCAAATCTGTAAATAATACATATATATTATATAGGGATTGGTGCTGATAACCGAGATACAGGCTCTGCCTAGTTCGGTTACAGATGCCTAATTTATTTGTATGTTATAAAATCTTTTAGCTAAACATAAGTATTTTGTAAACTAGAATTAAGTTTTTGGAAATAAATTATTATTATTATTATATTACTCCAGTTAGCACTAGACCAACGCGCAGTTACACTTTAACTAGTTCTAAATTTCGTAAAATACACAAAAAAATATCACAAAATCGGATCGAACCATCGACCTCTGGCTTAGAAGTCAAGGTCGCTATCCATTAGACCATGTACTCATTTTGTCTTACAAAATCAATACAATACAATTTATTGTGCACCAAATAGATTACAAAAAGTGGTATAAAATAGTAAGTCATGAACAAAGAGAGGTCTTATCGCTATCTACGATTTCCTACAGAGCCAAACTTAAGATGGACAAGAGTTGTATAAAATAATTACTGTTTTAAAAAACATGAGGATGTAGTCACAAAGATTGAAAAAGGAATGCTGAGATGGTTTGGCCATTTACAAAGGATGAATGAAAGAAGATTGACCAAAGAAGTATACCTGGCTTGTGTGAATGGAACAACCGGAAGGGGAAGACCTCGTCGAACATTCTCTGACCAAATCGGAGACGTTATCAAGAAAGGGCAGGTCAGAAGTACCCTAAACCGGCGACCATGTATGAAGAATATAATGACAGTAATCGAGGCAAAAGACGTGTGCAAAGGTCGTGACAGATAGAAATCCGTTGTCTCTGCCTACCCCGGGAAACAGGCGTGAGATTTTTCTCAACAAGGACCGATTGCAGTATTTTTTTATAGAATAGCAAGACATACTAGCAAGCTGGTCACCTGATGGTAAGTGATCACCGCTACCCGAGTATGCTTTGACTCTCCCTTGGCCGATTTTTTTGATCTAAACTTCTTAGGTACAATTGTTGTTTAACCCAATAGCTTTTTTTTAAATTTTTATGGTTTCGCCTACTTGTTAAAATCCCATAATGATTAAAACCATAAATTTCAATGTCCTAAATGTAAAAGTATACATATATATTAGAACATCGACCCCGCCAGACCTGCTACCAGAATTGTAGCTTAGATTAGAATTGGGACCCCGTTAGAAACGCCTTTGCTCCCTGAATAGTAGGTTATGGTAGTACTGCGATCCCATAAAACGAATAGCCATCAGATACGTGCTACTACCAGATGGATGGTTATGCCTAATGGTCCATTTGGGAACCGAAAATACGGCGAAACTCATCAAGAAATATCTATGAAATAAAATTGGCCAATAACTTCTGCCAAAGATAGTTTTTTTTTAATAATAGGTATAATAATATCTCGGGACAGTGTCACACATATCGTCCTAGCCCCAAACTAAGCAAAGCTTGTACTATGGGTACCAGGCGACGATATACATACTTATATAGATAGATAAATACTTATATACATAGAAAACATCCATGACTCAGAAACAAATATTCGTGCTCATCACACAAATATTTGCACTTACCGGGATTCGAAACAAGGCCCACCAGCTTCGTAGCCAGGAGCACTACCAACTAGGCTACGGTGACCGTCAGTTCGGTTCGGTTCGGAATACAAAGAATTGTCATTCCAATATATACCAGATAAGTAAAGCAAGATAAGTAGCATTCTATATAGCCTTGGAGTATTAGTGAACGTTATAACCTCTGAACGTTTTCCGTTTAATGTCAAATTCGCAGGTTCACAAATGTGATGCAATGCATTAAGGCCGATACACATCTGCCGCGACCCAACAATTTGCTAAGTAAATGTGAGAACTGTGCTCAACCGAACTGAATCTAGATAATGTATCTCGCTGCGTACATCGTAATGTGAATACATTGAGTAACCACTTTAGGTAAGTCATAGAAGTATTTACTGGTATTTATACAGGGTTTTAGCTGTGTGGTTTCCGGCCCAGAAAGAATAATAGGGCTAAAAAAGATGTTAAACTAACGAGATCTCTTTGCATGCTAGAATTACCGAAGGAAAATTAATAATTTATTAAGGCGTTAGTTTAATCTAGATTTCTTTTACTGGCATGTACAGACGCCAGCACATCAAGCTACCCCAATCTGTCAAATTTCCCCAATTGAAAGTGAACCTTATGCTTACGTAATAAAGTTGAAAATTTATAAAAGAAATTTGACAGATTGGGGAAGCTGGATGTGCTGGCGTCTGTATTCAAAGTGACAGGTATATATTGTTTATTACAGTGAAAACTCATTGAGGCGCGTTTTTGCTGGAAGTGAACGTAAATGGGAATAACAGAGCCACCCCATACCATCCCGTGCGTGTCGTAAAATACGACTAAGGGATACAGCAGGGAATCGGGCAGCAGCGCCACCTGTGTCCGAGTTACCACCTAAATTCGGTCGCCTGCTCGCTTGCAAACGCGCGCGCGGTGACTACGGCAAACCTCTCCAAATGGCAACGTTATGAAACATTTGGGGGAAGCCTATGTGCAGTAGTGAGATATTAGGCTAATGATGTGATCTCGTAGGCGGAGGAGGCGTCGGGGTGGCAGCGGCAGCCGTTAGCCCAACTCCCCTCGGGGCCGCGGCGGCAGTGTGAGAAGTGTCCTCTACTGTCGCCACGTACAAGCGGCTGCGGGATGACACCGATCTGTTTGTGGCGCAGTCGCTGTGCCGTATTGGCAGGAGTCGGCAATAGGGGAGGGCAATCCAAAGGAGCCCAGGGTACGTGTACCGACCATCTGAGACATGGCACAAAAAGGTGGTACCGGAGCAGCATACCCGCGTTCCCGGGACTCTCCCATCAGGCGCCAAGAGAAGTCCACGGCAGGTAGGTTTAGGCGGTGCGAGCCCGACATACCCACCCGCAGACACTTTTTGCGGGTGGCATGCGAAGGCATTCCCCCTGCCTGATCTTGCGAGGGTCGCTGCAAGCAGCTGGATGCGAGTAGCGCAAGACTGGTAGTTGTGGAGATCTTTTGGGGAGGCCTTTGTCCAGCATTGGACTTCTTTCGGCTGACGTGATGATGATACAAGGTTTTCGTGTTCACCGTCAAAATTGTTTATAATCATTATTCTATTACGAAAAAGATAGGTATAATATATTAAAATGACGAAAAATTTTAAGCATGAAAAAATATCCTTCGACAACAGGACATGTACATACATTTATATAAAACCGACTTTAGAACGAAAGAGGTTGTTATTACACAAATGTTATTTTTTCCATCGTATATCAATTTTATTTAAAGGCTGTGCTAAGCTTTTTTAATAATTATAATTATGTTAAAATTAACGTCTCCTTATAAAAATCTTGAAGAAATAATTTAATAGTGAGCACTAATGACACAAAACCTTGTATAAAGCCTTTGTCTTATGATGGATTATCTCCAACATTTTATTTTCAAGATACTATTGTTATGCCGAGAACGTAAGTAAAAAGCAGTTATTAAAACGTAGTACCTACAACTAGCTACAACCGGTTTTGTTCGGGTGGTATGTTGAAGAAATGTGGCTTATCTACTTCTTCAGCGTAGCGACTAGTGTAGCGGCGAAAATGTATGTTTCTTTGCAGCCTTTTTTCATTGAAATCAAAGAAAAACACAGGAGTTTTACGTCTATAAGCATGGTGATTAGATGAATGATGTAGAGAGACGTCAGTTCTACGGGACAGCGATTCTTTCCGAAATATATCGATTTTTGAAACGATATGAATCGAAAGTGTGCGTTACCCAGGCAAAATGTTTTGCTTTAGAGAGATGAGACTTAAACAAATAATTAGTGTATCATGAGGAGCAATTTGTTTACTAATAGCAAAATTTGTTTGAATTGTAGTTTTTAAGTTATTTAAGAAAAACAAATTTTGCTGGAGTAACGTTTGGAACGTTACCCAGGCAAAATCGTCTTTCAAAAATTAGTTTCAGCACGGAACCAAATACATGAATAGATAGCTTTTGTTGAGTAGTAAATGTTTATAAATAGCAAAATTTGTGTGTGGTATAGTTCTTTAGTTATTTAAGATTTTGCTGCGGTAACGTTTTGGGATTTCCCAGATCTCGAAAACGGCTCAACGCAGAAGTTTGAAAAAAATACCAATAAAAGACCTCAATTTGTTTAAATTTGTTTAATCATTAGTTTTTGATTTGGTTGACGTAAACCAATGTAATTAAATGGTTTCAAAAATCAGAAGAAACGGGTTTGCAAGTAAACCAATACACTTATAACCAAATAAACAGCTGTAAAAAATACTCGTGGTTCGACGCTTGTTTACAGCAGACATTTTAGATTTCATACTTTACACGTTAAGAAGATAAAAACAAATTTGATTTATTTTAGACTGGTCGTACTTTAGCGATCGAATACGCAGTTCCCATAACATTAAGAAATATGGCATACTTTAAACAAATTAAAATGATTCATGAAAATTCTTTCCTGTTAATTTCAGCCTTGAATTACGGCTCTAATGAAAGTTACCTCAAAAACAAGAATATGTCAGCAATTCTCTAATAAGCCGACCAAATTGAAAAGGTCACGTAAAAGCGACTGCACCGTACGTACGGGTAATCTTCGCAAATTAGCAGCTTGGTAACCGATGTTTTGTACAGTTAAGCAGAAAAACGTTATTCGTGAAGCCGATTTTTTAATATTTTTTAAGTGCAGTACCATATTACACAATTTTTACTAGTTAATAAAAGTGTAATATCATAGTGTATAATTTATAGTGTGATTTAAAACAATACAAACATATATACATGTAGCTATATTTTTAGTACTTAATTTGTTGTTTCTGTTAAACCAATTGTTTTATTTTGATACCACAACGCAAAGCCACGCTAAAAACGTTTTAACGTTCTTGATGCTAGTCAGAGCAGCGCGCATCGCTGTGTGCAATGCAACGCAACAGCTATATGCCTTGTCTTACTTACTCTTTAGCTGTGAGTAGTTGAGTACGCTCTATCTATGGGTACGCTAGCTCCGACCGAACCAATGAAACAATCAGTCGTGAACCAAGTGTTTTTTGGAGAGAAGTGCTTGTGGTTTATGTGTGTGTGTACGACGACGTCTTTGAACGATGTGAGTATTAAATGTTTTTATTTTACAGTACAGTTGTGTTTCAGTATAAAATAGTCATTCAACGTATATTAATGTACGCTTTTTGGTGTGAATCAGAATAAAGAAAACTCGTCAAATGTGACCCAAAACACAATTAGCCCCGGCACAAAAAAAAACTTTGCCATTTTCTTCATTACAATTAGGAAAATATAGTATATAGTTTTTTTATCATTTCAATGGCTATCATGGAAATATTGAACCAGAATATCGCGCAAAATATGAAATATTATTGTTTTACGACAGACTCATCTCTTTATTGCTTAAAACTGTGTGTGTGATTATTGGCTAAAATAACAACGTGGCGGTCTCAGTGGTAGGCTTTAACTTTTAATTATTCTATACCTACGCCATGCTAGGCAATCGCGTTGTGATATTGCTCTTAGACTTAACGTAAACAAAACAAAAAGGATACAGTTTTTATACGTTTAAGCTATACTGTCATAAAGTTTCAAGCGCTTTAACGAATCTAGTATCCCTTCTACCGGCACGCGTCCAATATTGGCCGCGTCAAAATCGTAGCGAGTCCGGCACGCGACCAAAATTGGCCGGAGCGGAATGACACACTTCAAAGAGCGATAGAAAAATCCAAAGCTATATTTATCCTGTTCTAAGACATACAAAGTGTAAAGGATGTGACAAGGGTGGTATACAATCATTCGTTATCTACTTAGCGCAGAACAGCGGCGCATTATTAAATGTTTTACGAGAATTTTTGTCGATGACGGCCATAGTGCGAAAAAACGCCTTGCCGGTTGTGGCATAATATACTTTATCAGATATTATTTGTGAGTGTAGTGTTTCACTATCCGGGTTTATACGACATGGGGTAAGTAATAAACCGTTTTTAAAACTTAGATTGTGTATTCGATAAAGATTTTAGACATTTCTTCGAATATTGTGCGCGTCGAGTCAACCGTCACTCTCGTTTCTAGTTTGTTTGTTTTGGTTAGCCGATACTGTTAAACTAAACACTTCTAAGAACTGAGACTCTGTCTGTGTTATCTAAGTGGACCAAACATTCATATAAATAACAATCCCAAGCCGTCAGGCGTAATGCGTTCTCAGAATTGAGTGGTAAACAGACCCGTTTTTTTGTTCGGAACGCCGCACGTGCGAATGACGTCATGTTATTTTTTGCTTGTGGGATGAAAAAATGTTAGACGGGGTGTGTTCTTTTGTTTGTTTTATGTGAAATACTCTGTACTTATGGAAGTAAAACAAAAACTTTTTGAAATAATGGTTTATTCTTTTAGTTATAATGATCTTTACACAAGAAACTGGGTAAAATTCCCTCACACTGAACAACACAGTACGATTACTAATACATTACAAGGCAAAACTATACTAATCCATACATATTCTGTTAGTTAATTTAATAACTATGCCAATAACATAACTTGTAGCGAGCTAGCTATCGTAACTTTAGAGATATAGTCGTTTTATTGAAACGCGGCGTAATCGCAGCGATTAGTCGACGGCGCGTGGCGGACGTTGGGCGGACCCGTTAAACCGCGCAAAAATCGCGCGTGCCGGTAGAAGGGGTATTATTCTCAATTATATTGAAGTGTGTTTGACAAGTCCGGTGAGTATTCGGTAATGATAGTTTATGAAACTTGTATAATGAGGGGTATTATACACGAGTGTTACAATACCTAGTTAGATATGTGCTGTTTCATACACGGTAATTTATATACACATTAATTGCAATCAGATCACACGAAATTCAGTATACGTACAACAAAGCGTAGGAATGGCGCCACGCCTAACAAAACCCAGCTCATCACTGCGCAAGCGCTTAAGCGGTTTATCTTTAGCCATCTTGGATTTTTTACGGCATTTATCGCATATTGGTAATTGGCGATCCCAACCTTAAAAACGACACCCTTTTTAATCTGCTAAAATGTCCTTTCGCGCAATATCTTGAGAAGACTGAAGGTACTGTACACCTACAGTCTTTTTACTGAAGTGTGCATTCGCAAATGTCTTTATGCGCAAGTATCCATTCGTGCGAATGTCTTTCTGCGCAAATGGCGAGACAAGTGTACTAGATTTTTAAAATGATAGGTAATGAAAATATTAATGTAAATGTGATGTGTGCCTTGCTTTTTTTTCAGGTAGTTGCACTTCATGGCTTCGGGAGCAGAATGTGCAAGCCTCAACTCACACCGTTGTTCATGTCAGTTCATTTTATATTCGGAAAATCACACATACCAGTGAAGTACCAGCAGGTACAATAAAATGGCAGGCCGAAAAGTAAAAGTGCCCCTTGACGACCTAAGAGTTGTGTTCTCCAAATATAAAGATATATTTAATGTTTCTATTCCCCCAATCTCAAATGAAGTTTATGACCACATACAACAAGAACTGCGTATTCAGTTTAATCACGAAGTCAGCAAAGCAGCCCTGCAAATATCTGCGAAGAGAAATAAAGTTTTATTTTTTAATTCTCGCGGAGATTGTGAAGATAATCGAACACAATTGCATGCAGTTGTAGAAGCTCCTTCTGATTTAACAGTTTCTTTTGAAATGAGTAAATATGACTACTATAAAATTGCGCCTATTGAATCCCACCATCTCGCACAAAATAAGTGGACCAACGAAATGCAAGATCATATATTTTTTAAAACCGATTTAGAATGCACATTCTCGTTTAAAAACAATTACGTGCCTACTGATCTCAAAAATAACGACATCACATGTACAGGAAGTTGTACGCAATGCAAAGCTAGTCTGTTCTTGACAATATCCCCCGAAACAGCTGATAATTCTTATAAAGTAACGCTTATTCTTACAAATTTGAAAAAAGGCTTTCGGCATGACCCTCGAATTAAAAATAAATTAACTTCACACCGGGTTAATCTGCACAAAGAAAAACTTAAAAACATTAAGGCTTTAAGGGTACGAAATTCAACGGCCGATGAAGTTATGAGCATGGATAATCCAAAAGAACCGCCAACTTTGCCTAAATTATTAAATTTGAGGAAATACCGGCATGAAGCTAGAAGCGCTCTTCAGTTTGATAAAAATATTATTTTATCACTGTATGCCATGACCTGTAGCCCACCGTATGACAGTTTCATAAAAAAAATGTCTCTTGTTCCATTTATATTGTATTTTTGGACTACTGAGCAAAGTATATATTACGATGACATCTTGGAAGACAAATATAAAATCCTGTCTATTGATGCCACTGGATCTTTATTTAAACCAATAAAGCCACCCGAAGCAAACGATTTTTTAAAATATAAAAATCCCAAACATGTTTTCTTATATGCCATCGTAGCATATACCTTGGGTGCTAGTGTTCCAATTTGTTATATGTGCTCTGACTCACACACAACAGAAACAATAGCCACATGGCTAAGCACATGGTTAAACAGAAGAGTCCTTCCAAATGAAATAATTTGTGATGATTCTTCTGCTTTAATAGCGGCCATAACGAAAACTTTTTTGAAAACGGACTTAATTAACTATTTAAGACAATGTTTTGCAATAGTTGAGGAAAAAAAAGGCAAGATACCTGCTTGTTACATCAGACTTGATAAGTCTCATTTTTTAAAAAAACTGTATACACAAAGTTGTTTTGACAAGACTTCTGAAACATGCAAATATTTTTATATCAATTGCATCAAATTGATACTACAATCACGAAGCTATGACGAAGTAAAACTAATTATTAAAGATGTAATCACACTTTCTCTTCATGAATATATAAGTACCGATCTTGATTATACGGCATCGAAATGTGAACAAGCATTGAAACGATTGAGCGACCAAATAAAAACATATCTAAGACACACAGACGAAATTGAAAAGAATGAAAGAGAGGACAGTTCCGAAGAAATATATTTTGTAACAGAAGATGAAGAGAGTGAGCAACACGGTGGCCCTATGCCTTTGATAAAATATTATGATGACATTATGAATACAGAACTATTATATTTACAGTTAATTGAATCTACACCAATGAAAAATGCTTTTTTTTTGCCGGAAATTAACAACACTCTTAAGACTTTTGAAAAAATTACCTTTGTGGGGCAATATTATGACTGATTATTTTCCTGGAGCCAAAGACTATGCCAGCAGCTCAAATGTAGAAAATCATTTTAAGGACATCAAAACTATATATTTTGAGACCAAAGTTGAACGCGTCCGGTTAGACGAATTTCTTATACAACATTATAGTTTTATTAACGGAACCATAAAATTAAGCTCTAGTCAAATTTTACACGAGAATACTAAGAACAAAGAAGAACAGGCCTTAAAACTAAGAAACAAAAAGGAAAAACGCAAAACAAATTATGAGTATTTCTCACGAAAAATAGTAAAAATTAGAGACAAACACGAACAAAAACGAGATTCATTCTCCGCAGAGTTAATTATATCTGATTCTGCACCGAAGTCAGTTGAAAAAGAAGAAGAAGAAGAGAACCTAACTGATACGTCAGATTTTGATATTCAATCAATTTTTCAAAATAAACCTATAGAAGTTGAAAACTGGCGGGGACTTACCATACCCACTCCTAAATCAAAAAAAGCTACCTCCATATACATTTTACAGAATGGTAACGTCGCATATTCTTATGTACACCAAAACAGGGTACTTATAACAAACACTTGTGCTTTTGATTCCCTCGCGCAAGCATTCGGTGTAGCTTATCAAGACAGGCCTGCTTTCAGAGAAAAGTTAAATAGTGCTAGCGATGGTTTAACAACATTCATAAAAGTATTATCTAATACGAGAAAAACTTGCAAAAGATTATATGAACTTCGTGACAAACTATTGATTGACCTTTTTGATAAAACAAAGTCACAGCAAAATATTATCAGTTGTGAATGTAATATAACAATGATTTTAGAACAGGTATTCATGAGCAACATATACTTTTCTACCACCAGACAGAGGTGTTGCTCAAATGACACATGCTCAAATGCATTACAACCAAAGAAAATTGATTGTAAATATATATCTTTAAATATAAATATTATAACACAAAAGGGTATTGACTTCTTGGAAGAATCTGCCACATCGTGTATTAATAATGATAATGTTTCACTGTGTCCTGTATGCGAGACAGGAAATGTATATTTTACATATGAATTAAAACCATTACTTTTCTTCGAACTACATGACATGTCTGTTAACCTGAATGATATACCCATTAATATAGAGTTAAATGGCCAACAGTATATGATTTTGGCAGTAATTGATTTTGACCCACCATCAAGTTCCACATTGATTGGACATTACAGAGCATACTGTTACAGAACGAAAACTCAACAATATGAATGTTACGATGTACTGTAAACTACAGAAATGCAAAAACTCCATAATGCCACATCTGATTATATATTCATTAGTGTAGGTAATTAAAACGTTAGAGACTGGAAGCATAAAACACATAATTTTATACGGTCCCAATGACCACACAAATTTTATTGAATTAGGTACGAATCTGTGATTATGAGTGATATTAGTAGTTATTAATGATAAAAACTGTACTGTTTCCTATATTTTTAAATAGGTACATAAGTGTAAAAGTTGTTTATTTTTTATATAATTGTTGGAAGATTTTTATTATATTGTTGTTTTCTCATTTAAAAGTTTTATGATTATATACATTTTTTATAGAATATGCTCGAAACCGTCCCTCATAAGGGCAAGAAATATAGGCAAGCCGATAATACATATTTTGTAAAAAAAAACATTAAATGTGCTTTGCACATTACACACACAACGCCGACTCAATTCCAACTCAAGTCACACTGTGGTATTGAAATATGAGCTTTATGTCGTGTTACTTAGAGTGGATATTTCAACATTAAGTTAAAAGAAGGTTACGACGCTTTGACAATGATTGGTTCACGGGTTATCCACCTGTGGCAGTCACATGTAATGTTAAAATATTCACTCTAAGTAACACGTAACAAAACTCATATTAAAATGCCATACTGTGAGTCGAGGTGAAATGGAGTCCACCTATCAACCTACGTTATTAGTACCTCCTAAGGAAAATTGTACAAACTATTAATGTATCCAAATATTAAAATTAAGTAAGTAGGTTATAACTTATCTGTGATTTTTCTCTAAAAATGTTGATGCTAAGGCAAAGCAATACATATAATTTGTATGAGACTGATTTTTTAAATAAAAATAATGAATCTTAACCATTTTATTATTTTAACTAACCTGACCAGAAAACTTTTGTATTCAACTGTACTAACATAACATCTATATTATCCTGTTCATTTCAGATGGTTGCGCTTATGTATGGTGCGGTCGCTTTTATGTGACCTTTTCAATTTGGTCGGCTCATTAGAGAATTGCTGACATAATCTTGTTTTTGAGATAACTTTCATTAGAGCCGTAATTCAAAGCTGCAATTAACAGGAAGGAATTTTCAGGAATCATTTTAATTTGTTTAAAGTATGCCATGTTTCTTAATGTTATGGGAACTGCGTATTTGATCGCTAAAGTACGACCAGTCTAAAATAAATCAAATTTGTTTTTATCTTCTTAATGTGTAAAGTATGAAATCTAATATTTCTGATGTAAACAAGCGTCGAACCACGGGTATTTTTTACAGCTGTTTATTTGGTTATAAGTGTATTGGTTTACTTGCAAACCCGTTTCTTCTGATTTTTGAAACCATTTAATTACATTGGTTTACGTCAACCAAATCAAAAACTAATGATTAAACAAATTTAAACAAATTGAGGTCTTTTATTGGTATTTTTTTCAAACTTCTGCGTTGAGCCGTTTTCGAGATCTGGGAAATCCCAAAACGTTACCGCAGCAAAATCTTAAATAACTAAAGAACTATACCACACACAAATTTTGCTATGTATAAACATTTACTACGCAACAAAAGCTATCTATTCATGTATTTGGTTCCGTGCTGAAACTAATTTTTGAAAGACTATTTTGCCTGGGTAACGTTTCAAACGTTACTCCAGCAAAATTTGTTTTTCTCAAATAACTTAAAAACTACAATTCAAACAAATTTTGCTATTAGTAAACAAATTGCTCCTCATGATACACTAATTATTTGTTTAAGTCTCATCTCTCTAAAGCAAAACATTTTGCCTGGGTAACGCACATGAATCGAAATACAAAAAACGTAATAAATAAAATTATTATTTTAAAAAAATTGTGTTTTCGAGTTCCTGTTTTTTAATACATACTTTAATTGTTAAAAAACATGATGGGCATAATAATCGATTTTACCAAAGTATTTTCAAAATATCTCGTATAAGAAAGAAATTTTGGAAAAAATATATGTTTTACAGTTCCCAGTACTTAATATTCGGACTTTTCAGGGCTGGAGAAAAACAGTTACTCCAGTCTACTGGCATCCAAGTGCTTACAATATTTTGGTTTTTATCAACACAGAAAAATTAAACCTCGATTGTCTTTGGCCGAAGAAATCCATTATTCGAAGTCTACGCAAGAGAATAAATTAAGCTGCATATCTTTGACATACAACTCGAACGAAAGCGGATTTCAGTTCATCTTTATATTTCCTTTCTATATGAGGTATCTATCCGGCATACACATGACATCAAACCCGCGTTGCCGATCCTTCTTCTCTTCCCAATGAGCTTTCACACCGAGGATCACCACTTTAACATAATAATGGATTCCATAAGGTGGAGAAACTTCCCCAGTCGATCTGCTCATGGAGCGAATGAACTCCACTTATAAGTGACTTCTACGGTCTAGTCGTAAATAGCAATTACTTTTGCATTCATAAACTGAGCTGGATTTGTAATTTACAGCTCCCTCTCTCGCTCTGTGATTCATGTTTGGATGCAGCAGCATGATTTATAATCCTCTCATATAGAGTATAGTCTCACACGCCATGTTACGTAGAATTTGCAAGCATTCAGCCTCATCTATTATGGCTGATTGTCCATTAAACGGATGGAACGGAAATGGGCTCGAATTTGTGTACAGTCTGAAACAAAATTAAAGTATCCACTTCTATTATTTCGAGAGAATTTTGGTTGGTTCTTGACAATCCCACCGGACGGATGTACGAGTACTAACGGTATCGTATGGGCAGTGGTTACCCTAATGTCCGTGTTGTTCAAGCAATCCAGTACGTCCCTGAAAGAATGAAATGGTTTATCGACTGTTGCCATCCAAAGCACGGAGAGGTTCAGAAAATAGACCACTGAACTCCACAAATGCACCGCACGGACCATCAGAGAACCACCGTAACGGCTGGAACACACTTCCAGCCTATACGGTGGTTCTCTGATGGTCCGTGCATTCCGAGGAGAAGAAAAGTGGCTGAGCGACAGAATTAACCTCGAGTGACCAAATATCGTATGGGCAGTGTCACTATTGTTCAAGCAAACCAGTACGTCTCTGAAAAGGCTTATCTACTGTTTTTTTTTTTCGCTTCCAAGGGTAGGACGCAAAAAACCCACGCAGTCCATCCCAATCCGCTAACTCATATTGCCAGACTCTGCGGGACCCGACGACAGGAGTGCGGTCAGGGCGCGCAACAAGGGCGAAGCTTTGGATAAGGCAGCGGTCAGATGATCCTAGGGGAGCATTGACCACCACCCTATAACCGTGCGGATGAGTTGTCAGCAGAAGATCCAACAAGGAGGGCTCATGGTTCTCTATGTCTGGAATACGGGTGGGTTGTATCATCAGAGAGCCACCGTAACGGGTGGAAGTGTGAAGCATTCCAAGGAGAAGAGAAGTGGCTGAGCGACAGAATTAATGTCGAGTGACTAATTACTCAAAGCTTTCATGGAGATAGATGGGAAAAATTGGAATATATTATGAAGAATAGACAAGATTGTCATATTTTCTGTCATATGTATTATACGTCGTCATATTTCTTTATAATACGAGGCCGCGCGCCGCCGAATAGAGACCGAATACCAACTGAGACCGAAAATGACAAACATGATTATACTTTCGAAAGAAGTCTGAAAATGAAACGGATACACAAATTTCGCGGCCGTTCTTCTCAACTTGCTAAGTAGTTCTTCATTAGCGTCAAGAAAACTGACATTAGCATAATCAAGACGTGCACAATCCCTACTACTGTCTGTGCAATTTTCTGAATAAATCTTTTTCTTTCTTTCTTACTACTACCTCAGTAGTAGTGATTGTGCAAGATTAACTTTAGTGCGAAATGGTCAGAATCCATATTATTAGTTTACCAGGATTTATGGCTCCATCTCATGGCCTCGACGCGCCGTACACATGGGAAATTGTGCAATGTCAATAATAAAGGGATGTGGAGACTCCTGCGCCATTTAGTACTTCGTTGGAAGGAGTAATGAGATTATTGTGTCATATGATATCAGCCAAAAGACGTCCACTGCTGGACAAAGGCCTTCCACAAGGATCTCCATAATGGCCGCCCTGTCGCATACCTATTCTCATAAATCCTTTAAAATACCGACAAGCATGAGATTGGGCGGCGATGATTCAGGCTCTGCCTTTAATAATAATTATAACCTTTTTTTTTTTGATAAGGCAGGGGGATAGGGTTTTCTCATTTTGGTGTAGGTCTAATAGTAAATCACTAGTGATTGGGGGGGCACTTTTGGTATTGGTTAACTATTTTTATTGTTGACTGACTATACATATCGTATACTCTTGGTACAACTATGTACTGGCCTTATGTAAGTGGGCCTTAATAGGAGATTGACTGATGTGTATTTGTTAAGGTCATGCACTTAAAGCTAGGCCAGATAAGATGATATCATTGATTAGGTGTACTGTATACTATTCTAACACACCCAAACCCAGAACAGCGTATAACTTATGGGTCACACAAATAGTTGACCTGTGCCGAAGCGGTAACGACTACCTTGACGTTTTCGCCACACGTGCACTCTAATTTTAACACTGTAACTTCTACCTAGTGCCACGATAAGTTAAACTAAATCAATTGGGCCAAATGGACGTTCCTAACAATCCTAATGTGGTTAGTAAAGTTAGAGTAAGTAACGAGAAAGTAAGGTCGATACAAATGTGCTCTGCGGCTGGTCACGGCCACTTAGCTGATCGAAGTGAGGAGTATGGCCGAGAACGTTGTCTGAAAAGTCTGTCCTTTCTGTACTTAATAAAATTAATGTCACTACTAGGCGTAATAATAATAATGTCCTGGGACATTATTTACGCACGGCCGTCTGAGCCCAAAGCAGAGCTTCTACTCGTACTATGGAAACCACATAACTGATATATTACATAGACTACTTGTCTTTTGTAAATACATACTTATATAGATAATTACACGCGCCGCCGGCGTAAGTGTAAGTGATCATGCCGAGGATCATTCAGTGTAAACATATTCATTACTACCATCCACCCACGGCTTTGTCCGCGTAAATTATAATCGCGTATCTGTGAGTTATTTTTCTATTCCTTATGAACAGTATTATGTCTCTATAGAACATCAGCTCTATGCCAGTTAACGTCCCGTTTGATATTGGGCTAGCGGTTTCGGAGATTTATCGGAACAAACACACGCACACACACACGTACACATACTTACACACAGTATTATGTAATAATTATTTTTACATTTTATAGTTTGGTTACCTATTATAATTAAAATATAAACGGTCATAATTATATTATATAAAAATGTTGAGTTCAATGTAACAATTCGACCTATCTAATCTAGATACTAAACATTTTTAAACGGTTTTATTTAGCTTACCCCGTTTGTTTTTTTTTTAAAGTTACGAGCAAACGCTTTTCCTGCATCAATTTTTATTTTATTTTTGAAAGATTGAATTTAGTTTTATTAATATCCGAATATGTTAATAAATATTTTTCTACCTTTTGTAAGGATCTGTCAGAGGAAGAACACAATATACATTATTGAAAATTGGAAAGATATTTTGTTTATAGACTTGAATGCCGAAATACAGATAGACATCTTTGTTACCCGTGAATTCTCTTGCTTCTCCTGATACCATTATTAAATTTCACTTGGATAAACATCAAATAACAAATATCAATTCAGTAACCAACGAATATCGCTATTTAAATACAAGTATCAGAAATAAGTGGGACTTCAATCCGTCTGTGATAACAATCAATCAATGTCAATATCACTAGAATTTCAATAAAATATTAAATAGCGTTCAAGATTTAATCACGATGTTGGAGTCCTCATTTTCCACTTCGGTGGTCATTTACAATAATTTCAAGGTCTTAGAAAGGACAACATTGGATGGCAGATAATTGTATACTATAGAACTAAAACAAAATATATGTTTTAAAAAATATGCTTATATTATTATTATTACATGCCCATCTTATCTCACTGCAAGGTAAAGCCTTGCTCTCATTAAAGTCAAAGTCAAAGTCAAAGTAAGTTTATTCCGTAAAAATTTTACATTTATGTGGAATCGTCATATTTTTTTTACCCTACCGTGCAGTGCATGACGTGGCAGCTACTGAGAAACACTGCCAGAAAACTCAGTAGGAATCCTTTTTTAAAATAAAATATACTTAAGATTAATTACAATCATGTGTGTTGACTCAGAACAACTCCATCCCAAGCACTTTTATCACTTAAATAATCAGAAATTTTGTAATATGCCCTGCTACACAATTTGGCTTTAATAATTCTTTTAAACTTATTCGTAGACAATTCTCTAATATCATTGGGAAGTTTGTTATAGAATCTTATACATTGCCCCATAAAAGAGTTACTTATTTTGTGGAGACGGGTAGTATGCAGTATGAGATTATTCTTATATCTAGTATTTACATTATGTGTATCGCTCCTTTTACAGAAGGAATCGATATTTTTATGCACATATAGTAAGTTTTCATATATATACTGAGATGGTACAGTTAGAATGTTGACCTCTTTGAATTTTTCTCTTAGAGACACTCTCGGGCCAAGATTATAGATAGCTCTTACAGCTCTTTTTTGCAATATAAATATGGTGTCAATGTCAGCAGAGCTACCCCAGAGAAGAATTCCATAGGACATTACACTATGAAAATAACTGAAATAAACCATTCTAGCTGTGTCAACATCAGTCAGCCGTCTAATAGTTTTCACTGCATATGCTGCAGAACTTAATTTGCCGGACAGTTTTTCTATTTGTGGGCTCCATTGTAGCTTTGAGTCAATAGTGATACCCAAGAACACAGTTGATTCAACAGGGTCCAACCTAGCTCCATTAAGTTGTACATTGGTTGTCGCCTGTTTCACATTCGGTGTAGTGAATTTAATGACTTTAGTTTTCTTATCATTAAGCACAAGATTATTGGCATTAAACCAATGAACAACTTTAGAGATTGCATCATTAACATCGTCAAAATTGCTTAATTGTCGGTTTATTTTGAACGTCAGGGAAGTATCATCTGCAAACAACACAATCTCATGCTTATCCCTTACGTAGTAAGGTAAGTCATTTATATAAATTAAAAACAAAAATGGGCCCAGAATTGACCCCTGTGGGACGCCCATTACCACTGGAGATCCCGGAGATATTTTACCGTTTATTTCGACCTTCTGAATTCTATTGCCCAAGTAAGAAGTCAGAAGTTCGAGAGCCTTGTTCCTAATACCGTAGTGGTGTAATTTTCTGACCAGAGTATCATGATGAACGCAATCGAACGCTTTGGACAAATCGCAAAAGATACCTAATGCATCTTGCGAGTCTTCCCACGCCGCGAATATACTTTTTAATAAGTTGACCCCTGCATCTATGGTTGAACAACCCTTTGTGAATCCAAACTGTCTCCGGTGTAGTAAATTATGTATATTAAAGTGTCTGAGCAGCTGGCTAAGCATAAGCTTTTCAAATATTTTACTAAGAGTGGGCAGCACGGAAATAGGTCGAAAATTTGAAGGGTCTGAAGTATCACCAGCTTTAAACAAAGGAATGATTTTACTATACTTCATCAAGTCAGGAAATACACCTGATGCAACACAGCAATTGAACACAGTAGCTAAGTGTGGGGCGATTATAGTAATAATTGATGAAACAGTCTTAACAGATAGACCCCACAGATCCTTTGTGTTTTTCATATTAATACTCTTGAAAGCATTTAAAATATCTTTAGGGCTAACCACCGAAAATTCAAAAACTGTGTCACACGACCCTACGCTTTGCTTGAGTATCTGCTCAGCAGATGTAGAATTATTCCTTTCATTTCGGCTTAGTGCCAATATATATGGCTCAATGAACAAAACGCCTTCAAAAGGATTGGCCTCTTTTTTGCAGACGTTAAGTTCATTTATACAGGGGTCTGTAAGGTAACCATTGAGTAGTTTTTGCTCACGACTTCGACCTTCGACAGATAGGACCGGTCCAGCATCATTTTCTTTAAACAACAATTTGTAGGGCGTCAGCGACTTGTGTCTACTGAGAGTAAGATGTGATTTTACACAAGTGGCCTAAACTTGAAAAGTTAGACTCTATTAAAACTTGGTCTGCACGACATTCTGCTGCTTGCAAATATTGAGCGAAGTGTAGTTAACCAGATGTATATACCACGAACTTTCATGTCCTACCGGTCGCTGGCTTGGCTTACGCCGCAAGCTCTCTCCCAGAATGAGTTGGTTACAGGTAACCATTTAAAAACATTCAGCAGAATCGAAGTTTCTGAAGTTTCTACTACGGAAGAATCTTGCTCTTGAATTTTCTTCAAAAATGTCATACTCTTCAGAGTTGCTGAAAAAGGGGGTGGTTTGAATTCAGCGTGCATTAATTCTGTTGCGTTGATTTTATTTTTGCGACTTTGCGAATACTTTTTTGCGCTACAAAAGATGTATATTGGTTTTTCCGAATGTCATCAATCTGTAAACATAGCAAATTAGTAATCAGTAGGCTGAGGCTTGATTATGAATGGTTTGGAAACCTTTCCGGTTTCTTTCGTTGTTTTGCTACGTTCATATTTGTAACCAGTTATTTTGCAATTTCATTCAATTCTAAAGCGTTTTTCAGTACAACCTTTTTTGAAACTCAATCCCCTTTGTGCTTGTGTCGATTTGAATTTATCATCTCCGTGCTTGCGTATCAGCTCTGGTAATTTCTATGCATAATTAGCTATTGCTTGGTTACTTCTTGCTTGTTGAGAGTGGTTACTAACTAATTACTACAATTGTTTTCACGAGACAAACACTGATAAAAGTATTTGTCAGTGTTTGTCTCCTGTTTTATTATAGTTAAAATGCCTATTAGGTCGGTCACATTGCCTCGCTGGATAGTAATATTCCGTATTGGCATCCAGCGATTCGTAAGATAGTAGTTACGTCAAACGCTCTGTCTAACTGTGAAATATCGAAAGTAAAATGTTGCTCACACCATTACACATCGTAAATGGCATTTTTACGCGATTCATACCCTACTCAAATCTTGAGTCAAGAAGCCAAATAAGTATAATTTGTGCTCTAATCTCATTTTCCGATCCCTCAGTTTCCGCTCGGGTGATCATTGACTGGGTTTTGAAGGCCTTGTTTACGTGTTAACTCTCGCTGCCTTCATTCCTGTCATTTACTTTCTCACAACGGTATTACACACTGTGTACCGGTTCGGTAACGGTCTAATAAGATAATGCTGTACTATAGTTCACCACTTTAAAAACAATGGCGGACGCTCAGCTTACCCAACTTTTAGGTTTTTGAAATTGGTTCCCACGCGAGATGTCGCTGGATGATAGAATCTTTGTTCCAAATGTTGATATTTGGAAATCTGGAAGCAATTCCGTAATAGGCGTTTTACAATTGGGAAGTCTCCTTACCGTAGCCTAGTTGGTAGTGCTCCTGCCTACGAAGCTGGTGGTCCTGGGTTCGAATCCCGGTAATTGCAAATATTTGCGTGATGAGCACGAATATTTGTTTCTGAGTCATGGATGTTTTCTATGTATATAAGTATTTACCTATCTATATAAGTATGTATATCGTCGCCTGGTACCCATAGTACAAGCTTTGCTTAGTTTGGGGCTAGGATGATCTGTGTGACATTGTCCCGAGATATTATTTTTATTATTTATGATTTTATATACCACGGCTAATTGCCGGACAATATGGTGTGACGGGCCTAAGCCAAGTCGACACCTGTTTCAGGATTTCATTCAGTACTTTGCAGAAACTTACGTACTAATCTACTAGGTGTAGTAGGTGTTCAATATTGCAGCTTTCTGAAGAAGAATATAAGCTTTTTTTTTTTTTTTTTTATTATCTATTATAAATTTAGGGGCTTTTGGTCACAATACGACCATGCCAGCCCCATCATAACCTAATACAATAAAAGCTTTACACTATTCCGAATTTAAAACCTTATGTACTATTTTATAAAGTAAGATAGCTGCATTCGAGACAGGCTCTGATAATATGCTTTGAACAAAACCAACATCTATCAAATTGATTTTGAAGGTATTCATCAGCGCCTCTCTAGCAGCTCGGGTCCTGACGCACTCCACCAACAAGTGATGGACATCCTCCATCGTATCACATTGTGTACAATTGGGGCTGTCACTTTTCCCCATTAAGTGTCGAAACTTGTTGAGTGGAACATGTCCAGACCGTAGTCTATGCGCTATTGTTATAAACTTTCTATTAAGCTTAGTATCGGCAAACCAAGGGATTCGAGGAGGTTCACATTGCAGTGTCTTGTACCAAATTCCCTTTTCTAATGACATTTTATTGAAATATTCTTTCCAATTTTTAGAGCACTCAATTTTGTATTTCGGGAGAAGTTCAGAGTAGCTGGGAGTAATATTCACCTCAATACCGTCCAAGACAGAAGCCTTTGCTAATTGGTCAACCTCCTCGTTCCCCCGTAGACCCACATGGGACGGAACCCATTGCAATATCACATTAATAAAATTGGCTGTGAAATACCATATTTGGCTTAATATAGCATAAGTTATCGAGACACCTCTGTGTCCAGAGGCGCATCGAACTATATGCTGCAGAGCACTTCTGCTGTAGAATATAAGTTAATGGTGGAAGATCTAACATGGCAAGTCATCGGTGTAGAGTCTTAGGGATTACACCAGTCGTTGACAGGGCTATAGGAACTATTGAAGTGTTATGTAACCGCCAAACTCTACAAACTTCATTCTGCAATTCTGTGTATTTAGACAGCTTTTCAGAAATGGTTGATTATAAATTGTGCGTGTTTGGTACAGCGATATCTATTATAATGGTGGTTTTACTAATATTATTAATTACTGCTAAACGCGTAATGTAAATTAAACCTTCAATGGTGAAAACATAGCCTAATTGGAATTTCAGGCAATTTACACTTCTTTTCACGCCCAGTGGTTTCCGCGTTCGTCGGATTAATTACATAGACATAAAAAAGTTCTCCATTGTTCATAAATTATGACATTATGACTAAATAATATGGAAGCTGTCAGAAATGGCTTAGTTTAAAAATACCCTATCCATAGTCCAATAACAAACGTGTCCTTAAATTTGAAGACAATGAGCTCTTCCACTAAGTTAATATTTTTGTAACGAATTTCGTGTTTTAAACTATTTTGAGTTAGAATTTAATATTCTTTGATAATACCGCACAGCTCAATATTCTATGTTTCGCCGGATATAGCGAGATCGGTCTGGATTTTTAAAGATAGTGTAAAAGTCCACTTATTTCTTCTCGCTGTCAAGATACGTATAATTTAGTTTCTTTCCAAGAACTAAGCGATATTGTGCTTTAGTCAAATAATATGTAATAATACAGTTGCGAAGAAAGTTCGCTGAGGAGTGGGAGAAGACTTAGAACTAATATGTTAAACTCGTTTAGAAATTTGCCTAGACACCCTAAGTTGTGGGAACTGTTAAACAGAGATTTAGGCGAAGATATGAGAAGATGGATGGATGTTTAATCTAATTTAATTTTATAATGAGCAGGAAACCCGTTGTAAAGTCGTTTTAAATATAGGGAAAATTAAAATTCTATTCTAATATTTTTTTTGTATTGGGTGGGGATCGAACCCACGACATCTGGCTTAGCAGTCAGAGTCACTAACGTAGACTAACAGACCGGTCAGTAAAATGTAAATATGAAGTTTATATTTATAATTGCTTGTATGGAGTTTATTTTCTGAACTAAATATTTAATAAATAAAATTGGCTTACTGCTTCGATCATTCTTATTATTTACTTACTTATCGTAGTGGTTACCCTGGTGTCAAGTTTGTTTAAGCCGCCCAGTACGTCTTTGACATAGATTAACGACTGTTGCCTAATTACTACAACCAGGACCGATAGCTTAACGTGCCCTCCGAAACACCCACAAATTGAACCACTTGGTGGTCACCCATCCATGGGCTGACCGCGAGCCTCGTTGCTTAACCGCGCCGATCACTTACGAACCGGGGAATGCATCTAGCTACGAGCGCCTCGACCATTCTTATCGACGATTTCACTGTTTGAACAATAACAGGAAGACGACCTGTAAATGAAATAAAATAAAATAAAAAAGGTTTTTATTCACGTAGACTTTAAAAAAGCGCTTGTAAATAGTCAGAACATGTTTGTAGTAATACAGTTATTATTTCTAGTTGCTTATTACAGATATTTAGTTACATGGAATGTTAAAACATTTATACAATTTATTTTATAATAGTAGTGATATTTAGCTAGCTTGTATTAAGTTATTGTCAAGGAGATTATGTTTAGGTTTAATGATTGAAATTTATATTTTACTACATATTGTCTGAATGGTTCTGTCTATATTAAGGTATTCAGTATTATTATTATAACGGACCTTGTGTTTAAAACCACGGTCGCGCTTTAATGCTACCACCGGATCCAATGCGCCCCAACTGAGAAGACCCAGCGAAACAAACTCAGCAGGTTCATATACTACCGGTTTCAACACGGCCCAGTTGAGACGGTCCGGCGAAACATACTCAAGCGGGCATGAACACGGGATTTGGTCCACTTTAAGTAATTATTTAGTAGGCAAACACAATATCCGCTCGATCGGTTGTCTGAATGAATATTAATTTAGATTATATTTATGAAACAAAAAAAAAACATTGAAACGATAACATTATTAATTTTGAGACAGAGTCAATAAATTTAAATTTTGTATATGTTAGCAATCATATTACAGATAGTCACAGATAGTTCACGTAACGCAGTTTTATTGTATAATATGTGTGTATAGACCACCAGCATCCGATTTAAAGCTTTTTACAGCAACAATAGAAGACATTCTTAGGAAAATTAAAAGTAAAAAAAAAATCCTTGTATGTGGTGATTTTAATATGAACATTTTAGCAGATTCACCTGAAATAAACATATTTCTATCTGTATTTCGGTCCTTTAACCTTAAATGCTTGTTCTCTGAGGCCACGAGAGTCACACCCACATCTGCTACTTGCATTGATAACATAATTACCAACTTTGATGTCTCTGAGAAGTGTTTGGTGGCTGGTGTTCGCTCTGACCATAAATGCCAAATAGTAAAGATAAAAAATGAGATAAATATAAATAAACAAAAATTAGTTTTAGACCTTTAACAAAATCTAATTTGGGAAAGTTCAGTAACAACCTGGAGAATAGTTTGTGCCATCTATTGCCAAACAAAAGTAACCCTAACGATATGTACACTACATTATTCCACTGTATTTGCAAAGAATTTAATAAAGCTTGTAAAATAAAAAACATAACGGTTGACAGTAATAAGATAAAATTTAGTTCTTGGGCAACTCAAGGCATTAGACTGAGTAGAGATTTTTTATATGAGTTGTATGACAGAAGGTCCTATAACCCTGATGTCAATTTTATTAATTATGTTAGAAATTATTCAAAAATTTTTAAAAAGGTTTGCATTCAAGCTAAATCTTTATATATAAGAGATAAAATTAAAAAATCTGATAATAAAATAAAATCAGCTTGGCAAATAATTAATACTGAAACTGGTAAAAGTAGATCAAGAGATCAAACATTAGTATTGAATATTGGTGATGAACTGGTTTCAGACAAGCTTACCATTGCCAATTTTTTAGCTGCTTTTTTTGCAAATATACCCGTGGATATTACTAAGTGTCTCGCATCATCACCAGATGTGGCTGAACTCTTTTTAAATCAAAGCGTAAAACAATCTGTACCTAACTTTAGTTTTGAATCCGTAACAAGTGATGATATTATAAAAGCTTTTAAGAGTATTAAAAGGAAAGGCACAGAAGATTTGTGGGGACTGTCTGTTAAAGCAATTGAATCAATCATACTAAACATTGCTACAATCCTTGCAGCCATCTTCAATGGCTGTATAAGTGATGGTGTCTTTCCCGATTTAATGAAAATAAGTAAGATAATACCCATTTTCAAGGCAGGTTGTTCAAAAAATGCCACGAATTATAGGCCTATCTCAATACTGCCAGCTTTAAGTAAAATATTTGAAAAGCTGATGCTCAGCCAAATGTTGTCGCACTTTAACGTGAATGAGATATTGCATAACAAGCAGTTCGGGTTTACAAGGGGCCGCTCTACTCAGGATGCAGGTTGCACATTAATTAGGTCAATATTGGAGGCTTGGGAGGGATCACAGGATGCGCTGGGAGTTTTCTGTGATCTCTCTAAGGCTTTCGATTGCGTTGATCATCGTACGCTCGTTGTTAAACTGAAGTACTATGGAATATCTGGCACATCTCCTGATCTTGTGATGTCCTATTTATCGGGGCGACAACAGATGGTTTCGATAGGTGGTGTCACTTCGGCACGTCATCCTGTGAAAATGGGGGTGCCCCAGGGGTCTATATTGGGCCCATTTTTATTTCTAGTTTATATAAATGATCTCCCTTATCTGGTAGAGAAAGTATCAGACATAGTTTTGTTCGCTGATGATACGTCGCTCATATTTAAAGTAAATAGAAAGGATAAAGATCTTATTGAGCATAATAAAACACTCAGCTTTATATCAGAATGGTTTTCGGCAAATAATCTCTTGTTAAATGCAGGGAAAACTAAATGCATCAGGTTCTCATTGCCGAATGTGACTCAAATTGTACCAACAGTTGCACTTAATGCGAAAATATTAGATTTAGTCCCATCGACCGTATTTTTAGGATGACACTTGATTCAAAATTGCAATGGGGTCCTCAGATTGAAAAGTTAGCAGGTAAATTAAGTTCGGCTTCCTATGCTGTCTGGAAAATAAGGCAATTGTCAGATGAACAAACTGCTAGATTAGTGTATTTCGCGTACTTTCATAGCATTATGTCGTATGGCATTCTGCTGTGGGGTTCGGCGGCTGACATAGGTACTATTTTTGTATTGCAGAAAAGAGCAGTCAGAGCCATTTATGGTTTAGGCAGTCGCGATTCTTTGCGAAATTTGTTTAAAGAAATAAATATACTTACTGTGCCATCGGAATATATATATCAGAATATAATGTTTGTTAGAAAAAATATTCATAATTATAAAAAGAAAAGTGAACTGCATAATATAAATACTAGGAATAAAAACAAACTAGCCATGCCAGGCTTTAGAGTAAGCAAAACTAATAAATCATTTTTAGGAAATTGTATTAGGTTTTATAACAAGCTTCCTACTCAAATTACTGATCTGCCTGACACAAGTTTTAAAACACATATTAAACGTGTACTTATGGCTAGGGGTTATTACACCACTAAAGAGTACATCGATGACAAAGACGTCTGGCTCTCACTTCCTACCTGCACATTGCTCGCTGGAGATCTTGTAGCCATATAGACATGACTGATCTGCTGTGTTACGTGAACTATCTGTAAATGATTGCTATCATATACTTAATTTAAAATTATTGACTCTGTCTCAAAATGAATAATGTTATTGTTTCGAAGTTTTTCTTTTGTATACCTAAATATAATATAAAATAATAAGCATTCAGACAACCGATCGAGCATATATTGTGTTTGCCTACTAAATAATTACTCTAATTGGACCAAATCCCGTGTTCATGCCCGCTTGAGTATCTTTCGCCGGACCGTCTCAACTGGGTCGTGTTGAAACCGGTAGTAGATGAACCCACTGAGTTTGTTTCGCTGGGTCTTCTCAGTTGGGGCGCATTGGATCCGGTGGTAGCATTAAAGCGCGACCGTCGTTATTAACACAAGGTCCGTCATAATAATAATACCTTTAATATAGACAGAACCATTGACAATATGTAGTAAAAATATTAGACTTAAACTAGATAATTAAACATAATCTCTTGACAATAACTTGATACGAGCTAGCTAAATATCATTTCTGTAATAAAATAAATTTTATAAATGTTTTCATACAAGATGTACCTAAATATCTATGTTACTAGAAATAATATCTAATGTATACAACTATATTACTAAAAACATGTTCTGACTATTTACAAGCGCTTTTTTAAAGTCTACGTGAATAAAAACCTTTTTTATTTTTTATTTTTATTTTATTTTAACTCAACAAATTAGTCATGTCTATATGGCTACAAGATCTCTAGCGAGCAATGTGCAGGTAGGTGGTAAGCGCCAGGCGTCTTTGTCATCGATGTACTCTTTAGTGGTATAATAACCCCTTGCCATAAGTACACGTTTAATATGTGTCCTGAAACTTGTGTCAGGCAGATCAGTAATATGAGTAGGAAGCTTGTTATAAAACCTAATACAATTTCCTAAAAATGATTTATTCGTTTTGCTGACTCTAAAGCCCGGAATTGCAAGTTTGTCTTTATTCCTAGTATTTATGTTATGCAGGTCACTTTTTTTTCTATAGTTATTAATATTTTTTCTAACATACAATATATTCTGATATATATACTCAGATGGCACCGTTAGTATATTTACTTCTTTAAACAAAGTTCGCAAAGATTCGCGACTACCTAACCCATAAATGGCTCTGACAGCTCTTTTTTGTAAAATGAAAATAGTACTTATGTCAGCTGCCGAACCCCACAGCAGAATGCCGTAGGACATAATACTGTATGCGAAATATACCGATCTAGCAGTTTGTTCATCTGACAATTGTCTTATTTTCCAAACGGCATAGGAAGCCGAACTTAATTTAGCTGCAAGCTTAACCAAAGCTATACCAAGTCCGTCAAAAAATTAATGAATTCTATCTTTTACTAGCATTATATATACTTCAACATGTCTAGAAAAATTGAAATGTCATCTTAGTTTTATAGTTAGTCAGTATTATCTAGTATATTGGGAATAATATCGTCCAGTTTACCTTTTAAGTAGCATGACAGTACTCGACCTAGTACATCACTCAAAACAATGGCCATACATAAACCAACTTTCGCTCACCAAAAAAAAAAGCGCTAATTACACCATAACGTTCAAACAATGTCTTCACTACACAAATGATGTTTTCGTACGCAAAGCCATAACGTCACATTCCCATACTTACTATGAGAACTATGGCCAATATGTAGGGTTGACAAAAATGAAAATTCTATAGTAAAATTAGATGTCCTGTTTTTGCTATAGAATTTACCTTACTTATTGGCCAAGCTTTAACTGCTTAAATGGAAACATCTTAATAAAAAAAAATCTTTTTTTTTTTATAATTTTGTTCATACAGTAATAACACAAATGTAATTAAATGTATAAGAAACGGGTAGTACAGGGTTATACGATATACTTAATCTTTCAAATCTTTAGTTTTTATTGTCAAATTATTTATTAAAAATGTTATATCTATGTTTGACGACTAATGAATATAAATATTATAATGACGAAATGGAAATGAAATACATATTGTGTTGGTTGGTTGGCTGTTAGTGCGGTTGTAATTTTATCTAATCGTTTACGAAGTGCGGCGGAAGTCTACCCTTGCAGAGATTTTACAAACTCTCGTCGATAAATGCTACTACCGTATTGACTTGATTATTTAGTAGATTTTATTTATTTATTCAAGTAGTTACTCTCACATTAGTTGGTGTGAGAGCAGATTTAGTCTGTCCTTAGATATGGTTAAACGACTGTTGTCTAGTGACTATAGTCGGGACCGAAGGCATAACTTGCCTTTTCACGCAAGAAGATACTCATACAATGAAAAGGCCTTTGCGTTCCTTCACCTAAAGGTTAACCTCGAACTTAGAACCTAGACTATGGTAACCGCTTGCCATCAGGTAGACTGTATGCTTATTTTGAGCTTTGGTAGAATAAAAATCTTTGTGCTCTTTATTTTCGTTCCTGACGGGGATCGCCGACCACGTCAGGAACGAAACTAAAGTTTTAACGTAATTCGTTCGTCTGCTCAATTGTCGATACACGCACCCTCATACATACATTTACATACAAAAGATATAGATAAAGAGCATTTCGCGTAGATAAGGCATAATATTCAACTCGTATAGGAAGCCGCGTTAAGTAACGATGTTAAAAAAATGGTTCAATGATTTAAAGATTGATTTTACCTTCCTGTCCGACGCTAAACGTGCCCAATAATAACTGGAGCTGAGTATACATGATTCACCACATTACAGACCCGAGCAAATTACATTGAGCGTTACCGACTCACGTCCCATCCTCAGAAAGCAAACATGAAAAAAAGTGCACCTTGAAAAATATTAAATATTCTTGTACACCGCACAACCCTAATCTTAACTGCTGCTGCAACCCTAATTCCTGTCACCTTTCAACCCGGACGTAACCTAAAGACAATAATAATGGTGATCATAGTGTAACCTTTGTAACGTAGTAATTATAGTTTTACGGTCGAAAGTCGGATGGGTTTATATTGCCACTTTTTGGTGTTTCTTGTGTTACGTAATAAGCTTTTAAGTGTTTCTCTAAATGGTTAGATTTGAGTGTCAGTTGGTTAGTATGTTTATGTATATAATTTATCGTATTTGTTATTATCGTGAAGTATTATTTCGTCAAAATAAATCATAGATATAAGCGATGTGTTTAGAAATATTTTAGTGTGTTAATCAGTCATCTAGCACAGGCTCTGCCTTGTTTGGGATCAGGTGGCAGTGTGTTAGTTGTCCCAAGATATTATATATATATATATGAAAAGCGAATCGAAAAAGTGGGTCTCTTGATGGTAAGTGTAGTTTATTTATTAGGTAGGTATATTTATTTCGTACGTAGTACGTCCACAACTTACGATTATTAAATTTACCCGGTAAAGATTTTAGTTAGGAATCATTTCGCAAGCTACTGATTTGAAAGAAAGGTTATAAATAAATAAATAAAATAAATGACTACAACCCGGCTACTAAAAATGGCTATTTGAGGCTCTTTGTTCAGCAGTGGACGTCATTAGTCTTTTTTAAAACATATATTTTTATTTAACTCTCTATCGCTTTTGAGAATAACTTAAATTCATAGATACTATTTTTGCACTAAGAGTGGTAATTTTTGTTTACGTTTAAATAGTACTTCTTTATTGTTTGGGAGGGTTATACTTCACCCACCAAAACACAAAAGAAGAAACTTTTTCGGCGTCGGTTGAAAATATAAGGGAATTTGGGGTTAAAAATGCTCAACCAGTTATAAGCTGACAAGATCGAGCGAAACTCGGCGGCACCCTGTGATGCGTTAAGACTAAACATATTTATAAGTTCATTACATTACACAATATGTATTAAAAATATTAGACTTAAACTAGATAATTAAACTTAAACATAATCTCTTGACAATAACTTGATACGAGCTAGATAAATATCATTGCTGTTATAAAATAACTTTTTTATAAATGTTTTAATACAATCAATACAATGTGTACCTAAATATCTATGTTACTAGAAATAATAATGTATACAACTATAATACTACAAACATGTTCTGACTATTTACAAGCGCTTTTTTAAAGTCTACGTGAATAAAAACATTTTTATTTTATTTATTTCAATTATTTCATATTCGCAATGTTGAGCCCATCAAAAGACCATTAATATCATATTTTTAGACAATTTAGTAATCCTCCTTTTGGCAGTTCTGTAAAATCTAGTCACAACCTGTTCTCATATGATATTACCTCTAAATAGCACCTTCATAGCACTTTGCATTCAACATACATACATTAATCATCTAAAATACTGTCATTTGTTTTCGCATAGAGGTCTCTAGACTAACAAAAGTCTATTTAAGCATCCATTACAATAGAACGATGCATTTCAAAGTCCTTCCATGACCGAATTTAGTGGCGCACGCTATTAAGTACGCTTTAATAGCTATTATACATGCCGCATACTCTAATTATGTGGGTAGTAAGGTCTAGATTCCAATGTCAATCAAAATGTCATCCAGATGCATTGTTATGACGGTTACGAGGAGTTTCCTGTCGCGTTTTGTACGGGTTTACGATTGAGTATAGGTGGTGTAGATGGAGAGTAATCAATCATGAAATGAACTAAACATCACACCGGACAATTGTTGTGTTATACCTATTCAAACCCAAAGCTTCGTCTTTTTCAAGCAAAAGCATACATACATATGTATATACTACTCGGCGGCTGGTTTTCGCAGTTATTTGTAGAAATTATTGTCCAAAATAAAGATCTAGACGAAGTCCTACAAGTTATACCACATTTGAATAACGTATGGAGAATGGTTATAACATACCGGCGGATACCTGTTAAGTTTCTGCGTGTAATTATCTATATAAGTATTTACAAAAAAAAAACAGTATATCAGTTATCTGGTTTCCATTGTACAAGCTCTTCTTAGTTTGGGATCAGATGGCCGTGTGTAATATGTGTATATGTATGTGCTAGGATATTATTATTATTAAAAAAGCCTGTCATATCTCTCTACAGCGTTTGACCAAAGGAAGCATAGAAAACCGAACGAGTCTGTGACTGCCAGCAGCGGGATTTCTCGACCGCTGCAGACATGACTCTTCGCCACCATTGGCTCCAGAAGCGAAAATCTCCAAACTCTGTGCTCTCTATATCTTTCAAGCCAATGTTCTCTGAATACTTGAAGATTGTAATGTAATACTTAACCGCGTTCTCATCTGATGGTAAGTTAAGATGTGGTCCAACAGCAGGTGGAACACGCGTAACACTAGCCTTGAATACACCAAAGTTATATGCGTCTGGAAACATGTCGTTCGGGAGGGCGTTCCACTTAAAGACTATTTATTCTACAGGTTATTTTATTTTGCTGGTGTGCCATCCAGCAATAAATACCTCTGGTCTATTTGTCCTCTATGTATTGTTACCATTAAAGTTATATGTACTGAAGTTCGTTTGTAATAATGCATTGTGAATACCTGACAGTTGTGTGCTTCCGTGGCTACGAGTGATGTCTTTGTGACAACATAGAAACGTTGATTCGTACTGGTGTGATTGCGTTACTTGGCGTAACACTTGATAATCCGCATCGATTTGTCTTGACGATGGAAGTATTAGCAAATAATATATTAGATACTATTACTACTACGTAATATTAGACTGACGTATTTCAGAAGGAAAGTTCAATCGGTCTAGTGGTCTAACTCCGGTTCAGCAGCGTCGTAGAAGAATAGTTATCGAGGAAATATCATGTAAATTGCACGTGACTTTTATGGCAACCCCATACAAGTACTGTGAAAACGTGTTTATTGCGTGTTTAGTTTTTTTTTAATTAAAAATAAACCCTCAGTGTAAATTTCAACTGTCTACTTGTTATGCTTCGTGAGCATAACAAGTAGACAGTTGAACAGTTGTTAAGACAGTCGCCTCACTCTGTGTTTCGGTTTGGATTCCCGCCCAGTATAATTATTTGTGTGACCCACAAGTAGTTGATTTAAGTCTGGGTGTACATAGTGTCCGTCAATTATAATTGACGGACACTATGCCTGTAAGTATAGTACCCCGCGACAAAGTGACGCACTTCCGTAGTACGGGCGTAGTCTTCTTAAAATGAAAAAGAAAGTGCGAACAGACGGACGGATATTGTACAGCGGAGGCTTAGTAATAGGGTGCCGTTGCCACCGTTCGGGTTGTTACGTTAAATAGGTACGTTTGCAAACCTATCGAGGGTTGCTCCGAAAGCAGCTTTTCCGGATCTTTACTTCTGTCTGTTGAGCACATACGATGACGCAAATATTGTCACACACTCTGTCTTCCGATGGGACGAACCTACTTTGGTACGCCGGATTAAAGTCAATAAGAGGCCCGACTTAATTAGCTCGTTAGAACAAGGTGAAGCGAGCAGACGGAGTTCGTATTGACAGAATCGAAATGTAGTGCTGGAAAAAGTGACAGTCCTAATACTTTTTGGTAGTTGTTTGCTATATATGATAGAGTTGATCAAGGTACATACATATCTTCTTCTATCTATATATATAAAATCAATGCCACTTTTCGTTGTAATGTTATAACTCAACAACAACTTTACCGATTTGGCTAATTTTGGGCTTGAATTATTCGTGGAAGTCCAGGGAAGGTTTGTACGAAGAGAAAATTTAAAAAAAGTCTTGAAAAAGTGTAAAATCAACATCTTTGGCAATTTAAAATATTTTTTTGTTTGAATAAATGATCTTAATAATCATTTTTTTTATTACTATGCCTTATACGTAGCGAAGCACGTACCAGGCCGCTAGTATATAATACATTCAAAATACAAAATAAATTTGTGGTGTTAATTCCGCTAATTGTCGTTTTAATCAAGACTAGAAGTAAAATGCACCGCCCGGCCCTCCCGCCCACAATAAATATGGACATTCTACTACACAACACGTGTTTCAGCCCTCCACGGATGCTAACTGGTCGAGTGACCAAATGCGGCTCGACACTCGACGAGTAAGCATCCCTTGAGAATGGTCCGTTTAAATGTTATGGATTTCCGCAAAGTAATGCCTGATTCCATTACTTAAGCCTGTTATAACTTGTATGCTCGACAAACTGTAACGGGTTGTGGTGACGCGATGATGATAACGACTACCAGCACGCAATGCCGTGATATTTTAACTTAATTACTTGCTTGTACAGTGAGTTTTGGGGCTTAATCGTTGTTTATTTGACGAAAAGGTTGCAGACCGCCCTTTTGAGTTTGCAAGTGGTGAAGTGTGCGGTACAATTGTAAACTGCGTAACGCCTGGAATTTAAATATGGCGCGGCGCTTATGTTTGACAGTTAAAGCAGATAAGCAAAGGCTGACACAAAATGATACTATTGCATCGTCGACATATTTACTTCAAGGCAAAATAAATGTAAATGGTGAAATATATTTTGACTGATTTCATAATATATTACATATATTTATTTTGCTAATAGATGAAAAAATGGTGTGGTAATAAATGAAATAATTATCGTTTTAAAAAACATCGAGCTGACTCCACCTTTTCTTTACTACAACCGATTTAATTTTTTTTTTTATGGGACCATTTCGAAACCATTACATGTCGCATAAACAAATAATTTTCAAAATCAGTTTAGTTCACAAAACGGATAAAATACCTGCTTCTTGTGAAGTCGATTACGAATAAACAGTAAAGTTTTGATATAAAACAAAAAATGGCACCAATTTGAAAGTATACTCTTTCCCAAAAAAGTTTTTAAATAGGCTTATATGCGGAATTATGAAGTAACAAACCACTTCTTTTATTAGGAATGAAGCATACGGCTTTGAAATGAAATGAAATGAAATGACCACCACCCAAGGTTTTTTTATTACCTTCCAATTTTAAATATTATAATGATAACATTTTAATATCACTCAGAATTATAAGAAAGTTACTACGGAAAAAAATCTTTGAGAAATAAAGTAATTCCAACCGTAAAAAACAATGTTAATTTATTTATTCAGATAACCAACAGCAACCACAACAATATAAATACATATTATAAGTAACACATAGCCAATTACTTCAAAAGGAGGAATTTAAAGCAGGTTAAAAAGCCTTCCTGTATGTCTCAGAGCTTATACATATGATTGTTTCAATGTATAAAGAAACGTATTCGTTCTTTTACAAAAAAATATTGGAGTATGTTATAGTGTCGTTAAAGGATTACGAAAGATGCTTATGCAAACAAATTAATAAAGTAGGTACAATACATTAATTCACCTTTCTTTTTCGCCGACGTGTCGTATCGGATCTAATGCGTTGATCAAAATTAACATTCCTACACACGGCTACATATGAAGCTATACCTTTCCAGTATAAGCTGATCTTGCGTTGTATAGGATTTCTATACAATTAGAGGTCAGCTTATATTGGATATGTATTACTTGATATATAGCCGTGTTTACAAGCCACCTAACGCCTAAGCGGTGATTTTAAAATGTCACTTATGTCCTACATTTTATTCGTCCACGCCAAGTTATATAAGATGTCCAATTTTAACCGGTAGTTTGTAGTCCTAGTGTTGTGTAACTGACTTTTTATTATGTGATTGTTAATCAAGTTGTTTTGATTATAATTGAGTCGTCTTTGATGGCTTCCGAGAATTTTACAATAAAGTTTATAATAAATCTGGATTTTTGCTAGGTTTAAACTATTAGTATACGGGTACTCATTCTGTTATACACATCCTTAGAGTGAAACCCCTAAGGTGGCCTAAAATAGAGAGAAAAAAAGAGCGAGAGAGTGAGAAAATAATCTGAAGAGAGAAAGAGAGCAAAATATTCCGAGTTTCCGACTACTAAAGTACAATAAAGGAGGGCGACATACGCATAACAATTAAAAACATGTGATAGAAGTGAAAACTATTTTTCATTTCTTGTACTCGGAAAGTAGTGTTTATTTGATCGGAGTAGCGAGTGGAAGATGCTACTTCCAAGCTTTGGGCGGTACAGTCTCAAAGTAATTGCTTCCCTCCCTATGGTGGGAACAAATTTTAAAATAGAACTAATTTAGGTTAGGCAGTTAAAAAATCCAACATAACTATGAAAGAATTACTGTGGTCATGTGAGTGTATAAACGGCCAGTGTGAAAATTAAAAAAAAGAACCTCCGTCTTACGAATATTGGATCAGGTCACGTGCCCTGACGCTAGTTTAACAGTGCACAGCGCCGCAGCGCCTCTAAAGAAGTTTTCACTTTTAAAAACCAATAGAATAATATAGTGGGTGAGATGGTTATAGATATGTACCTCAGATGCTACATATGAATAGTTGACAGTTCTTTTATCTTATAAAGTTTCACTCCTTTGACCTGTAGGTATTGGACGCGCATTATTTTATCAATATAATTTATAAAAACATAATTTACTCACTATTTAACTATATGTTTGTTTTGTCCATTTACCCGGTACAATTGTCCGGTACGAGGATCCAACCTTTGGATCAGAAGGCTGGTTCACGACCAACTGATTACTGAATATGGTTTGTGTTTTTTCTGTTGGAAAAAAAGGGTAAATTTCAATCAAAATATCAAAAAAGCAATCACCTAAATAACAGATTTGAAACCGTTTAGTCAGGCGCCAACAGTTAGCACATTCAGTAATTATCCTTTTATATAAGTTGTAACTAATAACAGTAAAAACATATAGTATGTTTATTACTAGCTAAGGCTAGTTGAGAATAATTTAGTTAATCGAAGTCAGTGTCTTTGTGGGTCACACGACGTAATCGATGCAGAATTAACGGAACAAGCTTTTTTGGAGTTCAGGGTTGTAGTTTTGTTTCCGGATCTCAAAGTATTGACACCATTGCACACGGAGTGTAAAGAATATATTATTAAAACTGACCCTAAGGGCTATCACATATGACTTCACAGAGACTAAATTAATAACAGTTCTTCCTTATCCGTCGTTACCTTAGTGTCAGAGTTGACCTGGCTTAACGACTATTGTTTTGACAATAACCGGGACCGATAGCTTACCGTGGAAAGTACGAAAGTGCTCAGAATAAGAAAAAAAACTCTCACGGTCACTTATCTATGGACTAACCGTGTGCCTAAATGGTTAAGCATTCGAGCACACGATTAGACCCCCGTCTCACCGATCACTTGTGAACCGGTGAGTGCATGAACTATAACCGCGGTTAAATAAATCAATAAAAAAGTTTTATTTTTGTAGCAATACAATTACCTAATTGGAGAGTTAGCATAAATTAATAATTACTATGTTTTTTGCTGATTGTGTGGCAAAAATGCCCATTTCGGAGACAATTTTTTGTGGGACTTGGACCTGCTTTTCTTTCTATCTTATCCTCCCATCGTGTCAGTGATCTCCCTTGGCCTATTTTACCTTGTGGGAAAACCCTCCATACCCTAAAGTATTTTCCGTTAATTTAGGGGTAATTTAACGCAAATATCAGGGTGATAGAAACTTAAATTAAATTCCATTGTTACAATCAATTTTAGATAAAACATTACCTGTTTGTTCTATTCAGGTACAGGTTTATTTTTATTGTGGTTTGGGATCAATCAGATTTTCCTATTTACAGTAAAAGCATAAGTTAAAACTTTTAAGTACTGGTTTAAAACTTGCCGGCCCAAACCAATTTGGCTTTTATTAGTATTTTAAATAGACCGGGCAAGAAGACAGGCGAACCCACATAGCCCGAAGAATTGCAAAGCTTAAGGGTCAGTGGGCAGAGACCATAACTCGTAGAACCGACTGGGCCGTTGGGGTAGAAAGGATCTCGAATGGCATACCCTATACAAGATGGACCGGTGAGCTTATGCTGCTCGCTGAAAACTGCTGGATGCGGAAAGCGCAATACCGGCAATTGTGGAGATCTTTGGGGGAGGCCTATGTCCAGCAGTACTGTAACCGTAGACTTAAGCTGGAAGTGCATTGCTTTAATGTATTATTTTCAACAATCTTTCGCGCTGGTTATTTAGGTAGATTATATTAGCGACATTCATAGGGAACCTTGGCGGCATTTACTGCTTGACTGGGCAATATTCAAATTGGTGAAGGCAATTAGTTAATTTATGTTCAGGTAAATCTGTTGTTGCACATACTTGCTATTGGATATTAAGAGCCTTCAGTCTGTAATAAATAACGACTGCGATTTACAAAGGGAACATTTAACGTAGTAATTTTAGGTATATTAAAATAAACTGGAGGTGTTTCTTGATCAAAATCCGGCAGAAATTCTGTATAGAAATAGAGATGTTATATTCAGTGAAATAAACAGAAATTTATGAAAATTTTTACTAGACATCTAATTACTGGGCGGCCCAAACTCATGTATCAGTTTTAGTTACGCTGTCTCTTACATCATCATCATCACGAGTACGAGTTTACCTAATATTTCATTTGGTTACTAAATTAGAAAGAAGTTTTTGGTTACCTTCCAATTTTATTGATCTTATTTTCTAGATCCCTAGACCTACAGTTGAGATTTTCACTACTTAAACCAATACACAAGTTGACAATAACTTAATACAAGCTATCAATATCATCAAACTAAATTTTATAAATGTTTTCATACAATCCGTGTACCTAAATATCTATGTAATTAGAAATAATTAATAATGGTTAATTATATTACTACACACATGTTCTGACTATATACAAGCGCTTTTTAAAGTCTACGTAAATAAAAACCTATTATATTGTTATTTTATAATGTTCTAGATTTATTAATACAACTGGTTTAAAATTTGTATAGATGAGTCCAAGTCCAGTTGGTTTTATTTTTCATTCTATGAAGATAACAACCCATTTTCATTTCTTGTTTGTTGTTTATTCTGAAAATTGTCTTGTTGTATTAAAATCATGTTTCTCTACTAACTGACAGTCCTTTTACCGCGACAACAAAATCAGATTTCACACTTGGCTGACTCCAAGGTAGAACGCCTTCAGATCCCGCAGAACAACAATTTAATACTATTTTCATTATAGCACCTTATCTACTATATAAATATGCGAAGTACAAGTATACCTAGGAAACGTATTTAAATATCTATTTCTTCTCCGGATTTTATGAATAGATCAATATTATTTTTGACGTAATAAAAACATTATATATCGGCTCGAGGAAATATCTAAGTACCAAAGTACAGGCAGTAGCGTTCTTTTGACCATCTTACTGCGATCGCCAACTCGGCTGCCCAGCGTGGCGATTATGACATCTATCCAAATGATTGTGGTAATCTTTTGGGGAGGCTTTTGTTCAGCAGTGGACGTCGTTCGGTTGACATGATGAATAAAAATATCTGCCACGACTATTTCAGACCGTTTAGTTTTATTTCAAATCTATTTTTGTTACGCTAAAGCTAAGTGCTGACCATCTGAAAAACCGTTAGCCTTTTTTAGGCTTCCGAAAATAAATACACTTCTGTGTCATAAACTAATCTGGTGACTTGAAACACAAAAATAAAACGAAAGACATAGAAGATTATTTCAGCGGTTGATTATTGAATAGAAATTAAAATTGGTTTAATTTACAGGATGAAATCAAAATTATGTGGTTTTAAATATTGTTTCCGATGATGACCGATGATTTTGTAAGGATCGCTAGGAGCCGCTGGTTGCGGGTAGTGCAAGACAGGCAATTGTGGAGATCTTTGAGAAGGTCTTTGTCTAGCAGTGGCGGCTTTCGGCTGATATGATGATGATAAAGTATTTTTTTCATGCTGTGTAGATGACGTTGACTTATATCATCACCCCATCTCGTGCCTTAGATAACGTAAAAGTCGTCTGGAAGGAATATTCTACCAGAGAAAGGACAACAGCGTCTCTTTGTACTATGTACACCATACTGCGGAGGCTTACCTGCCTGCCAAGCGTGGTGATTTTGGCATACATTCCTAAATGATGAACATAATTCCAGACTCTCTCTCTCTCTCTTATTGTACCTTGGGGAGATGTTTGTCTAACGGCTGATATGATAAAGTATTGTTCTCTTTTTCATGCGTTTGCATGGACAGCAAGACAGTCTCAGTTTTTTGTTTTCGCAACTGGCCTGTTGGTCTACTGGTTAGTGACCCTGACTGCAAAGCCAGAGGTCGTCACAGGATCAATCTTTGTGTGATGAGTTCTAGAGATCTAGTTGCCTTAGGTCTGTACTAGGATAAGCAGACAATTGATAAACATAGTTCTGCCTAGTTTGAGATCAGATGGCAGTGTGTTGGTTGTCCCAATATATTTATTTATTATATGTGTTAAAGATTATTTGTATTTAAAGATTTCTCTTAAATACAAGTATGCATGGCCTTCCATGTTACAGAACAGGTCTTTATTGAAGTGACAAATCAATTAGGGTGACAACAGCTTACTCTCTGTGTAGTTTAATACTTATGTTGCTGAGCGTACAAAGAATACTTTGTTGCTAAAGCTCCCAAAAATGTTCTTCATGGAGTTTGAAGTCTGACTAATTAAAACACCCTCGACGCCACCTGGTAAAAAGTGGCCCAACAATTAAAAACTTTGATTACTCAGATCCTGTTTGAACTGCTTAGGAATTAAGTAGGCAGCTAGCAGTGGCGGAGTGAAAACATATTACGATATCCATCGGCATCTTAGGTTCAAAGAGCTTTATTTCTCATAAGACTTTTTACAGCTCGCTTGAATAATGGCCGAATAGTGAGGGTATAGAAGTCATCCATAGGGAATATTTACCTGAGAACAGGCAGCAGCATTTCTCTAAAAATTATGACCATCATACGACAGTCGCCTACCCGTAGGTTAAAGTTTTTGTCTATTCGGCTGACATAATGATATATTTAAAATAAACATATTTTTATTAATATGTCATTATCATATATCACAGTTAACTTGACATATAGAAGGGACAATAAAACTATATTTTGTTACATGCATTATAAAATCATTTAAAATATCATTGGCAAGTAGTTACCTATTTGAGTAATATGTATTTTAAATTATATCACGTGCAACTAGAGCAAATGCTCATATTTTCTGTGTTTAAAAGTCTAATCTTGTCACATTTCATTTCATAACTTTATCCTTAATGTAATGTGCTTTTAAACAACCAGAAAACCTGATTCATCGCTTTCGTTACAAGAGCAAAAAGATAAATTATACTGCACGTAAGGTGCAGTGGTAAGTGGTGGTCGCCCTGCCTCCATTTATTCCGAGTTCGATACCTGCACAGGTAACTATTTGTATCACCCATATGTAGAATTTTCTGAATGTTGGTTTACCTTGTGCCCGTACAGCGATTCGATTCTCTAATTCAGGTGATTTTAGTTTTAAAAATGTGTATTAGTTTCAGCTTTTCTTGTGAATTTTATCACGCGCCGCCACTGATTGAAGCCGCTCTTTTATTCGATGAAACCTTAATTTTACAAGGTTAGCAAGCCGCACCTCAGGTAAATTTAAGAACATCTTAAATTGCTGACAAAAGATACGCCATGTTCCTTCGTTAGTCCGGGGATTCACTCAACCCACCGTAAATCTTTCCCACTATTTTGCTATTTTCCCACCTAAATACAAACACTGCCTCGTCGGTAGAGAGGTAGCATGATCCCCCGAAGATAATCTAATCCTGGGTTCAAATCGCAGCGAAAATGTGTAATTGGATAAATAATATCTGACGAGAAAAACATTCGTTAGCCTACATCTAAAAATTTCCGGTGAAGAGCGGTCAATCCTGTGCTTGATCTATCCGTGAGCACTTCGCATTGAGGTCCCACTCGCTTATAAGCAGAGATCGGATAATCGGAAGATTTAGTTTAAAGTACGTTTTTTTAGAAAAATCCCGTGATCCCGGTAAATATAAATTAAAGTCTAATCTCCGTAACACGCACAATTTAACACAATTGACAATCACCGTGTTACAAAGCACCTCTAATATGGTTGCTTTTCCCTTATATATATGAGTGATTTAAAATATCCTAAGAAGGTGCTTCCATAATGTTTTAGGCAAAAATAAACTTTAGGTAAACTACGATGTCGGCGGCGAATACTAGAATATCATCAACCCATCTCATCTTGTGGGGGGCGTAGAAGTCGACCCGAGGGAATATCTACCAGAGGACGGGCAACAGCATCCTTCTAAGTACTATCACCATCTTATGCGATCGCCAACCCGACTGCCAAGCGTGGCGATTACGGCATATCCCTCTAAGGTGATTCTTGGGAGAGGCTTGTCCAGCAGTAGACTTCTTTCCGCTGTACTGATGATGATGATGATGAAATTATATATCCAATCTTTACTTATAAGAGTGAGTTATTAAAGAGTGCACCTAAATTTGGACACGTACTGCACACATAGGTACACGTTCATGAAATTATAAACTTAGACTTCTGGTAAACTTGAAAATATACGTATTTCGTTGTTTATTAAATCATTCCCTTAAGTGTGCTGAAAGTTGATGAAAGTTTGTATAGAGGCATATTACAAAGTTACAGACTATGTTGATGATAAAATAATGTCAGAATTAATATATTTTATTCAACGCATTTATATAATTAATTTGTCATTAGATAACAGTTCATTACAAATTAATTGTATGAGATTTCAATTAGATTATTATAAGATGATCTGAATTTTTTTAAGAAAAGGATTCTTACAGAGGTTTTTTGGCAGTGTTTCTCTGTAGCTTCCACGTCAAGCACAACACGGGAGAGTAAAAATGTGACGATTAAAAATATGTAAATTGAATAAATATATATTATATATGACTATGACTAGGATGTTTGCCATTTCCAACGAGACATGAACCTTCACTTTTACCCTATCCCTATCGCAAAATCCGTTCATATGTTCAGCATAATCCAATACTCAGCAAAGAGTTCTATTGTAATCATAATAACGGGCCGGTTGGCGTGGTTGGTAAATGCTTGCCTTTCACGCCGCAGGTTGTGGGTTTGATTCCCACCCAGGGGCTCTACCGGCTAATGACTTTATCAATCGTTAAATCGGCTTCAACTTTGACAATCGATTCCGGACCATTTATGACGTCACATGTGCTCATGGAAGCCGATTTAACGATTGATTAAGTCATTTTTAACCTTTATTTATTTGAAAGCCATTTAAGAAATCGAAGTTCGGCGACTGAGCCGGTAGAGCCCCAGGACAGATATTTGTGTGCATGAACATGTCTGAGTCTGGATGTAATTATCTATATAAGTATGTATTTATAAAATAATAGTAGTCTATGTAATATATCAGTTATCTATTTTCCATAGTACAACCTGTGCTTAGTTTGTCAGTAGGCCGTGTGTAACTAATGCCCCATGAAAATATTGTGATTACACGGTTAAAAACATCTATGTTTAATGCCCCACGTGTGTTGGGACAGGCCTTCACTTAATCTTCTATGAAATTGGGATAAAAAGGTATGTTTTACGCACGTTTTGTTTTTCCGGAGCACCTTTTTGAGGTATTTTACGGAATGTAGCTAGATGGAGGTTTGTGTGTAATATTTAATTCATTTTTGCCGCCAGAATTTTCTTTACTAAGTTGTTTTGTGCGACAAATGACGTAAAATAATAGTCCTCGTATATTTTGTGACATTATAAGGTTTCTTATTTTCAACTGTGATTAGCTTACTCAATTATTTTCCTTGAGAATTGGAGCACCAAGGATCTGTACCGATATCTATATTTCGGATTTTAATGTTATTATTTATTTTAAAATGAACACATAACTAAATATTATGTGAATATTTCTAGATCTACATGTTGCCGTTATCAATACCTATTGAGCAAACATTAGCTTGAAAAAAAACACGTTTGTTGTATTGGAGCCCCTTTAAATATTTACTTTGTTCTGTTTTTTAGTTGTTGTAATAGGGGCAACAGAAATACATCATCTGTGAAAATTTCAACTGTCTGACTATCAAGGTTGATACAGATACAGCCTGGTGACAGATGGGCAGACAGATAGACAGCGGGGTCTTAGCAACACGGTCCCGTTTTACCGTTTGAGTACGGAACCCTAATAAGACTACAAACTAAGTAACCCCAAGTGCTAGAGGGCACCTTCTTTCGCAGCCGACCCTCAGCTCTAGTTGGTTACTGACGTCGATATACTTGTTAGGGTCGGTTGTAGGAGAACCGCTCGTCCCGTTGATTCATCATTTTCATATTTTATTAGTTCGTCTATTTCTTCGATATTAATTCCAACTAGGTCATGGAGGAGGATGATCTTGTATTGTGAGTTTCCAAAATTTAACGACGATATTTAATACTTAGTTTTCGGAGTTGTTCTTTACCTTACTTTAACGAGTACCTACATCTTAATAACGAGAAAAATCGTGCTCACGGGCGGAAGCGCGATAATATTTTTTTAAAGCTATAAAATAAAGGCCTTATTAAAAATAATGACCACATTTTACCTCCTGTGAAGGATACCGTTAAAATAATAAGATTGCGATACAATCAACCATTTCAGAGCAAGAAAACCAGTTGGAACTAGTCCACAACCCAGTTCAAAATCCAGTTTTTAGTTCAGGTAATTTCGATTGTGAGGATATTTAAAATTTAAATTGAGTTATGTTACAAACATACTACGTCGTCACCACTATTGAGTTGTTACGAAACGAACTAAAAACTTACCTATTACTTACAACTTACTAGTAACAACTTTGAAGTACTTAATTAACTTACTGGTTTTTAAACATCACACATAGCTTAGGCTATTCATATATTCATTGCTTCATATGACAAAAAGGGCGAACAATAGGTCAAACTGACACCATCACCATGTCAACCGTTCAGCAGTGCATTGCTGAACGAGAGCCTGAATTAAGACTATGGGATATGCCATAATTACCACGCTTGGTAGAGGGGTTGGCTATCGCAATATGGTGGTCATAGTACATAGAGACACGCTTATTCCACCCGTTCTCTAGTAGATATTCCTTCGGAATGCCTTCTACGTCTCAACGGGATGAGATAGGGTGATGATTTTCTATGCGGTCAGCCACAAGATAACAAGTGAAATGAAGGTGCAATCTAAGTAACGCGTCGGGTAAGGACCAAGAGTCGCTGGAAGTCGCTGGATGCGGGTAGCACAGGACCGGCAATAATGGAGATGTATTGAGGAACCCTTTTTCCAGCAGTCTTTCGGCTGATAAAAGAAAAGAAAATAAAGAAAAAAGTTTTATTAGACACAACATAAAAAAACATGAAAATCAACCCATATATATACTACCTACTTTAAACAAATAAATAAACAAAAACAGCGAGAACAGGTATAGGTAAGTACATAAAACAAATCTAAATATAAGTACAAACATAATTCGATATGTGTCTAAAAGGCTGCAGGTCAGCATATCGTTACAGTCTATGTAGACTGTAACACTGATTTTCAGCTTCCAGCCTTAAAACTGATGAAAAAAACTGACTGAAAAAGCAATTTTACATCATCTATTTTATATAAATATTCAATTAGTGCTCAAGGATGATATGATGATGAGGATGATTATAAAGTCACGATCTAATAAACTATTGCTATCTTATATTTGATCATATAGATTGATAATTAATGTTTATGATAATGATGGTTTAATTTTTATTAATATATTCTCAGTGCCAGCACATGGCTGTCCACTCGTGTGAGCTCCCCCGACTTATCAGATTACGAGCGTAAGGGAACAGCGGCCAATATAATTGGAGACCAGTCTATTACGCAGTATATATATTACTTATACATTATATATTAGTGTAGAGTAAGGGTGTGTTCACAAAACACAGATGCCCTCTATTTCTTAACTCTCATTATATAATAGAACTATCCGACTTTTTTTTAATTGCTTTTCGGGGCAGACCAGCCAGCGGCCCACATGATGGAAAGTGGTAACCGCTAATCATGGACATTTACAATGCCAGGGGGCACAGCAAACCGCTGCCTACCGTGAGATTAGTACTCTTCTTAATCCTCGTTTAAAAAAGGTCATGTCGTAGTGAATAGGAGATGTAAAATCACACAATTGTCATAAACCTTAAATGACCGGTCATTTACTGTCAAATTCACTCAGTTTCACTCAAATATTATTGTCTATTCTCGACTACCACCCAATTATTTATTAATATGCAAATTTAAATGAAGCAACGTTTTATTTTCTATTATATCATGAGAGGATAAGACGACATCAAAGTCGATGCGCGAGGCGATGCGACGTTGCCATTTTGTCTTAAATGCACGCATGATTAGAAATGTAAAATTTTTAACACTATATAATAATACGATAAGTCATAAAAACCACTTATTTGTTTCAATTTAGAAGTTGTAGACTTTCATCAACGACAAAAACTTAAAAGGTACTAAAATATTACTGAAATCAAATTGACGTAAATAGACCATTTTTGACAGTTAATGACCATTTTTGACCGATTTGACCGTAAATGACAGTCAGTCTAATTCAGTCACTTTAGTCATTTCCAACACTACGTAGCGCTGAGGAAATACCGCATCAGGTAATTCTAGAGCCTGCCAAAATCCAATGCAGCATTACGTAACGGGTTTGTAAGACACACTAACTTTAAAACTCGGGGCACCTAGGGTAGTTTCCTTGCATGAAAAAATACCAATACATTGATGTCCAATCCGTGATTCAAACCCGGGACCTGTGTATTAACAAGATGCCGATATGCCAACGAGACATTATAACATGTACCGCGAATTACTGTTTTTATTATTATGGCGACTCTTATTGGAACGCTAAACGGCTAGATCTTTTTACTGTTCGTTTCAAGTTCAGTTTACGATATAAGGGTTTTAAAAATTTTATTCTGCCTTTAAGTTGGTTGGACTGTAAAATATTAAATAAGTACTTTAACACTGGTATAAAAAATGTTGTAAAACTTTAATAATATCCTTTAGCCAATTTACCAAATGATAGGTTGTTATCTTATACTTATTTACGACCGTAATAGTCTTAAATAAATATTTATTGGGCGATGACCTATACGCATATATGATTATTATTATTATTTATATATAGTTAAACCTTTATCGCTGTGTGGTTGACGCCAAAGAATATAACATCCCGTTTCGGGCCGTAGATTTCGTCCCAAAGGAATACCTCCCAAATTACGGGCAGCAGCGTCTCTCTGTGTATTATCACTATCATACTGCGATCGCCAACCTGTCTGCCAAGCGTGGCGATTATGGCATATCCCTAGAAAATCCCTAGAAGTTATGGGCACAACTCCATCGTGAAAATCTTTTGGGGAGGCCTTACTCCTGCTGTGGACGTCAGTCGGCTAACATGATGCTTGAACGTGTAACTGTCTGGCTGTGTAGAGTCAAAGTTCTCAATAGTGACACTGATTTCAATCACAATTCGATATATCGTACCCCTTACTGTGACCATGTCCCTTAGTTTGCATTCTTATCGATCGAATAACGTAGAGCGACAGTTATAGTACACATCCCTAACAACCGATCCTGTCATTCGCTCCACGTCACTAACAACCCTGAGCTCAGTTCAACCCCAAAAGAAGGTTCGCTATTTGAGCTCCCGACATATTATTTCATGATCAAAAATAGTACTTTAAGTGTGAAAGTTATTAATGACTAGCTGTGCCCGCGACTTCGTCCGCGTGTTAATTAGTTTATTTCGTTTTTTTTATGTTTTTAGTAAATTAAAAAACATTTTCTAAAATAAAAGTAGCCTAAGTTACTCCTTATTACATTAGCTACGTGCCAATAAAAGTCTCGTCACAATCGGTCCAGCCATTTCAGAGATTAGCCGGAACAAACAGACAGACAGACAGACAAAAATTGTAAAAAAAAATATTTTGGTGTATGTACCGTATATATATTTATGTTATAAAAACCGGTTATTTCAATATTACAAACAGACACTCCAATTTTATTTATTTGTATAGATTAAACTCAGTTTAAATTTAAATAAAATGTTACTCTTCCAGTTGGAGTTTGGAAATTAGATTAAATAATTTCTATAATTAAATTAAGCGCATATGCTATTGAGATTGTCGATTCGATACACATTGTGATTTATAAATAATTTAATGCGATTCATAACACAAAAAAATGTAATAAAAACTTATAACTTTTCGTTTCGCACTCTACCTATCCATTTTTGATAGGTCTCAAAGGCGATGTTTTGTTTATTGCAAAAGTTTTTGCTAGTTATTCATCAACTAGCCATAAATTGACTAGGTAACTCCCAACTATGAAACTACGAATCCTTCACCTCGCAATCTGCGCTACGATATTGTCAAACTTTCCGTATATTAATACCAGAGCAAATATTTGTTAGTTTACAGATGAAGGCGCAGATTTAGGAGGTTATAAGATCAGGTTAACCCCTCTGGAATTCTAATACATCTTGGAAAACTTTAAGGATTCGGAATAGTTGGAACTTTGGTCTAAAGCTGTCTCTAAAGACAGCTTTGTTTACGCTCACACTCAGCGTGTGAACTGCCAATTTGCGCGATGTCATTCGAATATAGTAAACTACTAGAGTCTTTATATTATAATATAATAATAATAATATCTGGGGACAATGTCACACAGATCATCCTAGCCCCAAACTAAGCAAAGCTTGTACTATGGGTACCAGGCGACGATATACATACTTATATAGATAGATAAATACATATATACATAGAAAACATCCATGACTCAGAAACAAATATTCGTGCTCATCACACAAATATTTGCACTTACCGGGATTCGAACCCAGGACCACCAGTTTCGTAGGCAGGAGCACTACCAACTAGGCTATGGTGACCGTCAATTATAATCTGGTTAGTGTCATTTTGCTGTCTTAGACAGAATCGATCAACGACGAATAGTATAATGTTGATTATTTTTATATATTTAGATATTTTTTAATGTCAATTAATTAATTATCAATTAGATTCCATTAACCTGCTACCAAATCTCTCACTGGTTGTCCCTGCAGCATCCCCTGTAATACCTTAAGCCGCGTAATTGAGCTCCTGTCGAATGCTACTAATATGGGCTGTAGCTCTCCTCTTATTTGGAATGATCTGAACTTATTTATAAAATCAGATCTGGAAGCCGATACTCTTGATATTCGAGTCAAATTAAAGACAAAACTGTTGGAAGCTTCTGATTCTGTTCCATACATTTGCGTTATAACAGTGGTTGGTATATGAAAGACTTCAAATATATATGAATTATAGAAGTTTATCTTATAAAAATAAATTATTGTATTTTATTTCTAGTCCTATTTCATAAATACTAAATAGAATTATGTCCTTATGTCCATAGTCACTTAGAATAATGCTTCACGGGATGGAACCGCAACTATGAAATATATCTCGTTTGGAAAATATTCAAAAGAAATTCCTAAGTTACATCCTTATAGCCATAGCTTAAATCATAAATACATTAATCCGATTATTTTCGACGTTGCAAAACGTTCACCTGTTTCCTCTGTAGGGCCGAAAAAAATAGCGAATATTTCTCTTTTACACAACATTATGAAAGGTCGACCGATATCACTGAAATGTTTAATAAAAAACGATATGTACCTACAGGCAGAACTCGTTCAAATAGATTAGGGCTTGCCATATGTACCATAGTGCGCGCCAGAGAGTACTCCACAAGTGAAAAAGATCTTATGTATTAAATATCTTTCTTCATATTTATACATACCTACACTCATATAATAATATCGTTTAAATACAAAATAATAAGTCCCCGTTTAAATTGTCCGATTTAGACCCCTTTTTACAATCTCAAAAACTTGTTACGTTTTCATAATTTGTAACTACTGTATATTATAAACCGAATACTGAGATAACACTGAGGCATTCATTGCTAGTTGATCTAAGACATCCGTGTGTGGTCGGCGAGTTTAAGGCTTAAGCACACGGTCAATCTATAAATGGATAGTGGCTTGGTTTAATTTCTATGTGTCTCCGTGCTTCGGGCATCTGTTAGTTCCGGTCGTAGTCATTAGACAACAGTCGTTAAGCCAAGTCAGAGGCCTACTGGGCACATACAAACTTTATGGTAACCACTGCCACCAGATGGGAGATTTTTACCCGTTTGTCACCCTGTATACATGTATCAGGCTTATGTTTCAGAACGTGTACTATAACTATACAAATACAGAGACAGACAAACTGGTCTAAGTCTAGAAAGCCGAACAACAATGGGCCGTTTTAGAAGGACTTTCACTGCTGAAACAATGCGTTTGGTGTAAATGTCGAGATAAGTGCTCCTGTCGGTCTGCTTGTTACTTAAGTGTTAGGTCATCTAATGATAGTCTGGATCTGTGCAAATTTCATGAACGTAACTTAAAGTTATGGTTTATTATGTAAAATAGTTATAAAAATCTATAAGGCAACGTCCACATCTCCATGTACTGGGGACTTTTTGAAGTAAAACTTCTTTACGTATTTTTGAAGTTATACTTCTTTTGGCGCGATGGAGAAAAATGACGAGAGTGAATTTTTACGATGCGCGCGCACACCGACACCAAAAAATTTAACAGCATGAAGTTAGTTCTAGGTGGTATAAAAATTGATAACTATGTTCAAGTTGTATATTAAGAAGTATAACTTCTAACGCGTGTTCATAAGTACACACAAGTTTTTTTTTTATTTAGAATTTGATTAAGCTGAAGAATGCGTGACGAGAAGTTTGGCGAACGAAAGTTGAAAGGGAATTATAAGTTACTGAAAATAAAAAGAGTGAAGTAGGAGCAAGAGAGAGAGGTGTGAACAGACATTTCCTTTCTCTGTTTCTTTCATAGCCAGTTACGTTTCGTATATCTAAGTTTTACTTCACTCGTGTTGTCTAAACCACACTCGATTTTTTTTCATAGGGACTTTTACAAGAAGTTTTTAAAGATGTGGGCCATGAATTCGAACAAACTCTTCTATGAAACATGCCCACATCAGTTCTGTTCAAATTCAGAGACCTTACTGAATTATTTCTACTAGTCCATATTGGAGTCATTCCATCAATAAATGTTTAGGTACTCGACGGCGGACACTTTGTAAACAGCTTTGCGTTGTAGTTGTTCTAAGATATGTATATGTGATATCGGATGTGCATTCAGTTCCAGAAAAGATCATGTTTGTATACTACAGCCTAAAACTGGAGCTGGAGCACAATGTAGCATATGAGTCAGTCGATCCTAAGCTTGAGGAGAAATTTTATGTCAATGTGGTGTTTTTAAATTCTGGTTTAAATACGGTTAGTGAATTGGTCGGACATCTTCGCGCTCTTAAGTTTATAAGTGCCTAGACCCATATAGGTCCAGTTTCGCCAGCCAAATGACAAACCCCTCCTAAAAAGATTTCCACATCAGATTGTGTGCTTGGCGACATATTATTTATTTTTATTGATTTATTTAGGCTCACCAACAATTGCTTACACTCATAATATTACAAATTGCGTCCAACTATAACTAAAGCTAAGTGTAGCAATTGCTTATGGGTAAGCACGGCATGCGTAAATGCATCTTTGCATAGATCCAGTATACCCTGCCGTTTTTATAGGTTTGGAAACAAAGTATTATCTTCATTTCGGTTAAGACGATAAAGCATATAAAAGAACTTTGTTATCAAGCTTGGGATTCGCATCTACAATACAATACGATAACCGTGGCTCGAACAAAGCGGAATTATCCCTTATCGTGCCATCTGACCTTCTTTACCTGGCGGATAAACTGTGACAAGTAAGCAGGATTTACCTTGATTCTTATATAAGAGATAGAACATTTAATAGTCAAATCAGTTTTCTTTCGAATACATAGTATGGTATTTTGACTGCCTCGTTGGTCTAGGGGTTTCTTGTTCAACCGTTCTAGCGGGGTCCTGGGTTCGGGCCAAAAGTCATTTTAGGATATTTCTGTAAAAAGAAAAAATTCTCTTCTAAATGACCTCTATCATTACACTATGTAGTAAAAATGTTAGTTACTTAAACTAGATAATTAAACATAATCTCTTGACAATAACTTGATACGAGCTAGCTAAATAACATTGCTATAATAAAATAAATTTTATAAATGTTTTCATACAATATGTACCTAAATATCTATGTACCTAACTAGAAATAATAATGTATACATCTATATTATTACAAACATGTTCTGACTATTTACAAGCGCTTTTTTAAAGTCTACGTGAATAAAAATCTTTTTTATTTTATTTTATTTTATCCGATCTTGTTCCTAGGCGGCCCATCACATGAGAGTGATGGAATAGAAAGTGCAGGATCTATGTCTGTAATATGTCCCGCGCAGATGGTTAGTCCCCATTGAGACTGGCCGCCGTGGCCGAAATTCAGCTAGGAGGACATCGATATTATAATCGTTAACCTGAAACGTAGGCATGTGTATGTTTATGCGCAGAACTAAAGTTATATAGAAAAACCATAACTAATTGTCCTAGTTTTTACCAATTTATTTACGTTTTAGGTACGTTTTACAGCGAAGTACCTAAACGTAAGTGATATATGCTGTGTGGCTGACGACAAAGAATATCGTCACCCGTTCATCCCGTGGGGGGCGTGGAACTCGACCCGAGGGAATATCTCCCAGTTAACAACGGTAGCAGTATCTCCCTGATTTCTATGACCTCCTTAATAACCGGCAGCAGCGTCTCTCTGTTTACTATGACCACCATACTGCGATCTCCAACCAGTCTTCCAAGACAAAACTCCACTGTGGAAGTCTTTTGGAGAGGCATTTAACCAGTAGTTTCTTTTTTCTAAACTGAATAGTTTGCGCGGGAGACACTTCCAAAGTAGTAAAATGAGTGTTCCCCATCCCTGTAACTTCTAAATTATATTTTTTTTTAGTTTATTCATACCTTTTACCTTTCATTAAATCAACTCAAATTTACATACATACATAGACTCACGCCTGTTTCCCAGAGGGGTAGGCAGATACAACAAAAAAAAAAACATGCTACGGAACCCGTCATGAACGAGTCCAACTCGCACTTGGCTTTTTTTATAGTATAGAAGAAACTTGCTAGGTGAGGGCACAAAAATATTGAGTTAGGCGTAGTATTTTTAAACTAGCAATAATATATACAATTTTAAATCTGTTTGCCATTGAATTTACGTGTATCCCCTTGTTTTTATTAGACCTAAAATTATTTTTTACTATAAAAACAATTCAATTAATCTTTCATCGGGCAACTTTCAAGTGTAGTTCAAACGAGTTGTATTTTTAACCATTTTGGCAGAGCCAGAGCGTTGTTATTAGGTCGCTAGCTCTTGTACTAACTATTTATAAAAGTCTATTGGTTTGTTCCAGTTTTCCGTAAATCATTAAGTACTTTTTGGTTTCGACAGTTAGGCGTTTTGAACATTTTATTAATGACAAATAATATTACCATCTAAATTATAGGTCTGGATAATAAATGACAAACGACAAAAAAAATATGTTTAGAAACTTTTGCGCTTTGTTAGTCTGTCAATTTTGTATTTCATTGAAATTTATACGAATCAATTTCATGTACCATCATTGGAATTCAGGAAATGGATTTGGATTGACGTCATCGCTTGCATCGAAGGGAATGGCGAAGAATGCTATAGAGAGGACCTACAACTGATCCTGGCCTAAACATCCTACCTTAAAGGGGACTAGCCAACTACGAAGGATATATTATCGTAATAATACAAGTATTTTCGCTATTTCTTTCAACACGACGGGCGAGAGATCAGCCGCCGACTGATAGTATTATCTCTCCGGGGCACGGGCGTATAGCACCCCCTACTTCCATACACGGCTCGTATTTTTCTTGCCAGAATAATCCCATTAACAGTGTTTCGCCTGACTCAGGATTTTAGCCCAGGACCTCATTATCTGAGGTTGAAAACGCTACCGCTAGACCAAAGAGGCAGCTTGCTACACCTAAAAATTTGCAGTGTAAGTAATAATTAGGGTTGTAACGGAGGCCTCTTAGCGGAGGCGGAGGCGGATGCGAAGATGACGAATTACACCTCCGCGGATGCGGAGGTTAACGGATGCGAATGCGAAGGTGAAAGTGGATGTGAAAAAATAGTATTTTATGAGTAATATTAATCATTTTTTAAATCTCTTTCCATAAAAAACACTTTCATACCTCACTTGTTTTTGGCTGTCTGGCTGACGGCCATAAAGAATATCGCCACCCACTCTCATCCCGTGGGGGGACGTGTCTATCTTATTGCGATCGCCAACCCGTCTGCCAATCGTAGCGATTATGGCAGATCCCCTCAAATGAAGGACACAACTAAACCGCTGCCCCCAGTCCCCGGCAGCCATGTTATTCCAAGCCGTGGTAACAGCAGTGTATTCGGCAGGGCAGAAGGTGCTACGAATTCCCGACAGATTCCGCGTTACTTAAACTGACGACCACTGGCCCTGGCAACATACAACACACGCACACTGTGAACCGACGACAAAATCATCAAACTGGAGGAAGAATTGAGCAGGTTACATTGGAATATAATAGGATTATCTGAAGTCCTAAGAGACACGATAATCCTGAAATCCGGGAACTTGATTTATTTCCGGGAGGGACCAACAGTCTGAAGGTGGTGTTGAGTTCATAGTCCACAAATCCCTCGTCCATAACTTAGTAAAAATCGGGAGTGTGTCGACTAGGGTTGCGTACCTTATACTCAGAATTTATTAGTTGAAGGTCATACAAGTATACGCGCCGACTTTGACGCACTCCGACGATGAGGTTGAGGTCATGTATGAGGATATATCTAGAACCATACATTCCTCTAACACTTATTTCACTGTGGTCACGGGAGACTTTAACGCGAAGCTGGGTAAACTTTTCGGGAATGAGCTGAGAGTGGGGCAATTTGCATTGGCCTTCATGGAGAAGGAGGGGCTCTTTATGATGAACTCCTTTTTCAAGAAGCCGGATAACCGCAAATGGACCTGGGTAAACCCCGATGGTAAAACAAAAAACGAGATAGACTTTATTTTGTCGACGATAAGACAGAAGTTCAATGACGTCTTTGTGATCAATACGGTTAAAAGCGGAAGCAATCACAGGCGGGGCTCATTGAACCTTAATGTCAAGCTCCAGAGGTCCCGACTGATAAAGTCTACGCTCCGACCTTTACCCATCCACGTCGAAAGCCCCGAACCCTTTCAGCTCGAACTGCAAAACTGAACTACTCGAATTGCGGGGAAGTGGAGTCATACCACGACAGGCTCGTAGATGCCGTCCATACGGCTGAGTCTAAGGTCTTCAAGGACCGCCGTAAAAACAAAACCAAAAAGATCTCTGACTATACCATGCAGCTAAAGAAAGAAACACGGAAAATGGTTTTGACATCGTTTGGTGATGCTACCAGATACCGGCAGCTCAACAGACAGATCTCAAAGTCTTTGACTCGCGACACGCGCCCAATTAATACAAAATGTATTAAAGAAGCCATAGAGCGGAATAAAGGCTCTTAAAGTGTTAGCAAGAGAACTGTGTGTTGGACAGAGCCAACTGACGAAGCTGAAGACTGAGGATGGCAGAATCGTCACGTCTCGACCTGAGTTGCTGGGAGAGATCGAGAGGTTCCATGGACAGCTGTATACGAGAACCCAGTCACTTGTCGATAGTTGTGCCTCAGATCCCAGAGCATGACTAACCCGACACTTCACCGAAGACATCCCGGACGTCAGCATGTGCGAGATAAGAATCACTCTCAAACAGCTTAAGAACAACAAGGCGCCTGGTGATGATGGACGGGCCCTTCAGAAGTTATTTGACACCGTCATAATAGAAGGTCAAACGCCACAAGTATGGCACAGAGGTGTGGTGGTGCTCTTCTTCAAAAAGGGCGATAATACCCTCTTGAAAAATTACAGACCCATCACAATGCTGAGCCATGTTTACAAGTTGTTTTCTGCTGGCTGGGCAGCTTTCGGGAAGCTACTCAATAACTTCTCGTCCCATATACCGCAGTGTCTCAATACGAAAGTCTTCGACCAGTGTGCGATGCCAGTGATGACTAACGGAACAGAGACGTCGTCGCTCACTATAGGTCTTATCAGGCGGCTCAAAGTCACCCATAGAGCAATGGAAAGAGCTATGCTTGGAGTTTCCCTACGAGATCGAATGAGAAATGCTGTGGTTCGCAGGCGAACCAAAGTAACCGACTTAACCCGAAGAATTGCCAAGCTGAAGTGGCAGTGGGCAGGGCACATAGCTCGTAGAGCGGACGGCCGCTGGCACAGAAAGGTTCTCGATTGGCGACCACGAACCGGATAATCTTGTGCGGGTCGCTGGATGCCGATAGCTCAAGACCGGCAATTGTGGATCTCTTTGGGGGAGGCCTTTGTCCAGCTGTGGGCGTCATTCGGCTGATATGACGATGATGTTGACAAAGGCGGAATTGATGCCAAAGGCATTCTATGCCAGTCGACCTTTGGGTGATGCAGAGATATATGATTATGCCGTAAATAAAACTCCGTTATAACTCCGCAAAGAAATTGCGGAGGCGGAGGCGGATGCGAAGGTACGATTTCATGCGGAACTTCCGCAGTAACGGAAGCGGAGGCGAAGATCCGTTACAACCCTAGTAATAATGTCCTGGGACATTATTCACACACGGCCATCAGATCCCAAACTAAACAGAGCTTGTGTAAAGTCACCAACAAACCTATTTAACATAATGTTATTCTACACGTTTCTGAATATAATATAACTCATCTAAATGTTGCTACCGTTTAGCGGTACCCAGAGGTCACGTGTAGGGAGCTCAAGCCTAAATATCACGCTATCATTCAACCGAAATTCTTGAGAATAAATCCTAAGAACACGCCTAAAGCCACGGGTGAAAGTCACCAACAAACCTTTCAAATATATTATTATCCAGAATGTTTCGGAATATAATTTCTCGAGATTTATATTGTAGCCATTCATTTTGGCTTTTGACAGTGAAAAAAATAGATACGTACCGTGTACATTCTGATGTTATCTCCTAAACAATATCTAACTGAAACTCCCATACAAATCGTAGACATTGTTATCTTTCATTTCAATTTATGAAGCGAATTGTGGATCGTTCGCTGTTGTTCGCACATAACAGTAGCGTGATCAAATTATTGTTCATAAATTCGTCTACCTCTCTATCAGGGTTCCATATCCAAGCAAAAGGAGAATTTTATACACGTAGCAACCTGACGTAGAAATTCGTTCTCCCAATGCCGAAAACGGAAAAGTTGAAATTTTGAACATTTGGTGTTCATGCTCTTATCGATTTGGCACTATTAGATCATTACAAAAAAGAAAGGTCGATAATTAGAGAAAGGTCGATAATTAGAATAAGGTCGATAATTTAGCGGTCTTTCGGTACTGCCAATAGTAAAAAAACAGTTTTTATTTCTAATATAAATAATTTACAATGCAAGAATTTATAGATAGATATAACTCATAGGAAGCATGAGTTTCACGCTTTTTGCTCACCCAAAAAGTACATATATATACAGAATACATATAACTCATGGGAAGCGTGACGTGACGTTGATGCGAGTTCCATGGTTTTTGTTCCACCAAAAAGTGCTCAACACGCCTAATAAAATATGCACTTCAAATGTGTGTTATATTTTTGACATGTTATTAAGGCTTAATAAAACGGCACATTACCAGCCACTGTTTCTTTTTAATTTTCACATATATCTTGTCTAGTCTTCGGATGTCAGGAAGAGATCGCTATAATACGCTAAGACTGTGCCAATTGTATATTAGATTAGGAGTGGCCTTCTTTCGTAGAATTAACAGAGCTAATAAATAACCAGGAGCTGTTTATTTTTTAAAATATCTGTTTCTCGTCCATATGTCACCAAGAGATCGCTATAATACGATAAGACCAATTGTATATTAGAATAGGAGGTTGCCTTCTTGCGTAGAATTGACACAGGTGGTAATAATCAGGCGCTGTTTATTTTTTTTTAATATCTCTCTCTAATCCATGATTTACATGTAAGGAAGAGATCGGTACACTGCGATAAGAACTGTACATAGTATAGTTACTTGTTTAGAATTGACATAGGCATTACCAGCTGCTGTCCATTAGAATGTAAGAATTTTTCTTATTATACTTTTGGTAGACAATAAAGTTTTTAGTGTCCAATACAGTGTTCTTGTACCCTAACTGTATCTCAGCATTGCTTGCTGTACGCAAGCAATGCTGAGATGCGGAAACACCCATATTTAAAAGCTAAGTCTAAAGTTAAACTGCAATTGAACTGTGAATCTAACAATCTCATTGGATGGTCTTCGGCTAAACCAAGGATCAAATGCAGTTTAACTTTAGACTTCGTCTATAAATAAGGGTGAGAATCTTGCATGCAGTATTGTAGTCTTACTGCATTTAAATTGAATGAATATTTAATTAAGAAATATGCGGAGTCCGAATCGTTGCAACGAAATCAATCAGCGGTGCGGTCTTTTTAAAGATGAGTAATTAATTACAGTGGCAATTAATTCAGAGCGTGCCTGTGCCTACGTTCCCTACGTTGAGATGTCAGTTCATTAAGATACTGTCGTTAAAATCATATCCGAAGCGGTGTGAGTCTATCTGGCAGGCGCAACGAGATTTATCAACATGTGATAGCTTTTCATAAACACATTATTGTGTACCTGAAGAAAATAGATAAGAAATATTTTGTACGTAGACAGTGTTTAATTGAATGACGTTTTGATGAAATGTTTAGCTAGCGCGCCCCTTCTTATTGTTTTCGTTATTATTATACTTTCAGATCGTCCAATAGCACCTAATAAATCTAAAATTGCTTCGTTCTGCGAGCTTGTCGATCAGAAGACATTCGTTGTTTAATCAAATGTCTAGCCAGCGGGCCCGTTTTTTTAATAATACTCTTTTATATCATACTTAGTGTTAGAAGCTTGATACTATTATGTACAGCCGCAAGCACATCCAGCTACCCCAATCTGTCAAATTTCCACAATTGTAAGTGAACCTTTTACTTATGTAATAATGTAGAGAATCTATAAAAGAATTTGACAGATTGGGGTAGCTGGATGTGCTGGCGTCTGTACCTTACAAATCCAAAATTGATTAATCTTATCTATTTTCTTCACGTACAAAGTAATTTGTTTACGAAAAACTATCACATGTCGATAAATCTCGTTGGGGCCTGCCAGATAGACACACACTCAGCGTACTTGCATGAACAAAATCGAATGTAACACTGCCCACACGAATAAAAACATACATAACTCAAGAAGTTATAGGTCTATAGCATTGAGATTTGTTTCAGAATAATAGACGTACAAAATTTAAAAAAAAATAGTAAATAGTACTTGTCTATTCTCAGGAGTTCCCACGACAGTTTAACTATTTATTGTCCGAGTTCGTCCGTCAGATTTGGTTCATAATACAAAAGGCAAACATTACAAAATATGTTCCCACGAGTAAACGTGTAATTACAAAACTTACCTGTATATGCAAACAGGTTGTACTAAGAATATACATAGTGTTACATGAGTATAATACTTATGGAACTTGATATACTTGAAAATATTTAACAAATAATTTTGACTGCGTGTTTCTATAAGAAGTAAATAAAATCACGAATTTTGACAGTTAGTATAGCCTATAAGAGCTTCATAGAAATATAGAATACTTTTCAAACAAGAAACTTTAATCCGGTGAGTCAATGAAAACTTCCTATGCTAACTAACTGTAACTCTCAGGTTAAAAAAGAGGAAAATAATAGTGTTGGCGCTATGGAATACTTTATACTGTTGTCCTATCGAGTAGAATGAATTCTCCCTTTAATGTTAATAGGATTACGAGTGCAACAAATAAATTTTACTAAGCAACTCTGGCTTGATCAATTTATAAAGAACGACTAGTTTATATAGGGAAAATAATTTCGAACGATGTATAAACGCTGGGCATACATATATAAAAAGACATTGAATTGAGAATTTGTTTGTAGCGTGTTAAGTTTGCCCTCTTTGTCGCCCGTAAGTGAGCAACAAAGAGGGCAAACTTAACATGCTATAAACAAATTTTGGTTGTTACCAGTGTGGACATCTGATTCTGCCCGCCTGCTCGCCCGCGCCCACTGTGGCCAAACACTTCAAGCCCGGGCTATCCAATGCCTATAAATGTTTGGCGAAACCACAGCACAAGAAAAGTCTGCTACATTTATTAAAAAATGTAAAAAATAAAAAAGGTTGTGCAATTGGTTTCCACTACTCTTGATAAGTTAAGATTTTGTTAAACGAATGGTCCGGGCTACAATTTGCTACAAAACAACTTACTCGATAGAAGACTGTAGCATTGATTGTTATAGTTAAAAAATATCTGAAATCTTCAACCGTCACGCGTCATTTAAATGAACAACTTTCCGATTGTTTACCATTTTAATCAATGTTGCCAACTTCGGTAGCAATAGAAAAATGTGTTTTGCACACACTCAACCTATCTTGCCTTTAGGAAGTCGGTGCAGATAGTGTGCCTATAATTTTAGCTTAGTGGATTGTTTAGCATTTTACTACAGTAAAATGCTAAACAGTCCACTGATAAGCGAATGACTCTTATGTTGATGATGATAATAATAATGTCCTCCAGGCTGAAATTCGACCACGACGGCCACTCTCAATAAAGATTAGCCAACTGCGCAGGACATATTATAAGACATAAGACATTTATTTCTGGACAAATTTACATTTGTGTTGAAAATATAAATATAAATAAGACTTACAACTAAAATATATTTTAACAAGACAACCAAAATAGCAAATTAGAAATGATAATAATAAATAACAAAAAAAAACATACATCAATCATTTTAAAACTACTTTTTATCTTCAGTGTACTCTGAAATGCTATAGTAACCTTTTTTCAACAAAATTGCTTTAAGCTTATTGCTAAAAATATTTGCATCTATTATAGTTTTAAACTCTAGAGGCAATTTGTTGAATAATGTGATAGCTTGTACTCCAGCGCTATGTTGTACCACATTCAGGTTCGGTTGAATCGCCTTTGTGAGGTCTTTCCTGCGACTATTTAATCTTGTTTCTCTGTCCGATTCCGATTCATATTTTGATAAATGTTTAATAAGATTAGTTAGGTCTATAAAGATATAAAGGTAATAATAGTGCACAAGTGTGTGCGTAAACACAGGGGCACTTTCTATTCAATCAGTCTCATCTGATGGGACGACTAGCGACACGACCGGAAACAGGTCAGATACAGGACCGACGGCTTTACGTGCTTTCCAAGGCACGGGGTATAATATCGCCAATTCCCAGACTTCGGGATGATACTACGAAGCTATTTACAGAAAAATCCCAAAACCACTTTTAGTCCGACCCGGTATTTGAACCCAGGACCTCGGTATCTGCGGTTGAATAATAGTAATGAGACGCAATAGTAAACTTAAGTTGTTGACTAATCTGAAAGCTTGAAGATCCGTTAACGAGGACAACCAATAGAACCCATTTCCAGCATTTTTAGAATTTTTGTCTGTTTGTCTGTTTATCTGTTTATATGTTCGGGTATCACGTAAAATATACGAAAGCAATGTAGATAACTTTTATACACAACGATTGAGCGTAACTTGAGGTAACATTTAGTTTTTGTTTTATTGCAATCGGTTCAGTCTATCAAAAGATATTAGATTTTAAAGTAATCATGGAGAAAAATAACACACATTTCGGTACTTCAAGATGAACTAATGTTTATAGTTGAACTAAACTGTCCGATAGATGTCTTTGTGCATATTATGACATCTCTTTTCTGAATGAACTAGGTTGATAGTTGATTTTTGTTTCGATAGATGTCGTTGTGTATTTCTTTTGACTCGCGGTGTTAATTTTGCCCGTGTTTGCTGATTGCATGAGTTACGTAGTATTTGAATGTTCTGAATTGTTTCGAAATAAGGTCTTGGCTGCCTAGAAGTATGTCGTTGTCCAAAATTGGTTATTAAAAAAATCTGTTTTCTTTGGGAAAATTGAATTATGTAGAAGGTTGGATTTGTTATAATTTCATTTTAAATTATTGATAGTTGATTTTTATTTCGATACATGTCGTTGTGCTTGATAGTTGATATTTATTTCGATAGATGTCGTTGTGCATTGCTTTTGACCCGCGGTTTGCTAATTGCATGAGTTACGTAGGGCTTAGAATGTTCCGAATTGTTTCGAAATAAGGTCTTGGTTGGCTAGAAGTATGTCGTTGTCCAAAATTGGTTATTAAAATATTCTGTATTCTTTGGGCAAATTGAATTATGTACATGGTTGGATTTGTTATAATTTAATTTTAAATTATAATGTCAATCGATCGAAAGTTTGTGCTGTCGATTCGTTTGTAACCCGAATGTACAGACGATTCGAATTTTATTGAGCCTGTCCGATTGAATGTATTTGAATGTAGTAAATTAACCCGGTCTCTCATAATTTTCTCAGCACAAATCTATATACCTACCTATGTAAAAGAGGAAACTAACTGACTGACATATCAACGCACAGCCTGAACGGCTGGGGTTAGAGACTTGAAATTTTGCCGGTAGGTACTTTTTATGACGTATGCATTCACTAAGGAAGGGGTTTTTGGAAATACTAACCCTAAAGGGGTAAAACAGAGAATGAAAGATAATGAAAGATTTTGAAGTTAAAGGCATTGAAACTGATATTTAGTAGTTCAGCCAAAAATAAAAATAAATATTTTAGAATTTTTGGAAATTCCACCCCAAGGGCGTAAAATAGGGGATGTAAGTTTGTATGAAAAGTGTATAATTTTTTATGTGAAAAGCATGAAAATTGGTATTTGGCCTTTCCGTTAAAAATAAAAAATATGTATTTCAGGATTTTAGGAATTTCCACTCCTAAGGGCGCATAATAGGGGATGTATGTTGCGTGTGGGTATACCTATAATGGTTGTGAGACTTCAAGTCAAAACTTTGCATCGTGTTATAGAGTCTACTATTACGCCTGGATCCGCCCAGGGAGAAGCAGTGTTCGTGTCACGTATTCCGTTAGTGCCAAATGATCTTTCAGTTTAAAATACTGTAATTCCCTATAAAAGTGTGTGTCGCGATAACCATCAACAAATTGCAAAGGCAAACCCTCAAGTTAGCTGGAATTGACTTGAGGAAGGCGAGCAGGTTCACGTGGCGTGCTCACGTGTGAGTTCATCCCACAGTCTGATCCATGTAGAGCGAGGACCTACGTCTTTTGCTGAGCGCCGTAAAGTGGATGATATTGAACATCCCACATACCAGGCCGCTTGCAGAGCACGCCATTTATTAGTTGGAGGTAAGCATTGGGATGACGCTCTAGCGGAAGCATGCGTGAGCGATAGTCCACATCGCTTGCGACATTTGTTTGCCATCTTACTGACCTTTTGTGCGTTATCGGACGCTAAACAGTTATGGCAAAAGTACCATGACAAGTTTGCTGAAGATTTTATGAGACATGTACCTACAACTAAATACTGATGGACAAATTACTGACAGGGTACGTGAAAATTGTCACAACAGGTCTTTATTGGCTATTCAAATGATAGTTATAAGTATAGGAGGGAACTCGATCAGTCAGAGGCTGCGAAAAGGCACAGGAGTTTTTTATTGTTAAAAATAGGCGATGGCACATACCCCGTACAAGAAGATGGAAAAGTTATTTTGATTGGTAATCTCTGTTCTTAGGTTACACCACAGCAAGAGCTAATTTCTTCTGTGTACGGAGATACCACAAACATGGAAAATCAAGCCGGTTCTTGGCTATGTCAGCGAGCTATTTTGACTCCCCACAATGACCAAGCTGCGGCAATTCATTTCAAAATATTGAGTCATGCGTCCGGTAATAGTAGAGAATATAGCTCAATAAATACATTTATGGAAGAAGATAACGCCACGCACTACCCGGTAGAATTTTTGGATTCCCTCAGCACGTCCGGACTTTCAGCCCACAAAATAGTTTTAAAAATTGGTGAACCAATCATTTTCCTCAGAAATTAATGTCCTCCCAAACTTTGTAACGGCACTCGGCTCAAAGTCACAAATCTGCAACATTATCGAAGTTGAAATATTAACAGGTTGCGGCGCCGGTGATATTGTTTTTATTCCAAGGATACCTATAATTCCTAAAAACTTTCCTTTCTCTTTCAAACGAGTACAATTCCCAGTCAGTCTCTGTTATGCCATGACGATTAGTAAAGCTCAGGTCCAGACATTATCCGTTGCGGGGGTGGACCTAAGTATTGGATGCTTTTCCCATGGTCAATTATACGTAGCTCTTTCACGCGTAAACAACCCCAATAACGTTTTTGTGTACGCTCCAGATGGTTCCACACGTAAAATAAAGAACCACTAAATTAAATAAAAAAATGTTTTCGGTATCCTCCCACCGCGCTTTACACTAAAAAATACATTGTTAAGTTCCGACATCCACGCGAACGAAGTCGCGGGCACAGCTAGTCCTAAATAATATTGAAAAGATTAATCAATCATCCTTGTAATAACAATTAGCCGAGATTTGTTCCACCTACACTCATTTTAATTCAAAATCACCTGTCAGTACTGTTTTATTTGTTGAAGAAACGTTCGTAATTAAACCTTTGTATTTAATGAGTGGGTGAATAGTAAACGAGAATACTCACATTTATTTAAGATTATGCCTTGATGTGCAATACTGTGATTTAAGTTTAAGTAGGTGTCTGTCGTGCAATGTTTAGACAACACCTACACTGGATATGATTTTTTTTAAGTTTAACATAAATAAGAGTATGTTGACACTATGCCACAACATATGTTCTTACAAGCGATCATTTTTTTTAAGTAAATAAATATCCTGGGAAATTCACACACGACCATCTGATCCCAAACTAAGCAAAGCTTATACTATGGAAACCAGATAACTCAAATATTAAATATACCTACTACTTTTCTTTTGTAAATACATATTTACATATATAGATATTTCTAATGAAGTAGTTATATTATTTTTAATGAAAAAGATAATGTTTAATAGCATTGCAAATAGTAATATCAACCGAGAAATGGCCATTGCTGTAGGTACAATTCCTCCCAATGACCCCTTGAGGATCTTGACAATGGAATTATGTCCATCATTTGGGGTATATATATTTCTAAGTTGTACCTAATCTATACTTATAATAAAATCGTAGGAAAGTGTACATTGAATATTTAAAAAAAAGGATACTTGGGGCGTGATCTACAATCGATATCGAAGCCAAAAATATAGTTTTTAGATTTTTTTCTGTTTATCTATTTGTCTGTATGTATGTCCGGGCTAAACTCATAAAGTACTACATGGATTAACTTCAAATTTTGCATGAATATTACTAAGAGGTCGGGTCAACATATAGGATACATATTATCACACTATCACCTACGGGGGAGCAGCTGCAATAATTTATAAAGTTTAACGCGGGTAAAACCGCGGGGCACAGCTAGTGTATAGTAAAAAGGCAGAAAGGTTCTTGAGTGGTGACCACGAACTGGAAGACGCAGCGTGAGATTTATCTCAATCTGCGTCTGCTATCAATCTCAATGGACCTTTGATCTTGTAAGTATTGCTGGACCGGCAATATTAGAGATCTTTGTCTAGCAGTAGACGTTTTTTGGCTGATGTGATGAATTTATAATATTAATGCGAATGATAATATCAGCCTTAAGAGCACTGCTGGACAAGGATCTTCGCATCAATTCAGATTTTTTTATGAATTTCGAGATACATTTCTCGCGAAATATGTATCTAAAAGAAAAAGGTCACTTTACAAGTTTCATTGCATTTCTCAAGGTCAACCGACAGGACAACACACAAACAATGAGTTACACGGGAAAAATAAAACGTATCCACTTTATATGACGGTCACCGTAGCCTAGTTGGTAGTGCTCCTGCCTACGAAGCTGGTGGTCCTGGGTTCGAATCCCGGTAAGTGCAAATATTTGTGTGATGAGCACGAATATTTGTTTCTGAGTCATGGATGTTTTCTATGTATATAAGTATTTATCTATCTATATAAGTATGTATATCGTCGCCTGGTACCCATATTACAAGCTGTGCTTAGTTTGGGGCTAAGATGATCTGTGTGAAATTGTCCCTAGATATTATTATTATTATTATAATATCGGCTTTTTCCAGAAACCCTTTTGGAGTTCGATATTTGGCTAATACGAATATAGACATCTTCTCCATGAAAAAACCCATCAAGCACTGTACTACGCGACGTCGTAAATTAACTGCTCAATATCAACTCCATCTTAGAAAATTATCGTGCAATAAAACCATGTTCTGTTTAATAAATACTGTATTTAAATATAGCATTTATTATATTTATATATACTGGGCTCACCATATTAAACAAGTGCTACGTATATTTTTGACAGGGAACAAGCGACACAATAAACAGACATTACTAAGTCGTAAAAACTTGGTAATCCTGTGGGAGCAACTGATATGTCAGGCTAAAAAGAAACTCATGTTTAAGCCGTTACCTACGCGTTAGTAATACCTTTGAGGCCATACGTAAAGACTACATTTGCAATTTGACAATGGTAGCATATCTCTATCGCGAGAGATCCAACATCTATTTGTTCAAAATATCGGTAACAATTGGCTAATCAGGGCAAGCGGTACTGAGTTCTACCGCTGGTAATTAGGTTCTGATTCCGTTTCCCTGTAACACACATTCCCAGTACCAGCAATGAGCCAGGATGCTGGTCCTCATCCTGAATTTCAAAAGGGCGCGTAAAAGGATCCTCCTTTCAAGCGTCACCAAATCAAATCCATCACTTTTTTTGTTTGGCATGAATTAAGGTAATAAAATAAAGGTGTTGCTGGCGTCAACAAATGGAATCCAATACATTCTACCATAACGGCATCCAAAATTACACAAACATAGTATATAAATCAGTAAAAATAAATGTCAAATTCAATACATATTTTTTTTAATAATAATTTAATATATTTTTTTTAATGTGTCATCAGATTTTACTCTCAAATTAATATCCTATTTTAACCATGAAAATTAATTTGTTTTCACACCTTATATCTTTTTATATTCTAAATTTCTCATTTTTTACTAATACTAAGAAACATTGATGAATTGATTCCTACAAAAGCATGTTACTTACGCCTTTAAGTTTAGCTGAATAAAGTAATTTTCTAATTATTTAATTATTTTGCAGGTAAAACAGGTCAGATTGGGCTTATGTTATGTCATATACAGTTCAAAATATGAGTGTACATTCTAAAAGACATTTTTTTCGTTTTATTGTGTCGTGCCGTGGGCCACCTGGGCTATGTATGTAAATTTGGAACTGTGCCAAACCAATAATGTGACAATTTCACAGATGCGAAATAGTCAAACTTTTCCTCAAATGTCTAAAATCAAAATGCTCCACTTGAGACATCGCTTCAAGGCATCCAGAAAATATTATCACCGCCCCTTTCAAAATGAATTACCATCTTCATTACGAAAGAAACAAATTTCCTTTGTTGTTTTCCGTGTTTCTTATAAAAGTCATTATCCCTTTGGTCGCAGGTAACTCCGAATTGTTCCAAAATACTTAGAAAAAGACTAATTGCGTCGCGAAAATTTATAATGACATTTTTAATAACTGTGATATTACTCCGCTGTCTGTCTATCCGCCTGTCACCAACTATATCACATGAACCGCGATAGTTAGACGGTTGAATTTTTCACAGATGATGTATTTGTGATACCGCTATAAATACTAAAAAACTGAATAAAATAAATATATATAACACGATTTAACCTTTGGGTAAGGTACTCTAAACAGAAGTAATCAAACTTACAAACATCAACATATGTAGTTAATGAAGATTGAAACACAAAATTGTCCGAAAAACAAAATTGGCGACGCAATGCGTCATAAGTGTCGGCAAAATGTCCACGTCAGCGTTTCCTCTGTAAGGTAATACATTTAAATTAAAGCAAAAATATTACATAGCAGTGCTTTGTTAATTAGTGTTGGACTTACTTCCCGGGTGCCCTATTCAATTGTATTCCGGTTGGGGATATGAAAATGTTGGTACAAATTGTTTTACATAAAATTTCACTTCAGCAGTCAGGATAAAGAAAATGCTAAGTTTGTTTTGTAGTCATTATAATGTCCTCCTTGTAGAATTTCGGCCATGGCGGACAGTCTCCATAGAGACTAGCTATCAGAGTGGTACATATTATAATGCACAAGAGTTTGCGCAATCACAGGAGCATTTTCTGCTCCATCATATTTACATATTATTAATTAATTAACAAAGTATTTTTTGTTTCAGGTAAAATGATTCTCAACTTGAAGATTTCTCGACTAATACTTACAAAGAGATGGATGAATTTGTTTTCTACGTCAAGGTAAAAAGTTGAAATGCGTTATTACGGTAAGGACCGTACTTTGTCAAATCAAGTGAGTGTGAATGTATGGATGATTATTATTCTTTTTTGCTAAAAATACCGAACGGATTTTAATCAAACTTTCTACTAACATAGTTTTATGTATCCGAATAACACATAGGCATGGTTAATAAATCGAACATTCACTATTAGAAAAGTCGGTTAGGTTTGAAAAGGTTGATCAATTGATATTCGATTATTTGGCATTCGATTTGCCATAGTACACCCGGAAAGCAACTAATGGCTGTAAACAATATAGTAACAAGATTAACAGGAACCAATAAGTACATTAAACATAATGGATGGTCACCGTAGCCTAGTTGGTAGTGCTCCTGCCTTCGAAGCTGGTGGTCCTGGGTTCGAATCCCGGTAAGTGCAAATATTTGTGTGATGAGCATGAATATTTGTTTCTGAGTCATGCATGTTTTCTATGTATTTAAGTATTTATCTATCTATATAAGTATGTTTATCGTCGCCTGGTACCCATAGTACAAGCTTTGCTTAGTTTAGGGCTAGGATGATCTGTGTGAAATTGTCCCCAGATATTATTATTATTTATTATAATAATAATGTCCTCCTAGCCGAATTTCGGCCACGGCCACGGCGGCTAGTCGCTATGGAGACTAGCCATCTGCGCGGGACATATTATAGTGCTGAAGTGTGTGCGCAAACACAGGAGCACTTTCTATTTCCACATTCTCATGATCCGATTGGGCGACTAGCGACAGGACCGGAAAGAGGTCAGGTATAGGATCCACGGCTACCTAAGAGCTGGTTCACATTAGGTCGGACCGACAGTTTGCCGTTCACCGACTGCCGGGTGTTGCTGTTCACACTAGACGCCGCCGACCCGGCCTAATGTGAATATAACTGTCGGTACGGTCGTTTTACTGCCCGGCCTGGGTCGGCAGAAAACATTTGTGAGTTGGCTTTCGTATAGGATGGACGACGACGACGTTTTCATTGCAATGTGGTATAAAAGGCAGAAAAAAAAGGAAATATTGGGTGCATCCAATAATTGCCGAGCGAAATGAAGTTGGAACTTTTCAAACTTTAATAAGCGAATTAAGAAGTGACGAGCTAAAGTTTTATAATTACAAGAATTAAAAAAAATTGTCCTTCTTTCATTTAATTCCATAAAATATGCAACAAATTTCACGCCATGCTGCTGGTTTTTTTACTTTTATTTTTGTACTGTTCTCACGTTTTATCCCACAGTAAACTCCTGTCTTCCACAAGAGAAATCAAAACTTATGGCAGGCGGATGTCGCCGCCGCTTCGCGCCGACAAATGTGAACGGCGCCATACTTGCTAGTACGCCAATATTATGTACGATCCGACAGAAAACGTGGCTGGACGTACGGTAAAAGTGTCGGCTCCGACAGTTTGGTCGGGTCGCCCTAATGAGAACGGCGCTATTGAGATACATACGCCAATATGAATCCGACACGTTTGTCGGGCCGGTAAAACTGTCGGTCCGACCTAATGTGAACCAGCTCTAAGGCTACCGCTAGACCAACGAGGCAGTCAAATTTATAAACTAGTTAAAGTACATTAATCAGAACGCCATTTTCAGCCAGGGCATCTACCGGCTAAGTCGCCGAACATCGATGACTTATCAATCGTTAAATCGGCTTCCATGAGCACACGCACGTGATGTCATAAATGGTCCGGAATCGATTGTCAACGTTGAAGCCGATTTAACGATTAATAACCTTTAACCTTTATCCTTAACCTTTAATATTAATAACCTTTATAATTAATTTTTATAATTAATAACCTTTAACCTTTATTTATTTGAACGCCATTTAAGAAATCGATGTTCGGTGACTTAGCCGGTAGAGCCCCAGGGCCTTTAATGATAATGAATTTAATTAAAAATGGGTTCCAACTTCAAATATAGGTATGCTACGACTTGGTTCCAACTTTATAGTAGGACTCGGTTTTGGGGCTATTCGCCTATTTTAACCTCCCATACTGATCCGGCACTTTGAAAAAGGCTTTATTCTTGTTTTTGAAGTTATACTTCTTTTGGCGTGATGGAGAAAAATGGTGAGAGTGAATTTTTACGATGCGCGCGCACACCGACACCAAAAAATTTAATAACAGCATGAAGTTAGTTCTAGGTGGTATGAGAGTGAATTTTTACGATACGCGCGCACACCGACACCAAAAAATTTAACAGCATGAAGTTAGTTCTAGGTGGTATGAGAGTGAATTTTTACGATGCGCGCGCACACCGACACCAAAAAATTTAACAGCATCAAGTTAGTTCTAGGTGGCATGACAGTGAATTTTTACGATGCGCGCGCATCGTGCGCGCGCATCGTAAAAATGCAGCATGACGTTAGTTCTAGGTGGTATGAAAATTGATAACTATGTTCAAGTTGTATATTAAGAAGTATAACTTCTAACGCGTGTACATAAGTACACACAAGTTTTTTTTTTAATTGTTGTTGTTGTTCGTCATACCGCCTACATAAAATACTTATCGTGTCCGAAGCATATATAGATAGAAAATGACAGCTAGGATTTGCTCTTAACCATTATGCCAAACGTGCAGGCAATGTCAGTCAGAACCCTCGGTTATGGACCAAAGCACCAAGTCATTAAGTACACTCTTAATATCTGTATTAATTACTAAGTTCCTAAGCTATTATCATTAATTATTAATTGGTAAATGGTAACTTCTTATTTGTTATTAATTAATTTAAGAATTAAAAGAAAACAGACAGCATGGACGGACTAGTTCACAACATTTTGTTACTTTGATATTGTGTTTGACTATATTTAAGTACTGCATTGTGAGCTTGACAAGTACAAGTATATGTTAATACCCAAGTACAATTATTTACGAATCTTAACCACTGCGACGTTGCCAAACATTGCAGTACCTATTCATACTTTTCTAGAGTACCGGGATATCAAAAACACGGTGCGTACCCATTAAGACGAAATACGATCATTTAAAACACAATAACACTTAATTCCGTTTAATTTCTCCGGAAGTATGGCGAGTGAGAGACTCGCTTTCCGTGTAATGAAATTTTACACTGAAAATTGTTGCCAACTGGTACGCTTACCATTCTTTAACGAAATTGTACAATAAACAAACAATTTTCTTTGAAAACCAACTGAAAGATCGTATAGGTATCAATTTTCGACGGAGTTTACAATAAGGCTGTGTTCACCATTAAGCATTTGCTACATTTGAGAATGATTTTTATAAGTACGAGTAGTTAATGAGAAAAACAGGTTAAATATGAGGATTTTTTAAAATAAATAAATTTAAACAATTTTTATCCGTTTACAAAAAAAAGTTGTACCTATATGTAGTATATCAGTTATCTGGTTTCCATAGTACAAGCTCTGCTTAGTTTGGGATCAGATGGCCGTGTGTAAAAAATGTCCCGGGATATTATTATTTATTTATATATACTTACCTGTTCTGCCCGCCACATCGTCCGCGTTGACTTTAAATAATTTAAATATGTGTGACAAACAAAAGTGTTACATTTTCGATAATCCCACAGGAACCTAACACTTTTCCTGAAGTACCTGTTATACAAGGTAATAAAATCTGTGTGTTTTCATCAAAATCAATCCAGATTGGTCATACAGTCTTGGTAATACTAAAAAACCAATCGTGAGGGCAATATGCAAGATGGTCCTATTCAAAAGTGAGGACCGCTTGCAAATTGACACAGAATTAACATTGACACATTTAATACTACCACGTCCACAAACATGTTTTGATGGGCAACAGCATAGATCCAGAACAACCATTTGTTCTGGGTCTGCGTCTACTTTGTGTACGTGAATTGCATATCTATCTAATCTATATAAAAACACATTTATTCACCTCTTACCCATACTGCAAATCATGTAAGCCAGGATTAACAGTGACACACAATAAAAACGCTCTAAGTGCAGCGGCTAAGGTGCGCGACGAGTAATTTTCCGAATGAAAGCAATAAGTACCCACTTCCACTTCCGTCTAGAATACTCTAGAGGAAAGCGGAAGTACTTATTTCTTTCATTCGTATCTTCCAAGCGTGTCTCCTAACGCATTGCGGGAGATAGTCTAGACTACTCTAAACTTAAAGCTTAGCGGGAGATACGCTTGGAGGTTGGAGCGATATAGAGAATTACACCTTCTCTATGTCAATCAAATATGACAATTTATAATAGTGATTTATATTCTTGGTATATTTCAATTTGGCCACATCCTAAGATCACGGTCCACAAGCTTCTATCAATTCGTTAGCCATGTTTTTACATGCAAATGTTTTACAAACTCGACAGACGGGAATTAATTTATTTTAATCGTTTGAACACAAAAGTCATTGAAAATACAAGAATTTGAACAAGAGTTTGCTTATTCCAATTTTTGCGTGAAAGTCTAATTCAATTGTTTAGTTTCGTCGAACTATGTCACTCACGCTTTTTGCTTGAGCTATTGAAATAAATGATTTGTTACTATATATTTACATCTTAAGTTTTATCGCGCCTCCTACAGCCAACCGCAGTCGGTAAAATGTAAACATACTCTTTTTAGCCACAAATTTAAAATCTAACTCATTTGGTGTGACCGGTTTGTTTCTGTGACGAACCAAACCCACCTGTTGAGACCGGAAAGAGAGAGAGAGAGATTGACATGACTCACCCCGCCAGTTTCTTTCCGGGTAAAGCGTGGTATAAAGGTATGGTAAAGAAGTCTAGATAGTTAGATCGTTGGTCTGTGGAGTCAGCCGTCTCGTCCAAATCCAAGGCCTTTTAGACTTTATATAGACCACTGACTTTTAGAATTCATGTGCATTAGAAATTTATTATATCGTACTTAAAACCGTGAAAGAAAACATCGTGACGAAACTTCCATGCTTAAGAGTTCTCCTAAATGTTTTGGAGGGCATGTGAAGTCTGCCAATTCGTACTAGACCAGTGGGGTGGACTATGGCCTATGCCGTTTCATTGTGAAAGGAGGCCCTTGTCCTGCAGTGGGAAAGTTATGGGTTGCATCATCGAAACATGGTGTACCCGCAGATGGGATTTTACCCGTAACATATATTTATCATTGTTACTTTACTACTTCAGCGCGCTCGTGTTGACTGATTTAATAACTGTTGTACGACTACAACCGGGAGTGACAGCTTAACGTGCCCTCCGAAGCACGGTGAGGTTAATAAGTTTAGCCGCTTTGGCGGTTACCCATCTATTCTACGCATACCTAAGAGTGTAACCTCATCGATCACGTAATAAGTGAATGTACTGGCTATGAGCGTATCAGCCAGATTTATTAATAAATTTCAACTCATTTAAGTACATGTTTAAACATATGTTTATGTTGGTATTTCTAAATAAATAACACATAAATCTTTCCGTAAACAGTTTACAGATATTTATCTCGTTCTAAAGCTAAATCGCATGTTTCACGGTTATCAGTCCAGCTCTCACTTTCATAATAACTGTACCTATTCAGCATATCTATCGCCATTCATTTGTTTAGAAAGATACCTTATTACAATGCTTTAAGGTGTTATGTTTTGATGGTTCTGTTGTTACTGATGTGATAGCTTCTGTTTGATTCATGTCATATCTAATTTTATCTAAATCTATAATCCATTAGTGTTGGTTTGGCTGGGAATAGACTTGCGAATCTAGGCAAATAAATCTTTAATTAGATTTTATAGAATTACTTTCTAGACTGGAGATCTGTATCCGGAGATTCCGTATCAAGTTAGTATTGGTGCATAACTTAATACGTCATATTATGCACAGATTTCAAGCTACAACTGTATAAGATTCCTCAAACTTGGCCTTTGACCATTAATTTTCAATGCGCACAAGGCAAAGCTGACTTTGAAAAAATCTGTCGGCGCCTATTGGGCAGATGAGTAATGTGATATTTTCGTACGCCGAGTATGTATATGCTATTATTTTTAATAAATATCTTGGGACAACTAACACACCGCCATCTGATCCCAAACTAGAAAATCTTAATTTTTTAGGGTTCCGTAGCCAAATGGCAAAAAACGGAACCCTTATAGATTCGTCATGTCTGTCTGTCTGTCTGTCATGTCACAGCCACTTTTTTCCGAAACTATAAGAGCTGTGCTGGTGAAACTTGGTAAGTAGGTGTATTCTGTGAACCGCATTAAGATTTTTACACAAAAATAGAAAAAGAACAATAATTTTGGGGGGTCGCCATACATAGAACTGAAACTCAAAAAAAAATTTTCACCGTACCCATACATGTCTATGGATAGGTCTTCAAAAATCATATTGAGGTTACTAATATCATTTTTGGCTAAACTGAATAGTTTGCGCGAGAGACACTTCCAAAGTGGTAAAATGAGTGCCCCCCCCCCCCCCCCCCTGTAACTTCTAAAATAAGAGAATGATAAAACTAAAAAAAATATATGATGTAGATTACCATAGAAACTAACAACCAAAATTGGTTTGAACGAGATCTAGCAAGTAGTTTTTTTTAATACGTCATAAACCGCAATTTGCTTTCATTTAATGAACTGAAATACTTGCTGCTACGGAACCCTTCATGTGCGAGTCTGACTCGCACTTGGCCGGTTTTTAAATGTACAGACGCCAGCACATCAAGCTACCCCAATCTGACCAATTTCCCTAATTGAAAGTGAACCTTATGTGATAAAGTTGAAAATCGACAAAAGAAATTTGACAGATTGGGGTAGGTGGATGTGCTGGCGTCTGTACAATTGGCGGTCTTATCGCATAATAGCGATTTCTTCCAGACAGCCGAAGGATGGACTAGTATAAATTGAAAATGACATGCAGCTGGTTGTGTACCATCGGCAGTTCTGCAGAATGTAGTGTTCTAACCTAATAATATATATATAATACATACGATACGATGTACTTACATACGTTCGTGTTTCATAATACACATATACCTATAGTAGGCATATCCCCCATTCTCTGGGAGGCTTTTCTCCAGCAGAGGACGTACTTTGACTAACATGATGATATATTTCTGAATACATCCGTATTATAGATATTTAAATCAATTACAGTATCTAAGCTTGGTACAAGTCCTCCGAAAACTAAATTTATGTAAGAATACGCTCTCGGTGGGAACAACGCGCTGTCATTGGCGAAAAATAACACGCCATCAAAGCAATAACCGTTTTTGCAAACAACTAAGCTAACGGAACGCTAAGTGTGAAAACTTGCAACGCGTTTACGGTTGTCTGTCAAAATTACATTGCTATCGCATATAAAATACGTTTAACACACAGACTAACAACCTAACAACTAGACAACCATGTAAAATTTTAGTCTTAAACTTTTTTATTTATGCCAGGTGTAAAAGTACAGCGAGCATATCTGAATGACTTTACGTTCAGTTTAGTATTTTTTTTTTTTAATATTGTTCATAAGAAATACATGCAGTAACTATCAAAAACAAAATCATCAAACTGTGCAACAGTTGTTTGTTCCAACAGTTTATTTGCGATAACATCTACACCGATATGTTTCAGCTCATTAAGAATATGGAATATTAATAATATATTTCCTAATCATCAATAATTACATATCATCATCATATTTATTTATTTAGCACACCAATAGAATTACATAGAAACAATACATATTGCACTAATAATATAGCACTTATGTAGTAACTACCCAACTTACAGGTATCCATGGCATTGATTTTGATAACATTTAAATTTGGGATTCACAAACAATAACCTACAACGTTACCTAAATTGATAAACTAATAAAGAGAAAAAAAAAACTATTAAATTAAATTAAACATGACTAGTATTCATATCAGCCGAAAGACGTCCACTGCTGGACAAAGGCCTCCCCCAAAGATCTCCACAATTGCCGTTCTTGCGCTATTCGCATCCAGCAGTTTTCAGCGACCCGCACAAGATCATCGGTCTATCTTGTAGGGGGCCTGCCCACGCTGCGTCTTCTACGAGCTATGTGCCCCGCCCACTGCCACTTCAGTTTTGCAATTCTTCGGGCTATGTCGGTGACTTTGGTGGTTATCTATACATGGTGTTATTTATAAGCACCACCAATAAACAATACCTACATACATACATAGACTCACGCCTGTTTCCCAGAGTGGTAGGCAGAAACAACGGATTTCCATTTCCACACAAAAATAATATTTACTTTAATTTATTTCTCTCTTAATTTTCCTCTGGTATCTATGTTACACTTTGTATAATATCAGGCAGTATATCTGGGGAAGTTCCCCTCAAAGATAATAATCATTATCTCCTCTAACCCTTTTCTACTCCAATGAGGAGCCATCGACCCACTCAATCACGCACCGTGGCTAACAGGTGTGACAGAGATAATCGGTGCGTTGATAGGCAGAACGGAATCGATTTATTTCAATCGAGAAACATCTGCGTATCAGCATCGATTGTTATGATGGAGTGATGCGTTTATTAATATCGATATGTTTTGTGTTCATGGGTTTTTTTTTTTTTTTTACTTGGATTATTAACCCGTTTTGTATATTAAAACAGCTGTTAAATAAATATGATTTTTATTACGGTTTACTTGCATTAATCGGAGGTGCCTGCGTTTAAGTTTACTTCAATATGATTAAACCTCGCTCAAGAATAGTTTAAATAGGGTTAGGGAGACTATTGGGTAAATTAATACTGACGGCTTATCCAATCATCATATAGCTGTAAGTGCTCCACTGTTGAACAAGAACCTCAACCAAGAATATGCCATAATAGCTACGCTTGGCGATTTCAGTATGATGGTCATAATACGCAGAGACTTGCTGCCCGTTCTCTGAAAGATATTTCCTCGGGTCGACTTCTACGCCCCTCACAAGATGAGATAGGGTGATGATTTCTGATATTTACCGCCGTCACCACACACAGCTTATCCAATAGACTGCCTCGTAGGTCTAGCGGTAGCGTGTTTAACCGCAGATCTCGGAGAGCACGTAAAGCCGTCGGTCCTGTACCTGACCTCTCTCTGGTCGTGTCGCTAGTCGTCCCATCGGATCATGAGAGTTGCAATTGGGACTGGCCGCCGTGGTTGAAATTCGGCCGGGAGGACATTATTATCCAATAGGACCAGTCAATGATTCTATTATTTAGACGCTACAAGTTTCGACCTTTTCCGAGAACCTTATTACCCGTAATATAAGTCTACTCGCTTACTTTTTCCGTATCTTATAGAGTAAATTCGCCTTACTTGAGAAATTAATTGTCTAATTAAAATATTTCTTCTTGTACAATTATCAAGATGGATACATCCTAAAGTGGTTGTCAATTTTCTCAATTTGCCAATCAGAGTACCATCAGGGGCGATGACCAGACCAATAAGAACTTGAACAGATTTGGGTGGCCAGGGCTGGATGATGATACTCTTGCATGACAACCCAAATCTGTGGAAGTTTTTAATTGTTGTTCCTGATCTCAAAATCGTATTTATCTCATTTCCGATCAAAAATAGGAATGCGAGCCCCACAAAGAAGCCGCAGCGGCTAAGACAGTCGCCTCGCCGTTTCGTGTCACGAGTCCCGCGCCGGACAACTATTTGTGTGACCCATAAATAATGTTCTGAGCTTGGATATAATTTGTGCCCGTCTATTATAAGTACCCCGCGACACAGGGATTATATTCACTAGTGCGGGCGTTGTCCTTAAAACAAAAAAAAAACAATCGGGGCCATGATTGGGTCTTATCATCATAACAGCTATAAGAAATCCAAAGTTTGCTGGACAAAAGCCAACCTCAAGAATCATCTTGGGGATATGCCATCGCTACGCTTGGAAGACAGGTTGGCGATGGCATTATGATGGTCATAGTACTCGGAAAGAAGCTGCTTTCCTTCCTCTGGTAGATATTCCCTCGGTTCAACTTTTACGCCCCGCACGGGATGAGATGGTGTGATGATATTCTGATATTCGTCGCCAGCACCACACAGCGTTGCGTCTTATCACTGAAAACTATCATCATCATATCAGCCGAAAGACGTCCACTGCTGGACAAAGGCCTCCCCCAAAGATTTCCACAATTACCGGTCTTGCGCTATTCGCATCCAGCAGTTTCCAGCACAAGATCAGAAAAAACTGAAAACTATAAAGAAAATTAAAAAGCAATTTGGCAATGGCGGGAATTCTACTATAATGTACGGTATGAAATGACAAATAGGCTCTTCTATAATTTCCCTAGTTATTTTACCATCATTTTCAAGACTTATGGCGAGAGGGTCTCTGGTGGAATGTGGCGGCACAGGTATAAGCTCGAAAATTCCTCTGAACACTCCCCGTGATAAATGCGGTAGAGGACACATAGAGACGCCACGTCTCTCCGCAGGGCAAGAGGATCAAGCCAAGTAGTAGGATCCCCGTCGTCAACGACCGTTCGAGCGCACCTAAACCTGTCTCCTAAAAACTAACTGTGAACTTAATGTTCATAAGATATACAAACTAAACACTGCTTTAAAGCACATTTTAGGACGCATTTACTCCAAAAACAAAAAACTAATCAATTGTAACTGTAACTTAGGTTATGCACGCCGCCAGCCAAGTCCATAGCAATTACTTCCGGTCTTTTTCTTATTAAACTGCCCCGATCATGTAAATATCACAAAACACGTGGCAATGATCTTTTTCTGATTAAACTGCCCGCATTCACATTCATATTTATCGTAATATTTTGACAGTTTTGATAGGTAAACACAGCAATGACGCAATACTAATTGTTTATATTCTCTTTGATGACATTTAAAGTGGTTGGAGTCGCAACCAAACGCTACTACAGGTCGATACGCATGATAATTTTGTAATTTAATTAGAAGTAGTTTTTTAAGCGCTATCGGAAGATCAGCGTTACAGTAATCATTATTATTTACTGTAACATTTGCTGTGGTAGACAGCTTTCCTAGCTAGTACTTATAATGTTGCATGCTTCATAAATATTATGTAAACTAAACGCAATTAGTTATAACGTCTTAGATGTAAAGAATTATCTGTGATTGTTGGGAATAAACCTTTTTTTATTTTTATAAATTTGTCGTTAATGTTGTAAACCGCGGTGTATTAGCTCCACGTAGCGTAATAAGATAGCGGCTCTTCCTGCCATTGAAAGAACTTCGTACGGGCACAATCAGACAATTTACAGCCAATTCAAGTTGCCAACTGACTTGGGCCGTGGCTAACATGCGTAATAAAATCTACCGCAGAACATTTCCACCTCAGAACATTGTGAATGCATTGACATACTGATTAAAACCACTGAGTCGATTCACCATGAGTCGTCAAACCGATTTATTGTACAGTAGACAGCACGTCAGTAGATTCACTTCGTCTACAAAAATTACCCTTACTGCTTATGTAATAAAGAGGCTTGAAGTTTAAAGTGTAACCACTGACGTGTCGTCTGCACGCGAGGTTCACGCACCAATCCCCGCGTGATGGAACGATGCCTTTATCGAATCTCGTAACCGTTTTATTGATATTCGTTTGTATTGTACCTTCGGACTGACTGACCATTTCAATGACCAAATAAAATGGAAGTTTTGATTAAATTTACTTGGTCGAATGGTTCGTAGCTATTTTTCATCGCAATCTGTTTAACTGTTTAATTGTTAGAGCTCTATTATCAGACAGAAAAATAGTAATGCCCCCTCCGATTCTTAATCCGGGTCGAGTGGCTTCGCGAATTAACGTAGAGCGATAGCTACACAAAAACGTGTCTTTAAAACCGACCCTACCAGTAAGTGCCCTGAGCCAAGGTTCTTACCATAAAGGGGGTGGCCTCCGGCGAGAGTTTCTTGGTTTGTGTGTGGGTTATATTTGCTAGACGGCTTCAGCACACGCTAGCGTCTATAGATTGGGGAATATGACAAAACCTAGCAAGGCTATCTCTTATAGAGGATTTATTTCCCTAGTGCGGGCTTAAAGAAAAAACTGACGGAAAACGATGTAATCCTAAAAGTGTTACTTTTGAAGTACAGAACCCACAAAAAGTAATTGAAATTAGTTATATAAATAAATAAAAAATAATCAATTAAGCGAGTTCAATTAACTAAAAGATGGACCGATGATCTTATGAGGGTCGCAGGAAGTCGTTGGATGCGGATAGCGCAAGACCGGCAATTGTGGAGATCTTTGGGGGAGGCCTTTGTCCAGCAGTGGGCGTCTTTCGGCTGATATGATGATGATGAAGTGAGTTTAGTTGGTTATGAGGAGTGCATGAATTATGTGAAATTTATAACTTGGTTTTGTACTATTTAAGTACAAGTCATATACATGGTGAAAGCGAGACCCATTTCCGTAAATGTTAATAGTGACGGTGATTTCTTTTAATTACTGCCATTTGCGGGTTTTAATTAACGAATGTCGGTCAAGTGCGAGTCGAGTGCAGGCGCCGTACCAAACACGGTGCTACATGCAATAACCTAACTGTTAATATCCCTGACACGAAACTATTTACTAACTTATCAAGCTGTTAAAAGTCAATATAGTGGTTTACGTCAATTTCATCCGTATATAATTACATGTACGAGCCAAAATAGGATGAAGAAGAAATCTATCAATACTAGGACCATTATGTGAATTGAGTTTTAATAACTAGCATTTTTTAGAGGTGACATTGTATTTGGACTAGGTTGGAGGTCTAAGGATTATTGTCCCTGACAATTAAGCCACAGTTATGTCCCCACCAAGGCAAAATCTATACAGGTGTGATGAGCACAAGTATTCGTTATGTGTATGGGTGTAATTTATCAATAATATGTATGCATTGTATCTGGATATGATATGATGATTGTCTACGAATAAGTTTAAAAGAATTATTAAAACCAAATTGTGTAGCAGCATATTACAAAATTTCTGATTATTTAAGTGATAAAAGTGCTTGGGATTGAGTTGTTCTGAGTCAACACACATGATTGTAATTAACCTTAAGTATATTTTATTTTAAAAATGGATTCCTACTGAGTTTTCTGGCAGTGTTTCTCAGTAGCTGCCACGTCATGCACTGCACGGTAGGGTAAAAAAAAATATGACGATTCCACACGAATGTAAATTTTTTACGGAATAAAGAATTTTTGACTTTGACTTTGATGTATGTATTTAGAAATATATGTAGGAATAAAATGCTGAGCAAAGTTCCACAATCATTAAATATTTCGGGTATCCACAATAAAAAGTAAATATAGCAATCTTATCGTTCTTCAGTTCCGTCTTAGTAACAAACAATGCCCAACCAACTGTCACCTTTCTTCGACATTCATACCTCTCTGACACTCATTACCTTTCTCTCTCACTCAATAACGTTCCATTTCATCTAGCATTCCACATATAAGTATGTTTACCAGTTGTCTGATTGCTATAGTATAGGCTGTGCCTGGTTTGAGATCAGATAGATAGAACTAACACACTATGTGTTAGTTGTCAAGACATTATTTTTTAACGTGCCTAAGTAAATGAGTAGTGTTTTGACATCTAATAATAATAAATAATATAATAATATCTAGGGACAATGTCACACAGATCATCCTAGCCCCAAACTAAGCAAAGCTTGTACTATGGGTACCAGGCGACGATATACATACTTATAGAGATAGATAAATACTTATATACATACAAAACATCCATGACTCAGAAACAAATATTCGTACTCATCACTCAAATATTTGCACTTACCGGGATTCGACCCCAGGACCACCAGCTTCGTAGGCAGGAGCACTACCAACTGGGCTACGGTTACCGCCAAATCTTGAATAATGTTCTTTAAAATATAGCCAAATATTTCGTTTACATGAAATAATTAAAAAGCAATTTGGCTGTTTTCAGCCCCGTTCTGGAATATCTCATCTATACCGGAATATCTCTCAGAGAACTGGCAGCTGCGACTCTCTGTGTACTATGACCATCATACTGCGATCGACAACCTGGCTGCCAAGCGTGGCGATTATGGCGTACCCCTCTAAATGATTGACACAACTCCATTGTGGTAATCTATTGGGGAGGCCGTTTTTTTTTTTTTTTTATATTTATTTATTTATTCATAAAGAATTTACATTGTATCTGAATCGTGATTACAAATAAGTGCACTAATTAAAATTAAATATATGAATTACATTAACATAGGTCAGGTACAAGTTAAACAATAATAATAGAATAAAAATATAAAACATTAAAAACAGTCAACACACATAAATAAATCTACGCGTAATCATTACAATGGTCAATTTTTTCACAATCGTCATTTACAAAATCAGTCACAGAGTAATAACATTTTTTAATTAAGAAACGTTTTAACCTTATTTTAAATAAATGTGTGTTATATACAGTCTGTTTCAAGTTGTCTGGTAACTTATTAAATAATTCTGTTCCCTGGTACTCAGTAGAATGTTTCACAATATTTAGTTTAGGCGCAATCTTATTTTTAATAGTCTTTCTACGGGTATTTTCTCTAATTTCTCTTTCTTGCTAACTTTCATATTTGTGTATATATTTAGAGAAGTTACTCAAGACACATAGGATATATAAACTTGGTACTGTTAGTATATCTAATTTAATAAAATATTCCCTACATGATTCCCACTGTGGTATTTTTACTATAGTTCTTACAGCGCGTTTTTGGAGGACGAATGCTCTTTGACAGTTGTAACCATAGCTATTTCCCCAACACATTATGCTGTATCTCAACCTGGACTCCACCAAACTATGATATACAGCTTTCAGGTGTTTAATGTCAATTAGATCCCTCAATGTCCTAAGTGCATAACATGCTGATGACAGCGATGAGTCTATGGTAGCCATCTCTGGTTTCCAATTTAAACTTGAATCTATATTAACACCTAAAAATTTTACATAATCTATTTAATCAATTTTTTTACCATTTAAGTTTATATCTATATTTGCGTTCTTTCGTGATGTAGTTTTAAATAACAGCAATTTTGTTTTGTTTGTATTAATTATCAGATTATTAGCAGTGAACCAGTTACTTAGCTTTATCCAACTGTGGACGTCATTTGGCTATGATGATGATGATGATGGCGTTATGTATATGGCAACGAAATTGGAAACGCAGTAAGGCTCTCCATTCATTCAATAACCTGAAGGGCCAGATAATAGGATTGGAGAAAGACAGGTGCAAGTCCTAGGCGCGCTAAAGTCGGTGGTAGTCGTTTGACAGGTTTTCCTGGCCCCAATAGAACAGAAACTTATTTATTAAAACCCCTCAAAGCGGTCAGGTTACAGAGCGTCCTGAAGACACTTGTAAAATTAACTGTATGACGCATAGTTGAAAGTCTCATTACAGAAAACCGACGGGCGCAAGCGATAAAGGTTTTCGAGTGGCTACCTCGCACCGTAAAAAGCAGCGCAGGCGAACTCACCAAAGTTGCACCGGTTGATATTGTAAGGGTTTCTGGAAGCCGCACGATGCGGATAGCGCAAGATCGGCCATTTTGGAGATCTTTGGTGGAGGCTTTTGTCCAGCTGTCGATGGTTTTATAATAATATATCCTGGGAAATTATTAACACTTGGCCATCTGATCCCAAACTAAGCAGAACTTGTACTATGGAAACCAGATAACTGATATACTACATATACTACTTTCCTTTTGGAAATACATACTTATATAGATAATTACATCCAGATTCAGTACAAACAGACATGTTGATTCACACAAATATCTGGCCTGGTTGGGAATCGAACCAACGTCTTGCGGCGTGAAAGCAAGCATCTACGCCAACCTACTATGTATGATGACCCAAATTACAGCTTCACTATTAAATGACAGAAACAATTGATCCGATACGAAGGATGGATTTAAATGTATGTTGTTATTATAACTCTCCAATATTTAGATTATGTAACTTTCAATAACACCTGACATCGTGTAGTCAAGGAGCTCGTCCACTTTGAATGCCCTATAGCTGTAGGCGTCATCCAAAGTGAATTATGTAGAGCCTTTCCTATCCCCCTGTTTTACATAACTATATGAGATACGACAACAATATTTCTCCGTTCATTAGTTTATTTACATATTAGTAGTATTTTATGTTTTTTTATCATTTATAACATTAACATAATTAAAACCATTATATGGCACCCATGTTCAAGCGTAATAATAAGTTTTGCACTGAAGCAAGAAAACTGTACAGACTTTTAATGTATTTTAAATCTCATAAGTAATCAAAGAAAGTATTTTGATTAAAGTCCTGAATTATTTCCCAATTTAAAAACAAAATTGAATCAATAAAATACAAATATATATTTACTGGCTATCCATAAAAATGTGTCCTAATAGTGTCCATCTCGAAACAATGGATTTCATAGCGTAAGTGGTACACATAGCTTACAAAATAGTGAAACAATGGCGACTGCCTTTCGTTGGCCTGTTTGTAGCAGAAGGGTTAAATTAAAAAAGAAAGCTACATACTACATAAATGTCTCCTAGCGGTAGATAGTCTAGCGTTTACACCATTGTAGTATGGAATCAGTGGTCTAAACCCAAGGCGCGCACAACTGTCTTGTCGAATCAATGTGCGTGTTAGATGTTAATTATCTCGTACTCAAAACGGTGAAAGAAAATATCGTGAGGATGCAAGATTCCTCACGATTTTTTCTTTCACCGTTTCACGCACATTAATTCGACAAGTCAGTTGTGTGCGCCTTGGGTTTGAACTCTGCCTGAGATTTCTTCTGTATTTTGTGATATGAGAAGTCTGCCAACCCGCTCTGCAACAGAAACAATTTTAAGGCATAACTATTTTAAAAAGCAAGGTTGTAAAAAGCAAGTTTGGAATAAAATTGTGTCGTGGTATCTCGTACTACTTCGAATTTGCTACTAAAATCCAGATAATATATTCAAGCATGCGTTGTACAAAGTACTTTCTAATTGTCGCACTGTCACACGTCTTCGTAACTTGCAAGGTAGAACAAGGTACTTCGAATACTTCGTAACTCCGTAACTAGTTTCTTAGGAATTCAAAGCACTTAAAATCTTAAGTTTTCGTGCCTCTAAAATTTGTTATAGATCAGATATATTTTAGAGTTGGATTGAAATTTTGAATTGGGGAAAGTACCTATTAACTTGTCAGACTACAAACTAAGTTTACTTAGTTTTTATGCTTTTTGTTAGACGGCCTTAGCACCACTTACATCTATTATCCGGCGGCTGAAAATTCGTTACTCCATCCACGTTAGACCTCCAGTATTCGATCTCGAAGAGTTTACCAGTTTGTAAGTGATCGGCGAAATTAAGTACCTGGGCAGTCTGTTGGTAGATGGGTGACTGCTTCGGTGGTTTAATTTATAAGTACCTACTTCGAAAGGTGCTACGTTAAGTTTTGGTCCCAGTTGCAGTCTGCAGGTAACTGTCATTAAGCCATGTGAGAGACATTCTGCGTGGCTTGAATAACTCGACAACAAAGAGAACAAAGAACATCGGAGACTTGGGTCAAAACTACCCACTCGACAAAGTAGAAGAAGGAAGAATGTCTAATGTGATTTCTAAAACACTCGATGCTCCAAAATTGATGTATCACTTTTAAAAGTAATTGTTGCAGATGTTTCTGATGAGACGAACACTGTTTAAACACAATGGTTGTACCTGTTTCATGATTCATGGAAAGAAACGTTTAATCATAATGGCTGAATCCTTTTTGAATCCTTTTCTTGAAAAGAAGAACAAAGTTTACTCGTAATGGAATGTGCCATTTCATGAAGCACAGTTTCCATCTATTTTTCATTAAAATATACATACATACATAGACTCACGCCTGTTTCCCAGAGGGGTAGGCAGAGACAACGGACTTCCATTTGTCACGATCCTTGCACACTTCTTCCGCTTCATTTATTTTTCATACATGCTCGTCTGTTTAGGGTACTTCTGACCTGGCCTTTCTTGAAAACCTCTCCGATTAGGTCAGAGAATGTTCTACGAGGTCTTCCCCTTCCGGTTGTACCATTCACACAGGCCACTTCTTTTGTCAATCTCTTTCATTCATCCTTTCTAAATGTACAACCCATCTCAGCACACCTTTTTCAATCTTTGTGACTATATCCTCTTTCATACCACATCATGAAAATATTATTAGCTTTTAAGAAGTTACAACACTTGCCTAGTTAGCTCCAGCTTTTTCACCGGTAGGATAGATAATTAAATATGAAGAGCGTATATTTGGAGATTTTAGCAAATAAATGTTCTCGGAAATTCAGCTGTTCACTGACTGAATCCAATTAATTCATGAACGACTAAATTGAATATTTATTAGATTTGTCTAGAGCTAGTCCTTTCCTCAAGTTCTCGTATTTATGTAATACCAATAAATTAGGCGTATTAATAGTGCCTTTTCTGAAGTGCTTAAGAGGATGACAACTCAAAATAGAATATTGCTGTTTTTAGTAAATCCGCCTCATATAGTCGGTATACTCGTAGCTTAAAACAGCAACTTAGTTTAGTTCCGTTTATAGCTTACTTTAACGTTAGCTCTAGGAGCCCAAAGCAAGAGTTAACTACTTATTATTACTGTTCAATATTTACGCAAAAAATATAGGTTGTCTATTCCTGTATGAGGAAAACTCTATCTTTAATTTCTTATTATACATACATATGTACATACCATACTGTATGTTTATCCCATTCAAATACTTTGTTCAATTACGGTTGGTAATCCTCCTCTGCTGGCATTTATAATCAAGTTGTAACAAGCGGTTTATTAAGAAAGAAACAAGGAGGAGATAGAGAACGGTAGATGCACTTCCCTCTAGAGTGAAGTGCGAGACAGAAGAAGAAGTTAAAGCATAATAAAAAGAGAGAGTGAAACCAGCTGCAATATTAACCGAAAGATGTCCACTGCTGGACAAAGGTCTTGGATAAATAGCCGGTCTTGTACTACCCGCATCCAGCGGCTGCATACGAACCTTACAAGCTTGTCAGTCCACCTTCTGGGAGGAGCTGTTATACATGATTCCAATGGAGGACTGGCAAGATTTGTATATAAAACTATTAAAGTTATTGACTGTAAGCTATTTAACATAATATCAGTATCGTTTTATCAGCGATTGCACTTCCCAAGTATGTGGTGGGCGGTTTGATCCTATTCCCAGTAGGATGTTGAGCATGAGACATGTTAGTGAAGGTACTAATTTAAAACCAAACTTATTACTTTTACAATAATTTCTAAATGAAGAAATAGTCCATCCCAATCAAACTCTTTTAGAATACTGACCGCCTGTGTTTACTTTAGTTAAATTTGTCACCACACAGCGGTTAAGACGACTGTCTTAGCCTCACCACTTTTGTCCCGGGTTTAATTCGCGTACAGGACAACTATTTGTGTGACCCATAAGTAGTTGTTCTGAGTCTGGGTGAACTCTGTGTTCGTTAAATATATGTTTGTAAAGTACCCCGCGACACAGGTCCGTAACGTAGTAGCGAGTATCATATTTTATGTTCGATGAACCGAAAGTCGACTGAACGATTGTTCGAAGGAAATTTATTGCGAATCAACATTTTCTCGCCAAACGCTGCTTCGACTGAACGATTCTTCGAAAATTTATTAATCGATTGACTGCTCTTTCGAATGTTTCTTTATCTTAATCTACTATTTTTTAAACGAGTTTTCGTCAGCCTCTTACCGGTACTTAAGTACTTAGTAGACACTCGTTAAGACTGTCAGTAATATAAACAGCAAACTTATATTTATTGGTGTAATCAAATATTTAATATCGATAGTAAATTGTTTTCATAAGGGTTTAGATTGATATATTTATTCGATTAGTATTTATTTATGAGAAATGTTTATATGGGTTACATTGTGTTTCTTGGCGTTATGCCAATCATCATGACGTGCGAGTTAGAAAACCCTCTTCCTTTTCTTTAATATATATGTATTTGGAAATATAAAAGTATGTTTATCAGTTGTCTGGTTAACATAGTACAAGCTTTGCCTAGTTGGGGATTAGATGGCAGTGTGTTGATTGTACCAAGATATTTCTTATTTTATGGGAATAGATAGATAGATACACTTTATTGCATAAAATATAAAAAAAACGTTTACAGGAAAAACCTCAATCTTTAAAATAATGTCCAATTGACGGTCTTATCGCATAATAGCGATTTCATCCAGACAACTGAAGGATTGGATAAATTAGAAATGACAGGCAGCTGGTAGTGTACCATCGTCAGTTCTACAGAGTGTAGTGTTTTAACCTAGTAATAGATATTACTAGGTTAGAACACTATAATAGAATAGAATTCTAATTAGCTGTGTGGTTTCTGGCCTAGAAAGATCAGAGCCATCTCATGCCATCCCATGGGTGTCGTAAAAGGTGACTATGGGATAAACCAGGTAGACAGGCGGCAGCGCCACCTGTGTACTAGCTACCATATTACTGCGGTTGCCAACTCGCATGGCAAGCGCGGTGACTACGGCAAACGCCGCCAAATGGCATCGTTATCTTAAGGGGAGGCCTCTGTCCAGCAGTGGATGATATCAGGGTGATGCTGTGATACTTTTATTTATATACTAGCTGTGCCCCGCGGTTTTACATTACGTTACATTTTATAAATTATCACAGCTCCTCCCCCGTATGTGATAACGTAATAATATGTAGCCTATATGTTGACCCGACCGACCCGATTCATGCATTCAATTTAAAGTAAATCCATGCAGTAATTTTTGACTTTAGCCCGGACATACATACAGACAAACAGACACACGGACAAATATTCTAAAAACTATATTTTTGGCTCCGATATCGATAGTCGATCACGCCCCAAGAATCCTTTATAAAAATATTCAATGTACAGTTTCGACTTTCCTACAATTTTATTATATGTATAGATTTCCTGTTAATATATTGTTGTAAATGTAGATGTGTGATGTATTCTTTGTAGCTTTGATGCGCTATTCAACTGTTGCTACGTAACAGAATCCCGATGATGAAGGAAAGGATGATTTCTCATATTTAATTGACAACTAGCTTTGAATATATTGAGGAGAACAAACTGCTCATTTCAAAATTAATTAAGAATTTCTAGATAGGTACCTACTAGCCCTACCTACGCCCACTAACCAACTAATGGGAACCTGTTTCCTCATTTAATAGAAACTTGTGAGACACTCATCATTGATTCAAACCAAACGTAGCATTTTATCCAGCTGCATTAAACTCATCATTGGTACAAACCAAACTCAGAATTTTATCCAACGCCATTAGCAGTTATTTAATTATTTTTGTATATATTATAAAGCCATGCATTTTGGGGTTATGTCATAATCGCCACAATAACAGACTGGTTTGCAATCAGAGCCATAGGACTTAGATAGACGCGAATATCCGTTCGCTGGAGGGTATAGGAGGTCCGCCATGTGATAGTATAGTAGAAGTAATGGTGTAGTAGTTTTGATATTCGTGACTATTATACCAGTTGATGCAGTAAAGGCCCCCCATAGGAATCGACGATTATGTGAGGGCCGTATTGCATAGATGACCGGTCTAGGGTCATCATAGGGCTCATGTGGAGAGGGTGAGGTCTTCAACAATGTACGTCTTTGTACTGACATGATGATATATACATAGGTTACCCTTGCATAAGAACTTATCAATTTTGAGAATAGGAATAAAAGCTGTGTTTAATTTTCCAAAGCGCAGGAAATTAGCATTAATACAGCTCTACTACATTTCGGTGGTGCACTAGACTAGTAATATGGTTTAGACCTTTTTCGCAAATTGGAAAATGGTATCGTTCGTAGCGTTACTTCAGAGCGCCTATCACCACTGAACTATTGAATTTATGATTAACTGGTTTGAGTTTAGTGAACACTTCATATTCAACAACACAAATAGTTGGAACACTTGGAACCATTGATAACCGAGGGTAACTGATTGTCAACGTATACTGTTTGAAACATTTTCGTTTAAAGTATTTATTTAAAGCTGCTTCCTATAATTTGCAAATATTTAATCGCATACGGAGATAGGGCGACACACAGTTATTATGTCGTTAGAGGCTAATAATTGTAATAATAATTCTCACGGAATACGTATCTCAATAATAATCGTCACTACACAACTTTGATTCCATTTCTCAAGACCTATTCGACGGCATCCACGAGAAAATAAATTTCCAAATCAAATAAACATCAATTCCCCACTTTTATGTCTACAAAAGGTAACCAAAAAAGTAATATCATTCGAGGAATTGAGATAACTTTGAATTAAATTACTTACTTTTCTTTTATAAAAAGAAACACGTGACGACTGAGAGTGAAGTTGGTAAAAGTTACACTCTCCGAGAACAAAGTAGCCACTTGTTTAACTTTCATTCTGGAGAGAACGCTTTTCCAGTACTAACCTTTCAAAATTCATGTAATATAAACTAGCCTATTTAATCTGAAAATGTTGTAATTAGTGGCCTGCAATCATCATATCAGCCAAATTACGTCCACTGATGGATGAAAGCCTCCCAAAAAATGGGGAGATATGCCATACTGGCATCGCTTGTTAGGCGGGTTGGCGATCGCAGTTAGATGGTCATAGTTCACAGAAAAACGCTGCTGCCCTTTCTCTGGTAGGTATTCCTTCGGGACAATTTCTACGACCGCCACATGATGAGATTCTTGTTCTTATTCTTCTGGTGGCGGCTATTACAAGTCCCCGGAGGTCCTGGTAAGACTGCGTCCAGGAAGAGATGGGGTGATGATATTCTTCGCCGTCACCACACAGCGACCTGCAATAACTTAAGTAAACTAAAAATAATATTTAATGATAATGAGCCGTATGATATTTAACTATGCTCATTTTCTATTTCTCAACATACATCCATTACTTCACAATACTAATTGAACGTATCATGAACTAACGTGTACGACTCGGCTTCGAGTCCGGAACTGTGACATTACGACACGGTTACGACACATGCGTCCTTTTTTGCTCTAATGAGTTGTCCTTACTAGCTTAGTAATGGGTTCCTAATTTTCTATGCTAATTCGGCATTGATGAATAGTCAAGTCCTCTATACAAGGTGTAACATAAATAAGTTAAGGAGTGCTATTTATTTACAAAATAAATTAAACAAAACCATTTGTAAAATACGTAATTGATTTAATTTTGGCTTCCCATGCTGTGCAATTCTTTTTATCGTACGAGTATTTGTTCAGTTTTACAAGGAAATTAAGATCCTCGTGTTACGTAAACTATTTGTACAGACGCCAGAACATCCAGCTACCTAGCTAGATTTTCAACCTTATCACAAAAGCATAAGGTTCACATTCAATTGGGGAAATTTGACAGACTGGGGTAGCTTGATGTGCTGGCGTCTGTACTTACTATAACGCCTTTTATAAATAGATATTGGGAATCAGTAGAGAAGTTAAAATAAGGCTACACTTAGTTATAGTTTCTGTTCGTGCGTACGTAGTTTTTGTTCCAATTGTTTGCTTAAAAGACTAAAGTCGGCTTTTTTAATAGTAATAATATTCAAAAATGAGATATTAGGTATATTAGTCCATCATCTTGAGCCTGATATCGTCCACTGCCGGACATAGGCCACCCCCAGGATTTTCTAACTTTGCTATTTGCAGGAGTTTGCCGTAGTCACCGCGTATGGCATGCGAGTTGGCTTCCTACCTAGGTGATAGGTAGTACCCCGGAGGCGCTGGTACCCGACTATCTGGTCCCTTAATATAAAAATACCTCTTCAATTACGTAAATTTCGATATCACTTTTATTGTTGTATTTCAACCAGCGATTCAGCATTTTTTAGGGTTCCGTAGCCAAATGGCAAAAAACGGAACCCTTATAGATTCGTCATGTCTGTCTGTCTGTCAGTCCGTCCGTATTTCACAGCCACTTTTTTCCGGAACTATAAGAGCTGTACTGTTGAAACTTGGTACGTAGATGTATTCTGTGAACCGCATTAAGGTTTTTATACAAAAATAGAAAAAGAACAATCATTTTGGGGGTTCCCCATACATACAACTGAAACTCAAAAATTTTATTTTCATCGTTTTCATATGTATATGTGAGGTATCTATGGATAGGTCTTCAAAAATGTTATTGAGGTGTCAGATCGCCACAATTACTGGTCTTGCGCTATTCGTATCCAGCAGTTTCCAGCTACCCGCCAAATATCATCGGTCCATCTTGTAGGGGGCCTGCCTACGCTGCGTTTTCCGGTTCAAGGTCGCCACTTGAGAACCTTTCTTCCCCAACTGCCACTTCACTTTTGCAATTCTTCGGGCTATGTCGGTGACTTTGGTTCGCCTGCGGATTTAGACATTTCTGTTTAAAGATTAGGCCTGTTGGTGTAGTGGTTAGTGACCCTGACTACAAAGCCCCTCTGGCTTTGTAGTCAGGGTCACTTGTAGTAGTTGTAGTGGGTTCGATTTCCACCCGGGACTTATTTTTGTGTGATGAACACGATTATTAGTTCTGTATCTGGGTGTAATTTATCTATAATATGAATGTATTTATAAGAAATATATAAGTGTGTTTATCAGTTGTCTGGTTGCCATAGTACGGGCTCTGCCTAGTTTGGGATCATATGACAGTGTGTAACTAACACAAGTTATTTAAGATATAACATATTTATTTGAGAAATGATAATGAGGTGTCTAATATCATTTTTTTCTAAACTGAATAGTTTGCGCGAGAGACACTTCCAAAGTGGTAAAATGAGTGTTCCCTTCTAAAATAAGAGAATGATAAAACTAAAAAAAATATATGATGTACATTACCATGTAAACTAACAACGAAAATTGGTTTGAAGGAGATCTAGTAGGTTTTTTTTTTATGTAATAAAATCGTAGGAAAGTCGAAACTGTACTTTGAATATTTTTTTAAAAGGATACTTAGGGCGTGATCTACAATCAATATCGGAGCCAAAAATATAGTTTTTAGATTTTTTGTCTGTGTGTCTGTATGTATGTCCGGGCTAAACTCAAAAAGTACTGCAAGGATTTACTTCAAATTTTGCATGAATATTACTAAGAGGTTGGGTCAACATATAGGCTATATATTATCACGCTATCACCTAACGAAATAATTTATAAAATTTAACGCGGGTAAAACCGCGGGCACAGCTAGTACGTCATAAATCGTAAACCGCAATTTACCTTTCATTTAATCAACTGAAATACTTGCTGCTACGGAACCCTTCATGGGCGATACCCACTCGTACTTGGCCGGTTTTTTTTCTTAACTAAAGACAACGCCCGCACTATGTAATCTGATCTCTGTGTCGTGGGGTACTTTACAAACATATAATAGACAGACACAAATTACATCCAGACTCAGAACAACTATTTATCGGACACACAAATAATTGTCCGGCGCGGGACTAGAACCCGCGACATGAAACGGCGAGGCGACTATCTTAGCCGCTGCGCCACACGTGCAGTCTAAAGATACATCACAATCGTAAAAATGATTTACGGACCCGTATAGGACAATAAAAATATTTTATTTCTTAATAGATATGTAACATTAATATACAATATAATAAACCTATGTATTCATATTACATTCAAGATTTCAGAATGTCGTATCGGCCTAGATCAAACATTCTCTCTCTTTAAGATATCACAGTTGGCCCGTTGTCTAATTAAAACTGAGACCGACAGGACATTTCTTGACCTCCGAAGCACGGAGATGCTGAGAAATTAAAAAATATAGGCGGTCAACCATCTATAGACTGAGTAACTTGTGCTTAGTCTCGCCCTCCCAGGGTACGTGTCCCGAACATCTGGGACATAGCTCAAAAGGTGGGCACCGGAGCAGTATACCTGTGTTCCCGGGACTCCCCCCACCAGGTGCCAAGAGAAGTCTACGACAGGTAGTTTAAGTCGGTGCGAATCCGACATATCCACCCGTAGGCACTTTTTGCGGGTGGCATGCGTAAGCATTACCCGTGCCTTAACAAAAAAAAAGTACTTAGTGTCGCCGATCACTTAGGGACCGGTAAGGCTACTTTGACATGAGCATTTTGTGTTAATAAAATAGTGAGATTACTTATTACATAATGCAATATAGTAAAGTGGTTACAATACAAAATGTAGTTACATGGTAAAAAAAAGCATCGGATATCGGGTTCCCTGAAAATATAATTCAATCCGCGCCACTGATTTCAATTCCTTTGAATCAGGTGTTTGACAGAGAAATGTGTGGCCTTAAATGTTTTGATATCAATGCTCTTAGTATTTTAGTATTTAATAACAAGCACTAAAGGTCGCAAGCTGCAGAATTCGCAACGGTCCATGAAGTCTAGACTACGAAATTGACACATGAAAGGAAGTCCTGTTACTGTCATCGGTGTTGCCATTTAGTTATGCTAATTAACTTAAATACAAGGTATTATGTAGATTGTTTATCTTATTTTTGAGGTCGCATAAATGAGAATTCTTGTTGGTAGTGAGGGTTATTTATTACCTTATATATTATATTGTAATAAGAAAGTCTAGGTTATTATAAAATTACTATTATATTAAATATTAGTGTTATAACATACATACACACATCAACACAATCTAGGGATATTGAACATTTCATTGATTATCTAGAAAACTATAAACATTTTGTTATGACTGTAAATGGAAGAATTAAAGATAATTTCATGGCCGATATTTAAACATTAACAACACGATGCGATTTTGTTTTTCTAATTAATAAAAGTCTTAAATTAATTAAGCCATAGAAAATTACTGAGTGAACAAAAACATTTTATTCTTATAAAATTATTCAATCGAATTAAATGAATAAAAATCTTACCAAATCTGATAATCAGTAATCGGTATTTCCTCCTCTAACATTAATCACACAGCGGCAACGATTTTCCATACTTAAAATTAAGGTGTCAATGTCTTGCTGGGGTATGCAGTCCCAAGTTCTTTTTAAATGTTCGAAAAGTTGTTCTTCTGTTGTCAAGTTGGGCGGAAAATCCCTCAATGCTCTTCGCTGTAACATGTCCCAGGCGTGTTCAATTGGGTTTAAGTCTGGCGACTGTGGAGGCCAATCTAATACCTGAACATCGTGTTCTCGAAGGGCGGCCCTCACCAGCCGCGCTGTATGGGAAGGTGCATTGTCATGCATGAGCTGAAATTCTTGCCCCGTTAGGGCCCTGAGCGGGACAATGACACGTTCTACTACCTCCTCACGGTATCTATGGGCAGTCATGCTGCCCTGAATCCAAATGAGTTGGGTTCGTCCGCCGATTCGTATTCCTGCCCACACCATAATTGTCCCGCCTTGGTAAGAGTGGACCTCCTGTGGATGTCGGAGACGGCTGACCCTGCCTGGAGTTCTCCAAACGCGTGTTCGTCTCGAATCTGGATGAAATCCATAGCGGGACTCATCAGTGAACAGCACCAATGACCATTGTTGATCACTCCATGTCAAATGTTCTTGAGCCCATAAAAGTCGCCTACCGCGATTGCCACGTCGCAGCGCTGGGACTCGTAGCGGTCTGCGAGCATGAAGACCAACTTCATGCAGCCTCCTTCGCACGGTTTGGTCGCTCACCAGCAGCTGCTGACCCTCCTGGAGCCTTTGCACTAGTTGCATCGCTGTGATATTGGGTAGTCTTCTGGCGGTCATTTGGAGAAATCGATCCTGTCTCTGAGTGGTAACACGATATCTACCTGTGTGCCGTTCTGCCACATCTCCAGTAGCGCGATAACGTGACCACAGCCTGGATACCACATTTTGGCTTGTGCCCAGAGACTCAGCAACGACGCGTTGAATAGCACCGTTTTGTAACATGCCAACTGCCCGTAACATTTCATCTCGACTCAAATGATGGCGTGGCATGACGCTAAAAAGCTTACACAACCAATTGAGAAAAGAAAATAAAACAATTTATCAGGTTTTCTTCAATTAACACGCAAAAAAAATTTTAATGCAACTTCTTGAAATTAGATACAACTCAAGATTGCGCTGTGCTTTGCGTGTTTTCATTTGTTTCTCATTTTAATTTTTAAATTTTGAATAAAGAATAGACAAGGTTGAAATCTGTAAATAAACTTTTTAAGGAAACTAAATAGGTTTTAAACAATAAAGCCATGTTTGATTTCAAAATAACGTATCCCTAGACTTTGTTGATGTGTGTATACTATTAGATCAATCTGATCTTTTTTCTCCTTTCTCACGATGGAAATGGAATCAGTTTCGGGGATGCATTGCCCTTCAACCGAGTTTATTATTATTTATTACGCGTGCGGTGCCATAAATATGGCATGGTCCTTGTAGGTGAGAATGCCGCAGTTGGCTTTTCTTCCCTTCTAGAACTTGCCAAACCTATCGCTGTTTCGATGGTGATGTTTCCTTGTTTGAGGTAGTTAGTGGGGTTTCTTTTTCTTTAAAAAGACTACGCCTAGTCTAGTCACGTGTTAGCATTCATATCATTGGTATGCCAATTTAGCTGCCAGTGATTGGTATGCGAGGTGGTCTGAATCAGTCCGTTTGTGCAGGTGCTATATAATATATATGCTATAGAAAGTGGTTTTCATTTATGGATATTTTGATAGCCGAGGAAGGTTTGAGAACCCCTCTCTAACGCATGACAGTAGGTAGGTTCAGCGCAACGCAGCTGGCAGAAGCTGCTAACTGCTAAAGTGACACTAACTGCTTACCTGCTACTAAAAACCTTTAGGTGTTCATATTAGTCGTGCGGTGACGGCATAGAATATCATCATCCCGTGGCGGGCGACGAAATCGAACGAGGGAATACCGGCCAAAGAACGGGCACCAGCGTTTTTCTGTGAACTATGACCATCAATCTGCAATCGCCAACCCGTCTGCCAAGTGTGGCGATTATGGTATATCCCCCCATTCTTTGGGGAGGCTTTTGTCCAGCAGTGGACGTACTTTAGCTAATGGAATATTAAATGCACAGCTTCAACTTAATAATGTCATTTAAATTGTATTAAATTGTTGCTTTAACGGCTAAGCAAAATATCGTGACTACCTACTGAAATTTGTTTCTGTATGGTAGGCAGACAGTATGTACCTATACACAATGTAGCTACCGGCGCCATATAAGGCACAAATTTAGTTCCAGATATTAGGTTCCTACGCATTATTATTCCGAGTTCCACCTGCCCCTGATCTTACCAGACGACGCTAACAAGATACTTAGCATCAAATACACTATCCTTACCGAGAATATAGAAACCTTTTTGATTTAGTTACTCAGGGGTCTCAACCATGTAGGCCTTACGTATGCTATCACAATCGCTAATCGCATGATCATGCGCTGATGTTATCTGACCGAGAAAACTGCGATAGCATTTATACCAACCAACATGTCTACTTGGAACTTACCCTGGAATTCTGTATTTGGAAATATGTATTACCTTACTGGAGAATCGTTTATATATACAGGACACACATGTTCATGCATACAAATATCTGTCTGGGAAATCGAACCTACGAACTGTGGCGTGAAAGGCAAGTATTACGCTAACCGGCCTGTCTATAAACGTATTGTATTTGCGCATTCGTTCATAAACCAATACTCGTTCATGAAATAATTATAACACCTTGTTCACTACCCTTCTGGGGGGCTACCCGCTAAGTTGCCGAACATCGTTTTCGTGATCGGAGTTCAAAAATTACGAAATCATTCATTCAATCGGCTTCAACGTTGACAATCGATTACGGACCATTTATGACGTCACATGTGCTCATGGAAGCCGATTTAACGATTGATTAAGTCATTTTTAACCTTTATATATTTGAGAGCCGATCACGAAAACGAAGTTCGGCGTCTTAGCTGGTAGCCCCCCAGATCGCACACTAGGAGATGCACCTTTATTTTCGATGTATACGCTTACCGTACTATAATACTAGGTTCATATTATTTGTAGCTACATTTCTTACCTATACCCTACTCGATTCCCGCGTTAATTACTGTATATAAAATCTAAGCGAAGTATCACCATTCCATACTACACACTTGTCTCTAATTAATTCTAAATTTAATTCCAAATTGTGTAGTTTCCAAAGTAGATGGCACTAGGGTTAACTAAGGTGGCGAAAGATGTTAGACTCATCCCAAGTTACGCCGTATCAACTTTGCTAATCCCTTCGAATCCTGTCTGTCCCTAACCAGCTAATATTGTCTTGTCAGATTACACACTAGCATTACGAATACCTCCCTTATTGCTTACATAAAAAGATAGCATTGAGGTCGTAGTAGCGTCCATTTTATTAGAAGTCACACGCTTATTGTGCCCATACATGGTTTCCATTCTCCGTTTATCAGCCCTCCGACTCGTAGTCATGAAAGACATAAATAATGTCTGTTTGCAGTGTATTCTGTTTTGACATTAAGGCCAGGATTCCATGGACCTTGATAGCATCTGTTGTAGGTATATGTCAACAGGCTCGGGCGAAGGCCGCGTTCTTTACCGTAATAGGGTGATTTTGATTATAAATGTTTCAACGCGTAATTTGTGTATCTTTATCACCGTGATGTAGAAATCTCTCTAAATTGTGTTAGAAAATATTTACGCATTGTAACAACTCCAAAAAAGTATATATATTTTTTTGCAGTATTGTTGGACGAGAGATGAGGTCTCATGGACGTGGTGCCGCCGGCCAGATACACTGAAACAAATAACCTAACCTAACCGTTAGGAAACCCCCTACACCAACTTTAATTACATAATTTTGGAAAACAGCTGATCCACTGATGTACCGATATTAACCACCGCAAGGAAACTGGCTTTCAAATAATGTAAAAACCGCATTGAAATCGGTGCATTCGTTTGAGAGCTACTTAGCTACAGACAGAGACACACACACATAGGAAAACATACATCGACTTCAAACTTATAACACCCGTCTTTTTGCGTCGGGGGTTAAAATATATTACTAAATGTAGACAAAGGAGTCCTCAAACCACAGACGTGTGTTTTGCTTCAAAAATGCTGATGCCGCCATGGCCGCGTTTTAATTTCTAGTGAAAATATAAATTCAAACGGGGCCAAGGCGGCATTTTTGAAATGAAAACGTCATTTTATTTGTTCTTGTTTTTGCTAAAGAGTGAACGGAAGTGAACCGTCACGCTCGGGTCGGTGACGCTGGTTCAGGATTACTCGGATACACTCGACATCAACTTTTTACTTGTGGAAGTGAACTGGCTACGGCTCCAGTCGCATGAGTGATAAGGTGTTCTCGTTTACAGTTACCTAAGAAGATAGGAGTTATTTGTGGTCATAAGAACACAACCAATGTTATTTTTAATCAATTTTGTATTCAAGTTAGTATAACAAAGAAATAACGTTGTTATTTTTCAAACATAACGATGTTATCTCTTTGCAATACTAACATTTACTAATAATATAATAGTAATACAATTGAGTACAGCAGACAGAATACTAATTTCAGTCGTCGGAAAATTTATTTCATTGAAATGTTCAAGTTCAATTGAGAAAATTGCGATTTGCGAGGAAAGAGACATGGTTCCACAGACGTGACCGGAATCCCAACACTGTTGCACTGCGCACTACACGTACACGACTACGTGTTGCATCTCTAGTGAATTAGATATCACCAGCTTTTATTTACTTATTGAAATAAGTGAAACAACACATGTTTCATTTATTTCAATAACCAAGGTTCAGGGTATATATGTCCAACCAGTACAGAGTCAAAAAACATTCGCATGTTCTTCAAGGCTTATATTACTGCTAGGATTAATTTATCATAACTTAGTTCAAGCGGATAACAACTCCATATAGTGCACTGCCCTGCGACAGCGAAGGATATCATCAACCCATCTCATCCTGCCATCGCCAATCTGCCAAGCGTGGCGAATCTTTAGGAAGGGTTTTGTCCAGCAGTGGACTTAATTTGGCTGACATGATACATTTGCACACGGCCACTTTATTCATGGACAGGGTGTTCTCACAGCCTGAAACCTTTTAATATCGTACGGTACGGTTTCAACCAAGTTCCCACGTACGCTAAGGCTGTGGAATGGGCGATCCTATCACAGTTTGCTCCAGATGACTTATAAGAGGACCTGTTCCTAACTTCGTTGTATCAAAAAATCTTTCATATATGTAATTTATGTGTCCGGATGATTTCTGATTTATCGGCTCGTCTTCCACTGTGGTCAAACATATATTAATTTCACTAAATGCAAAGCGTATAATTGTATTTAATTATTTTAAATGTTTATTATATATTGTTATGACGAAACTAATTATGTTTTAAACCAGATGAATGGTAGAATTCAATTAGTACGGCAGACACCTGTTCCATCCGGCGTCCTACTACTTGCATTGTTACGAAGGCTGTAGTCTCTTCGTGCAATTTCCTGAGGTGTTTGTTTTCTGATCTTGGCTTCATTGTTGTTCCTTGATTCAATATTTAAGTCTTACATTCTTAAACACATAAAGAAAACTTTTACGAAAGTTACAGACTTGCAATGACTATAAATACATACATACATAGACTCACGCCTGATTCCTAGTGGGGTAGGCAGACACAACGGATTTCCATTGGTCACGATCTGTAAAATATAATATATAGTATAAATATAATAGTAGTATAAATTTAAGCAGCGAGGAACACATTTTAATGATGTCCGAAAAATAAAAATGATGAATGTTTTAATAGTAAAAATAAATAATAGGTATAATAATAATCTTGGGACAACTAACACACTTCTGATCCCAAACCGGGTGGAGCCTGTGGTATGACAACCAGACAACTGATAAACATACTTATATATTTCTAAAAACATAACTGAATTTTTGTATCTACCTACATGTATATATTATACCTTCCTATGTACTAACCGTGTAATACGGTATACGTGAACGGCTCGCCGGTACCCAGATAAACCCTGTGAGGTTTTCGTGGTACAGCATGCATTATTGTAAATATAATATAAGTTTATTGAAAATAAAAAACATTAAAAAAAAAGATTGTGTACATAAAATAAACATCTTCTAATCAGCTATCCTTTTTTCAACCTCGTTGCCAAATTAAAAGAAAGAAAAGCTGATTACTATGGTAATATACTTAAAGCTTTCACACCTATCAGCCAGTACACTAAAAATTACTGTAGCGAAATGTTGGAACAAATCCAACTAGACATCATAGCACCTGGATAGTGTTCCATGCCAATATTGAGAGTGAAATCTATTTGCTCCTACGTGACCTTAATAAACACAATATTCTTCTTCTTCTTAGCGTTTCGATGGCAAACTCGTCAAATTTTTGTGGTCCAGAACGTGGCCACACTGATTGCCCTGCTTGTGGCATTTTTAAGATCGTGCCATGAACATGTGGCAGGACAGGCTGGGCAAGCTGTTCGATGGGCCATGGATTGGACCGATGCTCCGCAAATACAGTCCATTTTGGGGTTGTTCGACAGTCCCCACCTAGACATGTTTTCTTTGCTTCGGCCCACCTGAGTCCGGAGTCTGTTTAGGGACTTCCAGATCGGCCACGGTAATTGATGTCCAGGTGGGAGGCTTTCGGAAATCGCGACAAACTGATCCATGAACCCTTTTTGTGCACGCCAAACACAATATTACCAGCTACATAATAGGGAGAAGTATAAAGGATAATAGGTACATTTTAATTCTATAGCATTTTCCATAATGCAAAGCGTAAATCTAATTGTGGCGGGCCTGTTGGCGTGGTTGGCAAATGCTTATTTTTGAATTCGATTGCCACCCAGGACAGATATCGTTGTGCAAGTCTGTTTGTCCTCAGTCTGGGTGTAATTATCTATATAAATATATATATTTACAAAAGAAAAGTAGTATATCAGTTATCTGGTTTCCATAGTTCAAGCTCTGCTTAGTTTGGGTTGAGATGGCCATGTGTAAATAATGTCCCAGGATATTAAAATCTAATTTCAAAAATGGGACAATTATACAACACAACAAATAGCACTCTCTACGAGTCCGGGGTAGGCGCTCTGCGTTAAGCTACGAATGATACACATATTTAAGATTCCCTTGTTAACACCCTTTCGGAGGATGTCGGTGTTATCTACCGCTTTGTTTTTTTAGAAGGGTAGCCCGTTACTGTCCCACACAGGGCTTGGGTGGGGTTCCTTGCCTTTGCCCTGCACTTCATACACTGTCAGATGAAATTTAGGATCAGCGATCTTTTACGTGCAACAGTGAACATATCAGTCGGCTATGTTTCTAAAAAACAAAGACGATGGATAACACCTGCATCCTCTAGGTGGGTGTTAGCAAGGTAATCTTAAATATGATTTGCCGGTATAATGACAGATACTGTCGCGTCCCGTCTCGCACTGACAGACGCGCGCGCGCGACGTAGTGCGGGTCGCATTCGCCCTGAAGATGACTTCCAGAAGAAGTTGAAACGGTTGGCCGAATCCAGCATAAAATGAATTACGTGAGTTACCCGTTACTATCTTTCATTATGTTTGCACCTCACGTCAGTTTTAATAATAATATGATTTGCCAGTGTTTTATCATCATGAAATTGAAAGGATATTTGACAATATGTGCGATATTAGGTAGAATATACTATGGCGTGATTAAAAGCAACATCTTGCCTGGAAGAGACGATATAATCCCAATAATATTTATTATATGCATTCCCCCTTTTCTACTTGATTTCTAAATTAGTTCAAGTGGAGCAACAACAACAACACTTAAGTTAAACAAAGTTACTTAAACCGTAATACTCCCAGTCTGATTTAAACGAGTCAGCGGTATACCTCCAAAAATAGTGATCCGGTTGGCCTCGACCTCGTTATTTGTCCAAAAGTAGCGACTTCGCGACTGCACTTTTAAAACTGCATTATGTCATAGTAACTTAAATATATTAGGTTTTAAAGGATTTCATGAACGTCAACACTTTCTAAAGTTTTACTTACAAACGTGTTTTAATACACCTTTGCACATTGTAAAAAACGACAGCAAAATTACTCTTTAGCTAAAATAGATTAAGTAAATCTATACATATAATAAAATCGTAGGAAAGTCAAAACTGTACATTGAATATTTTTTTAAAAGGATACTTGGGTCGTTATCTACAATCGAAATCATAATATAATATAATATAAATCATCATAGCCCCCCCCCCCCCTCTCCCGTAGGTGATAGCGTGATAATATGTAGCCTATATGTTGACTCGACCCCTTAGTAATATTAATGCAAAATTTGAAGTAAATCCATGAAGTACTTTTTGAGTTTAGCCCGGACATACATACAGACAAACAGACACACAGACAAAAATTCTAAAAACTATATTTTTGGCTTTGATTTCGATTGTAGATCACGCCCCAAGTATCCTTTAAAAAAAATATTCAATGTACAGTTTTGACTTTCCTACGATTTTATTATATGTATAGATTTACTTAATCTATTTTAGCTAAAGAGTAATTTTGCTACGAACGATACACTCTGGCAAATCATATTTAAGATTCCCTTGTTAACACCCTTTCAGAGGATGTCGGTGTTATCTACCGCTTTGTTTTTTAGAAGTGTAGCCCGTTACTGTCCCACACAGGGCTTGGACTTCCTTGCCTTTGCCCTGCGCTTCATACACTGGCAGGTGAAATTTCGATCAGCGATCTTTCACGTCCAACAGTGAACATATCAGTCGGCTATGTTTATAAAAAAAAAAGACGACGAATAACACCTGCATCCTCTGAGTTGGTGTTAGCAAGGTAATCTTAAATATGATTTGCCGGTATAATGACAGATATTGTCGCGTCCCGTCTCGCACTCACAGACGGGACGCGCGCGACGTAGTGCGGGTCGCATTCGCCCTGAAGATGACTTCCAGAAGAAGTTGAAACGGTTAGCCGAATCCAACATAAAATTAATTACGTGAGTTACCCGTTACTATCTTTCTTATTCAAATTTTATTGTTTGCACAATATGATTTGCCAGTGTTTCATCATCATGAAATTGAAAGGATTTCTGACAATTTGTGCGATATTAGGTAGAATATACTATGGCGTGATTGAAAGCAACATCTCGCCTGGAAGAGACGATATAATCCCAATGATATTTATAATATGCATTTCCCCTTTTTTACTTGATTTCTAAATTTGTTCAAGTGGAGCAACAACAGCACTTAAGTTAAACAAAGTTACTTAACCCGTAATAATCCCAGTCTGATTTAAACGAGTCAGCGGTATACCTCCAAAAATAGTAATCCGGTTGGCCTTGACCTCGTTATTTGTCCAAAAGTAGCGACTTTGCGACTGCACTTTTAAAACTGCATTATGTCATAGCAACTTAAATATTTTTTTGAAGGATTTCATGAACGTCAACACTTTCGAAAGTTTAACTTACAAAGGTGTTTTAATACACCTTTGCACATTGTAAAAAACGACAGCAAAATTACTCTTTAGCTAAAATAGATTAAGTAAATATTATATATGATAATATATTATATATGAATAGATATTATATGACATCAGCCAAATTGCCGTATTTCCATATTGCAAGTTTGTACTGATTAAAAAACATAGACGACAAATATGATTATAATATTAAACCTCAACGCAACCTCAACGCTCGATAGAAAAAATCACAAAGTCACCTCTAAAAAATACTCAAAACAAATTAAACTGGAAAGAATGCAAATTAATTTAAATTGTTATTATAATAATTATAAAGTGCATTATATGATAAGCAAAATATTGTTGTATTACATTTGTAATGAAGGACTCGTTCAATATTATGGCCCATAACTGTTTTGAACCGTCCGTCAATGAACCGAATCACAGAATTTAAATAATATCATTATTTTTCTTTAATCGCAGCACTTAAGATTGCTTTGCCGACCGTACCTACTAAAAAGCTTAGAATTCGTTAAAAGATAATCTTGGGTATGAAAAAAAATTCTATTATTAAAATTCTATAGTAGTTGGGGTTTATCAGCCTCTTAAGAACAAAGTTCCTACTTCACACATGCTTGTTTACGCCATTTCAACGCAATCGTGGCCCGTTGGAGGTCGCGCCATATATGAAACAGCAGTGAAACTTGTCTGATATCTTAGTTGCAAACAAGATCCTAGAAAGTTAGGTTTCCTGGGACATGTCTGAACATAATACCTTTAAATGCTTCTCATTGTGTGCTGCTGTCGATCCTAGCGCACTGTAGTAGCTGCTGTATGGGGGGAATAACACAATAAAATTTGTTCGCAATATTGTGTTTTACCGCAGGCCGGCTTATTGCGAACAGATGGTGAGTGACGTTACTATTTTGTTTTTAAGCGTAACTCGATTGGGGAACGACGCTGTAGGTAATAGGTAGGTTGTGGTCTTTTATGCTACTACTACTCATCTTCAGTAGTATAATTCATTTCGTTGGTTTTCGTCATTAAGTCACTATCAAGTAAAGTCCGCCACAGTCAAGTCACAGTCCTTGTCCTACCCCAGTAAAGCAGTGAGGCTTTACTTGAGGCTTCTATGGAGCTTTCGATTCAACACAGAAAATCGCAATTCACGGCAATATGGCACTTTCCTTTACTTCTGTACATTGTCGAAGACGTTCATTCTAAAAATCCACCATAATTACACTTAAAAACTCGAATTTACACTAGTTTTTGAAAATGAAAAAAAACATCGATGCGTCTTTTTCCGCGGTGGCGCCATAACTTATTGTAATTTTAAGTTTGCCAAGGGTTACCAGTGACGAGGAATCTATATTGCATCTGCATGACGGGGTTGCTATGTATTTTTTAACTCTTCTTTCTAAACAAGATTTTCCTGAGGACTGATTGTAAGTGAACTGTCGAGCTCCAGTTGGTGACACACTAAATCGCGTATACGATATCGACTTCAACCGACATGGTCCATGGTTACCGTCCGACTAGGAGTTACTATTGAGGAGTCATAACACACCCTCATTTAAAAAATATCATGTACATATAACTATTATTCTTAATTTAAATTTTTCTTTCCACTTTTTATGGTGGACCGACGATCTTACAAGGATCGCAGGATGCCGCTGTTTCTGGCAGCGTAGCACTGGCAGTTGTGGAGATCCTTGGGAGAGCCCTCTGTCCAGCTGTCATCTTTCGGTTGATAGGATGATGATGATGAATAATTATTCTGAAAAACCAATTTAGGTGCGTAGCTACTAACACATTATCAACCTAGAACAACAAAGTTTAGCTCAACTCATTTAACGGATAATTTGGAACCGAATTGTGGTTTGTTTGAAACAAAGGCACAGTGTCTGCAGTTGCTAACAGATGCAGCACACAAACAAGATTAGCTCAACTAGATACAAATAGGTGAAATGAAGTAACATTTACAGCGATAAATTATACGGCAACACGTTTTGGTACAGGTGACGCCACGTCAGTAGAACTATCAAAAACAACTCACTTCAAAAACCAACCTTGCTGTTTACGTAATAAAGACATTGTCAAGGTCAAGTGTATCCACTGAGACATGATATCAACTTGACTATTCGGCGCAGTCGACGCCACGTCGGTGTATACACTTGGCTTTATCGGTGTGTCTCTATAACATGAGTAGAAAGAGTGTTTACGTGCGATGTTACTGGCATTCAGCCTATGTACATGGAAGTCCCTGTATTAAAAACAAATACACGAAAGTGCATATTTCGTGAATTTATTTATAACCTCTGATTCAGTAACAGGAGGGTTATTAAAACGGTTTTTTTCTTTATAATAAAAAGAAAACAATAGACCGTGTATAGACCTGCTTATATGATACGCGATAAAAAATTATATCATCATCATCAAATCAGCCGAAGACCTCCACGGCTGGACAAAAGCCCTCCACAAAAAGAACTCCACCGTTACTGGTCTTGGATTATCCGGATCCACTTGTTCCAGCGACCTAGTTGTTTTTTACGTATAAATTATATAGTTATCTGAAACTTTAACTGCGGTAGTATGACCGATCCGGTATGTCATAGTAACCTTCAAGAAGCTAGCCTATACCTTAAAGGCCGGCAAGGAATTACCTGCTGCGGTGTTTTCTCAGCGCTACGATATGTCCTTCTTTAAACGAGGTTTAAAAAGAGTATTAATCTCACGGTAGGCAGCGGTTTGCCTACCTGGTATCGCGAATGTCCATGAGCAGCGGTTACCACTTACCATCAGTTGAAGACCTATTCATAGATACCCGACATGTATGGAATTGATGAAAAAAAAAATGTTGAGTTTCAGTTCCATTTCTATGTATGGGGAACCCCCAAAATTTATTGTTTATTTTCTATTTTTCTGTGAAAATCTTAATGCGGTTCACAGAATACATCTACTTACCAAGTTTCAACATTATAGTCCTTATAGTTTCAGAAAAAAGTGGCTATGACATACGGACGGGCAGACAGACATGACGAATCTATAAAGGTTCCGTTTTTTGCCATTTGGCTACGGAACCCTAATAAAAAAAAGCACTAGCGGCCCTTTTGGTATTGCGAGTTTCTATGGGCGGCGGTGATAACCCGCTTGCTTGTGCCGAGCTAAAAATACTTACAATTATCTACTAAAATAGCTAGTTTTATAACCGGTGTGTAGGTAATAGCGTCAGCTAATATTTCCAGAAAGCTGACAGCATATATGTAAAAAATTGCATAAAAGTCCATAAAAGTCCATAAATAAACTGAAATCCTACGAAATATTGATCGCAGAATAATAACAAATAACTATCAATTCAATACCCAAGCCCGTTAATAAAACTCTGTATTTACACTCCCAGTAAATTACAGTAAGTTGGAAATATTTTAATATGAAAGGAATAAATGAATTGAAATCGTTCAAAAAGCCTCCTCTTCGCCCGCCATGTTGGACATTCAATTAAATAGCTGTTTATTACTTTGCTATTTATTCGCAATCTGTATTTTATAACAAGTTTTTGATGAAAACGTTTTTTAGTTAAGTTATGAAAAAAGTTGGCAGTTAATTTGATTAGCGGGAATAGATCTAGTCTCCTGTATTATAAATTTTACGAACCTCTCTTCCGAAACTGATCACTGATCAATAAAACATTACAACATAATTAAATGGAATATAGTAGTTTATTTCCACGAAACACGGAGTTAAATTCATCAAGACTAACGTCAAATCCGAGGCATTCAAATATAATATGAACCGTGTGGTTTCTGGCCCAGAAAGAATAGCATAGCCATGCCACCCCATGCAATCCCGTGCGAGTCGTAAAAGGCGCCTAAGGGATACACCAGGTAGGCGAGTAGCAGCGCCACCTGTGTATTAATGACCACCTAACTGCGTGCGCCAACTCGCATGCCAAGCGTTGGCCGTAATTACCGGATTACGGCCAACCCCTCCAAAAGGCAACGTTAGAAACCTCACCTTACTTCCTTATCTTATGGGCAGTGGTTTGTGGTTACCCTCATGTCGAAATTGTTAAAGACGCCTCTAACGACTGTCTTCTAACAATATTAACCGGGAGACAACTCTATGTGCCCTCCGAAGCACGGTGACACTTAAAAATTAAACTACTGTGATGGTCACTCGTCTATGGACTGACAATGTGCCTAGGTTCTATCCCTCGCCGGTCACTTACGGAAAGGTGAGTGCAGTGGCTATGCGCTCATAAAATGACGATTCGGCACGGCTGGGGAGAGATCAGGCCATACAAGGGACCGATAGCTTCTGAATTATGATCTAATGGATCGCCCGCTAGGGTGCACATAATACTCCGAGCAGGCACTTCACTATGTTTAAACTTTTCAATTTAATGTAAAGGTAGGTGGGTGTTTCCTACTACCTACTAATTATTTTCTTTGTAATCTAAATTCCATGAACCACCTTACTTTGCGTCTCGAGTTAAAAAGTAACCTACATTCATTATCTATGAGGTTTTAATTACTCCACAACGCAAAATTACAAAGCCTCGTCTTTTAATACCACACTAGTGCACAGCGCGCCTTTTGTCCGTGTATCGACTCGCACCAGCTCATTCTAAAGCTGGCTGTGAACTACCAAGGAGACTCGACACGGAATATGTAACACATATCTGTCGTATGTCTATGTATGATACATAGGTACTCTGTATATCTCCATTAGTAAGGCGTAAAGTAGTATTAATGGAGAGGTTTTGGGGAAAAAAGGTGTAATCATGATAAAAACCTCCTGGTCGAATACCGGCTACAGCCGCCAGTTTCAAGGGTCTAGTCAATTGCGTAAAACATATTATAGTGCATAACTGTTTGCGCAAACACTGGGGTACTTTCTGTTCCATCACTCTCATTATCCAATGGGACGACTAGCGACACGACCGACGCGACGCGGACGGGTTGAAAGTGGGAATGGTATGAAAAGCTCGTCAGTTTCGAAGTTAAAAGCTAAGATTTCTGTTTAAAATTAAACATATACGTATGTCTATGTCTGTTTAACAAGCTATGACAGAAATCTACACGGATGAAGTCGCAGGATAAGTGATGTGTGACAACTTGTTCAACCCAGACGAGGTCGGGGCGGGTAGTTAGTTTGAGATAATACCGATCTATTTATATGTATGACCTAAAAGCTATGTTACGTAAAATATTGATTTGCATCGTCTGTCGTATTGAACGCTCATTATATTGGGCAATAGATAAATTATTCTGCATACTGTTAGTGACATGGCATTAAGGCATCTGTGTATGTCTGAACAACCTCAAAGCCAATCATGCCTGATGCACTGCAGCCATGCTACCAAGTAATGTAAACTAGACTTTTTAAATAAATAATAAATAAAATAATGGTTTATTTCTCTCTTAAAGGCGCATACATCGTGTTGTTATGTTAAAAACGTTGTTTAAGCACTTATTTAAAAAGCCTTTGAGAGAGCTGGAGTCTGTACTAGGCTCGAAACCTGTATAACAGATCTCCAGGCTCCCCCCGTCTAGGACATAAAGTTTATTAAGCTATCAATGAAAAAATTCAAAACGTTTGTTAATTCTTGACAAAACTCCCAAAAAATATACGTGATAGCTCATTCTTGTTTCATCATCATCATCATATCAGCTGAAAAAAAGGCCTCCCCTAAGGATTTCAACAATGGCCTGTCTGGTGCTGGCCACATGCAGCGACCTTTGCAAGATCGTCGGTCCACCTTGTAGGGAGCCTGCCCACGCAATGCTGCGTCTTGCGGTTCGTGGTTGCCACACGAGAACCGTTCTGCCCAGCGGCCGATGGCTCTACGAGCTATATGCTATTATAGATAATGCTTGCTTGCTTCTAGAAAATTTATTAGCATATAAAAATTGCAATTCTTGTTAACAAACTCAAAAGAAAAAAGATATATCTATATATAGTCTATGTGTAAAACCCGTTTTTATTTAAATTAATTTTATTGTAAAAACTAAAAAACACTTCTTGCGAATTCGCATAAATCGAATACATAATTGACATGTGATTACGTGAAGATTTTGAAAAAATCATGTTAAATCTCTTCAGAAACAAACTTTAAGCTGGTATTATGGACCGCATGGCCGGCTCCGCATGAGTAACTGCCCTGAGCTGCCCTTAGTTTTTAGTCTTTTTTTGCTAGATAGTTTGAGTCCGGTGGAGCAATAAAAGCATCCTAACTATAAACATAGTATTAAAAAAGGTCTCGTATAACAAACTTAATAACTTGTTATATCTCTAGGGACTACACGGAACCCTCGAGGCGCGGTTCCGACTCACTCTTGGGTGGCTTTTCAATCTTGTGCCCCCAAGACATGGATTCTGGATTACTATCTAAATCTTATCCTCACGATACCCATTAAAATTATAATCCAACATAACAATAAGCACGTTTGGACTCTCGCAATAAATTTGCGCATTGATAAATGGTAGTAAGAGAAAGCTGAATGGTTCAAATAGATAACGAATGATTTGCGTCTAGGTTTATTTTATTATACCACTTATTATTATTATCTTAAGTGATTCATGTTGTATTGCTTGTGATATTGCGGGTGCTCTTAAAATGCTTACAGACCGGACAAAATGCATTTAATGTAGGTACTTCGCTTGTAAGCGTCGCTTCGCCAGTATTATAAATATTTAAAGTGTTATGGAGAATTTATAGAGGAATATAAAATCGTTTTATACGATTTTAGCTCAATAAAGATATAAAAACAAGTGTAAGGCGATTGGCACACTGCCCCGCATGATGCAGCGTAGTGCGTGAGTGCGTGTTCTATCGTTGCTTGTAAGTATCTCCGTTTGTATAGAAAACGCGCACAGTCCAACACACTGAACATGCCTCCACGTGCGTGCATGCAGATCACGCGCCTACAAGCGGAGTTACTCGTACATGCACTCCCGCGCGTAGGTGCGGGGCGGGACGCAAAGTATTGTATGGCACACCGAGTACCGCAATACCGTGCGAGATTTTGGAAGGACTTGACGAGTGTTAGAAAATGGATCTCGATATCGATCAATTTATATTCGAAATCGAAAATCACCCAGCTATTTGGAATATGAAATGCACTAATAACTATTTTAAGGCGACGCTCTGCACTGCACTATCACCACGAAAATGTGAATGTGAATCCGCGAAATGCAACTACGCGCGTAGGTGCGTCGAAACGCACTACGCTGCATTATACGGGGAAGAGTGCCAATAGCCTAATGCAGCTGTCTAGAATTGATTAAGAGTACATGTAGACTGGAAAGAATGTTGTTTGATTCAGACCAATAAAGAGCAGGAAGTTTAAAATGCTTTAGGAAATGGTTCACCGTTCAGCACCAGCATATACATCCTTTTGATAATTTGATTATTAAGCTTTATTTTTAGGATCAATAGCCAACATTAGAATGTCAAGTCAGTAGTGCATTTGCTGGTGCTTTAGTAGCTTTCTTAATATTATAAATTAAGCATATGTCTAAATAGAATTGGAACCATATATTACATACATATATACATAGACTCACGCCTGTTCCCCAGAGGGGTAGTCAGAGACAACGGATTTCCATTTGTCACTATATTCTTCATACTTGCTCGCCGCTGTAGAGTGCTTCTGACCTGGCTACAATATATTAACTGCTTTTAAATGTTATAGCATTGGTGAATTCGATGTATTTGTACGGTGAAAAGACAAGATATGATCCAACTTTGCTGAGTTTGACAGCACGCGGCTTTTCTCGTTTTCTTGCTCTTGGCTTTAAATAAGGTGCAATAAAAGGCGTGGTTTACACTGCAAAATGTATAATATTAGTTTCCCTCGTGGAAATAGGCCTACTGCCCTTGGGTCTTTGTCATCAAAGTCCATAACCTTATCCCATAACTAATATTAAGTATATATGTTTAAATTCTCTAGTATTCGGCAATAGAACCTTAATGATCGAATTTCGAACAAGTGCGATCACTAGTATCAGATAATTATCTACGTATCGACTGTGTGTAACAATTAGAAATAGTGAATAATTTAGAACGCAGCTGCCATCACAACTATTCACCATGTCGCAACTGGCAATGTTAGGCCCTTTTGGCGCAGTGGTTAAGGTAGTCGCCTAACTACTAACTCGTCCTCTTGTTTCGGGTTTGATCCAAGCACAGAACGACTGTGTTATCCATATATAGAAGATTTTAGCTCAGTTACGCTTTGTGGGTGAATAAAATGTTTGTAAGGTCCCTCGACGTGATACATTTATCTAGTGCGAACTGTGTTTGCGCTGGCGAGGATGATGTTCTGTACTGCACCTGCGGGTAGCTAACCACTGCAAACACGATAAACAAAGAACCACTCTTTTAAGAAAACACATTTGTTTATTTTGCGGAAATCTAAAAATCAAAGAAAATCTGTCGGTAAAACTTACTCAAGATTTTTTGTGTTTGATCAAAGAGTACTTCTTACCAAACCGAATACTTGACGCCCAAAGAAATAACACAAGCTTTCTGTTTGAATTTAAATGGTTTCTGAAGAAATGTTGAAATAATATGATATTACGAAATTTTCAGATTTACTTTGAAAGACTAGAGTATTTTGATTTTAAGACAAATAACAAAGGAGCTAATGTGCGAGTTTCGGCTCTGGCGTTTGTGCACAAGTGTCTGATCTTGTTTTATTGCTTCACTTATTATTTGATGGGACCGGGTGTGAGAGATTAGGCTCAGAACCGATATCGTCACGGGCTCTCCGAATCAAGTTTTTTTTTACTAAAGACAACGTCCGTACTAGGGAATCTAATCCCTGTCTCCCGGGGTACTTTACAACCATATAATAAACGGACACAAATTACATCCAGACTCAGAACCACTATTTATGGGTCACACAAATAGTTGTCCGGCGTGGGACTCGAACCCACGACACGAAGCGGCGAGGCGACTGTCTTAGCCACTGCGCCACACGTGCAGTTATGGACGTGCAACAAAGCCAACTAACACTTTAGGCTGTTACTAGGTACTTTTATTGCCCTAAAACAATCCCCATAACACTTTAATCAAATAACTCATCTGCGGTTGAAGGATTCGCTCGTTGGTATCGTAGTGGTAGCTTACCAGTTCTATACCAACGAGTGAGTCCTCAAAAGTACATGTAAAAGTACCATACTAATGTGTACTGTACTGTATTCATGCCTCATCTTTCACCAAACCCTTATGTCTCATTTATATTTTTACTAGCCATTCCTGTAACTTATTTGCGTAAAGTCTTCAAGTATAAGCTTATTGCAAGTCTCAAAGTGTAACTTACCTCGCCTTTAGATAGCTTAGCAGCTGAGCTCATACAAAACTCCAGTGAGCGACGGACAAAGATGAATAAGTGTTCCGTGTTTTCTTTTAATATAAGCAATTTTTTTAAATGAAGTTTATTTCGCCTTAACTCTTAGATAAGCCGACGTATACATTTGAAAATAGAGTTAATAACAGTGGTTTTACATCACAGGAATAAACATCAGCAACAGGATTAAATTTGTGATTTGTCTTTTTACTTAATTTTTCATTTCTACCTGAATATATATGTATGTATTTTATAAATATTTATTATGAACTAGCTGTGCCGCGCGGTTTTGCCCGCGTTAAATTTTATAAATTATAGCCTATGTGTTATTCGGATACATAAGCTATATTACTACAAAGTTTCATCAAAATCAGTCCGGTAGTTTTTGCACACTCACAAACTTTCGCCTTTATAATATTAGTGTGATAAAGTCACCTGTACCCAATCCCTCTGGATGTTACGCTATTCTATTCAATTCAATTCAATTCAAATTATTATCGGAAAAATATCCATATAATGTTAGTATAACTTAGCGTAATCAATTACATTAATTATATTAAGGGTGTCTGAACTCTTACCCACCTGTATAAAAGGGGAGAGTCCCACCGATCAGAAAACACATTCAGGATGCCATTGGCTATACCTGACATCCTTTATTAAAACGATTGTATTTAATTAAGTTTATGACTTCAATTACAAGCCTCATCTAAAGTTTCAACTTCCACCGAAACTTTTGAACTGCCTATAACTTCCTGGAATCGAAAAATTGGGACTGAAGTTACCCCAGATTCATTATAAGGGCGATGTTATAATGTTATTTGAGTGACTGTTAAGTAGTTGTTCTGAGTCTGAGTGCATTTTTACGGTCGAAGAATAATAGAATAATACATTATTCATTTACTTGAGAAGTTATATCTATAAATCACATTTACATTGATTTCAAATAATTGTAAATTGTAATAAATACGAATGATATTGTATGTTTATTGTAATTAAATATTAGAATCACATTTATAGATTATTATAATCCCATAGCCTTTTTTAATAAGGATTATTTTTTGAGACTTTTCAATTTTTCTTAGTAGCTGCCATATACTAATTAATTTCGTTTTTGAAATTACCTATAAAAATAAAAATAAATTTGAAGAGCGTACTTGGCTATTCTACACAATGATTAATTAGCAAATTAATTACACCGAAACAAAAAAACAAATTACAAAAAAAGAACGAGTTTGCTTTAGACTACACAGCTGAAGTACAACATAGATATACGAAACGTATGTGGCTATAAGACAAAGGGAGAAAGAAAATGTGTGCCCCTCACTCTCTTGCCCCTAAAGTAATATACGAAACGGAACTGTCCCTCTCAACTTCTGTTTGTTCGCCAGATCACAGTTTTCGTAACTCGCATTCATCAACTTAGGTATTCCCCAAGCCAAGCGGGCGTAGAGATGTTTTACTTCATAAACCTGTATAACATCAAGCAAGCAGTTAGCAAAAATGTTTTACACTTAATTCTAGCCCAATTTAAATTCTAAACATATTAATGGCCTATATTTAAACAATGATATTAGCAAAAACAGTAAAATGTGTTTTGCTCACATTCAGTACTTCCAGTGCCATTGGCGTGCCCTCCGATGCACGGAGATGATCAAAAATGGAACCACAATTTATGCGGCTTGAACAACTGTGACACTTGTGGGACACCGATCAAATAAAAAGAATATAAGTTATTCTATTATCAAGATTCCCATTTAATTTAATATTTAAATTTTATTTAAATCGGTTAGTAGTTACAGAATTTATAAATGAAAATATACAGTTGAAACAAGTTGACGTTTTCTTATTAAAACTGTAATTGTTCGTTACATTATGCATTCATAATTTAATTTTATATGACAATAAAGTCTCGTTAAAATATACCCATTATTGTGCATTCTATTTAGATAATGTATGCACGAGCATGAATCTGTTTGTTAGTATAACATGAAAATGTTGGATGTATTTACATTTTAAAAGCAAGTTACATGAAACAAATAGTTTTGCTCAATTTATATAAATCCGACGTTGGAGGTAAAGCAAATATTATGCAAAATAAATACAATGTTTTTCAATGGAGACCGGGTATATTTGAATTGGAATAAAAACTCAGTGATTGTTTACAACTATATAATATTATCTTTTTTCAAGGGTTGCTCTTTGGACTTTGTTTTTGCATGGAAGATCACATCATTTAAATAACCATCATGGCTTCGTATGGTAGAGTGAATACGAGTGGTCAAATTTTCCATCACTTTTTTTAATACGCAAATCAAATCATTTATTTGCAAATCACTAATTTTCGCAAATAAATGATTTGATTTGCTTTTTTTTACATTAGTTATTACAAAAATGTAGTAGGTATCAGCATGAACAGCTTTTAGGCATGCAAATATTTTTTTTAATCATTAATAATAAAAAACAATTTCATTAATACATAATGGAACCTCAATCTCATTCATGACGCATGTTAGTTACTCATTAGGTCTTCGATAGTTCCTGGATTGTTGTCATGTGTTTAATAATTGATAATGTAATAATTGATACGTTAATTATTCAATAGGTTAAATTTGAATACAATTTATAAATTGGGAATTAAATCCGAAAAAGGTTTTATATAATATAGCTAAAATCATCTCAATTTCAAACGATAAAAACTCTTCTCCCTTTGAGTGGCGCATGCGTCGTAATAGGCTATGATTATCGCTTACCATCAGATGGGCCGTATTATAGTATAAAAATATAAACCTTTTCTAAAACTTCTTTGTAATGACTTAATTTATATGAGTAAGTGCCAGTAAAGCCTCTAAAAGGGCATTCAAATTGCCCCAGCTTTTCTAAATTGTACTTTTATTGTATTGAATATAATGCCTATCGCTAAGAGTTAATTAAGGACAGAGATGCTTTGTATTTCAATCTACCCCATTTTATTACTAATTTAAAATGTAAGGGAAATATAAAGATTGTTGATCTCTTTCAAGTTTGACGTCAAAGAACTGTCCACCGTGAACACTTCCTAAGTTGTTTCTGAAAACTTTACTCAAAGGTAAAGTACTGTTTTAAAAAGATACAACGTAGTTCAATTGTTCTTTATAATAACCCTATTTGAACGAAATTTATATAAAAGCATCTCCAAAGCGTTGTCTATCAATAATATCCATTTAAAAAAACTATTATCATTATTTGTCTTCACACGACGGAAAAAGCGCGTAACATACAAACAAACAGGAGTTGAATTGATAACCTCCTACTTTTGAAGTCCGTTTGAAAACGGTTTGCTGGTTATTTTATAAATATGTATGTGAAGGGATATTATACTAAAACTTCGTATGTAAATAATAATAAAATAATCATTTTAATATAATTTTATGGGAAATAATTAGTTTATTGCCATAGAGAGTAGTTGCCATTGTATTTGAGTTGCTCCATTCACCAAGTACGGAGACGCTCGCAAATAAAACAATTTTTGAGGTCTTTACTAACTGTCTGTACTACCCGCCTCCTTGACTAAAACTCTTTGAACGTCTTGAGTAAGGACAACTGGCTATGAGCGCTTTATAAATATTTGTAGAGGTTACTAATATATAAAACAAAGAAAACTTCCTTCCACGTACGTTGAGGTTGTGGAATGAACTTGTTACGGTTTTCCCAAGAGACTACAGCATGGGGCTCTTCAAAAGGGAGTTGTAAGGTTTCTAAAGGGTCGGCAACGCGCTAATGATGCCCCTGGTATTGCAAACGTTACGGTGACCACTTACCATCAGGTGGGCTGTATGCTTATTTGCCAACTAAGTTGTATAAAAAGAAAAAAAATACTATAGAACTTATTGTTCTTGCAAGATATCGTCTAATATACTTCGTCTCTCTTGCCTACATGGCGTAATGGTTGAGGCAGTTGCTACTATTAATGCCTAGGTACTTCGGTTTCGATTCCCGTGTAGGATAACTATTTGTGGCACCCATATATAATTCTTCAGAGTGAGTGCACGTGGCTGGAAATTTTACTCCTCAATGGCTATGAATATATACTTCGTGGTAATCCTGCTCTCGGATGATCTGCTGAAAACATACGTGTCAGAGTAACTTTCCAATAGAATACAAAAAATACGTAAGTATATTTGGTTACATTTCTCGGTAGCACTTTGAAAGTCAAACATTTTTTATTTACACATACTCATTACTTGCAAAGGGAGAATGGAGAACGAAAAATATGGAATTTTATGTCGTTCGTATTTACTGTATGAACTGTTGATATTAGTTTTCTGTGTGCATTTTCATTTCATATATTTCGGTTGGAACGGGGGAGAACATAAAAATATCGTTTACATGTAATAATATGAAAACAATAAGGAATATGAGACATAAATGTTTTATTTCGTATAAATAGAAAACAGAGCGAATGAGATGAAAACTGATACTTAGGAATTATACTCGGCTTCGTCCTCTTAGATTAGCATCAATATAACACTTGTAGTACCGCGCAGTATTCGCCGCTTGCAACACTAAATTTGAGGTGACGTATAGAAATTTTGACGTTTACTTGACGTCTGTCTGTTCGCGCCACTTCATTCGCGTTCTAGTGTTTTGCCGCTTTGCATGTATTCCGTTAAATATATTTAAATTCAGTGTTAAAATGGTTTAGCTAAGTGAAGTAATTGAGTCAACATGTCAAAAAGAAAGATAACTGACAAAAATTATGAACAATAGCTGAAGAAATGGAAGGGGATCGACGAATTCCATCGTCAGAAAAGAAGTGAAAAACCTGTATAACGCAGCAGGGTGCGGGTATTGTCCAGTTCTTCGGAGTCGTCGGAGGATGTGAAGCATCATTGTCGGAAAATATGGTTAGTAACGAAAAATTACACATACTTTTGTGACACTTACCCTCAATTACTAGCTTTATAAAAAATCATTCATAGATATTGCAATATGGTATTGTGGACAGCTATTAGGGCTGTTTCTTACCAAAACTATGGCGTTGTGAATAGCTACCAGGGCTATTTCTTCACCAAAAACAATCGTTTGACGATTGAGCAATATCTACCTACTTATCTAGCGATAATAAGTTTTGTGAACAGTACATAGGTCTGCTTCTTAACTCACGCGCTATGATATAATAGTCTGATATGATTTTAATTGATTTTCAAATTAAATCATTCATAGATATTGCAATATGGTATTGTGGACAGCTATTAGGGCTGTTTCTTACCAAAACTATGGCGTTGTGGATAGCTACCAGGGCTATTTCTTCACCAAAAACAATCGTATGACGATTGAGCAATATCTACCTACTTATCTAGCGATAATAAGTTTTGTGAACAGTACATTGGTCTGTTTCTTAACTCACGCGCTATGATATAGTCTGATATGATTTTAATTGATTTTCAAATTAAATCATTCATAGATATTGCAATATGGTATTGTGGACAGCTATTAGGGCTGTTTCTTACCAAAACTATGGCGTTGTGGATAGCTACCAGGGCTATTTCTTCACCAAAAACAATCTTATGACGTAGAGCAATATCTACCTACTTATCTAGCGATAATAAGTTTTGTGATCAGTACATAGGTCTGTTTCTTAACTCACGCGCTATGATATAGTCTGATATGATTTTAATTGATTTTCAAATTAAATTATTCATAGATATTGCAATATGGTATTGTGGACAGCTATTAGGGCTGTTTCTTACCAAAACTATGGCGTTGTGGATAGCTACCAGGGCTATTTCTTCACCAAAAACAATCGTATGACGATTGAGCAATATCTACCTACTTATCTCGCGATAATAAGTTTTGTGGACAGTTCATAGGTCTGTTTCTTAACTCACGCGCTATGATATAGTCTGATATGATTTTAATTCATTTCCAAATAACGAAGTTATGCGCGCGACCATGCCGCGCCACTGGGTTCTACGTGTTTGTCGCAGATGCGACTTACACCACCCACCCTGCCGAAAACCCTGCCGAAAAATCCCAAAATCACTTTTTGGCCCGACCCGGGATTTGAACCCAGGACTTCATTTTCTGCGGTTGAACACGCTACCGCTAGACCAACGAGGCAATGTCAATATAGTGGTATATAAATTAACTAGACGTAACTATTGACGGGCCTGTTGGCGTGGTTGGCAAATGCTTGCTTTTTGCGCCGGAGGTCGTGGGTTCGATTCCCATCCGGGACGGATATTTTGGTGCATGAACGTGTCTGTTTGTCCTGAGTCTGGGTGTATTTACCTATATAAGTATGTATGTAGTTATGTACTTCATTTACAAAAGAAAAGTAGTATATCAGTTATCTGGTTACCGTAGTACAAGCTTTGCTTAGTTTGGGATCAGATGGCCGTTTGTAAATAATGTTTAATTTTTATTAACTATGTGATTAGTTCCATCAAAAAAGACATGAAGAATGCCGAGGCCGATAACTTTCTCTTTGGGGATAAACTTCCTGATAGCTTAAAAACCGCAAAAATTAATCGAAAATTATTGAAGCAGAATTGAAAATTATTACTGCCACTAAACCTGACCCCAGCAAAAAGTTTGCAATGCCCGCATCATAGTCAAAAATCTGGAGGACGCACCGGAAGACGTCGCAAATTCGGCGGCGGCGCCGCTGACAACTGAGGTAAAATATGCTGGTAGACTAGCTTATTTTGTTGATCAATGGTCACTCACCACTATAGACCCATTGGTCTTTGTTGTTCAGTTGTTCAGCTTTGTCTCCACCACCTAGAACTTGTTCTAGTTTAGAAAACTTCCACTTTGCGGACGCAATCAAAGACCTAATTTAATTTCTATTGGTGGATTCTCAGGCTTTCAGCCGCATCCGTGTTTGTCTAAATAAATTGGACAAGAACTGACCTTCGCTCGGTTAAGATTTTGAATTGAATTGGGGCTAAATTCATATTTAACCGAACGGTAAAATGAGATTTATACTAAACTTAAAAACTTTAAACATATTGATAAACTGACAATATTTTAAATTATAAGATCTTCACACAGCTCTGAAACCTATTCCTCGTGACTGTTTTATGACTAAACTCGATTTTAAAGATGTTTATATCTGGATAAATTTCATGCATACTTCAAAAATTATCGTTTTTAATGGAACGCTTTCAGCGCCAGCATAGTGTCCTATGCGTCCACAAAGTAATGAAACCAGTCACTAACGTTTTGAGGTCAGCCGGGCTGATATACAAAGTGTACCTTGACGACTAGCTTCTAATTGCATAATAAATTACATCACGCCGAACAAACATTGTTAATTTCTCGGCTTCAATATCGATGCCAATCTCCAGTCTTGGACTGGTGGGATAGGACGAGTGGGCTCTCTGTGAGCCGCATCGATCTGGAGATCAATTCAGATGTCTTAACAACGGGGTGGGGGGTGGCTTGTGGTGAGAGCAGAGCAAGTGGTTTATGGAGTACTGAGGAATCCTCCCAGCATATTATTTAGAAATATTAGCAGCATTTTTGGTTTTAAAATTCTCACCCCAGATTTAACCAACTGTCAGCTTTTACTCCGAATCGATAATGCGACAACAATATCTTATATCGATCGCATGATGGCAGTGGTGCGACCGTCGTAGCATTCATGTGTTTGCGTCCAATATTCGATGGACGGATTAAATAAAACACACTCTCCAGATATTGATTTCGTTGCTAGTAGGATCATTAAAAAATGCAAAAGATATCTTGAAGATCTTGGCATTGCGACCCAAATGCGCAAGCAATCAATGCATTTACAATATATTGCTCGTCATGTTATTTCTACTCCTTTCGTTTATTTTCTATGGTACTTAAAACACTAAAGAAAATATTAGAAGACAATAAAGAAGAATTATGGTCTTGCCAGTCTGGCCGACACAACCTTGGTATCCGCTCTTAAAAGCCTGGTATCTTCCCATAACCTCTTTTTTAAACTAAGTCACTACTGAGTGCTCTCATTACAGAATCCGCAATATGCCCTCGCAAGTTACCCTGGCGGCGACATTATTATATAGTCGGCACTAGCCAAAAGGAATATCCTTTCGTCGGGGTTAGACGTGATGTTAGTATATCTCTCGATAAACTTGGAAAAAATATATTTATATTGTATACACAACAACGTAATGCTAGTATCCCACAAATATTAGGATGTTTTTGTCAAACTGTATAAAAATGAATGGGCTCAATTTCCGTCGTTCCGCCTTCGCCCAGGTTATAGGGGAACATGTAGAACTCGATGAGAGCATCAAGAGATTTTTAAAGGTATATACCATTGGGGATCTCCACTCGCAAAGGATGACACTACCTGGGACGTCACTCTGGTATTAAATTATTAGAAAAACTTTACCCTGATGAATCTCCGTCTCTTGAGGAGATTTCAATATATTTGCCTTGCTCGCACTAGTGACCGCTCACACAGTACAAATGTCTAAAATCATTATAGATAACATTTCAAGGTCATATTCTCAAATGGGAATATAAATTAATGATTTTATAAAGAACTCCCGAATTGGGTCTCCTCAACCAATCAACTTATGCGTGGCTCGAATACTGTTATTTTACATAATGTAACGCGTTATTTGCGTGGGATTGAACACAGCGCCCGCCACGCCGCCGCGACCGCTGTGCCGGCACGGATGACGCCGGCACGCACATCCTCGATTGGTTGGACGGCTTCTTTTGGTTTCTTTTGGTTCTACTTCAGACCATTGGACGGTCACATCACATTATATTAAAGAGCTCATTTAAAGTCTTTCTCCTCTGTTTTTTGCAAGAATGCAAGCCATATTCCACGATGTAAATCTCTAAAAGTCTACAAGTGTTATATTGATGCTAATCTAAGAGGACGAAGCCGAGTATAATTAATGATTAAACGAACTTACCTGTACGTGAAGTTCTATCATAATTATACGAGTGCTTCGTCCGAAGAGATTAGCATCCCTCCCCCCCATGTCAAACCCCTATCGTGGAATATGTCCATACTTATAATAACTCTGAACTAAATGAAGTGGCGCGAACAGACAGACGTCAAGTAAACGTCAAAATTTCTATACGTCACCTCAAATTTAGTGTTGCAAGCGGCGAATACTGCGCGGTACTACAAGTCTTATATTGATGCTAATCTCTTCGGACGAAGCCCTCGTATAATTATGATAGAACTTCACGTACAGGTAAGTTCGTTTAATCATTAATTATAGTCTGTTGAGGCGTTCTCGCCTGTTTGCTCTTGGTGGCGAGGGAAAGTTCCAAATCTATAGAGCTGTAGCCATTATTTAATGTAATTTCGGAACATCGCCATGCTTCGGAAGAAAAGTTAAGCTATCGGTCCTGTTGTAGTCATTAGAAAACAGTCGTTAATTACGCCATATTGGAAGATCAGCACTACAGAAATGTAGTACTAGCTGAGATAGGGCCATTTTTCATACCAGTACGGATAAAATTAAAAATATTAAAAATACGGAACAATATAACAAATACGGAAAATCGATTCAAATGTGGTATACAATTGAATCGATTTTACGTATTTGTTATGAGAATAAAATTATTTCTATTTCTTTCTATTTCCATATAAGAGGCCTGGAACCGCTCTGATACTAGGGTAACTAATGCCAAGGGGGGCACCGGAGCAGCATATCCGTGTTCCCGGGGCTACCCCCATCAGGCGCTAAGTGAAGTCCACGGCAGGTTAAGTTTAGTCGGTGCGAGTCCGACATACCCACCCGCAGACACTTTTTGCGGGAGGCATGCTTAGGCATTCCCATTGCCATTCATTATCAACATCATCATCATTACAGCTGAAAGAAGTCCACTGTGGATAAACTCAGCAAGAATCTTATTCTTGGGGATATGCCATAATTGCCACGCTTGACAGACCGATTGGCGAGCGCAGTAAGATAGTTATAGTACACAGACGCTGCTGCCCGTCCTCTGGTAGATAATTCCTCGGGTCGACTTCTACGCCCCCCACGGGATGAGATGTGGTGATGATATTCTGATATTGGCCGCCGTTACCACACAACAATTCCCTTCCGATAACGTTATACGATACATGAAAATCAAGTAATACCTACTTATACTTTTTTCTTATTTTTTTTCTATTGCCTTATTGACCTAGCGGTCAACGCGTGTCTGACTGTAGATCCTAATGAGGTTGGACCAAAGTGTTGTTGGGATTTTTCAGTAGCATTCGGAAGTCAGGAAATAGGTTGGTTACGGTCTCGGACAGTACATCAGCCCGAAATAATCTAGGAGAAATGACGCTACGATTTCTCCTGGCTTGTTTCGGACTGAAGTCTCGTCGGATTATGAGAGTTAATGAAAATGTAGCGCTCCTGTGTTCGTGCACTATTTATGTCCTGAATCTAATGTTTTGTGTCTATAATGCGAAAATTACTAAAGTGCGGTCGCGGACAAGGAAGAATTTCATACATTATCCTGTTATTTATTACCCGTCTCTCGCTGCTGCGTAAATAAATTGCGTTACGCTCGCATTGATACAATGAGCGCCGACTTAAAATATTGCTAATCTGTTATCCGTCACAGGAAGTAGAATTTTTTTCGTTTTTAAGTATTTCATATAATGTTATTAGGTGACGAGAGACGAATTTATTCCTGCTCCGCGACCGGCGATAACATATAAGATAGAAAGGACAAATAACAAAAAATATATATTCACGCCCACACCGGGCGTAGAAGTATATATATATAGTAGTAAGTATATATATATGAATCATAAACAAAAGGTTGAGGTCTGTAACGTGATTTGAAATAAAATCACGTTACAAACCTCAACCTTTTGTTTATGATTCACATCTTAAGGTAAATCGTGGACTGAACGTGTGTCGCAGCGGCTAAGGCAGTCGGCTCGCCGCTTCGTGTCGCGGGTTCCAGTCCCTCGCCGAAAAACGATTTGTGTGACCCATAAATAGTTGTTCTGAGTCTGGATGTAATGTGTCCGTCTTTTATATGTTTGTAAAGTAAGTACCCCGTGACACAGGGATTAGATTCCCTAGAGCGGGCGTTGTCTCTTTAAATCAGAAGAAAGAAAATCGAAATGAAATCATATTTTAGAACAAAAGTATGATTTTAAAACTTAACCTAAGCTAAATTTAAATTTACTTAGGTAAATATAGATATGTTAATTTTTCACTTCAGTTCCACTAAATTCTGCGCACCATAATAGATCACTATACGCAATATAATACTTTAATCTGCATTGTTTACAGAATAAATACGGTCAGTAGTTATTCCGCACGGATTATAAATCCCACTGGACGGAATAAAATCTGTATGCAATAAAAATTTGTCTTTTATACATTTAGCATAGTTTTACTTGGTCATTAATATAGGTCTATTTATTCTTTTCAGGTGGGCATTCCTGTGAATCGATGTCGGATGCGTTTACCGAAGTATAGATGCGTCTTGTTGAAGGTAATTTTATTGTTTTATTATAGGTCCTCAAAGTTAGGTCAGTTATTTAAGTCTCTAGAAATCTGTAATTGGTTAAAAAGTAGAAATAGTAGTTGTGTTCTGAGTACCTACCTATCCCATCAACGATGAATTTTTTGACGCCAATAATTTTAGTTTAAGTTATATTTATGTATCTTTAGTGTGCTTTTAATTTTTACTTGATTTTGCCTTGACTTATTATTTAAATATTATAAATGCATTAGTAGAAATACTATGAATAATTCAAGCTTTATTTTACTCAAAACTCGGAAAGCAAATTTTGTTAATGGGTAATGAGCATGACCACAATGGGCACTTGACCACAATCTCACCTAATAGTAAGCGGATATGTAGTTTGAGTAGTCCGTGAGATATTTAGACCGGTCGGATGAGAAATAAAGGGCAAAACGCTTGGTACGCCTACTGGGGACTCCCCATAGTCTAATGATCGGCTGAAAGAACAGGGATGGACGGATAAGATTATGAGTTCTTGTCCCGATAATTTTATCCGTCCGGTTACAATCAGAAACCTTGACCACTTCGGGTTAAGCGCTTGCTCATTCTTATTGAGTGCACGAATAAGATACAGTTGCCTCATGTCTTTGCACATGTTTTTTCCCAAACAATGCAAATATTTCTGAGACCTATATAATAATATCGTTGTATAACCAGAAGTACTTTTATATCGGAATTTACAATCGCAATTTTTGTGTGATGACATGGCTGAGAACAAGTATGCGCCGGAAATCAGAATAAACAGTTACCGTAGCTCAAGAATAAGTTAATTAGCCAAGTTAATGTCCTCTTAATCTGTCTCTTACTTATACAAGATGGAACCAGTTATCTACTGGCTCCAGTTATTATACGCTAAGGTGATCTCTGGCCATGCGAAATAGACCATACCGGTCCACTATTCAGGTCCACTTCCAACCTGAAGCACGTGGATGCCAATAACGGGGCTTTTATACTAAACGTACTATCAATCAGAGCTAGAAGTTTGATTTTAATCATGTTTGTCCACTTAGTGATAATAATATCCTGGGACATTATTCACACACGGGCATCTGATTCTAAACTAAACAGAGCTTCTCCTACATATAGTACTCTTCTTTTTTAAATACATACTTATATAGATAAGATTAATATTTTTTCTTCTTTCTTAATTTCTTCTATAATTACACCCATACTGAACAGACATGTTCGTGCACACAAATATCCGTACTGGGTGGTAATCGAACCCACGACCTGTGGCGTAAAAGGTAAGTATTTACCAATTAAAAATTATTTATATCAAAAATACTAGTAGCACTTGGAACTTAGTAGCATTAAGAAAACTAAACCATCGCTAGAGACTTTACAAACATGCGTTTCATAGACATACACGGAAAATCTATATGCGGGACGGTACGTATATGAGTCACACACAAGTTGCGCTATGCGGGCGCGTTTGTTAATAAGCCACACAAAAGTTGCCCTATACGGGGAGCGTATGTATGTATATATTTTTAATTTAATCTTTGTTTCAGAAATATTTATATACTGACAGATTAATTCCATATTTTCTTACGTAGCTAGCGTTAGTAAGGGTTATTAGAATTACACAAAAATCAAATGCAAAAAAGGTGTCAGTAATTTGTAAAGACTATGGTCTATTTCTGTGCAGGTGTACACTTGCCCAGTTCACAATAAAAGGGCTGTCGATCTTGCATGCTAACATTCTGAGGACAGTATTATATGAGCAGTATATGAGTCACACGAAAGTTGCCCTATGCGGGGATCGTATGTATACGAGTTACACATAAGTTGCCCTATGCGACGATCGTATGTAGAGAGTCACACAAAAGTTATCAGAGGTTCCAAGACGACCTACCTACACTACTTCGCCGTTTATCAGTCAAACAAAAATCTATAGGTAATATTATACCACCAAGAGTGATGGTTTTCTTGACTTTTACGACTACGGAAGTATTGTATCGCGTCCCGCCCTCATACGGGATATCAGATATTGTTATATGGAGCAATAATTCAAACCCTTAACGAGGTTCTATGAATATAATTTATCTCAATACAGAGAACCGACACCTAATATGCGTAAAAGAGACAAAAGATATAAATATAACTCGTAACTTTATGGTTCTGTAACTCAGTGGAGGAAAATTAAACATAATTTGTACAACTGTCGGTTTTATTAGCCGGCGCACTTCCCTGCTGTCATTAAATTTACTATTTGACAGATGGCTTCAACATAAATAATTGGATATTGTATACATGTATTTATTATTATTTATTTATATCTACCATTACAGAATCCAAAGACAGATTATTAGACTACAGATTTTGATGAAACAAAATTACCTTGGTGTTATATTATTCATCCGAATAGGACATAGGCTTTATAATATTTGTTAGTCCCGACACAACAATAAAGGCTGCTGTAGTTTAAAGTCGGTTACAGATAACTCAAGACTTGAAATTCTGATGAAATTATTTATTTAATAATAATATCCTGGGAAAAGAAGAGAATACTCTTTATTGTACACCATAAAAATAAATACAACTTGAGATATTACATAGACAAGTTGTACAAAGGGCGGTCTTATCGCATAAAACGATCTCTTCCAGACAACCTTACGATGGATAGGAGCTGAACATTAACTTGGGTGTGCAAAAAGAGATATACCAAAATTATGGTATATTTATAAATAAAACTATTTTTAGTAAGGTTACTGTTAAAATATGAAAAAAAAGACAAAATTAAATAAGTAAATAAAAATAGATACTTTACTTAAAAAACCATAAAACTGTTATACTATATATACTGCTTTTCTTTTTTAAATACTTACTTATCAGATTCAGGTCAAACAGATGTCTGTATTTGTGTGCATGAAAATGTGTTCATGCACATAAATATCTGTCCTGGGTGGGAATCGAACCCACGACCTCCGGCGTGAAAAGCAAGCATTTGCCAACCAAGCCAACAGGCTCATTATGACCACCATACAATGCAATCCCTGAACTTTAAACGAAAAAATCTTAATCTACTACATTTAAAATGCGCGGACCATCGTTCCAGATATTTTGATACAATTACATAGCAGATTACCGAATAATGACAATGTTTAATTTCTGACGGATAAATGGGTTTCAGGCCTAAATGGTACTGCTGTGTCATTAAACTGTAATATTTGCAACCCACGACACAAATATGAGGGATGCTATAAGTTTCAGAGAGAGACACAGTCATGCAGCGGCCTTCGTCTACTAATTTTGTGGATTCGTCATTATAGCAACCCATACAACTGTAATAATCCCATTACCATAATGCCCAAAAATCGAACACACTTAAGTAGATTTCTTCGATTCGTACCAAATATTTTATATGACCAGTCAATCTCTCGCATTGAAAATATCGATAGTCCTCGAAGTGCGAGACGGGATGAGGTTTGCATTTGCCCTGAAAATTATATCTTGAGGATATAAAACAATTTGCCAATTCCAGCGTAGAATTAATGGCGTAAATTTCAACCTTGAGACAGACATTGTGTAGCTAGTTTGGGTCCCAAATGTCTGTTTATCGGTGGTCTCGCAATGTATGGACCGATTTCAATAACTTTTTCAATCTGAATATTTGCTCAAGAATTTTTTTAAGCCATTCAAATGTTGTAGCCATTTATGGTGGTTGGGTGTTTCATGAAACAAGATGAAGTTAAATAGCCTTCGACAGACGGCAGATTTACATACACGCATTGGTACTTTACGCTTTGAACCTACAACACAACTAGTGTTAGACCGAAGGTAAGAATAGTTATATGATAGCGGCTAGCTACCGGAATTAATCGGGTGATTTTCATTTGTCTTCGAAACCTTTTGGGCGCCAGTATCGAGGACGGTTAAATCAGGGTGAAAACATCTGACAGGTTTCTGACTACCGGTAATAAATGTCCATATGGCAATCTTGAATCTGAGGTTCAGGGGAGTAACCTGGTAGCAAGTTACAGGAAGAAATGAGGGTTCGAAATAATGCGAACAATTTGATTAAAGAAATACTTTATTGTTCTGTCCACTTCCCAACGCACCCGACTATAGTAGAATTTCCTATTTGTATGCGACGTGACAGGGGTCTTCAATGAACCAGAGCCCGAAACAAAAATCTGTACCTATGGAAACACTGTTTTGTGCGGAAACATATTAGGCGCGGGGGCCTTCCAGACCAAGACCAAAGTTGGGAGACTGAAGTAAATTTTCCACACTATGCGCTGTATAAAAATTGTTCAACAAACCCACACAAGTTGAATACTAAACAGCAAATGGGCTTACAACTTTGATAGTATGAAAATAAGTTTACTTAAGCTCCCAGTTGTAGCAGTTCAGAGCTTAGTTGCAGAATCATAGTTTGAGTTTGAAACTAAGTTCAATAGTTTGAACAGTGGTACGGCTTCACAGTTGTTCTTCCTCAAGGACAATGTGCAGCGAACGTGATGGCCATAAGGTCGTTCAGAAGTTTTGAAGGGAAACATCCAATGACGGACCTTGGGAGTAAGAATGAGTCGAATGACGTAACGGGAAATGGTATGAGAGAACATTTTCAAAAATCACTAGGTTACCAAGTGATTTTTGCAAATGGAGATAAACTAGTTCAATCGTTTTTCGAGATTTATAATCTCGAAAAATGTCATAAATGTAGTCAAAATCAACATTTTAAACCTTGTGTCCCTTTGAATAAATGACCCTTTGACAACCTCTTAGAACGTGGGCATTGCTTCCTCTATCCCTTCCAAATTCTTTGCCTGAGATCTTGAAATTTTGACTTCCTAAATATCAATGTATTAATCTCGTAAACTATTTAATTAATAAATACTATCGAAGTACTCATATTTTGTATTTGCGTTCTAAGTTAATTAATTTAGTTAACAATTGCTTCAAAGCTCATTTTATGCAATTAAACTGTTGGCACAAATATCTACGTCTCATGTTATTTGTCTAGCAAAAACGAAGTTTCTTAAGTAATTCCATGTTAATGAATATTCTTCATTACTGAATACTTTATTATTATATTTGTCTTGACGATCTAAAGGAAGAATTTTGGATCTCAGATTAGCTACATAAGTGTACCCGTTCGCCCCGTGGCATTTCAGATAGGTACTCAGTTTCGGTCCCGATTACTAGCCGATGAGAAGTACAGTCAGATAAAATCTGCTCATTGACTTCGATTTTTATGTTTTAAAATAATAGCTTGGATAATTTTTATTTAAAATAAATATTTAAAAAAATATATATAAGTAGGTATGTGATAACACAGACCGTACGGATGGACTAATTAATTTTTATTGTTACTGTAATACTGTATTTGACTATGTTTATGTACTGCATTGTGAGTTTGACAAGAACAAGTGTATGTTAATACCCAAATGCTAAATACGTTTCGTTATTTCATTTATCATTACATACTCTAGATAAATTACACCCAGACACAGAACAAATAATCGTGCTCCTCACACAAAGATTTGTCCCGGGTGGGAATCGAACCCACGGCCTCTGGCTTCGCAGTCAGGGTCACTAACCCGTAAACCAACAGGCTGGTCTATAAAATGTTCCATTAAATTGAATACAACCCAGTTTATTTTTCTTTGGGATTAACTCTATCTGAATACCTTGTAAAAAGCCCTAGTACCTTGCACTCTATCTGAATACCTTGGCTTTTCACGTATGTACGAAGAATATTTTTATGATAAATTAGCTGTGCCCCGCGGTTTTACCCGCGTTACACTTTATAAATTATCACAGCTCCTTCCCTACTCCGTACTCTATATGTTGACCCGACCTCTTAGTAATGTTCAGTTCATGCAAAATTTGAAGTAAATCCATGCAGTACTTTTTGAGTTTAATCCGGACATACATACAGACTAACATATAAAAATTCTAAAAACTATATTTTTGGCTTCAATATCGATTGTAGATCACGCCCGAAGTATCCTTTTAAAAAAACTGACTTTCCTACGATTTTATTATATGTATAGATTAGGTTAAGCTAAAACATATTTTATTGACTATTGATTTTAAAGACATGCTTGAATCATATAAATTATTTATTTTTTAATAAATTGAAATGCTTTATTATGTGTAAGATAAAAATGAATGAAGTATCAGCACTTCACGATTTTATAGTCGTTTTATAGCTTCTCTGCTTTAGTCTTTTCTGCCCATCGGCTTAAATTATCAAGTAACGGTTCAGTTCAAAATACACATAGGTAACTTAAATAATAATTTGACACGATAATGGGTAAAGGGATATTCGTTATTATTTATTGACATTTTCCTATTACGGTGTAAACAGCTGGAATGAAAACGTTGCTCGTAGATAGGAGAGTTTCTTTCGTGTATATTATTCGGGAACCTTTCTGCTTCTACAAGATGGATCGATTATTCTTCTTAATACCGTTGAATGCAGATGGTGCATGACCGGTTATTGTGGAGATCTTCGGGGGAGGCCTAATACACTGCCATCTAATCCCAAACTAGACAGAGCCTGTACTATGGCAGCCAGACAACTATTGTAAATATTTCTAAATATGCACATATCCTACTAATAATATAATTGAGAAAGTTTGTGAGTATGGGTGTTTGTTACTCTTTCACACATTATATGACGCACATAACTTCTATATCCGAATAACACATGGGCTAATTTATGTATTAATGTATTAAGTTTAACGCGGCTGAAACCACAGCACAGCGCAAGCTCACAGCTAGGTACAGATAAATTACACCCAGATACAGAAAAAATAATCCACCCACCTCTGAAACTACGATCTACGGTGACCGTAGCCTAGTTGGTTGTGCCTACGAAGCTGGTGGTCCTGGGTTCGAATCCCGGTAAGTGCAAATCTTTGTGTGATGAGCACGAATATTTGTTTCTGAGTCATGGATGTTTTCTATGTATTTAAGTATTTATCTATCTATATAAGTATGTATATCGTCGCCTGGTACCCATAGTAAAAGTTTTCCTTAGTTTGGGGCTAGGATGATCTGTGTGACGTTGTCCCTAGATCTCTGGGTTAGCATTCAGCATCATGGTCACTAACCACTAGTCCAATAAACCAGCCTTTGTCCAGCAGTGGACGTCTTTCGGCTTATACGATGATGATGATGTTATTCGCACTCGTGTGTCAACAGGTTACCTTTAGCTCGCGTTTCCAGAGTAAATATTATGATTAGAACTACCAAGATTATGTAAACTAAGTACAACGGAGTTTTAATGAGTTGGTTCTTAGTTAATTATTCATCAATTACGCTCATCGCTTTGTTTTTGTTGCCTCTAACTCATGAATAACTTCTGTAGAAATCGCATGAATATGGCATTCGCCATGTTTTACTTATAATCGTTATTCTAACCTCGATAGCTAAATGGATATGACTATTTTATAAAACTAATATTTATTGTATTTCTGTCCGTCTATTGTATAGTTGTAAAGTAGGATTAGATTCCCTAGTTTGTCTTTGAAAAAGATAGTTTATAGTAAAACAAGACGGGCATTGTCTTTTAAAAAGATAAAAAAAGATTGTGACTAGGGACCCACCGCGTCTTCTCATGGTTAAAAAAGATAAATAAGTTCTTTCGACAAATAATGACTTTTATAAGGAAATTATTGATCTTTGGGTTATATTGTTGTAATAATCGTAGGGATCGCTATTTCTTTTTAAATAAGATACATCGCATACTCATCATCATCATCATCATCATCATCATCATCATATCAGACAACCGATCGAGCAGACATTGTGTTTGCCTACTAAATAATTACTTTAAGTGGACCAAATCCTGTGTTCATGCCCGCTTGAGTATGTTTCGCCGGACCGTCTCACTGGGCCGTGTTGAAACCGGTAGTAGATGAACCTGCTGAGTTTGTTTCGCTGGGTCTTCTCAGTTGGAGCGTATTGGATCCGGGGGTAGCATTAAAGCGCGACCGTCGTTTTAAACACAAGGAATTCATACCTTAATATAGACAGAACCATTCAGACAATATGTAGTAAAATATAAATTTCAATAATTAAACCTAAACATAATCTCCTTGACAATAACTTAATACAAGCTAGCTAAATATCACCAATATCACCATTATAAAATAAATTGTATAAATGTTTTAACATTCCGTGTACCTAAATATCTGTAATAAGTAACTAGAAATAATAACTGTATTACTACAAACAAACGCTTTTTTAAAGTCTACGTGAATAAAAATCTTTTTTATTTTACTTTATTTTATTGAAGTCCACTGCTGGACCCTGGCTCTGGGCCTCTCCAAAAGATTTCCACGGTGTATATGTGTCCATCATTTGGCGGGATATGCCATAATCGCCACGCTTAGCAGACGGGTTGGCGATCGCGTTATGATGGTCATAGTACAAAGAGAGATGCTGCCCGGTTCCTGGTAGATATGCCGGGCTGACTTCTACACCACCACAGGATGAGATGGGGTGGCGATATTTTTGCCGTTTGCCACACAGGAAACATTCAGACAATATGTAGTAAAATATAAATTTCATACATACATACATAGACTCACGCCTGTTTCCCAGAGGGGTAGGCAGAGACAACGGATTTCCATTTGTCACGATCTTTGCATACTTCTTTTGCCTCGATTACTGTCATTATATTCTTCATACATGCTCGCCGGTTTAGGGTACTTCTGACCTGCCCTTTCTTGAGAACATCTCCAATTTGGTCAGAGAATGTTCGACGTGGTCTTCCCCTTCCGGTTGTCCCATTCACACAGGCCAGGTATACTTCTTTTGTCAATCTTCTTTCATTCATCCTTTCTAAATGGCCAAACCATCTCAGCATGCCTTTTTCAATCTTTGTGACTACATCCTCTTTCACACCACAACGCTCTCTTACATCAGTATTTCGAATTCTGTCTCTCAAAGTCACACCACACATACTTCTCAGAGCTCTCATTTCCACTGCATTTATTTTACTTTCATTCTTTTTCTGCCATACCCAACTTTCACTTCCATACATTAAAGTTGGCACTAACACTCCATCGTGCACGGCTAGTCGAGCCTTCTTTGATACTTGCCGGCTACTCATAAAGGCGTGTAGTGCCCCATTCACTCTGTTCCCCGCATTTACTCTTCTAACAATATCTTTTTCATATTTCCCATCTCTCGTAAACAAAGTTCCCAAATATACAAACTCATTCACCTGTTCGACTTTCTCTCCTCCAATCACAATATCACACGTTGTCGTGTATTCATCCCTCTCAAATACCATTACTTTCGTCTTACCTACATTCATTTTCATCCCTTTCCTTTCAAAAGATTCATGCATACTTGTTACCATCACCTGCAACTCGTCCGCCGATGATGCAAGTAAAACTTGATCATCAGCGTAAAGCAGACATTTGATGAGTAACTCATTCATCCTTACACCGCATTCACTTTCTTTCAAATCTTTTAAACAGCTATCCATGAATAGGTTAAACAACCACGGTGACGCTACATATCCCTGTCTAACACCCTTTTGGATGCTAAACCACTCTGTGTATGACCCGTTAATCCTCACGCAAGCTCTGGAATCCCTATAAAGAGATTTTAGTGCTTGAACAAGGTTGTCGTTCAACCCATACATGGACAGTACCGACCATAGTTCACTCCTCAACACTCTATCGTAGGCCTTTTCTAAGTCTACGAAGGCACAGTAAACCTTTTGGTTTTTGCCCAAAAACTTCTCTACTATGCTTCGCAGAGAAAAGACCTGATCCGTGCATCCCATTCCTTTCCGAAAACCTGCCTGTGCATCCCATATTTTCGCATCGGTTTCTTTCACAACTCTTTCAACCAATACTTTTGCATACAACTTACCAACGACGCTGAGTAGACTAATGCCCCTATAGTTTTTACAGTCTTGCCGTGAGCCTTTCCCTTTGTAAAGAGAAACGATGACAGCCTTGCACCAATCACTTGGCACTTGGCCGGTGGTATAGCATAAATTGAATAGGCTGCACAGCTGACTCGCTATGACGCCATGTCCAGCCTTCAGCATCTCGGAAGTTATCCTGTCATACCCTGGTGACTTTCCTGGTTTCATACCCTTAATAGCTTTCACAATCTCATCCATACCAATGTCATCTTTACATTTGTTCTTGTCTATACTTAGTGAACTACGTTCACTCTCTGTTACACCTCTTTCATACAAACTTTCAAAATACTCCTTCCAACGTTTTAACACGCATTCTTCCCCTTTCACTATATTTCCATCTTGGTCTCGTATGGATTTCAGTTCTGAGGTTTGAGTTATGCCTCTTACTGATCTAACGGATTTCCAGAAAAACTTAATGTTCGTCTGAAAATCCTTAGACAACCTTCTATCAAAATTATCCTTTTGTTCATTTTTCTTTTCATTCACCACATCCTTTACAATTCCTTTCATTTTCCTATAATCATTCCAGGCCCTTTCTATATCCTCATTCGTCGCCTTATGCATTCGCTCGTTTGCTCTGGTGGCTAGCCAGTCTAACCACGCTTTCTTCTTTTCACATACAACTTTTTGTACACTTTTATCCCACTAAATATTCTTCATCTTTCTTCCTCTTCGTCTCTTTATTACACCACATACTTCACCAGCTACACTCACAACACCTTCTTTGACTACCTTCCATAGCTCTTCTACTTCTCTTATGTCTTCAGATCCCTCAAACTTCTCAACCAACTTACTTTTGTACTCATCTGCCACTTCTTCCTCTTGCAGTTCCTCTACTTTTATTCTCTCTAGTACACTTTTAGTCTCAGGGATTCGGTGGCGCCATCCTTTGAATAGACCACTTATTCGGCTCATTACCAGAAAGTGGTCTGTATGGATTGCGGTCCCACGATAGACTCTTGTGTCTAGAACATTCTTTCTCAGTCTTTCATCTACAATCACGAAGTCAATCATACTCTTTCTCACATTTTTCCTCTCTCGTGTAAACGTATGGATTCTTTTATGTTCAAACATAGTATTTGAAACACAAAGACCCCATTCCAAACATATCTCAAGCAGACTGTACCCATTCTCATTCTCACTCTCGTCACCGAATTGACCTAGTACTCTTTCAAAACCATCACGTTTTACCCCAACCCATCCATTAAAATCACCTAACATTATTACTCTTTCATTATACTGACTTAACCGCAACACATCTCTCAGGGTCTCCCAGAATGCCTTTCTTTCCTCTTGTTCTCGCTGTATTACAACTGCACCCATATCTACAGGAGCGTACACTCCTACTAGGAAGATACGGGTCATACCAACTTTCATTCTCAACCACATTACTCTTGCATTCACGCATTCGGACTTAGTCACACACTCAGACATACTTGTGGAAAGAATGAGACCCACACCTTGGCAACCTCTGGTGGTGTTCGGTACTCCAGACCAATATGCCGTGTATTGTCCGTGTGTTGTAGTATCACACCCTTTCCGCTTCGTCTCATTCACACACAACACATCGATCCGCTTTTCACTCATCAGCTGACATACTTCGTCCATCTTACCTTCTATTCCTCCTCCCACATTCAACGTAGCAAAACGGCTCTCCGTTGGCCACTTTTCGCCTCTCCGGGAAACGAGACGTGACGGGTGGCGGACCACGTCGCCGCCATTTGAAGGATTAAAATGAATTATATCCATTGCGTTCCCACGAGTATTAGGGACTAAACGGTCCACCCTCGCAGAGCCCTATACGGGGGTAAGGCGGATCCATGCTGTGTCCTATGACCGCCAACATAGACACCCTCCGTTATCGACCAGAATACCCTCTGGCCAAGGATCCCTCAGCACGGGTCGGATAAAACCTTGGATCGGGGTTTTGTTTCAGGTATGCTCCCTCGGACTAAATAGCTCACTTGTGCTCGTCCCCTGCGTCTCGGTGAGCGTACAGTAAGCCAGCTAACTCGGCCTGTGAGCGCCGCCGTTGGTATGCATAATTATGCCTACTCTTCCGCCGCCGCTCTAAGTTACTATCCTGTACTGATAGTAACTATGCTATCGTAGGCCTCTGATGAATCCTAAGATTCTAGAGCCCCCGATAGAGGCAGCCCGATAGAGGCAGTTTAAGGTCATACCCAGGACCATATAAATTTCAATACATAATATTAAAAACTTCAACTAAACATAATCTCCTTGACAATAACTTAATACAAGCTAACTAAATATCACTACCATTATAAAAAAATTCTTGTGTACTTATGTACACGCGTTAGAAGTTATACTTCTTTGGCGTATGGAAAAAAAATAATTAAAATGCAGTAGTGATTAACGATAAATATTAAAATTAATCAAAAAGATTTTATTTAAATAAAAATACTAGAATATACAACTTGAACATAGTTATCAATTTTCATACCACCTAGAACTAACTTCATGCTGTTAAATTTAGGTGTCAGTGTGCGCGCGCATCGTAAAAATTCACTCTCATCATTTTTCTCCATCGCGCCAAAAGAAGTATAACTGCGAGAAATTGTATAAATGTTTTAACATTCCGTGTACCTAAATATCTGTAATAAGTAACTAGAAATAATAACTGTATTACTACAAACATGTTCTGACTATTTACAAGCGCTTTTTTAAATGCTACGTGAATATAACCTTTTTTATTTATTTATTTATTACTCATTGATAATATGCCTTTCAAAAGGTGAATGAATCAATCGACAAACATTTTAGTAAAATTGAGTCTATCCATTACAAAAATTCAAAAAATCATTTCTCGCCTCTTTATAATATTAGATTATTACTTTAAATAATTATTGTATACAGTCTGACTGAAGACATTCTCGTGCAAGAATAACGATTCGCTGATAAATTATGTATGGGAATCCAAAAAAAAATATTATCCATATTTCACGAACTGGTTTTTCTTAATTTGTTCAATTTCATGGGTACGGAGTGGTCCTTAAATCTCCTGTAGAATTTAAGTAACACCTTGTATATTTATTTATAGTAAAAGAGAGGCTTCTTAAGCGGTCCGCAAACTAACGGTGAGGTTAAGCATTAACTGGTTAAGTGGTTTAAAACAACAGTCGTAAAAGAGAATTTAAGTAACACCTTGTATATTTATTTATAGTAAAAGAGAGGCTTCTTAAGCGGTCCGCAAACTAACGGTGAGGTTAAGCATTAACTGGTTAAGTGGTTTAAAACAACAGTCGTAAAAGAGAATTTAAGTAACACCTTGTATATTTATTTATAGTAAAAGAGAGGCTTCTTAAGCGGTCCGCAAACTAACGGTGAGGTTAAGCATTAACTGGTTAAGTGGTTTAAAACAACAGTCGTAAAAGAGAATTTAAGTAACACCTTGTATATTTATTTATAGTAAAAGAGAGGCTTCTTAAGCGGTCCGCAAACTAACGGTGAGGTTAAGCATTAACTGGTTAAGAGGTTTAAAATAACAGTCGTAAAGGTATTTAGTGGTCTCTTAAGCGGCTTTACAACATGTAACATAATTAACGCACACCCTGAAAATAGTTTGTTCAGAATCGTTTACTGAATCGATGCATATCATTTTTAATATAGGTAATTTTTTATTCCAAAATAATTAAAACTACGGAAATTATTGTCATATTAACCCTGTACAGTCAAAACAAATTAAAATGGACCGTAAGTCAAAGTAATAAGAATTTTAAAATCGCAGTTTTATGTGTATTTATACAAATTCCATCGTTGAATACAAAATGAAGAAAAATAACCTTTATTCCAAGAAACTAATTTTGTAAATAACAATGTATATACATGTTAAATCTAAAATTCAGTATATGTATATATTATGATTACAGCATAAAATTCTAATTGGGGTGTTTGAGGGTGTGCGTTAATTACGTTACATGTTGTATAACTCTGTCACTAGGTGAGCCACGTTACTGCCCATAAGATAAATAAAGAATTGTATTTAAATCAAATACTTTGTCTGAAAACGAATTGAGTTGAATAAAATACTCGTGAAACTTTTAATAAAGATCTTTAGTCATTTTATTGATTCGACTATTTTCTAATGACTCGACCTCATTCACATTATTAACAATTAAGGCAATTTGAGGCGTTTCTTTATAGGGATGCCTTCCTTCTTAACCACCACTGCAACTCCTGTAAGCCAGGATCAACAGTAGCGCACAAAGATATAACACTGAGCGGTGATGCCCAGGCATGTCGCGGGGAATTCCTTCGAATGTCTTGGATCCCCCTACACATCTGATCAGAAAGAAATCAGGAGGAGTTGGAAAAAGTATTACCACTTCCATCCAGAGCAAAGGGGGGGACAGAATGATAGAACGAGGCTAGAGTCTCATTTAACGACAGAATTGCAACAAGAACCCAGCTGCAAAAGGATATAGTTTAAGGGTCCTATCAAGTGAGCTTTTTTTATACTAGATTCCAATAAAAGTAATGGCAATAGCGCTTAAACGCACGGAAGTTGTTCCTCGTTGCTACAAGATCTGTATACTCTCACTCAAGATATTGTTACCCAAATTATGAAAAGATTAAGGGAAGGAGGATCTATATTTAGTGTATCATATTTTTATTAACATACTTTTATTTGTGAAGTGATTGATACTTTTCTTTTATTACTTTCTTTTATTTACTTACTTTCTTTTATTACTGAAGTCTTTGGTATACAATATTTGATTATTTGACGGTCACCGTAGCCTAGTTGGTAGTGCTCCTGCCTACGAAGCTGGTGGTCCTGGGTTCGAATCCAGGTAAGTGCAAATATTTGTGTGATGAGCACGAATATTTGTTTCTGAGTCATGGATGTTTTCTATGTATATAAGTATTTATCTATCTATATAAGTATGTATATCGTCGCCCGGTACCCATAGTACAAGCTTTGCTTAGTTTGGGGCTAGGATGATCTGTGTGACATTGTCCCAAGATTATAAAAAAAAAATAGTATATTTAAATCACAATTCTTTAGTATAATTTATTTGTTGCACTCCTGCTACTGTTTACTTTACTAACAGTTCCTATCCACCCAAAGCTTGTCTAGAAGTAAGACCGCTCGTTGTACGTTCTTTCCTTATATCCAATGTATTTTCTTTTCGTGAGTGTGTACAATAAAGAGTATTTTATCTATCTAACGTTAAGCGTTTAAAAACCTCGAGTCCTTTCATTTCTAGCTCCATACCCCTCAGTACGTGATGTCGGTAGACCTCTGCTTCGCTTTAAAGACTGCACCAAGCGGGATATGGCCGCTTTTAAATTGACCACTGTTGCTGGGAAAAGCTCGCTGAAAATAGAGTTGAATGGCGCAAACGTGTAGTGGAGGGTCGTAAGATCTGTGGTGAACCCTGGTTCGGAGTACTAGCTAATGAGAGACAGAAGCGACTTGAAAGCGGCTCGGCACCAACCACCACAAACTTGTCTTGTCAGGCCTGCGGCAGGCTATGTCGCTCTCGCATCGGTTCGTTTAGCCACCAAAAGAAATGTCTCTCAGACAATGCGCCGTAAATCGCCTGTAACAGACGCAAAGGCCATATATATATATTAGGTCTTTACCTATGAAATTGCCGTTCTGCAGTACTGGCCATTTCAAATCAAAATAATTTTTGTTTGGCTAAGAATTCTAATTTCAAATTAATTTTATTTTAAAAACATGGATTCTTTTTTCCAAAAGTAGTCATTTCTTTATTGATTAGTGTTACATTTTCATCGCATTTCAATCTTTTTCGTCATCATGGATACGTTAAAAATTCGAGTAATTATGGAATATGAGTACCGTCGTGGCAGCAACGCGGCACAAGCGGCACGCAACATCAACGACGTTTACGGAGCTAACACTACAAACCAACGCACCACCTGTTATTGGTTTGCTCGCTTCCGTTCTGGAAATTTCGACCTGAAAAATGAACCTCGCGGTCGTCCGAAGACTTTGGTCGACAATGACGAATTAAAGGCGGTTGTGGAAGCTGATGATACACAATCTACGGCTGAATTAGCAGCAGCTTTCGACGTTAGCGTCAAAACAATATTGGTCCATTTGCGTCAAATTGGCAAGGTAAAAAAGCTTGACAAATGGGTGCCCCACGAACTCAATGATCGCCAGCGCGAAGTACGCGTCGAGACGTGCCTTGCACTGCTCAACAGACACACAAATGAAGGAATTTTGAACCGCATTGTTACCTGCGATGAAAAATGGATTCTGTTTGATAACCGCAAGCGCTCAGCAAGTTGGTTGGATCCTGGTTCAGCACCTAAACAATGCCCTAAACGAAAACTTACCCCTAGAAAAGTGATGGTCACTGTTTGGTGGTCTAGCGCCGGTGTGATTCATCACAGCTTCTTACCAAACGGGGTGAGCATTACTGCAGATGTGTACTGTGAAGAACTGAGCACAATGATGGAGAAGCTGGCGCATCTCCAACCAGCATTGGTCAATCGCTCGTCTCCGCTGCTCCTGCACGACAACGCGCGACCTCATACTGCACAGCAGACGGTCTCCAAGTTGCAAGAACTGGGGTTGGAAGCTCTCCGTCATCCGCCCTACTCACCAGACCTTGCGCCTACAGACTACTACTTTTTCCAGAATTTGGATAACTTCTTGGCGGGAAAAAAATTCAATACCCGAGAGGCAGTACAAAATGCCTTTGAAGAATTTGTTGCCTCCCGTCCAGCTGATTTCTTTAAGAAGGGCATCAATAAACTGCCACTGCGATGGCAAAGATGCATTGATTGCATGGGTGATTACTTCGATTAATACAAATAAAAAAATTCATGAAAAAAATTCGTTTAAATTTTTTCATACAAAACGGCAATTTCATAGGTAAAGACCTATTATATATACCCCTCAGTCCACTTTTGTGCTTATCAGTGCCTCGCCTTAACAATGAAAACTTATAACATGATGTCGACTGTACTTAAACGGTCGACCAATAAAGGTGAATGAAGCCAGTCAAGCTAACATGTCATTGACTTCCGAGTCGACTGGTCGGGTTGGGTCGGGAATTCAAGATATCTTAAAATTATTGAATGGATTCCAGCCAGACTTAAGTGGAAGTAAAAACTTGACGAGAACTCTCTGCGGGGTTTCTTAGGAAAAAGTCGACGAATCAAAGAGCTGTCCAATTATGCTTACAAATGAGGAAGATTTTAGCTGATTTTGAGCATTCACATGAATATCAATTGATTACAAATAGCATGCTTAATATTGAACGTTGGAATTAATTATATCAAGCAGCTATCGTCAACCACTTAGATTTATAAATATTTAAATGTATTATCTTATTCTCCAACAGGACGGACACAGATTATAAACTTCCTATGCATAGGAAGTTTATAATCTGTGTCAGCATGAATATGTAAAGAACTGTATAGGGAGATTTGGCGTCAACACAAGGAAAAACACATCGAGGAATTGTACCATTTTTTAAAACTGGTGTAAAGTTGAGGTTTTATCAGTAAAAATGGTAGATTTTTAGACTTAACGTCTCCGGCGACGTACACAAGTGTAGGAAAGAGGTATATAGCCGTGAATTGTGATTTTTCGTGTTGTTTCTAAAACTCCATAGAAGTCTCTAGAAAACTCTCCAGTACATTACTGGGGTTAGATTTTGTCATGACAATGACGGACTTTACTTGACTTTGACTGTGCCGCTGCATAATATTGGATTCATATGCAAATGACGAGGTAGTCCACGAAGGGCACCCATCTGAATGGCACCTGCGCGAATGGCACCTAGCCTAGTCCACGAAAGGAACCTATCAATATTTTTGGCAGGTGCCCTTCGTGGATTCAATTTATTTTTTACATTCTTGTCCACGAAAGGCACGAACGTTAACCATTACAGTAACCTAGGTTATTAAATGAAAGATTTCGATAATAATCACTAGAACGTTTATTAACATTACTAATATTAAGCACGTTAAGACGTTAGTATTTTCTTATGTTTAAGCGAATGTTACACATTGAAATTAAACTACTATCTATCCGTTAAAAAGTAGTTTAATTTCAACACGTTAAGACTGTTTACCGCGCCTGAACACCACTGCTCCAGTAACAACGCGCTGGAGTACACAAAGTATGACGAACTTAACTGTAAGCTTCCGGAACGTGTTTACGTAAAATTGCAAATATTGATGCATTAGTTAAAATAGTTCGGCTGTGCATAAAAATGTGTTGTCACAGAAATAGTTAGTTATGTTTTATCTGTATTTTCCGTGCTAAAAAAGTCTAGTGGATTTATTAGTGGGCGCGTATTTTATTACAAGGGGCAGGCGCTCTGCGTTAAGCTACGAACAATACACACTGGCAGATCAAATTTAGGATTCCCTTGCTAACCCTTTCGGAGGATGTATTAAGTTCGTTATACTTTGTGTACTCTGGCGCATTGTTACTGGAGCAGTGACGTTCAAGCGCGGCCAAGCGACAAACAGTCTTAACGTGTTGAAATCAAACTGATTTTTAACCGATATTAACAGATAGTAGTTTAATTTCAATGTGTAACATTCGCTTAAACATAAGAAAATACTAATCTTAACGTGCGAAATATTACTAGTGTTAATAAACGTTCTAGTGATTTTTATCGATATCTTTCATTTAATAACCTAGGTTACTGTAATGGTTAACGTATGTGCCTTTCGTGGACAAGAATATAAAAAATAAATTGAATCCACGAAGAGCACCTGCCAACAATATTGATAGGTGCCTATCGTGGACTAGGCTAGGTGCCATTCGCGCAGGTGCAATTCAGATGGGTGCCCTTCGTGGACTACCTCCAAATGACTTGATTTAACTTATTACTTGTAATCTAATAAAATAATTGTATTTATGCCCATGTTTATACTTTTTGTTTGAATGATAAATTATATACATATCTGCAAGGTGTACCATAAATAGTGAGACTGACTTTGCTTATATGGATAGTAGTAACCCTAGTGTCAGAGTTGTTCAAACTGCCCAGTAGGCCTCCGAAATAGCTTAACAAACTGTTATTTTATAACTACAATCGGAAACGATAGCTTTACGTGCCCTCCGAAGCACGGGGACAGTAAGAAATTAAACCACTTTTGAGGCCGCCCATCCATAGACTGACCGAGTGCCTAGGTGCTTTCCCCCTCCGATCACTTGAGAAATCTGTAGAGCATAAAAGCTAAGCCAATCTATTAGGTACGCGATCCAAATCAACGATCGTATATTTTTTATGTACGTACCTAACTGTACTTACTTCAATATCTAGGGATAGTCACACAGATCATCCTAGCCCCAAACTAAGCAAAGCTTGTACTATGGGTACCAGGCGACGATATACATACTTATATAGATAGATAAATACTTAAATATATAAAAAACATCCATGACTCAGAATCAATTATTCGTGCTCATCACACAAATATTAGCACTTACCGGGATTCGAACCCAGTACCACCAGCTTCGTAGGCAGGAGCACTACCAACTAGGCTACGGTCTGAATATGATACGATTTATCCATTAAATCGCGCTGTACGCGTATGTGGCATAATATTCTGTTTAGCGAGCACTCGAGGGGATGACAGGATAGTGAAATATGGGGTGGCGCGCAACAGGTTTATATTGCGGCCTTTGATAAAACGATACTCGTGGATGCAGTGCATCGATTTCGTTACGTAGCCTACGTACTTATATGTAAAGTGAGGACTTTATATAAAAATGTGTAAAAATCGCGAAAGTTTAAAAACATTAATACTTAGACGTTGTCTTAAAAAAAAACACCTCTTTTTATATCAGGGGATAAAAAGAGGTGTTTTTTTTTAAGACAACGTCTAAGTATTAATGTTTTTAAACTTTCGCGATTTGTACACATTTTTATATACTGTGGACATGGGTCTCAATCGCGATAAAGATATAGGCAAATCATTACCAGCCGTGGTCACGGTTGGTGCAATCCATGCCGAAACATCGGGTAACCAAGGTAATGATTTGCCTATATCTTTATCGCGATTGAGACCCGTGTTCACAGTATATAAAAACGTCTAAGTAATTCAATTCCTGTATCGCGGGATCTATACCAATATGCAATTCGCGGACACAAAGCACACGTAGGCTCAGAACAACTATTTATGGGTAACACAAATAGTTGTCCTGTGCGTGGCTTGAGACCGAAACACGAGGGCGCCGAGGTAGGAGCAATGCGGCCGCCTTAACCACTGGGCTCTACGGGTAGGTCTATTTACTGTAACTAGGTGTAACTTCAGAAACAAAAAATAAAATAGACCGAGCGAAGATTTATGTTGCCTCATAATGACAATTGGAACCGACAGATCAGCGTTCCCTCCGAAGAAATAATCAGAAATAGAGCACTTCAGAAATTATCTACGTATAATGAAATCGTAGGAAAGGCAAAACCGTACATTGAATATTTTTTAAAAAGGATACTTAATCAATATCGATTGTAGATCACGCCCGATCTACAATCGATATCGAAGCCAAAAATATAGTTTTCAGAATTTTTGTCTGTTTGGACCTGCATGGATTTACTTCAAATTTTGCATGAATATTACTAAGAGGTCGGGTCAACATATAGCCTAAATTTTATCACGCTACCACCTACGGGGGAGGAGCTGCAATAATTTATAAAATGTAACGCGGGTAAAACCGCGGGGCACAGCTAGTCCTATATATGAATTCAGCCATCAACAGAGCGACTCCTTACTCCGGTAACCGCGGACGGTGAGAACAACTGGCTACAAGAACACTACTGATTATGGGGTTAGATCACAACAAATATTACTACTCTGATCAATAATATGCAAAATGTTTGTTATTCATTCAAATTTATTTTATCACCTTCAAAGTATGCTCCTTCAGAAACGATACACTTACGCCAACGAATAATACATTCATCAAAACATTTTTTAAACGCTGCTTTCGGAATTGAGTTCAGTTCTCGCCGCGAATTATCCTTTATGTCTTCTACCGATTGAAAACGGGTACCACGAAGTGGTAATTTGAGTTTAGGAAAAAGAAAGAAGTCAGCTGGAGCCATATCTGGTGAATATGGTGGTTGCTGGATGGTATTTGTTGAGTGTTTGGTCAAAAATCCGTTCACAATGATGGCCTTGTGCGAAGGCGCATTATCGTGGTGCAAAATCCAAGAATTTTCTTTCCACAAATCTGGCCCGTTTCGTCGAATTTTCTCTCTTAAACGCCGCATAACGCTCAAATAATATTCTTTATTTACCGTTCGACCTTCCGGTAAGAATTCAGAGTGCACAATACCGCGATAGTCAAAGAAAACAGTCAACATGACTTTGACTTTTGATCGACTTTGGCGTGGTTTTTTCGGTTTCGGTTCAGTTGGAAGGCGCCACTCCGAAGCTTGTTGACTAGTTTGCATGTCAAACTCGTAAACCCACGTCTCGTCACCAGTAACAATGCGTTTCATGAATGTTGGGTCGGAATTGACTCGTTCTACCATGTCCTCAGCGACTTTCATGCGATTGAGTTTTTGGAGAAAATTCAGATCTTTTGGGACTAGCCGAGCGGCAACATGTTTCATACCCAAATGATTAGTTAAAATGGTACGAAGCGACTCGTGAGATACAGAAAGTTCGGCGGCTATCTCTCTCAGAGTTGAATGAGTATTTTCAGTCACTATTTCCTTCACTTTTGCGATGTTAACTTCAGTTGCAGACGTTGATGGCCTACCAGAGCGAGGCAAATCTTTCATCACATCTCGACCGCTTTTGAACGCTTTGAAGCACTCATAAGCACGAGTTTTTGATAAAGTCGATTCACCATAAGCCTTCTGTAACATTTTCAGTGACTCCGAACACGAAGATCCATTAGCGAAGCAAAATTTAAGACAAACTCTTTGTTCGATATTTTTGTCAATTATGAAATTCGCAATACACACTATATATGATATTACTAAAACCAGCACTGTATTTAATATAAATAACAGATGCAACTCAAACTCCGCGCCAAAATGGAAAACAGTTGTGCCAATCTAACACCAACAAAAGAAACAAACATTTGAATTTGGAACCATAAACCAATCATCCATTCCCGATACTTTTTTGACTGAATGTATATAGTATATTTATCCGAACATTTTTTGCTATCCGTGGAAACCTGTAATTGGCTTTATGTTTCCTATTATAGCAGTAATATTTTTATGTATAGCTGTTGGTTTTCCAAAAAATTAATAAATATACATGACGTCATAGATATTCATGGTGTTACCGTGTGGTCGATCTAATCTAGTTAGATCTAAACAGATTAGATTGTCGAAATCAAGTCGAAAGTTTCCAACCAGTGTCTGTTGGCAGTAATGACTTATGGAACAGAGTCGTGGTGGCTTCCTGTAGGCCTCATAAGAAGGCTGTCACCAAAAGAGCAATGGAGAAGCCTAGGCTCGGAGTTGCCCTGTGAGATCAGAAATCTTAAATCTGCGGGCGAAACGAGGTAACCAACTTAGACCTAAGAATAATCAAGCTGAAGTGGCAATGGGGTAGAGCACATAGCTCGTTGAACCGACGGCCGCTGGGGCGTTGGGGCTGGGCCCCTACAAGATGGACCAGTAATATTGGGGAGGAGAGCTTTTTCCTTTACCCAGCAACGTCTTGCGGCTGATATGATGCTTTTACATTTATCCAGCAACGTCTCGCGGCTGATATGATGATGATGAGATTAGATTGTGTTTTAGTCATACTTTTTGGCCCAACCCAAGACCTCATAGTCTGCCGTTGAATACGTTGCCGCTAAACCAACGAGATCAGTTGACAGAGTATTTATTATATAGCTTGCAAAGGCTTTACGTTGTGTTTGATACAGTTGCACTACGTAAGCGAACATTGCTAGCTGACGTGGCGTTGACTATATAAGACAATAACACTGCACGTGTGACGCAGCGGTTAAGGCAGTCGCCTTGCCATTACTTGTCGCGGTGTCGCTTCCCGCGCTTGACAACTATTTGTGTCAACCATAAATATTTGTTTTTATTCTTTTTAAATCGTTTATTCATAGAAGAAAATTACATTTTTACAATTAAATTGTTCCTCGCCAAGCGACAAAGCTTGTTGGCGAGACGCGCTCGTTTATATAATATTAAAGGTATATATCACAATTTTTACTGTACTATATACTTAAATATTTTAAAATCTTAAATCTATGTTAAAACTAAAACACAACAAAGAGAAAACATAAATAGAACAAAACAGCTAATCTAGACACGCGGCAGCGCGTCGGTCCAAGTTCAAGCATCTTAAACTAGCCGATCTAATCTAGACACGCGGGAGCGTGTCGATCCAGGTTCAAGCATCTTAAACTAGCCGATCCACTGTTCTGAGTATGAATGTAGGTACTTTGTGTTCATCTATACTAATACTATAAAGAGGTAACGTTTGTGAGTTTGTGACGTTGTAAGGGGTAATCTCTGGATCTACTGAACCGATTTTCAAAATTATTTCACCAATAGAAAGCTACGTTATAGTGGAGTGTCATGGGCTATAAAACAAATATCCCGAACTTTTAACCCGAAGTATTTCGCAGGACAAACGGACAGGGACAAAAATATTTATAACGCGGGACGGAGTCCGCGAGCACTGCTAGTCACTTACATATATGCGCGATACAGAAATGGATTTCACTAGTGCGGGCGTTCACTATTTTTAATAAATCTTATAACAAGTTAAATACCTTGTTTTAAGATTTAAAACTCCACAACTTCAATCTCAGAACAAGGTAAACACCTTGTTTTAAGATTTAAGTTGTTGACTTTTATTACTCTACTGTCGGGCAACTGCAGTCGTAAACGGTTTCCCATGAACATACTTAGCTGCCTGTGTAATTTACAGCTTCTTGTCGCTCTACGATAAACCTATAACAACTTAAGTCATAACAATATTTTTCTCTTTTCTTGCTACTAATCACATTAATATTATAAAGGCGAAGTTTTGCGAGTGTGTATGTTTGTTACTTCTTCACGTCTAAACGGCTAGAGCGATTTTAATAAAATTTGGTATGGAGTTAGCTGATACCCTGGATTAACACATAGGCTAAAATTTATAAAGTTTAACGGGGGTAAAACGGCGGGCACAGCTAGTGTACTATAAGACAGGGTTACATTGGCGAATTGGTAAGCGGACGGGAACGCTAATAATTTGTACTTAGTAAATGTATAAATAATGTCCTCCTAGCCGAATCCGGCCACGGCGGCCAGTCACATTAGAGATTAGCCATCTGCGCGGGACATATTATAGTGCTCAAGTGTGTGCGCAAACACAGGAGCACTTTCTATTCCATCACTCTCATAATCCGATGGGATGGCTAGCCACACGACTGGAAAGAGGTCAGGCACAGGACTGACGGCTTTACGTGCTCTCCGAGGCACGGGGGTATAATACCGCCAACTCCCAGACTTCGGGCTGATGCTGAGAAATTTTTCTTTTTACATAAAAGTCCCAAAATCACTTTTGGCCCGACCCGGGATTTGAACCCAGGACCTCGTTATCTGCGGGTGAACACGCTACCGCTAGACCAACGAGGCAGTCAATTAGTAAATGTAGAATGTATTTAGCCGTGTGGATTCCGGCAAAGCTGTGTGGTTTCTGGCCTACCAAGTATAACCCGGTCACCCCATACCATCCCGTGGGTGTCGTAAAAGGCGACTAAGGGATACACCAGGTAGTCGGGCAGCAACGACACCTGTGTACTAGCTACTGCCTAATTGCGATCGCTAACTCGCATGCCGAGCGCGGTGACTAAGGCAAATCTCTCCAACCGGTACCACTATAGAAACCTTAGTGGGAGGCCTATGTCGAGCACTGGATGATATCAGGCTAATGTTGAACTAAGAAATAAATAACATTAAAACTATGAAGCCTTAAAGCCGAGACTAAGGAATGCAGTCACCTCGCTCTAGCATTTAGATGAAAATAATAACAAAAAGAAAAGTTAGCTTGGGACAACAGATCATCGTATCCTTTAGTCGCCTTTTATGACACCCACGGGATCGTATGGGATGGGATGGCCCTGATATTTTGTCTATTTTTTAGTAGCGAGGAGTAATTTATTTTCTTAGTAACACCTAAACAACTTACTGATTCCCCTTTATTAATAGCGCTATAGCTGGCAAGTTATCATGTTTTGGACGTGCTTAGTGCTTGATCGAAGCCGATTAATAACATGAACCTTAATAGAACATGTTACGTACAAAGGAATCGTGTTATTTGTGAATGTTACAAATAGCTACTGCTATTTACACACAAAGTTGTTTTTTTAAACGGGACTAGTTCCTCCCTCTTACCCACCACTGGAACTCCTGTAAGCCAGGATCAACAGTGGCACACAATGAAATGACACTGAGCGGTGAAGCTCAGGCATGTCCCGGGGAATCGCTTTAACTGTCTTGGATCCCGCAACGAATTTAATCAGAAAGACAAAAAAGGAGGAGTTAGAAAATGAATAGTTCCACTTCCCTCCAGAGCAAAGCGGGAGACAGAATGATGTAAAGAGGCTATAGCCTCATAAAATGAGAGATTTGCAACTAGAGAAGCCAGCTGCAAAAGCACCGAGGATCAATTTAAGGGTCCTAAGTGAGCTGTTATATTTGATTCCAATAGTAGGTATGGCAAAAGCGCTTAAACGCACGGAAGCTGTTCCTTGTTGCCACAAGATCCGTATAATAAACTACTCCAGATATTGGTTGCAAGCTGTTTAACATAGTATCACGCTGATTTTGCCAGAGATCACACACAAAGTTGTGATAAATTGCATTTGTAATACAGATGCTTGTAATAGGGTACTAGAAAAATTAGGTTACCATACATATTAGGATAGAAAATTGATCAATTAGGTAATTCTCGTCCTTATTCTATATCAAAATAATTATGGGACACTATGGTCCAAAAACATCACATGCTGGGCTGTTCCATCGGTCCATAATCATGTTAATGTAATATGCTGTTAGGACTGCCTTGTACACTGCTCACAGTAGAAGCACATCGCTTACGCATGATGGCTTAGAATCCGTCCGTGCGTGCTTCGGCGAACATTGTTGTCGCTCTACAATATCTTGGCAGACCGATCAGCACCGTACACTGTAAAACGAATGACAGTAAGCTCTAAAAATGGTCGTCTGAACCAGTTTCGTACAATTGTTGTATCGGACAGCTAACGCCCTGGGCTCCCGCTCTAGTTCCATATCCTTAGGTACTTGAAACTTGAGACTATGTAGAAAGGGTACCCCGCTGAGTTTATCCTGTTCTTAATTATCGTAAGATAGAGAACTTAACTTTAAATTTTCGCTCTCTCTCTTAACATGAGTGCACGGCACTTTTCGGTTTATCTATTTAAAGCGAAGTGGTAATTTACTAAACATAAAAAAGCCTTGTAAGCTCCAGTTATTTTCATTAATTACGTTTAATTAAATTATAATAAATGGTCATATCTACATTCCCCTTTATTAGAATTAATAATATTTCTGAAATTAATATTATATAAGGTGTAACCAAAATATCTGCCACGGCTGCAATGGGAGACAGTATTGTGTTTATAGATTACAATAGTAAAGTTAAATTATTGATAATATGACATATTTTTTTTTCATACAAAAAATTGTACGTATAAATTTGAATTGATTTCATAATGCATAAACCCACTCTGTAGACTTCATTCATAAGTTGTTGCCGCTAAACGATGCCGCTGCGCGCGGGCCACTTTGTTCTCACTGCGCAGCCCCCCGCGCAGGTTACCCCGCTCGTCGCACGCGCTACCGAACCGCCCGGCGCGCGCGGCGCGGCGCGGCGGCGCGGCGTTCGCCAGTCGCACCTCGCCCCCCGCCCGAGCGGTCAATAACCGGAATTTCGCGCGCCTTTAATAAAAATGCCTTCCAGACCACGGTATTCTAATCAAGAACGCCATGAAATGGTATTGTGCTACCGCGAGTGTAACTCTGTAACTGCGCATGCAGTGAACTTATACCAGCAGAGGTTTGGTGTGCGAGTGAGTCATCATACCCTTCTGGATGCCGTGTACAGGTTTAGAGAACACGGCCGTTTTGACCCACCTCCGGCTGACGCAGGCAGGCCTCCATATTCTGCCGAACTCGAAGAGGAAGTGTTGGACTTCTTCCGACATCATCCTCTTGCGAGCACCAGAGATGCTGCTCGAGTGTTCGAAGTGAGCCACGCCTACGTGTGGCGGCTTTTAAATCGGGAAGGGCTCCATCCGTACCACTTTACAAGAGTCCAAGAACTGCATCCACCTGAATACGCGGCCCGCCTCGCGTTTTGTAATTGGATTACGGAAGAACGACGCAATATTCTGTGGACTGACGAGTCCACATTCACACGGGTTGGTATGTTCAACATACACAATGCGCATTACTGTACTGAGGAGAATCCTCGTGTAGTGCGGCCTGATCACTTTCAGACTCGGTTCAGTGTTAATGTGTGGGCTGGGATACTGGGGAACAGAATTCTAGGACCAGTGTTCTTAGACAGACTGAACGGAGAGACGTATCTGCGCTTACTACAAACCCGTGTAAGAAGAATGTTGGAACGTATTCCTCTTGAAGAGATAAGAGGGCTACACTTTCAACATGACGGAGCACCACCTCATTTCGCCATCAGCGTACGGGAATTTTTAAACGGTGTCTGGTACGGCGGTGAAAGATGGATAGGCCGAGGAGGGCCAGTGCCGTGGCCTCCTCGCTCGCCAGATTTAACCCCTCTAGACTTTTTTTTGTGGGGTCGTGTAAAGGACCTAGTGTACGGCCAAACTGGACATGATATTAGAAGTGTAGGAGAACTAAAAAGGCGAATCAAACGCGCATTTAGACTAGTGAAAAGTGAAACGGACACATTAAATAAAGTTAAGAGACATGTACGTAAGCGTGCCTTCATTTGTGTACAACGCGAAGGTGGACTTGTGCAACAGTTTTGTAGATAAGTAGGTAGGGAGTGTGTAAATAACTGTGAATATGGTGCAATTGTTGTAAATAAGATGATTAACTTTTAAACACGCCAAGTTACTATAATTCATCGTTATTTGATATTAATCTAAATTGTACTTACCTATTGTTTAATAATAATAAGAAATAAAATGCGATTCTTACACTAACTTGACAGTCCAAAGCCTGTTATAAGTGTGATGGGAAGTTTATCATCTTATTTACGTAAGTTTTTTGGAAGAATGCAGTAGCTGGTAAGTAAATTCACTTTTAAAACACTTGTGCCTGCGTATTATTACAGATTGTGATTTCAGTTTTCATTCACCGAAGAGAAGCAGTAGTAGTAGAAGAGAGAGCAGTTGTTTTCATTGATGAAGCGATACATTGCGCGTAATTTGTGAACGGTTTTATGCGCAGTAGAGTCGATGTTTATTTAACTACTTTATCTTCTCAAATTGAAATAACTGTTTCGGGGTACGAAAGCTCTTCACTATTGTAATCTATAAACACAATACTACCTCCCATTAAAGCCGTGGCAGATATTTTTGTAACACCTTATATAAATTTTGTAGAAAATCAGTAAAAGTAAAAAAAAAATATTTTTGACATAATCACCATCCAGATCCTCCATGAGATCAAAAATAAGCGAAGGAAAGACACAGAGCCCCTCTTTACGTAATACTTGAATGGCCCCAGAGGAACAGAGAGTATACCTGTGTTTATTATATACTCCCGTACCATAATATGTCTTGTGTAGATGACTAATCTCCGTTGAGACTGCCGCTGTAATCTACACTTGGCTAGGACTACTGTTATATAATCCAAAGATCACACGCGCGATATACCCGTTCATTTTCCAGCTAAGCCTTTAAAAGCTTCAGTTCAAAATAGCGTTTCAAATTTGATAATGTACGTATGTTTCATGAAAGAGCTATGCACACAAAATCAAAGGCTGAATTCAAAGCAATCAAGTGTCCGGCTCTCGGCCCCCACGCGTCCCCGTCATCTCTTTGACTCATATTGAAATTGGCTATTGGGCGTCGTTCATGCTAAAATTAGACTGTATAGCTGACTTTTTTCAGTAAAAAATCAGTGCACTGCTTTCAATGAAATCTCGCAATGAATGGCGTATGTGTCCAAAATGTTAAACTTCAAAGGTACGTTCGGGATTTTGCGCCACACGCTCTATTCTCGCACCGTCCAATTGTCCCGTAAAATTTGTTTCCGGGTCTTCTTGTTCTAAATTCTTTTTTTTTATAAAGTCAACGCCCGCACTAGCTTAATCGCGGGTACTTTACAAACATGTAATTGACGGACACAGAGTACATCCAGACTCAGAACAACTATTTATGGGTCACACTTATGTAGTGATGTGCCGGATATCCGTATCCGTATCCGCGGATATCCGAGGCACAAGAAAGATTCGTATCCGTGTCCGTATCCGTTACTTTTTGGCGGATCTTTTACGGATCTATTTGCCTTATTATTTTTAAATTTATAGATAAAATTCTTTAAGGCGAAGGGTAAGGCTCACTAGCGACGCCAATTATCGAGATTCTGACGGTCCACAATTTTTTAAAATAGATCTGGTTTAGTAGCTAACAATTTAAAGCAATCGGCGTCGCTAGTGCGCCTTACTCTTCGGCTTAAATAGGTGATTAGGTAGCAATAAAAATCTATTAATATCAATACAGATACTTTTTTATTGAATTATTATATGTTTCTTTGTAAATGATTTTTTAAGGAAGTTGTACCTTTACCCTTACGAGAATACTTTCCATCACAAATTTTACACTTTGCACATTCATCATTTATTATCACAAAATAATTCCAATTTACACTACTAAACTTCTTTGTAGACATTTTATTAAACTCATGTACCAATAGCAAACACAAACGTTATCTATGCTGCCCAGTGTCACATTAAACTAAAACAAAACAAAAGAAAAACCCGCCGCGCAATGCAAGCCAAAACATGTCTCAACTCAAGATCGCGCACACCGACACCGATTGAGTAAGAAAGTTAAGATCCGTATCCGTATCCGTATCTGCGGATCTTGACATCAACTATCTGTATTCAGATCCGTATTCGCGGATCTACATTTTTGACGATCCGGCACATCACTAACTTATAGTTGTCCTGCGCGGGAATCGAACCCGGGACACGATGCGACGAGGCAACTGTCTACTGACTGACTACGACTACGTTCCTCGGAGTTTACGTTAAGCTGGTGTCATCAGTCCCGCTGGTCCTAAAATCATCTAAAACATATAACACTGATAATTTTAATGTTGTGTTTCTGCGTGTGAGTAAGGTCGCCAGAGCTCATCGGGTTGGGACGAAGGGTCAGCAAAACTTGTTTGCTGACTCTTAAAGGCCGGCAACGCACCTGCCACCCGCGACGCTTCTGGCGTTGCGAGTGTCCATGGGCGGCGGTGATCACTTACTATCAGGTGATCCACTTGCTCGTTAGTCGCCCTCAGATTAAAAAAAAGGTGAACCTGACACCCGGTCACTAGACAGTCAATTAATCCGTGTCTCGTCAATAGTTTTATCTATTATTTTATAGTATGTTATGGTATTGTATTCATTAGATTAAAATCATATAGTATTTATAGTATAGTATCTATTGTATATATTATATGTATATAGTGTTCGTAATTATTATTAGTTTAATTATACGAATATTAAGTAAGTACATTTATTATAACCTAAGTGCACCTGCCATGATCTCTCTGCACTACCCTAAGGTTGACTGGTAGACCGCCTATGTACATTCTCTTTGTACTAAAGTTTAAAATAAATAAAATAAATATTGGTAGTTTACCGCATTAAGCCAGATGAGGACATAAACGACGATATAATTAGGACGAGGCAAGGAAGAATAGAAGAATGTAATTTCATAAAGAACACATACACATGGGAAATACTCATGTCAATTATTAGAAAATGATGACGCCTGTTTTCTAGGGAATCCCTGGTGTTGGATTATTGTGGTCGGTTTGCGGGGTTAAAAATCTTTTAATACAATCTTATATCATGAACCTAAAAAATCTGACACACTATTTAGCCCGGTCAAATTAATTTCTATATTGGACACCAAAGGTTCTGTAGGTAGACATATATCCACAATATTATTGGAAATTTAATCTTTCATTTAATTTCAAAAGATTTCCACAAACACTTTGATTTCTAAGCTATCATAATTAACTTTATAATTACGCGATAGAAACTTAGAAGAAACTCGCGTTCAGAAACCGCGCTTAAACATATAAGTTTGTGAATTTCTGAACAAACATTAATTAATTGCATACCTTATAGGTGCTCATGTAACATTTTAGAAGATAACATCTTCATAATTACTTCGTAGAAAGTTTTATATATTTAATTAGTAATGGGGAATAGGATTGATTTTAAACGTGCAATGGACACCATTGCTTCAGGTTGAGGTGATTAATTGTGCGGACGCTTGAACGTGCCATTAACGTGCACACCAGTGATATTATTATTATTTTTAATAATAATGTCATTGGCATGTATTGTGTTAATTTTATTTAAGGAAAACTTACAGCTACATACAATTTCATATAAAGTTAGGTAAGAAACAGTAATGGTATTTGAGAGGGATGAATACACGACAGCTTGTGATATTGTGGTTGGAGGAGAGAAAGTCGAACAGGTGAAAGAGTTTGTATATTTGGGAACTTTGTTTACGAGAGATGGGAAATATGAGAAAGATATTGTTAGAAGAGTAAATGCGGGGAACAGATTGAATGGGGCACTACACGCCTTTATGAGTAGCCGACAAGTCTCAAAGAAGGCTCGACTGGCCGTGCACGATGGAGTGTTAGTGCCACCTTTAATGTATGGAAGTGAATGTTGGGTATGGCAGAAAAAGAATGAAAGTAAAACAAATGCAGTGGAAATGAGAGCTCTGAGAAGTATGTGTGGTGTGGCTTTGAGAGACAGAATTCGAGCGAAGCGTTGTGGTGTGAAAGAGGATGTAGTCACAAAGATTGAAAAAGGTATGCTGAGATGGTTTGGTCATTTAGAAAGGATGAATGAAAGAAGACTGACAAAAGCAGTATACCTGGCCTGTGTGAATGGTACAACCGGAAGGGGAAGACCTCGTAGAACATTCTCTGATCAAATTGGAGACGTACTTAGGAAAGGTCCGGTCAGAAGTACCCTAAACCGGCGAGCATGTATGAAGAATATAATGTCAGTAAACGAAGCGAAAGAGGTGTGCAAGGATCGTGACAAATGGAAGTCCGTTGTCTCTGCCTACCCCTCTGGGAGACAGGCGTGAGTCTATGTATGTATGTATGTAAGAAACAGTGAGCCAATTACAAGTGTGCACTTAGAGACCCATAATATTATTCAAAGCAGTGAATGGACTAACTTATGAAAGTAAGTTAAAAGTAACAGTGAGAACAAAATACTAAAACAACACAAATACAAAATGACTGCCTTTACTTAAAAAAAGTTTTGAGAGGAACACCTCCGCACTGAAGAGATGCTATTAACACTAATATTCTAAAGGCGAAAGTTTGTGAGTGTGTGAGTGAGTATGTTTGTTACGTCTTCACGTCTAAACGGCTGAAGCGATTTTAATTAAATTTGGTATGGAGTTAGCTGACACCCTGGATTAACACATAAGCTATAATTTACAAAGTTTAACGCGGGAAAAACCGCGGGGCACAGCAGTAGTAGAAATTATATCAATATCGCTCGCCTTGCATAGTTTATTGAGTCTCATGCTTGCCCGCACCAGGAAGCTTATGGTAATATTAATGTTCAAGATGGCGTTGATGAGTTCAGATGGCTGATTTCTCAGTGACAGTCCAATTATGTGGGTCACTAGCATTTAAGTAGGTTTCTCTGACAAGTTTGCCCGTTCCCCAGGGTGGACCCCTAGGCAGTGGTCCTTGATCAATATCCACCTTAAATCATTGTAGCAGTTGCTGTTGAGGATTCGAACAGAATACAGAAAGCCGGTGATGATGATGACATTAATGTTAGCGGATAGTTGAGCAAGAACGTGGGACTGCTTGAAATTGAGTTCATAAGAATAAAATAATTATATAATAATATAATAATAATATATCTAGGGACAACGTCACACAGATCATCCTAGCCCCAAACTAAGCAAAGCTTGTACTATGGGTACCAGGCGACGATATACATACTTATATAGATAGATAAATACTTAAATACATAGAAAACATCCATGACTCAGAAACAAATATTCGTGCTCATCACACAAATATTTGCACTTACCGGGATTCAAACCCAGGACCACCAGCTTCGTAGGCAGGACCACTACCAACTAGGCTACGGTGACCGTAAATTAACTGTTACTACCATAAACGTTCCATGAGTCCATAACACGAAATTTACCCTATGACTAGATGTGTGTTGACGGCGACAAATACCTGAATCAGAATATCATCACCCCATCTCATCCCGTGGGGGGCGTAGAAGTCGACCCGAGGGAATATCTACCAGAGGATGGGCAGCAGCTTCCTTCTGATTACTATGACCATCTTACTGCGATCGCCAACCCGCCTGCCAAGCGTGGCGATTATGGCATTTCCCCCCAAGACGATTCTTGAGGGAGGCTTGTCCAGCAGTGGACTTATTTAGCTGTAATGATGATGATGATGAGATCCATCTTGTTTCAGGTTTTCTTTTGTTTTGTAAATGATTCACGTAGTTATAGTTTATGGATTTCGTTTTTGTTTAACTCCGTGCATGTCAAAAATACTCCTATAATTTATAACTGGTGAACGTTATGTACTGATGCCGCCAGCACATCTAGCTACCCAAATATGTCAAATTTCCCAAATTGAAAGTTAACCTTATGTGATAAAGTTGAAAATGTATAAAAGAAATTTGATAGATTGGGGTAGCTCGATGTGCTGGCGTCTGTGCACCGTAATTGTTATGCATATTAGATGCAAAACCTTGTGAAATATTTTTTATGTGTAATATGCATAATGGGGTTGTACGTTATCGTCCTAAGTATAAACGTCCGTTACAAGTTGTTTAGACGGTCACCGTAGCCTAGTTGGTAGTGGTCCTGCCTACGAAGCTGGTGGTCCTGGGTTCGAATCCCGGTAAGTGCAAATATTTGTGTGATGAGCACGAATATTTGTTTCTGAGTCATGGATGTTTCCTATGTATATAAGTATTTATCTATCTATATAAGTATGTATATCGTCGCCTGGTACCCATAGTACAAGCTTTGCTTAGTTTGGGGCTAGGATGATCTGTGTGACATAGCCCCCAGATATTATAAAAAAAAAACTGTTATAAATATACATATAATGCAGCCCATTATTGCCTCATTGCAGGGTAAGGGCCTCCTCTAACAATGAGAGGGGATAGGCCATAGTCCACCACGCTGCCTAGTGCAGTCTTCTCATGCCATCAAGAACATTTTAATGTAGCAAGCATGCAGGTTTCCTTATCATGTTTCCCTTCACCATTTCTAATACACACATGAATTCGAGGACTCCACAATCCAACGGTCTAACCTAGACTATCTCCTACTTAACTAAGATTCGACGTGAATTAAAGTAAGTAATCTAATTAAACTCAACGAACTTGTCTAAAGCACAGAGTGGACGGTAACTAATAGGTTCTCTTCTTAACAAGAGGTTGTCTTTTGGTCTTTTGTAATTCGTTTTGTAATTCGCGACCCGTAACCACCCACTGCCAGCTACAGAGCTTGTTTTTGCTGTTGCAGGTAGAATAGGATTTCAGCAACTTACAAAAGTTTTAGTTTTAGTTAAAGTATTTGTATAAGTGAGATGCAAAGTAATAGTCACGCACAAAGTCAAAGTCAAAAATTATTTATTCCGTAAAAGAATTACATTTATGTGGAATCGTCATATTTTTTTACCCTACCGTGCAGTGCATGACGTGGCAGCTACTGAGAAACACTGCCAGAAAACTCTGTAGGAATCCTTTTATAAATAAAATATACTTAAGATTAATTACAATCATGTGTGTTGACTCAGAACAACTCAATCCCAAGCACTTTTGTCACTTAAATAATTAGAAATTTAGTAATAAGCCCTGCTACACAATTTGGCTTAATAATTCTTTTCAAAATTCAAAATTCAAAATTCAAAAGTCGTTTATTCCGTTAAAATATTACATTTGTGTGGAATCGTCAATTTTTTTTACCCTACCGTGCAAACTTATCCTTATATCTTTCTCTAATATCATTGGGAAGTTTGTTATAGAATCTTATACATTGCCTCATAAACGAGTAACTTATTTTGTGGTGACGGGTAGTATGCAATATGAGATTATTATTATATCTAGTATTTACATTATGTGTATCACTCCTGGTGCCGATACTTAAAAAAAAATGACAATTGATATGAAATATTGACATAATTTTATTGTGTATTTTATTTTATTGCATACTATTTTTGATAAATGTTTTTAATACCATAATAAAATAAAGCAATAAAGAATTGTATTGCATTGTAAAAGTGGTTGTGCAAAAAAACATATTTTCATCGAATTCTAATTTATTTAATAACAATCGATGTTGTCCACGCAACGTTTTGCCTATGTCAAATGAGAATTATTTGAGAAGGTTTTCTTTTAAATATTTGAGAAGGCAAATATATATCAGAACTCAGAACACAACTATTTACGTTCGAATAGATAAACGTAATATGACAGCCGTTCTTAAATAAATCGCACCAAGTTTGTGCGTGTGGATAAAGTAGTCACCTCACTGCTACCTCCCTCATGTTATTGCATGTAGTCGCGGAGGTTCCCCGATCTCCTGCTTGGACATTTCAATCAATTGAATAGAACTTTATTCCTATTGAGGTAGGCTTTAATAATTACGACACAGTTCCTAACTAATGTAGCTATTATCGGACATAACTAAATTGTGCAAGGATTATTATGTTTCTATAAATAATGAAGTATTAAAGTTATTACGACTATCCCAGTCGGAACGTGCGCTGAGATTTAATCAGTAAGATTGATTTCCGGTACAGACTCGTCGGGAGATGTTCCTTCATGTATGTATATATTGAGGTTTCGCTCTATTGCGTGCTTTTCATCGGATGGTCCAATTAAGACGAGAGCTCAAATAAAGAACTGTATAATCTCTTAATTAATTTAATAATGCTATTATTTGAGACTATTTGAATAATACCTGCAGTACCTACTTATATGTATTTGTTTAATTAAATTATTCAGCGAAATTGTGGAATGTTAGTTGGCTTTAGCTCTTGGTAAAGGTACATATTATTGCGCTACCCAGGGATCACGGTAGCGCTAACTGTAGCAACATTTAAGTGAATTAGAGTAAAGCGTTTGAAAAGTACCTTCACTCTACAAAATATAATGCAGGTAATAGAATTATAGATTTTTATTTTCTGGTCCAGGATGTAAGTCTTGTAAAGTCACCAGAGCTTATTCAGCTTGGGGAAAGGGTGGTAAAGCATAAGATATATGGTGTTTCGGGTTTGATAATAAGGGACACACACACATAGTTGTCTTGTGCGGGAGACAAATGGTGGATCATCACGCAAAGCGATTCCCGGTTTAAATGAAATAAAATGAAAATACCCGAAAAAAGCTCTGTATGGTGGGGTCTTTTTCAAAGAAATAGCTCCATGCTTTGTTGATGTGTCGCCCGATAGTTATTTGTTAGGAAAAATATTTTGCAGGATTCCGGGGACGTGATGCTGTATGGCAATGTTTATGCATTGCCATGTCGCGTGGCAATGCTGCTAGTATTCTTGGAACGCGCGAACGTTACCCACGCCACGTCACAAAAATTTGGAATTAGATTTTGTTTTGCTTGTATATTTTGGTTCTCTTTGAATAAATCAAACAAATTATGATATTGTCTATCATGGATGTAATAGTGGATTTACTTACCAAGATACACTTTATTATCTTTCTATGCCACTCCAACTGAAATTTGGTTAATTCCGCAAATGGTTATCGATCTCGCGCGAGATGATCTGTGATTTATTTCCTCTATGCTCGTTATTATGTTTCGATGGTTGAGATTCTTTGGCTGAATAGCTCTCGGAGTTATGAGATATTTGCAGGGATTTTTTTAAGTCGCAGTTCGGTGATTAATAAGTGAATGAGAAATATGACTAAAATTGTATGTTATATGGGGTGGAAGAAAGATATGAAATATTAAACGATACTCTCGCAAAATTTACAACATCTACTTGAAAAATACATAAAAAAGATTTTCATCATCCCGAGGCCGAAAGTTTGAATTTCTTCTTTTGTTTTCGGGAAGAAAGATGCATATTTCAGACTGCTCACAATTAGTGACAGTTTAAAATTTTTCATCATTCCGAGGCCGAAAGTTTGAATTTCTTCTTTAGTTTGCGGGAAGAAAGATGCATATTTCAGACTGCTCAATTTTCTTCCCGTTATCTATTTGACATAACTCATTACCATGGTAACCGTGCAGTTGTTATTTCAAGCCCATATTATTATACACGCGGCAATAACATCATTTAATAATAATAAAATAAAATAATATTTATCTAAGAGTCAAATTTTCTGATTCTGATAAAAATTACATCAAAAATATACATAGAAAAAAACTTGTGTATAAAAAATAAGTGAATACAGCTGTAAAAAAAACCTGACAATTAATTCATCGGATTATTCAAGTGACGACTCTGAAGATGAAGAAGTGCGACGATACATTGCTGCGGAAGCTGCGGAAATAACTCAAAATTTAGCACCCTCCAAATCGGTACAGCGATATAAAAATTGTTACAATCAATTTATTGCTTGGAAGAAATTGCATCGTATTAATAAAATTGATGAAGACCTTTTACTTATATACAATGTCATTAAACTTTCGGTCCTGGTATGATGAAAAATAGTATACGCGCCACGGGAAGATAGCAGGACTTTTCGACCCACGCTTATGTCAAGTCTTTTAATAATTTTTTTTTTTGTCTGGGGGGGCTTCGCCCCCCCAACCCTCCACCGGGGCTACGCCCCGGAGCCCATCGGGGCTTCGCCCCGAACCCCCTCAATGAATAATTTGAACTACATTCGTTTTACTTATATACAATTTCATTAAACTTTCGGTCCTGGTATGATGAAAAATAGTATACGCGCCACGGGAAGATAGCAGGACTTTTCGACCCACGCTTTTGTCACCCTCGCCTTCGGCTCGGGTGACAATATCGCGCGGGTTGAAATGTCCTACTTTCCTCCCTTGGCACGTAATGTACTATACTTTCCTTACACAAATATAATAATAAGTAACGTTTTTTCCGTATTTTAGTCACTGGTTTTTAATATGTAAATGGTGCTCCTTTAATTTCTTCCGTTATTTATCTTACACTTTGTATATTTAAACGTCACGGAAGTGGAGAGAAAGAGAGCTAAAATGACTTCTCATTCGCTACACATGAACAGTTAAGGCACCACATTTTTTTTTTTTTTTTTTTATTTATTTATTTTAGGTCGCTTTATAACATCTTGGGTCATTAGCGACCACTTTTAACAATACAGAATACAATAAATTATATAAGTTTATAGACCTTTATCATTTGCAAAAAAGCTAATGTCTGTGAACATCCATTGTGGTTCAAACAATCTTTTAAATTATTAGGTAGGGCACATAAACATTTTTCGTTATCATATTCTGAACATTCCACAAGGAGATGAGAAACAGTTAAATCGAAACCACACTTGCATTTGTTTCTGTCAGATTTAGTTATTAAATGAATATGAGTCAAGTTTGTGTGACCAATTCGTAATCTAGTAATAACGACTTGATCCTTCCTGCATTTAAAAGAAAGAGGAGGTTTATCAAAAATTGAATTTCGGACACTGAATAATTTAGATATATTTTCTGCCTTCCAATGGTAATCCCAATTAATTTTAATTTTATGTTTTATATATTTCTGTACTTCAACCTGAGTAGATCTGATTGTAATGCATATATCGTTTTCCTCAGTTGCATTTCTAGCTTCTTTATCTGCTTTTTCATTACCGAGTATACCCTGATGACTAGGGACCCATATAATTTCAAATTGGTAATTATTTTGAAGAAGATATAACATTTTTTGCTTGATTTCCATAACCAGTGGATTCATATTTATATCATTTTGTAATGCAGTCAAGCATGATTTGGAATCAGTGTAAATAACATATTTCTGTAGATTAGGTTCATTTTGTATAATTTCTAAAGCTTTGAGGATAGCAATAGCTTCGCAGCTAAAAATCGTGAAGAAATCCCATAGTCTATATCGGTAACTATTATTACCAAACACTACCGAACAACCAGATCTCCCATTCATGACTGATCCGTCTGTGTAAAGAATCTTACAACCTGTATTTACATTGTTCAATTGATAAAATAATTCTTTATATTTATATTGGGGTGTATCATCTTTTTGGTGTTTGGCTAGTTCAAGGTTAATGGGAAACTTATGGTTTTCCCAAGGGCCATAGGTAGGTAACTTTTTTGTAAAAGTAGGTGGAATATCAAGGCTCATCTCTTTTAAATATTTGGCTGCTCTGATACGTAAGGGTTGTATTAGTTTAGGTTTAAGTTCATACTCAATATCTACAGCTGTTTTTTTTATTATAATAGCTAAAAGTTGGGTTTTCTGGTTGAGAAAGTACTTTAGTAGCATATATTATTACAAGTTCCTTCCTTCGGAATGATAAAGGCAGTTCTCCAGCCTCTGCAAGAATACTCTTAATCGGACTAGTTTTAAATGCCCCTATACTAAGTCTAAGTGCTGTATTTTGTATGCTTTCTAAGGTATTTAATGTACGTGTTTTTGCAGAATCATAGATAACTGAACCATAATCTATTTTTTGTCTAATTAATGCATGGTACGTATTTAATAAGCACTTTCTGTCCGCTCCCCATGATGTAGATGATAGGACCTTTAGTACATTTAATCTTTTACAACACTCCGACTTAACTTGATTTATATGTGTTACCCAAGACATCTTGCTATCAAATGTTAATCCTAAAATTTTTAACTTGTTTGTTTCTTTTATACAATATCCGTTTAATTTTAACTGTATACTTCTGTTTTTATTTCTTTTTTTTGTTAGTATAATAAATTCAGTTTTAGTTTTGGAAACCTTAAAGCCAGATATCGTAGACCATTTTTGCAGATTATTTAATATATTTTGTATAAGTTTTAGTGTCGGTTCCAGAGTCCTACCGCTACAAGTTATAGTGAGATCATCGGCAAATAAAAAACCTTTTACAGGTTTTTCAATGTAAGAAAGAACGTCATTAATAGCAATTAAAAAGAGAATAACACTTAGGACAGAACCTTGAGGTACACCGTTTTCAATGGGAACAGAAGTAGATAACACATCATTGATTCTAACTTTAATTGATCTATCTGAAAGGAAGTTTTTGACAAATGCTAATGCATTGCCCTTTATATCAATATCTTCTAATAATTTTAAAACTCTGTGTTTCCAGACCATTTCATAAGCTTTCTCGATGTCTAAGGCAACAATCACTGTATAATTATCATTCGCAAAACTGTCGAGCACTTCTCTGAGCACTGTTGTTGATCGAAATTGACGGAATCCATACTGAAATGGTGCAAAATAATTATTGATTTCTATATACCATCTAAATCTTTTACATATGATTTTTTCCAGTATTTTACAAAGGTTACATGTTAGGGAGATGGGTCTATAGCTAGTGGGTAGTAATGGTATTTTGCCAGGTTTTAAAATTGGTATCACTAAAGCTTCTTTCCAGCTATTTGGAAATACTTGTTTATTCCATATGTAATTGTACAACTGAAGTAAATACTCTAGTCCGCTAATTGGTAAATGTTGAATTATAATGTTAGGTATTGTCAGGGCCTGGACTAGAATTACCTAATTGAGAAAGTACTAGTAATAATTCATGCATATAAATTTCATTATTGATTGGGTTGGAATTATCAAAAATATTGTAATTCATATCAGATTCTTTGTTAGTTTTATGTGGTTTAAATTGATCGTCGTAATTATCTGAGCTAGAGTTATTTGCAAAAGTTTTGGCTAAAAGGTCTGAAGTCTCAATAGGGTTATATAAATATGTTCCATCGTGACTTTCTAATATAATATTATGAAGTCTAACATTTCGTTGGTTGAGCTTATGTATCTTTTTCCATATCTCTCCGATGGGAGTTTTGGTATTGATAGAAGATACCCAATTTTCCCAGTACCTCCTTCTACTCTCTTTTAGAAGTCGACGACTGTATGCTCTCTTTTTCTTGAACATGATTTTGTATGTTGAGTTCGGATCATTAGCAGCGAATTTTTTAAATCGTTTAAAAGCTTTTTTGGTTTCTCTTACTGCAGTTTTACACTCATCATTCCACTGTGGTAAATTGTTTTTTCTTAAGGTACCAGATGTTTTAGGTATTGATTTGTTAGCTGCATCAATGATTAATTTTGTAAAATTTTCAACTATATCATTGATAGGTTGGTCCAATATACTTTTTAAGCGTGTTAATTTAGTAACATTTTGGTCAATCTCTTTATGAAACATAAACCAGTCCGCTTTATCAAACTTCCATTTTTTTGGAACTGTAATATTTTTTGGAATTTCATGTGAAATTCGAGATGTAATTGAAATTGGAAAATGGTCACTGTCATACAAATCGTCTAAAGCATTCCATTCAAAATATGACACTATATTTTGTGAAGCTAGAGTAAGATCTATATTACTTGTGCGACTGGTATTACTATCAAAATGAGTTGGTTGACCATTATTTAATATTAATATGTTTGCATGTTCATCTAGCCATTCAGATATTATCTTCCCCCTGATATCACATTTATCAGAACCCCAGTTAAAATGGTGACTATTAAAGTCACCCAAGATAATTAAGGGTGCTGGGAGTTGATCAATTAGACCATTCAGTTCACGTGCATTAAGTGCTTTACTGTTAGGAAGGTAAATGTTGCATATTGTGATTGGTATGGGAATTTTAATTCTAATCGCTATCGCCTCTAAATCAGTAGTAATTTGTATTTCTTCAGCAATTGTGTGGGGTTTAATAAATATAGCTACTCCACCGCTTGCTCTACTTCCATATGACCGATTTTTAATGAAACAATCGTATCCTATGATAGTAGCGCAATAACTAGATGTAAAGTTTGTTTCTTGTAAACAAATGCAAGTTTGATTTAGTCGACTAGTTAATAGCTTTATGTTTTCTATTCTTTTATAGTAACCGTTTACATTCCATTGTAAAATATCCATAATTACTAAGAAAATCAAGACAAATATATATATATATATATTTTTGTGTTTAGTGCTATTTGTATTATTTTTGTTTGCAGTGATTTAAGTAAGATTTAGCATATCGTGTAATTTTCGTGTTAAGCGGGAACATCTATTTTTTAAGCTTTTGTTCATTTTACAATGTAACAAATTACACATTTTAATTAGTTCTGTTACATTTTCAGTATACGAATAAACTAATTCTTTAATGTTTTGTTTGCCTCGGGAATTATCTAATAAACTAATAAATTGATCCAAGTTAATAGGGAATGAGGTTTCATCACTTAATACTGCCATACTGTTTTCAATCTCTTTCCAAACTTCTTCTTCGGTTCTAGGGTCGGTCTTCTTCAGCATCTTCTTTGTTCGTGTTTTAATATCTATTTCTTCCACTGAAATATTGCTACCAGTATCATCGGATTCAACTTCCATTGTATCACTATATTCTTCATTTGCATTTGGTTTTATAATTTCTGTATTTGAGGATTGGCTTATTGATGGAGAATGAGTTCGCTTTATTCCTTTTAGGTTACCTTGTGATAATTGAACTGTGTTTTTTATAGTCGGTGAGGCAAATACAGGGTTCGAGACAATGTCATCATTTCTATTAAATACTTTGTTTATTTCTTGCACTGCCTGGCTGTCTGCTTCAATTAGGTTTACTTCTGAGTTTGCTACAATTTGTGGACAATTTTTGGCTAAATGGCCCATTGTATTACAGGTAAAGCATTTTAAGGCATCGGTAGATATATATATCCAGTAATTTGTCCCTTCAAATGTTAGTTGAATTGATTCTGGGAGACGTAGTTCATCTTCTGGACTTATATACAATTGTCTTCTGAAACTTAATATATGCGAAAACCCCGGTTCCGTTACTCCAATTTTCATGAAGGATATTTGCGACATTATTTTTATGTTCAGTTCTTCGAATTTTTGTTCTATTACATAATTTGGTATAACAGGGCAAACATTGGATAAAACAATCCTTTTATTTCTCGTAATTAACGGTTTTATCTCAAGACTTTGGGTTTTAATAATAATACATTTCTTTTCTTCAATTAGGCTATCCGCAGTTTTCTTCGAATCTAGGTATATACAAATACGGGCATTCGCAATACGTGATACAAATCTTATAGATGTTGTTGGTGTTACAGACGATCATGCGATTAAGTACTCCCTGAGTGTTATACCTTCAATCGAGTCTACTATTATAGCTTGATCTTTCTTGGGGTAACATGTTGATGACGTCACATTCGCATAACTTGAAGGTGATTTTTGAGACATTATGGGTGTTTGAGACGTTGGTATATTTTGAGACGGTGGGTTTAGATCCATTTTTGATTTAAGGGTCTCCTGTTACCAGGAGATACCCTGTTCACGTTATATAAATAAAGGTTTTTATAAATCACTCCGCGTAAACAGAACACGATTACAGGTACGGCGCAGCGCAGTGAGACACGCGCGTCCGCTGTGGATACCCGCGCGGAACTGTGGCACCACATTTTTGTTTATATGATTATTGATTGTATCCGTAAAGTCATTAGTCACGTATACGGTGTTACACGCACTTTATTTATGTACAGACGCCAGCACTACAAGCTACCCCAATCTGTCAAATTGCCCCAATTGAAAGTGAACCTTAAGCTTTTGTGATAAAGTTGAAAATCTATAAAAGAAATTTGACAGATTGGGGTAGCTGGATGTGCTGGCGTCTGTACCAAACCAATCAAACTTCAGTTAGTCAGTACTGCAAATAGACATCGATCTCTAGATGAATCAAGGAAATATTGATACCTATTTGTTTGTAAGAGCTGTTGATATTATTTAAATTAGTTAATAACCATTATGAAAATAATTAGCTAGTTAACTGAACCATTACTATCATAAACATTCTAAATTATTAACTACAAATCACAAATCTAAATATCTATCTGTATCTAGATTTAAACAGAATTAGTACCAAGAGGTACTAATTCTGATTAAATCTAGAACATACTGACTACTTACAGGCGCTTTTTAAAGTATTTGTGAATAAAAACGTTTTTATGAATTATTTTGTTGGAGTATGCATGTACTCTGACATGGTTTAATGGTATTGTTGAATAATTAGCCAGAACTAACAGCTTAACATACCTTCCCAAGTAAAGGTGCGCATAGAAATTAAAACTTACACTGTCAATAATCTATGTCAATCTAGAGTGCTTGTCTAGCCTAGCAGTTTCAAACCGATGAAAAGACCGGAGCGGCATACCCGCGTTCCCGGGGCTCCTCCCACCAGGTGCCAAGAGAAGTCCACATGTTTCCGACGTACCCACCCGCAAACACTTTTTGGGGGTGGCATGCGTAAGAATTCCACCTGCCTTACCAAAAAAAAAACAAAAATGTAGTTTAGCAGTTTCGAACCGATGGAAGCACCTGTCTTTGAACGCCTCAGATTGATTAGTGCGTACAAAAATCCAATCCTATATTGATTCTACGTACGCTGGGGTTATTTATTCAAACGAGGCAGATAGCCTGTTTATTGTTGATAGGAGGAGATTTACTTTATATATTATTTTGTTTAGTGATTATAATTCGCCTAGAAATGAAACCACATACACGGTCAACAATCTATGTTATTCTAGACTGTCTGCCTGCTTGTCTGGCCTAGCAGTTTCGCACTGATGATAGCACCTGGTTCTGAACGCCTCACATTCAATAACGTAGATTGATTACATGGAAACCACTGTTACCATTAAATGCGTACATAAATCGAATCCAAAATTGATTCTACGTACGCAGGAGTAATTTATTTAAGCGAGACAGATAGCCTGTTTATTGTATTAGATAGGAGGATGGATTTACACGATTTAGTTTATATATTATTTTGTTTAGTGATTTAATTCGCTTAGAAATTAAACCACATACACGGTCAACAAACTATATCATTCTAGACTGACTGCGTGCTTGTCTAGCCTAGCAGTTTCGAACCGATGAATACACCAGGCTTTCAGACAGAGCGCCTCAGATTCAGTAATGCAGTTTGATTACGTGAATGGAACCAACTGTTGCCATTAATTGTGTACAAAAATCCAATCCAATGTTGATTCTACGAGTACGTACGTAGAGACAGATATCATATTTATTGTATTGGATTTACACGATTTGGTTTATATTTTTTTATAATTTCAATTCCAATATAAATTAAATCACATACACGGTCAACAATCTACATATGTCATTCTAGACTGACTGCGTGCTTGTCTAGCCTAGCAGTTTCGAACCTACAGAAACACCTGGCTCTGAACGCCTCAGATTCAATAATGTAGATTGATTACATGGAACCAACTGTTGCCATTTGGTGCGTACAAAAATCCAATCCAATATTGATTCTACGTACGCAGGAGTTATTTATTTAAGCGAGATAGCCTGTTTATTGTATTGGATAGGAAGGTAATTTACTATTTATTTGTTGCGAGTGTCCATGGTCGTTGGTGGTCACTTACCATCAGGTGACCCACAAGATCGTTTGCCGTGCTATCAAATAAAAAAACATACTTTCCTAGTAGCGAATGGTCGATATAATAAACCTTCGACATTATTAGGGTTTGAGTATTTAAATATTCGATTCATTGTAGTCGATAATTTTATAATCGATTATTTGGCCCATTTGCTTACTGTTTGGCATAGTAAAACTGAACTGTATCTTATATGTGTGTATTAAAGAATAAGAATAGTGAAAGTCTTTATCTTACGTAACTTCATGTTTATGTTCTAGTCGTTACTGTGAAAATATGGTACCAAGGCCAAACTTCAAGCTGTTTTGAACTGAAGTTCAAGTTCGGAGTATTCTAACATAGATATGCAAATCACTGGTCGTTTAAAACTTTACTATGCGGGTAGTATTGATTTCAGGTCCATCACTGCGAGCTATAAGCCATCTAGTGAATTTTTCATGTATATGTCGTCGTTAAAGTTATTTGGAGTACTTTTATATTAATGTGATCTGGAACTGTTGTGGATTTTATAACTATTTGGATTTTCCTCCCTCAGATAAATGTTATCGAAATAATGTTTTATTTGGCAAGATTTTATATTGAGAACGTTATATAGTTGATTGTTATTTCGTCGCTAAGTTCTATTTGTGATGGATACATGGCCCGTAAATGTTAAGTCAGATAGAACGAGTTAATTAGGAGGATGGGTAGTCGCAGACATTTAAAGCGTCTTAATCACCTAAAGTTAATGGAACATCGAATGGATAGTATACAATTAAAGTTCGAATACCCACTGCGGGATGGCGGAGCGATTAACGCACATGGGGATAGTAACCCCGTGGTTTATTAGTCGGAATCCTTAAGGTAAAGTAAAGTGTTGAATGCAGGGGAGCTACCGGCTAAGTTCGGCGACTTAGCCGGTAGCCCCACTGAATTTGGCATCTATTTGTGGTACCTAGATAACAAAATAATGTTTCCTTTTAAGTACCTTCTTTAATTGGAATTGGTTATATATTATGAATAAATTGTGAAAAAGTATTTCCTTCCTTCTTTCTTATTTGTCCAAACCTATTAACGATACGTTTAAGACTTACGAATCTCATCAGGTGAGATCACAGAATTCAGGCTCGTTAATTGTCAAGACCTTTACAAAGTTAACGAATATTCTTGTATTTCAGGAGCATAAGCCTGCATAAAGAAATGCAAGCTTTAGCACCTGAATTACAAAAAATATACGTTCACGTTCTAAGCACGTACTGTTTTTACTATCGTAGGTAATATCATATTTTCATGATATAGGGTTGCATAAATAGACACGTCGCTGTTATCCTCGTGTATTATAACAATACTTGCTACTTCCTGCAGCCAAGGTAACTTAAAACCAAAAATGGTTTTTAATATTCTGTATCACGTGATACGTCATAAAGGTCTAGTGGCTAGTGACCCGAACTGCTAAGCCAGAGGTCACGGGTTCGATACCCACCCAGAAATAATCTATGTGTGGTGATCACGATTATTGGTTCTGTCTGGGTGTAATTTATTTATTATATGCATGTATTTAGAAATATATAATGTCCTCCAAGCCTTTATGAGATCCGGTGATGATTATATATTCGCCGTCGTCACTCCATAGAAAATTTAGTTATTTATTATGAAATTGAAGCAATTGTATGTAAATTTATAGATAAAACGAAGTTCGTTGGGTTACGTAAAGCTGTTAAGTTAGCAGTAAGCACGGCCAGCCTCAGAAGTGAAGCAAGGCCACCACACACAATAAATAAAAAAAAAATCAATCAATTTCCTTAAATATAACATCTAATATTATAACATATAAAGATTTTAAATACAGACTGAAAAATCTAGAATTTTACTACAAACTCATAACTGATGGTTAAACAATTATCAACCTTATTGCTTACACAGACGCAAAGATGAGGTTCCGAGGCTATAGTTGCAGGCTCCGCGGCGCCTCGATCCCAATTATTATTCAAGGAGCTTATATTACAGTTTCATGAAGTAACATTAAACTAGGAAGTCAGCGGTTGAACTGAAAAGCATTTAACTCCATGAAGCCTGAGCCATGATTTTTTATGCGATGCGAGGCTTTGTCAGCTACGCTTTATGCCGCTATTGTTTACAGGGGCACACAATTGTGGCCCATTAATTTGGGACTTCAATACACAAGCGACGAAACGTGAAAGGGCTGAATGCATTATTATAAACGACCATTTAATTTTGTCAGTAGTATTTTTTTGGTAGAATTAAGTCATCAAAACAGTATGCGAATGCCTATAGATGCTTGCAACGCACCGTAACCTAAATATGGTAGTCTTCAACATTGTTATTCAATTAAAATAAAAAAGGTTTTTATTCACGTAGACTTAAAAAAAGCGCTTCTAAATAGTCAGAACATGTTTGTAGTGATATGTATATAATTGATTTATAATTATTTCTAGGTATATATAGATATTTAGGTAGACGGATTATATGAAAACATTAACAATAAGATTTATTTTATAATTTATTTATTTAGGAAGACCCACAGCAAATAGTAACAGTCATATGCAATTATTATAGTTCCTGAGAGCCAATAAAAGGTCTTCACGAATAAATAGTTGCATATGTAACAATAGTGTGACCAAATAAAGTTAAGTTATAATAATTAAACACGTTTACACAATTTATTTTTAAATAAGTCTAGGCTGAGTACCCGTCTCACTGTCTCGGTTTTATCAACAAAAATATCAAAATTTAATTTAATTTGTCTGTTAAAACAGTTGCCAGCTCGCCACAAAAATGCATTTTGCCTTTAGTTTGTGGATACCAAAGGAAGATGGAACGGAGTATAGTGTCTCACCACTTTCGTGGGAATATTGAACGTTATTTTGTTTAGCATCAGATCAGGGCAATCTATAGCACCAGACAAGAAGTTAAGTAGATATGTTGTGTCAGCTATTTCACGCCGCATGGCCAGGGGCAGCATATAGAAATGTGCACATAATTTTATATAATCGTCAGAATTATAATTATAATTAACGCGATAACATAGATATTTAATAAATTTGTGTTGTATGTTTTCTATACGGGATGTGTATATGTCGTAACGAGGATTCCACACTTGGCTGGCATATTCCAGTATAGGGCGTACGAAATAACAATATGAAATTTTAAATGTTTAGGCCTCTTTGAAGTTAAATGATAACCTCATCACAAATCCTACTAATTATATTTAGCTAGCTTATTATATTAAGTTATTGTTAAAGAGATCATGTGTAGGTTTAATTACCGAAATGTAATATTTGTGCTATATTTTTACTATATATTGTCTGAATGGTTCCGTCTATATTAAGGTACGAATTTTGACGACTATCACACTGCCATCTGATGCCGCATTAGGTAAAGCCTGTACTATGGCAACCAGACAACTGCTATACAAAATATACATATAATAGATTCATTACATCCAGACACAACAAATTATCGTGCGTATCGCACAAACATTAGCCATGGGGATCTAAACCACGGCCTAGAACAACAGGCCAGTCAATTTAGAGTTTACCATCTGTTATTTTCTGTTATCTGTGACCTATACAAGTCATTTACCTTAATATTGCATTTTGTTCTCTGTCATAACGTTAAGCAAGTTGTCCACTTCTGTCATCTCCAAGAATAATTATTGATTTGACAATGTTAAACGCTCACCGAAAATAATCAAACTAACTTTAACTTAACTAAAGTAACTATTTGTATTAAAGTTTTCGAATCAGTTTCCTCTCTGTTCACGGAATCTTCTGTCGGAGCTGTATGTAAACTTCCCAACTTTAAATTTCCATCAGGCACAGAGTTCTCTTGTCATTCTCTGCTCACCAATTCCCTTTTAATTTGTACACGAAAAGTATTTACCCCATGCCTAACTAATCACCAAACTATCATGTAACGACCTCCAATGTTTTAGGCCTAAAAGCTTTGAAACTTTATAATTAACGCCAGTAATTAATAAAAGCTTTTGTAATGTTATAAAATATGGAGATACAATGATACAGCAACTCATTATATGTGGATGATGCGGCCACTATTTGGTACACATGTACGGAATATTTGGTTTTGGTGGTTATTGAATTCGTAATGGACTGTCATAAATAACTAAATATTTAATGTGTGGGTATCCTGCAGGCCAAATTTTGATCACGGCGGCCAGTCTCAATGGAAACTGGCTAGTTTCCATTGAGACTGTGTGTGTGTGTGTGTGAGTGCGCTTATATTATAGTGCACAAGTGTGTGCGCAAACACATGAGAGTGATGGATCACTCTCATGTTCCGATGGGACGACTAGCGAAACGACCGGAAAGAGGTCAGGCACAGGACCGACGGCGACAGGAACGTAGAAATTTCTTTTTACGGAAAAATTCCAAAATCACTTTTTATAGCTTGACCTGGGTTTGAACCCAGGCCGTCATTATCTAAGGTTGAATACGCTACCGCTAGACTAACGAGGCAGTCAATATATCAAATATTTAATGTGTTGAACGTGTTACATATAACATTGTAATAATCTGTAAAGGTTTTAACGTAGACTTGAATGTATTTGTCCTCTTTGTAGGGTCATGGATATCAATCGTCTGGGGTAAGACAAGGTGGTATATCGGTCCGCCCCCGACTTAAACTCAATGGAGCCTTCTGCGGCACATATATAACAATCCGGTAACTGTAATAGCACCTAGTAGTGGGCATCCAAAGTTTACTATAAACCTTGGGTTTTAATTATTGCATGTGACCATAACGCACAGAAGTCTTCTCTAAGACCGTTTCATATTGGCCTTAAAACTCTCTAGCTGGGCAAGAATGGGCGCGACAATACGTGGGTACTGCAGGATTGCTGTTACCGTCATTGTTGGACCCTTTTTGTTGCCACTTACGACAGGCCTACGACGACAGCGACTGCACAACTGCAGTCTAGATGGATCAAAATACAAAATCAATATGTAGTGTTAATTCAGCTAATTGTCAGTTTAATCATGCCGGGATGCAATTTGCACCGCCCTTCCGCCCGCAAAAATGTGCACATGCAAGAAGGACAATATAAAAAAGCAAATTACATGCGCCAGTACGATACCCAACACGTGTTTCAGTCCTCCACGGACCATTCTCAAGGGCTGCTAACTCGTCGAGTGCTCTAAGGAGGTCTCCTTTTTTATGTAGTCCTTCTTGCATGGGCACATTTTTTTGCGGGCGGGAGGGCGGTGCAAATTGCACCCCGGCATGATTAAACTGAGAATTAGCGGAATTAACACTACATATTGATTTTGTATTTTGATTGTTATGGATTTCCGCAAAGTGACGCCCGATTCCATTACTTGTCTAGATGGATGGCAACCACCAGGGTGACCTCTGTTCGGACGTTGTTTTGCAACCGTGTAGAAGATGCTTTAGTCATCTACGGTATATACAAAATTTTTACCAATTCTTATTTACAAAATGCATAGTACTTGATAACATTAGCGTGCGGTCTAGCAGACGGGTGTGCAAATCAACATAATTTGTTTAAGCACGAATCGATCTTCATTTGATCTTCGTAATAAATTGAGCTTTCTTGCACGGTCGGCCCGCCCGTTTGCCTCTGTTCCCAAGCACTTTTCAAGCGGTTGGGTATATCTAGTTTTTACCGATGGCATGTACAGAAAATGTTTGGAAGGAGCACGTTAATTTTAGTTAAAGATTTCACGCAATTTAACAACACGGCGAAAAGCGGTAAAAATTGGTGCCGGTAAACAACCAGTTGACTTTTTCGTCACGCGTTTTACTTATAAATGCATGGTATAAAAAGACGAAGAAGTTTCGAGTTTTGGTATATTTATAGTATTCATTTCAATACTATTCAAAAGAAACTTAGATGTTCTTAAAAATGATTCTGAATCTAAAATAATTCCTAATTCTGATCTATTAATATTACTAGCGTAAAAGTACTAGCATAAAATTTAAAGCGGGTAAAACCGCGGGTCACACCTGCGGTTTTACCCGCGTTAAATTTTATAAATTGTCAAAGGTCCTCCCCCGTAGGTGATAGCGTGATAATATGTAGCCTATAATAATATGTTGACCCGACCCCTTAGTAATATTCATGCAAAATTTGAAGTAAATCCATGCAGTACTATTTGAGTTTAGCCCGGACATACACACAGACAAAAATTCCAAAAACTATGTTTTTAGCTTCGATATCTACTGTATATCACGCACCAAGTATCCTTTAAAAAAAATATTCAATGTACAGTTTTGACTTTCCTACGATTTTATTATATGTATAGATACTAGTATTTTTAACTTTCCATATAAATTTTTGTACAAGAATATATTTTTATTTAAACTTTTGATTACTTAATAGAATATTTTGCAAAAGAAACTTGTCATCTTCCTGTCCACAAAGTCCGTGTGACAAGACGACGGTCGCACCCCAATATTGTTAAGTAATCTTAAATTTGTATGGACGCAAAATTTAATATTGAAGCTTTTGAAGTATCGCCATCGGAGGAACGTGAAAAGGTAAGAATGTACCTACGTTTTATAAATAAATCTTGATTTATATACCTACTTTATTAATTTTCCTCGTTTTACCTGATAACAGTCAACTCTTTTTAAGTTAGTCGAGATAATGGTAAAGGAAAACATCGTGAGTGCATGCCAGAGAGTTCTCTATAAATGTTCTTGTGTACAAAGACTGCCATTTTTATTTTTTTTGTGATAAGGCAGGGGGAATGCCTACGCATGCCACCCGCAAAAAGTGTCTGCGGGTGGGTATGTCGGACTCGCACCGACTAAAGTTCACCTGCCGTGGACTTCTGGCGATTGATAGGGAGAACTCCGGTGCCCCCCTTTTACGGCATGTCCCAGGTGTTCGGGACACGTACACAGTGAGGGCTCTGGGTTGCCATCCCTATTTGCTGACTCCTGCCAATTCAGCACAGCGACTGCGCCACAAACAGATCGCTGTCTTCCCGGAGCTGCTTGCAAAGTCTGCCAACCCTAATCTGGTCTATCGCCTCTTATTGTGAGAGGAGGTTCTATAGGATGGATCATCAACATATTAAGCCGGTGACGTCATTAATATTGATGTAACCGGCGATGTGTAGCGCGGCTTGCGGTTTCAGTCGTCATTGATATAGTATTGAAAAACATAGTGAATTCTGAGAAAAGCGTGTGGCCCCCATAGCCTTGTTTTCACAGCGGTCCGTAAGTGAATGGTGAGTCTATAGATTAGTGTCCATTGAAGTTGTTTAATGTTTGAGCGTTTCCATGCTTCGGAGATTGTAGTTGTTAGATAACAGTCTTTAGGCCATATAAGTGGCCTTCTGGATGGCTTGAACATCTCTGATACTACGATACATAATGAAGAGTAAAAGCTAAAAAAAATCAGCGGGCCCGACTATTTTTAACTTTGAATTGCACACGCTAAAATATATGTATACGAGAACATCTCACAACCATACTAATTCAGATAAAAAACCGCCTAATCGGTAGATGTACCGTTTTCAAAGAGAGGTGTGTTAAATAGCGTAGTATACGAAAAAAAATCTACTTACTAGAATGTCGTTCAAACCAATTATCGGTCGAAATTTAGATTTAAAAAAAAATATACCTATGATGTATATTATCATAGGTATATTTTTTATTTTTGTTTTTATGTGGGAAGGCACATAAATACAAAAATTTTTATGTATGTTTTCATTATAATTTTCAGTATCGGAACTAGAAATTAATTTAATTAGTTACGTCGTGTTAGTCACAGGTATCGCATTTGCATTGAACATTGATTTCATCGCTTCTTTGAAATCAAACGGTCTATATCAGTGATGTTTTCTATGTATATAAGTATTTATCTATCTATATAAGTATGTATATCGTCGCATGGTGGGTACCCAGAGTACAAGCTTTGCTTAGTTTGGGGCTAGGATGATCTGTGTGACATTATCCCTAAATAATTGTTTGTAAGTTGTGTCAAATTAAAATGGCATCGCAATGAATACCATGCATACCTGTAAGTTGGGTAGTTACTATAGACGTGCTATATTATTAGTGTGAATTGTATTGTTTCCATGTAATTATTATGTTCGTGTGCTAAATAATTATGACCTGCCGTATACCATACACCTCCTTTAAGTCAACACGTAAATCATGCTTCCGGTATCAGCAAATTATGTGATAAATGTAGCAATCCTAAGATAAATACGTTATAGTACCGTTCGTGTAATATTTTATATCCAGTTCCAGGCATCTATCATTTATCATGGAAACATATTTCCTCTGACACGAGTTTATCTACTTATTATCGACTTGTACTTTCAATCTCTATCTACAGCTACTTTTTAATTAAAAGGAAATTGATACAACGTGTAGCATATATAATTAGCATATGGAAACAGCTTTAAGATTGATCGTCTGTATAAAATCATGGCTAGATGCTCTCACCGATTCGTAAGTGATCAGCAAGGTTAAGCAACTACGCTCGTGGTCAGTCCATAGATGGGTGACCAGACCACTGTAGTTTAATTTTTGAGCGTCTCCATGCTTCGGATGGCACGTTAAGTTGTTGGTCCCGGTTGTAGTCTTTCACAACAGTCGTTAAGCCATGTCAGAAGTCTACAAGCGCTTTAAACAACTCTCGACACTAGGGTAACCACTGCCAATACGATAAGTAAGTATAATAATAGTTTAAAACTAAAAAACACGCACTAGCCCGCCATGTTGGATTTAAGTCACGCGCCTTTTTGATTTGATTTTCATTTTGTTTTGCCTATTTTATTCGTATTCCTGACAGCAAACACTTTCATTTGATGCCCATATCATGGGGGTGAATTTCAAACAGCCAGTCCGCCATCTTGTGGAGGCCGCCATATTGGATTTGTAATGACGTTTCTTAGCTAATCATGTATTGTCATCAGAACTCCGAGCATGTGCAAAATTTTATCGGGAAGTGGATCAAATTAAGATTCCAAGATTTTCTTACGTACCTACATAGTTAGTTACAAGTGAAGCTAATAAAAGCGTGTTAAAAATAGAGAATGCACCAGCTAAATGCATGAGCGAGATAGATAGATGATAAATTCTGGCCCTTAAATAAATCTGTATTTATTTAGTAGCCTCAATATTGCGATTGTAAATGTTAGGCGACACGTCTCACTAATATAATTTTAATTTTATGATTGTTTAAGTACTAGATTATTTGTTTGAATTTGAATTAAAATTATTGATTAAACATTGATACTAACATAGGATAAGACTTTTATAACTAACACTTTATGGAGTAATCCAAAATAAAATTATTATTATTATTATTGTTATTGTGAACAATGAAATCCAATACAGAGATTTATATGCCACTTTCCAATTTTACACCAATTAAACTCGGTTGTGACAACGATGCGAGGGCAACACAAATTATTTTAAGTTGCAACGACTCACTGAATTTCACTCAAACTGAATTTCAATCTAAATTTAATTTGTTGTTTGTTCATTTGTTAACCGTGTGGCTTCCGGCTCAGAAAGAATAACAGGGCTACCCTATACCATCAATCAATCAATCATTTATTATTTGTAAAACATAGGTAACAAAAAAATATATATCTTAAATCTAAAAATATATCTTTGGTAAATACAGTGCGCTATATTTTGTCTATGGTAAGACATACAAATATGGGTAGTATTAAAGTATACAGTCAAAATTGTAAAAAAATTCAATAGGTATTTATCAAAGAAAGAGAAAAAACTTGAGAGGTGTCAAGGGACACCGTGATGGAACGAAGTTATTTCTTATTATTTATTATGTACAAAAACCTGTATACACTCAGCAAAAATAATCGTCGCGACACCACACTGTTCAATGCGAAATAGAAATGAAAATATCTGGCTTGCTTTCTATAAGAGAGAGACAGACAGAGAAACATGCGCACGCCGCACAGTTGCAAAAAGTGTCGTGACAACTTTTAGTAGTAGTTAGTTGTAAGAATTTATCTAGCCCCCTTTCACAACGCGCGATAAGGAACTTCGTTCCAAAAAAACATATTTTTAATATTGGCAAAAAAATTAGACAATGTAGATGTTGAACTCTCATTAAACAAACTTCAAGAATTCGACAACCGTGTAATAACACTTATCAACTAAAACTTTTAGCGAAGTTTTCTTGAACTTGTGAACTGTTAATGTTGTTACCTGATCTGGTATCCTATTATATATTCTTGGAGCGATGCCAAAGAAACCATTTCACCAGCCCGTAGGTTTCATAAAATGCGACTAAGGGATATATAATAGCAGAAAGAATGCAGCTCCAACTGTGTATTAGCTACCACCTCACCCCGGTCGCCTTGCTTAAAATAAATAAATAAAATTGCAATAATGTAACCTTAGGCAACCAAAAGTTGCTTATAAAGATCATCGATTTGGGGTGCGCTGCGAGAACATATTGACAGGTTAAGGAACAGGCATGAAATTGCTTTTAAAATACAGGTTTTCATATGCTGTCCCGCTGTTTGACTTTTTTTTTAATAACATCGCCCGCACTAGGTATTCTAATCCTTGTGTCGCGGGGTACAAACATATAAAAGACGGACACAAATTATATCCAGACTCAGAACAACTATTTATGGGTCACCCAAATGGTTGTCTTGTGCGGGAGTCGAACCCGGGACATGATGTAGCGAGGCGACTGTCTTTACCGCTGCGCCAAACGTGCAGTAAAATACTAATTTATTTTTCTACATACCCGTTTGAAACCGGGGCGGGTCGCTAGTTATGAATAAACCATTGTTCTAACAGCCTCCAATGTTGTCCAGCTGTCGAAACCCTCATCAATACATAAGTTGTCACTTCCAGTTAGATGGCAGATCTGTTGACCCCATTTATTGAAGCCGTTCAAAGTGTCCCAAACTTAGGGTTCTAGATTAAAAGTAAAACAGTTCAGTAGCCAAATCGTTCCTTAAGTTGTTCAACTTCAATTTACCCCGTAAGCACGACTACAATATTTTATTTTACCATGAATTTCGAATTCGAATTAATTCTGTTAGACGGGTATGAAATTTCTTCTAATACTCAGGTTTTCATATGTATATTCTCCCGCTGTTTGATTTTAAGCAAACAATCATCGCAATTGCGCTTTTTTTGGGTTCTGGCTGTAACAGTGTGCTGAGCTGCCTACCAATTGAACACATAATATATTGACTATTCCTTGTTATTTGTTTCTTTATAATATTTTTTTAAATATGTTTAGTTTAATGGTAGTATGTAAATAAATATAAGATTTGTACAAACTTCATTTCAATGTGTATGTGTTCAAATTAAACATTTTCCATGTTTCCATTTTATAAATTATTCAACGACTACGCGTATATACGATACGCAGTAGTCGTTTACGTATACGAGCAGCGGCTCTCATCGTAAGTGACAAAACTATATTGATATAGGAAACATATAGAACCGCGGAAAGTCGGTGCCGTATGAACTCACTGAACAACAACAATAACATTATATGGAAGCTTGCCTTAAACCGTCCAATATTCACACAATGTTTGGATTCTGAAATGTGAATTTTCAGGAACATGAGACTTAGATCGATTTCTGTCCCATAAACCTCCATCTTGGTTATTTTATGTATATATGATATGAAAACTGTATTAGAACGCGATTATATTATTGCTAGTTTCGACCACCACTTCACCCGCGTAAATTATTCGGCAGTCTTAAAGTAATTTTTCTATCCCAAATAGAAGTATTTTTTTCTAGATGAAGGGTATCCTAATTTACTTATTATAACACCAGCTACCTGCCTGTGATTTTTCAGATTAGCCGGAACGTAAAAGAGACAAAAATATATTTCTGTTACAAGCACCACATTTTTTTATATATTAGGTATATGCATTTGGTAAAAAGCTGTTATTTGGATATAACGAACGAACTTCAATTTTATTAAAGCTTATATAAATTAATTTAATTTATAGTATACATTAAGACATATCAGTAGCGTGGTTGATAAAATGGGTGCCTAAAGATTTTAAAAATAAATTAGGTCGGTAAACACGACCTAATTTATTATTGTTTTGCAACTGAAAACTCAAAAACAGAGCACTTTAAAAAGGTTGACATTTCAAGCAATAATATTGAAGATAGCGACCCTTATCGTAACTTAAGCTGTCAGAGCCATTAACGTGGCACTAAACTCGCCTCTACGTTTGTTTGTTACGCCTCGTTTATCGGCGATTTAAAGGGAAATATCAGTTACCGCTTCTTTTGCCGAATTACGCATACTAATGTATAACAAGGAAAAAATACTTTTTCTTTCCTTTAAGGGTTCCGCGGGTTTGCTGTGTGGTGACGGCGACAAATATCAGAATCAGAATATCATCACCCCATCTCATACCGTGGGGGGCGTAGAAGTCGACCCGAGGGAATATCTACCAGAGGATGGGCAGCAGCTTCCTTCTGATTACTATGACCTTATTACTGCGATCGCCAACCCGTCTGCCAAGCGTGGCGATTATGGCATATCACCCCAAGACGATTCTTGAGGGAGGCTTGTCCAGCAGTGGACTTATTTAGCTGTAATGATGAAGGGTTCCGTATCTAAACAGTTCCGAAGGAATTCTATTACTGAGCTTCCGCTGATCGTCCGTCTTCCTGATGAAACCGTTGAAGGTAGTGAAAATTTTCACAGAGTGTGCGTTTCTGTTGTCACCCATAGAAACAAATAATTCAAAAAAACCTAAGACACCTGATTTTTTGGATGATTTTGGCTCGACCTTATCAGCATATTAAATCTTGTCCGATGGTAGGGAATCGTCCATGAGCAAGTCTTCTTCGCGCCTTGGGAGGGTGTTTGTTATTTTTTTTTTCAAGTCTCATTTTCATGGAGATTAAGGTGGAGATTACATATTGTATACGACGTCGTTAGGTTCATTATATTAGGTGGAGGATTCCAGAAAAGCATCCAAAAGGATTTTAATTTTTTTTTAAATGATAGACGATGATAGCATCGATAGATAGAATGCTGTAATCGCCCATCATTTTATATAATATGCATTTGGTAAAAAGCTGTTATTTACAGATTCTTAAGTTTCATTAATGCTAAGTTAAATTGATTAAATTTATGGTATACATTAAGACATATCAGTAGCGGTTAATAAAAAGGATGCTTTAAGATTTTAAAAATAAATTAGGGCGGTAAACCGACTCATCAAGGCATATCTTAGGGATATGCCATGATGAGTTGGTAGTTTCGGGTTGACTTCTTCACCCTCCAGTCATAAAAGCTAATAAATTAACAGTGGGTTTGTGTTTAAACACTGAAAAAAGTAAAAGCTGTAATAACAAGAGGTATTTTTTACCGAAAATGTACATTTGGGGTAATACCGTCTATTACTTAAACACTTTAACGCCATTGCCCGAATTTCTAGTCACCCTTTTTAGTTCCATCAGGTCAGCCAACTGACGTCCACTTCTGTACAAGAGCCTCTCCCAAGAATAAAAGAAATGCTGAAAAAAGAGGGAATAAAAGATATGCATTAAGACTATGCCATAACTGCCGCATCTAATAGACGGGACAGGTGACGATTGCAGTATTATAGTCATAGTTAACAGTAAGACGTTGGTGCCCGTTTTTTGGTAGGTGTTCCCTTGGGACGACTTCTACGCTACCCAAAGGACGAGATGAGGTATTCATCGCCGAAGATTTTAACAAAATTAAATTCATAATGGCTCCATATTTTATCTAAACACGACCCAGGTAAAAACGCTATAAAAACTTTTAATGAACACTTAATCTTTGGGTGATATTGAACCTTCTTAGGAAGCCTATTAGTATCTGGCAACAGACTGCTCGAAGTCGTGAGAAAATGTTATGAGGCTTCCCAATTTTATTTAATATCGTATATATTACGTTTGGGCGAAACGATCATGTTATTTACAACTTTTTCGACGGAATAAATAAGCAGAGGGAGTTGTAACAACATCTATTTATATCAGTTTTAGGCAAGTGTTATACATTCTGAATACCATAATGTGACATTACTGCACGTGTGGCGCAGCGGCTAAGACAGTCGCCTCGCCTCTTCGTGTCGCGGGTTCGAGTCCCGCGCCGAATAACTATTTATTGGGTAACCCATAAATAATTGTTCTGAGTTTGGGTGTCATTTTTGTCCGGCTATTATATGCTTGTAAAGTACCCCGCGGCACAGGGAATAGATTCCCAATTCCGAAAAACATGACGGCAAATTTAATGTGCGAGGAAGTCGAGTATTTTTCGCAATGCAATGTCTAAATCACGAGAGGCAGCGGTTTGTTGTGCCCCCTGGCATTGTGAATGTCCATGGGTCGCGGTCACCAACCAACAGGTGGGACGTAAGCTCGTCTGCCTCGATAAGCATTTAAAAAAACTATGAAATTATTGATCGTGGATCCAGAGCCGAACGCCAATCTGAATTGGTAGAAGTGCAAGTTCGATACGATATATAAGAAAAGCTTACACTGCTGGACAATGGCCTTCCCAAGGATCTCCACAGTGGCCGGCATCATAAAGACTGGCCATTGTGAAAATCCTTGGGGGAAGGCCATTGTTCAGCAGTGAACGTTCCAGTTTTGAGTTGTGTTATTGTGTATCTTTATTATTTTGAATAAAATTTCAAAATCAATACAATGTTAGTATACTCTTTACTAATAATTGAAAAGAAAATGTATCCTTCGATGGAATTCACAACTTCGAGCCCAATATATCAACATCGAAGATTGACGTCATTATTATTACGGACTATGGAAAGAACTATTCGTATTTTATATGATATTGTATGATGTATTTGTGAAAAGAAATTTCCACTGAAAGGAGTTCGCGTTTCCTTTTGCATTTTGAAAGGAAACGCCTCATTTATTATTGAGATGTCAAGAAATGTTTTGAACGAGGTATCGTTAAGCCTTTTGAGATATTGTTATCAGAATTGAGAAGTTCTTCTTTACGTCAGTTATGCCCTTGGGATAAATAACCTTGTAAAAAAACAGTCTTCTATTAACGTAATCCGGGAATCGGAGAAATGATAAAAAAATGCCCAGCAGGAATTTTATAGAACGATAGTATTTCTGTTAATAATACTTAAAAGAAATCCTTACTTTCTTGAAATTCATGGCGGGAATTCTTTTTTTTGGCATAATTAATGAAGCTATTCAATTATTACTTCAGACTACGATTTACCTCCGTTCCAAATTTAAGGTCCGTTATCATATATCTTGCAGTCAAGCGATTGGGAATTATTAATTTATTATTAATTGCTCTTCAATTGGAAATCTAATTTATTTAATTAAATTTTACTTTTTACTTTTATTTATTAGGCATCGCTAGTAGTAGCAGGTACCATCGATGATGAATACATCAAATTCGGCGTGCCTACATCGCATGAATTTACGACTGTTGAAGAATTATTACGTTATTGAAAGAAACTTATACCAATAATTATTAGAAGCTCAATCTGCACTAGGAACCTAAAATCTAGGTTCAGTGATCATCTAATTCCCTCGCCCAAAACTGACGTGTTTAAATATATTTTAGTAATTAAACTACAAATTAATTAAGTTTCTGCATTAGCAATAGGGATTTTTATTTATCATGACTTCTACGAAAACGAAACGGTTGGCCATAATCCTAGCAGATATCTAAGTTATATAAAATAAATGTTGATTTCGTCTTGAAATTCAAGGAAAAAAATTAGGAATACGGTTTGAAAGAGAACCGGCATCTAGGAATTGCCCTTAAGGTCCAGAATTATAATAATAATAAGGCAGATATCTCGCTTGCGCATTTAGATGAAATTGTCGAGACTCGAAATAAAACATATAAATGTGCCAGATGGTGGTCAGAGGTGGCTGCGTGGGTACTGAAGTCATGTGAAACAATTCCACGTAGAAAAACGATGTAGTTAGGTCTAATCCCTGAAAAAATTAGATTCAGTTGGATACCAGTCACGAACCAAGTAAACAGGGTTTGGATCTCATCGTAAATTATTGTAATGATTTAATTTATGGTCTTATAACAAATCCATATTACATTATGTCTATATAGATTTTTTTTTATTTACAATATGATATTTTTATTTTCAGGTAAATATTAGACGTTACAAAAAAGATCTTCAGCTTAATCAGGTAAGTAGAGGTACTTAAATAATGCAGAAACCAGCTTAGCAAAGTTAATTCCATACACTTCTGTTTGATATAAATTTAAAACTTAAGCTAATGTCTCAATATTCGGTCTGGTCCTGAAGACAGATAGCGTATAACTGAATAATAATAATATCCTGGGACATTATTCACACACGGCCATCTGATCCCAAACTAAGCAGAGTTTGTTTGTACTATGGAAATCAGATAACTGATTTACTACATATACCTACTACTTTTCTTTAAATACATATAGATAATTACACCCTGACTCAGGACAAACAGACATGTTCATGTACCCAAATATCTGTCCCGGGTGGGAATCGAACCCACGACCTGTGTCGTGAAAGGCAAGTATTTGCCAATCAAATACATCTTTGTCTTCGTGATATCCTTGCGATTGATTTATTTTCATTAAGACACACTCATACTTCAAAACATGCATTTTATCGAATTTAACTATACCCAGTGCCTAACCAGTACGAACCAAAAACGTTACTAAAAAACTTGAGAGGTGTCAAGGGACACCCGGATGGAACGAAGTTATTTCTTATTATTTATTATGTACAAAAAACCTGTATACACTCAACAAAAATAATCGTCGCGACACCACACTGTTCAATGCGAAATAGAAATGAAAATATCTGGCTTGCTTTCTATAAGAGAGAGAGAGAGAGAGACAGACTGAGAAACATATGCACGCCGCACAGCTGCAAAAAGTGTCGTGACAACTTTTCGTAAGAATTTTTTCCGTCTAGCCCTCTTTCACAACGCGCGATAAGGAACTTCGTTCCAAAATCAAAGCTAATTGTAGGTTCTTTTTTTAATTAAGTTATTAGTTGGTCACAGTTATTCTAGCAGTGTTAATATAAATCACTGAAATATTGTATAGGTACAAAGGTACAAATATGTCGACATTTTGGAAACGGCTAGCGAGCGAGCTGCCCTGCATTGCGGCTTTTAGTATATTGTCATAAAATCATTACATCAGGAGTGAGGGCTGACCTATGATGCTTTTTTGCTCTATCTGTAATATATTATAGGAGTGTACTTCAGTATAGGAGTTAAACTTTTCTTGACTTAGTAGAATGATGGAACAAGAGATATAACCAAAGCAGTGCTAAGCATTGTTTGAAAAAATTATATTGTAAGAACATGTACTATCGCAATAGGCAAGTCATTCCACAGAGGGTCTTGGACTTAAATTGTAAACTAGTGGATATTAAGTCACTTTATTAAAATTGTAAGATTCATTAACACTGTGCATTATACCAATTTCTATACAATGCATACAGTTAAGTAATTAAGTTAGGCATCCAGAATTCCAACCCCGTTTTAGAATTTAAACTTTAAATCCCCTACTAAATGAAATTGCGTCCACATTCGTAGAATTCCCACGTGGTTTAATTCCACTGCGATATGTGTGGAAATTGAACTGGAATTGCGTGGAAAAAATGGCGGTCAAATACCGTCAAGACGGAAAATTGTTAATACGTGGTTATGTAACTTTTAATGTTTTAAGGGTTAAAATCAGTACAAAATAGGATAGTTTGTCATTGTTAACTTTTTATAACAGCTTTTACACTACACTCTAGTGAGACACACATATTTATATATTTTTTTAGTTTTATAGCATTTCAATCAATCAAGAGTAAATCTTAACTTCATATATTAAAGATACATTTAAGCAACGACATACCGCCACCATCACGACACGTCCTGGATAACATATATTCTAAATCGAAATTAGTCACACGACTCAATTGGGAAGAAATAAAGAACAATAATATATTAAGAAAGAAGTGTATTATTTCATTGAATAATTAAATATACGATGATAAATAATTTGACTTGCTGTGTGGTGACGGCGCCGAATATTAGAATATCATCACCCCATGTCATCCCGTGGGGAGCGTAGAAGTCGACCCGTGGGAATAAATATCTACCAGAGGAAGGGCAGCAGCTTCATTCTGAGTACTATGGCCATCATACTGCGATCACCTACCTGTCTGTCAACCGTGGCGATAATTGCATATCCCGGTATCCCCCAAGATAAATGAATGGCAATGTAGATGGAATAGCTCAACCAAGGGTCGCCATCTGCACCAGTTCTTTCCGGACGTACGCGAACGGTTAAATAAAACTTGGCTAACCATAGACCATTGTGTTGCACAATTTCATACCGGACACGGCAATTTTTTAAAGTAAATTGTTTAGTTTCTAATTACTATCTTCACCAATCTGTCTGTGCTCAACTTCCAGTAACGAATATGAACAAACTGCTCACCACATCCTTTGGGAGTGTGATCTCTGGCAAATCAAGCGTGATATTATGTTAAACAGCTTGCAACCAATATCTGGAGTAGTTTTATTATACGGATGTTGTAGCAACAAGGAACAACTTCCGTGCGTTCAAGCGCTTTTGCTATACCTACTATTGGAATCAAATATAATAGCGCACTTAGGACCCTTAAATTGATCCTCGGTGCTTTTGCAGCTGGCTTGTCTAGTTGCAAATCTCTCATTTCATGAGGCTATAGCCTCTTTACATCTTTCTGTCTCCCGCTTTGCTCTGGAGGGAAGTGGAACTAACTAACTCCTCCTTTTTTCTCTTTCTGATTAAATTCGTGGCGGGATCCAAGACAGTTATAGCGATTCCCCGGGACATGCCTGAGCTTCACCGCTCAGTGTCATTTCATTGTGTGCCAATGTTGATACTGGCTTACAGGAGTTGCAGTGGTGAGAAAGAGGAAGGGACTAGTCCCGATGGAAAAAAAATAAAAAAGAAATCCCCCCAAGTTGATTCTTGGGGGAGGCTTTTGTCCAGCCGTGGACTTATTACAGTTGTTATGATGAATTACAAATATTAATAATAATGTCCTCTTTCCGAATTTCGGCCACTGCGGCCATTCTCAATGGAGATATATTGCACAAATGTCTGCGTGAACACTGCGGCACTTTCTATTCCATCACTCTCATGATCCCATGGGACGACTAACGAAAATATGATATATGCCTTGCTACTGCACTCACCGACAAATTGTTTGTGTTTTTCTGTGGATAATGTCGTGGGCTGCAACATTACTTAATAATTTTGTAACTCCTATGTGTATGTATTATGTTGTAGCTGTTAATTATCTCTTAATAAATAAAATAAAAAAAATACCTCGAATAATCATATAAAGGTACGATCAACACGTGTGATGAAGTCTGTATTTAGGGTTCCGAACTCAAAAACTGTCCGCCCATGCGACCCTTTGGCAGTAAGCTCATGACCCGTAATAGGCAGGCATTTGAAATTCAGAGCGTGTATTGCTATTGACGGTATAACAATAAATAAACTGAAATTGAAAGCTAAAGGATACAAGAAAGGTATTATTTTCGAATTTTTTGTTCGATAACTGACAATCTCTTTGATGATGTACGAGTCGCGCACAGCTGCTTTTTACGGGTCGAGGGAAAAACCAAGAATAAAGAGTAAATATTTGACAATGAATTAATTTTACGCCGTAAGGGATAAAGTTTCCCTTGCCTCGTCGTTTTTCATAAAACACACAACACCTTTTATTTGGGTTCCTTACCCAAAGGGTAAAACAGTACCCTATTACTAAGACTTTGCTGTCTGTCTGTCACCAGGCTGTATCTCATGAACCGTGACAGTTAGACAGGTGCAATTTTCACAGATGATGTATTTCTGTTGCCACTATAACAACAAATACTAAATCATAAAAATAAAATAAATATTTAAAATAAAACATACAACAAACGTGAATTTATTGCTCGTTTTTATAGATAATGGTACGGAACCCTTCGTGCGCGAGTCCGTCTCGCACTTGGCCGGTTTTTTATAAGTCCTTAAGATTTATATGGTATATATTTTTTTAATATCATCAGCCGAAAGACGCCTACTGCTGGACAAAAGCCTCGCCCAAAGATCTCCAAAATTGCCGGTCTTGTGATACCTGCGTGTGATACCTGCGTGTGGCTTCCAGCGACCCTCACGAGATCATCTTTCTGTGTCTTAATGGGCCTGCCTACGCTGTATCTTTCGGTTCCTGGTCGCCACTCAAGAACCTTTCTGCCCGACCGGCCGCCGGTTCTACGAACTATGTGACTCGCTCATATTTGGATTTTTTTAAGTCCTTCTTAGTTGATAACATTATTAATGGGCGCTGCCTAACATCCATGTAGTTTTAGACACAACATGACTAATCCATCAAACACACTAGTCTCCCCAATATAGATAAAAATGCAAATTACACTAAAGAACACTATATTATGACGGTTGCTAAAATTAAACCTATAAAAACTAAAGTCAAGAAACTTCAAGAGTTAAGACGTATACATATTTAAATACAGGTTTTGGGATATTTGAGGTGAAGTACTTAACTGGTCTATATTTTGTTATAATTTACATGGTGTAAGGAAAAGATTTGAACACGATGAATATTTAAGAAATATGTTATTAAAAATATCATGACAGAACGGTATGTTTATGGAAAGTTGAAGCTTTAATTTGAATTGTAATCGATCTTGTCTAAAATACAAAGATATTTCCAAATTTCGCCCGAGTTATTTTTAGTTCCGTAGTTTAAATGAAATTATTTTAATAATAGTTTTCTATTATACTTGCAATCATAGTATACTTAATTCTTTATTGCATTTTACTCGCTTATTCGTTAAATATTAATTCGTTAATATAATTTATAAACACAAGCTTAACTTGTCTTTGAAATTTCGTCTCTCATGGAGACAGTAGTCCTTTAGCAGTTATCTTTCGGCTAACGTGCCAAATATCATGTTTTAAATAGTTGCCATCGGTACAATTTTAAACAATATTTTTAAACAAAAGTCATTCGGTTTTGTAGGAAACGTAAACGCAAATTTTACTAGAGTTTATAAATACACTAATTTGTGAATACATGGGTGTGTGTGATGTATGTTAGCGTGATTTTTAATTTTGAATGTATAACCTGAATTAACATATAGGCTAACAATGTTTAAAATAACCATTCGGTGTGCAGCTAGCATAAATATATGGTGTGTCTGGTTAAAAGGTTTGCCGTATAATACCTGCAACCAGATTTATTTTATTAAAGAACTACTTAAAACTGGTACGGTAATAAAAATTGTTAATTTAACAAAATGCAAATTCGGCCGTGTGGTAGAATACAAGCGTAATAAAATGAGTGGCGGACTTTATAATCCTACCCGCGAGCTTAACATTTTGCTTTTATTTCGGTAGCTGTTGAAATTAAAATAAGAAACGTCGCTAATTCCAGATAAAGACTACATACAGAAGGTCATAACTCATAAGCACTTTATTACGTAACATACCCATAGACAGTAGTAATGCCCTGCGAGCGCCAACCCGTTTGTCAAGCCTGGTGTTCATGACATATCCACTCATATGATGCCTTAGAGATGTCCTTTGTGCAGCAGTGAATGCCTTTTTTCATGTCAGCCAAAGTACGTCCACAACTGGACAAAAGCCTCCCCAAAGAACGGGGGGATATGCCATAATCGCCACTCGGTTAGCGAGCGCAGTTTGATGGTAATAGTTCACAGATAAACGCTTTCATCCGTTCTCTGGTAGGTATTCCCTCTGTCGATTTCTACGCCCTCCACGGGATGATATTCTATGCCGTCACCACACAGCATTTTATATCATTTTTACAGACATGAAAATATCCATTATTATTATTATTATTTCTTTGTTCTGTTTTTTTTTTGTTTATGGGCAACGCCCGCATTAGGGAAAGTATCCCTGTGTCGCGGGGTACTTTACAAACATATAATAGACGGACACAAATTACATCCAGACTCAGAACAACTATTAATGGGTCACACAAATAGTTGTTCGGCGCGGGACTCGAACCCGCGACACGAAGCGGCGAGGCGACTGTCTGAGCCGCTGCGCCACACGTGCAGTTATGAAACATTAATTGAATATAGTGTTTCAAAGTTACACATTAGAACATATAACTTTAGTCCTTCCATTCTTAATAGGCCGAAAAAACGTCTTGAAATTTGTCTTTCTCCCTTACAACAAACGTCTGAGAAAAAGAAATACTTGACTGTTCTATTATCGATGATAACAATATATGGCTTCAACTTGTGGCGAAAATAGATAGCACTCTTTAAACACAACGAAGGGCTGTTTTTGTTTTGATATCTCGTTCATAGCATTATATCATGGCTGTTCTATTCCGACAGAGTCTTACTACATCTGTATTCTCCAGTGGCTGACATACAAAATGAATATATGATATGAGCCTTATTTGTATTGTGCGAAAAACATTTAACATAAGGCTATGGATTCATTTCGCCTATATCTTTTTTGTTTTGAGGATTATGATGTATACCTTGAGTTTTGTGGGCAGTAACGGTGTTTTCTTTACAACAAGTCCTTGAACTTGACAGTTACTAGCCGTGAAGGCAGTAACGGTCTTTATCATACAACAAGTTCTTGAACTTGACAGTCTTTCGTATAGGCAGTAACGGTGTTTTCTTTACAACATGTCCTTGAACTTGACAGTTTTTTGCCGTGAAGGCAGTAACGGTATTTATTATACAACAAGTTCTCGAACTTGACAGTCTTTCGTGTAGGCAGTAACGGTGTTTTTTTTACAAGTCCTTGGGAGCCTTTTCTTGAATATAGTAACAGTGTTTTTCGTCCAACATGTCCTGCATCTTGACAGTCTTTTTGTGTAGGCATTAACGGTGTCTTTTATACAAAGCCTTAAACTTGACAGTCTTTTTCGTGTAAAAAGTAACGGTGTTTTTTTTTGTACAACAAGTCCTTGAACTTTACAGTCTTTCATCTGTAGCCAGTTTTGTAGAGGTATAGCTTGGTAATAGATTCCTATTCATTTCTATCGTTGGCTGGTCATGATATTTCAAATTGGAAAATAAATATTTAAAATACATATAATTAAGAAATTAAGAACAGAGGAATGATAAATATATAAACGTGTTAACAAATTACATAATTAATTGAATTAAATATGTCTATAACATTATAGACTTTTTTTTAATAATTCAGAATCTTCTCTTAAATCCCGTTGCTTTGTCTCTCGTTTACGATAGCCGGCGTCTGTAGTATATTTTGTGCTTTTCGTACTACAAATACTTGAAATTGACTGAATATTTTTCATGAATGGATATATTTTTGACAGTATGGATATTTTTCGTAGTACTAGACCTTACTACCCACAAGAAAATGACTCTGGTTTACCGTCGTCGCCTTATATGTACCTACATAATAAATACAGACATGAAAGGATGAGAAATTCAAAAGGTTGTTTCTAGATGCAACTACGATAATTAATGAATGCAGCTTACAACAGACAGGGTAAAAGGTATGTTAGGTCAGATAGCAGTCTTTTGATCGCTTGAGTCTATAGGCATTAGACAATAGTTAGGTCAGGGACAGCTCGTTGTGGGTAACAGAGCGAGGCTGTATTATTGTCCATGGACATACACAAGGGAATAAGAAATAATTGATTTCGTGATAATACTTAATGTTACTCTTATCCAATAGTAGCTGTCTATTAGATTTCATTTTACGCTCCGTAATATGTGCCCGTAAACATGCCTGCCTCTTTTTGAGTTTGGCTTAAATTTGACTTCAGCTGTTATAGACCTTTATTGCATTTGCAAAACTGACATACATGTCAAATGTAATAGGAACAGGAACCACATTTTACCCAACTTTATTCACCCTAGGAGTTCTATTCATCCCGTTTTATTCGCTGTGGTCGGCAGTGTTATATGGGAAGTGAAGTGAAAATTTCATTTACCTAGTCGAATAAATGTACACTGGTCATCAGAAAAATCGGCCCACCTGCGTTATCTCCGTAAATCACGTTTTTCTTAAGCAAAACCAAACAAAATGTTTCAGTACTGAAATGGTTTTATTTAACTTGTTTAATTACACTAATTTAATCACAAATTACTCATCAAAATGATTTTTTGACAATACTTTTTGATTAAAAATTCAAAGTCATAACTTTTCGCAATTTTTTTATTAATTTTAAATATGCCCTAGTTTTTTTGTATTAATTTTTTTGTACACAATTATTGCGATTTAATATTGCGTATTTCCTCCTCTTGCTCGAATGACGGCCTGCATTCGCCGTTTTAATGACCTTATCAAAATTTTGGTGGTCTCTTGAGGGATTCGATTCCATTCTTCCCTAATTGCGATTTCCAGGTCTTCTAATGTTGTAGGTACTGGATTACGGGCTCTAACCTTTTGTTTTAGAGTGTCCCACATGTGCTCTATAGGCTTTAGATCAGGACTTCTTGCTGGCCATGACATAACACGAATGCCGACTTCTTCAAGGTAATCAGTCGTAATGCGCGCTACGTGTGGTCGTGCATTATCATGCATTAATTCGAAATTGTCTCCAATATAGCCAGCATATGCCAACACATGGTCTTCTAGGATCTCTGTGATGTAACGTGCAGCAGTTAAAGCACCTCTTCGTATAAAAACTAACTCTGTGCGTCCAGTCAAAGATATCCCAGCCCAAAACATTACAGAGCCCCCACCATAACTTACAGTTTCTCTTATACAGCACTGGGTATAACGTTCACCTGGGCGTCGCATGACATTACGACGTCCATCAGAACCATATAAAGTTATTCGACTTTCATCACAAAAAAGAACTGACTCCCATTGCCCTATAGTCCAGTTGACGTGATCACGGGCAAATTGTAGTCTGGCTTGACGATGAGCTGTGGTCAATTGTGGTCCCGTTGCTGGCTTGTGTGGTCTTAAATTCTGCTCACGAAGTCTCCTTCTTACTGTACTGTCACTTATAGCCACACCCCGTACTTCACGTAAGCGTCGCTGAAGATCAACACCAGACAGATGTCGATTTCGAAGGGCTGATACCACTATAAAGCGATCATCTCTTCAATTTGTCACCCTATGTCTTCCGGATCCAGATCTTCTTCGATATTGCCCAGTTTCCAGAAACCTTTGGTAAACTCGCCGCACTGCAGAACGGCTCAGATTTAGCCTCCTGGCCACGACACGTTGACTTAAGCCTAGTTGCAGCAAAGTAACAACTTGGGCCGCCTCAGCTTCAGTAGTGTCCATTATTTTTATAAAAAGTAATCAAAACTACAGCCTCAGTAAACCAACTCAACGTTATTAACAAGAAATCCCTACAAAAGTCAGCTTCGAACTGAAAGAACGGATCGAATTTGTTCAGACGTAAAACCATTCCATCAGCACTCCACAGTATTTCTACCAAAAAATTGTTAAGTACCTTCAAGAGCAACAAGATTTACGACAAACAGATGTCAAACATCATATTCGACCCTTAAAACAAAAAACAAACGTGTGAAACTGCTTATCTGTGACAAAATCGATAAATATTAAACAAAAAGTGGGTGGGTCGATTTTTTTGATGACCAGTGTAGTAGCAAATGCCGACACAAGCATAATATGGCCAGTGTGGTGCTTAAAAGTTAGTTAATATGTCAGTGTTATATTTGGAGTTCTATTTTTATGGAATCAGATTTTCTGGGTATCCCTGATTGTGCACATTTTTCAATAAAATTATTTGATATGTTTCACATCACACACAGTATAAAGAAACTAGTGCACATAATTTTCCAGTAGAGCTGTATTTATCCGCCAAACAGACTGTTCCAAATTACTAACACTTTAAACTTCGTGTTCCATCGAGGCTTCCACGTTAATTCGCCCTATGCAAGTATGTCTCAAATTGTTTATAGCTATAATAATGATGTCGATTTACTTGCCGCCCCTTCACTAATCAAAAAGCCATTAATAGACGTTAATTGAATACTGTATTTAATATTACTGAATATTAGATAAACTTATTTCATCTTAAATTTTTTCGTCCACTTATCGCATCAGCTGACCGTGTACTATTTTTACATTCTCACTCATTTGTGCAAGTGCTCCACGGTATTTAAGTTTTGACCAGCATATATCAATATTGTTGTTCCCTCGATCATGAAAAAGAACGTTAGTTAGAGCTAGTGTGTCAAATATACCGGTCACCGAAGGAACAGCCAATAGTTTGATACTTGCAGATTTTTTGTATAAGTGTGGTATAAGCAATAGGGTTAGTAAACTTAGTCGGTCGTAGTGTATTAGTTTATTAATTGGTTTTATCTCTTATTAAAAGACAATAGAGTTTAGAATTCGGTGGTGATCTCCGATTAAGGGTTAACCTGTATAGTTACTTGATCATATGCAAGTAACTATACAGGTTAACCCTTAATCGGAGATTGGTATAATAGTCACCGCCGAATTCTAAACTCTATTGTCTTTAGTATTATTATATAGTATATCTATAGTGTTTAATATACGGCGAAGAATATCATCACCCCATCAAATCCCGCGAGGGGCGTAGAAATCGTCCCTAGAGTACCAGAGAACGTACAGCAGCTTTTTTTTGTGAACTATGGCCATCAAACTGCGATCGCCAACCCGTCTGCCAAGCGTGGCGATTATGGCATAATCCCCCTTAATTGGGGAGGCTTTTCTCCAGCAGTGGATGTAATTGGCTGACATAATAAAATATTTTTGTTAAATCTAATAAACTAAAATAAAACACCACACTATTTCTGTAAAACGCTATAGAATCATAATTTATTAATATCTGTTTGTTATACATTATTACTAGTTATAATTCACACGGTTCCGGTATCAAAATTAATTGGTAAAGTTTACCGTGCATTCATAATTACCACAAAACGCAGTAATTACTCGGCTGCGTAATGAGTGTTGCCAGGCCTAATTCCAATTATGTGAAATTGAAACTAAACTTCCGACTCAAGAGTAATTTTGATATTATTTTAGGGGGGTACATTCTAGGATGTATTCTAAACGCTATTTTCATTGAATTTAAAGTACCTACCTAATTTGAGAGTATATGTATTTAGAATATATTCCAAAATTGAAAACTAAAAGCAAATCAAAATTGTGAAATAAGTTGTAATTATTTCCGAGAGAGAGAAAACTCAAGTCTATTGTTACGATATTTTTTATTTGTATTTATAAGAAACATATTATTTTTAGTCTACGTGTGCTACATATAAAAAACAGTTTCATTGACTCAGTTAAAGCACTGGTTAGTTAAGGTATTAAATAAGCCCATTTGTGTAATTTATATTATTAAGATCTGGCAGCACTCGAGCGGGAACCTACCATTTTGTACCAAATTGCACAGCGCTAATTTGAAACTAGCAGCTAAAATTGAATCTTATTTCGAAAGAGTAGAACAAAGATGGCCGCTGCTCTGCTAACTGTCCGTTGCGTAGAGAAAGTATGGGCATTGTCATGGGCTTAATATTTTAATTTATATAAAGCATTTCCCGCAATGATGTATATTTAAATTGAGTACTGGGAAATCTTATGTCTACTTTAAGGCTGGAATCAAACTCGTACCCTCTTACGAATCGTATGTTACTTTATGCATGATGGGTTTGCGCTTTACTACAATCTCACCTACCAATAGAAGCTCTCAGAGAGTGGAACTGAGAACAGTTGCCGCCATTTAACCTTCCAATGTCTCATTAAAAACTAAGAAGTGTAATTTCATTCAGTATTATCTTAAGTAGCGGAAATTTTTATGAAGAAAATATTCCTTTAAAATTATGAATTGATAACGCAGTAATATAAATATTTAAGTCGAGTGGCTGACGACATCCAATATCACCACCCCATTTCATCTGGTAGGGGGAGTAGAAATCGACCCAACGGGTTATCTACCAGAGAACGAGCAGCAGCATCTCTCTGTACTATGGCCAACATACTGCGATCGCAAATTCGTCCGCCAATCTCAGATCAATTATTTGATCCGAGCTGCCAAACTATAAATTTAGATGATTGAACTTAAACATAATTTCTTTGACAATAACTTAATACAAGCTAGCTAAATATAATTACTATTATTAAATAAATTATATAAATGTTTTCATTCATTTTTTTTTTTTTTAATATCTGGGGACAATGTGACACAGATCATCCTAGCCTCAAACTAAGCAAAGCTTGTACTATGGGTTGGACATGGACATTCCCTGTACCTAAATATCTATGTAACTGGAAATAATCATGTATACCTACTTAATTATATTACTATATGTTCTGACTGATGTATTTGCAAGCGCTATTTTAAAGTCTACGTGAATAGAAACCTTTTTTATTTTATTTTATAAAAAAAAATACGTGGCTATTATGGCCTATGCCAAAAAATATTGACACAGTTCCATTGTGGAAATGTGGAACAGTGGACGTCATTCGGCTGTCATGATGGATATGATAAATAAATAAATAAATAATAAAATAAATGATATGTTTGATATATTATGATTTTATGAGCAACCTTAATCCTTGAAATGGTTTTTGATTAAGCCAGATTCCTGTAAAATATACAAACCTGATTTGCGAACCGTAGTAATATTTGTGAACTGAAAAGTTTTTATAGTAGCAGTAACTTTGTTAAAGTTGGATAATATTGTTCTAGAGACGTCTTCGAGAGCCTCCAGTTCCAAAGAGATTCTGAATAATTGTAATATAAATGTTTTGAATTGAACATTTAAATAATTTTCAACCTTAAACACTGAGAGACAACGTAGAAGTGGTAACTTTAGAAGCTTTGCGTTAATTTAATATTAAGAAAATTAATTATTTTTACTAAAATTGGCCGTAATAAATATTTTAATTTGTAAGATCTCTCCAATGAACTTTTGGAAATAGTTTCCAATTAAATGGAGGCTTAGAATACGCCACAAATATATTAATTATGTGATTAATTTAATATAATAAAAAGATTTTATTTTCTGAATGAAGGAATTCAGATAGTTTCGATTAAACGGAGGCCTACAATACGGGGGCACTAATACATTAGTCCCAGTTGTCGCTATATAAGTACACGTCGGAGATAAGCTATACCTAATACATGTACACACGGCTACATATCAAGCTATACATTCCCAGTATAAGCTGACCTCTCATTGTATGGAAATCCTATACACCGCGGGATCAGCGTATACTGGGAATGTATAGCTTGATATGTAGCCGTGTGTACATACGTATGTTAGGTAAAGCTAATCTCCATAACGAATGAACAGACGGTCACACCAGACGCAACACGTTAATTAAGCTTAGCTTGACACTGTTTACAGGCTTTGTATCTCTGAAATCAGGAGGGAAATAGATCGCAATTTTGAGGACGATAAAGTGTCTTTAAGTGAAATACTAGCCGTGTGGTTTCCGGCCTAAAAACAAAAAAACTTGACAGGTGTCAAGGGACACCCGGATGGAACGAAGTTATTTCTTATTATTTATTATGTACAAAAAAACCTGTATACACTCAACAAAAATAATCGTCGCGACACCACACTGTTCAATGCGAAATAGAAATGAAAATATCTGGCTTGCTTTCTATAAGATTATTATTATTTTATTATTTATTTATTCAGTAACAATGAATTTTACAATACAATTCCTTAAATAAAAGCATTATTTAAAAATCAATCCAAAACAATAAGAATAATAATTGGGAGACAAAATAATCAAGAAACATAAAATAATTAAAATTTAACGTTTAACATAAATAAAAATAGTAAAAAAAGTAATACAGAAATCAAATCACATAATAAAAAAATGAAAAAAACATGAAACAGATATTCGTCAAAACGAAAAAAAATTAAAATAAAAAAAAATCAAAATAGAGAGAGAGAGAGAGAGAAACATGCGCACGCCGCACAGCTGCAAAAAAGTGTCGTGACAGCTTTTCGTAAGAATTTTTTCCGTCTAGCCCCCTTTCACAACGCGCGATAAGGAACTTCGTTCCAACAGGGCCACCCTATACAATCCCGTGGGTGTGATAAAAGGCGACTGAAGGCACACAAGGTAGTCAGGCAACTACAACCTAACTGCGGTCGCCAACTCGCATGCCAAGCGCGGTGACTGGCCGGGCCGGTTGGCGTGATTGGTAAATGCTTGCTTTCCACGCCGCCGGTTGTGGGTTCATTCCCACCCAGGACAGATATTTGTGTGCATGAACATGTCTGTTTGTCCTGAGTCTGGGTATAATCCTAATCCTAACTAATATTATAAATTCGAAAGTAACTCTGTCTGTCTGTCTGTCTGTCTGTTACTCTTTCACGCCAAAACAACTGAACGGATTTGAATGAAATTTGGTATACAGATGGTCTAGACCCTGAGAAAGAACATAGGCTAATTTTTATAGTTTGGATAACACATAGGCCATATTTTATAAAGTTTAACGCGGGTAAAACCGCGGGGCACAGCTAGTTATCTATATAAGTATATAAATATTTACAAAAGAAAAGTAGTAGGTATATGTAATATATCAGTTACCTGACTTCCATAGTATCTACAAGCTCTGCTTAGTTTGGGATCAGATGGCCGTGTGAATAATGTTTAAGTGTTGTTCTTAAAAAAAGTCATTATTTAATTAATATTTATCGTATTGCAAATCTGCAAAGTTAATTAAAACTCTATATGCTTGTGTTTAAATTAAAGCCAATAAATGAGAAAACATATACTGATTTATTATTTAATGCTTAAGGCACCGAACATAGTTGAACATATTTTGAACCTTGAGTGTGGGTGTGTGGCTTAACAGAAATTATCAATTCAATGTTAAAAATATCTACTGTGGATAGCAAATAGTAAATAAGGCCAAAAATCATAGACAACAACTGCCAAGTCTGCCAACCGGAACATAAAAAGAAATATGCTTGAAATGTATTCGAATTTTCAGAGTTTTTTCTCCAAAACATCTGCCATCAGGAAACTCGAAATATCTGTTATACAAAAGAAAATAGCTCCGCGGAAATAATCGCCTTTGATCCGATACGATTCCTTTCGTTCAACTATTTGTCATAGCATACATTTTTCTTTGACCCATATTTCATTCTTTTTCCGTAATACACCTTTGTGAGAAACTACGACTTGTTTAATGAAATTCCATCACCTATTTATTCCTTCGGATTCCTTTTCTTTGTATGTATTATTATGGATTTTTGAAATAGAACGCCCGCATTGACACACTCACACACACACACACACTCACACCAAATATATCTAAACCTAAGAGATATCGCATCACTCACGCGTTGCCGACTCTTCCGCTGAGCTCTAGCACCACAAAATTAACTACTACCCTAAGTTTATTCTGTTAATTGTAGGTTCTTTCCCAGTCGAGCTGATGAATGTGCGAGAGAAAGATGGTCACTACAGTAACTATTGTTAGGCCGACTATATCCCCGTTTGATACCGTTATGTACGATATACTTTCTATACTTGCCTCTGGTGTTTTCGTTCTTGTTCCCGGCAAGACAATAATATATTTTCCATAATCATAGTAGTGGCTGTGTGGTGACGGCCTCAAAGAATATCGCCACCCCCTTTCATCCCGTGGGGGGACGTAGAAGTCGTCCCGAGGGAATATATACCAGAGAACGGGCAGCAGCGTTCTCCTGAGTCTACCAATGTCTACCTTACTGCGATCGCCAACCCGCCTGCCAAGCGTGGCGATTATGGCATATCCTCCCAAATGATGGACACAACAAAACCGCGGCCCCCAGTTCCCGGCAGCCCTGCTATTCCCAGCCGTGGTAACAGCCGTGGTTACGGCAGGGCAGGGGGTGCTAAGAATTCCCGGCAGATTCCGTGTTACCAAAACCGACGACCTCTGGCCCTGGCAACGTATAACACACGTACACTGCGGTCCGACGAGAAGATAACCGAACTGAAAGAAGAATTGAGCAGGTTACGTTGGGATATTGTAGGATTATCTGAAGTCCGAAGAGAGGGGGAGGACTCGATAATACTGCGCTATTACCGGGAGGGTGACCAACTATCCCAAGGTGGTGTCGGGTTCATAGTCCACAAGTCCCTCGTGAACAACTTAGTGAAAATCGAGAGTGTGTCGACGAGGGTTGCGTACCTTATACTCAGAATCTCCAAGCGGTATTCGTTGAAGGTTATACAGGTATACGCACCCACTTCGACACACTCCGATGATGCAGTCGAGGTTATGTATGAGGACATCTCCAGAGCCATACATACTTCTAACAGCTATTTCACTGTGGTCATGGGGGACTTTAACGCAAAGCTGGGCAAACGATTCGGTAATGAGCTGAGAGTGGGGCAATTTGGAACTGGAGACCGGAACCCCCGGGGCCAGATGTTGGCCGACTTCTTGGAGAAGGAGGGACTCTTTATGATGAATTACTTCTTCAGGAAGCCGGATCACCGCAAATGGACCTGGGTGAGTCCCGATGGTAAAACTAAAAATGAGATAGACTTTAAGACTTTATCTTGTCGACGAGACGACAGATGTTCAATGATGTCTCCGTGATCAATGCGGTTAAAACCGGGAGCGATCACAGACTGGTCAGAGGCTCATTGAACCTTAATGTCAAACTCCAGAGGTCCCGACTGATAAAGTCTACGCTCCGACCTTTACCTATCCACGCCCAAAACCCCGAACCATTTCAGCTCGAACTGCAAAACCGTTTCGAATGCCTAGCAGACTGCGAGGAAGTGGACTCATACTATGACAGGCTCGTAGAAGCTGTCCATACGGCTGGGTCTAAGGTCTTCAAGGCCCGTCGTACAAACAGAACTAAAAAGATCTCTGACTTTACCCTGCAACTTATGGAAGAAAGACGGAAAATGGTTCTGACATCCTCAGATGATGCTACCAGATATCGGCAGCTCAACAGACAGATCTCAAAGTCTTTGACTCGCGACACGCGTCAATTTAATACAAAAAGTATTAAAGAGGCCATTGAGCGCAACAAAGGCTCCAAAGTGTTCGCAAGAGCTCTGTCTGTTGGACAGAGCCAACTGACGAAGCTGAAGACTGAGGATGGTAGAATCGTCACGTCTAAACCTGAGTTGTTGGGAGAGATCGAGAAGTTCTACGGACAGTTATATACGACTACACAGCCACCTGTCAAAAGTCATGCCTCAGATCCCAGAGCACGACTAACCCGACATTACACCGAAGACATCCCGGACGTCAGCCTGTACGAGATTAGAATGGCTCTCAGACAACTCAAGAACAACAAGGCGCCTGGTGATGATGGAGTTACAGCTGAGCTTCTGAAGGCGGGTGGTACACCAATCCTACGGGCCCTTCAGAAGTTATTTAACTCCGTCATACTAGATGGTCAAACGCCACAAGCATGGCACAGGAGTGTGGTGGTGCTCTTCTTCAAAAAGGGTGACAAAACCCTATTGAAGAATTATAGACCCATCACACTGCTGAGCCATGTTTACAAGTTGTTTTCGAGGGTCATTACGAACCGTCTCGCGCGCAGGTTTGACGACTTCCAGCCTCCCGAACAAGCCGGTTTCCGAAAAGGCTTTAGTACCATAGACCACATACATACGCTGCGGCAAGTTATACAGAAGACCGAAGAGTATAACAAGCCACTGTGCTTAGCGTTTGTGGACTATGAGAAAGCCTTCGATTCTATCGAAACATGGGCCGTGCTGAGGTCTCTCATAAGGTGCCAAATCGACTACCGGTATATCGAGGTGATAAAGTGCTTGTATGAAAACGCCACTATGTCAGTGCGACTCCAGGACCAGAACTCGAAACCTATCCACTTGCAGCGAGGCGTGAGACAGGGAGATGTTATATCTCCGAAACTGTTCACCACTGCATTGGAAGATGTCTTCAAGCTTCTGGACTGGAAAGGCTTTGGCATCAATGTCAATGGCGAGTACATGACTCACCTTCGATTTGCCGATGATATAGTAGTCATGGCTGAGCCCATGGAAGACCTCGGTACAATGCTCGATGACCTCAGCAGAGTCTCTCAACAAGTGGGTCTGAAAATGAACATGGATAAGACGAAAATCATGTCAAACGTCCATGTTGCACCCACTCAATTAAAAGTTGGTGACTCTGCACTCGAAGTTGTAGAGAACTATATTTACCTAGGACAGACCATCCAACTAGGTAGGTTCAACTTCGAGAAGGAGGTCAATCGTAGAATCCAACTCGGCTGGGCAGCGTTCGGGAAGCTACGTAACATCTTCTCGACCAAAATACCGCAGTGTCTCAAGTCGAAAGTCTTCGACCAGTGTGTGTTGCCAGTGATGACTTACGGAACAGAGACGTGGTCGCTCACTATGGGCCTTATTAGAAGGCTCAAGGTCACCCAAAGAGCAATGGAGAGGGCTATGCTCGGAGTTTCCCTGCGGGATCGAATCAGAAATGCCGAGATCCGCAGGCGAACCAAAGTCACCGACATAGCCCGAAGAATTGCAAAACTGAAGTGGCAGTGGGCGGGGCACATAGCTCGTAGAACCGATGGCCGTTGGGGCAGAAAGGTTCTTGAGTGGCGACCACGAACCGGAAGACGCAGCGTGGGCAGGCCCCTTACAAGATGGACCGATGATCTTGTGCGGGTCGCTGGAAACTCCTGGATGCGAACAGCGCAAGACCGGCAATTGTGGAGATCTTTGGGGGAGGCCTTTGTCCAGCAGTGGACGTCTTTCGGCTGATATGATGATGATGATGATGAATCATAGTAGTTACCTAGAATTAATTATATGAATGTTTTTTGTAAATTTATTTTAAATTATGATGAATTAACTAATTGATTGATAGATTATTTTTAAAATATTTATTTTATATTGAAATTTTATAGTATGAATGCTAAGAATTAATTAATTTAGTTTTTTAATAATTTTAATATTTATTCTGACGTGCAATGAATTAGTTAATTGATTATTTTTGTGTTTTTTTATTACATATTCATATTTTAAAGTAACGTTAACTGTGCACGTTGAAATGAAATAATTAAGAAATTTTAAATTTGATGTAACCAGTTTGATTTGTGCATGCTTAATATGTCATATCTGTGTATCTCATTCAAACGAGCTGTAAAGTTCTTATGAGAAATAAAGTTCTTTAATGTATGTGAAGATATCTTAAACTTCCGACACAATCGTGCTGGCGATTCTGTCCTTAATGATAAGACTGTTAAATTAGTTATTAACAGTTAATTCAACTAATTTCAACATTATTACATTGTTTTTAACATAGTTATTTTGTCATCTCATCCTGGTGTTTATACAATACTAGTTGGTATTGTATAAAATCCGCTATGACATGGGAATCTTCAAGTAGCAACCCTATTCCTTAAAGGCCGGCAACGCAATTACGCGCACTGTGTTGCAAATGTCCATGAGCGGCGGTGATCACTTTCCATCGGTTGAACTGCTTGCTCGTTTGACATGCTATTAAAAAAAAATCCGGCCAAGTGCGAGTCGGACTCGCCCATGAAGGGTTCCGTAGCAGCATGTATTTCAGTTGATTAAATGAAAGCAAATTGCGGTTTACGATTTATGACGTATTAAATCCAACTATTTTCAATAGCCTCCCAGTCGACATAAACAATGGTATCACAAAGACCTCTTTTAAAAACAAAATACATATGCATTTATATAATATCTTCTGTAAAAACCTCACCGTAGGGAATATTTGAATATTTAAATATATAGATAGAAAATAATATAGTTTAATAGTTATCTAAGTAGAGTGGAAAAGTGTCACTTAAAATGTAAACTTAAAAAAAAATTGTTAAAAAAGGAGCTACGTCTGCCAACAAACTGCATTGCAGTTTGGCGGAGGTAAAAATGAATTGTAAAATATTTTTTCTACAAATAAACGCTTTTTCATTTTCATTTTTCAAAAAAAAACTACTTGCTAGATCTCGTTCAAACCAATTTTCGTTGTTAGTTTTCATGCTAATGTACATCATATATTTTTTTAATTTTATCATTCTCTTATTTTAGAAGTTACATTTTACCACTTTGGAACTGTCTCTCGCGCAAACTATTCAGTTTAGAAAAAAATGATATTAGAAACCTCAAAATCTTTATATATAAGAGATAAAATTAAAAAATCTGATAATAAAATAAAATCAGCTTGGCAAATAATTAATACTGAAACTGGTAAAAGTAGATCAATAGATCAAACATTAGTATTGAATATTGGTGATGAACTGGTTTCAGGCAAGCTTACCATTGCCAATTTTTTGGCTGCTTTTTTTGCAAATATACCCGTGGATATTACTAAGTGTCTCGCATCATCACCAGATGTGGCTGAACTCTTTTTAAATCAAAGCGTAAAACAAACTGTACCTAACTTTAGTTTTAAATCCGTAACAAGTGATGATATTATAAAAGCTTTTAAGAGTATTAAAAGGAAAGGCACAGAAGATTTGTGGGGACTGTCTGTTAAAGCAATTGAATCAATCATACTAAACATTGCTACAATCCTTGCAGCCATCTTCAATGGCTGTATAAGTGATGGTGTCTTTCCCGATTTAATGAAAATAAGTAAGATAATACCCATTTTCAAGGCAGGATGTTCAAAAAATGCCACGAATTATAGGCCTATCTCAATACTACCAGCTTTAAGTAAAATATTTGAAAAGCTGATGCTCAGCCAAATGTTGTCGCACTTTAACGTGAATGAGATATTGCATAACAAGCAGTTCGGGTTTACAAGGGGCCGCTCTACTCAGGATGCAGGTTGCACATTAATTAGGTCAATATTGGAGGCTTGGGAGGGATCACAGGATGCGCTGGGAGTTTTCTGTGATCTCTCTAAGGCTTTCGATTGCGTTGATCATCGTATGCTCGTTGTTAAACTGAAGTACTATGGAATATCTGGCACATCTCTTGATCTTGTGATGTCCTATTTATCGGGGCGACAACAGATGGTTTCGATAGGCGGTGCCACTTCGGCACGTCATCCTGTGAAAATGGGGGTGCCCCAAGGATCTATATTGGGCCCATTTTTATTTCTAGTTTATATAAATGATCTCCCTTATCTGGTAGAGAAAGTATCAGACATAGTTTTGTTCGCTGATGATACTTCGCTCATATTTAAAGTAAATAGAAAGGATAAAGATCTTATTGAGCATAATAAAACACTCAGCTTTATATCAGAATGGTTTTCGGCAAATAATTTCTTGTTAAATGCAGGGAAAACTAAATGCATCAGGTTCTCATTGCCTAATGTGACTCAAATTGTACCAACAGTTGCACTTAATGCGAAAATATTAGATCTAGTCCCATCGACCGTATTTTTAGGATTGACACTTGATTCAAAATTGCAATGGGGTCCTCAGATTGAAAAGTTAGCAGGTAAATTAAGTTCGGCTTCCTATGCTGTCTGGAAAATAAGGCAATTGTCAGATGAACAAACTGCTAGATTAGTGTATTTCGCGTACTTTCATAGCATTATGTCGTATGGCATTCTGCTGTGGGGTTCGGCGGCTGACATAGGTACTATTTTTGTATTGCAGAAAAGAGCAGTCAGAGCCATTTATGGTTTAGGCAGTTGCTATTCTTTGCGAAATTTGTTTAAAGAAATAAATATACTTACTGTGCCATCGGAATATATATATCAGAATATAATGTTTGTTAGAAAAAATATTCATAATTATAAAAAGAAAAGTGAACTGCATAATATAAATACTAGGAATAAAAACAAACTAGCCATGCCAGGCTTTAGAGTAAGCAAAACTAATAAATCATTTTTAGGAAATTGTATTAGGTTTTATAACAAGCTTCCTACTCAAATTACTGATCTGCCTGACACAAGTTTTAAAACACATATTAAACGTATACTTATGGCTAGGGGTTATTACACCACTAAAGAGTACATCGATGACAAAGACGTCTGGCTCTCACTTCCTACCTGCACATTGCTCGCTGGAGATCTTGTAGCCATATAGACATTACTGATCTGCTGTGTTACGTGAACTATCTGTAAATGATTGCTATCATATACTTAATTTAAAATTATTGACTCTGTCTCAAAATGAATAATGTTATTGTTTCGAAGTTTTTCTTTTGTATACCTAAATATAATCTAAAATAATAAGCATTCAGACAACCGATCGAGCATATATTGTGTTTGCCTACTAAATAATTACTCTAATTGGACCAAATCCCGTGTTCATGCCCGCTTGAGTATGTTTCGCCGGACCGTCTCAACTGGGTCGTGTTGAAACCGGTAGTAGATGAACCCACTGAGTTTGTTTCGCTGGGTCTTCTCAGTTGGGGCGCATTGGATCCGGTGGTAGCATTAAAGCGCGACCGTCGTTATTAACACAAGGTCCGTCATAATAATAATACCTTTAATATAGACAGAACCATTGACAATATGTAGTAAAAATATTAGACTTAAACTAGATAATTAAACATAATCTGTTGACAATAACTTGATACGAGCTAGCTAAATATCATTTCTGTAATAAAATAAATTTTATAAATGTTTTCATACAAGATGTACCTAAATATCTATGTTACTAGAAATAATATCTAATGTATACAACTATATTACTACAAACATGTTCTGACTATTTACAAGCGCTTTTTTAAAGTCTACGTGAATAAAAACCTTTTTTATTTTTTATTTTATTTTAAAGACCTATCCATAGACAACCCACATGTATGGGTACGATGAAAAGAAAATTTGAGTTTCAGTTCTATGTATGGGGACCCCCCAAAATTATTATTATATTTCTATTTTTGTGTGAAAATCTTAATGCGGTTTACAGAATACTTCTACTTACCAAATTTCAACAGTAGAGTTCTTATAGTTTCTGAAAAAGTGGCTGTGACATACGGACGGAGAGACAGACAGACATGACGAATCTATAAGGGTTCCGTTTTTTGTCATTTGGCTACGGAACTCTAAAAACAAATCGGAGGCATTGCCATAACTAGATAGCACACTTAATTAGATATTAACATTGAGATATTTGTAAGATGTAACCTAAATTGTAACTAATTGAAGTAACTCTATCCGTGTTTCGATGTACAGTCGACGTCATGTTAGTGTAAACACTTTCACTACGTCTCCATTACGTAGGCAATAAGGGAACTTATTCCCTACGTGATGGAGACGTCAAATTCGAAGTGTATCCACCGACTAAGTGTCTGAAATCAAAGCCAACTTAGTAAATACTAATTGGCAATGGCATTTAGAAACAAAATTGATTAAATTGGGTTGCCTTTGTAGAATTAAACACTAATTTAGATATGATACTGAGAAACAATACTTAATCAAGAAGTATCAACTTCAAAGTTACCTTTTGCAATACAAAATTGGAATATAGGCCTCTATTGATTTTGATCGACAAGAAGAGTGTTTCATTACCTCCTTAAAAAAAAATCTAGGCTTATAGTGCTACAAACTTATCTGGCCCGGTGGCCAAAAGAAGAACTAACGACGCCAGTTTGAAATGTCAATCCATGACATTCCTGCCATTGATTGTTTGTTGCGCGTATTTATTTTTCTTTTTGTGGTTTTTAATTGTAAAAAATGCCGAAAGCTTTAAAAATTGATGCGGGGAACGTTATATTACAAGTATTGAATTATATGAAGGAAGAATAACGCCTTCAGGCACCAATTATACTCTTCAATAAGTTGTATGAATGCGTAGCTGCTGCTACAGGTTAGTGTTGTCAGCTTCTGAAAAAATACGAAACTCCCCCTCGCTCTTTAAATTAAAATACATATTTTAAAATATTCATTATTTAATTATTTTTTGCTATTTCCTTTGTAGGGGTCCGCGAGCGATTTGTAAGAAAACTTGTGAAAGAAAAAGAGCAAGCAGATGCAAAAATGTATAGCAGATCAGAATATTGGTAGATCGAATTCTGAAATCCTATCATTGATTGCAGAAGCTTTTGATAAAATAACAGTCAATGAATGGCAAAAGCATTGCGATCATGTAAAAAAATATTGAAAATGTGTGGCGAAAAAGGGATGGATACTTAGACGAGCCTTTCATCATTCATTTAGGTAGTGAAAGTGAAAGCAGTGATTCCGATAATGATGATGATGAAATGACTTCTGAATTAAACCATTCCGGTGACATAATAATACCTGGAGTTATTATGTCACCGGAATCCGGAGATCCGTTAGAGAACACCCAGCATACATTTTATGTAAATGATCACAATTATTGTATAAAAATACAACGATTTGTAATGACAGTATTTATTTGCTTTTTAGTGAAGTAACATTTACGTTAGAATGTGCATATTATTTTTACCCACTTTATTGCAAAAAATAATTTCTAGCAACACTAAATGCGATAACAGCGACGCTGCCAGCGGGTCAGATAAGTTTGCGGAACTGTACTTGAACTGTGTGAAATTTGAAAAAGTTCGGTTCAGCCGTTCAGGATGTGTACGAAACGAACTACATGAGTCGCCTAAGAAAGAGTTTCGTTTACCTACACTTGGATCAATTATGTTTTGTTTTTGTATTGGCAATATTTTCAGATATTGTCAAAATTTCCCTAACGTTTTATTAGTTTTAGATCTTATTGAAGCTTCAAATGTAAGTAAACTATTACAGTATAACTTATTACAGTTATTATTTATAGGTAAACCTCGCATGTAAAAAACGATTCGTACAATTAATTAAACATACCTTATATTTTACTGATTAATCTAGCTCCTTCTACATAATTACAAGTTTTCTATTAAATGGAAAACAGAGAAAATGCAATTTCACTATTACATTTCATGAAATGCAACACTTTCACAGACAGACAGATGGACTGATAGCGGAAGCTTAGTAACATGATATTGTTGGCAGCCTTTTAAGAAAACTTCAAAATTCTATTTATTCTGTACAGGAAATTGAGATGCCATATATCGACATTTTTACATTTACTACACCTACTGATGAGAAAAATTTAAAAATTTTGTAGAAAGTCAGCAACTTTGTAGAAACCGTCACAGAAAAATGCATTAAGCGTCTTCTTTTCTGTATTTTTCTATTTTATAAGCGTTTGAGTGTGTGCGAGTATTAAAAATTCAATATAAAATAGTGAATAATGAAATAAGTTCATAAAAACCTTACATAATCTCGTGTTAACTGAATAGAGAGAGAGAAAATTTCTTACGTGACGAGAATATAAAAATATTACCAATGTAAGACTTCATATTGATTTAAGTTGGAAGTTGAAGTAAAAGCTTAAAGAATAAAAACTTGGTTCCTTACTTTATTTTATTGATCTTCTATCTTTGTTTCTGTTGAATATTATTTAACTAACCACATTATTTACCTAAATTTCTACCGATATCTGTGCCAACGTGTTTTATATTTTCTGCCTACCTGCACTTCTATGACATCCATTAAAAATTTCAAATTTGGTATGCAACTTAGGTTCCTCAACTTATTTAAACAGTTTAACTTTCCGTATGAGCACCACCTGCCACTAAGCTTCTATAAGTGAGAGCGTTGGCAATATACCCAGATTTCTGGAAAGCTGTAGGTAAGTTTATTCTTTTGGCCTCTATACTGGAATTAATCTATTACAACATGGTACTTAGATTTTCTTTTAATTGGCTATCATATGTTATTAGGAGAATACATACATACATACATAGACTCACGCCTGTTTCCCAGAGGGGTAGGCAGAGACAACGGATTTCCATTTAAGAATAAGAATAAAAATATCTTTATTACAGTAAAGCTTAACAGAGTGTTAAAAATAACTTTGGTCCCAAAGTAGGCATTGTGCCTGTATCTTGAGTACCGATCACACGGGTTTTACTTATTATAATACAGGTTTACATGGACAAGATTCATAATCAACTAAATAAAGAAGATTTACAACACAGTTCAATACTTATTAACATAGTTAGATCAAAATCATTAATCTTAATAAGCAAGGGAGCTACTTAGTGTAAAATAAAATAAAACTTATGAACTAATGAGGGTTGTATGTGTGTAAGTGTAGAAAGAAGAGAGAAAGTAAGAGAGATAGAGAGAGAAGTGAGAACGTGCTTCGTAAGAGTAGTTGTAGAGTTTAGACAAGATTTTCAGTTTCGGTATAATTTAACGAAAGAAGCCATTTGGAGAATGATTATTTATAAAATAATAAAATATATGCAGCACTACTATACTAATATCATGCCCGAGCTCGCCAAGCACGTAATTAAGCATTGTTTAAAATTTAACACATTATAAAGCCTACATTATAAGAAACCTAGATTTGAGCGCATGATTTAATCCGTCTGTGCATTCTGTCTCATCACAGAAATGTTGTAAGATACTTAAATTAACTTTAAGATGTGGCTCTCAACCAGTAGGTCAGTTTATTTAAGCCACAAATAGCCGAGAGCATGATAAGGCGGTTTCGGAGCGCGCTGGAGTCAGTGGAGTAGGGTTTTGGCATAGTTTACTGACTGTTGTATTAGGTCTGCAGCCAGACTTACACAAGTTCATCTGATCCCAAACTTGAGTTGCTGAGCAGAGCTTGTACTATATACCAGATAACTGATATAGGTACTACATATAATACTTTTCTTATGTATATAGATACTTAGACTCACATGTTCATGCACACAAATATCTGTCGTGGGTGGGAATCGAACCCCCGACCTCCGCCGTGAAAAGCAAGCATTTGCCAATGCCATGTCTGTAACATCCCTAATATGTGCCCGTTGAAGTATGGCGACAACAAGAAACAAAACCACTATTGCGGTCACTCATCTTCAAATTACCGCACACCTGAATGCTTCACCGATCGTTTTTAAAGCTCTTCATAATTGGAATTCCGGAACCTCTTCCAAATGGCGCCTTCAATTTATATCCCCATATAAATTTACGAAGAGGTTCAAGCTATTTTTGTATTACTAAACAAACTCGAATGTTTGTGTTCGCAAGTGAGGGGAAACGGCAATATGTTCGGCTTGTATCATATTGTTTAGGAAACACAATGCTATTTAGATGCAAATCAATTATTAATACTGTGATGAAAAATGAATAAACGTGGATGAATCAGTACAGTATCGTTTGTAACTTTCAGAGCGTTTGTGCACCAAATGACGGCTAATAAAGTCAAAACGGCACCGACGTATCAGCATAGTCACTGGCCATTTGGTTGTTATCAGTCGACTTTTGGTTTACAAACGCTCTCGAACATATTTTGACCACATTAACTGCCTATGAGAAAACAACCATTAGATTTTGTTTTTATTTAATTATTCTTTATCGTATGGGCAGTGATTACCCTGGCTTCAAAGTAGGCCTCTGACATGGTCTAAGATTCATCAGCAATAACAAGGAACCTAGTCACTAGCCATTTGGTTGTCATCAGTCTTCTTTTGGTTCCAAGCGCCATCAGACACATTTTGACCACATTAACTGCCTATGAGAAAACAACCATTCGTTTTTTTTTTAATTTAATAATTCTTTATCATATGGGCAGTGACTCAGTGAAATCAGGAGACATAGTGGATCTAAATGAAAACCCATGCACCCAGCAAGTACCTCCACCATGGCAGCGGGTACCAGGTACTAATAAGCCAAAAAGAACTAGTGATTCTCCACCAAACAGCAATCCTGTGGCAGTATCAAACAGGTTTACTCCCCTAGCTTTAGTAGATTCTGAAAATGGAAATAATGCCACCCCGAACCTAAATACAAATAAACCTCCCCCCATTGTTCTATATGGAATAGAAGACGTCAACGAACTGTCAAAACTTATGGAATCAGTATGTGATCCTGAACTCTTTAAAATAAGAATAGCAAACAAAAACTTGCTCCGAGTTCTAGTCAATTGCCCAGAAACTTATAAAGATGTGATTTCAGCAATTAGGGCCAAAGGCTTGATTGGTCACACATTCACACCAAAAGAAAAGAAGGCATATCGCATTGTTATAAAGAAACTTCACTATACCACACCACATAATGAAATAATCGATGCGATTGAAGCCACTGGGAATAAAGTTCGCAGGGAAATCATCAATGCCCGATATGGTCCAGACAAAAGTCCATCTATTACATTTTTTGTCAACTTAGAACCAAATGCCAATAACAAAGCAGTGAAAAACATAGAGTATATCCACCATCAGCGAGTCACAATAGAAGACCCTCATAAAGCAAAAACAATTGTTCAATGCCAGCGCTGCTAGCAATATTGTCGCTCTAAAAATAACTGCATGCGACCGTATAGATGCGTTAAATGTGGGGAAGGTCACAAAACCGCTGAATGCCCATAGAAATAATCGCAGTACTCCTGCCAAGTGTGCTTTGTGCTCGTGTGATCATCCTGCTAATTTTAAAGGCTGTCAGGTCTACTTGGAGATCGCGTCCAGAAAGGCAAACCAGAACAAAAAGCATCCCCTTCGACCTACAAAGAACGAGGTGAACAAAATTACACCAACTGACCCACAAGATCACCCCAAGGAAACCTTGCCACCATCAAATGCCACCCTATTCCGTGACAAGAGAAGCTACTCTGACATCGCAGCAAATATAAAGCAGCACTAACATTGTCTGTGGATCTAAAAACAACTCTCAACAAAGTTCGATAGAACTAATTTAAATAAAACAATCTGAAAAGATAGACCCACTCATCCAACAGATAGGTACCCTCCTGAACCTATTGACGACCGTTGTCACTAAATTACATTCATAATACCCATACGTATTGCAACATGGAACATCAATGGATTATCGCCAAACATAGTCGAACTTGAAGAAGTAATCAAGAGTAATAAACTTGACATAGTTCTAGTCTCTGAGTCTCACGCCACAAAAAATAGTTGTTATCGATTGAAGGGTTTTAACATTTACTTTACCCCCCATCCTGGCGATGGCAAAGCTCATGCGGGTACTGCAATAGTGATAAGATCAAACCATAAGCACACCATACTGGAGGAATATGCCACGCAACATATACAGGCTACTACTATAAGACTAGACGATCGAGCAAGCTCGATTATATTGTCTGCTGTTCACTGTCCACCTAAACACAAGATCACTCACCGAATGTTTGAAGACTACTTTTCTCACCTTGGATCCAAGTTCATATCGGGAGGAGACTGGAACGCAAAGCATACGTACTAGGGCTCTCGCATGACTCTGCCAAGAGGCCGTTCACTTAAAAGCTGTCTAGATGCTCTCCACCTTACTCCAATATCCTCTGGAGAACCAACAAGTTGGCCAACTGATCATAAAAAGAAACCGGATTTGCTGGACTTCTTTGTAACCAAAGGGATCAGTCATCTTTACTCCTCTGTAGAATCGAGCCTTGATGGTTCATCTGATCATACGCCGGTAATCCTTACCTTGAGTACTTCAGTCATATATACCGAGCCATCTGACTCCTTATTAAATCGGAAAACTGACTGGCAGGGCTTTCGTAGTTTCTTGGAAAATATTGACAATGCTTGCATGTACTTAACAATCCTGATCCAGGTGTCTGCATGGAAAAACTCACCCTTTTTAAATCGCCTTACAACGACATCACAATCAGCCGATATTAAAGAAAAACTTATAGAGAAACGGGGACTACGAAAAATCTGGCATCAATCTCGACATCCTGCAGATAGAACAGCTTTCAACCAAGCCGCATAACAGTTAAAGACGCTACTGCAAGAATCGGCAAACTCTTCTTTCCGAAATACCCTGGAAAACTTGTCACCTCAGGGAAAGGGCGAAACGTCGCTTTGGAAAGCTGCCAAGTCCTTCAGAAAACCGCAAGAACATCTCCACCCCCTAAATAACTCAAACTCATGGGCACGAACAGATGCTGAGAAAGCGGAAGTACCCAAATACCTTGGCCAATGATCTTCTAATCCCCTCCGTAACGATGAAAAGGCTGAAAAGGAGGGATGTATTCTAGGATGGCAATCGAGGCCTCTGACATGGTCTAAGATTCATCAGCAATAACCAGGAACCTAGTCACTCGCCATTTGGTTGTCATCAGTCGTCTTTTGGTTCAAAAACGCCATCAGACCACTACGAAGCTAGACGTGCTTCACTGGTAATAGGTAGATTACTACATTTATGTAAAGGCGAATAAATGAAAAGACAACCGGTCAGTTTAACGTATGAAAGTATATTGTTAAAATAAATGATCTTATGAGCTAGGTACAAATACAATAATTAGGTTGCACGCGTACACCATATACGGAAAGTTCAATATACACTTAGTCATACATCACATCATCCCCCTGATTTTGAGAAAAAAAAAATAATGGCATTACAATAACATTTTTTTTTTCTTAAAATTAATACACGCATACACATTGCATCATCACTCTAACAACAAGTTTCTGAGTACATAAAGACCTAAAGATATTTGATACTCTATTTATATAATAACACACTGTCTTAATCTTAGCATGAATAACATAGCAACTTTAAACATAATAATAGATATGCATAACTACTTATAAATGTACACTCTTCACAATAATATTATAACTCGTTACATATAAAATGGAATAGTTCTGTTTTTGTGAACAACATTTTCCTTTCCCTTTTGCATTATTTTAACATTTACGCCTAATTCTTCTATAACCGTAAAAGGACCTAAATATACTTGATCTAATTTTTCCCTATTTTCATTTCTTAAAAGTAACAAATCTCCAGTATTATAGTTAACTGAATTACATTGCCTGTCATATTTTGTTTTTCTACAAATTTTGGATTGAATTAAATTATTTCGTGCATCTTCACATGATTTTTGTAGTCTAAATTTTAATTCTTTGGGATAGTCATCAAAATTATATACTGGGTCTACATTTTTCAAAAGGTTGTTTGGAATGTTACATAATTTGCCAAAAACAAGTTCGAAGGGTGTATATCTAGTTTCAGAATGCACTGTTGTGTTGTACGAAAAACACCAATATTGTAACCAGTTGCTCCACATATGAGCCTGGTTATCTGTTTGTATCCTTAAGAAAGCTCCCAAGGCCTTGTGAGAATTTTCTAAAGAACCAATCGACTCATGGTGATATGCTGTTGACTGAATACAGTTAATACCCAATAATTGACATGTATCTTTCATGGTTGATGAGAGGAATTCACTACCTCTGTCTGTCGCGATTTCGCGTGGAATACCGTAACGCAGTATAAAATTGTCAACAAAAGCTCGGGCAACTGTTTGAGTTTCTTTTATTTATTAACGGGTAAGCTTCTACATATTTTGTAAGTTCACATTGAAGAGTCAATATGTAACAATAGTCATTACAATCTTTACTAAGCGGTCCAACCAAATCCAAATATATTTTATCGAATGCTGACGTCGCTGTTGTAGTTATACACATTGGCTCTCGGGTGTGCTTATGGAACTTTTGTTTTTGACACTGTTCGCACTTTCTAACAAAATTAGCTATGTCACGGTCCATTCCTGTCCAGTAATAAAGTCTTTTAATGTTATTAGTCATCCTTCGAATACCAGCATGGCCACTGCTGGGTAAAATATGGTAATCATTCAAAATAACTTTACGATCGTCTTTATTTTCTACTCTACTCACTCCTTTAATAATACATAATCGTGGACCTTCCCACTTTTTCATTTTCGTAATAATACGTGCTAACTCGGTAATTATTTCTTTATTGTCATTATTTCTAATTATGCATAATTCTTTTATATCATTTTGTTTACATATCTGCTCTAACTCTCTCACGAACAAATCTCGTTTGAAACATGATCGAGAGCTTCGATTTACCGATATTAATGACAATGACGGTGAATATATTAGGTACCTATTTCTACTATAACAATTATCGGTTTGTTTATTATGTATGTGTAAACATTTTTCATCAAAGTTTAACTCTGTAACATGATATGGTTTTTTAAAAATTTCCGCAACTCTTGGTTGATCAGACCGATCATTGCCGGAACTCTTATCAGTCAATACATTTTCATTTTTCTCTTCTTCCATTCTTCTATATTGCGCTCTAGTCATGACCCCTATCACACACTCATACATGCTCTTCAACTCTTCACTCGTCAATTCAATCCTAGATAGTGCATCTGCAGCTGCATTATCTTTTCCTTTCATATATTCTACTACAAAATCATATTCCTCCAGACATAATCGAAACTTTGTTAACCTACTGGAAGGGTCGCGCATGTTAAATAAATAAATCAACGGTTTATGATCCGTGATAACCCTAAACCGGCGTCCATATAAATAAGGGCGAAAGTACTTAACAGCCCAAACTATCGCCAAAAGCTCTTTCTCAATTATCGGATAGTTACGCTCCGCTTTGTTTAGTGGGCGACTAGCATATGCTATCGGTTTTTTGTCTCCATTTGCTAGCACACACCCAATCGAAAACCCCGATGAATCGGTATTCAAAATAAATTCATTTTCCTTTGAAAAATTTGGATATTGTAATAATGGAGGACTAATTAACGCTTTTTTCAATGTCTCGAACGCATGTAAACATTCCTTACTCCAATTAAATTCTATATATTTTTTTGTCAAGTTCGTTAAAGGTAATGTAATTTTAGCAAAATTCGGAATAAATTTCCGATAATAATTTGCAAATGCAACGAATCTACGGACCTCGTCTGCATTTTTCGGAATCGGATAATTTTGTAAAACTTTAACTTTATTTTCATCTGGCTTTATACCCTCTGGTGTTACCACGTGACCTAAATACAAAAGTTCCTTCTTCAAAAATGTACACTTAAATGGATTTAACTTCAAATTTACGTCTCGAAGCCTTGTAAAAACGTCAATTAGGTTTTTATTATGTGTTTGCAAATTTCTACCCATTATTATTATGTCATCTAAATAAACAATGCACTTTTCGTAATTTAAACCCGATAGTGCTACAGTCATCGCTCTAGTAAACGCACTCGGACTTAATTAGCTTATACCTTGTTATATTATTATACCTTGTCAGCTAAAAATGCAGTGTATTTACGACTCTCTGGGTCTAATTTAATTTGGTAATAGCCTTGATTAAGGTCTAAATGGCTGAAATACATAGCCCCTGACAAAGAATCCAAAATTTCGGTTATGTTTGGTAGTGGAAAATTATCATTTTGTATGCACTCATTCAATCCCCTATAATCAATCACAACACGCCACTTTTTTTCACCCCTAGCATCAGTCTTTTTCGGAACAATCAGTAAAGGGCTCGACCATTCAGACGTCGACTCCTCTATAATGTCATTTTCCAACATTTGTTTTATTTGTTTATTTATTTCTGCTTTTTGAGAATGTGGAAGACGATAAGGTTTTTTATAAACGGGACTAATATTTTCTTTTAAATGAATTTTTTGTTCATACAAGTTTGTTGTATTTAATTTGTCCCCGGGTAAATGAAAAATATCCGCAAATTTTGCACAAATATTTGCTATAGAAGTCTCCTCTTCTTTAATCAAATAATTAAGATTAAGCAAAGAAAACAAAGATTTTACCCTATCCGCGTTATTTACTATTCTATTAAACGAATAACAATGATATTCTTTTAAATCACGAATTTCTGGTGTAAAACAACGTAAATTAACATCAGTTTCCCGTGTGTTCATAATACGCATGGTCACCCTACCGTTTTTACTCTTACATATCGAATTAGCTAAAAATACACCTTCGCAAATCTCATTTGAAATTACTACACAATCACCTGTCCTATTAGTTGGAATATCTACTTGAATTTCACATCGCGCGGGCAACTTTATACATGCGTTATCATTTGTATTTCCTATCGAACATAACTGTACAGGTAAAATAATCGGAATTCCCTCACTATTTTGTAACGTTAATGTTTGATTTTCAAAATTAATTATAGAATTAAATTTTGATAGAAAATCTTGTCCTATAATTCCGTCTACATTTAATGGCAAATCGTTAAAAATGTAGAAGTCATGTGTAAATGATTCATTATTTTCGTTACGTAATATCAACTCTATGCACCCAGTAGATGTAATTTGACCACCAATACCATTTATGTGTGTCGTCTTAGGGCGAATAAACTCGCTCGGTGCGTGAATCACGCTTTGTTTCACAGCAGACAATGATGCTCCGGTATCAATGAGCCATGTACACATATAGTCATCGATATACAGATGTATAGAGTTCATATTCCGATAAGTTAATATGTAATTAGTCGCGAAAAAACTGAAACTTTTCGGTTTCCTCCGATTTAGAACTATCTTGCGATTCATGTGTCACATTGACATGATGTTTTTTCGAATTGAAATTTTGCTGGCTATTATATCCACGGGACCTACTACGGCCTGAAAAATTACCACGACCCCGACCGCTACTACGATAATACGACGAATCGTAAAATGTCCTATTATTATTTATGTTGTTCCTGAAAAATGGTTTTCCGCGAAACGGTGTAGTGGTACCGCGCCTCGAAACACTCTGCCCTCGGTATCCATTATTTGGGTAACCCCTATTATTATTAAACATCCTACCTCGAGCTGAAAATATCTGTCCTGATGTGGAAGGCATATTTACCTCCTCATCTTTAGCACCTTGTATAGCTTCCTTTAATGAACTATAATTACGCGCAGCAATGACAGTACTAAGCCGCTCATTTCGCAACCCGTCGGCAAATTTTTGAATAGCCTGTTTTTCATTTAAGGGTTTTAATATCTTGTATGCTTCAGATTTGCCCTCGGCTTGTGAAATTGTTAGATCCACAAACAGTTGCTCTAAGTCTTTCCCATACTGATCTATAGACCTACCACCTTGATAAGCGGTATGCAACTTTTTTTGTAACGCGGTGTCCGATTTTTTTGTTAAAAGATGTGTTTTCATTTCAGCAACCATTTCGTCAACAGAACCATATGAATCTGCCAAACGCAATTTTGCACTATGTGATAGCCTAGTTTTTAAAACATATTTTATGAGAAGTGACGCATCCGTATCTAAAATCATAGTAGAATATAATTCTATTGCGTCAATTAATTGTAAAGTAACTTTTTCGGTGTCGTCCATTATTGGTAATAGACTAACCGCCACTCTCAAATCAAAATTGGGTTTGGTAGTCATGGTTTCGCTATACTCATCATTAAACTTTCTATATCAGCATAAATCGAGTCTATCTGATTTGACAAGTGTAAATCAACATCACTTAACGATATTTCGGCTTTTTCTACCTTATTAACATATATGTCAAATATTTCGGTATACTTCTTATAAATCTTTACTGCTTTTTGAAATTGTTTATTCGCAGCTTCACTATTCTGTCGCCGATGCGATCCAATTTTAATTAAATAAGTTCTTATATCTACCAACTGCACATATATATTTTGTAATTCTAACATTAGCTCTATATATTGAAAAACAGTAAAACATATTATAAAATAAAATATTACGTTTTGTAAAAAAAAATAACCATAACGGAAAGTATCCTAAATACTTAAAGATAATTAATATAAAGTTCACTTACAGAATTTATTTGTCACCATTTGCACTTATTCGACACTTGTCCAAATTTCTCCACATCGTTAGTTATTAGCCGGGTCCTATTACACTGAAACTCGCTGCAAAGCAATACCCGTCGCTTGCCTTTCGATCTTCTTGGTAAGGCATTTATGTACTTTTTTCCATAAGTTGTACGCCAAGAAAATAGCACACATTACAATAACTGCAACCATCATATATCGCATTTCCATAGAGTAATCGCTCTCAGACATACTGGATTTCGCTTTATTTCCTTGTCCCTGTTGGGCAATTATTACCTCCTCTTTGAATTCCTTGGATACTTGACTGCCCATTATAATTTTTAATTATTATATCCTGAAAAACTGAAACACTAAAGATCCTGGCATGGTCGCCATACGAAGCTAGACGTGCTTCACTGGTAATAGGTAGATTACTACATTTATGTAAAGGCGAATAAATGAAAAGACAACCGGTCAGTTTAACGTATGAAAGTATATTGTTAAAATAAATGATCTTATGAGCTAGGTACAAATACAATAATTAGGTTGCACGCGTACACCATATACGGAAAGTTCAATATACACTTAGTCATACATCACACCACATTATGAGAAAACAACCATTAAATTTTGTTTTTATTTAATAATTATTTATCGTATGGGCAGTGATTAACTTGGTTTCAAAGTAGGCCTCTAACGTGGTCTTAGGTTTATCGGCAATTACCAGGACCGACAGCTTGACGTGTTCTACAAAACAAGGAGACGTTTAGAAATCAAACCACGTTGACGTACACCCATCTACAACTTGTAACTTAATGAACGCACATCCTGAAAATAGATTGTTCAGATCGTTTACTGAATCGATTTATATCATTTTTAATACAGGTATTTTTTATTCCAAAAATAATTAAAACTCGGTAATTAATGTCATATGAACCTTTTACAGTCAAAACAAATCGAAATGGACCGTAAGTCAAAGTAATAAGACTTTAAAAATCGCAGTTTGATTAGTAGTCATACAAATTCCATCATTCAATACAAAATAAAGAAAAATTATTTTATTCTAATGAACTAATTTAGTAAATAACAATGCATATACATTTTAAATTAAAAAATCTGTGTATGTATTATGATTACAACATAATATTGTAATTGGGGTGTTTGAGGGTGTGCGTTAATTACGTTACATGTTGTATAAACTGATTGCGTGGTTGCTGCTTTACTTCGAGGATCACTTATGCGTCGTATGAGCGCCCGGAATTGGCAAAACCGCCGCATTTCATTTTTCATATTACCACATAAGCATTGGATCTTGTTTTAATGGTGTTCTATATTTAGAGATCGGCTAAGGACCCGCGGGCGAGTGAAAGCACGGAGCTACGAGTATGTAGGCAAAACAAATTAAGCATGATTTAATACCTCTAAAAGCCTTTGTTTGCAAAAAAAATGTCTTGTTCGATCTTCAATCTGACGAGCGACTCGTATCTTCGCGTATTAACTAACGGTGAAATAAACCGACCCTTTTTTGCTTCTTCGCGTCAGTTAGTGCTCTGAGCCGAGGATCCGATCCCAAAGCCCTCTTTGGTTTGGTTGGTTCCTTCTCAGGCGAGGTGTACTTTTCTTCTAAGACGGCTAGCGAGCCTTCACCGCCTCTATAGTCCGGTCGTTTAACGTCACGTTTAAATGAAACTAGCTGTGCCCCGCGGTTTTACCCGCGTTAAACTTTATAAATGATTACAGCTCCTCCCCCGTAGGTGATAGCGCGATAATATGTAGCCTATATGTTGACCCGACCTCTTAGTAATATTCTTGCGAAATTTAAAGTTAATCTATGCAGTTCATTTTTGAGTTTAGCCCAGACATACATACAGATAAACAGACAAAAATTCTAAAAACTATATTTTTGGCTTCGATATCCATTGTAGATCACACCCCAAGTATCCTTTAAAAAAATATTCAATGTACAGTTTTGACTTTCCTACGATTTTATTATATGTACAGATAAGGAAACAGTCTTCATACTATGTGTGAATCCTTAAAAAAATCAATAAAAGTAGCAATTTCAATTTCGTAATCTATTCCAATTGAAATCGAAGTGGTAGATCAAATTCAATTAAGAGTCGAATAACACAGTTTTGGTACAACTCCATTTTGCTTGTAGGTAATGTTATATTACCGGCTCTCTAATCTTTGATACCGTAATTTAAGCTCCTATAATCTGTTTTGAGATGTACTTGTAATAGATTCTTTGATGTAAGTAATCTGATATTGAAGTGAGTTTCAATCTTGAATTACGCAATTATTTTTTGTTAGATATTAAAATTGGCTAGTTTATTTTTGGATACTGACAACGCCAGGTAATTAAGGGTTACAAATAGCTTGAAAGTTTGTGAACCATATTTTTGTTTTTCTACAAAATTGTAACTTAACTGAAAATGTAATAAAAATGGTGCAATTCATATGCACAACTTTCGATGATTTTAGTTTTTCTTAAAGGCTAAAGAATTAGGCTACTATTAATACAACTAATAATAATAAATGTCTTGGTCCAACTTCCACATTGCTGTCTGATCCCAAACTAGGCAAAGCGACATGTAGATACTATGGCAATCAGACAACTGGTAAATATAGACACTTATATATTTCTAAATACATAGATTATTTTTTATGCCAGCCAAATGACGTCCACTTGTGGACGAAGGCCTCCCCAAAACACACAAATAGTTGTCCGGCGCGGGACTCGAACCCGTGACACAAAGAGGCGTGGCGACTGTCTTAGCCGCTGCGCCACACGTTCACTGGCAGATATTCCCTAGGAACGACTTTTAAGCCCTCCACGGGATGAGATTGAGTGATGGTATAATACATAGATATCTTAAATAAATTGCACCCAGAGACAACAAATAATCGTGCTCATCACACAATTACTTGTCCTGGATGAGGTTCGAACCCACAAAATATGGCAGTAAGGCTTATTAACCAACGGGGTAGTCGTAGCTGTTTACGCCCTGTAGATGGTTGTTATTACATACTAGCTGTGCCCCGCGGTTTTACCCGCGTTAAATTTTATAAATTATCACAGCTCCGCCCCCGTAGGTGATAGCGTGATAATATGTAGCCTATATGTTAACCCGACCTCTTAGTAATATTCATGCAAAATTTGAAGTAAATCCATACAGTACTTTTTGAGTTTAGCCCGGACATACATACAGATAAACAGACAAAAATTCTAAAAACTATATTTTTGGTTTCGATGTCGATTGTAGGTCACGCCCAAAGTATCCTTTTAAAAAAATATTCTATGTACAGTTTTGACTTTCCTACGATTTTATTATATGTATAGATTTGTTAAAGTAGGTTGTTTTTAAAAGAGATTCTATTCTCAAATCTATACATATAATAAAATCGTATAAAAGTCAAAACTGTACATTGAATATTTATTAAAAAGGTTGCTTGGGGCGTGATCTACAATCGATATCGAAGCTAAAAATATAGTTTTTAGAATTTTTGTCTGTGTGTCTGTTTGTCTGTATGTATGTCCGGGCTAAACTCAAAATATACTGCATGGATTTACTTCAAATTTAGCATGAATAATTACTAAGAGGTCGGGTCAACATATAGGCTACATATCATTACGCTATCACCTACGGGGGAGGAGCTGTGATAATTTATAAAATTTAACGCGGGTAAAACCGCGGGGCACAGCTAGTCATACATACAGGTTGTACACAGAAAACAGTACCTACCAACAACCTAGAAGATGATCTCGGCTGTACAAATTACATAAATTTCTGTATTATGATAATTTATAGGCCGATTTACTAACTTTAAAATATTTTAATACTTTAGCTAAGAGAAGATTAATATTCATAAAATAGGTATTAGTAATAATACGGGATTACTTGAATTTATACACAGTAACTTTATTAATGTATGTCTCATTTCTTTAAAACTTTGCAAGTATAATTTACTTTAAATATTCAAACTCCTCCAATCCTTCGCTTAGTTGGAAAAAGAATACTTAATTTTATTAAGTATCTTAATATTTTTTATTCAACATTATTGTGTAGACAATGAAAACTTGTAAGTATTTCGTTGAAAAGGATTTATGAGTTATCGAGTAAAATTAAAACTTATTTCATGTATATTAAGTCTTGCTGTGTGGTGACGGCGAGGAATACCAGAATATCATCACCCCATCCCATCCCGTGGGGGGCGTAGAAGCTGACCCGAGGGAATATCTACCAGAGGACGGGCAGCAGTTTCTTTCTCAGTACTATGACCATCATACTATGACCATCATACTGCGATCGCCAACCCGTCTAGCAAGCGTGGCGATTATGGTATATCCCCCCAAGACGATTCCTGGGGGAGACTTGTCCAGCAGTGGACTTCTTGCAGCTGTTATGTTGATGATGATTAAGACTTTATTTTAAATCCTGTAAATATTTGTATTGGAAATGATAAAAATAAACATGTCTGTTTGTACCATAGACTTTGCGTTTCGTACAAACGTTATTTCGGCTAAGTGTAGCTGTAAGAATTACCTCATAGATCAGCTATGCTTTTTTGTTATACAGTAGACATGTCGCGGTGGTACAGTTATTGAAACGCGATAGCATCTAAGCATCTAACGACTTAAAATGATAATTATATACTATCGTAGAACTAAGTAGTGTAAGTCTCGAACTCTCCAATTGGCGTGGTTGGCAGATACTTACCTTGCACGCCGCAGGTCGTGGGTTCGATTCCCACTTAGGACACATATTTGTGTGCATGGAAATGTCTGTTTGTCCTGAGTCTAGGAGATCTATATAAGCATGTATTTACTAAAGAAAAGTAGTATATCAGTTATCTGGTTTCGATAGTACAAGCTCTGCTTAGTTTGGGAATAATGTACCAGGATGTTATATAAAAAAACCGGCCAAGTGCGAGTCGGACTCGCCCATGGAGGGTTCCGTAGCAGCAAGTATTTCACTTGATTAAATGAAAGCAAATTGCGGTTTACGATTTATGACGTATTAAAAAACAACTACTTGCTAGATCTCGTCCAAACCAATTTTCGTTGTTAGTTTGCATGATAATGTACATCATATATTTTTTTTAGTTTTATCATTCTCTTATTTTAGAAGTTACAGGGGGGGGGGGGGGGGGGACACTCATTTTACCACTTTGGAAGTGTCTCTCGCGCAAACTATTCAGTTTACAAAAAAATGATAGGAACCTCAATATCATTTTTGAAGACCTATCCATAGACACATGTATGAGTACGATGAATTTTTTTTTTCAGTTTCATTTCTATGTATGGGTACCCCCAAAATTATTATTCTTTTTCTATTTTTGTGTTAAAATCTTAATGCGGTTCGCCGAATACATCTACTTACCAAGTTTCAACAATACAGCTCTTATAGTTTCGGAAAAAAGTGAACCCTAAAAAGGGGTAACTTTCCTCTTTATTTATAGGTTTACGGTAAAATTTCTATATGAATTTTTAGAGTGCGGGATTAAAATCCAATTTTTAGATAAAGTTTATCTAATATATCTCGTGAACTGTAGAGCCGTCAAATGATTGCTGTACAGTTCACGGGAGTGATGATTGATTGATCAACACCGTTTAATTGCTTTAAATCCAAGAATATTATCTACAAGTTAAATTACATTTTTTTGTTGTAACTTCTAATCTCCGCAATTGAGAAAAAAGCCCATAAGCCTTTTTTAGTTTTGCTCACAACAGATTTGTACTGTGCTCATGGAATCCGATTGAATTTGAACGTCGATTACGATCACGTTGAACGCATCGTAGGCGGTAGGTCTCCAGAGTTCTCTTTTTTTTTTAACACTTGAAGGGTACAGCATATGTTAATTATACATTAATTTTAGCTCTTCTTACGACGTATTAGAGGTTAAAATGAGGTGGAAATTATTTTACCATAGTCTGATTAAGAGTTAAATACAACGCCCGCGCTAGGCCAGTTGTCCCTGTATCGGGGGACTTTATAAATCCAATTAACACCACAAGCATCGCCAGACATAGAACAACGCTTTTATAGGTCACACAAAAACTTGTCCTAATCGGGGATCAAACAAATATCGAACTAGACCCGTGTCAAAATAAAAAGCTTTTACTCTAATACAGAAAATAACAATAACATTAACTATTGAAGTTCAAAAGTCCGAATCGTGGTTACTAATCCCTTAAGGGCCCTTCGATAGAATATTTAACACTTTCCCCAACATTAAATAAAGTTGTATTACCCAACTTATGTCTAATCGGACCAAAGTTTGACAACCTTAGGGATCCGGGGCTGCCAAACTCCGGACCGATTTAAGCTTTAGAGATTTAGTTAGAGCCCGTTAAGTTCTTTACACACTGCGTTACGATATACATATCTAGATAAAACATAGACTGAAATAAACATGAAAGTAACACATTTTTTACAAAATAATAATAGTATATCCTGGGACATTAGTCACACACAGTCATCTGATCCCAAACTAAGCAGAGCTTGTACTATGGAAACCAGATAACTGATATACTTCATATACTACTTTTCTTTTGTAATTAGGTTTATAGAAAAATCATCTTACGGTTTAAGACATTTATTTCTCGAAACAGAATACAATTCACTTATTATTGAGAAATATAAGTATTGTGGAACTGACACTAAAACTATAATGTTCATGAACACAAATATCTGTTCTGGGTAAGAAATTAGGAATCGAACCCACGACCTGCGGCGTGAAAGGCAAGTATCTATCAACCACGCCAGCCGGCCCGACAGTCTTCTGTTACTTTTTTTAAAATTTTGGCGGCAGTAATAAAAACACTGGTAATGTTAAAAGGTTCACATTAGAGTTATTATTATAATATTAACATGAATATTATTTTAGGCGGTGTATGATGGACGCTTCCGTTTGTTTTTTAGGATTCTGTATATAAATGGTTGAAATGAACTGCGGTATATCTCGGTAGCTGCGCTTATGCAACAGTATCGAATACGCTTCTGTCATCAGCAATGTGCGCAGGCCGGTGGGAAAATACCCTGCGCTGCCGTCCCCACCGGGTACTAGCCCTTATGGTGCGACCACAGTGCGATTGTCTCAGCGCAGCAACTAAGAGTCTTTACAATGCTAGTGAACAAATATGTTAGTTACAATGTATTAGGGATTTATAAGAATTGATACACATTTATTTTAATTTCAGCCGTTATTTTAATAATTCAATCATTCACAAATTAATGAATCAATATCGTGGGACATATCATGAAATGCGGTCAAACTCCACAGAAAGAACTTCTTGCATTTGCATATTTTTGCGGGTAGGCGGGCGGTGCATATTGCATCACGACATGATTAAACTGACAATTAGCGGAATTAACACTACATATAAAATTTTCTTACTTTCTTTTGTACTTTACGTTATAAAAAATAAAGATAATTGGATATGATGGGTACAGACCTTTAAAGCGACATAAGTTACAAAATCCTTTATCAGTTACAGACAGGAGGTGCAAATCCAATGGTTCAGTCCGTTCTCGCATATTATCTGGACGGCCCTAATGACAAAGTTAATATTACCCTTTAGTCTCCGGAGATATGAATTGTTTACCTTGCAATTTACGAACTTGAGATGTTGTTTGAGCTAATATTATAATTATGAAGCTAGTCGCTTATGAAGAGGTGGTTCAGTCGTAACTTGCCTCAGTACTGGAATAAGTCGTAATTTTCTCGTTTCAAATAATATAATAATAGGTAATCTTACTAAAACAGAGGGTACACAGACTTCGCTATAAATATAAATAATTTTTTATAGAAACAACTAGCAGTGCCCTGCGGTTTTACCCGCGTAAAATTTTATAAATTATCATAGATCCTCCCCCGTAAGTGATAGCGTGATAATATGTAGCCTATATGTTGACTCGACCTCTTCGTAATATTCATGCAAAATTTGAAGTAAATCCATGTAGTACTTTTTGAGTTTAGCCCGGACATACATACAGACAAACAGACACACAGACAAAAATTCTAAAAACTAAATTTTGTCTTTGATATCTATTGTAGATCACGCCCCAAGTATCCTTTTAAAAAAATATTCAATGCAAGCAAAATGCAACAGTTTTGACTTTCCTACGATTTTATTATATGTATAGATTGTATACAAGTCTTGCGAATTTAACTGCACTGTGTACTGAATGATTAGTACTGTGTTATAAGTACTTTACAGTGCCAAATTGTTTCTAAAACATATGTAAGTTAAATGTGTACTATGACCATCGTACTGCGATCGCCAACCCGTCTGCCAAGCGTGGCGATTATGGCATATCCCTTCAAGATGATTCTTGGGGGAGGCTTTCGTCCAGCAGTGGACTTTTTACAGCCGTGTTGATGAATCTTTCCATATTTGTTTACAGGTAAATCCTTTATATTATCAGGTAACACATTAAACACATGTCCACACAAAGTGAGACGTGTCGAGCCGTGTGGTTTCTGGCCTTGAAAGAATAACAGCCAAACCATACCATCCCGTGGGTGTCGTAAAAGGTGACTAAGGGATACAGCAGGTAGTCGGGCATGAGCGCCACCTGTATACTAGCTACCACCTAATTGCTGTTGCCAAATCGTATGTCAAGTGCGGTAATTACGGCAAACCTCTCCAAACGTTATAGAAACCTTTGGGGGAGGCCTATGTCCAGCTGTGGACGATTTTAGTCTGATGACGATGATGACGCAGTTTTATTTGTATTCAAAGTATGTTTTAGGGATTATTAATTATACAATTCGATTAGGATTCCAAGTCTTCATAGGGTTCATTTAATAGGCTTTTTGAATCGATCTACATGTTCCTCAACAAAGTTACTAGATTCAAGGAAATAAATGCACCGTAAAGTCATGATCTTAGGCTTTCTTAAATGTTGGGAATCACTAAGTTTAATAGACCAAGAGGTCAAACAACTGCAAATGGTGAAAGGTTAATCCAAACTTTTTGTAATAAAACAGAGAACTTTGTCCGTTTAATACCTCAAAGTTAATTATTATGTACGTTTGCAATAACAATACTCATTACTTAATAATAGCTGCGGGCTTGAGTCGAGTTTTTATCTAAGGTAGCATTACAATGTAAATAATATTTTAAGTGGAGTGGAGCTTAGCTCCTTTCGCTTATAATTATATTATTTAATGTTGTGTTTCTGCATGTGAGTAAGGTCGCCAGAGCTCATCGGGGCGGGGGGAAGGGTCAGCAACACTTGTTTGCTAACTCTTAAAGGCCGGCAACGTACCCGCGACACCTCTGGTGTTGTGAGTGTCCATAGGCGGCGGTGATCATTTCTCATAAATTTGCCATAAGTACAGGCCTAGTTTGGGTTTGGCCGTCTGTTATTTATCCCAAGATATTTATTTATTTTTTATAATGTTAATGTTGTTCACTTGACCTTGCATACCAGTAAGTTCAACGGAGCTTATCGTGGGGGATTAAATGGGCGGGAATGCGTGAGTGACGGATTATACATATGCCACAAGCGTCATAGTCTACTGAATCCGCTTACTTCTTACGTTTACTTCCTCATCATAACAGCCGAAATACGCCTACTGCTGAATAAAGCCGTTTGCTCTACGAGCTATGTGCCCTGCCCACTGCCACTTCAGCTTGGAAATTCTTCGGGCTATGTCGGTTACTTTGGTTCGCCTGCGGATCACAGCATTTCTGATTCGATCTCGCGCGGAAACTCCAAGCATAACCCTCTCCATTGCTCTTTTGGGTGACGTTGAGCCCCTGATATGTATACTTAATATACTGTACTGTATAAAAATAACAACATTTCTGTATTTTTTAAATGTTTCAGTAATGACTATGGCATTATGAAATTATGTGATCATTATTAAATAATAGTGCACTGGGATAATAAACACTTGTAGTACATATAATTACGTCCAATTATAGTTTTGAGTTCGTGCAACACACGTAATTTGCAAGAGCGGTAGCGAAATTGGAGCAGTTATTGCTCTTCAATTGCAAATTCGTATTATTTATCACAAGTATTAAACATACACATTTGCAATTAAGTGAGATTAAGAAGACAATGAGGTAATAAGGGGACTGACCTCCTCATAAAAAGCTAGCTAGCAAAATTTAAAATAAATTTATAATGCTCTACAATTGAAAAATTTAAGGACACTTAGTCTCAGAATAAAAAAAGGAGTATCATCTTAACATTGCAAATGTGCTTTAAAAAAAACATGCGGTGCAGTCTTTGATGACTGCCGTTAGAAGTGAATTTTTTTTTTTCATTTCTCATACTCGGAGTCGGAAAGTACTGTTTATTTGATCAGAATAGAGAGTGGGAGATGCTACTTCTCACCCTTTGGCGGTAAAGATTCATAGTAATTGGTTCCCTCCCTATAGTGGGACTTAATTTTAAAAATAGAACTAATTTTGGTTAGGCAGTCGGCTGTAAAAAACCTAACATAATTAAGAACAAAAGTGCACAACGCCGCTAAAGAATTTTTCACTTCAAAAGGCCAGTGTGAATAAAAAAAGTAAGGGGGTCTTACGCGGGTTTAACATTTTTAACCATTCCAAAAAGTACACTGTGGCCGCTAAACAAGTATAACTTCATAAATTAACAATATCATGATCACCAATACTAACCCGAAATGGCAACCTCACCATTGAGTTTTCACCGACACACCGGAAGTGCCCTTTAATTTATTACAATTTCGATGTTACCGCTATTTGGTGTACAAGATTCAACTGTTAAACGAAACTAAACTTAACATTTATCAAATTAAGGACCAAATTATTAGAAGGTCATGGCAGTGGATTGTTAGGTTATTGACCTGTTATGTGCAAGAGCAATCTTTAGTTCATTCACGCGCACCTGTCGAGTCATAATACCACAGAAGGACCATTTGGTTAAGGTAGCTCGCATATAATTTATAACTTGTAATAAAATAAACAATACTTGTAAATTTATTATATTTTATTTTAGTGTATATACTTTTTTAAAGCTTTGTTATAACGTAAAAAAAACATGTACTCTCTTTTTAAAGTAAGTACGTGATTGGGTACAGTTTTACCAAGCAGTATGGATGGTTTTTATTTCGCAGATGTATACATTGACATGTCGTTGACTGTACTACGTTTACGTACGTTACGGACTTTATTTTAAATGTATTGCTTCCAATATTATTATTATATATTACAATAACATATATAAACTGTTGACATTCAAGCAAAGTGAAACATCAAATAAAAAAAACCATATAAATTTAACATCTGGGAGAAAAATATATATAAATAGATATAAGAATTTCTGACTATGTTTCTTAATGTAGGTACAAATAAATGTCATTATTGACGTAATCAACTTTTCAATACCTATTCAAGAAAAAAATACGTTTCATATTTGAAGGTTTAGCTTTCATCCAACATACTAAAATCTATTAATATAATTTTTCATTAATTCATTGGTTCATTCGAATAGTTGTTAATCATCATCATGTCAGCTGGAAGTAGTCTAATGCTGGAGAACTTTTGTTCATTATTTGGGGCAGGATATTGCATTGACGCTGCCTTTCACAGACGAGTAGGCCCTCGCAGAATGGTGGTCATAGTACTCAGGAAGACGCTGAATTCCGTCTTCTGGTGGAACCTCACGGTACGAGATGGGTTGCTAATATTCGTCGCCGTCACCACATACCAGCTATTAATAGATCGCAATAACAATAAAAACATAATTTTGTTGAGTGGTCCTTCTATAATTATTACGTGCAGCCAAATTGGAAACAGAGATGCTTTCCGTGCTAAGTATCATCGCCCACAATGGTGATTCATTAAAATTAAATTTGTATTCAAACGGGATTATTTAAGAATCATGTTTGAATCACGTGGACTTAAAATGACCCATTTCATTTTAATATTATGCTTGTCATTAGAAATCATTAACGGGAAATGTTAAATGATACGTGTAGTGTTACGTTTTATTTGAAATTATTCAATGAAGGCAATCGCTTTATAATGCATAATAAAGCAGATTCTGATGGACTTAACGTTCTAAACTGTCTGATGAAGAAGTGAAAGCTTCTAGACTAAATATAATATTCATGATAAAAATGACATAAAAAAATTAACTTCTAAGAAGATACTCGTTTTATCACGTATCTAAGTTGGCGGATACGCATCTATATAAAAGCGTGACCGCCAAGAAAATGTCTCTGTGCCTAGGAGGCTCCTCTATGATAACCGTCTCGGCTACTATTAAATTGCAACATTTCTACAATTCTGACACTACCCATACGATTAAAAAAAAAAACGTGGGTGGCTGGGGAACCTTCGGTTCCAGAAATAAATATCATGTGTCTATCTTGGTCACAACATATTATAGACCGTACCTTCTCTTATACCAGGAAATAGTGGCCAAGCCATTTGAATTTTCTCTCCTCCATAACCCTTTCTTCTCTCCATCTCCTGGGTCTCTCTCTTTTTATGAGAAGTCATCAAATTATTTTCGAAAGGCAAGCGTTTTATTTATATTTATTTACATTGTAATCCAATGTGTTCGGCTATATCGATGTTCGAATCACACTTTAGCGTGGGTTAGTAAGGTTGTAGTTAAATATGCAAGACGGCTTCGGGCCCCGCAGTAAAGAGGAACCTAGACTAAATATAAACGTCATTATCAAAAATACCAATGCAATGTATCGTATCGTTACATAATATTTATTTTTAGAAAGTTATATTTCGTAGAAATATTATGGCGACTACTAACAAAGTGAGTAGGGCCCTAGTCAGCTTGTCCGATGAAGAGACGAAGGCACTGATAGCCTCGTAACCCGTAGCCAAGAATACCTCGGAGTACGCGGATGACGTAGTACCTCCACCAGTCCCTCTCGGCTTTCTCACGATTCAGCGGTCGACTACGCTGACTTTAATATCTATATCATAGTTATGCTATGTTCAGTTATTTACGATACCAATTTAATGGAAACCCAAACTAAAGGTCTCTAGGCTTCGCTTCCCGCAATTTATTTCTCACAAAATTATTCAAATCACGTTTTTTCGCGACGAAAAATCAAATCCGAAATTGAAGAAAGCCGAGTAGCTTAAAGATGTTATGCCAAAGGCATTTTCGATGTACAAGTATCGGAAAGTGTAAATTGAGCTCGTGAGAAAACAAAGATATTGGAAAAGATTGTTATTAAGGCTTACTTTGAACTGTCGAGACTTGAGAACTTGAAATTGAGTGGCAAGTGGTTACTGGTTATGCTATTCTTGTTGGATAAAATGTTACCAAACAAGTGATATTTCTGTTCTAGTATTGGTATAATATACTTTTAGAACTTAAATCTTATTATAGATTGGAGCGCAGCGGTCACCTCATTGTTGAGTTAAATAGAAATTAAATTTTAAATGATATTATTATGTTTCAAGGCTACGTTTAGACATAACGTTCATAATAGGTAACATATAATATAGATTGTCACGTTGGGCAAACGCGTTTAATTACAGATACGGTACTAAAAAGGGTTAATTAAGTTTTTTTAAGAAAAATATCAAGCCAGGAGTTTGGAAGTTGGCCGTGTTGCAACCCCACGGAGAGCACGTTACAAATACGAAATACATGGATACAAAGCGCATCCAGACTCAGAAAAATTATATAGGGTCAAACAAATCGAACCCAAAACACGAGGGCACTGAGGTAGTAACGAGGTGACTTACATACCTTAGCTACTGCACAACACATGCACTAAAAATGTTCAGATGGTACGCTTGCCTTTTGCAAGATACATATCAACGATTGTATTGTATTTTTGACTGCCTCGTTGGTCGAACGGTAGCGTGTTCAACTGTAGATAACGAGGTCCTGGGGTCAAATCCCGGGTCCGGCCAAAAAGTGATTTTAGGATTTTTCATTAAAAAGAAAAATTTCTTAGTAGGTATCAGCCCGAAGTCTGGGAGTAGGCGGTATTATACCCCCGTGCCTCGGAGAGAACGTAAACCCGTCGGTCGTGTAACCGACCTCTTTCTGATCGAGTCGCTAGTGGTCCCATTAGATGTGTGTTTGCGTACACACTTGAGCACTATAATATGTCCTGTGCAAATGGCTAATATCCATTGAGACTGTCCGCCGTGGCCAAAATCCGGCTACGGTGACATTATTATTATTGTATTATCCATATGTTATACCATCCCATAATATATGAGCTTATTTGTAGGGGATACCGGAAAAAGGTGAAGTTATTTATTCACATTTCATGACCATGAAGCCTAATGATGCGTGACATGTCAAATAATTGGGATCCAGTAATATTGGTTGGTTGATTTCGCGAATATGTATTTACAAAAAAAAAGTAGTATCTGGTTTCCATAGTGGAATCTCTGCTTAGTTTAAGATCAGATGGCCGTGTGTCATAACCCCTAATTCTATGAAATAAAAACTAAACTACTTCCCTCTCTTTCTAACATAGTCCTTATGAAAAGTACAGGACGTCTTCGGTTAAATCAATTTTGTTTTGGCGCGATACACTGTGGTAAATTAAGCAGTGAGATACACACCATTTGCTGTTTGGTGACGGCATAGAATATCATCACCCCATCTTATCCTGTGGGGGGCGTAGAAATCGTCCCGAGGGAATACCTACCGTAGAACGGGCAGCAGCGTTTTTCTGTGAACTATGACCATCAAACTGTGATCGTCAACCCGTCTGCCAAGCGTGGCGATTATGGCATATCCTCCTGTTCTCTGAGGAGGCTTTTGTTCAACAGTGGACGTACTTTGGCTGACATGATGATATTATTAAACTCTTTATTGTACACCAAAAAAAATAAAGAGTTTAATAATATCATCATGTCAGCCAAAGTACGTCCACTGTTGAACAAAAGCCTCCTCAGAGAACAGGAGGATATGCCATAATCGCCACGATGATGATACATATTCACAAAAACATTAAAACAAAACTTTACAACTTTGAATTAATAATAAATCCCACTTTAACATTGTCACGACTCCTGTCGTTCGTTAATATAAATGTTTTAAATTCATTATTTATTACTTCTACTGAAACAGCTTTGGCAGTTTCGATGTTTAAAACAATTGAGAAAGCAAAGTTTTGGGTATTCGCTCAGACATAAGAGTTGTGAAAAGTTAAAATATTTCACATTTTAGGTGAACTTAGTTTGATGGAGGGCTTTGATGGGTTTATTTATTCAGTTTAAATTATTATTTGAAGTGGCTGACTATTGTTTGCTGTGGACTTCAGGTGATTAATATTATATATTCATTATTATACTTTGGTAAAAGGATTGGACGAAACCTTGGCCAAAGTTGGTCAAAGATAGATTTGTCGATGTCTTCTAATTATTTATAAAAATAATTCTGTTATAATTAATTTAGTGCCCGTAGAAAGGTTTATTTTATTTAACATTTATTAATTTTAAATGCAATATAATTATATTGCGAACTGTCAGTTTCACAAGATGCTTTTTGCCGCGCACTACCGCTCTGTGGAACCAATTAACTGCGGATGTATTGTATATATATATATATATATATATATATATATATATATATATATATAAGATATATAATTATTTAAAATTTTAAATGGCATTTTTTTGTAAGTTTAACTGTCCCAGTTTTGGACATATTCTTTTATTTTTACGCAAAATGCTAGCCTAGCTTTCCCTGCTTCACCGGACAATATGTTAAGCATAGGCATCCCCATATTACATATGACGGTCTGTAGAGTGCAGTTCGCATTGATATCTTACTTCCAAGAGTAGAAATTGGAAGCTTTGAGACTGAGGAATAAACTGTCACGGTTTATTGATTAGGTGTCTAATGGATGGTATTATATTGCAATGCTTACCATCCGATGGACCGTGTACTTATTTGCTGACATAGTTGCAAAAAGCCTCCACGGCGCAGCGCTATTAAATCATTTTTCTTTTTTTAGACGGCGCGCGGTGCGGCGCTACCAATCAAATAATCGTCTATATATTTTCGACTTTATCCGTCAGTCAGTGTCAATCATGTCTTCCAATAAACTATGCTGGCAATTCTGCCTTTTACACATACGATTGATTACTTTTAATATAGCTTAATATATCTGATAATATTAAATAATAATTTATTGGACGCAGATAAAACAAAAATAAATTAACAGGTGTTACAGATTTTTGTCATGATTAATTACAAAAGGTACTGACACTGTTTTCCAAACTAGGCTAAAGCCTGTATTTCAGGAGACAGTGTTCAGTCGAAAATACGTGCCACGGTTTCCTTGAGGTATGGTATATACTGCACCAACATAAATCATTTTATACAGTTATTCATTATTATTGAATTTAAATTAAGTTAAGTTAAACTAACATATCTAATATAGATATAAAACTGTCAAACAACTTTAACTAATCCTCGCCGCGCCGGGCGCATAATTTGGTCGACAGGTTGTAAATGAAGTAAAGTGGCGTTTAATTAAACACAGTGTACCCCAAAACTAAATTGACACAAGAAATGATGCGCTGTCTTTTTCATAAGAACTATATAGTTTGTATTTCATAGAATTAGGAATATTAATCATGAATAATATAAAAAAATGTAGACATTAAAAATCTATGCAATAAATAATGAAAGAAGATGTAATCTATACGAATATAATATGAATAAAATTATGTTATACGTGAGAAAATAAGGTTTAGTTATAATTGTCTTCATTTGTTGTACACACAAAAAACACACATTCGTACAAAAAATGTATGATTAATCCTTTTGTCCTCGCCTGTACTCTCACCTAACATTGTTTCATTGGTGCGAGTTATCGTATGTATATATGTATACAACACGCTGCATGGTTGACATGTCGGCATACTTTGAGTTCGATTCCTGCGCACGGATTTTGTTTGTTCACCAATATTTGGTTAAACGTGAATATTTACTGAATGGAATTTATGATTTAAGTGATGTTCTTGTGTACTGGATGTGTTTAGTAGGTCCTGTCAATAGCTGAAATATCAACCTAGATTATTGTAACCGCTATTAACGATATTGTATTCAATATTCGTATATTATTATAAATTTATTTATGGATATACCATAATTTTGGTATGTCTCTTGTTGCACACCCACTGTTAGGTATAAGTTAATGTTCAGCTCCTATCCATCCTAAGATTGTCTGGAAGAGCTCGCTTTATGCGATAAGACCGCCCTTTGTACAGCTTGTCTATGTAATATCTCATGTTGTATTTATTTTTATGGTGTACAATAAAGAGCATTCTATTCTATATAACAATTATGATGAAATAAATTCACTTTTTCAATACAATTGAGGAGAAAATGTAATTTTGTTTAATATACCTTTATTTCTAGAATTTTTTTTTTGACCTGTCTTGACGCTATAGTTAGCCTAGGAGGCTTTCACTACTTCACCGGACTATAGAGGCGAGCAGAGGGCTCAAGCCGTCTAGCAATTAAGTAACCCGCGCCGGAGGGCACCCCCTGTGGGGTTCGAACCTCGACTCTGGGCGATTACTGGCGGGGAGAGGGCAGAGATCATCATTTTAGGGAGTTTTTTGTGCAACTTTCGCTCTACGTTAATGACATGACGCGGCCCCCTCCGCGTTGAGGGGGCTTTTTATCGATACGATATGCAAACTAAGGGTCATGGAGGGCGTTGGTGGTCGCGACACGTTCGCGGTCGTACTCTCGTCCGACGAGTACGAATAATCGAGGTTTGTGTATAGTGTCACGAGAGATTCTAATGACTTTAATTATTTCTAGAATGAGTCTATCTTGTGTTTAAAGAGTTTTCACTAGAAAAGCGAAATTACATTTGTCAATCAAATAATTTAATGCTCTATTTAGTGTTTACTTACTTTATCGTTGGTGGTGGTTACCCTGGGGTCAGAGTTGTTCAAGTCGCCCAGTAGGCGTCTAACATGGCTTAACGATTGTTGTCCCAAGAACGACAGTTTGACATACCCTCCGAAACAACGACACGTTTAAATATTAAACCACATTAGCTGTCACCCATCTATAGACAGACCGCGTACCTAGGTGATTTACCCCACCGATGCTTTTACGGATCGGTGAGTGTGGTATTTGGCTCGTGATTCCGGTTCACCCGTTTTTTTTTAACCTTTTTAACTCATTTTGTTTCTCTGTTTTATGAGTCGTATCCGGATTGGACTCTTAATAATAAATCTAAAATAATATTTCAACTATAATTAAGTATTAAGTAAAAGTATATAAAAAAACTTGAGAGGTGTCAAGGGACACCCGGATGGAACGAAGTTATTTCTTATTATTTATTATGTACAAAGAACCTGTTTACACTCAACAAAAATAAACGTCGCACCACACTGTTCAATGAGAAATAGAAATGAAAATATCTGGCTTGCTTTCTATAAGAGAGAGAGAGAGAGATGCGCACGCCACACACACAGCTGCAAAAAGTGTCGTGACAACTTTTCGTAAGAATTTTTTCCGTCTAGCCCCCTTTCACAACGCGCGATAAGGAACTTCGTTCCAAAAAAAATCTGGATAATCACACTATTATATTGAATGTTGTGATGTGTATGTGTTCGTAGGTTAGCATTATATCATGTTACTTTTTCGCGTTTATATTCTATGTAGGTACTAAAAGGTAAATAGACATTTCAATTAATTATTCTCCTCCTGTAATTGTGTGGGGAAAGCTTAACTTTAATTATATTACCGGATCACCAATTAATTAATTTGGGACAACTAATTAAAATTGCTCCTTACGCTATAGAGGAAATAAAAGACATGAAGCGGGTAGATTCCAAGATTATAATTGAACCGTCAATGAGGGGAATAATGAAGACCTTGAAAGAGCTACAAAATGTACTACGTACTTTCAACCAAAGATCCTACGTTATTAGGTTCAAATTGGCTTAGTAATGGGGTACATTTTAGCCCCTCTTCGAATAAGTTGTTTGATGTTCCAGATATCTTATAATTAAAAAGCCAAATTCAGGTTGAGTACTGAGCAGTGCGCTTACATTGATACAGGACAAACCTTTGCCTGAGGTCCCACTCATCAGACAAAGATTTGTCCTGGGTGGGGAACGAACCCACCACAATCTTTGTTTAGCGGTCACACACACACTATTTTATTCTGTGTCTGGGTGTAATTTATCTATAATAGATATGTATTTATTTTAAAACTAGCTTTTGCCCGCGACTTCGTCTACATGGTAGACGGAATCAGATATCGAAGAGGTTAAAACGAACCAATTCTGTGTTACCTATGGTTTAGTACTTCCCCCTTTTGTCCGAAACAAAAAAAAACTTCATAATTTTTTTTATTGGATCACGTTTTTTTACAAATTTTAACCCCTTCTAAATCTTGGTATTCAAAGATGTCATATGAATATAAATGCCAAGATTAAAGTAGATCAGACCAAGAAACCACGTTATTGCATACAAACTTTGCAACCCCTTTTTACCGCTTTAGGGGTTGAATTTTCAGAAATACTTTCTTGTGTACTAAGAAAGTATTTTTACTATGCCTACATATGTCACTTAACACATATTTGTGCAAAATTTCATGGTTCTAGACCCAGCGGTTTCAGCTCTGCGTTGAAAGATCACTTGTGTTTGCGTTTATATAATGTATACTACTAGTATTATAAACGCGAAAGTTTGTAAGTATTGGATGGATGGATGTTTGTTTCTCTTTCACGTAAAATCTACTTAATGGATTTTAATGAAACTTTACAATAATATAAGCTTATACATCAGAATAACACATAGGCTACAATTTATTAAGATATTGTGAGAATTGTCCAAAATATGACCCTGCGTGTCAAGCAAGTAGAAAAAATCTGGCATCTGCGAGCTACTCCGGCGTGCACTGCCAAAACCGCTAGAGGTACACATCCTACTAATATTATAAATGCGAAGGTTTGTGAGTATAGATGTATGGATGTAATATTTTTGTTACTCTTTTACGCCAAAACTACTTCAACGCGGGTGAAAGCGCACAGCTAGTATGTATATTGTAGGAGACTGGGACTGGTTATTAAAAAAGAGCTGGTTCAGATATAATATGGTATAATATTTTCTCTTCACATAGCCAACTGACATAACAAAACACGACTATTACAAAAACGTCAAAATTAGAAAAAATATAAAAAGTAGGTATATATATATACAAGGAGTTTATATATACAAGGAGGGGCGTTGCGCACATATATAGATGTATAAATATTGAGATGTATAAATATGTATTTATGCTGCCTAGTTTGTGATCAGGTGGCAGTGTATTACTTGTCCCAAGATATTTATTATTTATGCCAGAACATCGTGTATTGATGTCGGAAATTTGAATTGGTTTAACCCAGATCTTACGAGGATCCGAATCTCACCACTCACTCGTTTCCTGTTCCATTAATATTGCAATAGTAACAAGCAAGCCACTGTCGCGTATCATTGACACTTAGTCAATGATACGCGACATATCCTCATATGCCCCTCAATATTTATTATTTACTAGCAGGGCCCGTAGACTTCGTTCCGCGATAAATATTTTTGTCCCTGCCCGTTAGTCCCGCAACTTGAATTACATTATTCAAGTTTAAGTAAAGATGCGTTATTAATTTTGTAGTTATAACGTAGCTTTCTATTGGTGAAATAATTTTGAAAATCGGTTCAGTAGATTCAGAGATTACCCCTGACAACGTCACAAACTCACAAACGTTACCTCTTTATAATATTAGTATAGATTTATTGTTTCCTTAATATTAACACACAAGTACAGGAAAATACCCAAAAAACCGGCTTGACTGCGAGAGAAAAGTCTCAATATACAAAAAAACAACTACTATTATTAATCACAGTTGATATTATGGCACTATTTTATGTATTAACAATATCTGTCTAATATCTATCTAATCTAATTTAGTAAGTTAGTATTTATTTAATTTGTTTTTAAAAAGATAAAGATAAAAAATTAATAGGTATTTCTCTTTTAATTTTTAATACGCACTTGCACTAAGTACTTTTTATTCTGTGGCACTGGGTACAGTCGCGGAGTACTTTACAGTCATATAATCCACGGGCACAAAACACACGCAGATTCAGAACAAAGACTTATGGGTCATATAAATAGTTGGTATTTGCGGGAATCGAACACGTAGCACGGAGTGGTGAGGCGACTGTATTAACCGTTACATAACTATCAATATTATGTTTTTCTTTGTATAACAGGCCAAATATAAGCCCTTATCTTATTTTCAAAGTATACAGATCAAGTCAATCACCAATCACCCATCTATGGACTGACCGCGAGCCTAGTTGCTTGACCTCGCCAATCACTTAGGGACCAGTGAGAGCAACTGGCTAGGAGCGCCTATCGAATAAAAAAATAATTATCAGAATCGGAAGAACTGAGATATTACGTAACATTCGTTAAAAAAGAAAAAATGTGTTCATATAAGGCAATTTTCCCTGTAAATATGTATATGATATTTAATGTTTCTCAATGTTGATTATCTTGCAATAATCAGCAAGCAGTTATCTTCTATTGCCTATTAAAAATGATAAAGTATCTAATTATATATGATAATTTTATCTATGTTTCTCTCCTATCTTTAGAGTTATAATATCGAACGTTCACTATTAATGTATGTAAAATTATTTCCAATTAAATTATAATAGATCTTAGCGAGTTGTCAAGTAGAATACGTTCAAAGAAAGCCTCGCATTGTATCTTGATCGGCCATCTATCAACGCCTTTGTATATCATATTTATTATCATTCATATCCATTATTATTTCTGCCCACGTTCTTAATATGTGGCAACACTAGCAACTAGTAATCTAATTTGAAATATTAATAAATGCAACAGTAACTCACTCTGTCCGTCTGTTTGGAACTACTTACTACGGTGATATCGGAGTTTACTTCTTGGTGTGGTCTCACGAGAGACCGAGTAGATCTACTACTAAGAGTGAACATAAATTATGAATCTAAAAAAGTTGCTGTTGCTGTTTGTTGCTGTTAATTATGTGTTTAAATCAATATAGAGTTAATTTTTGACGACATAACCCGTAGGAAAGATGTTGAAAAAAATATCTAAAACTATAAATAGTGACAATTAAATAAACTATTACCAATATTATTATTATATTGAAATTGATATTATTATATTATTTATATTGAGATCTTTGGGGGAGGCCGTTTGTCTATCAGTGGACGTCTTTCGGCTGATATGATGATGAAAATATGGCCTTAAAAATTCTATTGTAATTCTAATTGATCAAATATAAATCACAGATATACTGACATATTTCAACTTCCCTACGATCAACCACGTTCTGACCATTTGATGACCACACACAAGCGCGTTTTAGTCTATGTGAATAAATCCGTTTTTTGATATTTAGTTTTTAATTATCAAACTGGAACTACACACCAAATTTAAGTCTGTTACGAGGACGGTTATAATAAATTAAAAACTGTACCAATGCATATTCATGCAGCTGACTGTACATTTTATCGACATAAGTACCTACGTCTTTAAGAGAAGTAGTGCATAGCGTTGTTAACACGCTTTTGTTAGGCTCACCTGAGACCAACTTTATATGTAGGTAAATGATCTTATAAGTATATTTTTATGCTATAACTTCAAACGTTTTGTGAGGTTGCTTTATGATTGATGATTTGTATGATTTGCAAGTGCATATATGTATATTGACTATAAGCTCCAGTTTCGCGGGAAGAAAAATTTCTAGGTACACTAATAACAATCTCTTCGATAGAAAAGAAATCACAAATAGGTACTGACTCGTTGTTGTCCAAGCGTAACACAGAACAATATTAAAATCCACAAAAGAGAAGTTTAACGTTAAAACGTGAAACGATATCCATTTCAACAATTAAACAACGAGGAAATAGGTTATGTCTGGGCGTTTTTTTTTTGTGTTTCAAGTCTTTAGAGTCGTTTATTTTGGGCAGTTTCAAATGGCTTTTGTCGGTTATTGGTGGGTAACTACAAAATTGCACACCCAGACTCATTACAACAACATATAAGACCCTCAAATAAAACTAGATGAGTGAACCATATGTTGTTGTACGGGACAACAATATATGGGTGTGGATGTGCGAGACTCGAATCCGAAACTTGAATCCGAAACTCGAATCCGAAACTGGAGGACGCCGAGATAGCAATGTGGCGACCACCTTGCTATACGTGTAATTTAGGAACATAAACGGAGTCAGTGAACATAAACGAAACTGTTGGGCATGGTTGTGGCGAATATCTATTCATAAAATCAGAAATTGAGTCCAAAAATTTAAAATCCAGGGAGGATTTTGATCGTTAGAATTCTATGGTGTGAGGATGGAACCTGCCATTGGCGAAAGATGCGATGATAGAAAGTGACCGTGGGCATCAAATCGAATACAGCCCAAAGAGGCGGTAGTTCATAAGTAAGGAGGCAGCCACTCCTTATATTCAGGAGTTCAATACGGCTTGTAAGTTCAGGATCGTCGGCAAATCTCATAGCTCGTCTTTGGTTTAAGTCAAGCTGGTAAACCGTTCCCGAAAGACCGCAATTTTTTTGTCCGTGGATCTAATATAGCCACCGGGGAACGCTAATGTTTTTCTATTAGATAATAAGTATCTCATACAAGATAGATGCTCTGGAGATGTGGTGCTGGAGGAAGATGCTCGGGATATCTTGGACGGAGTTCCGCACTAACAAATGCATAATTGAAGGCATCACGCAGTGTCTTTCGGCCATAGTACGGTCGCGCATACTTCGGACATGTCTCTAGACGGGATATGAATACATAGAACGACTGGTTGTGCAAGGAAAAGTGGAGGGAACCTGATCGCGTGGCAGGTCACCTATGCGCTGGACTGACCAAGTGAAATTCGCAATAGGCAGTATCTGACTGAGCCAGACAGTCTGCTAACAGAGAGAGATGGCGGGAGATCGTGCGGAAAGCTGGTTCCACCTTTACAGCCGACGTGGATGCATCGATGTGACCACGACCGCTCTGCCAAGAGCGTAACGAAAGAGAAGAAGATCTCATACATAAAACGACGAAGGAAAACATTGTGAGGATCTGCATCTGCATGCCTGAGAGTTCTCCAAAAATTGTTCATGATGGCATGTGAAGTGTACCAACCCGCATTAGCCCAGCTAGCCTATGTCCTCTCATTATATGGGTAGACCCTTTCTCAGCAATGAGACAGTAATGAGCTGCTTCATCGTAGACAGATTATAATAAGTCCACGCTCTGCAGAGCAAATATAGCGTGTACTATGCGTCTAGCAATTTAAAAAATTCAGCACATGCACTAACAATAATTCAATTAATGTTAAGCTTAACTTAAAACGGAACGAACATCATAATCCTTTTAAGTCCAGAATTTAATATCTGCAGTAAAATTGAATAAAGGATGCTCATTAAATAAGAACGTTGCGAATGTTGCGATGCTACTGCTATAAATTTTAAAGAGGTAATAAAAAAGTAGAATCTAGAAGTTTTAAGTGTATCCTCATACTATATTATTTTCAGTCGTATTCAGTTGATATTAAATTCTCTTTGCAAAAATCTTATTCTGCTGCTGTGCTTAGGTGGCCTGAAAGATACAGTATAAATGAGAAATTGATCTATGTTGGGTTGAAGTAAGGAGTTTTTATAACAATTTTTTTTTCTTGAAGTAAATCCCATATACTTGTTTTTATTGAATCACAAAAATGGGAAAGCATGAACCTAATCGTCTGGCGAGTATCGGACCAGCACCATCTACTAATCTGGGGTAGCCGCTCTTTATTAAGCTACCAACGATACACACTGGCAGATCAACTTCAGGATTCCCTTTTGGAGAATGTAGTATCCATCAGCTTTCAAGAAACTACCTTCCAAACTATTCATCTTAAGACCCGACTGTCGATTAAATTTATGATTCCCTATTTTGGAGATAGATTTACGCTTTGCATTGCGAATAATGCTATAAAAATAAAATTAAATGCTTTTTAAATCCTAAGCATAAACATACCGGCCGATAAAGATTCCGTACCATCGAAAGACTTATTTTATATATAACTAGCTGTGCCCCGCGGTTTTACCCGCGTTAAATTTTATAAATTATCATAGTTCCACCCCCGTAGCTGGTAGTGTGATAATATGTAGGTAGCCTATATGTTGACCCGACGTCTTAGTAATATTCATGCAAAATTTGAAGTAAATCCATGTAGTAGTTTTTGAGTTTAGCCCGGACATACATACAGACATACAGACAAAAATTCTATAAACTATATTTTTAGCTTCGATATCGATTGTAGATCACGGCCCAAGTATCCTTTAAAAAAATATTCAATGTACAGTTTTGACTTTCCTACGATTTTATTATATGTATAGATCTGTTGATTTTGAGGTAAAAGAAATAAACACTCAGTGAAATATTCAATTCTACAGAGGGCCAAACGGATGCACAGCGGAGGCTTGGTAATAGGATTCCGTTGGTACCCTTTGGAAACAGAACCTCACGCGTCAGCAAAAACGTGCGCAAAAGTCACAATCCTAAAACCCGTTGGAATGTGTGCCCTTCCATCAGATACTACATATGAGGCGTAAAAGGGTATATATAGGTATATAGCTCCATACTATATCCCGATGAAGATCCCAGACCGTCTTTCTGTTCAAACGATTTTTCTCAAATCAAGACATGTTGCCCTTTGGCCTGCAATGCAGCAGAACTGGAAAGCTAACGACGCAACATGACATGACGGACGGACGGACCCTTGACTTACATGGATCGTACAGTATAAATATGTCATTCCAATTAATTCAATAATTATTTCCTCAATGATTACAGAATCTCGATATCGGGTTGCACAAAAAGTTTATATGATCAATCGTCATTATGTACAATTATTTAATTATAATCAATTAATTTAAAAGCAGTTTAGCGAGCTTTTAAGCAAATTATACATAATTATAGTGTAGTGAGAACTACTTGCTTAATGACACACAAACGATACCGGAACCGTACGGTAACATACAAAAAATATAAGTACCTTACGGTATATGGAAACTTTTTTGCCTAGCCGTGAAGTTTCATCATCATCATAATCATAACAGGCGTAAGAAGTCCACTGCTGGACAAATGCCTCCCACAAGAATCATCTTGGAGGGATCACACTAATATTATAAGGGCGAAAGTTTGTGAGTGTGTATGTTTGTAACTCATTCACGCAAAAAATACCGGACGGATTTTGATGAAACTTTGCAGTAATATAGCGTATATATCCGAATAACATATAGGCTTTATAAAGTTCAACGCTGGTAAAACAAAAGGTATGGGTACAGCTTGTATGCCATAATCGCTACGCTTGGCAGACGGGTTGGCAATGGCAGAAGATGGTCATAGTACTCAGAAAGAAGCTGCTGCCCGTCCTCTGATATATATTCCCTCGGGTCGACTTCTGCGCCCCTCAGGATGAGATGGGGTGATGAACCATGAAGTTTACATTAATATTAGTCAGAACTAAACTTGAGACCTGCCTCGTATATAGGGTTATTGCCGACCCATCCTTCTTCTTTATCGTACGGGCTTAATGACCGTTAAATTTTAATTTTATAACATTATTCGCAATGCAAAGGGTAAATGTAATCTCAAAAATGGGAAATCATAAATTTAAGCGTCCGACGGGTCTGGAGATCTGTGGTGCATCGTTCGTAGCTTAACGCTGAGCGCCTACCCCCGATTGCTAGAGGGTGCAAGTAGAGACCCGCTGGATGATTAATTTTATGATTTCAAATTTTTGCAATATGACGACTGTTTTCTATCGACAAAAACCGGGACCGATAGCTTAACGTGAGTCCCGAAGCACCAAACTTAACAAACTAAACCACTTTAATAGTCAACTATCTCTAGAATTAACGTGTTTCTAGATGCTTTACCTTGGACTGTTGAGTGCAACTGGATATGAGCGACTCCCCTCTGATTTGCCATTATGCGGGGCCTAATTAATCATGGGACTCCATTGGCATACCATTTCAGTTCTATCTATCCAGATATGTATAACGCTCCATAAGTGAGTGCCGCCTAGATCAATTGCTTATCCTTTAGGAAACTCAACACCTTGTTACTTAATAAAATATTAAGACACTGGCGAAGTCTTGTCTTCGTCGCTTTTATTTGACACTCGCATGATAGTACGTTTTCTCAAGGTTTCATAATTTTTATAAGTAAAGCTAAATTGTGTAAGGTAAGAACCTTACACAATTTAGCTTTACTTATAAAAATTATGAGTTGTAAGAACAACTGAATAAGCTTAATGTGGAAGTTACTAACTGGTTGTATAATCGGCCAAATGCTAAACGTGACGATAAATGATGATCCTGCGCGTAGGCCGCCAGTATTGCGCTCAAGTTACAGACCACGCTGCTCATAGATTATAAAGAGTTAAAGATAACAGTGCTCCTGACTGAATTTCGGCTACTGCGGCCTATCTAAATGAAGTATAACCTACTACGTAGGACACGCAAACAGGTGCACTGTTTACTTTTTCAGAAATGAAGATCATTTAAGACATAAATCGCAGCCTTATGTGCTCTCAGAGCATTGGTGTAAAACACGGCCAACTTGAATCGACATTGTTCGAACTTGTACCTACCTCCACTTTCCGCCACAGGCCCTCTCATCAGAAGTGGAAATTTCCTCCATATCAGATGGATGGATGACTGTCATTTGATCGGATGTTGACCGTCTTCGTTTATATTTCACTAGTAAGAACGTCTAACACTAACGTTTGATTTCCTTATCATATATTTGACAAGTATTTGCTTCCTTTGCAAACTGTATTCGGTATTATGTGAAAGTTTTCATGACTCTGTGGTTTCCGCCAACGCAAAATAAAAACTTTAGCAACAATTACCATCAATTAAACAAGTCCTACTTACTAGATTTTATAATTCTACAACGTGGTATTAAAACAGTGTAATTTTATGAACCCGTTAAACTGAACAAGTTATATTAACGTAAGAACGTTATCCCCATCTTCTGGTCTCTTTTATCATTCTTATTGGGATTCGCTCCCAATCTGAGCTATTATGGTAGTTTGCCCTGGTTACAGTTACTGAAAGAGACCAGGTATCACATTCTACAATTCTGCTTCTGACTTGGACCTGTTGGAGTTGAGTACCCAAATCAAACGAGCAACTGCCATCTGTTCTGGAGACTCATAGTAAACAGTAACCCAGATGTTAAGACCAGGCGTCAGAATCTACAAGGTCTCACTTTCTATACGACCTTGACTCGATCCCCGCACACTACAATAACTGGATGACCTATAAATGGTTGTTCAGAGTTTGGGTGTGATTTGTCTCCATTAATAGCATTATTATAGCTGGATGCGGGCAGTGCAGGACCGGCAGGAGATCCTTGGGGTAGGCCTTTGTCCAGCAGTGGACGTCTTCCGGCTGATATGATGATGATGAATAGCATTATTGTAAAGTCCTCCGCAATTAATTTGATTTAAGTCCTATGTACAACCGTTGTATTTAAAACAGCAAATTAATTAAGTATCCCATATTGTCGCTATCCATTCGGTTGTCTGGCTTGTGCCGATTAGACCGCCCGTTGTCATTATATTCTTGATATCCTATGATATTTTGTATTTTTCCTGTTAGATTGCGTAAAATAAAGCGTATTCTACTATTTATGTTACACGTTTTATAATATAATCGTAATGGCTGTTGATAAAGCTTTTGTATCGAAGCTTTAGTAGGCGTATTTCACGGTTTATTGCAATTGGTAGTGACTCGTAACAACTCCTAATATAGCCTGGTAACTAAAGGCACACAGTGTCCCTGGGGTTTTACTGGCTATTACGAGAGCCATATTATGATATGAAGTTAAGCAGTTTAGTTCTATTTCCAACAGATTTGTTGCTATTAGGCACGGCTGTTTTATGGATGTACGGTTGTTAGATTCTTAGGTAAGTTTTCGTATTTTATTTCTATTTAAAATAAATATCTCTGGACAACTGAGACACTGCCATTTGATCCCAAACTAGGCAGAGCTCGAAAGGGAAACAAGACAACTGGTGAGCATACTTATGTATTATTAAAAACTACTCTTAATATTATAGATAAATTACACTCCAAACACAGAACAAATAATCATGCTCATCAGACAAACACTTGTCTTGTGTGGGGATGGACCCACGTGCTGTGGTCTAGATTCACTAACCAGTTAGTCAGGGTCATTAACCACTAGACGAACAGACCAGCCATGTTCCAGATGATTAGGACACGTAACCTGGGATGTCTTACCTACTACAATTATACACAAGTATGTAAACATATATATATATATATATATCATCATGTCCGCCGAATGACATCCACTGCTGTAAAAAGGCATCTCCAAAAGATTTCCAGTGGAGTTCTGTCCATCATTTAGAGGGATATGCTATAATCGTCACGCTTGGCAGAAGGGTTGGCAATCGCAGTGTGATGGTACACAGATAGATGTTGCTGTTCGTTCCCTGGTAAATATTCCCTCGACTTCCACGGAATGAGATGGGATGGCTATATATACAACATGTAACGTAATTACCGCACACCCTCAAACACCCCAATTAGAATATTATGTTGTAATCATAATACAAACACTGAATTTTTTATTTAACATGTATATGCATTGTTATTTACTAAATTTATTTCTTGGAATAAAGTTTATTTTTCTATATTTTGTATTGAATGATGGAATTTGTATGAATAGAAATAAAACTACGATTTTAAGTCTTATTACTTTGACTTACGATCCATTTCAATTTGTTTTGACTGTACAGGGTTAATATGACAATAATATCTGTAGTTTTAATTATTTTGTAATAAAAAATAACCCATATTAAAAATGATATAAATCGATTCAGTAAACGATTCTGAACAAACTATTATCAGGATGTGCGTTAATTAAGTTACATGTTGTATATAGAAGGATACCATATCGAGTGACGACTTCTCAGTTCTTTGTAAACCGATTTAAAAAAAATATTCGATAGGAAATTTCGGAAGAGTCCCGTATAAAATTTGTTCCATATAGTTAATTATTGAATATGGGAAAGGAATTACAATTACTTATTCCAGGCGGCAGAGAGTTCCACAACCTGACCTCTTCGGTAGTATTCCTACAACTTAGGAATGTTTTATAGGGTAACCTATTAGGGGCACTTCTGCACTTCTATCTTAGTCTACAATCAAAGGCGAACGAAACGTAACGAAATTGTACAGACGGCCATGCCATCTCAACAGATAGGTATAATGCATTACGAAAATCACCCTTATGAATAAGTTATTAGGATTCTATATGAGTATGTGATATAGAATATGTGTCACTGTGCGTACATAATTACTAAAATCAATCCAAACAATGATGAACATTATTTCCGTTACTTATAAACTCATAAGGTTTAGAAACGGAAACCATCCAGGAAGGGACGTAGCCAGACAAGTGTCACTTCCGGAGAGCAGGGGTGCGTTGCACTCCCTACAAAATGATAAATATCAATAGACTACGGTCGGTCCCGAATAAAATGCGAACCTAAAAACGGTTCCGATCGCCATTTACTTAATCTTAAGCATCATCTGGATTCTGATTAAGCTTTTTAAGATTCGTATTATATTTTAGGTGTTACTTAAAACCCTCTGCCTCTCTGCGGGACATATTACAGTGCAAAAGTGTGTGCGAAACACAGAGGCACTTTCTGTTCAAATCATTCTTATGATCGATGGGACCACTAGAGACACGACCGGAAGAGGTCAGGTACAGGACCAACGGCTTTAGGTGATCGCCAAGGCACGGAGAACTAAATATCGATAACTCCCAAACTTTGGGCTGACACCAAGAAATTTTCTTTACAGAAAAATCCTAAAATCACTTTGAGGTCCGACCCGGGATTTGAACCCAGAACCTCAATATCTGCGGTTGAACACGCTACCGCTAGACCAACGAGGCAGTACCAAAACCCTATAATATATATCAAACATTATATGTTCACATATCAATAATCATAATTCAATTGATATCGCTTAGAACGATCTCTTTCAGGCAATCGGTGAATGAAATAGGATGAATTTTATTTAATATCGGATTATATATGCCGCCATAAAAGGATAAAAGCACCCATGACATTCATTTACCGATAATAGTACCAGTTATGAGGCTATTCGATCTGCAATAATGTCAATGGCTTGCCACCTACGCGCCATCACTATGGCATTATACAATATCATTAATCTGTCACTGGAGAACAATAGAGATGGTAAATTCAACAAAATTGAGTCATAATACTTTCCTTATCCATGATTTCTTTATCAATAGATTACATTTATTCAGGAAATATTTTTATCTTTGACAGATGCTCCATAGACAATCTGCCATTTATTTTTCTTATAAGATTATATAAGGTCTGTGTCTGTTCTGTATCTCATCCCGTAAGGGGCGTAGTCTGCTGTCTCCACCTCGTCATATTCTCGTCCTAGGGGAACACCTCCCAGGGAACGGACAGCAGCGTTTCTCTGGGAATTATGACTATGAGACTACGATCGCCGGCCCGTTAAATATTTCGCTTTTTTTAAATCTATGGTTTTTAACCCATAAAATTATTGATTCCAGAGACTACGAACGCCGGCCCGTTAAATATTTCGCTTTTCTTAAATCTATGGTTTTAAACCCATAAAATTATTGATTCCGTAGCCTAGTCGGTAGTGCTCCTGCCTACGAAGCTGGTGGTCCTGGGTTCGAATCCCGGTAAGTGCAAATATTTGTGTGATGAGCACGAATATTTGTTTCTGAGTCATGGATGTTTTCTATGTATATAAGTATTTATCTATCTATATAAGTATGTATATCGTCGCCTGGTACCCATAGTACAAGCTTTGCTTAGTTTGGGGGTAGGATGATCTGTGTGACATTGTAAAAAAAAAAAACATGATAGGACTGGTTAACGTTCAGTGAACGCAAATGTTTACTGGTAACAATAGCTTCTGTGACTAATATTCAGCGCAGATAACAGCAATCGCCGACACGTCTAATATTTTGCTTTTCTTAAATCTCTGGTTTAAAAAACCATAAAATTATTGATACATTCGAACGCGACAAGGTATTTGTAACACTAGCTTCAGGTAAGATCACTAACAAAAGTACACTAACACCATAAATTGATTTTATTCTATGTTTTAAACCAATTAGTATAGAATTTTAGTTTTATAGCATTATTGGCGATGTAAAGCGTAAATCTAATCTCAATAATGGGAAATCATAAATTTAATCGTTCACTGGGTTTTAAACCAGAACTCTCTACCGATCCGGGGTAGGCGTTCTGCCGTTAAGCTACGAACGAAGCACACTGGCATTCCGTAAGGAAATCCTAATTGGATGTGCCAGTGTTCGTAGTCCCCGGATTGGATGTTGATTTATGATTTCCGATTTTTGACATTCAGTTTACTGATACTTTTTCATTCAGATTACTGCCAATACTTACATTGATTTTAATAGAGCAGCATATAATACTTACCTAAATATAGTAATAATATCCTGGGACATTATTCACACACGGCCATCTGATCCCAAACTAAGCAGAGCTTGTATTATGGAAACCAGATAACTGATATATTACATATACTACTATTATTTTGTAAAAATATAATTATATAGATAACTAGCGGCCCGGTACGTACTTCGCTACGTATAAGGCATAGTAATAAAAAAAATGATTATTAAGTTCATTTATTCAAACAAAACTATATTTTAAATTGCTAAAAGATGTTGATTTTGCACATTTTCAAGACTTTTTTTAAATTTTCTCTACGTACAAACCTTCCCTGTACTTCCACGAATAATTCAAGACCAAAATTAGCCAAATCAATAAAGGCGTTGTTGAGTTATAACATTACAACGAAAAGTGGCATTGCTTTTTATATATATAGATTTTCTCTACGTACAAACCTTCCCTGGACTTCCACGAATAATTCAAGACCAAGATTAGCCAAATCGGTAAAGGCATTGTTGATTTATAACATTACAACGAAAAGTGGCATTGATTTATATATATATAGATAACACCCAGACTCCAGACAAACAGACATGTTCATGCATACAAATATCTGTCCTGGGTGGGAATGGCAATCATGACCTGCGGCGTGAAAGGCAAGCATTTACCAATCACACCAACCGGCCTGATAAGAAAAACTTTCTAATTGGTTATCAAAGAACTACAAATTTCCCATAAACGTGGACGTTGCGAAAAGTACTCTTGTTTATATAATCAACTATACATACTCCACAACTGTTTACTCTACCTTCTATTAATAATAATGTTTCTCAAAATAGTCCAATACTAAGAATGTGTAGACAGTACATCAAAATATGCTCCAAAGTTGATATATTTCATCAAAGCTATGATGCATTCAAATTATTTTTAGCAAAGGACAACAATGTTCAGTTTTCTGTTAATTAGTGTATTTTAAATTTAAATTATTGTAATAATCATACTAGTAATATATTCCTCTCAAACTCCTAGTTTTAACTCAAAGAATTTTGATAATTTTTAAATGTTGTGTACAGATGTAATTGGACCGCAGATTTAACAGTGATATAAGAAAATGATATTATTAATTTGTTATTAGTCTGTAGTCTGTTTCTGTACCTATGAAATAAAAAAAAAAATTAACTAGCTGGGCCCCGAGGTTTAACCCGTCCCGTAGGTCGCTGAAGAAGTAACAAACATACACACTCACAAACTTTCACATTTATGATATTAGTGTGATACAAGGATCAGTACCGTGTACTTAAGAATGAATCTTAAGTACACGGTACTGATCCTTGTATCAGACGTGTCAACAAACAACTCCCACGTCTTTTCGTTTCCGAGTTGAAAATAAATCGGTGTGGAACCTTCCTATATAATCCCGGTAAGGTTTCCTGGGGTAACGAAGCGCTTGCTTAGTCACGAATCACGATGACTGTTATTGGGGTATGGCACAATTTATAGAAGCTATTCATCAAAAGACAAAAGTACACGAAAACCTGATGTCGTGACCTTTTTCAGGTAAAGCCGTCGGTCCTGTACCTGACCTCTAACCGGTCGTGTCGCTAGGCGTCCCATCGGATCATGAGAGTGATGGAATAGAAAGTGCTCCTGTGTTTGCGCACTCACTTGATCACTATAATATGTCCCGCGCAGATGGCTAATCTCTGTTGAGACTGGCCGCTGTGGCCGAAATTCGGCTAGGAGGACATTATTATTATTATTATCTAGAAAAAGCTGCAGGTTCATGAGATCACGCCCTCTATGTAGAGTTCAGTCTTTTTACTTCGTTCCGCCAAGTTTTCTTGCAAAGACGTGGTCCACGTGTGTTCTGCAACATTCTGCTCAAGTGTTGTGTACCACCAGTAGGCTAGAAATAGTGCTTAGTGTCCTAGACAACCGCAGCTCATCATGTCATCGTTAGACAAAAGAAGACCGGCGTTAAAAGGTTAGTCCCACATCTACCTCTTCTCACGAGAGTGAGCACGCACTGCGCTTATAGCTCGCGTTTTTGCAGTTTAATTCGACCTACATTAGGTAGTGCAAAGACATGTGGCACAGCATAACCGATGCACACTTAATATATGTATATAGTGTTCAATAACACTTGGTTGGTGGATAGCTTGCAATGTCATTATGATTCCTGATTTTCTACAAACATTTATTGTCTTTAACCCTTAATTGGTTATAGCGTATATTTATAATTCATAGGTTTTAGCTCTTATCACAACGCAATAGAGTTTAGAACCAGATGTTAAATTAACCCTTAATTGGATAAAGGTATAATAGTTATACCTTTATCTAATTAAGGGTTAATTTAACATATTTGTATTGGAAAATTTTAATGATTTTTCGCAAAAAATGTATAAAGGTACAGTCTACAGTCAGAGCTACAGTCGCTGAAAACGTCTCCATGAAGCAACTATCTCATAAGCAACCATTGAGTTAGGGGTTTGGAACCGCAAAGACTACCCTTTAGCGCGGGCCACTTATTTTGTAGATTTATTTTGGTAGATGCCTTGGGCCTTCGGTCGACTCAGTTTTTTTGATGAAGCAGTTATCTCAGGCGGCCTACCCACGTCCGTCAATCGGTTACCCATTTGTAGTGGAGAAAAATAGAACGTAGGTACTGATTGCAATAGCCCAACGCACACGTCCTACAAAATCGGCTTGATTATTGCGCTTTAAAAAGTCTGTCATGGGCGGGCTTTTGGCTTATTAATACTAAAAAAATCGAATACGAAAATAAATTCAAAACCGAACTTAGGAAACATCTAATCAGTAAATGTTACTATGATATAGGAGAACTCTTCAAAGATAAAAATGATAAATAACTATGTAAGTAAAGTAGCTTGTGTAAGAATTATTAAGGACAATTTAAATATAATTTAAAATATAATTCATTGTTAAATTAAAACTAATTAAACTTGACATGTAATAATTATTGCTGTATTCATATGAAATTATAATTAAAGTTATAAATTGTGTAATAATGATGTTGAAAAGATGTAATGAAATGAGTATGATTATTGTATCTTTTTATGTATTTATATATAACAATGTAATAAATTATAAGCCCTAGTTTCTAAGTTGTTAATAATGTACTTGCTGTGCCCTTACAGGGTTTCATGTTGATACCAAAATATATGTAAACAACTATGTACACATGAATGCAAATAAATAAATTAAAACACCATGTTAAAAAAGCAAATTCATTATAGTACCTCCTCTCCTTTACCTTGTGGCACACAAAACTGTAGCCGGTGGAACCGGCTCGCACCACGTGGTCGAACTAAGGTCAATATTGGAAATCGGATATCTACATTTAAACCTTAGTAACTGAACTTTGGATAATCATTGTTAAGATTTACTTGTACATTTAGTATTATGGTTTGTGCAGAAATTATTAGTGTTGTGAATATCAAGAGTTGCTTAAGATTGTATCTGTTTTTGGAATAATATTATTCTAGGGACTGCAGTAGAGATAACGGTTAAAGTAGATGATTTAAATCGGATATATCGTCTATCCACAGTATACAATAATAATAAATAATAAAGCCTTTTATTCGGATAACAGACATACAATTACTTTACTTCTACTACTTGTTATATATATATATATATATATATATATATATATATATATATATATATATATATATATATATATATATATATATATATATATATATATATATATATATATATATATTTCATCATCATCATATCAGCCGAAAGACGTCCACAGCTGGACAAAGGCCTCCCCCAAAGATCTCCACAATGGCCGGTCTTGCGCTATCCGCATCCGTATGTATTTTATACAATTAAAATTATTCGCGTACATGGTGCTTATTTTCTGTAAGTCCGTTTGCCACATTGCAAAGGCCTCCTCCAATCTACGCCATTCTGATCTCTCTGGCTACTGTACTCCATGTTATGCCTGCAACTTGACTGATATCATCGTTTCATCTGTTCTGTTGTCTGCCTCTCTTCCTTTTACCTTCGCTTGGGTCAATCTGTAAATAGTTTGTTCCATGGTCCTTCCCTCTGACCATGTGTCCCGACCACTTCCATTTTAGTCTTTTTATTTTTAGGGTTACGCCCTGTATCTGGGTCTTTTTTATGCTCTATTTCTTATTCTATCCCCCCTCTTTACTCCTATCATGCATCTATTGTATAGAGAGATTGAAATACCGCCTTTTCGAATAGTCGTACAAATATTATGTTACATGTGTGAAGCTGTTAGACGGATAAACATTGGTATATTAACATAATATTTATTAGCTTCACATCAGCAGTTCCCATGCCAGCAGGAAGAGAATATAATAAATTATCTGTGTGTTTATTTTGCCAACAAACAAAAGTCACTAATCTGTATGAATATTAATATGGGGAGAGAAAAAATGGTTTGGAGCTTTGTATTGTTTATTCCTTCTCGATTTTGAGATATAAATGTTTTTTATAAACCTTGAACCGTATGGTTACCTTCAAGAGTCTTTACATAGACCACCTACGTGGTATGTAAATAAATCATAAGTAAGTGTTTCAATAAACATAAATTATTTGTGTAAAGTCTAATATAATACCGTGTAAAGTCTAAAATTTTAATCCATTGTAATTTACAACATTTTTCGTTCTGCCTACCGGAGTAAAAAAACCAACGGGGGTGTAAATACCCCCAACTTCTAAACTCCGGGCTGATTGAATAATTTTTGTTAACAGGAAGAAACGTGATTTAAGGATATTTCTTTTCTTGGCCCATCCCGGGTTTTGATAGACCAATATGGTAGTAGGTAAATTACATAAATATAGTCTCTCATTAAGACATGTAGCTTGTCTAAGCGAAGCACTAAAAGGCAAATAAATTCTAGCTACTAAATTTATCGTTTCTGTAGGATTTAGTGAAATGTGCTTAATGGATCTTTCACTCTTGAGCTCTTCGTAGCTAGGCCAGGGGCCCGATACAATACCTTATACAATTACTTCTAAATACAATCCTCTTACCTACAGCATAACACTTTTGTAAGAACCCCAATTTTACCAAGAATATATTGTTTATTTCAAATTTTGGAACAGTGACCCCACAGACAGACAAGCATATAGACGTGCCCTTAAACATAAATAAACTAATCTAATTGCTTGCTTATCGTATGGGTAGTGGTAACCCTAGTGTCAGAGTTGCTCAATCCGCCCAGTAGGCCTCTGACATGGCTTAACTACTGTTGTCTAATGATTACAACCGGGACCGACAGTTTAACGTGCCCTCCGAAGCACGGAGACGCTCAGAAATTAAACCACTTTGGCGGTCACCCATCTATGGACTGACTGTGAGCCTAGTTGCTTTACCCCACCGGTCGCTTACGTACCGGTGAGAGCATCCAGCTATGAGCTAGAATCTAATTTAAACATAATAAACCAATCTGATTTGTATATGTACAATTATGTCCATGCAATTAATGAATTTCTTTCTTTCAATATTTTTAACACTGTGGGTTAAGAGTACAAAAAAAATGCAATGTGATATGGTTCGGCGCATGTTCAGTGCATTACGTGAAGCATAATCATCATATCAGCCGAAAGATGACCACTGCTGGACAAAGGCCGCCCCCAAAAAAATACTCAAAATGTAATTATATCTACATATGCTTCAAGTATATTGTACGTGAAGCATATGTAGATATAATTAAATTTTGAGTATTTTTATGAAATACCTATATATTACATCCAGACACAGAAAAAATATTTATGGGTCACACAAATAGTTGTCCGGCGCGGGACTCGAACCCGCGACACGAAGCTGTCTTATCTCTGTAACAAATGGATGTTAAATTTAAGTTTATTTTGTAATGATTTATCAGCATTATTCAAATGAAATGACTTATCGATATCAGTAATACTACAGTGCGAAGTATACGTCCAAATTCTTCGTGTTATTATTACATTTCGTGCCAAAAATAATGAGGAGGGTTAATAAGAGGGCGATCCTATTGATATCTACCTCAAAAGGTATTGGCAAGAGAGAACGTGAACTGATTATGTGGGGAATTACTGGCTGATACAATCAATACGGTGTTCCCACACATGTATCAGTAGTCCGCTTACACAGGGTGACCATGTTTTAACACACCTATGTGTAATAAACTAACCTATCATTACTGTTATACATCTGCACGTCTGACTAAGTAGTTAAGGTAGCCGCCGCGATACTAGTCGGTGCCTTGTGTTTCGGATTCGAACCCCGGACAGGACGAGTATTTGAGTTAGCCATAATTGGTAGTTCTGAGCCTGTTTGTGATTTTTGCCGTGAATTTCGCGGCATATGGAATTATTTCAATAGTGCGGTAGTTGTCTTTTAAAATAAATAAAAAATAAACGTGTGCATTTTTGATTTACACTAGTCCATACTATGGTTGTCTGGATGGAATCCCTATATAAATAAATAATAAATATTTTAAGACAACTTACACACTGCCATCTGATCCCAATTTAGCCAGAGCCGGTGTACTGTGACATACATATATATTTATACATACTTATATATTTATAAATACATACATATTATAGACAAATTACACCCAGACATCGAACAAATAAACGTGGTCAGCACGCAAAAAATTGTCCCGGGTGGGAATTAAACCCACAATATCTGGCTTAGCAGTCAGTCACTAACCATTAGATCAACAGGCCTGTCAGTAATGCGACAAGAGTGCCAATTGCGCGCTGAATTCTGGGCCTCAACCTGTTCGTGGGGAGTCTTTGACGGTTGGGTTTATTCAGGTTTAAATTTGTAAGATAAGACAGACATGTCTAGATAAATCCGATAACGTGGTAACAGTAACCCGATAGACAAGACTGACTGCGGAATGGGCGTTAATCAATGGTATCGTTAGAAACTGTTCGGTTCCCATCGCCGTCTATTGTAATAGTGAGATAGCATCTGTGCTAGTTTCCATTTATATTCGTTTGTTACACTTTTTGCTATCTGAGATATAGTCTAGATGTATGTTGGTTGACAAATGTGGTGGAACATTGTGTTTCCTTATCTGATGCAGCTATTTTTATGTGCGTTAGTCGGAAGTCCATCAGATGTGAGTCTTAAGGGCCAGCGATATTGTTTTTGAAGTGAAAATTTCTTTAGGCGCGTTGAGCACTTTTTGGTTGAATAAAATGGTGAAACTCGCGTCATGGTCATGTTACGCTTCCCATGAGCTTTATGTGTAACTATTAACGAGCCTGTTGGCGTTATTGGCAAATGCTTGTTTCACGCCGTGGGATGTGGGTTCGATTCCCACCTAGGAAACATATTTGTGTGCATGAAAATGTCTGTTTGACCTGAGTCTGGGTGTAATTGTCAATATCAGTATGTATATACAATATACAAGTAAGTAGTATATGTAGTATATCAGTTATCTGGTTTCCAGAGTACAAGCTCTGCTTAGTTTGGGATCAGATGGCGGGATCAGATGTAAGTAATGTCTCAGGACATTATTATTATATTGTAGATTATTTAGATAAGAAGTGTACAGAATAGCTTTCATTTCTATCGGCAGTCCCCAAACACAGCCACGTACTTTATTGTCAAGGTATTCCCCAATACTGCTGGGTTTATCTTTTTAAATGTGTATCAAATACTTAAAACAAATGAATTAAAAAAATCTTCACTCAATTAAAATTGTTATGTATGTAGAATTAAATATTGAATAGTATATAGAATTTTATAGAATTATGAAAAGAGCGAAACAAAATAGGCGTGTGCTTATGTCAGAACGATAGAAGTGCATACTTCGTAACTTATTGTCGGACAGCAATCAGTCCCTCACCGAGATGAACGCCTTTGACGTCCAGGGGAGTTGAGAGTTTCTCCACCAAACACGGCCTCAAGATATTTACACTGTTATTAGCCTGCTAATTTAAGTCGGTCACGAAACCCAATGCAAATTCTATAGCAAAAAATGTAAACGGGTATAACTAAGAAAGTCCAGTTATTACTGTAGCATTTTCTTCAGAGTCACGTCGTTTACATTTATTATAAGCTCGCAAACTTCGTAATTTGCATTCTTAGAGGAAGAAATAAAGGAACCAACATTTCTTGGTAGAAATGCAACAGTTGGCAGAACAAATCGAGGTAAAAAGTAACTTTGAATAACATTATTTTATAACGCCCTTGGAAATACAGACCAGGGGCACTTTGCTGATAGCAGCTTGGCTACGTAGACCCATGATTCTTTCTATTCAACCAATGAAATCACAGAAAAAGACACGAGAGTATGAATGCGACGATAGGGATTGGTCGAACGGTGTAGAGACATTAGTCTTCGTTACGATGTTAGCTTCGCAGGGGTGATAGCTGCCGCCAAGCGCCACATAGACGCGCCACGGCAGCGTTGAAGACGCGGATACCTCATTTAATATCGGAAGATAGAAATATTGTGCCAAAAACTGATTGGTGATTTTTTTATTTATTTAATTGAAATTAAACCACCCGCATTGGAGAAATAAACCTCAATAAATTCACAGACACAGAGCAAATCCAGACACCGATTAGCTTTTATAATAAATTTTAAATTGTTGATTGAGAATGATAAGATAAGATAAGATAATTGTTTATTTGACCATAAAACATGATATGATAACCACGTATTATTACTGTAATGCACCAGACCTATGTTTGGATCACACTTTTCGTAACGCTTTCGTTTTCTTTTTATTCGTATTCTAAACGTTTCATTAAAAATGCGTCATGTTAATGTTTCATCCTCATGCGACAAAATATAGGTCATAGGAATAGGTGTTCTGTGCGGAAAGTGAAAACATTGCACAAAAACTTAACCACTGCGCGTGCATTCAATATTGCGGTTGCACAGTACTATCATTGCTAAGGCTTAAGTTCATTCTCTTTTACTATTTTTAATTTACGAAACAAAGTGAACATGGTTCATTACACGGTTCATTACAACTTCAAAGCTACTGCAATCCGCAGTTCGTTTGAACTTTAAAATGAAGTGGAAAGTCTGAAAACTGGAAACTTTTACGAAGCGTTACTAAATTTCTGCTTTAGTTAAGGATACTTTGAAAATTTGTTTTTTTTCACATTTGTAAGTCGCGGATTTCGCATTAGTATAACTCCAGTTACCTTGCGTAAGGTTGCTGTGACACAGAGTTCTTAATAGAATACAGCATTCTTATTATATATTCTAAGTCATATTTGTCACAAGCCACATTTGCAAGTCGCGGATTTCGCTTTAGTATAACTCCAGTTGCGTAAGGTTGCTGTGACACAGAGTTCTTAATAGAATACAGAATTCTTATTTTATATACTAAGTCATATTTGTCACAAGTCTCATTTGCAAGTCGCGGATTTCGCTTTAGTATACTTCAGTTACCTTGTGTACTTGGTTGCTGTGACACAGAGTTCTTAATAGAATACAGAATTCTTATTTTATATACTAAGTCATATTTGTCACAAGTCTCATTTGCAAGTCGCGGATTTCGCTTTAGTATACTTCAGTTACCTTGTGTACTTGGTTGCTGTGACACAGAGTTCTTAATAGAATACAGAATTCTTATTTTATATACTAAGTCATATTTGTCACAAGTCTCATTTGCAAGTCGCGGATTTCGCTTTAGTATACTTCAGTTACCTAGTGTACTTGGTTGCTGTGACACAGAGTTCTTAATAGAATACAGAATTCTTATTTTATATACTAAGTCATATTTGTCACAAGTCTCATTTGCAAGTCGCGGATTTCGCTTTAGTATACTTCAGTTACCTTGTGTACTTGGTTGCTGTGACACAGAGTTCGTAATAGAATACAGAATTATTACATACATGCATAAACTCACGCCTGTTTCCCAGAGGGGTAGGCAGAGACAACGCACTTCCATTCGTCACGATCCTTGCATACCTCTTTCGCTTCGTTTACTGACATAATATTCTTCATACATGCTCGCCGGTTTAGGGTACTTCTGACCTAACCTTTCTTAAGTACGTCTCCGATTTGATCAGAGAATGTTCTACGAGGTCTTCCCCTTCCGGTTGTACCATTCACACAGGCCTAGTATACTTCTTTTATTCATCCTTTAGAATTATTATTCTTCATTAATTCTTAACATTATTCTATAATTCGGTTGCCTTCTGTAATCATCTAAAATGTACTCGTATGGTATTTTGTCGGCTTATTCCAGAATTCACTCACACTCATACGAAATCGATACAATATTGTTTAAAATGGAAAGTCACTTCATATTACCTAAGTTACACCCCTCGTCACCACTGTTAGATTGTGGAAAAGTTACTTGAGTGAGATAAGCTTTTGGTTTCTCACCATTTCTTGAACCCTATTTAGTTACTGTGCCTTTGCATAGCAACTCATACATTTCTCATACGTAAATACTGTTAAGTAAAACTTTTTTTTTCAATAAGATAATAGTTATCTTATAAAGCTTTCACTGCTTACCCGGGCATTAGAGGTACTCAAGCCGTCTAGGTAACTAAGACTACAAACTAAGTAACCCGCATCAGTGGACTTCACTTTTGGGGTTCAGATTTCGGGTCAGGCCATTTTCAGACGTAAAGATGCAAGAGAGGGTCGGATTGTGTGCAATTAGGTTATACGTGAATACGCACCTTTTTGTGTGAACACAGACTGTCGCGATGAAGTAGGCTACACGTTAAAGGTACGTTTTTGAATAATTTACAACGCCCCCACTAGGGAAATAAATCCCAAATCACAGACAAAAATCACCCCCAAGTTCAGAACAGCTATGTACGGTTCACATAAATAGTTGTCATTCCGGGGAACGAACCCGAAACACGTTATTTATAGCTGTTTGTATTTTGTTTCATATGTATTATGTTAATATCCAAGTGCTGAATGAATTGCCCTATTTTCTTGTATTTGGATAGCAGATAAATTAATATATACCTAGTTCAAAACTTAGATTGATTGAGCAAGAGTTTATACTCGCTGCTGATTTACCAAAATGAAAAAAATTGTGCCGAATCAAATACAAGCTTCAGGAACTCTTTTATATGGCGACAAAAAGAGGCGTCTGAAATGTAAAAAATAAAGTGCCGATGGGATAGTCTTCCATTCCACTTAGAAGTGCTGGGAACCGACTTCCCCACATGAGTATGGTCTAAGTTACAGGAAAAAAGAGAAACACAGAAACCTGTGCCCAGCAGTGGGATCTAAAGTATCCAAACAAATAAAATAAATGTAAAAGTATGTATATATACTATTACATTTATTGTATTTGTTTGGATAACTCCAATTACATTCCTATTTTTATGTTGTTGATTAAAAATCAAAACATTCTTAACTACTCATAAATAAAAGAAATGGTCAATCTATTTCCAAATACCTGCAAGATTGGTAACAATTTGACATTTATCTTGTTAGCTCTTGATCAGCATATAAAGTGTACAATCAATTCCAAATGTTGCATCCTACAATGTTATGTAAGATACTTTGCAATTCTGAAACGATATAGGAAGACAACCAATACGTGCTTGATAAGGTGATAGTTACTGAGCAAGTAAATAAAGTTAAGACATAATATGCTCATACGCTCGCTGGGGCAGAATGGAGAAAGAGTAGCGGCCAACTTCGCGACAGGCCGCCACACAAGGTGGTACGACGATCTTACAATGGTCGCGGATAGCCGCTGGATGCGAGCAGCGCAATCCCGGCCATGGTGGAGAACCGGTATCTTCGCAATATATTTATGCTAATATAATTTATGTGCGGCAAAATTTGAATTTGTTTCAAAAGAGAAGTGACACACACACGATAAACTAAACACAAATTGTGTGCAGAATCCCATCGTTTACAAAAGGTTCATTGTTCTTTTGTCGGACTGAGTATCCGAATTTATAACAAAATACCCACAAATCTTCAGGAACTGTCCTATGCTAAATTTAAATCAGAGATCAAGAATATTTTAATGAAAAAGGCCTATTACACTCTAAATGATTATTTAAGCGACAAAAACGCTTGGTCGCTTGGTTAAACAAGAGCAACATCTTAGTGTTATGTTAAGGATATACATGTATATGTTTCTCAATCGACTATAGAAATAATGCTGTAATAATTTAACTTTATAGATTTTTAGACCTATTATTAAAACAAATGTGTATTATCTTGAACATGTCAAACGCTGTTCGGCCGAAGGCTGTTAACGACTTCAATATGAACTCCCCTTTGTAAGCTCGTCATGCTCCCATTGTCTGTTAATGCTTGCGGTGGCGTTGTGGGTCGGGTCGTTTCCTTCCCTCTAATATGGCGAGGGAGGCGATGGCTGGCCCACACGTCATACTCGTGAACGGGTGCTGCTTGCGGTAACTGGTCGAACTGCTGTTGGGGTACTCATTTTTTTTTCTTTTTCGCCTCTGGTAGACTTCGTTTGACTTGTTAATTTTGTAAATATACGCGGATGCACCCACCGTTTTTTCGTCTAGCAAGAGGATATTCTAAGTGCTTGAGTGAAATTGAATGCTATTGCTTATTTATTTTATTATGATTCACTGAATGACAACGGTTCTGTGCGTGCATTAGCCTACATAACAACCAATCACAATGTAAGTAAAATACATGACATTTAAAAAATATATATCGTAAACTGAAAGCAAAAGAAGACGAAAAAAGCAAGCCCGGAGTTTCTTTGTGACTTTCTTCTCCGGGTCGTCCACCTAGGCAGCTAGAGAAAGCCGCAGGCTAGCTAGGGTAGGTTCCTCAGCGGCGAGGATCGCTTTGGCCCATTAATGCGTGATCGGTGATCCCGTGCATGTGATCACACCCTCACTTAGAATTTCGTCTTTTGCTTTAGTCTTCAATTCTTTAATTTTGATATAGTAGAACTAAATTTCAAAATAATAGATTAGTACATTGTTATTTATTTAAGGATTTCAGAAAATATATGCGATAAAACAAACCGCACGGACTGACAGATTATTTTTTTTTTTGTAACTTTTTACTATCCACTTTGTTTATGTACTGCATTGTGACCTTGACAAGTACAAGTGTATGTTAATACCCAAGTGCTGAATAAATATTTCATTTCATTTCATTTCATTTCAACCGTGGGGCCACTACTAAAGGTGAAGTGCAGTATTTTTTTTATTGATTTTGGAGACAGACGAGCTAGTGGCCCGCCTGATGGTGAGTGGTAACCGCTACTCATGGACATTCAAAATGCACAGGGAGCACAAGATACCGCTGCCCACCATGAGATTAACTCTTTTTAATCCTCATCATCTTAGCGCTGTGGAAAGTGACAGATTAACACTAAGCGGTTGTAATGGCTGGTATAGGTATATATGGTATGGGAATTAAAAGTAGGTTGATTATTTACATTCCCGCTTTCTCTTATACTTTGGGACACAAACTCGACCACTAACTGAGCAAAACCGTATTCCACATACAAAACGAGCCATTTGTTTAGAAGTAGCGCTCGTTTAGAAAATTGCATTCTCCTTATTGCCGCTGGGCATTTACTGGGAAATCACGAGCTGGGGATGAGCCTGTTGCTTTACTAGACAAGACTGGGTTGAAAATTTATTGTTTTATTTATGAGCAATGAATTTGTAAACAATGCAATTACTATATTCCGCTTATCATGTTTATGGTAAGATTGATACAATTCCTGGAGGGAACAGGAAGACTAGACAAGAGCGACAATAATATATTTAGGCCAAAAGCTGGGTAATCGCAGATGTTTAATGATGTGCGACTTTCTGTTGCGTACATTCTTCTTTTTTGAAATTGGTTAAAGAATACAAAGTACAAACTTTCCGACAGCGGATTTAGCCGCATAGATCTCATTTAATATCGCGATATTTTATAAAAATGTGTATTCGAAAGTATTGAATCCTAAGAAATATCATACTATGATCTCCCTTAAGGTTTAACTTTGTCTCCTTTTCGTCGATCGATGCAGCGTTTTAATCGTGAAAAGGAAACAGACACAAACTTTTCCATCTATGCAAATACCTAAATGAAATTTCAGTGTCGGTATGTACACAGCTTTTTTCTTAAAGTATAGGTATACTCATAGTTAAAGTCAGAAATCATTTATTCTGTAAACGTTTTACATTTATGTGGAATCGTCATTTTTGTTTTTACTCTACCGTCCAGTGCATGACGTGGCAGCTACTGAAAACACGCAAGAAAACTCAGTAGGAATCCTTTTTTAAAATAAAATATACTTCAGATTAATTATAATCATGTGTGTTGACTCAGAGCAACTCAATCCCAAGCACTTTTGTCACTTAAATAATCAGAAATTTTGTAATATGCCCTGCTACACAATTTGGATTTAATAATTCTTTTAAACTTATTCGTAGACAATTCTCTAATATCATTGGGATGTTTGTTATAGAATACTTATAACAAAACTATTCAATTCCCGTCTTTCTGTTAGGTCCGGCTAACTTTTGAAGCGGCCTGACCGATTTCGACGGGATTTACACGTTTTGACAAGTAATATACAGGTACAGAAAATTACTTATTAAAATATACTGTTCCCAGGCAATAAGAAAATACGTTCTATATATCTGAATAATTTGTGCGAGCGGGGGGAATTGGTTTATAAAATAAGTTAGCCCACCCGTGACCACGTGTAATGATTTGCCTTAAATGTTATCGCGATCGTGACCCGTGTCCATATGTATGAAATCCGTTCGTGTATACCTAATATGAAAAAGGGTACAAATCGCGAAACTTTAAAAACATTTATAGTCAGGACTAAACTATTGTATGATGTGCTCTAACAGGATTTTTTGTTGAAACTATTTATACAAAATTAAATTAACTTTTTTATCATTTAATTATTTATTTAAAGTGATAAAAACAAACTAAATCTTTCTATTGTTGTTTCAGTTGTGAGCGGGGCAGACAAAATTCGTCAAAACTGGACACCGAGTGAAAATATCACCGCCATGGATTCCGAGAGGTATGTTTCAATCTTGTTTTTATGGACTTCTGATTCTTGACCTGGTGTAATGGTTTTTATACCGGGAACGTCCAGTCAAAACCATAAATATCATGCCCTTTCATTCCCTTTGGGTCCAATGTTCAAAGTTAGGTAGATATTTATAACGGGTTTACCTTGTTGTTGAATAATAAATAGCAAATTGGAATTGGTATTCGTATCCTCTGTACATTTATATTGAATACGGGTAGGTTTGATGTGTTATATAAATAAACTAGCTGTGCCCCGCGGCTTTACCCGCGTTAAATTTTATAAATTATCATAGCTCACCCCCCGTAGGTGATAGCGTGATAATATGTAGCCTATATGTTGACCCGACCCCTTAGTAATATTTATGCAATATTTGAAGTAAATCCATTCAGTACTTTTTGAGTTTAGCCCGGACATACATACAGACAAACAGACAAAAATTCTAAAAACTATATTTTTGGCTTCGATATTGATTGTAGAACACGCCCCAAGTATCCTTTAAAAAAAATATTCCATGTACAGTTTTGACTTTCCTACGATTTTATTATATGTATAGATAAATAGCTGGATGCATTCTGCAAAATCCAGAGAAGACTGGATCACATTGGAGGAGGCTGTAATTATGTTATACCAGTGTTTTTCAACATTTTTTCTGACACGGCCCTTTTAGTATGAATAAATATTTCGCGACTCCCTAACCGTTGCTTTCTTTTCATGAATTTTATTTTGTGATAAATATTCAATCTGCCCCTATAGAAGCTTCAGGACCCCCTAAACAGGCTGCGCGACCCCCCAGGAGGTCGCGACCTACACGTTGAAAAACACTGTGTTATACAAATTCTAACAAAAATATTGTTCGAGATCCACTGTGTTTCTTTCTTTTGGCAAATCAATTATTATTATTAGTTAATAAAAAAAAAGATATAAAAAACGGTGTGTGCTTTAAGTTTGAAGTAAAACTTATTTCTCTTCTCCATCTATATGTATAGCTATGAGATAAGGAGAGAAAGAAAACGTGTTCTGGCACATCTCTCTCCTGCCCATACAGTTATATACGAAACGTAACCCGCTCTCTTTCTATTTTCACTGACTTATATCTCCCTCTCAACATATGTACGCCTCGCCGGACTTTTAGTAACGCTCTCGTCACGTATTCACTAGCTTACTCGGCATGTCAAGCGTGTTAAAATCCCGGGACAGTACGGCTTAACAATTGCGGAACAATCGTTTTCTATACCTACCCCAAAACGAGGTATATAAATTTTAACTTTGAAAGTAAATTCTTCGTCTACCGTCTTATAAATAAAGAAGCGTCAAGAGCCTAGGCTCGTCGTAAGTCTATAGATTGTTGACGATGTCAGGCCCTTTTGTGGTCGTTAAACAATCGTTAAGTCATGTCAGAGGCCTACTGGCCAACTTTAACAACTCTGTCACTAGGGTAACCACTGCCAATACTATAAAGTAAAGTAAAAGTATACAAAAAATCTTCAATGAAACCTCAATCTCATATTAATGGTATTAAAATCGATGTGGTCACCATATCTAAAGTTGCCAAATGCTGATACATCAAAGTCAACCCACAAATCACATATCATTACCCTATCGAACCTGATCGATCTAGCGTGACAGTCAACGTCCAATCCATGATGACATCTATGTAATTGTGATCGGTAGCAATCGATCAAAATATCCTATGAGTACGCCGATCGATATTGACTGTTGAAATCGCAGTGTCCACGGTACACTACGATTTAGGGGAGCATTAAACACGATTTCACTCGCCTTTCTTTTCATAAACTTTTATCTTTGAGGGCGGGCAGTGTTGTAGCGGAGACTGCTGAGATCCTCAAGCGGAGGAAATATGCTTTCACCAGGGCAGGTTTAACGTTTCTTCAGTTTGTGGTCGGGGATCAGAACCACATAGCTTCGTTATTGAGTTGTCTAGACCCTTTGCCAGTTACAATTGCAAGGGGTAACGTCCCTATTATTATTATTGTTGTTTTGGGGCTTGATGCCTTGGCATTTTGCTACCTAGACCATTTCTGATCTATCGTAGCAGTCCCTAGCTTTTTGGCCACCTTACACGCAGACGGACACTTGAAGGCAGTTTTTCAATTTTGTAGGCTGTATTTTTAGTTTCGTAGTTTGTTTTTGAGTTTATAGATTTAACTTACATTTTGTATATTGAAACATTATTAATCTGACATTCATTTATGAGAAAGCAATTTCATATTTACTATTACTTTTATTTTCTTTGTGCGATGAGCCCGG